>CM039091.1:12507500-15007500 GCA_022113865.1 Chimonanthus praecox
TCCTCCAAATAGAAATCCTATCACCTTTCACAACCAAAAACCAAAAGGCCCATTGGGTTTCAAGTGAGAATGGAATGGATTGGAAGAACATCGACCTGGCTAAAGCCTAAGTTCATCTAGCCCACTTATTCTTAAAACCAAACAGGCCAAAGATTTATCTCTGAGACACTTCCTTATCCTCTGCAACTCCTTTTCAATCCTAAAAAACTCCTACAAACCCCAGACCATGCTTCTTAATTCTATCGCTCATTTCCCAACTCCCCCATCCCCATATCTGTCAACAATCAACTTCTCCTAAAGGGAATCATTTTTCTTTTCAGACCTCCACAGCCTATTGCATAGTAATGCAAGATTGTGATACTCTAAACTCAGAAACCCAACCCTCCGTACCCCTCTCCAAACTTCACCATATGAATCTTCCTCCTATCCAACTGATCCACCAAAAATCTTTGAATCTTTTCCAACTTCTAAGCTACCCCAGCTAACATCTCAAAGGCAAAATAAAGTGGTAAAATATGCAAATTTCTTTTCCAAGATCCAAGCCTCTTCCCTAGCTTCACCACTAGATCCCAAATCTTCTGACCAAGGACTTGCCCCTCTAAATTACCAAGATAAGTCATCAGCAGACAATAACTTACCCACCAAACAAACAAGTTCCCTAACAAAATTATCAGCTCCAACTCCTGCCACCACACTTTTGCCCAAGTTAACTTTTAAACTATAGACCATTTCAAAGCACTTAAAAGCAAACCTTAACCCCTATCTCCTCCCTATTGACATTACAAAATAACAATTCATCATCATCAAACTGTAAAAGGGAAAGCCCAAAACAATATCAAAGCCTTTCATAGTTTCATCACTCCAATCTCTCTCTCACTCAACATAAGCCTACTAAAAGCCCATGCCACCATACTAAAAATAAATGATGACAACAGGTCACCTTAAATCAATCTCCAAGCCACATAAATTTGATTTTTAGGAGAGCCATTAACAAGAATAGAGAACACAGACAAGCCACCATCCATTTCCTCCACCTTGCACCGAAACCCATCCTATTAAACAAATAATCAACAAAAGACCACTCCACATGATCATAAGTTTCTTTTCCATATCTACTTTAAGCAACAATCCTTCCTCCCTATCTTTCATCCCTATGTGGAGCACCACATTATCAATTAATACTCCGTATAAAATTTGCTTATCCTCAACAAAAGCACCTTAAGTTACCCCAATGGCCTCCTTTAGAGCCACCTTCAACCCACCTGCAATTTTTTTTGCGAAGAGCTTATAAATTCTACCTACCAAACTGATTGGTTTAAAAGATTAAGGGCCTGTTTGGTTTCAAGAGTAAGTGGGAATAGAACAGAATGTACTGGATGAACCTAGGCTTGGGCCAAGTCCAAGTTCATCTAGCTCATTCCATTCCACTCCCACTTCTTAAAACCAAACATAGCCTAAAGGTGTTATATCATGTCTTTAATCCAATTGAAATGCAAATCTGGAACGGGTCAACTGGATTCCAATTTATGGGAGCTAGAGGAGTGTGGGTATGGAGGGTGTTTGACTGTGTATGGGCAAGTAATGAGACAAAGAAGGTTGCATAATTCAAGCTAAATAACTTATACTTCTTTCACCTCAGGCCCAGGTCATTAACTCTCATATAAGGTATAACTCACCCTATATCAACACCCTTGATAAGAAATTTTCAAAGGAGCTAAAACTTGTAAAGATCTAGAAAGTGAGAACTAAAAAGGGAAAAGGTTTGCAGAGAAAAGAAAACACTTGTAGAAGAATAGAGTTAAAGCGACTCACTAAGAGAAACTCAAAATAATTGAAAAAGACCTCCCAATATAATAATGCACCAAGAAAACAATCATTTCTGAATTTCCAATCATACAGTGTTTAAAAACTGATGCTGACTTGCAAAGAGACTCAAAATCATAGAAAAATACCATCGATATGTCAACACCACCAACAAAACAATCATTTCTGAATTTTCAGATCATGGAAATGTTATCTGTTAACAATCAGTAAAGTTTACCTTGCAGTATCTTGCAGCCATGTTTAGCCTCCCAATCTCCATGAAAAGATTCATAGCCTGATTCAGGCATGTTATGGCTTCTAATAAACACAATAGAACACCCAAGATTGTTAGTTCTTTTAGTAGACAATAAAATTGCATGGGTAACAATAAAACTAACACTGGCAGAGATACAGTGATTACTTTTTTATCATTTTTTTTTATTTACTTACTATTTCCATCATTAATGGATCATGTGATAGTTTAAACTCTTATTTATCCCCAAAGGAAAATAAAATGAATCATAGTTTCAACTCCCACAATTCGGACTAGATTAAGGTTACTATGGTAAGTAAAACATGAGCAAGTCTAATGAAGACTCACGAAAAAACTGGTCAGACCCAAGAGACTCACTCAATTAAATGTCTATTGAAGCTCAGTTGACCCAGAGAAGCCAAGGAGGGCGAGACCAAGATTATAGACAATGATTCATATTTAAGGGAAAATCATTTACTCTGGTTTATGGCTAAACTATTGGAAATCAACTTTGCAATGGTAGATAGATTTGACATGCAGGAAAAAAAATGAAAACAACAGAAGAAAGAGAATTAAATATACTTATATCATAATAATGCATTGGCATAACCAAGAATGAGTGGGCTAGCCCATCAGTCCCCAGTCTGATCCTACACAGCAAGCTGTAAGCCATTTCAAGCTCCACAAATCAAGAATGACACCTAAATTTCATATATGATCTATAAATGAACCCGCATGCACATGACCACATTTTTCTATTCAGGCCCCATTGAACTCCTGGACCATAACAACTTGACCTGCTAGAAGGGCTCGGAGCTCATCTTTAGACCCATCTACACTTTCACAGAATAGCGTAACCTAACCTGAACCCAATCCACTCCCCAACTAGATTATTATGACACTGGATCTGTACTAAGTTCATTCATGCATTTAAATTATCTGAACATTGTCAAAACCTTGTGGAGAGGTTTTCTTGTAACAATTAGCTGCATCGACATAGGCTGAGGCAGCTTCGTGCTTGCTTTCTAACTGCAGATAGGGTAAAAACTAGTGTGTCATGAAATCACACTATATAAATGATACAATTTTAAATCACATAATGAAGAAAAGCTTAAACCTTCAAATGGCAGTTAGCCAATTGGATATAGACTGCTCCAGCTTTATCCCCTGAAACACCAATAGCAAGTTGGATGAATTAGTAAAGCTGGCTGACATGAGAGAGTGATACAAGTCATACCAATTTTTAAATGGCTATATTATATAGTTTATATTTAAATCAGTATGAAATGCCATTACCCATAGTATTAGTTACAAATCAGTACACAGTAGCTCAGATTCAAGCCATATATTACTATTGTTAAAGGTATACGCCATATTTAGTGCACAGTAGTATCTATAATACATTAATCATGTACCTTTTCATCAGTATAGAGACACATATATTGTATTATTTTTCAAATATATGTACCTAAATCCATAGGGATCGAATGTGATCCTTTGATGATCGGATAATCCAACGCTTTCATGATAATATTAAAAAAAAAAAAAAAATGCAACCTGAAGCATCAGACCAAAAATAAAATGGCTGGGATCAAACTTTCTGAGACACTTACATTTTTTATATTCCAATTTTTATAATCCCAATGCAAATCCGAACTCTAACAACGAATCTGGGTGGATCAGTCTTTTAACAAACAGATTGGATATCCATAACCCTGGTCCAGCTGGGATCTGACACATTTGCATGCCCCAGAATCCATCATCCCAATCATTAAACTTTTGGCAATAAAATTTATTCCTTTTCTTTCAGTAATAATGATTTATTTGGCCATAAAAAATTATAGTCATGGTGATGACTAACGTTTTTTTTTGCGTATCCCTAATCAACTTGAATACATTTCTTCACCATGTAGAAATGAGGATTATCTGTATCATATAATATTTAGATCAGGCATACTTATTCAGTTCTTTAGATTGCCTATCCATCACATTCCCTCCCCCATCAAGGTGGTTGGAATGCAATCAAGTGTGCACCAATGTTGTCAAACTCGACTCGGATCGTGAATCGATCTAAAGGTGTGACTCGTTAATCGTCAATCGTAAATCGTAGAATCGTAAGAGTTTTTAACATTTTTTACTATAATTACTATTTATTGATTTAGTTATTGATTTAATGATTTAAAATAACTGATTTAGTTTAATAATGTTAAAGGTTGTAGTGGAGTTCTACTATCAGTTCTATTTATTTAATAAAATATATAACATTGTTGAATTAAAATTTATTTCTAGAGTCAATATAGTAAAAATTCTAATTTAATTTGATAAGATATTATATTCAATAATTAACATTTTATTAAAACTAAACTGAGACGCTGAACTTATTTCTCATAATGCATTATTAACATTTTAACAATAATAGTGCACTATTATTGTTATTATTTAAACTCCATTTCTTATCAAATCCCTGAAATTAATTTATTACTTCTTTTCCATGGAAGTATGTTCGGATAAGGTTTAAGTGAAACAGTAAATGTCCCATTAAAAAGAAATAATCATTCACCAAAAGAAAAAGGATAAAAAATATCAATGCAAGATTTAAACATACATAATTAAATATTAAGTGCATAAATAGTTTTCTATTATTAGAAAACTATATTTATATATATATATATATATATATATATATATAATATGGTATTATATTTTACAGATTACAAAATACTGATATATATAGTTATATAGCATTTATAATTTCAGTATTAGACTATTAGTAATTTAGTATTATAAAAAGATATATATAATATGTTAAAAAATTATTTACAGTATATAATATGCGAATGATTATTAAGGTTAAAAAAATGAAATATATATATATATATATATATATATATATATATATAATATATATATATATATATATATATATATATAATATGCGAATGTAACTCATCTTTTATCAACTGAGGGAATGTTAAAAAACTATATAATATGTGAATAGGTAAAAAAAATCTAACAACTTGCGGTAATTTTACTTTCACATTACTGTCACATGTCATTTTTGGTTTGAGGATAAAAATATTAAAATATATTGTTAAAAGCGACAATATAAGCAAACGAATGAAAGAAAGGAAGGGGGTTTCATTGCTTTCGTTGAAAACGAAAAAAGAGAGGAGAGGTTTACGAAAAACAGAGGAGAGGTTTTGAGGGGCGACGGCGATGCAGAGGGGCGACGAAGAAGAAGAAAAGAGGAAGAGGAAGAGGAAGAGGAAGAGGAAGCGAAAGGATGGGTTTTGTAGCAGGTGAAGTGCGTCTTCTATGTGTCTTCCCTTTTTTTTTACTGATTTTTCCTCTCTTTTTTCTATTTTTCCTCTTCATCGCACGATGGTGCAATTGACGATTTTGGAATTGCATGATCTTTGATTTTCCCAAAACTCAACCGATTAATGGGTTTTTTCGATTGAACCAGCGAGTTGACTCGCTAGACCATCCGACCCGAGTCAACTCGTCCAAGGTGACTCGCAACTCGGACGATTTAACAACACTGGTGTGCACCATTAAGAGGGTTGCTAACCAAAATGAGACTGTTGTCCTCAAACTGACATCAATGTGGTAATTATAGTAAGAAAGGATATATGTTACGGGAAGTTAAGTCATTGTCGCCACCTTCATCCTCGAAGTCATTTTGCTATCTATCTGGGTCAACATTTTGAGTTCTATATTTCAACTCTACCTTGTCAAAAATAAATCCTCCTCCATGCCAACACCTATCGTGCCCTTTCTTATCCTTTTCTGAGTGATATTCTTTCTTACCCCAACAATCTAAGTCTTTAAAAAGCCTACTACTCCTAGTAAGTAGTTACTTCCACCAGTAGCCCCTCAATTTCATGCTGAGATGTCTCAAGCTTGAACCAACAAACACAATCCCCTCCTACTACTACCTTCCACTAGTAACCCTTCAATTCTATATGCTAGAGTTGATTGTGGCCTCCTACATACTTGCACAAACCATCATAAATGTCCTTCACTCATTTCATATCTGTTGGGGCAATCCTTCAGGGCTCCTCTCCGTCCTTTAATGTCACTACAAAAATCCATCTTAACATGGACATCTCTGTTACCATAACTTCAAATTATTGTTCCATTTTCTACATATCCAAAGAAACCCTGAGCAATAACACTGATTTCATTGTGGATGTGGAAAGATGCAGGGTCCTGATGGAACTCTAATCAAATGATGATTTGAGGCAAATCTAAATCACTTCTCAAATTCCCATTCCCCATTCTACAAATGCAAAATGACACCAAACAACATAAACCCAATTGGAAAAAGAAAGGACTTTGATGATCTTTGATTAATCAAACAGATGAGCAAAACGAAAACCCTAGAAGGTTTTCAATGAAAAGCCCCAAAGAATCAAGGGTACGGAGTTGGCTTCAAAAGTGATCTAACTCAAGTTCTAAAATCATAATTCCAATTCTACATGCGCAAAGGAGCCTAGAGGAACAAAACCAAACAAAATATAAGACTTTGATCATCTTTGCTTTATCTAACATAAGAGTAAAAACCAGAAACTACAAGGTATTCAATTAAAAGCGACAGAGAAATGTGGCGGACTTGGTTTCTAAAGCGATCTAAATCAGTTCTGAAATTCAAGCTCCAATTTTACATATTGGAAGGAACCCAAAATAACAAAACCCAATAAAAAGAGAGGATCCTGATTATCTTTAATCGATCAAACAGGAACAAAACCAAAACCCTCGAAGGTATTCAATGAAATGCTGCACAGTGAGAGAGAAAAGAAGACGATAAAATAAATAACAGAAGAGATATACAGGATTTGGCAAGTTTATAGCAATTGGCAGCCTTGTCGAAGAGATCAGCGGCATCTTCATATTTGGAGCCAAAGATTGCCCACCCGTTGAGCTTTTTCTCTGCCTTCTTCTGTAATTCCTCTCCCTTCGCCAACTGATCACCCATTTTCACCTTCTTTTGCCCCTTGTTTGCTGGTAGCAAATTGCAGGTGCAGTTGCGGAAAGAAATTGAAAAGTGATGAAAGGATCAAAAGAAGAAAAGTAGCGAATTTTGGCCGGGGCGGTGGGTGGGGGCGGGGCGGGCCACGGGAAAGGCAAATACTGGAGATGTTCTCTCTCGTACGTGCTTCTTGGGTTCTAAGGCTTACCAATTGATAGGTGTTGTCCCACTGAAACGCAGAGCTTGATTTTTCAAATATCAAAGATTTTAAATTTTGAACATTGAGATTTTAATTTAAAATTGACCATTAATTCAATAAATATTAAAGTAATTTTATATGATAAAAGTGTCTAGGATGATTTTATAAAATAATTAGAAATGACTATTAATGATAATTTAAAGATAATTATAATAAAAGATAAGAGGAGAGAAACTCGATTAAAGTGATTTAAACATGTAATAAAAAGGCTACTTAAAATATAGAGGAGAGGAAGAAAGAAAAAATTGATGGATAGTGGAGTATTTCATATATGATAGGGTCAAATTAGAGAAAAAATTCAAAAAACTAATTCCTCATAGATGGGATTTAAGGTAAATGATGATGGTGATATAAAAATAAGAAAATTTGAACTATTCTAAAATCATAGAAGATATATTTCTTTATTAAGTATTATATTGACAGAATTTTTTTATATACAAATATTTGATGATGATTGATTTTTCTCTCTTTAAACAATAATTAAATAATAACATTTGTTTTAAAGTAAGTATTTTATCATTTATTTATTTTTGACATTTAAAACTTACAAATAAGTTTTTTTTTTTTAAGTTAATAAAACTTACAAATAAGTTCTTATTTAATACATGAGAAATCCAAAAAAGTAAAAAGGTCATGAGTTCACTGATACAACTATATTATCATTTCTACTAAAGTTTGAAAAGTCCTCTTTTCTGCTCTTAATTTATTGACTCCTACTTTTAAAGATGACTAGTTTTAAGTTTATTTATAATTCTATTTTTTCATTTATCTGCATAAAGAGATGACTCATGTGATAGCCAAATGAATTTTGACCATTCATCTATTGAACGTATGTGATTTATTTCAATGTTGACAATAAAAAAAAAAAAAATATATATATATATATAGTAAAAATAAGAAAAGAAATTTTAAGATAAGATTTGGTTTAACTTTATCATATTAATATCTAAAAATAAAAAAAGCCAAGATGTTTTACATTACTTTATAAACATGAAAAATTTGTACAGAAGTTAGTGAATTGAAAGAAGAATTATTTACTATAATTTTTTTATCAATATCACTCACAGGAAGTGTATGCCTTTTGCCAATAATTTATTAAAAAACCACTTCACATTCCTTAATCATTCCAATCTTATTTTTCACAACTATTTCACTTTCAACTTGTGAAGGTTGACTTCACAGTAAAAGATCTAATAGAAATTTACACATGCTCCAAGGATTAATTGAAGTACTCTTTTGTGAAAGAAATTCTAACGAAAAAATGAAAAAAAAAGAAGTAAACACGCTTTGTTTGTCTTGCTTCTCGGCAACTAGCAATTCATTACTTGATAGTTGATACTGGTGTCTCCAAGAAGAAGTATTATGGGCCCCATGTTATAGGGATTTCATATACTTGGGCCGGTGAAAGTCGACTTTTGAGTTCATGAATGTCAATGGGTTTTTAAGAATGGCTTTTGGGCTTTAAATTGGTGTGTTGATGAACTTTCCAGGACCAAGTTTTGGGGCTTTGAATTCATATGCTCTATTGACCTTTGAGAAAGTTGGCTTCTAAAAGATGGATATGTGGTTCAATGGACTCTAAAGGCCTTTGATTTTGATGACTTGATCACTTTGAGATGGTGATTGTTAGTGGTTTTGGAGAAATAGATTTTGAACTTTTACCAATGGGCTTTCAGGTTTCAAGTTCATGGCCTTTGATGAAAAATAATGAAATTATGATAGGTTCTTGACAAATGAATATTTTATTGACATGCAAAACCTGAAATTTATGGAATGTTCTATTAAAAAATTAGGCGCACAAATTTAAGTAGCCCATAATAATCCATGTATCACTCATTGGCTCATGAGCATTCAGTGATTTTATATTTAATAATTTCATCATCATTATCATCTAAGTCATTTATGAGTCTACAATTTCACTGTAATTTTACTGTGTACGAAATTCACGTCCTATAATATCATATCCATAAGATGTTGGCATGGTACCAACTGAAATGTTGTTCATGGCTCCTCATTAGTCCAAGAAGTCTTGCTCATTGGCTAAATAGTAATTCATGTGCTAGTTTCTGGCCCATTAATGATTATGTAGTTTTTTTTGGGCCCATGCATACTTTGTTGGCTCATTAATAGTACACTTAATATTTACTAGTCTATTGATAATTCTTAGGGCTGCAACTCGGGTCGGGTTTTGGCCCGACTTGCATGACCCAACCCGAGAAATCATGCGGGTTGGGTTACAAGAGTCGGGCCATAGGGTCGGGTTGGGTTGAGAAAAGAAAAACCCGCACAAAATTCGGGTCGGGTTAGGCTAAGGTCTTTAAATTTCAACTCGACCCGACCCGACCCGAAATTTCTTTAACTTAATATAAAAACCTCCATTCCTCCACCCTCAACCCTAATATCATTCGTTTTTTTCAGCCCTAGAGCATCGGCGAGTTTTTTTTTCTCCCTCTCCCAATCTCATCGCCGCTTTGCCTCTTCTTCACCTCTATCTCTCGGCCGAGCTGTGACCCCCTTTCCTTATTATTCTTCTTCTTCTCAGTCGGATCTAGGTGAGTTTCTCTATTTTATTTGGGAGTTGGGAAGTCGAATCTGCTCTCAAGATTCACTAGAAACGAGTTCAGCATCGAGTCCAAGTCCACCATCGGCGTCGAGTTCGCATCTCGGAGCTTGAAGGTTGATGGCAAGGTGATCAAAGCCTAGATTTGGGACACAGTCTTCAAAACCCACCTCTCCTTTTCTCTTTCTAATCTGGGTTTTTTTTTTTTTTTTTTTTCATATTTTGTGCTTCTTTTTTTCTTTCTACAACTTTTGTTTATAAATCTGTGGATGTTTAGGTATTGGTTCCAGTGGATTTTATACAACTTTTGCTTAACTTATTACTAATTTTTGTTAGAAAATGGTTATTTTCATGAAAGTACTTCCCTTTCCATGCATCCAAACAGAGCTGAAAGGAGGGTGAAAGTAGGGTCGGGTCAGGTCGGGTCGGGTTGAAGGTATTACAAACTCGGGTCGGGTCGGGTTGACTAAATCGGATTTTTAATTCGGGTCGGGTCGGGTCGGGTCGGGTTCAATGTGCTGTGACATGGGTTAGGGTTGGGTTTATTAAAACCCGACCCGCCCGACCCGAGTTGCAGCCCTTATTAATTCTCTTACTGCTTGTTGGCCCATTAGCAATTTCCAGGCCCAATAACAGTTAATACAACATTTTCTAACCCGTTCATATTCTTTGCATTGTCTTTGTCCCATTAACAGTTTCCAAGCCCGGGAGCAGTCTGCAGGCCCAGCAACAGTCCATGATTCCTATGAACAGTTCATTACTTAATTCAGGCCCATGAACAGTTGTCAGGCCTAGCAATGCTCTGCAGGCCCAACAATAGCTTTACACATTTAGAAGCCTTTATTGAAGGTCCAATTTATTCTAACAGCCGCTGACATATTTTGACAAGCCCAAGAGTATTTCTATGAGATTTTCAAGCCCTTAGACAAATTTTAACAGGCCCAGCAATGACTTTGCAAGCCGATTAGTAATTTTTATGAGTCCAAATATATTCCAACAATAATATTCTTCATCTAAGATTATTCTTTTTGATCCTTAGATAGTCCTTAATAGGCCCAAAATGGTTTCACAAAAGGCATAGCAATTTCTTAGGCCTAGAGGTTCTTTTGTTAGGGCCATATAGTCGATAATAAATATTTTAGGACTAAGACAGTGATTTTTTGGGCCAATTAATTGGCAGTTATATACATTTTTTATAAAAAAATTATTTGTGTATTTCAATTTCTATATGAGGAGGACGGAATCCTTTACAAATTAAGACCAATATCTTTCTTACACCTATTAATATGCAAATTTGTACATCTTTGAAAGGTGAAATCTTCTCTAAATTAGCACTGATTCTCCGTTACACCACTTAAGATGACAATTTGCATATATTTGGAGGGCGAAAATGTCTCTAAATTAGAATTCGTTTATCCATTACACCACCTAAGGTACGAATTTGCATATATTTGGAGGGAAAAATCCTCTCTAAATTAAGATTCCCTTCTCCATTACACTACTTAAGGTGTTGTTTGTCTAAAAGTTAATTCTGCATTCCCTGAGTTATATTGAGTTATCAATTCTGTGACTGAATCTGGCTGTATCAAATTAACTTTAAAATCTATAAAAAATTAGGATAGATAGATCATTTAAAGAGCTTTCCAGAAAGTCCAAGATCACTCAATTCCGAGTCCAGGAGCTCAAGTTATGAGCATTGTAGTAGAAGGGTGCAAACAAGGCAAAACATGGACATTCTCAGGTTGGATGAAACTTACACCGACTTTGAGAGTATATTTGAGGTATCAAATGAATTTCATATTTTATAAAATTTTGTGAGTAGATAGACCTCTCAAATACATTTCCAACGAGCCCAAGAATGCCCAAAACCTTGCTCTATAGCTCAAGTTATGACTGTTTCAATGAAGAGTTACAAAACTGCCAAAAATTAGTCGACTGACTCTTTATATCAGTCAACTGACTATGTAACAGACTGCATAATAATTATCAGTCGATTGACCTTCATACAGACACTACATTTCAGCCTCTATCAAGGTTCAGTTGACTGATAGCATCATTGGAGTATCTACACTTCATCAAAGAAGTCAAAAAGGAGGAGAACTTCAAGAACATGCTCAAGCCACTTCAAACATCAAAAGGCAAGTGTTCTTGGTATTTTTCACAAACTAAATTCATTTTGTTGTATATTATAAAGGGTTGGTGTAACCCTTGCAAAGAGAGAAATGTGTCTTATCGCTGTTGAATATATTAGAATTAGTCTTTATTTGAATTTGAAGTTTGCTGTTGTTCGATCGCTTTTGGGTTAGATATTAAAAAAGGGGGGGGTGGGGGGTGGGGGGTGGGGGGGGGGGTTTCTGTTTCTGGTTGCAGTTTACTGCTGCCAATTGCTCCTATTGCTAGCCGTTTCTCCTCTTTGATTGTTGTTGCCTCTCATTGTTGGAATTTGGTTTTTGGTCCCTGCTCACAACACCTTAACGCAGAGAAAGTTGAGGTAGATATTTGCTTTTGGAGGTATTATTGTTTTTTGCATGATATAGAGGAAGTTGATTTTCTTTTGTTTGATTGAATTCAATCAACAGTGGTTGCTAAAAATTGAAGGTGAAAGTAAAAACAAAAATCCTGCAAGCAACAATTTGGATTTAAGGTTTGCTGCCATCCGTTTGTTCGTCAGACAGGGGACATGTCGAGTTTTCTGATCTAAAGTTGTTATTGAAAGTTGAGGTACGCCAGCATTCAGTTTGATTGCAGCCATGTATACCTTTTCTCCACCGTTTGCAACTATAATTTGGAGAATTCGTTTTGCAGCTGTCTCACACTTTGCATTCTCTTCTCTCTGTCTTTGTCTCTCTTCTTCGTCTTCTTTGTCAGATTTGATTTTACATTGGTACACTTGCAGCCGTTTGCAGCCACAATTTGCAGGATTTGGTTTCTTGGCCTCGCCTTGAAGTTTGTTTGGTATTGGAATTGGAAGTGGCATTAGCATTGGTGTTAGTAAAGCACTAGCATTTGTATGAAATGATGGATCTTTGGCAATCGTCGGTAACTTTAACTTCTTTGGCAACTTGCATCACACGTGACCCATTGGTTCAGTATTTGGCTTTGTCGTCACGTCGTCACGGTTGATCTTCTACTGCTCTATGAGATGGTGTCATTCGGAAATTGGGTTATCTAGTTATTAGTTTTGTTTTGTTCAATAATTGTAAACTCAAAGTGCTGAACCAATTGAATTTAAGGGGGAATATTGAATATATTAGAATTAATCTTTAATTAGATTTGTAAGTTTGGGCTTATCTCTTATTAAGAGATGTATTTAGTTTAGATTTAAAGTTTGACTAGAATAGTCCTAGGGTCGGCTAGAGGCTATATATACGGGTGTAATAGACTTTTAGTAATACAAATTATTCTTTTCTAATAATCTCTTGTAAGTTAAATGTTCGATCTCCACCCGTGAATGGGATAAAGTTTCACAGGTTTGATCTCTACACGTGAAATAGATCAAGGGTTGTAATTGGTTTGGTCATAATGAAATGTTCAAGTAGTGTATTTGAAATATAAATGTAGGCAAAGTTGTCGAACTACGTAAAAATCTTTTTGGGACCATCTTTCACTTCTTCTCACCTCTTCTTATTACTTGTGTATGTGTTTTATCTTTTATCTTTATCGTACATTTAATTTGTGAGAATTAGTTGATGTTTGTTAATTAATGAGGTTAACTAATCTTGTTTGCAACCTAAATTAGAAGATAAATTAGATTAATTGAAAGACCAACTTCCAAGTGACCAATAGTTTAAGAAAATGTAAAATCTCGCTTTACCCCTCCTATAGAACTATTTTAGACATAAGACTTAGCTCGACTAACCGGTGTCATTAAATGAAAAAAAAAAAAGAGAAGTAGAAAAAGAAAAAGAAGAGAGGGGAAAGACAATGAGAGAGAATGTATGCATGTGGTCACAAGAGGACTATTGAGGCGGTGGCGTGTCGAGCCTCCATGAGATGTTGTCGACCCCACATGTCTTAATAAGAAAATTAAAAAATAAGGGAAAGAAGACAACACCATGGGTTGTTGCAGGTGAGTTTTATTTTATTTAGAATCAAATACTTTTTTTAAGGAGAAGAGATAGATAACTAGATCTACACAATTCAAGAGATCTAGAATTTGTTGTTTTCTTCTCTAGAAGATTTGAGAAAAGGAGAAATAATAGAGAAAATTGAGTTTTTCTTCAGTGCTCCTTCCGATTGATCTTGGAGGTGTCCCTTTGACAGTTTTTCTTTGCCATCACCAGAGTGTACATCTTGTCTTAGTGAATGACTCCTCTAGATCAAATTTCTTCTTTGTAAGAAAAGGTTGCAGGTAAGGTGAAAGCGGGGTTTTGGAGACATCAAAGAGCTAACTTTGTATTTTTCAAGTTTCTTGTAATTCCTCGAGTTTGGGTACAACTTAAAACAAGAATTTTGTAGTCTCTTTGAATATTAATGAATACTCTCTCGAATTTGCTCCGTGGTTTTCCCCATTCATTTTAAAGGAGCTTCCATGTAAAATTTTGTTTTGCAGTTAAGTGGTTTGTTATTTTAACTTGACTTTATATTTTTTGTGGTGTGATTATTTTTCCCATGTTAACTTGAATACAAATCAGGAAAGCATTATATTCTCCGGGATCAAAGGTTTTTAAATGTTGGACACTTGTGAAATTGTCAAATATGTTGTCTACGAATTAAAATGAATGCAAGCGCCACAAATAGAATGTTAGCCTAAATGGCTTCATTGGACTAGAAAGCCAAAATGGAAAATATTTACTATTTTTACAAAGAATCGCATACACCAATTAAAGATAGTAAATCCAAACTAAAGGACATATTTGACAATGGATGAATGATAGTATTTTTTCCATGCAGTGGGAGAGAAGTTTGCTCATTCATTATGGGACAAAAATGGAAGAATTGTATGAGAGGAAGATTTTGTGAACCAAGTCTTGTAAATTTGAAATTCACTAATGAGGTTTTTATTGTAGACCATTTAAATGCAATGAAAAATATTGTAATCAATTGATCACTGTGAAGATGGTGTTGGATGATATGTTATAGGCCCTACCACTTCTTAGCTCTTTACTTGACACATGGAAAATGTTGATAGTGTTTTGGATGGTGTGGTTATCATGAGTCAAGTTACTTGAAATATGAGAAATTAGAAGAAAGATCAATCACAAGAATTAATTGGTGAAACAAGGGGAGAAGTAAAAGTAGGTAGTCTCATGACCTCAAGAAGTCAAATTATAGATCAAAATCCAGAAGTGTTAGATGTGGCAAGATGAGTCACTTGATGAAGAATTGTCGAATTCTCCAAAGAGAGAAGACAAAAGATAAATGTAAGAAAACGAGAATGATTGGGATGCTACAACCATAGGAGCAGGGTGGTAAAGTTGATGTACTCACAACAAGTGACGAAAGATGTTTATGCACAATGTGTTAGGATATTGACTACATAATTGACATGTGCTTCATATCATGCTACTTTAAGGAAATATTGCTTTACAACATAAAAATCTGAGAATTGAATGTTGTAAAGATGCACAAAATAGTTTCTCAAGGATTACGGGGGTACGTGATGTGTGTATTGAAACCATTGTTAAGATGCAACAACAATGTTCCCTTTGCCCAGATTTGGTCCTCATATTTGCGTCGCCGTCGCAGATCTAGCGACCCACGACGCCGACGCTCTTCATGTTGCAATTAACTTCCTTTATTTCGTCATTGCACCATTACAACCCCAGATTTGTGCCCAACTAGCTCTCCTCCTTGCCACACCCTTCTGCATATTGCAGTCTCCCCCTTGTTCATTCAGCAGAAATTATCCTCCAAGCAGCGTTTCAAGTAGAATTTTCAACCAAGAGCAGAGTTGCGTTGGAGGCACTGGTCCAACCAAGAGCAGAAAAAGGGGTCTGATTTATTAGAGGAAAAAAAATCTCGTCCTTCACCCCTTACTCATTTGAAACCTTACCATATTCTGCCCAGAACTGCAACCACCATTTGTCGTCCTCACTGTTTAAGCCGACCTAGTTGCCTTCTTCTTCTGCTTTTGCCATTAATCGCCAGATCTTTCCGCTTGCATACATTTGGATGGGATCTGTTCTCTTTGCATGAACCGGCATGGATCAAAAGATCTGTTCCCTTTGCACCTTTGTTCGAGCAGCCTTCAACCACTGCTGCCGATCTTCCGCTACATGTTCTAAAATATCCTCGTCTCAAAAAGCAAAGCCCTACCTCTCTGCCGTTCGTGCTGGTTCTCTACCTCTAATGCCGACTGCCCTTTTGGTCCTTCTTTTGGTCCCTCTCTGCTCCAGTGAATCCCTGCAATCCTCGGTTGCTTACAGCCAAAACAGAGCCCATCCATCGTTTGTCTGCCTGCCAACTGGCAGTAACAACTCATTGTTTAGCATCGGCATCCAGTATTGTCCCTGTTGTGCAGATCTTCGTTTGCAGCCAGTCCATCGTCACCGTCTCGCAAGCCTCAGTTTCAGCCTTCTCCAGGCCCAACCAACCCTTTGTCTCTGCTGCCCTGATCTTCAGCATTCTTGAGCCATCTGCAACCTAAACTTCTATGGCACCTGAGGACTGAGCCCGTATCACCATCACATGCCTCAGGCCTCTCTTTGCACGTCGTCTCTTGTTTTCAGCATCTGCTGCCCTGCATCAGCCCCACTGCATGTCTTTCAAATCGGTGTTTTACAAGCCTTCACCGCCCATATCTACGCTTCTCCCCCAGGGGTAAAAAAAATGCCCGAGAAATCTCGTATCAGCTGTACGGGCAAGATCTCGGTCATATATATCGACGGATACGGAGGAGATTTGTAACAAAAAAAAAAGAGAAACGCCGAGATTTGGAATCCACCGTTTTTCGGACCCCTGTTCTCCCCTACAGATCAGTTCTGAGAAACGAACCGCCCTATTGCCCAATCACGTCCCACAACTCCTACTATTACCGCAGTCCCTTTTTGTTGCCCAGTAACCCACTGTTTCTCCCTGTTCACCTTCATCAGGCTCTTTGCTCACCCTGATTGACCCCAACAACGTCCATTCTCATCCTAGCTTATGTAATGGATCGACCTTAGAATTATTGATATATGATGTCATAATTGGGGTTAAGCATGTGGAAGGTGTTTGAGGGTCCCTTTTGGGTCCCACCTGAACACGTGTCCTCTAGATAACCTGAGAAAAATTTAAAAAAAATTGAAATTCTCTTGCTGTTAGCCTCGAGGGCTCGAGAATGCGCGATTTTGACTAGGTATTTAAACCCCATTTTGCACGAAAATTAGGTTATTTCCATCTTTTTCCCCTTCCAACAACCTCTCTCTCTCCCCTACCAGCAAACCTAGTCTCCTTTACCTTCCCTCCATGGATTTTCATCATCAAAGCCATTTGATTCCGATTTCCTACTCTTGGAGCACCCTTTTACACGATTCTTTCTCCTCCAAAGGTAAGATTTGTGATCATTCTATCTCCATTTCTTCTTATTTAATGAGATCTGGATGAGAGGTGTTGAGAATGGAGTATATGATGAATAATAAACCAATTTTTGAGAGGAATCCATGGAATAGATTTGTCGATTTTTGTTATGAAACTTTGTTTGGGTGTAGATCTGAATTGAAATTGGATTTTGACCTATGGGAAGGGAAATAAGTTGGGAAAAAGGGAATATGTTTAATCTTGGAGATGATTCATGGGAGGAGATTTGGGGATTTACTTAGATTGAAGGGATTTATCTAAATTAGGGGTAAATCTTAGGTCTAAATTGGAGATTTTACTTATAAACTTTGATTTGACTCAATCTATGAACTAATAGGGATGTATTATGTTCTTTTTTATTGATTAGAGCCTTTGAACCTTGAACCCGTTGAGGTACGATTCGAAGATCAACGCGGAACATCATAACTTTTGAGTTGAGGATTGCTACACACATTATATGAATGCTTGTATGCTATTATATTGTTTTAGGGAATATATTGTATTATTGATGTGTTTAATGCATGATAAATAGGATGGATGTGCCTATATTATGCATGAATTATTATGAATTCCCTATTATGTGATATGTAATATGTCTATTATCTCTTATAATGATGGAAGAATTGCAATAATTATTGGAGACCATTGTGAAGGGCTACGATGATTTCTTGATGAACTTGATTGGGTTTGCATTATGAAAAGGGAGTAGACAGACTTATGATGATAAACCACCATGAGACGGGTTGAATAAATTGCAATGATTATGACGTGTGAATGAACCCGAATAGTGTATCTCAAGGTTGGTATGTAGTCCATGTCCCTAAAACAACCCAATGTGATAATCATGGTGAATGTATGGAACGTAATGGAATGTGTTATGCTTGCTATCATTGTGAAAGTATGGTCATGATATGATTATGACATATGTGTTGCCCATGTAATTATGAATATGATCTTGTTTGCATTACTCACTGATGTGTACTTAGAATAAGTGGTGTCGGCTATGAGACTTGGTCCGTAGGGTTGTCGTCGAGGAGTATAGCCCCTCACATGCGTTGTTTTGTAGGACGACTACACGGCTAATTGTGGTTGTCGTTGAGGAGTATAGCCCCTCACATGCTTCACGCTGTAGGACGCTCTCACGACTATTTTGTATACTTGGTGTGCAGTGTTGCGTAGGTTTAGATACTTATGAATCCTACGAGGGTGGTACTAACTTGGTAAAACGTATATCGATCACCTTAGACCTTGATTTAATCACCAGAGTGCTGAAAGGACATAGGGTGAGGTAGACTGTATATGTTTTATGTAGATCTCCCACTTTATAAGTCGTGCCCTATGTCTCTCAAATGATCACAATGTTATTTGACAACCTGTTTCATAGAGGTATCATTGGGTGAACATTGTGTTTACTTTGATGAGATTGATAGTATGATAGTGTTGTATAACATTATTTATATTCCATTTCATACATTATTATTTTGTGGGTGCTTGAGTGTGTAGCATGTATATATTTCCTCACTGAGTATTGTTTGTACTCACATCTTTACAATTTCAGGTAATGTTGCATCGGTTGGGTCTGAGGGAACACGAGGAAGAGTTTAATCAATTATGCTATTTTATACACACTACATATTTTAGTTGATTATTTTATTTATTTGATTTGAGTTGATGATGTTAGTTTACCATTTATTCTTTGAGGATTAGCATTGAAAGTTCTCCCTTTGGTGCTAGAACACGATTGACCCTAGAAAGAGAGGAGGGGGGGGGGTGGGGTTGAATAGGTCAATCTAAAAATTGTTGGTCCTTTTTAAAAATTATTTGATTGATTAATTAAGTGTAGCGGAAATACCAATCAAATGTGTGTGTTAGAAATGTGATTAAGCAATCAACACAAGAAAATAGCTCTAACATCACAATCATAAGGACACAAGATATATATTGGTTCGGTTAGTCAACCTACATCCACTGTCAGGACTAGTTCAACCTTGAACTATCTCCAAATTCACTAAGTGGGGACTTATACCCTCATAATTAGAGTATGAACTCCACCTAAATCAATCGGCTGAGAATTTCACCCACCACATGTAAAATAGGAATTCCACCTATTTGAATTGACTGGGAATTCCACCCACCACGTGTGCCAGAGACTACGCTCTAGATTTTTATAGTGGTTCTGAAGCCAAGCCTCCTTAATCCACATTCATAGGATAAATGTTTTAAAACAAAATTAAATCAAGAAGCACTTGCCTTATAGCTCTTTCTCGAAGATTTGTGCTTCTCAAAGATCCACCCAATGTGTGCCCGAGTTAATCCCGATGCTCCGTCTTATAGCCATTGTTGAGCAATCACAATTTTAGGGTGACTAGAAAACTGGTTCTGCCAACATCTTTCCTAGTTTGTATACTTTCTTTTCTCATCTCTTTATCTCTTTTACTAACTCAATCAATACATTGGTTGTATTTGATCCTCAGCTACAGGCATAAGAGAGTTAATCGTTCCTTAGAGAGTGTGAATTTTCTCAGTTCAAGGAAGATGATTAAATGACCACACAACTCTCATATTTATAGAGGAGTCAACACAGTTTTTCAAACTTTCCAGTACCGACAGGTCGGGGGCACCGATGGATCGGTGTTCATATTTATTACCGTTCAACCACCAGATCGTTGCACATTAAATGCACTCCCAACGACACAATTAATTCCAGGTAGACAAGTCGATGTCACCGATGGGTCGACAGTCGTGGCACCGAGAGGTCGGTCCATACGAGGGTCTCGATCTGGGGCAACACCATGCAGACAGAGTTTCATGTCCGAAACTTGTCCTGCCCAGAACGATATGTCACCTTTTACCGAGGGGTCGGTCCTGGTACTATCGATCGATCTTGAATTACCGAGATGTCTGTTTTTTCGATAGTCCACTTGAGTTCTAAGTTCCAGAACTCATAAGTTTTTATCAATAAGTCGTTTGACCGCGATGAGTCGTTAAGTTCATCACTGAGGGGTCGATGCATACGAGACTCTCGATCAGAGGCATACCTAGAATGACAGTTCAATGTTCCAAAACCTTTGTCAATCTGACCGACTAGTTTTTGACTACGATGGGTCGTTTCTGTCTCCACCGAGGGGTCGGTGAGAACGAATGGTCTAGCTGGCAGTGAACTTAATTCATATTTCTAAGTTCGCTTCAAATTCACTATCATACTTCCTCTCTAAACTTTTTATGATTTTACCATTTGTTCAATTAAGCCTAGGAATGATCCTCCTAAGGTGTGGGTACCACCTAAAGTCATATATGGCCAAATACCTGTTTTGTGATTGCCATAACGATGAACTTCAGTCCGGTGGGGTATGATCTTCTTGATCACCTTGAGTCTTCAAGCTTCTAGTAAGTGCTTCTTCCTGAGTCATGGAATTGACAAACATTGGGACTCGGCAAAGCCGAGGTACTAACAAGTATGTAATAAATTCTAGAAAGTTTGATGACATTTATATTGAAGAATTTATACCCCTTTGAGATATTAATGATAATTTGAGATTATTTATGGATTTATGTTTGCGTTGTGAGTACACGTGTGTTTCCCATATGTGATGTTTGAAAAAGAAAATTTATCCAGGTCACGTGCTTATGTTTTGGGTCAGGGCGTGACAACTTCCCTTTTCTCAACCTAGACCCATCAGATTGATATCGTCCAAGACTCTCTTTCAACCAAACAACACCCACACACTATTGCTGCACAAGCTCTGCATTCATACGGGACCCCTTTTGATCATGCCTCACCCTACACCAGTTTTAATTACTGCTCACACGTAAGTTGTTGTCCTACTTTGACTTGGTCTTTTCTTTCAAATCTCCTTTGGCTTGCCTACGACTGCAACTCGGGTCGGGCGGGTCGGGTTTTAATAAACCCAACGTTAACCCATGTCACAACACATTAAACCCGACCCGACTCGACTAGAATTAAAAACCCGATTTATTCAACCCGACCCGACGCGAGTTTGTAATACCTGTTAGTCAAGCTAGCCAAATGTTAAGAATAGTCCAAGAGAGGAGGGGGGGTGAATAGGACTATGAGTAATTTTGATTCCTTTCTAAAACATTGGTCAATAAATATTAGTTTCAAATTAATTAGCCAATATTAAGGATCAATTATTATGATTAATAAGATATAGTGAGAAAAAAATTGAATCTTAATAATCACAAGTTCACCAAAGTATATTTGCAAGAAATATAAAAGATGAATGTAAATGCACAAGGTAAGGTGAACGAAGATGAAAAATCTTGACACAGATTTTTACGTGGTTCGGTACTTACCTACTCCATGCCTCAAGTACACCACTTAAGGAGCCACTAAACTTTTCCTTCACGGGTGAAGAAGAAACCTATTACAACCGTTTGATCTCTTTCACAGGTAGAGATCGAACCTTTACTACCTTTGATCTACTTCAAGAGTGTAAATCGAACTGTGACTTAGAAACAATAAGAAAATGTCATGCCCCGACCCGAACGGTGGGCCCGGAACGCGACTGATTTTTTTTTTAAGCTAAGACTAAACTAACACAACACTCAAGCATTCTAAGTGGGCCGGATCAACAGTTGGGCCCAAAGGTCACACATGATCCCAACATGTGGACTTAAACATATACCATAAGTCCCTCCCAAGAGACACAAACACAAACATCAACACACATAAATCCAAACACTGAATTATCATTTCAAAATCACATCAGAGTAACTACAGAAACGCAATAGTTTTCAATACATAACAATCAAACAGACTAAGTACCACACCCGGTACTTTATAAAGACAAATGGTTCTAAGAACCAGAAAGCAAAGATAAGGGTATTCCTCTCAGTGGGAATCCCGAAACAGCGCCGCAGCTTATCCACCCTAAGCTTGAAATAAAGGGTTCTCCTCATCGACTTCATCTCTTGAAAGGTGAGTGGGGTGAGCTAACTAGCCCAGTGAAGGAAATATAACAGTGCAGTTTTTAAAGTAAACAACATGTTAGCAATAATCAATAATTGTAATAATATCTCATGCTTGATAATAAAATTCACAATATCAAGTAAAGTCTCATCATCATTTCCATCATTCCATCAGTCTTCCATTACTGCTATCATCCAACGTAACACCTACCGACTACGCTGAAACCATTGTATTAAGTTCCGACACAGTCAAAATACATCATTGCAAGTACATCTCCGGCTCTCCCATAACCGATACTGACACCCTTAAGTCAGCAACTGTCGACACCCAATGTCCAGTAGACGTAAATCATCTCACACACATGGCTGATATTGGTTCAATAGTCCAGGGCACGTGGATGCAGTTTTACATATTTCATATGATTAACATCATAGCATTCGTAAGCATCATAAGCACTCTTATCATAGTGCATCCTGTCTAGGCACATGAGTGGGTTCATCAAATCTGAAATCACTCATCGCTCAAGACTCATCTCATAATAAAACATGTTTACATTTTCTGCAAAGTTAAGTTCCCTCATCGAATATGTGTGGTTTCGCGGTTTCTATTCAAACAACAAACAAGTGCACAATCAATCCTAAGTCATATACATAACATCAAATATATACACACAAGTAGTATTTTGAAATCATACTTGTTTTTTTCCCAAAAATATCCAAGGTATATGGAATTGAGTCTCCTACTTGGTTTCTATCATTTTTAAATTATAATAATCCACAATATATAGAAATAAAAAGGTGCTCAGTCCAAACTCATATTGTCTTATGGGCATTGACCAGATTTGACTTATTGAGTTAGGCCTAGATTCTCAGGTCACTTCTCGGTTGTCTTCTAAATAGGACCAGATCTGACGTTTTAAGTAAGGCCTCGAGGTCACTCAGTGCCCAACAAATATAGCGTTGGCCTGGAAGTAAAATCACTCAGTGCCCGACCAATAGGATTGGCCTGGAAGTGAATATAATAGTATTTATACTATAGTAATAAGAGAAGAGGGTCAGTACATTTTGTTTTTCAATGGGTACTAACATCACAAGCATCAACATAATTCAACAATAATATTTTTTTTTTATCAATGGGTACTAACATCACAAGCATCAACATAATCCAACAATAATATATATATATATATAATTTTTTTGTCTTCTTCCTTCACTGTCTGCAACAGCAGACAGTGGACGGGCGACACTGTAGGAAAAATGAATCTGGAAACAGTGGGTTTTCCGGATTCGGTTTCCACATCTAGCTAGTCTGATGGATTCCTCTGGGAGTCCTCTTTCCATAGGGAGAGGTTTAAAGTTTCAAAACTCAGTAGGCCATTAGATCTTAACACCAAAAGCCTGCTGGCACTAAGAAAACCAAGTTTTTCCTTACACTTCAAAACCATTTTATACACCCAAAACTTAACCAAAATTAGTTTTTCTTAATTCTAAACCACTTAGAATTTGAAAAGGAATACAGTGGTTACCTTTATTGGAGTTCCTGGGCTGAAAATCTGAACTTTGAAAAATTTTCCTCTTAAGCTTACGGTGGAAAAACTGGGAAACAGAGGGCCAAGAATCGACTGGTTTTTCTCAAGGAGCAGCTGGGACAGGGACTGAGACAGAGAAGAGATGCAGTGGGAGTTCAAACCAGCAGGTAGAGGGCCAAATTTATAGAATTTCGGCCGGAAGTAGTGGCCGGTTGGCCACTGCATGTAGCGTCTGCTTACGCTTGTAACAATAACAGGCAGGTTACTGTTTAGGTGCAGATCAACCCTTCAAAACTTTTCGATTTTGCAATTTAGTCCCCGGTTTGATGAAAAGCCGATTTTTAACTACAGACATGATTTTAAGAACTCAAAATTTTAATCCAACCTTACAGATATGTTGGGTTTTAAAAACTTTAATCACCATAAAAATTTTGGAATTTAACTCTCACTAAAAACTATTGATTTAAATAAAAACCATAATTTAACACTATTTACTTAATTAAAAAATGTTAAATAAAACAATTTAGAAAACTCATTTAGGGGTGTGAAAGAATAATTAGACCGTACTTAAAATGGTCTAACATAAAATACTTGTTTCAAAATTTATCTCACTTCAGAAATTATTTAAAATAATTATTTCTCCCTTTAGGGTTTTGATGGGCGGTTTTAAATACCATTTTTTTTAAAATAAAATTATTTTAAAATCACAAATCCTTTATTAAGGAGAATAATATCATCCAGTAATATTTACATAACAACACAGTTTATAAAATAATAACAAGAAGCGATAAATTACCAAAATGCCCCTCCAGCTGGACGAGTTGGATCACTGAGCTTTTGAGCTCTGATTGGGCCACACCTGGACTTTCCTCAAAGCCCTAACCATAATCTTCGAGATTAATCGGTTAAACAAAATTATTAAGCTAAAACACGCCTAATCTGGAGCAGGGTATTACAGAAAACACCTTTCTTGGCTTTCACTAGGGTTACACCAACCCTTTACAACTATCTCAAAGATTGATAAAAGTAGATTTGAAGTTACCAAAAACACTCGCCTCTTGATGTCAAAGTGACCGTGACACGTTCTTGAAGTTCCTCTCCTTGCTTGGCTTTTTGGTGAAGTGTAAATGCTTCAATGATGCCCAACCAAGATGTAGGAGAAGGTAATCTAGGGAAGAGAGGGCATTCCTATGAAGGTAAGATATCCCTAGAGTTTTCTCTCAAATCACATTTACTTGTGAGCTTTGAATGCTCTAATGATTTACTTATCAATGCTTGGAATGAGAGAGAGAGAGAGATTTTCAAGAGCTTAAATTGATTTTCCTATGAGGACAATGTATCTTTAAAATTTCTCTCAAATATGTACTCAAGAGTGAGCCTAAGATGCTTAAGATTTGCTTATGAAAGCTTTGAGTGGGAATGAGAGATAGTTTAAGATCCAATGGATTTAACTTGGATTAATTGGGCTCTTAAGATTGTTTGGAATGCTTGATGATGATTAGAGGATGTTTTGATCAAGGGGAATCAACCATTGGAAGACCCTAAGGTCATGTATTTAAAGCCCTCTTAAAAATATGACTGATGGAATCAAATTTGCAATGAAACAACCGTTGAAAAATTACCATTATGTTTTCAGTCGACTGAAAATAAAAATTCAGTTGACTGAAAATAAAGATTCAGTTGACTGAAAAGTCAACACCTCTGAGTTATCGAGCTGAGAAGAATTCAGTGGACTGAATTCAGAAATTCAGTCGACTGAATTCAGAAATTCAGTCGACTGAATCTCAATCTCATTAGTGGTTGAAAAATCCAATCTACATCGTTTTTAGTCGACTGGATCTTTGCAGTTTTGTATATCTCGACTGGAGCGGCCATAACTTGGGTTCCTGAACTCGGTTTTGGGAGTTCTCGGGCTCGTTGGAAAGATTATTGAGAGATCTTATCTAATAAACAAATTTGGTAAAATTTGAAGTCCATTTGATACCTGAAATGATCTCTCTAAGTGAAGGTATATGACAAAACTGTTTTGATCTATTTTGCACCCTTTCTTTGAAATGCTCATAACTTGAGTTACATATCATAATTGGGTGTTCTTTGACTTTTTGAAAAGTTCTTTGAGTGCTCTATCAAATCATAAATATTTTACTAATACTTGAGCACATTTGATAAGAGAATGTTTTTTTCCAAAACAGAGCAAAATTCACCTAACCTAAGAAATCCAAATTAGTCCAACCAAATTCTAAGTTATGAATTCTAAGGTTTGTCCCAATGGTACTTCTAGTCTTCTAAATCATTACTGAGGTCAAAATACCTTTGTTGGTTGTCATTCATGAAGTTCTTCCAACTACGGTGTGATACCTTCCAAATGGCGCGTCTTTTGGAGCTTCAAACTTGATTTGACTATGTAGGTCTTCCAGAGGCGCGGACGGCCACGACTCAGTCAAAGGAATTGACAAATCAGTACTCAGTCTGACACAACCACAGAATTGACAAGACTGACTCAGGAGAGGCAAATTTGCTTGTGTTAGATTGTGCTTAATTTTTTGTCCTATTTCTTGTTTATTCCACTGTAAGCGCTAACAAGTGGTATCTATCACTAAAAGAGTCATGATTGTCATGAAGGGAAAGAAGGAAAATAACGTGTACACATTGGTGGGAAGTACAATAATCGACCGACAGAGGGATCCTACTAGTCGGGCCGTAGGAGGAAAGAAGAGAAGAAACAAAAAGTCAGGTGACAGGTATGACTTGAAAAACAAAGTTTCTTTTGCGGGTTGTTATGGTCCTTCCAAGTTCTATGGTGCTAGCGGAGATGGAAAAGAGAAGGGGATGAGAAATCACATAGAGAAAAAGCTGGTGGCACCGACATCGTCTGTGGTGGGTCCAACAAAGCTGGAGATGGGCGCTAGGATCAAGTGAGGCTCGGGCTTGGCAAATTCTTCTAATTGAAGAAGACATGTGGAGCATCCCTGAGCGTGGGGATGCGTGCATCTCACATAGAGATGTAGATGGGCTGCAGTTGCAGGTGAAGCTCAGTTGGGAGCGGTTGGTGTGCACTGAGCTCTATCCAGTTGGTCGGCTGCACATAGGAAATTTATATTTCAATGGGACACGATAGTAGGAGAAAACTTCTTTTCTCTGGGACTCGGCGTTGAGTGGTCGGCTTGGAGTCCTAATTTCATGGGATTGATTGAGATTACTCTATATATACATGGCTGCAAGAGAAAATATATCAATCAAGAGGTGATTCCATTGTGAAACAAGAGAGAAAAGAAGCAATAGAGAGGGCTGGCTGATTGACAGATCAACAGATACTACAGAGGTTTGCTCTGTATAACAAAGAGAGGTAGGAAAGTTGGGCTGCAATAGCTGTTCTCGGTTCAACAAGTCTGATGTATACAAACTTTTGTAGAGAGGAACAACAGAGCAACGGAATCCTTTGCGGTGGAGGTCGGATCAGTCTCAGGGAAGAACATTTCAGAGAATGTACGAACAAAGAGCAGCCTGGTAGAGGACAACAAGGAGTTGCCGTCTAGAAGGATATACCAGATCGGTGCTCTATAGAAAGAGACCGTGTAGTTGGGGCTGATTTTGCTAATATACAGACAAGAAAAGGAAGTAGAGAAACAACACATAGATCGTGTGTGATCCGGATTTCATGCGTATTCGGATTTGGTTTAAATCTTAAAGGATTTATGTTGTAATCTTCTATTTATTGCTTCTCTTAATAAAATCTATTTCTCTTCTGTGGACGTAGGTCGGCTGGGGCCGAACCACGTAAATTTGCTTGTGTTGGATTGTGTTTAATTTTTCGTACGATTTCTTATTTATTCCGCTGTAAGCGCTAACACATTTGACTATTGAATTATCCACTTCAATAATTCTTTGAATTTGAGTGGAGATGTTGGGATTAAGATTAATGAACCCTTAATTGATGGAAATAAGATTTGATTGAAGTTTGAGTATATCTTTCTTTTATGTATATAAAAATTAGCAATTAATGAATGAATTAGTTATCACTTTCTAATTTTATAAATAGTAATGGCAATCATTGCATACCAAATTTGAACTAAAAGGGCAAAACCGTGTATATAGCATTTTGGACTAACAATTATTTATATATTTTAAGATTTAGTCGTGTAAAGGAACAAAGTTTTCACTCGTTTCTATATTTTCAAATATATTTTTGAGTTTGATTTCTTATAAGGCTCGCCCTCAATAAATTGTATTATTTCATTTTTTATAATATTCTGAGTTGCTGATAGGCATCACCGTATTGGCATTTCTTTTTGGCTAACATGGATTCGAAGTCAATTTTACAACTAGAAAATAGAAATAAGGACTAGGCCACACTCTAGTCCCATTATATATTACTATATTACTCTAAGAACTCACCATCAAAAGAAATATTTTATTAAATTTTTGCAAATAATTCAAAATTTAATATCAATGACTTCATTTTACATGAAATAAAGTTAAGGGAATATCTCTTTGTACTGTTTGAATTGTTATGGAGTGCTGGTCAATGAAAAGGGTGAAAAGTATTGGAGGTTTCTATGTGTACCAATCAGGACTCAGTATCTGCTAGCTCATGTTTCTTTTTTAGCCAATATACGAGTAGTATCCATTATAAAAAAACTCCAATAAAATTAATCAAATGTAATAAAATAAATAAAAATACACTTCAAGCTATAGTTTATTGAAAAATTGAGATAGGGAGGATGAAGATGAAGAAGAAATGAAGTTGAGATGAAAATAGGAAATCTAACTATGGATTAGAACTGGGTTAACCTTCTTTGACTGGTATTATAGAATTCTGTTAATGATTTGAAGTTCACTCAGTTTCGGCCTTGAGATTTTAGGGATCTTAGGCAAACTCTTAAAATGGACCTTTTATATACTCACAAAAAATAAAATCATACATATTTTTTTACAAAGTATGAAACATCCAAATAAAATATCATAATCAAATTTATAACAAATTATTATTTAAAATTTATTCTTCTTTGATTTTGAGATGCAATATTACTAATTAAATTACTATATTCAAGTGTTTTTAAGATATTTTTTTTTCAATAAATAAGATAGCTAGTCCATTCAATCTTTCTTCTGACAAATTTAAATTTCCATTTGTTTCATGCATGTTGATTTTTTATTTTTTATTACTATTGCATTGTATTTAAAAAGAGTAGTTGACATGCTAAAGTATATAATGCATTCAAAACAACTTATAAAGTAAAATTATATTAAAAAATTATCACCAATTATAAACTATAAAGCACAAAACAATCATTTAAATTTAACCTCATTTTCTTTCCATTCAACCATCTATATTAGCGTGAACACTAAGTTTCCTCATTTAGGGATATCTTTAGGTCACACTTTTATTAAAATTTCTGAAAAAATGATAAGAATAATGATTAGTTAAAATCTGACCTTTATATAATCATTTTAATCTTATAATAGAGTCAATTAATCATCCTAATTCTTATTTTTTAAAAGAAAAATAAGACTACAGGATAAATACTACAAATATAAAGTGGTTCGGAGTAAACCCTCCTACATCCACTGATGGAGTCACCTAACCTTGGGCTATTCCAAATTCACTAAGTGGGGAATTACACCCACACTAATAGATTAGGACTTCCACATTACCAATTGGTTGAGAATTTCACCCAACTCCTATCCCTAAAGTAAACCCTCTATTTTTTATAGTGGTTCAAGAGTACACCCTTTTTAATCCACTTCACAAGTTTGATTTATAAAAATAAAATCAAGGAGAAACACTTGCCTTTCAAGCTTTGCAAATGTGAAGATGTGTGTAACGACCCGTCCCGCTACGGACATATTAAACTAATACAAGGTCCCAAAACCGATTTGATACTATTTCAGGGGTATTTTTTTTTTTTTAAATGGGAGACACTGCTCCCGTAATTCATAGTAACTAGGGGAAAACGCACAATTAAACAAATAACCAATAGTACCAATAAAATATTAATCATAATTGGAAACAATAACATCATTCCATTATTACATTCATTAGACTCAATGAAAAATACACATATTTCAAATACATTAGCAAGTCTCAATTACAAAATGGAACTATGACAAAGTACAAAGCTGTAGCTCTACGCCCAACGTCCAATTGAGGGTCCCGCCGACATTGCCTCTATGAAGTACCTGTGAGGCAAGGGGTGAGCTCTACATGCCTAGTGAGGGTAACACATGCATCATATGTCATCAAATATACACTGCATATAATCATATGGACACATCAATGTCTAGGATGTCTACATGCACAACCATGCAAACGTGTACCCTACCCCTAGCACACGGGCACACGTCAACCGAGCGTCCTCTAATCAACCCAATACAACTCTAAGGCAACTCCCTCATATGCTCAACCGCTATAGTCCACCCATCCACGGGTACACAGATTGATCCTCAATCAGATCAGGGTCTCTAGCTCTCAACCAGTCCTATGACCCTTACAAGACAACCCATACACATACCACAAGTAACCCAAATCGGGCTCATTGGAGTCCCAACAGACAATCACACGGGGGTAACTACCGCGCCAGTCCTCAAAGGACTGTCAACCAGACTCATTTGTGGTCTCTTCAACCAAGCACCAGACCCTCGGTAGTCACACCTGAAATCTAGGGCCCCATCCACGGGTCGCCACACAACCGACACATACACCCCTCACGGAATTGTATAGGCCTTCTACTGAGTAAGCCAGCCGAATTAATTCGTTAGGCGCCCATAAACTCTCAGTGAGTCAACACCCACAGTACAAGTCTCAACAATGAACCACAAGGTCATAATCACTGATCATCACACTACTACACCTCTCAGCCAAAATGTGGACGAATAGACACTCAATCCACTTGGCTCCTAGGACGACTCAGTATGTACTCAACGTACCCCATGACCACTCTACCTCTAGGGTCACCCCCACAGGAATCCACACACACCACAGACCGGTACCACTAGTCGTGAATCACAACCTGGCCATCAGGCTTACGGGAGTTGTTCTTAACTGTACCATCCCTCGACCGATATGTGGGGAAACACCCTGAACCCACTCGACTATCCTGGGATCACAAACCATACTAGCGGGAGCTGTCCTCAACCGCACCATCCCTCGACCGATGAGTGGGTGGAACACCCTCAAACCCTCTTGGTCATCCGGGGATCACAAACTATACTAGCGGGAGCTGTCCCTCACCTCTCTGTCCCTCGACCAATGAGCGAGCACCTCCTCAGCCTACTCGGTCATCCAGGGACCATAAAGCATACCTTCCGGAGCTGTCCCTCACGGCACCGTCCCTTGATCAATGAGCAGGCGAGCACCTCCTCAGCCTACTCGGTCATCCAGGGATGCCTCATCCACCCCGCACTAGGGTACCGTGACTGTAAGGGCTTCCAAGACTACCTTGAGTAAACCAACATTCTACCTGATGGTCTCTCTAGGGCTAACATAATTACCTCCCAATCAGTCCTTATCTAGGACTCTCGGGCACCTTATTCTCTAAATCAGATTACACCTCTCTCATAGGTGTGTTTGAGAAACACAAGACGCACCGATTGTTTGATCCATGCAAGGGGATCCGCATCCCAACCATGCGTCCACTGCGCTGTCACACATAACATCCCAACTTTAACTACCCGACAAGCTAGGGGGAGTCTCTAGATCCTGGTGTGGCTTAGTGACCACGCCTCACTGACATCCCATATATGTTAGCTATATGCATGAATAATTATCTCTACACATGCTATTAACATAGTTCATCACATAATAATCAGGTGTAAACATCACTATCTATCATGGGCCGACATGTTAACATCCAAACATGTTATAATGTCTAGCAGTCCAAACTAATTATCACATAATCATATAACATATTATCAACAAAACATATCACACCATAATCAGGCATATACAACCATATATTCGTACGTTGGAATCTTAACATATTATCAACAAAAGAAAACTCCAATCATGTCACCACACAATCAATCATTCATGACATCGGGTAAGCAACTCATGTATGCCTCCGCGGGCTTCAGATGTGAATGCACCCGGATGGGGACCCGCCACATAATGGTATCAACATTTCCCTCGTCAAGTGGCTCATAATACCGGAGACCCCCATTCGCCGCATTCCTTACCTGCACATTTGATAGAGTAGTAAGATGCATAGATGCATGCTAAAAGCGATGATAAGTTCCCTCATCTGTGTGTGCCTTTGAAATCCAAAGCGGGAAAACGGGTTCGAGGGGTTGAAGGGAGCTCCATCTGCCGAAAAGAAGAAAAGAATAAGTAATCGAGGTGAACGGGCCAAACTAAGCTTGGATTGCAAATGGGCCTAGAAGTGGACATGTCTTAAAACTAGGCCGAACTGGAGTGGACCTGAAAACTGGGCCTAAAATTGGACTGAACCCAAAACTGGGAAATTGGGCCAGGCTGAACAAAACTGGGTCGGAATGGCCAGGCTAGGTAAGGGCTGAACTCAAAGGTAGGTCAGACTGAACACTGAGCCGGATTACAGGTTTGGCAGAAGGGCCTGATCTACTGGGTCGCAAACAACAAACTGGGCCTAGGTTGCTAAAGGCCAGAAACGAACCCAGCTGAGCCAACTCAGTGACTCGACTGAGTTGGCTCGACACCCAGCCGGGAAACAGGGAAAAAGAAGGAAAACCAGAGAAAATGGAGGAAAAAAAATGGAAAAGGAAAGAGAAAGGGTACTGAGAAGACGAGAGGGGTTGGAATCTTGCGGCTGGAAGGCACGAGGCTTGATCTGAATCGTTGATCACGAATGGTAGAGGGACGAAAGGGTGCAACTCAAGCTGGCGGCGGTGACCGAGTGGGGAAGAAGGAACGAGAAATATCAAAGAGAGAAGAAAGGAAGAAGAGAAGGACGAGAGGGGTGAGAGAGATGAGAGAGAGGGAGAGAGATCAGAAAGAGAAAAGAGCAAGAGAGAAAAGAGGGAAATAGAGGATGCAAGAGGAAGAGGAAGAGGAAGAGGAAGAGGAAGAGGAGAGGGGGGTTGTGGTACGGTAGCTGCGGCACTACAATGCTGCGGAAATGAGGAAAAAAGGGGGGTTAGGGTTTAGGGGCTTTAAGGACTTAGGGTACTTAGGGTTTTGATTTAATTTTTTTGTTCCAAAAATCAAATCTCAAGCTTTTGAAAACAATTTGAAACCCGATATAAATCAAGCGACAAACATCGGAGAGAAAACGTGTGATTTTAAAACACTTTTTTTTTGAGAAAGTACACAATAATTTGAAATTTACCAAAATGCCATCAGTCTCCGAACTCGGAATCGGGAAAATCAAAGCCCACCGTGGGGCCCACACTCTCCCCACTGCCACCAAAATCCTAAAATCTCGAAAATCGGGTCGGGTCATTACAACATGCTTCTCAAATCTTCTTCTCCATGTGACCTCGCAAGTTGACAAAGATGCGCTGAGTGTAGAGCAATCACAAGAACTAAGGAAGTCTCTAGGAAGTTGAATCACCAACGTCTATCCTAGATTGTTTGCATTTTCTCTATCTCACCATCACAATTTATGAAGATTGGACCTTTTGAATGATTCACCAAGAGAATGCTTAAGAAAGAAGTTTGATCCTTCCTTACCCTATTGATTTCTCAGTTGGTTAAGGTAGATGAGGCTAATAAGTGTTCTCTCCAAGGATCTCCAAATAATAGCAAATAATTTCATACTTATAGAGAGGCAAACCAGTTTTTCTAAACTGTTCATCACTGACAGGTCGACCATATCGATGGGCCGGTGAACTTAAATGTGACCATTCAATTACTCGATCTTTGTACATTAAATGCACCCCAACGGTACAGTAACGGAAGCAACCGATGGGTCTATGCCTTAGATGGGTCGACAACCTTATATTCGATATGTCGTTCTTATCGATTGTATCGACTTGAGGCAAAACCATGCAGACAGTATTTCAAATCCAGAAACTTTTCAAACCCAGGTCGACATGTCTATAACGAACCGGCTCGTTTGTGGGTGCAGGACACTACTAATTATTATTTTTTATCTCCAATCAACTAACATCTTAACTAGGCTTGATCTTCAGGATAAACAATTAAGGCAAGTGGACTAAACTGTCACACATGCTCTTCACCCCTGGACTCAAACATGTACCATATATCTACCCATATACAACAAATATCATACAAACAAATATTTCCATAACATGATCAAAACATCATTATTCATAATAGAGTTGCTAACAATAGCATAGTGGTCTAATACATGCTTAGAAAGACAATAAGTACCACAGACGATACTTATACAAAATATGGTTTATAAACCAACATAACAAAATGAATGTATCTCCCAACTGGGGAAGATACAAACGACAACACCGACTTTCTCATTGTAAGCCTGCAATGGAGGTTTCTCCTCCTCGGGTACAACTCTTGAAATGTGTGGATGTGAGCTACAAGCCAAGTGAAGAGAACATAACACAATACAATAATCAAGATCAGGTTAGAACATGTAGATTAATCAATAACATAATAATGGTTTACTTATACCATTTATCATACTTGAATTCATAATTGGTCTACTATACCAATTTATCAAGTCAGCATCACTGCCATATCACTGCTATACAACTGCCATATCACTGTCACACCAAAGTATTACACTGGCTAGAAATGTATTAAGTCCCGACACGGTCAAAATGTAACATCTTGCGAGAGCATAAACGACCCCAATGGTCCGGCCAATGCCCAGCCTATTGCCAATAATATATGACCTATATGGTCCTGCCTATTGCCAATAATATATGACCTCACTGGCCTACCATAGCCCAGCAACCAACTGTATGTGGAGGCAGTATCAACTTCATAGATTCCTTTTTCACCATAATATGATGCTCAAGTTCTCACATCGGAGCATTTCATCATCAATATCACAATCCTATACATGATAAACATAATTAGTATCATCTCAAAGAAATATATCAAGTCTGGCCATATAAGTGGGTTTATTCTTCGTTTATAGACTAGTAGACCTCGACTCATTGACACCGTGTTATGTTTCCGTTCTAATAGTTTGATCAAATTTCCATCCCTCACATGGAAGCAGTGTCAAGTCTCATATTCTAGCCTATTCGTTTTTTCCATATTGTGTAATATTCGATGAAACCACTCATTACACTAGATCTACATAACCTGATTTACCCATGCTGTATTACTAGGTATTTTCACCGAATAACGTAGGGTATCGCGGGTATTTGTTACAAACAAGTATGAATACATTGAATATACATTCATGATCAGGCATAATACACATTCATATACAATACAGAATACATTCATAGTACCTCAAATTTTTCTAACTTATTTTCCAAAAAATTCTAAAGGAAATGCGCGAGAGTCCTCATAGTAGGTTACTATTCCTTTTGTTATAATAATCAATCAAACAATAAAGTACTCAGTGCTTAGTCTCACATTTCTTCCTGGCCAGGGTAGAGTATTGAGAATTTGCCCAGAGGGTACAGATAAAGGAGCTCAGGCCTCTACACATATTGTCTTCTGGATTTGACCATGGAGAGATATTGAATTAGGCCTAGAGAGATATAAAGTGCTCAGGCCATTACTCGTATTATCTTCTAGATAGGACCATGGTGATATATTGAGTTAGGCCTAGAGAGAACGAAAATCACTTAGTGCCCGATTCCTTCTTTTCTACTGAGCGGCGAAATTAATCAGTATGCCACAGATTGAGGGTTTCGGCCTAGAAGTGAACACACAAGGAAAAAATAAGACATACAAGGGTTAGTATCACTTTTTAATTAAGAATCGGGTCTAAACAACATAACATCAAATCCTAAGATCTAGAACAAACATGGATTCCTAAGTTTAACAATCTAAACAGGTGAGGCTAATTGTCTTACTGTTGATGACACCTCTATGGTTAACAGTGCTCCAAAATTCTCATTTTGAACACTGGAATTGTCAGTAGTGGAATCCAATACTATTGGGAAACTAGGTGTTCCTTTATCCCATATCTCAGTGTATTCCTCGTTTCTTGACATATCTGTCCAACACAATTCATCAGGATTGTTAGATAATGTCAATAACATAAATAAATCAGAATTCTATTCTAATACAGAAATAGGCTGTAAACATGTATTGCCCATTACAGTCCCAAAGCTTGAACAAAAAACTCTGATAGCAAATGTAACGACCTGATCCGTTTGTGGTTCCGGAACGCTACTAATTTTTTTTTTTATCTCCAATCAACTAACATTTTAACTGGGTTGGATCTTCAGGATAAACAGTTAAACCCAGTAGACTAAAATGTCACACATTCTCTTCACAAGTGGACTCAAACATATACCATATATCTACCCATATACAACATATATTATATAAACAAATATTTCCATAACATGATCAAAGCATCATTACTCATATCAGAGTTGCCAACAGTAGCATAGCGGTCTAATACATGCTTAGGAAGACAATAAGTACCACATACAGTACTTATACAAAATATAGTTTATAAACTAAAAGAACAAAATGAATGTATCTCCCAGCCGTGAAAGCTACAAATGACAGCACCAACTTTCTCATCCTAAGCCTACAATGGAGGTTCCTCCTCATCAGGTATAACTCCTAAAATGTGAGGGATGTGAGCTACAAGCCCAGCGAAGAGAACTTAACATAATACAATAATTAACATCAGGTTAGAACATGCAGATTAATCAATAAGATCATAATGATCTATTTATACCATTAATCATACTTGAATTCATAATTGGTCTACTATACCAATTTATAAAGTCACCATCACTGCCATACCACTGCCATACCACTATCACACCAAAGCATTACATTGGTTATAAATGCATTAGGTCCCGACATGGTCAAAATGCAGCATCTTGCAAGAGCATAAACGACCCCAATGGTCCGGCCAATGCCTGGTTTATGACGAAAAATATATGACGTATATGGTCCAGCCTATTGTAACGCCCGCCCCTTTTCACCGAAATCAGAGTCTATTTTTTTTTTGAAGAGTGACAAAGGGCGCGGACGTCACGACGCGAGTTAAGTCCGAGCTTCTAAAGCCCGATCCTTAACTGACCAACCCTACGTGTGCGTGGAAAGAAGTCCACGGAGAACGGATCACACGTAGAAATGAGCATCGGGGAACATTTAAACCAAGTGCGGAAAATTATAAAAGAGTCTAACCTATTAGTTCTTAAATAGCAGGGAAGTTACATTCATTCAATCACCAAACATCCTCAAAATCATAATGTTCAAAGTGATTTCCAAAATATAGCAAGTAATCTAAATTATTACATTTCCGACAAGTTAAGCTACTTCAAATTACATTATCCAAAATAAACATTAGTAAACTATCTGGCCCGCCTTCCCAAGCTCCTCAGCTTGGCTCCAGTCTCGTCCTTCACTTCCGGCATCTCTTGCGTCATCAGCTAGGGTAGAAGTAGGGCGTTAGACAACGCGCCCAGTAGGACTCCGAGTAGGGCTAACACATGGATTAGTGATAACAAGCACTACAAATAATAATATAACGAAAAACCATAGAATAAATGCCATGCCATGGGTGTCTGTGTTATGAATCCCATCCATCATCCTTACTATCCCGATGCCATATCCCCCTTGACGGCAAGGCCTCGTCAAGATGTAACCAAAAATACAACATTCCCTTTGATGGAAGAACCATCATCAAGGTATAACAATAAATACAACATCCCCCTTGATGGAAAACCATCATCAAGGTATCATAATTACAAATGTCTCCCTTGATGGCAAAGCCTCATCAAGGTATAATAATACATATATGAAATATCCCCATGCTTGTTTATCGGTCGCCCCGACGGAGCATGGACTCCGGTTTCATTTCCTCCTTCCCCTGTCATATCCCTCCCATGTCATGCGTAAGATGTAGATGCCATATGCCATGTAATAAATATGATAGTACAAACCATGGTATTAAAAATCTCATCAATAAAACATATGATTTGATTACCACAAATAGGTCAAGTAAAACATTATTATTCACATCATAGTCTTAAAACCTATCTTAAAATAATCATATGCTTACTAAAATAAATCCCGAAAAAACCCATACATATCACATAATCCAAGGCTTACAAAAAGGTAGGAATCCTACCGAATACCGACTAGCGTCCTTTTCCATTTCCGTCCGATAATCCGGTCACCAATATGCGCACCGCTTGCGACGTCCGATACCTTATCACATATGAATAATCAGCCCATATTTTAAATCATATCCATGTCCCTAACATATGTCTTAGTGGGGTTCGGCCATACACCATGACCGAACCCTACTAATTAGGTTTGTGGGTCCCATTTAATCCATCAAATATTTAAATCACATGGGTCTAAAAATCATCCACCCTAAGCTTTATTAATCACACATAAGGTTAATACTTAGAGCCCCTAGGTCCATAATCATCTTCCATGGGTTTCTTCATTTTGGCCCATATTTACGGTTCTGCCGCTACTTCTTTCGTGGTTGGGTTCTCATCTTATTTCTCCATTCTTAGAACTATAATTGATTCATAATCTTGGATCCATTAATGACTCACCAATCATAAGATACAACCATAAAAATTAGTCACTAACTTAACCTAATTCCCATTAATTACTGCATATATATAGCTCTTAATCTTAGCCCATCAATTGGTTCACACAATGGGTCATGGGTTTTATTAAAATTAGCCCCTTTTATCATGACCTATTCCCCATTAATTTAAACATACACATAAGTCCAACTATGAGGGATTTTAACTCATACATTTAAATCATCCTTCCTTAATTATCATGAAATACATTTTGGTCCATTAGTTTAACCATAACTCCCATTTATTTTTTTCATGGTTCCAAAACACCAAATTCATCCCAATCTCCCCATGGGGTTCGGCCATACACCATGGCCGAATCCATGGTCCATGGTTTTAGTTTTAAAGACCTCATTTCCACCCATTTAAAACTTCAAAATCATTAACCCCTTACATAGTTCCCATTCTTCAAAACCCCATTGAAATCACTTAGCCACCTTCCATGATTTCCTTCACTAAAAACCTCTTAAAATTTACAAACCTTTGACCCCTTTTAAGCCTTCAATTTATTAGTACATTATTCCATACCTTCCATCCTTCCAAACCCATTTAAATTTACTAACACATAACCGTAAAAACTCCATTAAAGATCCTTAATTACCTACATTTAACCATTAAAATCTTAAAACCCTAAATCATCCTCCATGGCTTCCATTATTTATAAATCCTAATAATTCACTTAAATACCTACCATTTTTTTGAGGTCATTAACATCATTCACATCTCTCATACATTTCCTCATTTAAACCCCTTTTAAAATTATCACCACATTTAATCATTAAAACCCCAAAATTTCAAATCATTCTTCCATGATTTTAAACCTAAAAATCCCATTACAATTCCTTTAAAAATTACTACATTCAATCATTAAAAAAAAACCTAACAATCATAAATTACCCTCCATGGCTTAAATAATTGAAATACCTAATCTCCTTAACCCATTTATTTTTCTTTAACCCTAATTTATCCACTTTGTCCATTTTTCATTTCATCTTTTGAATGGATTTTAAATCCAAGGCCATGATATTTTTGGCCACATTAAATCCAAGAAATGGATTTCATAACCTCTTAAACCCTAAGAAATTTTTAATCTCTTGTTTAGAAAATACTTACGATCCGACGCCTCCTCCGACTTTCGTTACTCCCGTCGGCTTCCTTAACCTTCTTTCTTCTCCTTCTCCTTTGTTGGTTGGTTAAAATGCTTGATCAATGGTGAAAACCCCCAAGCTTGGGTTCGGCCATGGTAGGGTTTGATTTGAGAGAGAGAAGGGAGGAGAGGATAAAGAGATGTCTAGCTTCCTTGGCCTTGAGGTGGAGGGCCCAAGCTTAGCCCTTCCTTCTCTTCTTCTCTTCTTATTTTCTCCTTGGTTTTCTTCTTCTCTTTTCCTTGGATGTAGGGGACGACCATGAGAGAGTGGGAGAGATGGAGTGAGTGAAAATGAGAATGGGATAAGATGAAAAACCCATCTTATCCCAAGGTGGCTTACTTTACACCTCACTATCAATTTCCCACCAACCAAGCATAAGATATTTTTCATGCTTTTAATGGTTTATGCTTTATGCTTTAAGATTTATGGTGGTGGTTGAGATAAACCACCACCCAACGTTTTATGTGTTATAGATAAATGGCTTTTGGTCTTCCATTCTTTTGACCATTTGACCACCCTTTTGGATAATTTAAACATTTAATTAATTAGATAATTAGGTTAATTTAATTCACATTTACTTAATTCCTTTTGTTTAAATTCCTTCATGCATCCACCCATGGTTGACCAATTCAACCATGGTGGCCGGCCCCACCAATCCTTGGTCCACATACCACCTCATTTGGTGAGGTGGAGGTGGGTCCCAATTGGCCACATCACCTTGGCCTAATTCAAATTAACTTAGGTGATTTAAACGCACTCAATTCATTCCCACTTATTGGATCACCATTGGGCCCATGGCCCAATTACATTTACCTTCAACCCATTTACCTTAGAGTTTACACCATCTTGATCCATTAGATCCCAAGTGGGTATTGGGCCCAATTTGACCATCCTTGACCCAATTTGACCATTTAAATGATTTATTTCCAATCCATGGTCCATTGGGCCTTTGTCCAAATTTTGGTCCATTTACCCTTTATTCCACCAATTTTCCCAATTTTCAACATTAAAATAAATAATATTCACATATTCATTGATTTACAAATTCCAGGCCATTACACCTATTGCCAATAATATATGACCTCACTGGCCTACCATAGCCCAGCAACTGAGTGTATGTGGAGGCAGTATCACTTTCATATATTCATCTTTCATCATAATATGATGCTCAGGTTCTCACATCGGAGCATTTCATCATCAATATCACAATACTATACATGATAAACATCATTAGTATCATCTCAAAGCAATATATCAAGTCTAAGCATATAAGTGGGTTCATTCTTCGTTTATAGACTATTAGACCTCGACTCCTTGACATTGTGTTATACTTCCGTTCTAATAGTTAGAACAAATTTTCATCCTTCATATGAAAGCAGTGTCAAGTCTCATATTCTAACCTATTCATCTTTTCCATATTATGTAATATCGTGTTATACCTGATTTACCCATGCTGTATTACTAAGTCTCCTCAATAACGTAGCGTATCGCGGGTATCTGTTACACACAAATACGAATACAATGAATATACATTCATAATCAAGCATAATACACATTCATATATAATACAGAATACATTTATAGCATTTCAAATTTTTCTAACTTATTTTCTGGAAAATTCCAAGGGAAATGGCTGTGAGTCTTTATAGTAGGTTACTACTCTTTTTTGGTAATAATAATCAATCAAACAATGAATTACTCAGTGACTAGTCTCATATTTTTTCCTGACCAGGGTAGAGTATTGAGAATTTGCCCAGAGGGTACAAATAAAGGTGCTCAGGCCATTACACATATTGTCTTCTGGATTTGACCATAGAGACGTATTGAGTTAGGCCTAGAGAGATATAAGGTGCTCAGGCCATTACACATATTGTCTTCTGGATAGAACCATGGTGACATATTGAGTTAGGCTTAGAGAGATATAAGATGCTTATGCCACTAATCGTATTATCTTCTGGATTGGACCATGGAGATATATTGAGTTAGGCTTAGAAAGAAAGAAAATCACTCAGTGCCCAATCTCTTCTTTTCTACCGAATAGTGAAATTAATCGCTGCACTAAAGATAGCTATCGGGCGGCGTTTCCGCTGCGCCACAAATAGAGGGTTTCGGCTGGAAATGAACACATAAGGCAAAAATAAGACATACAAGGGTTAGTATCACTTTTTATTTAAGAATCGGATCTAAACAACATAATATCAAATCCTAAGATATAAACCTAACATGGAATCCTAAGATTAACAATCTAAACAAATTTTAAGAACCAGTTCTGGGTTCCTCGAAACATGCATCGGAACCAGGTACTGTGGCTTTGGAACCTCCAAGCCACTGTCCCAAATTTGGGGCTTTTATCTGACCCTTCGGAACATGGGTTCACCTTCGAAATTCAGGTCTTCGAACTTCCGAGCCTGTTCCGACTAGAAAACAGTAAAACCGAAAAACACTTGGTCTCGGTCTGTCTCAGAACTCGCCGTGGTCAGCTCGGATCTTCCGAGCGGTTCGGTACGTTTGAAGATGTTCTCAGAATGTCTTATGTCTATCCAGCTGAGGCAGAGAAAATAGTTGGCCTCTGCTCGTATAGTGGCCCAGCCCTTAAAAAATATATATTATTAAAATATTAAGTCCGTACATAAGTTTGTGTTTGCACAAAATTAGGCTTATTTCACATCATTACTCTTCCAAACAGCCAACCCTTCTTCCCTTAAAGCAAACCCTTGCCTCTTCTACCCTTCCTTCTATTAATTTTCACCCACTAAAGGCTTTGGATTCGGATTTCCTACGCTTAAAGCGCCCTTTTGTACGGTTCATTCTCTTCCAAAGGTAAGATCTATGATCCTTCTTTTTCCCTTTCTTCTTACTTGATGAGATATTAATGGGATATGTTGAGAACGGAGTATGTGTTGGCTTTTAGGCATTATTTAGAGAGGAATCCATAGAAATAATTGGGGATTTTTGTTAGAGAACCTTGTTTGGGTGTAGATCTGAATTAAAATTGAGTTTTGAACCCATGGGAAGAGAAGTAAATTGGGGAAAAAGATATATGCAAATTTTTGGAGATGATTCATTGGAGTAAATTGGGGATTTCTCTTAGATTGAAGGGATTAAACCAGATTATGGGCAAATCTTTAGTCTAAATTTGCGGATTTTGCTTCTAAACTGTGCTTAGGCCTAATCCATAAACTAATAATGGTATATTATGTTCTTTTGGCATGATTAGAGCTTTCGAACCCCGAACCTATAAAGGTACTACCCGAAGATCAACCCGAGACATTGTAACTTTCGAGTTGAGGACATCTACACACTTTATTTGGATGCTTATATGCTCCTATGTTTATTTAGAGAATAAATTGAATCATTAATGATTGTTAGTGCATAATATGTTGGATTGTTGTGTCACATAAATGCATATTGTGTTGCATATTCTCCATCGTGTAATTATGATCTTACCTATGATGGGGAATGATTGGTAATAACCATTGGAGACTCTTTTAGAAGGGCTGATGTAATTGATGATTGAGATAATTGGGTTTGGACATATAAGATGGGAGTGGTTGGAATTGTGGGGTTAATCCACCCTGGGATGGGCGAGAATAATTGTAAGGGTTAAGTGTGATGTGCAAATCAACCCAAATTGTAGATCCCAAAGTTGGTGTGCAAACAACCTCCCAATGTCAACCCTTATGCATGAGATTGTAATTAATTATGATGACATATGGAATTGTTATGCTTGCTATCAATGTAAATTCATGAACATAATATGAATGTTTCCCATGTATGTTCACTAGAATATGAGTATGGGAACTATGTAATTGGGCATGATGAAATTATGATTGACTAGTGCTGGGATTAGACCCAAGTGACGTATAAATTTGATACTGTATCTTACCCTTGTTTGAACCCAACTAGTATATATCCCCACTCATTAGAAGAGGTTGGTGTGACAGTATGATAATGAGTATTAAGGAAGCCTATCGGAACTGTGGCGTCAAGTATGGAGACTTGGTCCCGTAGGTTTGCCCTCGAGGAGTATAGTCCCTCACATGTAACGCACTCTAGGATGTTGTTAGTGCCTCGGCGGTGAAGACCCTATGTTTGTCAATTCCATTACTCAGAAAGAAGCACTTGCCAGAAGCTTAAAGACTCAAGATGATCAAGAATAAAGATCATGCTCCACCGGATTGAAGCTCATCATTATGGGAATTACAAAACTGGCATTATGGCCATAGATGACTTTAGGTGGTACCCACACCTTAGAGAGGACTATCCCTAGGCTTATAAGAACAAATGGTTAAATCATAAAAAGCCTAGTAAGGATGCTTGTCAGTTAAATTGAAGCAAACTTGGAAATATGAATTATGTTCATTGTCAGCACGACCAGTCTATCTCACCGACCCCTCGGTGTAGTCAGGATCAACCCATCATGGTCAAAGACTGGTCGGCCCGAGTGGCAGAGGTTCTGGAACATTGAACTGTCATTCTAGGTATGCCTCTGATCGAGAGTCTCGTATGCACCGAGCCCTCGTGGCCAACGACTCTTCGATCAAGATATTGAGTTCTGAAACCTTGAACTCATATGGACTCTCGAAGAAACAAACATATTGGCAATCAAAGACCGGTCAAGAGTACCAGAATGAAACAGGTCGTTCTGGGTAACAGGTTTCTAAGTTGAAACCATTGTCAAGCATGTTTTGCACCAGAATGAGCCTCTCGTATGGACCGACCCCTGGGTACCATAAGTGTCGACTCATCCACGACAAACGACATGTCGACCGAGAAAGAATATTACCGTTGGGAGTGCACTTAATGCACAATGGTCAGAATTGTAATGGTAACATTTCTAGTCACCGACCCCACGGTGCGACCGACCTATCGGTACATTACCGTTACTACAACTGGTTGCCTTCGCTATTTAAACTAACCTTTATGCAACCAATTGGTATTCTTCGGCAAGATCATTTGGACCCTCATATTTATCAGTGAGCTTACACAAAGGCCAACATAAGGATCACTCTTCTCTTGTACTTACACTTGTAGAATCATATACAACCAATCTTAGGGATTGAGTTTTTGAGTGTAACAACCCTCCCTTTTCACTTTAATAATTAGAGTTTATTTTTTTTATAATAATAATCAAGTGATCGGGGCGGGTCGTCATGACGCGAGTTAAGTTCGGACTTCTAAAGTCCGACCCTTAACTGGCCAAGCCCATGTGCGTATGGATTAAGTTCATAAGAATTGATCCACACATGGTACAATAAGCTTGCGGAACATACTTAGTCTTAATCTAACTGAGGTTATAATAGATCCTAGACTACTCCATTTTATAACTTAGGATAGCAATGTACATAATCATAATTCTCCAATATTACTAAATAATCTTAGTCTACAATTCATTTCAAACCATCCAAATAAATCAAACCATAGTAACTACTTAACTACATTATTACATGCCAATATAACTAATTATCAAATTACATTGTCCTCATAACATAATTATAAGTCCATAAACAGTCCATTCAAAGTCCATTCAAAGTCCATTCAAAGTCCATTCAAATCCATTCAAAATGCCCAAGCTCCTATGCTTCTTTTTTTTCTCGATCCTCGTTCTTCCCTTTCCCTGCATCATCCACTAAGGGTAGAGATAGGGCGTTAGATCAACGCACCCAGTAGTATTTCCGAATAGGGCTACCACAAGGTTAGTATAAAAACATGCAAATAATATAATAATACATGAGTGACGAAATTCCATAAAAACATGCTATGTATGAAATGAACATGTAATGAGTCCCACCCATCACCGTTCTACATAGCCTCCTCTTGACAGGATTCTCATTGTCAAGGTACCCCACAGTGGTCTTTTGGACGCCCCGACGGAGTGTGGCCTCCGGATTCCTCTTGATGAGATTTTCATCATCAAGGTACCCCATAGTGGTCTTTCGGACGCCCCGACGGAGTGTGGCCTCCGGTTACAACAACATCATCCCATGCCATGCATGAGATGTCTATGCAAACATGCCATTTAGAAACATAACGTTACATTCATATAACTTATCGAAATCAACATAAAACAGCAAATAGAAATGTGGTTACAATAAAGGTAGGAAACCTACACAATGATCACTTAGTTTGGCTCTTCTTTTGAACCGTCTTTTGTTTACCACTTGTACACTGTCCGAGCAAATCCCGTGCCCCTATTTATATAACAGCAAGTTAAACTTTTAACCATAAGATTCCAACCTAGTCTAAGTCCTAAAAATCCATTATGTGGGGTTCGGCCATACGCATGGCCGAACCTCACCCATTTAAAACTTTGGTCTCTTTTATTTAACCCATAAGCATCCAAATAACCAAATCCTCCAAATGAACCTTGGTAGGTTCGGCCATACAGTATGGCTGAACTTTACCACTTTGTTTTTGACCCATTTATCCAATCACATGATCATTTTATCTTTGATCATTTCATCCATAATTTACAATAATACCATTTAGACTATCTTTTTGTTTAATTTATCTTAAACACCAAAAGTCATACCTAATCCACCTCACACCTCAATCATACTTTGGTAGGGTTCGGCCATACAACATGGCCGAACCTTACCACTTGATTTTGGACCCCTCTTTTCAAGTCTCTTAATCAATCCATTCACATATACAATTTATCTTGTATTTACAGTTTTGCCATTGGTCTAACCAATGCTTAAATTTGCTAACTTCCATCTCCTAATCATAAGACCATCTAAGTGGGGTTCGGCCATACACATGGCCGAACCTCACCACTTAATTTGATCCTTTTTAAACCCTTCACTTATCCATACAAATTAATCATTAAGTCCATCAATCACCATTAGTGGGGTTCGGCCATACTACATGACCGAACCTCACCAATCTGATTTTTGTCCCCACTTTCAATCATTCGTAATGGCTGATTATTTACCTAATCTAAGTCCATAGACAAACATGTAATTACCACATAGTTCCATCATAAACTTAATCCAACTATCCATCAAAACAGTCCATGGGGTTCGGCCATACATATGGCCGAACCCTATGGTTCTCTTGGTGTAATCCTTCCAACATTTGTCCATAATTTTAATCCACAAATTAGCCATAACAATAATATGTTTCAGCCAAGCCATAGCTACTCAAAAACAGTAAGCTATCTTCACTTTAAATTCTTTAAAAATCTTCATTACCCAATATGAACTTTATCCCTCAAACACCATTAAAATCACCAAGTTTTTCCATGGGGTTCGGCCATCCAATGGGGCCGAACCCTATGGTCCATATTTTACCATTTTAAACATCATAATCCTAGATCTATACCATTGATGGATCTGGCCATACAATGGCCGGATCACATTCCCCAATCCATTTTATTCAACAAAGGTTATGATGCACTTACCAATACCGCGTCTCCTTCGGTTCTTTGACTCCTTTCTTGATCCTTTACTTTCCTAGCATCTCTTTCTTTCTTCTTGTTCTTTTGGCTGAGACAAACCTTGCTGCAACCTCCTTGGAACACTTCAGCCAGGTGATATGAATTTGAGAGAGAAAATGAGAGAGAGAGGAAGAGAACTTGGCCTTGGATGAATGTGCTAAGCCTTGATGCCAAACCCTTTGGCTGAACTTGTCTTGATAAAAGAGATCAGCCTAGGACTGATTGACGATAATCAATCAGCTGCTGATCTTGGTTGTGAGAATGGAGAAAACGGCAAAGAGAGAGAGAGAGATAGAGAGTGAAATGAGCACTCTTTGTTTAATCAAAACCAGCCCAAGGTTAACCTTGTGTAACTCACCTTACCTTAATCAAAATTCTTTATGTTACTTGGGGGTTTCATCTGTGAAATGAAACCTCCCCAAGCAACCAACGTCTCCCATAGATGGTCATTGGTGTAACCTCCCCCTTTCCTCCTCCTCTCATTATTATTTCACATGGGGGTTTCATATTGAAATGAAACCTTTCCCCCTCCTCCAACGTGTAACCTAACCATTTGAATTTGAAATATTATAATCTATTATGTAACTCCATAAAACAGCCAGCCCATTCATGCTCCATCTTTGGGGTTACATGCATGAAAATAACCTTCCCATGTATTCCAACGTTGTGGCCACTGTTTGGTTTAAGTAACCACCACCTCTCCAATATGTAACTCCATGAAACGGTAATTCCATTTATCTCCATCCTTGGAGTTTTATGCATGAGGTAAACCCCCATGCACCCAACGTTTGTGATATGTTTAAATTTAAAACATAATTCCTCCCCATTTGTAACTCCCAAATTGCCATTCATTCATCTCTTTTGTAGAAGTTACATGCATAAGATACCAATCCCATGCAACTCCAACGTGCATTACACTTGAATTTGAAATACCTTTCTCACCTTTGTAACTCCCATATAATGCCATTACCATTCATCTTTATCTTAGGAGTTACATACATAGAATAATCATGCAGCCAACGTTTTTCTATTGTTTTAAGACTTGAAATTACTAACACTCCACTTGCACTTAATTTAACTCATCCCTTTACTCAATCACTTAATTTAACTTAACTAATAACTTCAACTCATTCAAACTCCATCATTTATTCCAACTCAAACATTTAATTCATCTTAACCCAATTAAGCTTTAAGTTCCCAATGACCAATCATGTCATGCACGACCCAATTGGGTCCCATTTGGTCATTTTGACCCATTTAACAAAATTTGACCCAATTACAAATCTTGACCCGTTTGAGTACATTTTATCCATTTATTTGTCTTGTAAACAAAACTACCATCCAATGGGTCTTGATTGGACCATTGGCCCAACACTTTACCCATTTAAATTCATATCAAATAAATCACAATGGCAATTCCGTAAATATGAATAAATTCATGTAAATTGATAACTTTGAAATTCCAGGGTGTTACATTGAGAGAGAGAGGAGGAAAGTAAAATTATAAACAACCAATCTGTTGATGTAGTTTGTAAGTCAGAAAGAGAGAAAAGCCATAAACAACTAATCTATTGATTGAGTTTGCAAGAGAGGAAAAGAGAAGGACCATAAACTAGGAAAGCTTTGTAAAACCAGTTTCCTTGTCACCCTGGATTGTGATTGCCTCATGACAGTTACATAAAGGAGCGCCGACACCGGCACACATTGGGTGGATCTTGAAGAAACACACATCAGGAGAAAGAGCTTCAAAGGCAAGTGCTTCTTGATTTTAATTTTCTTTAAAACCTTTGTTTCGAAGTGGATTAAGGGGAGGTATCTCGGAACCACTATAAAAAATTCTGGAGCTGTGTCTCTGGCACAGGGATGGGTGGAACTCCCACTCAAATGGATAGGTGGAATTCCTATTCGACAGTGGTGGGTGAAATTCTCAGCCGATTGAGTGAGGAGGAAGTCCTACTCTAATTGTGAGGGTGTAAGTCCCCACTTAGTGGATTCTGGGGATAGCTCAAGGTTGAGTAAGTCCTAACAGTGGATATAGGTTGGCTAACCGAACCACTTTAAATTGGTCTTATGGTGTTTGATCTATGTGTGTTTGTGTTTAGTATTTAATTACTCTTCTTAATACACATCACTTTACATATTGATTATCTCATTATATACATTGTGCACAACCATCGATAATCAAAGTTTATTTAAAGGGTCATAATCTTAGTGTGATCGCTTAATAAAATTAACACACTAGACAAATCTCTTGATAAACATTCCGCTGCACTTTAAATCAAGAAATTTGTAAACATCATGAAAAATGGGACTGACCTATTCATCCCCCCTCTAGGGTCAATCACGATGTTCTAGCACATTGAAAATGGGAACTTTAAATTGGTATCAGAGCGAGGTGCTTTTGAGAAATGATCTAACCATCCGAGTTGATTAGTGCTAGAACAATGGCTATATGAGAAAGCCATGATATTTCCAAGACTCTGTTTTTGATGAAAAATAGAATGAAGAAGTATAAAATGTTTCATCATAAAACATAGTTGGAAATAGGTGAATAGAAAGTGGTATGTGCCTATGGAAGAGGTATTGGATAAACCTTCAACTTCTGTGACCACTTAACCCAAAGACCAAAACTGCTTGGACTTGTGATGAATTAGCTATGCACGTACACCAAACATATCTAGCATTCATCAGTGTTGTTTTATATATGCTGTCAAAATATTTAAAAGACATGAAACAACAAAAGAGGCTGGAAGAGTCCACTAAAAAATCGCCTCTTGTAGCCTAATGGATAATATCACCTATCAATAAATTTGTGTGCTGAAAATATAGGTGATTGGTTAAATTTATTCATTGAAAATGTCCAAGCTATATCTTCTAATAAAACAAGAGGATGGAATTAAGGATGTTGATGAAGGTAGTAACCTTCAAGTATCATTTAAAGGCCTTGTACCGATGATTTTAAGATCAACATCATGGTACACAATCTGGAATATGATTTAGAATATCAAATGGGAAGGCACCCAAAATTAAAACCAGGTTTAAGAAAAGGCCAACACTGGATTGTGAACTTAGATTCCAAGTCTCACAATGACCGTGTTCAAATGTGTAAACGAATTCACATTTGAAACATGTTTTGGAGTCACTTTGTATCTTGTTTTTAATCCATGTTCTTGTTTGATTGTTAGATTGATCTTATGAAAGATACTTGTTTATAATGCAGGTTTGTACTCTAGTACTGGATTATAATTGTCTCATTTTATTTCATATGCCATGTGATTTGTGCTTTTTTTTTGAAATGAATGTAGTATGTGAATTAGCTCATGTATAGGGTATGTATGGTATTCATACACAGTGTCATTTCATTCCAAGTTCTTAAACTTGTGAATCCCATGTGGAATGAAACATTCTCTATGCCCTTTAATGGATTATCTTTGGTATGACATACCAAAATTGTTTGTCTAAATCCATTTATGTACCATCCCTTTCAAGAAATTGGAGTATACTTGAAAGAATGGTAAATGTGTGTATCATGTTTTGGGTAATAACATGATATCGGGCATAAGAGTTGTGCGTGTAGCATCATACTTCATTCCATATGCTCGGTAACCATATTTCAAAAATAGGAAATGAATGTATGATCAGTGTGCCTTGTGTCTCATTCCAATATTCTCTAAGTGTATACATTATGTGGAATGACTCATGTTCATAGACACACTGCCTGTGCTAAAGCCTGAAAATGCAACATCTCATGACGTCACACACTTGGGCAATATACTTAAATTGGTGAAATAAATGTGTCCAAGAATCTTGCATTGATTTAATTCCAAAAAAGAGATCCATAATCTATGGTCTGTGCCTATCTTCAGAAGGGTGAATTGAATCTTCAAATGGCACAGATGAGGTGTGAATGTATGTATCATCACTGGGATTAAAAGGTGTATAAACAAAGCTCGATAAACTATGAACATCGCAAGCACACACACACACATACCCAGTCATCCTTCAAATAAAACCCTGTTCGAAGGATAGACTAGTCGGAGGGACAAACATGTCGGTACTGTTGGAATTCAGAACACTGTCTGAGAGGGGAAAAATAGAAAAGGGAGACAAGTTGTTATATATCGACATATCGACACAGACATGTCGTTGTTCACGACCGATCGGTATATCATAAAGAATAAGTTAAAAAGGTTTCTTTCTGCGTAAACAATAGATCAGTTCAAATCATTGTTTCTTCTCTCGCTGAGCTCTAGCAATTTCCCTCTCCCCTCCCATGCCCTAGACCAGCCGTTAAGACCTCCCAAAGCGAAATCTCGACGGAAAAACAGAGGGGTTTCATTCCTTTCATCTCCAGTAGTTGAAAATGACAAGGGACCAACCCACTGTCATTATCGTGTTCTTTGATTTCTCTAAGTGGAAAAAGAAAAACATGAAAGGATCTCACATCTCCAGAAGAAGCAAGCAATGATAAGGATACACCTATCAGGAAACATGCTACTGGTAAGGAAAGAGAGGAGAAAAAAAAAAGAGGAGATGGAAGATGGTAAAGCCAAATCAGATAGAGTTCTTATAAAGAGAGCCTACCGCTTCCTTGAAAAACGTCGGGAGTTGGAAAGAAAGATTGGACATTTTGTGACCTCCACGAATGAATCAATCCAAAATCTCTCCATATTCATGGAAGGATCAAAAAGAGTACCCGATGAAAATCCTCTTCCCCTCCAGCATCTCTTCCTCCGGATGGCTCTGCTTAGGATAATTTTTCATGACATATGTTTCATATTTTTGGAAAAACTATATCGTTGATATTTTGTCGAAGCATCCATGATGCCCCCTTTTAACCATAAGTACTGATTTTTATCAATGAAATGATGTGGTTTAGTGTATGTGCAAATTTGATGAAATATAATCTATCTCTGATCTATTGCTTACATGGATTTTGTAAAATAGACTAATATATAGGTTGTTAGGGAGATAACGCACTATGAAATTGCACATACTTTGGAGTTTGGGGGAGCACAAAATATGTGCCAATTAGCCCTATCACTAGTCATGACAGTGTGAGAAGGAAGGATGATGTAAGCTTCCAAGAAAGCTTGGAGAGAAATAACTTAGAGGCAACTAAGTTTATGGGGAAGCTGGGTCGAGAAAGCTATAGAATATATGTTGGAGAATGGGGGAGAAAACTCCAGAGAGGAGAGCTGGGAAAAATGGCTTGACCCCACGGAAGAAAGGAGAAAAATAGTAATGCATGAGATATGCATTAGACCGTTAGGAAGGTATAAATGAGTTGGAAGAAAAACTCATGGAAGCACTAAATACTAGAAGCATGGGGGAATGCTTAAAATTCGATGTCTGCCTACCAATCTTTATCATTTGAATAACAAAATGGGGGAGGAATTAGTAGAAGCTAAAAAACATCAAAGCCAATGGACATAGGGAGAATGTTTATGCTTGGAGTTTGGAAGATCAAACTCAAGAAGATTAGGGGAGAAATCTTCTCAACACTGATAGCTTGGATAAACTATGGGTAGTATTGGTCACTAGAAAATGAAGGAGTATGGGGGAGCTTGAATACAAATCTAGTTTAGTCCATGAATGAATATTTATGTTTTGGGACTAACCCCTCTAATGATTTTCTAGTGTTGCTTGTTTATGTACTTGAATAGGAAAAATGAAATGAAGTAAGCTGAACAAGAATATGCGAAGACCATAGTCTTGTTTTCCATTTGAAAATGTACATGTAATCAATGTAATAATTTTGTATTCAAATATGTTGTAATAAGAGTGGGATTGTAAATGAGTTAACTTCTAGGTTTTTTCATGAAATTGACAAAGGGGAAAATTGTTAGTGCCTTGGCTTGGCCAAAACCCTGTGTTTGTCAATTCCAGGACTCAGAATTAAGTACTTGACGGAAGTTTGAAGACCCAAGATGATCAAGAGTAAAGATCATTCTATACCGGTTTGTAGCTCATCGTTATTGCAATCACAAAACTGGTATTATGGCTATAGATGACTTTAGGTGGTACCCACACCTGAGAGAGGACAATTCCTAGGTTTAGAAGAACAAATGGTTCAATCATAAAAAGCCTAATAAGGATGCTTGACAGTGAAATGGAAACAAACATGGAAATATGAATTATGTTCACTGTCAGCACGACCAATCTATCTCACCGACCCCTCGGTGTAGTCAAAATCGATCCATCGTGGTCAAAGACTGGTCGGCCCGAATGACATAGGTTCTTGAACATTGAACTGTCATTCTGGGTATGCCTCTGATCGAGAGTCTCGTATACAGCGACCCCTCGGTGAAAGGCTGAAACGACCCCTCGTGGTCAGCGATTCTTCGATCTAGATCTTGAGTTTTGAAACCTTGAACTCACGTGGACTCTCGAAGAAACAAACATATCGGAAATAAAAGACCGATCGAGAGTACCAAGACCGACCCCTTGATAATGGGCGACGGTTTGTTCTGGGTAACAGGTTTCTAAGTTGAAATTAGTGTCAAGCATGTTTTGCACTAGAACGAGCCTCTCATATGGACCGAGCGCTCGGTACCATAAGTGTCGACTCGTCGGTGACAAATGATATGTTGACCAAGAAAGAATATTACCGTTGGGAGAAAACTTTATGCGCAATGGTCAGAATTGTAACCGTAACATTTCTAGTCACCAACCCCTCGTGCGACCGACCTATAGGTACATTACCGTTACTATAACTGGTTACCTTCGCTATATAAACAAACCTTTTTGTAACCAGTTGGTATCCTTCGACAAGATCAGTTGGACCCTCATCTTTATCAGTGAGCTTAAACAAGGGCCAACAGAAGGATCACTCTATTTCTCGTGCTTACACTTGAAGAATCATATACAACCAATCTTAGGGATTGAATTTTGGAGAGAGAGAAGAGGTAAGTAAAATTATATACAACCAATCTGTTGATTGATTTTGTAAGTGAGAAAGAGAGAAAAGCCATAAACAACCAATCTATTGATTGAGTTTGCAAGGGAGGAAAAGAGAAGGACCATAAACTAGGAAAGCTTTGTAAAACCAATTTCCTTGTCACCCTAGATTGTGATTGCCTCATGACAGCTACATGGAGGAGCGTCGGCACAACCACACATTGGGTGGATCTTGAAGAATCATACATCAGGAGAAAGAGCTTCAAAGGCAAGTGCTTCTTAGTTTTAATTTTCTTTAAAACCTTTATTCTGAAGTGGATTAAGGGGAGGTACCCCGGATCCAATATAAAAAATTTCGAGAGGTGTCTCTAGCACAGAGGTGGGTGGAACTCTTAGCCAAATTGATAGGTGGAATTCCTATTCGACAGTGGTGGGTGAAATTCCCAGCCGATTGAGTGAGGTGGAATTCCTACTCTAACTGTGAAGGTGTAAGTCCCCACTTAGTGGATTTTGGGGATAGCTCAAGGTTGAGCGAGTACTAATAGTGGATGTAGGTTGGCTAACCGAACCACTTTAAATTGGTCTTGTGATGTTTGATCTATGTGTGATTGTATTTAGTATTTAAGTACTCTTCTTAACACACATCACTTTGCATATTGATTATCTCATTATACACACTGCGGACTATCATCAATAATCAAAGTTTATGTAAAGGTCATAATCTTAGTGTGATCATTTAATGAAATTATCACACAAGTTAAATCTCTTGATAAACATTCCGCTGCACTTTAAATCAAGAAATTTGTAAACATCATGAAAAATGGGATTAACCTATTCACCCCTCTCTAGGGTCAATCACGATATTCTAGCACATTGAAAATGGGAACTTTGAATAATGTGAATCTAATATGTTCACTAGAATATGAGTATGGGAACTGTGTAATTGGGCCTGATGAAATTATGATTGACTAGTGCTGGGATTAGACTCAATGGAAGTATAAAACATGATATTGTATATTACCCTTGTTTGAACCCAACTAGTATATGTCCCCACTCATTAGAGGAGGTTGGTGTGATAGGATGATGATGAGTAATAAGGAAGCCTATCGGAATGGTGACATCAAGTATGGAGACTTGGTCCCGTAGGTTTGCCGTCGAGGAATATAGTCCATGACATGTAATGCACTCTAGGACGCTCTCACGGCTGTTTGGCACACTTGGTGTGTTGTTGGACGCAGGGTTGGTTACCATTTACTTATTGGACATAGGGTCCACTTGGTAAGGCGTTCATATTTATACGTAGGGCTAGGTACGTGTTCACTCACTCAATGAGGGTGGTACTAGCTTAATAAGACGTGATGGTTGGACGCTGATTTAGACATTGTGCATCTTTAGATGACGAGTCTGTTTTGTAAGGCGCCCACGTTTGTGCGCAGGGTTTAGCATTACACCCTTGTTGGATGCTATGCCAGCCTGATAAGGCGTAATTTTTGGATCACCTTGGCATAGGACAGAAAGGACCCAGGGTGAGGTGGACTGATACCCGTTAGGCATGAGCCACCCGCTTAGTAAGTCGTATACCCTAAGTCAAGTTAGGGATCTGAATATTATGATTTATACAATTGTCTGTTCTATAGTGGTGACCTTATGTGGGTTTACCTATCCACAAATGATAATGATAGCATGGCATGATTGCATAGTATTGTTTATATTCCATTTTATACATTATTATTATGTGCATGCGTGAGTGTGTAGCATGCATAAATTTTCTCATTGAGTATTTGTTTGTACTCACATCCTTGCAATTTCAAGTAATGTTACGCCGACTGGGTCTGAGAGACCACGAACTGCTCATTACGCACTACATATCAGTTGATTAGTTGATTATTTGAGTTCATGTTGTTAGTTTAAAATTTATTTATTTAGGATTTGCATGTAATAAACTCCTTAAAGTTTGATGACTGTTATGTTAGAGAATTTATATTTCCTTTGAGATTTAATGGTATATGAGTTTATTTTGGTATTGACGTTTGAGTTGTAAGCACACGTGTGTTGCCCACGTGTGATGTTTGGAAAACAAATATTTATCCGCGTCTCGTGCCTATGTTTTGGGTCAGGGCGTGACATCTTGGTATCAGAGCTTAGGCTCATTTTCCCCTAGGACTGTGCGTGTGGAGTCAACCGCTAACCGTCTATGGTAGAAGTTATTTTTAGTTTGAGTTGTTTTCGATTAAGTTGTGTGTGTAGTTGGTTAATGATACTTTATGTGTATCTTAGTGATTTGGCATGTACTGAATATGTATGTTATTATTCCAGAAATGGGCAAAACTTGGAAGACCAACAACCAATAGGAAAACAATGCTAGTGTTCACAATCAAGATGCCGCTGCTGCTCGAGAGACAGCCATTCAAGCCAAAGTTAAGCGTCGAGTTCAAGAAGCCTTAGTTAGGTAAGCTGGAGGATCAAGCCTGAGTGTGGTCAAAGAGACCCAGGCAAATTCAGAAGGAAATTCATCGGCTCAGAACCGTACTTCAATGCCTCTTCCAGACTTCATGAAGCAGACCCCTCCCACTTTTAAGGCTAATCCTAATCCATTGGCCGCAGAAGAGTGGTTGGAGGACATTGAGATGATCTTTGACACCATGAACATCATGGATGACGTCACTCGCGTCAATTTTTCCACATTTCAGTTGTGTGGCGAGGCAAGCCACTGGTGGAAAGCAATGAAGATTTCTCATGAAGACAAACAAATTACTTGGGTTAGTTTAAAGAAATGTTCTTGGCACAATATTTCCCTGCAGTGATCAAAGAAAGCAAATTGACTGATTTTCTAGCGTTAATGCAAGGCAACATGACAGTTGTCCAGTATTTGACTCGTTTCAATGAGTTGGCTCAGTTTTCCCCAAATATAGTTGTGGATGATAATCCCAAGGCTCGCAGATTTGAGCAAGGCTTACACCCTAGTATTATGAGTCAGATTACCCTCTTGAGACTTAAGATGTTTGCAGAAGTGGTGGACTGAGGCTAATATAAAAAGGGCATGACCAATGCAGATTTAGACTTCTTCTGATGGCAGGCAGAGAGTATTCCACAATGACAAGAAAATGAATAAGAAGAAGAGCAACTCTTATCTATCCCGTGGATCGTCCAACAAATCAGAAGGAAAATATGATGAGTCTGGGACTCATTACATGGCGTGTCAGATCTGTGGCAAGCGTGGACATTCGGCTAAGAATTGTTATGAGAGGCCAGAGACAGATAAGATTTTTTTTTTTCACATGTAACCAGGACGGACATTTTTTCCAAAAATTGTACTCAGAAGGCAGGCACCAACAGAGCGTTGGCCCCTCAGCAGAATATGATAGTGGCACCCATTGTTGTCCAGCAGCAGACACCTCAGGTTTCAGTAGATGGTTCTAGAAAGAGGACTGGTCGAGGCGGAGGTAGAGGCCAACAAGGCCAAGGTTCTTCTAGCAGGATGCTTGCTACTTTGCCCCAGACTGGAGATGTTGCTGACCCTCCAGTGATGCAAGGTATTTTACTTTTTTTTTTTTCAGTTCATGGGCACATGTTTTATTTGATTCTGGTGCATCACATTCATTCTTTGCATCATGGTTTGTTTATCTTTTGGGGGCTTCAAATTGATTCAGTTCGTATACCTTTGAATGTTACTTCCCCATTGGGACGAGAGACTATGGTTGACAGATTGTGCAAGAACTGTGTTATGACAATTGGTACCTTAGATATCGGTTTGATCTGTTGGTGTTGGACGCGTCTGTTTTCGACATAATTTTGGGTATGGACTGGTGGTTAGCCCATCATGTCATTATGGATTGTTTTGAGAGAAAGATAATTGGTCGATCATTGATGGGCGAAGAGTTTGCCTGCAGCCTGAGTCTGATTCTTAGTTCGGTTGCTAGTGTGTTCCGCGGTGATGCAATTGTACATGGCATGATTGCCAGTTTGGGTTGGGAGGATGTGCGGGATACTCACATACTCTTATGCCTCGGGTAGTGCAGGAGTTTCTAGAAGTGTTTCCTGAGAAACTTATAGAGTTGCCTCCATCCCGAGAGGTTGAGTTTGTGATTGAGTTGATGCCCGGCATCTCACCCATTTCTATTACACCATACTGCATGGTGCCGACAGAGTTGAGAGAGTTAGTGACTCAGATTACCGAGATTTCTTTTGTTGGCTTTATTCGGTCGAGTAATTCTCCTTAGGGTTGGCCAGCTTTGCTTGTTAAAAAGAAAGATGGCACTATGAGAATGTGTATTGACTATCGGAAGTTGAACCGGATGACAGTCAAGAATAAATACCCACTGCCCAGGATCGACGACGTCTTCGATCAGCTGAAAGGAGCCAAGTACTTCTCTAAGATAGATCTTCGTTAGGTTATCACCAGTTGAGAGTGAGGGAGAGCGATATTCAGAAGACCGCCTTTTGTACCCGATTTGGACAGTTTGAATTTGTTGTGATGCCATTTGGGTTGACAAATGCGTCGGCTACTTTCATGAATTTGATGAATTGTGTCTTCCGACCATATTTAGACCGCTTTTTGAAGTGTTTATTAATGATATTCTGATTTATTCTGTGACTGAAGCAGAACATGAGCAGCACCTGCGGATAGTGTTACAGACTTTGTCAGAACACAAATTGTATGCAAAACTCAGTAAATGTGAATTTTGGCTGGGAGAGATACAATTTCTTGGTCATGTGATTTCAGCAGATGGTGTGGTCAATTGGGAAGATGTAGAGCTCGATGAAGATGTGACATTCGAGAAAGGTCCATACATCAACAGAAGGAAGTGAAAGAAAAAGAAAGAAAGAAGAAAGATGAATATTTTTAAAAAGTGCTGAAGAGAGAAAAATAGAGGAAGATATATCCCGTCTTACATCTTGAAGACCTTTGACTTTTCTGTTCAAAATATTTAGTTTTAGAGTCTTGTATGCTTCTTTGATTTGACCCGATCCCAAGCCACGTTTCGTCCTATAAAAAGTCTTATTGATCTTAAGTCGAAATATGGTATTCCATGTGGAAAATAAATGAAGGAAAATGATGGTGTATAACTCAACGTTCTCAAAAAGTGATATCCATTCATGAGATCTAATTATTTTCTTTGATTTATGCCTTCTTTCTAATACATATGTGAGATACTTTGAATTTGAATACACAAACTCCGCTCACATATACTTTGAGAGAAAATAACCCAAACCTCTGAGTGTTATTCTTTCTGAGAGATATCTAGTGATGTTTGAAGTCAAAGCGCATTTTCCGAAAGTTGGTTACGAAGCTTGTGTCTATTTGGAAAAGAAAATTATTTTTAATCTTGGCTAAGCATACACTACACTTTGAATACAAGTCTTATAAAATAAAATTCGGAATCGTATGATATCTAGATTTTTATGGACTTGTTTTTACCGAATCTAAAACTAAGACTAGACAAAATTGGATGTTTGTGGGTATCATCACTGCAAGCCCTCACGAGACTATAACTTGTCCACTAGAGGTAACCTAGGGGTTTAAAGGCTTGTTGCATATGCTAAATGCAATCGAAGTACCAGCGAAAGTGGTGTAGTTTTAGGCCTAGTATACATATAAAATTTTAGATTAGTAATAGTTTAGTTTAGCATTTTTAGGTTTTGAGTTTTTAGACTTAGGTTTTTAGTTTCAATTTTTATGTTTTTGCTCGATAACTAACAAAATATAAGTTTGGGGGTATTTGTTGAGTTTAAAAATCTTACATTTTTACCCTTTAATTCTGATTCAGTTAGCTTTGATTTTGTATATAAAAGATACATTTAATGACTTTTTCTAGTTTTGTAGATAAAAAGATGGAAAAATAGGAAATAATCATAAAACAGTGCATAATTGCCAGAAGAGAGCTTAAAATGGAAATTTTAAAATTTCATAATTAATTCATGACACTTTAGAGTTTTAAATGTAAATTGAATAATCTGGATCCATTTATGAGAGTCTAGATTATTCAATACTTAGATTTATGAGTGATTTGATTAATTATTTAATTTTAAAATCAAGTTTGCAATCAAAGAGGCCAAGAGTTGAAATCAAGATCCATGGGCCAGAGATCCAATGCTATTGGGCCAAGCTTTGCTCCAAATGCCAGACATTGGGCCAGGCCAAACACTCCATGCGCATTTCCCAAATATGGGCCAGGCCAAAGTGAATCCAAACCCAGCAAGCCCAAGACTACAGTCCAAGAAGTCCAAGTCCAATTTAAGATCCAATGCTCCAGGTCCAAATCCAAGTTCACTAACCTAAACCCAAATCCACTCTAGGTACAAACCCCAAAACCCATGTCCATAACCCAATCCAATTACCTATGGCCAAATTTCATTGTCCAAAACCCTAATCCAATGTCCACATACCCTAGCCTATCTCATCTCATATTAGCCATCCATTTCATCATGCATTAATATCCATCATCCATCAACCCAATCATGCAATCCAAACCGCTCATTGCATACATCTTATCCATCTCATTCATTTGAATTCATCAATTTAGGTAAACCCTAGATCCACTTACTTAATCCAATCCGTTCATGCATCATGATTAGATCTAGGACATCCAAACCATCCGTCATATATATAAACCTTAGGATTAAGATCATCCATGCACCATTTATCCATCCATCCACTCAAATCACCCATCATAGTCATTAGATCTAGGCCAATCAATCATAGCCATCCAATCATAAACCCTAGATTCAATGCAAAAAACCCTAGATTTTAGTATCTCATACGCATAGTGCATTTCATCACATGACACACACAATTGTAGAAATCCATTCATGCACATGCTCCATGGAAAATCCTAAAATTCCTCTCCAAGCTTGCCACCTCACTTAGATCCTAACTTTTCTCCCAATCCAATCCAAAATAAGACACACACGATTTTTGCTTATCACCTCTCCATCAAATTCGAATTTTATAGGTCAACCCTCCACCTCATCATCTCATCATCTCATCATCTCATCCATCCGTTCATCCATCCTTTTAATCCCATCCATTGATCCATAATTGCACAACCCAAAACCCTAAACACAAGCCATTTCGAAAATCCCTTTCCTTAATCCAATTCCTATTTCTTCTCCTCCATTGCTTAGCCACCAAGCTAGCTTGGATCCCAAGCCACTAAAATTCGACCATAGCATTGTGCAGCCCTAGTTTTCTAGCTTTTAATCTCAGCCACCCAATTTAAGTTAGATCCAATCGCAACCTTTAGTCCACCATCTTAAACTTAGATCTAATCTTAGCCATCCATTCATACCTTGAGCCTATAAATACCCCATTCAACCATGGTGCAAATGGAATTAGACCTGGAGCTCAAGAGGACTTAAGATTTGAGAAGACACATTGAATACCAAGAGATATTGTGCTTCATGCGAATTTCATAAGTGAGTGATCGGTGAGAATTCGATTTTTATGTTGTCTTCTTGATTGTTTTTTCAATGTTTGTGTTTAATTTTTTCATTAAATAAATAAGAGATATCCATTTTAGATTCTTGAAAAGTCTGATTATTTAATATATTTTTTGAGTTCTATGCGTTGAATTTCAAATCTAAATTTCTTATTTATTTATTTATTTTGGGCGATGGGAGAACAATTCCATAACCACCTTTAAATTATGCACTTTTATTTTATGTCATTTATTTTCATTGTCAATTTATTTTCCATGTTCGTTTTATTTTTCTTTGCTTATATGTTGTATTTTAATACTTATGTTAAATTCTTTAATTTTTATATCTTGTATTTTAAAAGTCTTTTACTTTACTTAATGTATACAAACCACTCCTTCAATATGTGTTAGCTAGTTTGAGATCTGATTTAAATAATCTTCAATTTTGTCATCTTAATGTGTGTGTGAGAGATTATCCATAAAATCTATCTTACTCCATTAACTTAATCATGATTCAATCAATGTTCTATTTTTGGTTTTGAATTTTAAATGGGAGATTGTTAACTTAGAAGTAAATTTATAAAATTAGGATTGATTTTTATACTTTGATTTATTTTTAATCTCAACGTTTTCTAAGAAACATAATCATTCAAGCACTAGATTACAAACATATATATTTTGATGTACTTATGTATAGATTTTGCTTGTTCTCTGTGGAATCGACCTCGTGCTTAATCGCTGTACTATTTAAAATGTTAGTGCTCTTGCGAGATTATAAATTTAAAACTTTGCATAATTTTCACATCAACAACCACGATGGGTCTGTCCTGTCTCACCGATGGGTCGGTGAACTTGACGTGTGGACCTGACAGTTTACCAGATTTTCAATGTTTGTCTCATCTAGTTCTGTGATTGTCCAGGGTCCACTAAGGCTTGTTTATGTTCTTACGAACATGTTCAACTAAGCATAGACAAGGTCTACCTAAGGGTGTGGGTTCCAGCTAAGGTCATCTATGGCCACTGTACCTGTGTGATTGCCATACATAGATGATCTTGGAATATTGATTTTGATCTTCAATCTTCGGATTGCTTTTGAATCTTCAAATCTTCTAACAAGTGCTTTTTCTAAGTTATGGAATTGACAAACAATGGACTCAACAAGCCGGGGCACTAACAATCTCTCCCTCTATCAATTTCATGAAAAAAACCTAGAAGCTATTTGAATTACAACTCAAAATAGAAAATACCATCCCTTATTACAACACATTTGAAAAAAATACTATAGATCAAGTTACAAATTACATTCAAATGGTATACATGACTCGGACCATTGCACATTCTTGCTCAGCTTGCTTCAATTTAAAAAATCTACCTGTAGGCACACACATTAAGCAAGCTTTGGAAACATAAAGCACATTAATATGTTAATCCAAAAATCAAATAAACTCCCCTTTACTTCATGTATTTTCAAATTTATTTTTACCATTCAAACCATCTCTCCATTTATCACATGTCTCCCCCATAGTCAAATATATCTCCTCAAATACATTTCCCCAATTTTTCTTTCATTCTTCAGATTTATCCTTCATTTTCAGTTTTCCCCCCATGAAACAAGCTGTCAAGGGTCAAGCTATTTTCCTAGCTTCTTCAACATCTCCCTAGCTTCTTCAAGCTTTCTCCCCCATTTTGTCATGACCATTGACAAAGGCTCATGAGCACATGTGTTGTGCTCCCCCAAACTACAAAGATGTACATAACATCAAGAGCCAAACCACATCACTTGTGCATGCCAATATAAAACCAGTTCATGTAAACCTGCATGAAAGTCTATTTAAAATACAGACATGATAAGTAGAGGTATTACAAGCTAGAAAGCACACAAGACATATGACAAACCAAACCATAGTATTATGAAGTCAAACGTACGTTCATAGCATCACATATGCTTTTTGCACCATGGGTGCTTAAGTACAATACCAAAATGAGTGTTTTCAAGATACAAAGTGTATTAAAACAAGACTAGGGTGGGGTAGGAGGTCGAGGCCGGGGAAACTTGTAATCGGACAAAGAATAAAAAACTACAATAAAACACGGACAAATCAACTTCTCACAAACCATTTTAAGGAATTGATAAGAACACCAATGTTTTATAACAAGGGACAACACTAGTTTATATTTTTACCACTGAGGTGATAATAAGTGAACAAAATGACATACTCGATGTCTCCTATTATTAAAAAAATACCAATTTCCTTCTCTATTCCCAATATCCTAACCTATGTATTCAATAAATATTCCTTGAAATTTTTTGTTTCTTTTCCCTTGATGAGTTCTTTCATATTATTATAATAATTGAAGGTGATAAACTTCACTCTCACCCATGAGATTTCCATTTAGAGCTGCGTGTGTAGATCACCAAGGTCTCACAAGCACTCTTTCTCCCTCTCTATAAATTAGATTTTTATTCAATTTGCACCTATTTCATTTTGACTTCTAATATTTTATTTTTTAAAATCAGGACTTTTCAAATCTAATAGGAGAAGATCGTCTTAACAATATTTTCAAATGCACCAATCTCCATAAATTGGACTCTACCCATTGGCTCCACACAGGGCCGGCCCTGGCTTAAGGTCAAGTAGGCGGCCGCCTAGGGCCTCCAATTTGACCAATGGCCTAGAGCTCACACCATACACTTTCTCTAAGGTCTAGGGCCCCTACCAGTATGCTGGGTCTAGGTCTCTTGAAATTTTAGGGCCGATTCTGCCTCCACAAGGCCCAACGCACCCTATCGCCCAAAAAGAAAGTGATACTATTATAGATTTAACCGTAAGGAATTTCGCATTTCTTTGAGTCAAGGTGACAAGGTGCCAGGCTAAGACATCAAAGTCTGTAAAAGTCAATACCATAGCAGTCATATATATTTGGTATGAGGACTAAAAATCACTTCAAAATAAGTAGTGGCACTAAAATGAGTTAGTAAAAAAAATTGAAGGCTTTTCAATAGAAGGTGAGTGTCACGAATCTAGATTTAACTTAGAAAAATAATTGCTTACTATCAGAAAGTGCAAAAGATTCTTAGATGGACCATCTGACAAGTGGTTTTCCAATATTGTTTTGTTTAATACAACTTGGATTACTGATTTAAGCATATATGCATGAAGCACATGTTGGAGCTCCTCCAGCCATCCATTCTACAGAGAAGAGAGAGAGAGATGATGGGGGTGGGCTTGGCCAAAGAAATCATTGGTGAATCTAGCATTGTGAGCTTAGTTGGGAAAGAAATCCACAATCTATGGTTCATGGTTTATGCATCATTGCTTATCATGTCTACCGCTGGTGCAGCCTTGATATTTGGTGTCTACTCCAATGAGATTAAAACTTCTCTGGGATACAATCAACAGACCCTGAACACTCTCAGCTTCTTCAAGGATTTCGGTGCCAATGGGATTCTGTCTGGCCTAATCAATGAGGTTACACCACCATGGGTAGTCCTAGCAATAGGTGCAGCCATGAATTTCTCCGGGTACCTAATGATCTGGCTTGCAGTCACCGGCCGTATCACCCGCCCCCATGTCTGGCAAATGTGCCTCTACATATCCATTGGTTCAACATCACAAGCGTTTGCCAACACCGGTGCACTAGTCACCTGTGTGAAGAACTTCCCTCAGAGCCGTGGCATCGTGCTTGGCCTACTCAAAGGCTATGTTGGCCTCAGCGGTGCCATTGTACTGCAGCTCTTCCATGCCTTCTATGGAAATGACTCCAAATCTCTCATCCTCTTCATTGGGTGGCTACCCGCTGCCGTATCAATCGTTTTTCTCTACACAATTCGGGTTATGAAGATTGCCCGGCAGCCAAATGAACTCAAGCTGTTTTACCACTTCCTCTACATTGCTCTTGCACTTGCTGGATATCTCATGGTTATAATCATCTGCGAAAAGAGGGTGACCTTCTCTCAATCTGAATATGGAGGCAGCGCTGCCGTAGTTCTTCTCTTGCTCCTACTCCCCCTAATTGTTGTAATTAGAGAAGCGGTCAGGCTCTCGAGGCTCAAAATTCAATCCTCACACAAGGCTTCCCCAATTACTATCATATCTGTGGAGGAAGAAAAACAAGTAGCAGAATCAATTCCAATAGTAGTAGCTGAATCACAAAGAAAGCAATTCGGTTTTTCCCGCATCATCGACATCTTTAAGTCCCCAAAGACTGGTGAAGACTACACAATCCTTCAAGCTCTAGTGAGCATCGATATGCTGATTCTCTTATTGGCAACAATATGTGGCTTAGGTGGGACTCTCACAGCAATTGACAACATGGGCCAAATAGGAGAGTCATTGGGCTACTCTGCTCGCAGCATTAGCACCTCTGTATCACTCATAAGCATATGGAACTTTGCCGGAAGAGTGGTATCCGGCTTCACATCTGAAATCTTCCTTGCCAAATACCGATTCCCCCGCCCCCTTATGCTGACAATAGTCCTTCTCCTCTCTTGTGTAGGCCACCTTCTTATCGCATTCGGTGTCCCTGGATCTCTGTACATTGCTTCAGTGATCATTGGATTTTGTTTTGGAGCGCAATGGCCATTGCTCTTCGAAATCGTATCTGAATTATTTGGCCTCAAGTACTACTCAACTCTGTACAACATCAGTTGCTTGGCTAGCCCAATCGGATTGTACGTTCTCAATGTTAGAGTAGCCGGCCGTCTCTACAACAGAGAAGCTTTGAAGCAAAGAACCCTTTCATGCACTGGGGTGCAGTGTTTCAGATTATCTTTCATTATAATTACTGCAGTAACCTTGTTTGGTTCACTTGTTTCACTTGTTCTAGTGATGAGAACCAAAAACTTCTACAAAGGTGATATATATGCAGGATTTCGAGATGCACAGGTGGCCGGCGAAGCTGAGATAGGTGTGGGTGGAGATGTTAGTGCAAATAAGGAGAGATTAAAACAAAAATCGTCACAGGTAAAACATTGAAGAAGTTGATAAGGAGAGGGGGAAACAGCCATAGGAAAGAGTTCTAGTGGAGTAAGATAAATAAACCAGAAATGGCGTTCATGTCTTGATCTCCCTTGTACTATTCTGAAAAACAACATGTACTATTCTCAGTTGTTCGTTGTTGCTTGTCTGGTTCAACTCTACGTTGATTCCGGGTGGGTGGTAACCCTAGTAGTGTAATATGATGAAAGGGAGTTAAAGAAAGAAAAACCATAACTACAAGTATTTGTTAGCTTCCTTCCAATTTTTTATGGAAAGTCTTGGGATTAAGTCCTCCTTAATATAAAGAGGGTCATTATCCATTGTTTTAAACTGAACGTGTGCAGTTAAGAGGTTTAAGCATATGTTAAAGATTAGTAGGTGAGACTCGTGATACCTTGATCTTCACTCATTGGTACATAAACAATTCAAAAGTGAATTGATAATTACAAAAAAAAAATAATTAATGTTCTACGCAATCGAAATGACTAATTCACCTGTATATTAGTCCACATGATAGTTGATAAACCATGACAGTATAAATTTTCTAGTGCTACAAGACAGAATTTTCATCATATTTTAATTTTTTTCTTTTGTTTTAGCCATTTTATGTGAAATTATCAAATTGATGAATAATGAAAAAGTCAATATACTAAAACATTCATTAAGTAGTTAAAATTTTAAATAAATTGAATTTGGTAAAAAAGTTATTTAGAGACACTCTTTTCATATTTCATTGGTGACATGTCTGCTCTGTCGACTACAATAATTTTATGCACCATTAGTCCATTAGTATGCGCAACTTTAAAGAAGTGGAGATAGACATTTAGTTTATGACGGCTGACCAACTATCATGGATTGTACCTTAGATAATTGATTGAATGTAAAGAGAGTTTAAATAGGAAAAATTTCGAAAAATTAATTAATTTTTTTAAGATTCAACACTACAAAGTTAGGATAAACAAATGAGAGTGAAATTTTATCCACTGCTTTTGGTCGGTCAGTTCATTGCTTACACATAATATAAAATGTCTAACTTATTAAAATTAATGAACAATCTGTTTAATTAGAGAAGACTAGACAACGTCGTTGGAGTTTTTTTATGCGCCATAGCTCTAGAACTAGAAACCTAGACTCCATTTTTTTGCCTAACTTGCATGTGTCTCATTTCAATTTGGCTGAGCCTCTTCGACTCGATATGTTTGGGGATGAGAAGGGCCTGGGCTTTGATCTCGGCCTAGCCGGACTCAAGCCCAATTATTTTGCGTTAAACTCTTCATTTCTGTATGCCTTCAAGTTCTCAGGCCATAACAACTCTTCATATGGAAACAGGCGAGATTTAGGGGGGAGCCTGGCCTCTGACAACTTTTATTATTGTGTGCTGGGGTTACAAATAAGTTGTGCCGACATGTATTGGTATTACTTCTGCATCGGCTGAATTCAGTCAATATGGTTTTTCTCTCCTCCGAATTTATACTAAATTATATCGTAACGATCGAACTTATACCGTAACAGTCGAATTTATGTACAGCAGCAATACATAAGTGTGTTGCGACCGATACAATTCGGTCCTCAAAATTCCGCAATGATTCTACCGATACGCACCATATTAACTGAATTCGTTATCCAAGATTGTGGTTAAAAATCTTGAATTCAATTTCAAGCCAAATTAAATCAGTTGAATTCATATGATTCTAGAAGTAGCTTTCTTGATGGGACAAAAACAATTTAATAGATGGTAAAAGTCTTAAATATGAGGTCCATAAAAATTTCTCTATAAAAATAAAAATATTAGAAAACAACAAACACATAAAAACAAATATAAGCCTATGTAAGGGTGAGTACAAAAGCAATGACAAACTTTAAGGGGTTCCATGAGAGGGAACGGAGAGTTTAAATATAAAGGTTGATCCGCATTGATGTGTACGGTATTGCTCTTTACATCTAAGCATGAGGTCTAATAAAGGATGATACTGGGTCAACTTAAATTTTGCTTGGATATGACGCCGAAAAACAATCTCGTTAATCAAATAAATAAAATTTATTTTTTAATATCACAAAGTTAAAAGATTAAAAAATTATTTAAATTCATCAAAAAAAAATTAGAGTTTAAAAAATATGACTTGATTAATTTAGTTAAAGTGATTCTTGGTGGATTATATATTCATAGAAAGACATTTGCAATGGATATATTACCACTACAGTTGGTGGTCTACGTCTAAGTGAAAAACATACACACTAGTATGTCATGATCATTTTAAATATAAGGCGGCAATGTCTTCCAAAAATATTGCTCATAAAATATGTTTGACTAATATTTTAGACATCCCGCCCATATTTGGATCTCAATAAGGTATACTAGGACAATCTTATAACCTTCCACAACGCTAAAATTGTCAAAAAAGAGATGCCATTTCCATGTTTTTTTAAACAAAGATATTTAGGTCTCTTAGAGCACCTGAGTAATCCTTAAGGATTCAAATGAGACAGAAATCCTTAACATTAACAGAGCTCTGACTATTTGGAAATCGTATAGTCAACGAAAGCTCATCATTGAGAAGGATTCAGCAAACACAATTAAATGGGCCAAGATACAAAAGCATCCTCCCTAGAGACTAATCATACAGTAAGGGATCCTTGTTTCGAGCCTTGTAGTCCCCATTTACGTAATGGCTATGAGAAAGAACACATAAGAGAGAGATGGCTTGGGAAATCTCGGACAGCACATGATGCGGGTATCCAAAGCCGAAGTCATCAATTGAAGATGTGAAGGTTCAAATTGGCGAAATTTAAGAATTAGCTTTCTAATTTTTTCACGACATTGACAATGGCAAGAGATGACATTTAATGAGTTCTAATGTACCCACTTATGTCCTGATATGAGCCTGTATGAGTGTCCTATGGACAAAGCCTGTTTGCACATGAGTTGGGCTTAAAGCTCATGTTTGGAGGCCCATATGCTGCATAAGGGTTGATGTTACGAATTCCACATCATATGTGATGCCATGCTTAGTCATATCTCATATGCCATGTAGGATGCCTTGTGAAAGGAAGTAATGGATGCATAGGAGTAGGGCTGAAACTTGGGCGGGTCGGGCCGGGTTTTGATAAATCCAACTCTAACCCATGTAAAAAATGACTGAACCCAACCCGACCCAACCTGACCCAAATTTGGGAACCCAACCCGACCCGGCCTTGAACCCGAGAATCAACCAGACCCCGACCTTGAACTCGAGAATCAATCCGACTTGGAGAGAGAGGGAAGAAATTACTAGATCGCGTCCAAATCTGAGCCTGCATGCCTTCTGGATCTACTGGATCTAACCGATCATCCGCCTGCAACACTGTTCAGGTAAGCGCACACGGCCACAGATCTGCCTAGGTGAAAAGATCCATGGTTGGGTTCACGTGTTTTTAGTGAGGCTTGAGAGAGAGGGTGAGAAAGAGAGGGTGGGCGAGAGGGAGAGGGAGAGGGAGAGGGAGAGGGAGAGGGAGAGTGGGCGAGAGAAAGAGGGTGGGCGAGAGGGGAGAGCGGGTGAGAGAGAGGGGAAGAGAGGGGGAGAAAGAGAGAGGGATAAGAGAGATACAGCGGGAGGGGGAGGGGGAGAGGAGCAACAACTCAGGTTAGGTTTAGGGTTTTTTTAGCTTTTATACTTTTTAGTTATGGAAATCGGGTCGGGTTGAATTTTTAAATTCTTAGCCCAAGCCGACCCGAATTTCATGGTGGCTTTTTTTTTCTTTTCTTTAACCCGACTCGACCTGAGATTGAAAAATGTATAACCCAACCTACAAAATCCAACCCAAGTTTCACCCCTACATAGGAGCAAATTGGGACCATCACCATGAATAGTAGTCACAAAGATAGAAAACAATCGTTGCTTGGGCAAGTGGGCCTCAAAATGGGAGCGGATTTGGGAGCTCAAATCAAGCAACAATCCATACAAAATTCACCTATCCCTATTCATGCTCTATTGTAAATTTGGAATTAAAGATATAAGAAAAATACAATGGAAATCAAAATCCACCAACCTTAGAACCCAATGTGGATTGAAAATTCCATAGCTCTTTCCTTCTCTTCCTCTTCAATTCCACTCTTTTTCGCAGCCTTTCATTCTCTGGCCAAGTTCAATTTTCTCAATTAGAAAGGGATAGTATTTATAGATGAAAGATGGTAAAGTGAATGACTTCGATTTAAAGATTTAAATAAAACAAGGGACACTTGGACGACTAATATGATTTGTGCTAAACATGGAATGGTTTAATCTTACAACTCAATTTTGACGTAGTTAACATCCGAATCACGAAATGTAATAAACTATAAAGTTGTAGCTCTTGAAGTCTTCTTTCTAATAAAAAAAGAATCAATACAATTGGATATTAGAGTAAAAGGTTATGGTCACAATACTAAGACTTTGTCAAACCTTTCTTCTTTTTCTTCACCTCTTATTTTGTTTTTTTTTTCTTTAATCCACTTGGCAAATTCGAAAATCTTCTCAGAATGACTTTTAAATTTATAATTTGCTTATACCTATTTTGAGATGATAAAAATAGACTTCAAACATGTGGATTTCTTCATTGGCTTCTTTTAATGGGCTTAATAATTGGGTTTTCTAAACTATGAAAAAACTAATAAATAATTTTACCACTTACATTCAATTCTAAAAATGTACTAATTAATCCAAACTCTCATAAATGAATTTGAATTAATTAGTTTATAATAAAATCCTAAAGTGTAGTAACATATTCATTAAAAATCCATAATTTCCAAAAATAACATTTCCCGCTCAAAATTAGCATTTTATTCCACTATTTTTTCTCATTTCTTGTATTTCCCTTTAAATCCTTCAAAACTTCCAAAATCTCATTAAACATATCTAAAACACACAAAATAAGGGCTAAGTAGTCCAACTATAGAGGTAAAATATATCAATTTCCCGTGTACATCAGTTGACCATTGTTGTATCAAGTTAAATTCAATTCAAGTAAAACAAATGTTGTGCAAATTTTAAATTTATAACTCACAAGCGCATGAACCATTTAATAGTATAGCATTAAGAGTGCGAGGTCGATCCCATAAGGAAACAACAAAATATATGTAAAAACAAAATATATGAAATTGAAACGTTGTTATTTAAAAAAAAAATTAGATCTTTAGAAATAACCTAAATATGAAAATCAAATTCTAATTTTTACAAATATAACTTTAATTAGTGGCATTCTAGTTCTAAGAATAAAATCTAAAAGTTAGAGTATTATCATCTAAATCTAAAATCTAACTAATAAATCCAATTAAATTAAAATAATGGCATTGAAATATAATTTATAAATAATCTCAAACTAGTTTAAGAGAACAAAATTAAAATGAAATCAAATCAATCTCAACCTAGTTCAAAAGAATTTGAGAGAGAATAAGAAAAGAATAAATAATTTAATAAAAATAATGAAATATTCACATAATGTACAATGAAATTGAGATAAGTATTTATAGAGGCATTTTATCCCATTTAATGATAAAATTACGGCCTACACTATGAAATCTTCAAGAATTATCAAATACATATTCAAATTTGTCTTTTATTAAAACTCCAATTAAAAATATTATGGCTTCCATTAAATAAGAAATTCCCAATTCAAGCCTTGGGCTTGGGCACAAATTTATATTTGCATTTTCAAATCTAAAAGAAGTTGTTCTTAAAGAGAACCTTAGACAGGGAAGATCAAGTTCCACCATTCTTAAAAGAGGTTCTGTTTTTCTTTGAAAATTCTCAAAATAATTTCTAATATAACATTTATAAGAGAAATAAAAATAAAAATTCAATCATTACACGATGTTCAATAATTGGAAAACCATACATCTAAAATAAGCTAGTATGAATTTTATTCAAATAAATCAGAATATGGAATTACAATGCACTTGAAGTTTTGCATCGAAGAAAGAAAATATAAGAACTTATAAATGAAATTCGAAAATTCCTTTATTCTCTAGTCTCTTCAGCCCTCAATCTTCAATGCTCCTTCAATCCTTGCTCAAATTCAAATTTTGTATGTATCCATGGCCTCTATTTTTAATAACATTAAACAATGTGGGACACGATTTTTGGAAATTAATTTTCACTCATTCGTATGTGATATGCGCATGAGAGAGTGGAAAATCCCCAAAAGATTTTGATTTTATTTTTACTGACTCATCGAATATCTAAATCCCATTTTTTTTCTTTTTTTCTTCCCTTCATATGATTGTTCCTTGTATCAAATTCTCATCATACGCATATTGCATTCCTCATTTAGCTCCATACTTTTTTGCACATGTGACTTAAAGAAGTTTCTCCACAAGTCTCTCCTTAATAAGCTCATCCCAATCTTTCCACATCACCTTAATCGAATTGTGTTAAGCCTCATGCAGATATTTCATGGCTTTGTGCGTATATTGCACTCCCAATTTTAGCATACACAATTTTCCTTTGCAATGCACAAATTTTGTAATTGCATTCTCAACTTGTGTGGCCCCACTTGGATTTGTAGAATTTAAATTTGCTGGGTTTCTTTCTTGGGCCTCTGACTTAGATCACAACTTGGGCTTCTTGAACTTGGACCTTCGATCTAGCCTGAATACTTGATGGATTTCTTAATGCATGCTTGGACTTGAGACTAGATTAGTGGGCCCACTTATGTGTTTTATAAATGTTACCACCTTTACAATTTAACACTGTCTAAAAATTATTATTATAATTCAAATTCTCATATTCGGATCTGAATTATAATAATTTACATTAATTCCAAATCAAATTAGGTGGTAAAAATTACTAACTTTCCAAAAATAGAACTATGGCCTACTTTTCTGCATTTTTCTTTATTTTAATTAATTTTTCTTGTATTTTCCAGAATACACTGCAAAACTCACAAATAACATTAAATGTATCTAATATTTAAAGAATAAAGACTAACTAATCTAATATTAAAAGGTAAAATGGTAATTTTATAGTGTTCATAAGCAAAGGTTGTTTTTGAGTCTCTCTAAGTGTGGTGAGTCATATTTTTGTTTGAATTTTAATTTGGTATTATGTTGAGTTAATTTAAATTTATATGATTGGTGTGTTTGATTTCAACTTGAATTTGAAGGTTCAATTGTTTGCATCCAACCAATACATAGTTAAAATTGGAATCCATAATTCAAGTTAATTCATTAGACGTTCTTTGATTTCAATTTGAACTTATGTTGAATTAATTTTTATGCATACATTTGATATTTTGAATTGCATTTAGGCTTTTTCTACGTCAATAAAAAGTGTGTATAAGTTCTTCTTGTATAGTTCCTAAAAAAAATAAGGTCCCATATAGGCACTTGGATCTGCTCATTTTATTTGAAAATCAATTACTAGTGCATGTCTATGATAAAGTCAAAAGTTACTAAATAAAAAATTATGTATTAGAGAAGTGGAAAGTGGTGAGGGCCAAGTTAGATTAGGCTTTGGTATTTAACAAGGTTGAGATTTAATTATGTAAATAAGTTCACGTTTTTTATTAGTTACACTGGTTTATTTTTCTTTTTTCTAAAAAAATCATAAAAATCATAGAAATTCAATTGTATAGATTGAAAGTAGACTTAATGAGCTATAAATGTATCAAATTTCAGCCCAAACCCAGTTGATCTTAATGGTCGAACTCAGTAGGTATTCTAAAAAAAAAATCATGAACACTTGATGATTTCAACCATTAAGATCAAGAAGCTATAAATTTTTAAGAGGTGAAATTTGATTCAATCCCATCTGATCACATTTGATTTCAAATTAAATGGTTGGTTTTTTGTTGGTAAAACGAAAATGTTTCAGGTGCGACTTCCCATTATATGATATATACATTATAAAAACATATCATATACAACAGACCGAGTTTAATTTGGATTCACGTGGGTCAGGCCATACGGATGCTAGGCTTGTGAGCAACCCAAATTAAACTCAGGTCCTAATATTTGAGCTAAGAATTGGTCCGGCTCGGGCCCAAGTAGACCCGAGTGCCATTTTTTTGGGTTAGGCCTATGAGGGCTTGTCTATATGAGTCTTGGGACTTGAAAGATGGCAAATATATCCTTCCAACATGATTTGGTGCTCTAGTCTCAGGCTTCAATGAAATATCTGAACTTTTAAAATTATCAGGTTTAAGGATGGCATTAGTGCAACTACAAAGAAATTCAGCATATTTCCGACATGGATCCATCTGTCTAAGCCTATTGGAACAAGCCCATGGTATCCTTGACTAAGCTCATGGGCTAACCAGAGTACAACCCTGATGGCTAATGAGGCTACATTGTTTGGTCTGATTCACATCCAACTCTGAAAATTTCAAATGATTCATAGAGATTATTCCCATAAAAATTTCACATTAATTTTTTATTTCATTGCCGGACTTCAATCTTCAATAGTTGTAGTAGCAAAGCACTCCTTCCCAGGGGTGAAAAATTCGCCCAGGCGGAGATATCGGCCAATAAATTTCTCTCTCCTCTTTTCTGTTTTTTTTTTTAAATATCGGTATTTTTTTTTCTGAATTAAAAAATAAATAAATAATTCAAAAGAAAGCTGTTTCTTTTTTAAAAAAAAATTGAAAACGATAATATCGGCCGAGATATGAACTCAGCCCATCACTGTTTTGATTTTTTATTTTTATTTTAAAAAAAGGCCGATATTATGAATATCAGCCGATATATCTCGCCGATATATCGACCATATCAGCTGAGAACTATTGCATATGGCCGATAAAATATGTATCGGCCGATATGATAATGCTCTGAAAAATCGTATCATATTGGCTGATACGTTTCGTATCGGCCAATATCTTGACCCTAGCTCCTTCCGGCATCCATTAAGGTTTCGTCATTTTTTTCTTTTGATTATCACAAAGTATCCCTACCTCACATTGAAAGTGAGATTAATGCCCACGGATACAAGAAACCACTGCAACTCTCGTGTATCAAATAAGCTTAGAAGTGTTGAACTCGAGACCTCTAGTATAATCTTTGAATCTCATTCCATTAAAGTTTCATCTTTCACACCTGAGTGAAGTGTTCTTCAACTCTATAGCACAAGAGATATAGCTCAATTCCTCGTGTAAGAGACAAGAATCCAGTGGATGCCACGCCATGTGTGAAACATGTATGGTCTGCCATTATCCTTTACAATGGACAGATAACAATGAAGAGCAACCAAGTCAACTCTTTTCATATTCTCAGGCCTGAAATTCAGAACTTCTATCATTTGGAAACATACAACGCCACTCCAAATGGAGCTAAGACTTGATAATGGAGCTGATGCTTTGCACATTTAGCATACTGGAGACAGAGTCCATTAATAAAAATTTCCCCTAATTATCAAATGTTTCAGAGTGAGGATTTATCACCAAAAGAGAGAGATTTTGGGGGTGGGTGACTGGACCACACACCAGAAGAGATTAGAGGGGATGGGAAAAGAAAATAGATTTTCATGTTCAAAGCCACTTTTTGTCTGTGTTTGTGTTTAATGAAACAATGAAAAAGGTTTTATTTGAGAACAAAAAACATGCAAAGAAGATTTTAGACAAGAGGGAACCCATATTAGGCGCATAGCAAACCCCTACTAAATATTTGCATTAGATTTGCACGGGTTACATCAAAATCATCTTTCTTTTAGAAAAATCCACATTAGCCAATTGGCTAACAAAGTTAACCATTACCCACCCCAACCAGCAAGGCAGAAGCTACTGGTTTTTCATAAAAACTAGATGCACTAGGATTTGAGGACCACCTTGGCTTGACTTGACTGCTATGTTTTTCTAAACTTGATGCTCATGCATATTTTCTTAAGCAATCAATAATTTTAGTTCGTCTAAACTCTACGCAATAAGTGGCTATTGATTGAATTGGATTAGGGGGTCAACTTGATTCTTTTGATCAATGCATGCTGACCCACATCAGTTTCTCAACAACTGAGTCATTTAAACTAAGTTATCAAACTTTGGATTTGATACCTAGAATTTTGACAATCTTAAGTGACTTTCAATATATGCTGGTGCACATCATTTCTCAATAACTGAGTCATCTAAGATAAGTTATCAAACCTTGGATTTGATTCCTAGAATTTTGACAATCTTAATTAAGTGACCATAATGCATACTGACTCACGTTAGTTTCTCAATAACTGAGTCCTAAGCTAAGTTATCAAACATTGGATTTGATCCCTAGAATTTCGACAATCCTAGTCAAGCGACCTCCAATATGGGATGATTCATTTTTGTGCCAACTGAAGATTTATAATAAATCTTAAGCCTCTTGAATCGGGTTCAAACTTACGAAAGAAGGCTATACTTTTATGGTTAGTGCTTTTAATATTAGATGAGATGTCATGTTCTGTCAATGAGTCTATTTCCTGCTAATCACTTGTTTCACTTAACTAATTGCCAATTATAAGAACATCACACACACTTGGGACCCTGTCACCACCAAGTTCAAATATTGTTTGAGTTTGCATGTACTCTTCTAGGTTCTAACTGGTTGCATTCCCTTAAATGGTATTCATTAGAGAAGTTTATGTACCACAATTAGAATACTCTAAGTTGCCATGGCATGATACCCCGAAACTAGAGGAGATCACAATAATCTGGTAGGAACTCCAGCCGCTCCTGATTCATATTAGGCATTGGAACATCTGCTACTGTCCTAAAAGAGCCAACAGAGAAGCCATGCATCGTTCATGAGATTTGATAGAATCCATCTAGATTTAGATTTTGAATTTAATTTTGTTTTATCTTTATCTCTATTTGAATTTCCACTCATCTTGTTATTTGAATTTCCCTTATCCAGATGTATTAGATTTAATTATAAATAAATGATGTGATTTCTCATTTTGTGAGAGAAACCAAATTTATTTTCACATGGTATCAGAGCCAGGTTTGATCCTAGGGTCTTAACTCAGATTCAACAATTTCTCATCTCTTTATGTCGGTAACAATTTTTTGGTAGAGGGAGGAGTCATAGATTACGACCCACCGATGCTCTTCTGCTTCTCTGCTCAATATTCATTTTTTCATGGACGCTCGCCGCTCACAGCCCGATGTCGTCTCTCACAAATTTTTGTAGCAAGTCAGTGCATTGCCTATCCAACAAATTTTTGTAGCCATTAGTGTGCTACCAGATCATCCAATTAGCAGTCAATCAGTGTGTTGCTCCATCACTTCATCTAGCCAGTCAGTGTGCCACATTTCATTTGTCATTTCTGTCATTTCCAAGCTGTAGCTTAGCATTATTCCATACACGTTACAGTTTGCTGGGGCGTGATAAAATCCATCTAGATTTAGATTTTGAATTTAATTTAATTTTATCTTTATCTCTATTTTGAATTTCCAATCATCGTGTTATTTGAATTTCCCTTATCCAGATGTATTAGATTTAATTATAAATAAATGATGTGATCTCTCGTTTTGTGAGAGAGACCAAGCTTTATTTTCACAAAATTGGAAATAGATGATGTCTATTAGGCATATTACAGAAGAATATTGTCACAGATATCTTGGATAAGGAAGATGGTCTCGAAAAATGTCCAGATGGAGAGAGCAAGAAAGAGCATCAGTAAGACAGTGAGAGAGAGAGAGAACCTACTAGAGAGGACATGAGAGTGCAGGTGGGAGCTTTATCAAATCCGGATGGTGCTAGCGATTGACTACACCGTGCTAGGGGGCAGTGGAATACTGATGGGGATGGATGGTAGCAACCGAAGAGAAAGAACAAAAATAGAAGCAGAGACGGCACAACAATCACTTTGTTTGTGGCTAACCTACTAGATTTCACCACCCGGACTTGGCTTCAAGCAAGGTTCAGGAAGTGTGGAAAAGTCAAAGATACCTTCATACCAAGAAAGAAGGACGTGGCAGGAAGGACTTTCGGCTTTGTGAGGATGGGGAATGGGAGTCAGGCTGAGAATACCATGGCTGCTCTTAATGGGACAGAATTGCAAGGGAGAAAGCTGCTAGTAAACTCTGCTCTTTTTCAAAGGAATGTGGTCACGAACCAAGCCTCCCGATCGAACAATAAACCCAAGCCAAATGCTGCTAATGGTTTCAGGAGAACCTACAGTTTGCTGGACACACGATTGGGTCTCAACTGATGACGAGACACGCGATTGGGACTCAACGTCGATGGGTGGATGTAGTCCAAAAGCCCGCCCCCCACCAGGATTGACCAACCTAAGATGAGTTCCTTTGAAAGGGTCATTGAGTTGATAACAACTATAGAAGAGGAAAAAGAAATCCAAAAACAGTTGTCTTGCTCTGTAGAATTGTCCTGCTTTGGCTCTCAACAATATACACAGATTGTCAAATTCCTGTCAAGAGAAGATCTGTCAGCTTAAAAAATTAGCTTGATTGGAGAGGAATACTTTTTTTGTGTCCATGAACAAAGAGAGGGAGGTGGAAAACTTAACCTAGATATGTGCCAGATCAAAATCGTCGACCGATGGAAACTGACTTGTCTCAATACACAAGGAAGACTTGGGTGCGGTGCCTAGGTTTCCCTCTTGAAGGCTGGAAGGAGAGTATCTTTCAGACTTTTGGGCAGAAACTCAGTAGACTGCTGGAGATCCACCACCGGAATAGAATCAGCAAGGACTGCTCTTCTTTAAACCTCTTCCTGGAAATCGGGAATCAAGAGACCATTCCATCATCGGTCTGCTTGATGCTCAATGGAAAATTCTTCAAAATTAGTTTCCAAAGAAGTTGGAAATCCGACAGAGGAAAGATTGGACTTCTCATCATACGCAGATGCATCTCGACCGTCGTAGGAGCCCAGGAAAGAGGTGCCATGTGTCAAACACGCTTTGGATACTCAATCTGAGGCGACATGCATCTTAGCAGTCGAGGTGGAGGTGACGGATCAGAGGACCAATGAGAAAGTAAGAATGTTCGCAGGAGTAGCTGCTGCAAATGCAGGCGTCGTTTGGGATGCCCTCGCATTTAAGGGCATCTTCAAAGACAACCCATGTGCGACTAACTCTAGGCACGTGGGAGGCTCTTAGCTTGGGCTCTAGGGCCAAAGGTTGGTGGACCTTCATTTGGGCTTGGCTCGAGTGAAACCACTTAAATCCTAACCAAACTATGTTAAACCCTTGGTGGACTCAGCATGCCAACCCTACAACTTGGACTCGTGGCCCACTACCACTCTTCAGGCAAATCGAGAGGAGGCTAAGGCATTTTCGAATCATCTACTTCGCGCTTTGCCTATTTCTAGTAGCATCAGGGCAGGCAGGGGAATTCAATCATCTGTGCCCGTCACCTCCCACAATAATGGCGACGATATAGGGATAGCAGAGGAATCATGGAGAAACAACGTAATGGCAAGTACAAGAAATTGTCAAGAGGCTTGCTCCAACAGTAGAGAGGACGAAAAATCTCAAGCAATCCCCTTTACCATTTTCAGAGTTGAAGGATGTCCCAAATCTTGTTTAGCCCCAGTGAAAATTGACAGAAAGAAGCAAAAGGACAAAAAAAAAAAAATGATTTCAAAGATTTACAGATAACAGTGAGACAACTATTCAATGAAAACGAACCTCCAGAAAATAGGAAGGGGATGAGTGTGGACAACAAAGTGTCAGCGACAGGACCTTCAGTATTCTTAGACGATTGTTGAGTCTAGAAAATGACATTTTTACCCTTTAATTTTAGATTAGTTAGCCTTTATTTTGTAAATAAAAGATGCAGTTAATGTAATTTCTTAGTTTTGTAGATAAAATATGGGAAATACAGGAAACAATCATAAATCAGTGTATAATTGAAAGAATTGAGCTTAAACTGGAAAACCTAGAATTTTATAATTAATTCACACCACTTTTAGGATTTTTAATGTAAATTGATTAATCTGAATCCAGTTATGAGAGTATAGATTAATTCAATATTTTAGATTTTAAGTGGTTGGTTAATTATTTAATTCTAAGATAAAGAATCTGTAATTCAAGGGCCAGAAGAGAACAAGCGTTTGAATTTGAAATCCATGGGCCAGTGATCCACTACAAATGGGCCAAGCTATGTTCCAAATGTCAGAGCATTGGGCCAAGCTTAAGCAATCCATGAACATTCTAACAAGCCAAGCCAATGTGAAGTCCCAGCCCAGCAAACCCAAGTCTAAGAAGTTGAAGCCCAAGTCCATAAGTTGAAGTCCAAGTCCAAGGTCCAACTACTCCATGATCCAAATTCGAATTTTGCAAACCATAAGCCCAAATCCACATAAACTGATCCTCATACATGCAATCCTAACCACTCATCTTCATCCATTGATCCACACCATTCATCTCATCTCATAAAACACAGGAAACCCTAGAGCCACCTACCAAATCCAAACCATATATCCATCATCTTAGATCTAGACCATCCAACCCATCTATCATCTAGGATGTTAGTGCCCAGCCTTGTTGAGTCCCTATGTTTGTCAATTCCATGACTCGGGAAGAAGCACTTGCTAAGAATCTTGAAGACTCAAAGTGATCAAGAGTGAAAATCACGCTCAATCGGATTGAAGCTCATCATATATGGCAATCACAACAGGTATTTGGCCATAGATGACTTTAGGTGGTACCCACACCTTAGGAGGACTATCTATAGGCTTAGTTGAACAAATGGTAAAATCATAAAGAAGTTTAAGAGAGGAAGCTGGACAGTGAACTGGAAGTGAACTTATAAATATGAATAAAGTTCACTGTCAGCTCGACCAGTCGTTTTCACCGACCCCTTGGTGGAGACAGGATCGACCCATCGTGGTCAAAAGACTGGTCGGCCAGATTGGCAAAGGTTCTGGAACGTAGAACTGTCATTCTGGGTATGCCTCTGATTGAGAGTCTCGTATGCACCGGTCCCTTGGTGAAAGGTTGAAACGACCCCCCGTGGTTAAAGACCCGTTGATGATAACTTATGACTTCTGGAACTTAGAACTCAGATGGACTCTCGAGGATGAACCCCTCGGTAAATAGCGACAGGTTGGTCTGGGTAAGACTAATTTCTGAACTTGAAACTCTGTCAGCATGGTGTTGCCCCAAACGAGCCTCTCGTATGGATTGACCTCTCGGTGTCATGATTGTCGACCCATCGGTGACATCTACCTGTCGATCGGGAAGTAATAATGCCATTGGGAGTGCATTTAATGTGCAATGGTCGGGTGGTTGAACGGTAATAAATATGAACACCGGCCCATCGGTGCCACCGACCTATCGGTACTGGACAGTTTTGAAAAACTGTGAAGACTCCTCTATATATATGAGTGTTGTGTGATCATTTGATGATCTTTCCCGAACTGAGAAGACTCACACACGCTAAGGAGCGATCACTCTCTTGTGCCCAAACTTTAGACTCATAAACAACCAATATGTTGATTGAGTTTGAAAGAGAGAAAGAGAGGAGGAAATAAAAGATATAAACTAGGAAAGCTATGGTAAAACTAGTTTCCTTGTCACCTTGAGATTGTGATTGCTATACGACGGCTACAAGGAGGAGTGTCGGCACACATTGGGTGGATCTTCGAGAAGCACACATCAATGAGAAAGAGCGTCAAGGCAAGTGCTTCTTGTTTTTAATTTTGTTTTTAAAACCTTTGTCCCGAAAGTGAATTAAGGACGATTGGCTCCGGAACCACTATAAAAAAACTCTAGAACGTCATCTCTGGCACAATGGTGGGTGGAATTCCCAGCCAATTGAGTGAGGTGGAATTTCTACTTTAATTGTGAGGGTGTAAGTCCCCACTTAGTGAATTTGGGGATAACTCAAGGTTGAGCGAGTCATAACCGTGGATGTAGGTTGGCTAACCGAACCACTATATATATCTTGGGTCCTTGTGCTTATAGTGTTAGAGCTATTTTCTTATGTTGATTGTTCAATCATATTTGCTAACACAAACTCACATGATTGTTATATCTGCTGCGCTTAAACTAATAAATCAAGTAATTTTTAAAAGGACCAACTATTGTTAGATTGACCTATTCAAACCCCCCCGGGTCAATCGTGTTCTAGCTCCAAAGGGAACTTTCATAGGATAACCATAGAATCTTAACCCTCCATACATTTTCATATCATTTTCACCATTCATCTCATCCATCCATTAGTAGGCCATTAGATTTAGGTCCATTTAATCACAGCCATTCATTCATTAAACCCTAGATCTAGTGCACATCTAGGATTTAGGAAATCATGCGCATATCCCCATGTATCACACGATTACTCCATAACCTGGAAGCCTCCATGCTCATTGAAAATCCCTAAGTTTCCTCTCCAATCCATCCACCTCATCTATATCCTATCTTGCCTCCCAAGCCAATCTAAATAGGCACACACGATTTTCTCCTAATCCATCTCCACCATATTCAAATAATCCATCTCATCTCCACCTCCACACGATTTTAGCACTAAAATCTCTCCATGCATAAAACCAAAAATCCATCTAAGTTCATTCCCAAAATCACCACCATAATTCACACATGTCACACACGATTTTTGCGTATCCTATTAGATCCATTCGAATTTCACAGTAGGTCAACCCTCCATGACATCACTCATCATCTCAACCAAGCCACCCTCCCCTAAATTCATGTACACCTATGATAGCCCTAGTTTTCAACTTCAAATCCCATCCATCCACTTTTAAATGAGATCTAATCCAAGCCTCCATTTATCAACTTAATCCAAGATTTAATCTCCACCCTCCATTCACATTCAAGTCCTATAAATGCCCCATTAATACAATGCCAAACTCGAATTTGACCTAGAGCTTGAAAGGACCAACAGCTGGAGGAAAAGACAAGAAGACAAGAGCACCACTCGAATTTTACAAGTGAGAGTTGTAAATCTTCATTTTTATTTTTCTTCCTTGTATTTAAGTTCCAATTTCATGTATTTAATTCTTTCATTAAATATTTACAAGATATTCCTTTAAAACCATGAAACATCCAATTTTCAGATTTCATTGATGATTGTTTTTATTTGATTTTAAGTTTATAATCTTTGTTTATTTAATTGGACATTAAATAGTTAGGACTTTGGTTGTAAGCATTAAATCTAAGTTATTATGGCCCGATTTCTCAAATTAAAGTTTATAATACTTGATTTTGATGAAAGAACTTGAATTGAGATTTGTATTTTTACGCGAATTTTAAATCTAGATTTTGTATTTGTTTACACATTTTGGGCAATGAACTGTCTATTCTAGCAACCACCCTTTACATTTTGCACTTTGAAATTCTGTCATTTACTTTACTTGCAATTTTATTTTTAGTGTTTTCTTATGTTAGTTCCTTTGTTTGTTTGCTTGTTGTATTTTAAATGTTCAATTTATTTTCATGTTTTTTTTCTTTCAAGTCTTGTATGTTCATGTAGTTTACTCTTTAATTCTTTGTATCCAAAAATTCTCTCTCAAGATTCACCTAACTAAGGTTGGAGATATGATATTTTGATCTTAAAACATGTGATTTTAAATTAAGATGAGACTAAATATCCATGTTTCACCAATTTAATAAAAAGAAGATGAATTTGATTCTTGACTTGTTAAATTCACAAGTTTGATAATAATGGTGTTAACTTTGGTTTTCTAAGATCTAAATTAAAATTGTAATTCCATATATTAGATTTGTTAAGATTACATATTTTAAAAGGTATCAATTTAATTTTAAGCATATATTTTGTGGATTTCCTTTGGGTTCGACCTCGCACTCATACTGCTATACTATACATGGTTTGTGCGCTTGCGAGATTTATATGGGATTCCAGTTTGATGCATGTCTAGGACACAGAGGAAGGGAAGGATCAGAAAACTGCTACAACCAGACAAGATGAAGAAATTGGCGATCTCGATATGTCTTTGAAACAACTCTTCGGAAAAAAGGGAACCTAAAAAAGCAAAAATCATAAAGAATTCCGGGGACGATGATCTAAATTGCCTAAAACTCAAAGGATATTCAGAGAATGATGGAAAAGAGATCCTGAAAATAAGAAAGAATCTTGCAATTAGTTTCAGCATAAAAAGAGGAAGAGGATCTCAGATGGGCAGAGAACAGGGACCGATCATCATCCTCCTCCTCCTCAAGAGCTTCAAGAAGAAAAAAGAAGAAGAATATTAACAGAATTCTTGCCATATTACTAGAAAGAAAGGCTCTAATAAGAGTTTACTACAGGAAAAATAAAATGCAGGATATGAGATGAGGAGGGAAAATGTTTACTCAATGAAGATTCTCACCTAGAATGTTAGGAGTCTGGGACTCCAAGAGAAACGTGGAGCAATTCGCCATTTCATAAGAAAAAATAACGTTGACAATCTTCTTCTTCGAGAAACCAAATTGGAAGATAACAAAAATCTTGACGAAGGAAATCTGGGGAGTTAGATAATGTGATAGCTTTTACAAGCCTTCAGATGGTAGATCCATGTGGGGAGGGTGGTGGGGGGGTGGGTGGGTAGATGCTAACATTGTGGAACCTAACCATTCTCAAAGTCTCAAATAGGAGGTAGGATTCTAGATTAATAACAATCAAGGGTTGGTCAGTGAATGAAGGTGTTGAAATACGCATCACAAATGTGTATGGCCCAAATGCATAGGAGGACCGGTACAATTTTGGACTGAGTTAGATGACATTCGGAATTGGTCTTCAAGTAAGTGGTTCTTGGGGGGTGACTTTCATATCACAAGATTCCTGTCGGAAATGAAGGGTGAGAGAGGTTTCACTAGGGGTATGGAAGTCTACCCAGAGTTCATTGACAGAAATGAGTTGACAAATTTACCTCTCCTTGGTGTCACTTTATTTGGTGGAGTGGTCAGGTTAGGGTGACAATGAGCAAGTTGGATAGATTCTTGACTTCTGCAGAGTGGGACACAATCTTCTCGTCGGCCATCCAGATCAAACTTTTTTGTCCCATATCAGATCATTGTCCTATTATGTATGACTCTGACGAGATCGATTGGGGGTCGAAGCCTTTTAGAATCGAAAAATGCATGGTTGCAAGACCCTAAATTTGTGGGGTTGGTTAAAGAACGGTGGGTGAGCTTTCTTGTTTATGGGTGGCGTGGTTTGTTCTATCATGAAAGCTCACGTTACTAAAATCTAAAATCAAGGAGTGGGTAGCTTCATCTGGTGGGCCTTCGAGAGAGAGGAAGGAAACGACTCTCCAAGAACTCGAGAGTTGGAATAGGGTGGAAGAAGATTAGGATCTTGAAGAGGATGAGATCACCTCTAAGAAAAAGGCCAAGGCCATCTTGTGCGACTATTTGAAGGTGGAAGAAGCGGAATGGAGACAAAAATCAAGGGCATTATGGTTGAAAGAGGGGGATAAAAACACAAAGTTCTTCCACGCATAAGTTATTGCTAGACATGCCTCAAATGACATTAGATCACTTGTAGTGGATGGTAGACACATTTTAGACAAAAACGATATCAGACAGGAAGTTTCAAGATAATACTCGGACATTTTCCAGCCTTCCCAAGTACCACCTCTTCCATCCCCTCCCCTACCGGTATACTCCTTTTACCCCCCACCATGGTGTTGCGCCTTCATCCGTGGCCTCGAGTACCTACTTTCCTCACTCTTTTAGTACTTATTGCGATCACTCTTTTTGGATACCTCGTGGTATGTTTGCACCTTATTTTTCACAAGTCAGGGACTTCATCTTGTGTGGATGTGAGTACCCAGTGCTCTCAACTTAACCCCCGCCTCAGTTCATGGTTTGGATGCTTGGAGAGGACTCAGCTTAGACACATCTTTGCTAGCATCTTTATTGGGGAATAATCTTTGGAGCAAACCTTTTTCTCCCCTGAAAGAGTTCGGGCAGCTTCACTTGCAGCATTTTGAAGAGTAACACTCATTCCTTCGCCTTGGAGCCGTAGATGAGCTCTTGGGGCGTTGTCAGTCACATATCTTCCACGTTAGGATCCTCAGGAGTTTTACATCATCGACCTTCCACAACCTTCTGGTCAGCATAACACCTCATTGTTGGACATTGATGGGCGAGCAAATCTTTACGAAGAAGACCCAGATACATTCAGTCCTGACTTATCATTTTCTTCGTAGCTACGGTAACTCTTTCTAGGGGAAAGTTTCTCGTCCTAATCCCATTAATGCGCAATTTCATTCTCCCTTCCACCACTAACCTAACACATAGGAGATCTAGCTCCCCTTTTACTAAATTAAGCACAACTTCCATTTTAGGACCTAGTTACCCTAGACCAAGGATGGATAGGAATCTGTTCAAAGGCATTTGTGCAGATAGGGCAAGTTGTCTAGAAAGGGTATTCTCGACAGAAGAAATTCGGGAGGCTTTATATAGTTTAGAAGGTGACAAGTCCCCTGGTCCCGACGATTTTAATTTCTCCCTTTTGAAGGCTTGTTGGGAGATTGTAAAGCCGGATTTTCTTAGGTTCTTTAAGGAGTTTTATAGGGATGGAATAATAAACAAAGGTCTCAAAAATTCCCTCATTACCTTGATACCCAAAAGAGAGGGAACGTTGGAACTCTCACATTTCTGGCCCATTAGCCTAGTTGATAGCGTTTACAATTTATTGGCTATGGTGCTTGCAGAAAGGCTTAAAAAAACTCTACTAGAATTAATCTGTGACTCACAGGTGAATTTTGTAGATGTTGGTCAAGTTAGCCAAATGTTTAGAATAGTCCCAGAGGGGGGTGAATAGGACTATGGGGAATTTTAAATTTTATTTAAATATTTGGCACTTTAATGAATGGTCACTACAAATTTGCTCAATTTATCTTTCCAATATAATTTTCATGCAAGATTAAATTCAAGCAAGCTAAGATGTGAGTTAAAACAAGTGCACAAAATAAGGTTAAGGAGATTAGAAGAGATGGAGGATAGTGACACAATGATTTTTATGTGGTTCGGCAACATTGCCTATATCCACGCCTCAAGTACACCACTTGAGAATTTCCCTAACCTTCTCCTTCATGGGTGGAGAAGAAACCTATTACAAAGCTTGATCTACTTCACGGGTGTAGATCGACCAATCACCAAGAGAAGAGCTCTCTTGAAAGCCAATAGGGTTACACCAATCCTTTACAACATTTCACAAATAATAGAAAGAAGTTGTGCTTTGAAATATACCAAGAACTTAGCCTTGAGTTACTTGAAGTAGCTTGGGCTTGTTCTTTAATGTCCTACTCTTCTTGGCTTGATGTAGATGCTCCAATGAAGTCCAACCAAGATGGTAACAAGGAGGTCTAGGGTAGATAAAGGTTTCCTATGAGGAGTAAGACAGTAGATAGAATCTTCACTTAATACATTCAACTTAGAGCATAAGATGCTCAAGATATGCCTATGAGAGCTTTGAATGTGTTTGAGATTAAGATGCAAAGCTTAGAGTGTTTTACTATGGAGTATGTAAGCTTTGGAAGTTTTTGTGAAGCTTGGAAGAATGTATGGAAAAATTGGGCTCACGTCGTCAATCTTTTCCTCTCTAAAAAGCCTTACTTTTAAAGGCTAGAAAAGTTCCAACGGATCTATCTTGGACCTCCGAAGATGGGTCTCGGACCTTCCGAGTTTGTAATGGTCGGCTTCCCAACGTCGTATTAAAACAACTATTTTGACCTTAGAAAGGATAGTTTGACTGTTTGGGACATTCTTCGGAACGTCTGAAGAGTTCTGTTCGGAAAGTCCGAGGGACCCTAGAATTCGGGGGTTCAGAACGTCCGAATGACTAATGTAGGATTGTCCGAAGGTATATTCTCGGACGTTCCAAGACCTTGTTCTCGGAAGTTCCGAACTGCCCAGAAAAATCATTTTCCCGTAAGTGTTGGAAACTTGAGATTTTGTGAAAAACGTGGACATGGTGGAGAGCTCATGAGTGTTCTCTACAATCAGTTAGATTTAACTATAATAAACATTTTAGATTGCAAGGACACATGAAAATATGGAAATATTAGGTAGATAGCAAGAGCTCTCCACAGGGTAGAGAGTGCACTTAGAAACCCTGTTTGTATTACTCCAATTTTAACCAAAAAGGCTTCTAGGGCTTCTAGGTCAGTCCTATGGTCCATATACCTGTGATAGTTGACAATCATGAGGATCTTCCGGTTTTAGTGCACTGCCTTTCAATCTTGGCATGTTTTGAAGCTTCAAGCTTGATTTGACTATACATGTCTTCTAGAGATGCGGTCTTGGACACGTAGACAGTAAGAACTCAGTCAAAGAAATTGAAAACTCAGGACTCAGTCGGACACAGTCACAGAATTGACAACTCAGTCTAACTCAGGAAAGGCTAATTTAACTTTTAGGTCAACAGTAGAGAGTAGACAAATTTTGGATGGTTTCTTGATTACCAACAAATTGGTCCATAACAAGAAGAAAGATAAGCACTCAGGTCTACTCTTTCAGATAGACAAGGAGAAAGACTACGATTTTGTGGATTGGTCTTTTGTAGGGTATTTGTTCGAGAGAATTAGTTTTGGACATCGTTGGAAAATATGGATGAAAACGTGTGCGGAGGAGACTTCCAATTCCATTTTAGTAAATGGACCTTTGTCAATGCCAATCATGGCAAAAAGGGTTCTCAGGCAGGGGGACCCACTTTCTCCAGTCATCTCCACTTTAATGGGAGAAAGCCTCAATAAATTAATGAAAAAGGCTAAAGAGCTAGGTATGGTAAAAGGCTTTGTGGTTTCACCTGTTGGGGCAATTCTTACACACCTTCAGTTCGCGGATGATACCCTTTTCTTTTGTGACCTTACTTGTGATACCCCAGTCCAAATGAGGGGTTAATTGTGATTAGTTATAATTAGTTAAATACTTTTTAGCTGTTAATTATATTTTTTTTGTTCTGTTAATCATGAAGAATATTGAATGAGCTTCTCAACGAGTCCGAGTTTGACTCGATCCAGGTTCGAAAACTCTTTTAAACTGAGTCTTAAAAGTATAATAGTAAGTTATGAATATTATAATATTATTTTAGGATTAAAACTTGAAATTCCGTTACTAGAGTAATGCACGACCTAGAGAGGGTAAATAGGTCGGTTTTCAATTTTAATTCCCTTTTAAAAAATCCTTAACCGAATTGTTCTTTAAGTATATGAGATATACAATGAGTTTTGTTTACCTTTAAATTAACCATTGTTAATTAAAGTGACCGTACCAATATGTGTGTGTGTGTGTATGTGACACAATATTAAATCAAAGCAATCAAGTTAAAACATCAACCACATATAAATACAGATATTTTATAGTGGTTCAGTTTCAACAAACATATGTCCATTGTCAGACTTCCTAACTCTAGGGTCGTCCCAAATATACTATGTATGGGTCTCACACCCAAATAGTACAACCTAGTTTTTTATAGAGGTTCAACCCAAATGGTGTAATCATCTACACCTGTTTTTTTGAGTGGTTCGAACACACTGTTCTAATCCACTTTACAATGATTAAAATAAAGGAAAGAATAAACACTTGCCTTGGGCCTTATCCAATCTTCTTTGAGTGCTTTTTTCTTTACTCAATATCTGTGTGCTCCTTCCATCAGATTCGATCCACCAGAGTGATTATTGGCACAACAGTATATGACAGATATATGACTGATTTTATGGTCCTAATAGAACACCTTAAACTTCATTAGAACTGGGGTATTGATTACCCAAACATCTCTATAAGAAGATGATGAAGAAGGCACAAGAGGAGGTGGCCAATCTCTGTGGTCACACTCTTATTTTTCCAAAAAGTTCTTTGTGTAAATTATTTCATTCAGCCCTCAGATATAAATAAGACTGTCTGATTTTGTGGCCAGTCATGTCCACGAGGCCTCGAGGATTCCTATGAGGCCTCGTGACGGTAACAAGAAAGACAGAACAGATTCTGTATATTCAAATTATTTTATTTGTCAATCAGTTAATGACCAGCCAATTAACATGCCACCTGTACATGATTAACCATCAAATCATTTCAATCATCAATCAAGTGCTTGATGATTATCAATCATACTCTAGACAGATTGAGGAGCTTTTCCAAATTAGTACATGACAGTTGCTAGGCTCCCAACAGATTTATTCAAACTGTGAGGTGGCAATTTGAGTTTTCAAAAAGAGGATCTTCCTTATTACCATAATTAACTCCCAATTAAAAACTACAGATTTATTTACCTAAATCTCTAAGAGACTCGGTCAAAAGACACAAGGTCATGCTGAGTTACAACTGTCCCAAGTATAACTCAGTAAAAGACTGTCTGTGAGGCCTCGACAGACAGGTCGAGGACTTGAAGCTGAAAGTCAATTATATTCTAATTTTAGTGTTGATGAACAATTGATTGCTAAGGTATTTGGCTTAGCCTAAGGTCTCCTAAGGTTCACTTACCTGTGTGCCAATAACATGCTCGTTGTAGATTCTTCAATGCATAGTAGATATTCACATTCTTCCAAGGCAAGGTCCAATTGAGTCACGTAATTGACAATATGGGTGACTCGGACGAGCCGGGGCACTTACAAAACCTTGCTGCTTTGGAAACTCAGTCATTTAACCTTGTTTCAAATCCAAATTTTAGATAATGCATTATTTTTAAATTCCGGACTTAACGAAATGCCAATCTCGACCTAAATCCACATATTTTCACTGCCTAAAATTTCATAGGTAGCAAAACCCCACTTTGATAAGGAAGACAATCCTAAAAGTATACGGAAGGAGTTAATTTTCAATCTGTATTATAACTGAGCCTTTTGTATCTTCAAATTTCCAAAATATTAAGTTTTTAATAGTTATTTTACGTCGAAAAATGTTAGCCATCGAATATTGTGTCTCTTAGATGGAGTGGTTTTTGACTTCGAAAGACTTTGAAACTTTAAATTGTTTTTATCAGACTAATTTAATATATCTAATATAAAATTAGATTTTCTCTGGGAGATTCTTTAAAATTAAGAAATTTCTGTAAAACAGTGTTTTTCGATTAACACACTGAGTTCTCGATCGAGTTTTCTCTCTAAAATTCAATATTGTTTATTAATTAATACCTGGCCTAGTGGATTAATTAAATTAGTTGTTTCTATTTTTTCTTCCCTTCTGTTTGTCATTCACATGCAGCAGAAGCAGCAAGCGGCAGTAAGCTTTCGAGTTTTCCCGTGTCTCCCTCGGGCTTCAAACTTAGTCAAAACTCAGCGGATTTTCGCATGTTAGCCCAGAGGGTACAGTGTAGGATCGTTTTAAACTGTTACAGAGTTATTAAAGTTAAAAATAGAACATTTTTATTTTATTACACCCTTAAAATCATTTTATTTTTACGTTTGAAAACCTGTTTTCTGCCTTTAATTAAAAGAGGGGAAACGATTAAACCCACCTAATAGTTGTATGTTTATTTTTGTGCATTGTGTGTTTAATTCAGTATTGTAACCTCTGGGCCACACTATCATTCGTAGTGAAGCTAGTCGCTTGGTGATACCATCTGAGGAGGCGCTTAGTCACCTGTGGTTCATCAGTAGCGGCGCTTAGTCGCTCGGTGATACCATCTGAAGAGCCGCTTAGTTACCCGGTGTTCTTGAAGTGGGGTACTGAGTACTATTTACATTACTTTCATTGTATTCTCTAAGCCGAAAATCTCCACCTATAGCGCAGCAAAAACGCCGCTCGGTGGCCATCTGAGACTGCCTAGGCCGCCCAGTGGTAAACAGATTTGGGCATTGAGTTCTTATTTTACATCTTGTTTCTATACCCTCTATGCCAAAATCCCTCAACAGTAGCGCAGCGGAAATGCCGCTCAGTGACCATCAGTAGCACAGCGGAAACATCGCTCGATGGTAAAAGGGGTTGGGCACTGAGTACTTTTATTTAATTTCCTGCACTGTACCCTCTAAGCTCCGCCTCAATACTTTTCCCTAACCAGGAAAAAAATACGAGACCGGCACTATGTACTTTATAGTTTTATTTTGATGTGATATTTTGGATGGCTAGCAACTAACTGTTGACTTAATCTAATGGAGTAGAAAGAAGTAGGAGACTCACTACATTTATCATCTTTTCTTGGAAATTGCACGGGGAATCAGAAGTAGTTCGTAATACTCTATTTATTTGAAATTTATGTTATTATTTTATCTTACAGATTGTGTCGTAACCTTGCAGATAAGGTGAGGAGACTCGAACCAACACTTGTATTGAGTTATATGTGAAACTCACTAACACCATACTGAAATGGGACCCAAGGTCATTTAAAGATGGAAAAGGCTATATAGGTTTAGAATATGAGACCTGACATTGCCTATATGTAAGGGATATAAATATTCTAACTGTTTAAAATGTAGGCGTTAAAAATGGTGTGGGGAGTCTAGGACTTGTGGCCTCTAAAGCAGTATGGACCCACGGTGTGTCTGGGAATTGTCGGGTAAAAACTAGGTGAAGGAATTCGTGTTATTAAATCCAATTTTATATGTTTGTGTGAATATTGATTCTTTATTGATCATTGTATATTGGTGTTGGATGCACCAGAAGGTATGACTGGAATTTGGTGGTTCTCTCAGAATAAGTCCCTGTGTAAGGAGGCTGGAAATCATGCATTTGACACTTGATAATTATGATAATAAGTTAAATCTGTGAAAGATAATAACTTTGGAAAATCTAATATTGCCCATTTGGCTAGAATTGTTGAGATTAGCTAAACACCATGTGCGAACCATTCGGTTGGACGTGTTAGTATGTTGTGGTCGACCGCCATCTTGAACCGTTGGTGTTGGATGTGCTAGTAGACCGGGTAGTGGAGACCTTGAGATATTGGGTTGAGCATTGTTTGCGAGCCGCTAGGTTGGACATGCTAGCAAGCCAGGTCGTGGAGACCTTATGCACTTACAAGTTGCTAAATGGGGGTTGACCCCTGTAAAATTGGTAAAATACCTTAGAAAGTAATCCTAGGGTGAAAATGGGTTAAGTGGATTAATTACATTTCATGAAATTCCGTTACTAGAAGTATTCACGACTTAGAAGGGGGTGAATAGGTAGATTTTCAATTTTAGTTCCCTTTTAAATAATTTATCAAATTTAACAATATGTGCAGCGGAATAAACGTGTGTGCAAGTGATAAATAAATGAATCAAACCATTAATGCAAACCACATATACACAACGATATATAGTGGTTCGGTTCACCTGAACCTACATCCACTGTTGGACTCACCCTCTCTAGGGCTATCCCAAATATAATATGTATAGGTCTCATACCCAAATAGTAAAACTTAGTTTTTTATAGAGGTTGAACCCAATCGGTCTAATCTTCTACACCTATTTTTTAGAGTGGTTCGAACACATTCTTCTAATCCACTTAAAATGTTTGAAATAGAACGAAAAAGAAATACTTGCCTTGGCCCTTAACCATTTTCCTTTAAGTTCTTTCTTCTTTACTGAATCTGTGTGCTCTTTTCCATCAAATTAGCATCATCAAAGTATTTATCGGCACAGGAGTAGGACTTGGGTATGACTAGTTTTTAGTTCTATATGAACACCTTACTCTTCATCATGATTGGGATATTGATTACCTAAACATTCACTAAGGAAGATGATGAAAAAGGTGTAAAGAGGGAAGGCTGAATGATCTGACACACTGTAATATTTTTCCTGTTTTTCTCTGTGTATTTAGTCCCTCTTACAAAAGGCTTGCTGTTATTTTATAAAGCAGTTTTAAGTTCTGTAGTAAGTCACACCCGCGAGGCCTCGTGGCTTCCAATGAGGCCTTGCCAATGGTAAGTCTGCAAGGACAACACATATGTGCAGTTTAATCTATCCAGCCAGATACCAGCCAACTCATATCCACTGTGCATGATTTGTAGTTGATTTCTCTCAGCCATCAATCAAGGATTAGATGAGAAGATTTCAAAATGGTTTATAACTCATGGAGGAGCCTTTCCATACTTATCATGGACAACTCCCTAATGGTATTCAAATTCAAACTTGAATGAGGTGGCAACATCTCTCACCGTGTGGATAATTTTTTTACTATAATTATCTTCCAATCAATTTACCATAATTAACTCTCAATTAAAAGGGCACAGATTTTAACTTCCTAAATCTGTAGGAGACTGAGTCAGCAAGACACAAGGTCAGCTGGATTACAGTTGTCCAAAAATAACTCAGCTCAACTCAGCATAGCTCAGCACAACTGGCTGCGAGGCCTTGAGGCTGAAAGTCACTTATTATCTTATTTTCCAGTTTATAACCAATTGACTTCTAAGACTTAGCTTAAGGTCTCCTACGGTTCACTTACCTGTGTGCCAATACCATATTTGGTGTAAACGCTTCAGCTTCATAATAGATCTTCTTATACATCCAAGGCAAGTCCAACTGAGTCACGTAATTGACAATAAGGGTGACTCAGACGAATCGGGGCACTTACAATCTCCCCCTTTGTCAATTTCGTGATAAAATCTAAGATCTACCCATTACACTAATTTCCCCTTTACAATGAAATACAAGTCTTTAAAAAAATACAACTCAAACAATGACCATATCAAGACTTGAATTTCTTGCATTAACACTTCTCTCCACCTTTTTCTTTTTCTCCCCTTGAAATGATGCGTGTAAAAAAATTCCTACAAAAGACATAGGCAACTAGGTGGGATTTTGAAATTTCTCCCCCTCAAAATCAGTACCATTTTTCTCCCCCTTTTTGTCATAAATTGGCAAAGAGTACTACACAATAATATCATGGAGAAACATATTTAACAAAACATCAGTTTTAAATAAGCAGTTATTTCAATATATGAAACTAAGAAAGATCCACCACCAACCAATTTGTCAGATCCTCAAAAAATACATTTTCCTATTAGGCACAAGGAGGATCTGAAAACATCAAGGGGCCTAAACACACCCTCTCACCTTCTGAACCCATTTAGCAATGAAGGACGATGGGCAAAGGGATGAGCTGAAATTCTTTGAGTCAGTTCTATGTTTGAGAAACTCATTTAGCAAATTTGTTACAATTTGATTTAAGAGCTGATTTTGATCTCTTCTTTCAAAATTTTGCCTGACATTGTCCCTTCTATGATGTACCTTTGGTTGGACAGAAGTGAACTTCTCTTTGTGATGCTTCTTTCTTAGGGGGCATTCAAACTTTAAGTGACCCAACTTTTCACAATAGTAGCATGTCACACTAGAAGATTTAGAGAAAGAATGCTCACCTTTCACAAAAACAGTTTTGGAGTTAGATTTCTTATCAAAACCTAGAGCAGTTTTATCTTCAAAATGTTTTCCAATATTTAAGAGTTTTTCAAGTTTTTCTTCCCCTTGAGTAAATTTATCTTCAAATTTTATTTTGTGACTCCTTAACTGGTTTAAGTCAAATTCCAGTTTTTGTTTTTCACTTCTAATTTTTTACTCATCTTTCTTTAGTTTTAAAGTTTCAACTTGAGCCAATTTGAGCTTTTCTTGAAAACAAAGACTTTTCATCTTGAACAATTTTTAAGTCTTTTTCAAATGTTTCTTTTTCAGTTTTTAATTGATTTTTCAATTTTACATTTTCATTTTTAGATAAACTAAGTCTTTTAGCTAAATCTTTGCTTTCTAAGAACAAAGCATTATAAGGTTCTTATAAGACATCATCCTCACTATCTGATCCTTCACTATCACTTTTAACATTTGGAGCATTTTGAGGATCATAAGAGATATAAGCAATGAAACCTTTTGTCTTGACAACATCTTCATGGGTTGACATATCGGATTCACTTTCAGATTGTGATGTGTCTTCTTCCACCATAGTGGTCATGACTTTCTTTTAGATATCTTCTTAAAAGGACATTCATTAGCAAAGTGACCATATCCATCACAATTAAAACATTGAGTTTCTTTGGGCTTGGACTTTTCTTTAAATCTATCTTTTGACTTTTCTTTTAAAAAATGTGTTTTACTTTTATTGAATTCTCTATAGTCTTCTTTATTAACTCTTCTTCTCTCTTTCCTCATATTAAAATGTTTTAAGAATTTTTTAGCAAGAGTGGCAACCTCTTCATCTATATCACTTTGTGAGTCATCAGATTCTTCATCCCTTTTAAATTTAGTTTTTAACGAAGATTTTAGAGCAATTGTTTTTTTCTTAGGTTTTTCATCATCAAAGTGAAACTCATAGGTTTGAAGGGATCCTACCAAGTCATCAACCCTTATTAGAGACACATCTCTGTATTCTTCTATGGCGACTACCTTGGGCTTAAAACTTTTGGGCAGATTTATTAGTATTTTGGTACAAATTTTAGATTCAGGGATTATTTCACCTAAGGCCCACATGGAATTTACAATGTCACTTAGTTTCGAATAAAACTCCATAAACACTTCATTTTCCTCCATTCGTATGTTATCAAATTGTGACTGGAGGATTTGAAGTTTAGACCTTTTAACAACTGAGGTTCCTTCATGTGTCCTCTCTAAGATGTCCCAAGCATCTTTGACTGTCACACATGTCATTATACGCTTGAACTCATCTGGTGAGACAACACAATTAATGGCATTTAAAGCCTTTCCATTTGCAGTATAAAGAGCTTTTTCCATGTCGCTCCAGGTGAAGTAATTCTTAGATTTAGTACCAATGATTAGTTGAACAGATTTTCCTGCTTCCTCTTTGGCTGATTTTTCAGAGTTCCTTAACAGAATGTTCCCAACCCCTTACTACTGATTCCTATACGGCTCCGTCAAGTGATATAAAGAAACTTTTCATTTTTACCTTCCAAGAGGCATAGTTAGAGCCGTCAAAATAGGGAGGTTTGGAAACAGGGTGGCTATCTCCTCTATATATGATTCTAGTAAAGGATCAACTCTGACGATTAAGTCCAACTCAGAGTAACCGAGCTCTTGATACCAATTGAAATTTCGTTACTAGAAGTATTCACGACTTAGAAGGGGGTGAATAGGTCGATTTTCAATTTTAGTTCCCTTTTAAATAATTTATCAAATTTAACAATATGTACAGCGGAATCAACGTGTGTGCAAGTGATAAACAAATGAATCAAACCATTAATGCAAACCACACATGCACAACGATATATAGTGGTTCGGTTCACCTGACCTACATCCACTGTTGGACTCACCCTCTCTAGGGGCTATCCCAAATATACTATGTATAGGTCTCACACCCAAATACTATAACCTAGTTTTTTATAGAGGTTGAACCCAATCGGTCTAATCCTCTACACCTATTTTTTAGAGTGGTTCGAACACACTCTTCTAATCCACTTTACAATGTTTGAAATAAAATGAAAAAGAAATACTTACCTTGGGCCTTCACCGTTTTCCTTAAGCTCTTTCTTCTTTACTGAATCTGTGTGCTCCTTTCCATCAAATCAGCATTATTAAAGTATTCATCGGCACAACAGTAGGACTTGGGTATGACTAGTTTTATAGTCCTATATGAACACCTTACTCTTCATCAGGATTGGGATATTGATTACCCAAATATTCACTAAGGAAGATGATGAAGAAGGTGTAAAGAGGGAAGGCTGAATGATCTGACACACTGTAATACTTTTCCTATTTTTCTCTGTGTATTTAGTCCCTCTTACAAAAGGCTTGCTGTTATTTTATAAAGCAGTTTTAAGTTCTGTAGTAAGTCACACCCGCGAGGCCTCGTGGCTTCCAATGAGGCCTTGCCAATGGTAAGTCTGCAAGGACAACACATATGTGCAGTTTAATCTATCCAGCCAGATACCAGCCAACTCATATCCACTGTGCATGATTTGTAGTTGATTTCTCTTAGCCATCAATCAAGGATAAGATGGGAAGATTTCAAAATGGTTTACAACTCATGGAGGAGCCTTTCCATACTTGTCATGGACAACTCCCTAATGGTATTCAAATTCAAACTTGAATGAGGTGGCAGCATCTCTCACCATGTGGATAAAACTTTTACCATAATTATCTTCCAATCAATTTACCATAATTAACTTTCAATTAAAAGGGCACAAATTTTAACTTCCTCAATCTGTAGGAGACTGAGTCAGCAAGACAAAAGGTCAGCTGGATTACAATTGTCCAAAATCAACTTAGCTCAACTCAGCACAGCTCAACACAACTGGTTGCAAGGCTTCGGCAGACTGTATGAGGTCTCGAGGCTGAAAGTCACTTATTATCTTATTTTTCAATTTATAACCAATTGACTTCTAAGGTATTTGATTGAGCCTAAGGTCTCCTACGGTTCACTTACCTTTGTGCCAATACCGTATTTGGTATAAATGCTTCAGCTTCATAGTAGATCTTCTTATTTATCCAAGGTAAGTCCAACTGAGTCACGTAATTGACAATAAGGGTGACTCGGACGAACCGGGGCATTTACATTTCATTCACGGAACATGCATTATTATTTGTTTCATGTATATTGCATATTGGGTTTTATGGTGAGCTCTCCACACTGGGCTATTGCTCACGTCCCTTAGATTGTAAGTTATGAGCCGGAGGAAGGAGTGGAGGAACCAATGGTGTCTCATGTGAGTCAAACTTGGATGTTTTCAGTAGTTTCCCGCATGAGAAAATGAATCTATGGACTATTTTATGTACTTTGATAATAAATATGCCTCATGTGGCATAAAACCTTATGTCTGTAAGTTTGATATTTCTATATTGTATGTTTGTGTGTTGGTGTGCTCAATATATTGTTTTCGAATGTTTTAAGTGAAATTTGTCCTGGTAATTTTTCTGGCTGCGTTTAGGAATATTCAACACATGTGTATCTCACATAGGCATATGAGATTATTAATAAAGGTTTAGTGGATACTATTGCTGTTGTATTTTTATTTAGTGACTCACGTGGGTAATATGTTTATGGTATTAGTGAATCATTGGGTGTTTTTAAAAAAAAAATTAGTCACGTTCCAGACCCACATCCGGGTTCGAGGCGTGACACTACCTGACCAGAGATTTTGGGTTTTAGAGCTATTCTTAGGTTTTTGGAGCTTGTGTCAAGCCTCTGAATAAATTTGGGCAAAAGTACTCTCATTGGTGTAAATGTGGGAGGAGAATAGGTTAAGGAATGGGCAGAAGAAATTGGTTGTTGAGTAGGCAAATTTCCCTTTACTGGTCTACAAGTTGGGGGTAACCCCAGACAGAAGCATTTTTGCACTCCAGTGATGGAAAGGATCGAGAGAAGGCTAGTAGGGTGGAATAGGAGATACCTTCCCTTGGATGGTAGATCAACTCATTAAATAAGTGCTAGTCAATTTATCGACATACTTTTTGTCGTAATTTGCAATGCCGAGAGGAGTCACTAGAAAATTGGAAATGGCATTTAGGAGGTTACTGTTGGGCGACCATAAATCAAAGACGAAAGTACATCTCGTTGCCTGGTCAGAAGTGACTAAGCCAAAAGAGAAAGGGGGCCTTGGAATCATTCCATTGCAAATACGAAATGAAGCATTATTATGAAAATGGAGTTGGATTAGTCCACGATAACTTCATTGGATCATTGAATTTAGGAGAGATTTATGGTCATTTGAGAAGAAATGTTTGGATGAGCTATTAAGACAGTTAGGCGAGTTTATTTTGGAGCCAAGGGAGGAAGATGTGTTGGTGTGGACTGGTGACTTTAAGTATACACATCTAAACATAAGAATAAACTAAATCCTTTATTCCTATGGTCGAATAATATGAAAGAATAAAGAGAAGAAAATATCGATCATAAATACCACTTTGGAAAATTGGAGGAAGAAAAAGATGAAGATCCAAGAAGAACACTATCAAGCCTTGTTCGAGTATTCTATAGAAGAGAAAAAGACACTCTACAATGAACACCAAGATTCGGCCATGGAGGAAATTTTTTAACGATAATATTCTCATGAAAACCATGGTTTCTTTATATTTGAAATTTCAACCCTTGAATGAACATCATGGTATTCGAATTTTTGGATTGGATTGCAGCAAAATGAGGGTCGACCTTACCATGGAAATAATGAGAAGAAGAAAGGAAGAAAAACAAGGAATTGAAAGGAATTTCAAAGAAAATATTAACATACCTTTGGAAGAAAAATCACCCAAAGATTGAAAGAGGAGGAGACACAAAATTTGTGAAAGGACGAAGAGAGACTATAAAGAGGAATAAATAGTGTTGAAATCGAGTCGGGTTTCTTAAAACCCAACCCAACCCGAGTTAATATTTATAGAACCCGACCCAATCTAACTTGAAATTTTTGACCCGGCCCGATCTGAATTCTAACCAACTCAACCCGAATTCTGAACCTACCCGCATTCTGAATCCATTTTAGCCGGGTCGGGTCAGGTTAACTTGTAAATTTCCCAACCCGACCTAACATCAATTTAATGCTGATTTTTGTCTTCTCAACTCGCTAACTGACTCAAATGACCCGACCTGCAGGATTTCTCATGTCGGGTCAAAACCCGACCGAAGTTTCACCCCTAGGAAAAAATATAAGAGGGGAGTCAGCAAAGGACTTGTTGCACAAGGAAATTTCTCGAAGGGAGGGAGGGATTCTAGGTAGTTTCCAATTTTATTTCCTAGTTATTTTAAAACTTTCTAAAAATTAAGTCTTAAGATAAGATTTGATTTCCTCTACACATCACACGCCCAAGGCCGTACATTTTTGTGGGTTGTCATTTTGTAAAAATATTGTTAACAATCCAAGAATAGAAATCTAATTTTCAAAAATCTCTAAACATATTAAACCAGAAACATGTGACATGAGTTTAGGAAATAATTTCAACTATACATTTTAAAAACTTGGTTTGTCAACTTATTTCAAAAAATCATTTTAAACATGGGAAAATAGTCTTTTCACAAATCATAAATTTCAAACCATTTTTTAAAACTAGAATTTGAAAATAAAACTAAGAATGGTTTTCATAAAATTTGTCCAAGGTTTATAAAATCATAAATTTATTTTCAAACCCTAAATCCCACTTATTTTTATGTCTAATTTATAAATCTCAATTTTGGGTTTTCTTCTCTTTTGAAATTGAATTTTAAAAACAATTTAAATTGAGCCTTTTTCAAAATCAAAAGAAATAAAAAATTCCTCTAATCTAATTTTATAAATTTATGTGTTAAGAGTGTGTAGACTATGTCACATAGAGCATGCAGACTAAGCCATGCTAGACAAGCAAGATAAGCCATGTCAGGTTGTGTCATGCCCCGAACCTGAAAGTGGGCTCGACACACGACTAATTTTTTATTTTTTTAAAAATAATTCCTTAAGCATCTATAATCCTTCCTCCTCTTGGATCTTGGGCCTTTAGGTGGATCTAAACCAAGCCCAGAGGAATAAAATTCACTTCACTCGGGAATGGAGGGACTCAAACATGAACCATAAGTCCCCTCCATTCAACCCATCTATCCACTCATAAAGTAGGCCGAGGAACGACATCTTAATTTCGAAAACACCCATCCTACCGATTCAGTCGACTGAATGGAACTAGCATGCATTGAGAACGATTGACTGATGGGTCGACCGAGTGGATTTATCTGTCGTGTATTAGTCGACTGTTGAGACATAAAAATGACATTTTTACCCTTAATTATTGGATTAGTTACCCTTCATTTTTGTACATATCACATGCATTTAATGTTGTTTGTTAAGTTTTGTAGATAAAAATGGAAAGTACAGGAAATCAATCAAATTCAGTAGAAAATTGCAAGTTTTGATCTTAAAATGGAAGACCTAGAATTTTAATAATTAATTTTTGACCACTTTTAGGGATATTATTGTAAATTGAATAATCTGGATCCAAGTATGAGAGTCTATTTTTAATTTAAGTGGTGAATTAATTATTTAATTCTGGAACGAGAAGCTGCAAATTTCAAGGGCCAGAGTCTGAATTTCAAATCCATGGGCCATAGATCCACTCCAATTGGGCGAAGCTCTGAGTAATCCATGCGCAATTCACAATTGGGCCAGGCCAGTGTTCGAGTCCAAGTCCAACAGGCCAAAATTCAAAGTCCATGTGCTCAAGTCCAAAGTTGAAGCCCAATTGCCCAAATCCATTACCCATGTTCGAATTTTACTGTGTAAACCCTCAGTCTACACGCCCAAAGCCTTATCCATTTCCATACCATCCACACCATCCATTAGCCATCCTTTAATCCAAACCATCCATTGCATTCATAAAATTAGGTAAACCCTAGAGCTACCTTACTTAATCCATTGCATACACAATTCAAGTTAGATCTAGGCCACGCATTTCATCCATCATATAGATCAACCTTTGAATCTCAACCCTCCATTAGAAAACTTACCATTTATATATTTTATTTTAACCAAATATCCTTAGAACCATTAGATCCAAACCAAAAGTAATCATAGTCATTCATCTAAATCTAACCCAACTTTAAACCCAAGCAACCCAAACCCAATCCATAAGCATATGCCACATCATACACACCTCATCTTCTAATCCCTTTCAATCCACACGATTTTCCCATATCTTCTCCACCTCATTCGAATTTCACAAGTCAACTCCTTAGCCATGTCATCTCCCATGCATCCAATCATTCATGCATTTCAACTTTTAATCTCAACCATACATTGCATGCATTTCATATAACCCTAATCCCATGTTTAAAATTTGACCATAGCATATCCAATCCCTACCTTTTCTCTCTTCTTTCTTAGCCACCAAGACAACCCCTCCTCCAAGCAACCAAATTCGTGTAACCTTATGTAACACTAGCCTTTTTAACGTAAAATTCCATCCATCCATATTCAAGATCTAAGCCCTCCATTCATCACTTAAACCAAGATTAAATCTCAACCATCCATTCTAACCCAGAACTTATAAATAGAGCACTGCACCATTGCAAAATTCTAATTGGGTCATGAGCTAAAGAACATTGGACCATTAGAAGCACTGAGAAGACAAGAGAGAAGGGTTGAATTTGAATTTTACAAAGATTTATTTTGTAATTTTTTATTTTTAATTTATTTTGTAATTTTTTATTTTTAATCTCTATCTTTGATGTACTTTTCCAAAGAGGTTGTAATTTTTCCATTTAATAAATTTGAGATAAGCTTTTAGAATCTTAGAACATCCAATTTTTGAATTTCATTAATGATGAACTGATTTGTTTTTAATTTTATATTTTTTGTTTAATTGATTGGACATAATGATATAGTTAGGACTTAGATTTCATTAGATTCAGATCTAAGGTTCTAATAGGACATAATGAAATAGTTAGATCTTGAATTTGTTGTTTTAAATCTAAGGACCTAAGATTCATTTAATTAAATTAAAGGATCTGGATTTTAATTATGATGAAATATTTGAATTGAGATTTGGACTTTTACGCAAATTCCAGTTCTAGATCTCCTATTTGTTAACATTTTTTAATATAATGTTTGATGATAGCTGTGATTGATCTATTCCATTGCCTCCTTTACATTATACCTTGTTTTGTTATTTCATCTACTTTAATTGTCAATTTATTTCCATTGTTTACTTTATTTTGTGATGTCATTTATTTGATTAATTTTATTTGTTCAAATCATTTTACTTGTTTGTTTGTTGTTAATTCAATCATGTTGTTTATTTCATGTATGTGTAAATCCACTCTCTCTCAAGATTCTTTAACTAGGATTGAACATTTAATATTTTATTCTTAAACTTGTAATTTTAAATTGAGATGAGGACTATCTTATTTCACCATTTTAATAAAAGGATGAAAAAGTAATGTAAATTCAGTGGATCTAATTGTTAACATGATTTTTAAATTTTGTCTCCTTTAGATCTAAGTTAATCTAAAATTCTATGTTTTAGAATTCTTTTTCATGTTAAATCTATTTCACATATCATATCTTTTTAAAATGGTATCAATTTAATTTATTTGATTTAAGAATATATTTTGTGATTTTCCTTTGACTTCGACCTGGCACTCATATTCTATACTATTAATTGGTTCGTGCACTTGCGATTAATAAATGTAAGACTACAACATAGGACTGATGATCGACTAATACTTTCAGAGACTAGATTATTTTGCAAATATTCATCAGTCAATGCAATCGGTCGACTGATGATCGACTGATACTTTCAGAAACTTGATTATTTTGCAGATAGTCATCAGTCAATGCAATCGATCATGATCGTCTGATACATTCAGAGACCAGATTGTAATTTCATATAGTTATCGGTGGATAAAATCAGTCAATTGATGATCGATTGATATCCTCATTCGGTTGGCATATCAGTCGACTGATGGTCGACTGATATCTCAGTGTTGGGTATTCTACAATGTTGGTCAATATTCTCTAACCTTTACACACACAAATTTCACAACAAACACCATGGCATATTCACATATATCACCAAGTATTACAAAGATACCCATAATTATACATATGTAAGTTTACATGCCACAGGTGGCATATTTATTCCAAAATTTACAAAGAAAACTAAGCTAAACAGGGTCCCATCCATAGGTAGCTTTTTGGAATCTAGGGGTTCCATAGAAGTAGAACGGGTGTGGCATCTCGTTAGATTCGAAATTTAAAAATATGGCTGGTGTGTGAATTTAGTATCTTAATTAGTTCAATGAATAGGTTTTCAGAGCAAAATAGTTTTAGGGTCTTAACCGGAGAATGATCGGATATTTACAACTTTGCCATCATAGTTTAGTGAGTCGGATCAACAGACTTCCAAACTCAGGTCGAGTCAAATTTGGACTCTACACAAAGCTCACTCCTTAATCTTTTAGATTAACGGATCACAAATCACAATTAGCGGTTAATAGTCACACAATTAGTCACTAATTAGGGTCAGGGCTGTAACACCCCACCCTTTTCACTCTAAAATCAGAGTTTTTTTTTTAATAATAATAAACAAGTGATCAGAGCGGAGTGTCACGACGTGAGTTAAGTTCGGACTTCTAATGTCCGACCTTTAACTGGCCAAACCCATATGTGCATGGACTAAGTCCATGAGAAACGTTTCACATATGGTATTAATTTAAACTTGCGGAATAAACCTAATCTCACTGAGGGTTATAATAGAACCTAAGACTACTCCATTTTAGATAGCAAATTAGATAGCAAAGTATAAGTTTTAATCCAATGTTACCTTAAACTAAACATTCATTCGACCATAACAAATATTTAACTAAGTTATTACATGCCGACATCTAATTAACAAATTACATGTCCATGTAAACTTAAGTAAAATGTCCATAAATAAGTCCAATCAAAAGCCCAACTCCTATGCTTAGTTTCCTTCGCGCTCCTCGACTTTCCCCTTTCCTGTGTCATCCACTAAGGATAGAAATAGGGCGTTAGATCAACGCGTCCAGTAGGTCTTCCGATTAGGGCTACCACAAGGTTAGTATAAAAACATGCATTGATCAACAAAGCTCACAAAACAATGCTATGTATGTATGCAAATGTAATGAGTCCCACCCATCACAATATACATAGCCTCCTCTTGATGGGATTCTCATCATCAAGGTATCCCACAGTGGTCTTTCGGACGCTCCGATGGAGTGTGGCCTGCTGTTTCCTCTTGATGGGATTCTCATCATCAAGTACCCCACAGTGGTCTTTCGAACGGCCCGACAGAGTGTGGCCTCCGGTTACATAACCATCACCCCATGCCATGCATGAGATGTCTATGAATACATGCCATTTGTAAATAAATCATAACATTCAAATCCACTTTGAAACATATTAGTTAAACCCATATCTCATAAAACCAACATAAAAACTAGCAAGTATATATTGTGGTTACAAAAATGTAGGAAACCTACACAAAAGTCACTTACAATATCCTTTCTTCTCAAACCGTCAACTGTTCGCGATTGCGTACCGTTCAAGAAGTCCCGTTACCTTATTTCATGTCAACAAGTCAATACATATACCATTTGATTTCTAACTAAGTCCAAAACTAAACACAACACCTTGTGGGGTTCGGCCATACCCCATGGCCGAACCTCACCCACTTGAACACCATCCACATAACTTATTTAAACACCTCAAACTACAAACATACCTTGGTAGGGTTCGGCCATACAACATGGCCGAACCTTACCACTTTGGTTTTGATCCCTTTTTCAAGTCCTTTGATCATTTCATTCTATAGTTACAAAATAACTTGTATTTACGGTTTTGCCGTTGGTTTAACCTTTGCTTAACATTGCTAACCAATGTCCAAAACCAATCCACCTTAGTGGGGTTCGGCCATACAACATGGCCGAACCTCACCATCTCAAATTTGGTCCTTTTATCCTTCATGCATACATCTAATTACCAATCCATCCATCTAATTATCTAGCCCTTAACCATTCACCATTGTCACTCTATGGGGTTCGGCCATACACATGGCCGAACCCTATAGTTCCTTATTTCCATTAAAACCTTTATCCATCTATGAATGGTTCTCATAATTCCATCAATTTGAATATTTTTAGACCTTTTAAAACAAAACACCATACATAGAACTTGGTGGGGTTCGGCCATACAACATGGCCGAACCTCAACCCTTTGGTTTTGGTGCTCCTCTTTGTCATTCTTTTTGATAAACACTAAACATCCAAGTCCATCATTTTTCCATCTATGCTAAACCCTTTAAAAACATCATAGAACCATCAATGATTTCTAACCATATTCTTACTCCAAATAACCCATAAAATGGTCGATGGGGTTCGGCCATACACATAGCCGAACCCTATGGTTTTCTTGATTCAAACATTCCAATATTTATCCATGGGTTATGATCAACAACTTAGCCATAATAACAACATGGTTCAGCCATGAAATAGCCGATCCAAAACAGTAACCTTATCTCCATTTAAAAACCCTTTAAACCTTTAAAACATGGTATGGTTTTTATCTCTCAAAAACCATAATAATTACCAAGTCTTTTCATGGGGTTCGGCCATCCAAAGTGGTTGAACCCTATGATCCATTTTCTACCCTTTTTAAACATCAACATCCATGGTTTAAACCCTTGATAGATTCGGCCATACAATGTCGAATCATGTTCCTTTGGCTATCTTACTTAATAAAAGCTTATTGAGCACCTACCGTTTCCGCGACTCCTCCAATTTGATCTTTACTCTGGCTTGTTCTTCCGTTCTTTTCTTAGTCCTTCCTTTTGCTCCTCTTTGATCCTTAGCCTTCCTTCTTCCTCTTTTAGCTGAGCCAAATCTTGTTGCAAACTCCTTGAAGTGGTTCAGCCAAAGTATTGCTTTGAGAGAGAGAGAGAAATTTGGCCTTGGATAAGAGTGATAAAACCTTGATGCAAACTCCTTTGCTTTATGTGTACTTTGTCTTGGTGGAGGGATCGGCCAAGGACTGATTGGTGTGAGAGACAATCAGCCACGGTTCTTTGTCTTGAGATGTGAAAAACGCCAAAGGAAGAGAGAGAGAGAGAGAGACTCAAATGAGAATTCCTTTGTCTAATGAACTTCAGCCCATGGTGATGTCTCTTGGCACCACTTGTAACTCCCTTCCCCATTCATCTCCCTCACTTATTCCATTTGGGGGTTTCATCCTTGAGATAGAACCCTCCAACGGTTTTGACTCTTGATTTTCCATCTAAGATGGGTAACTCCCATATTTCCAACGTGTAATGTATATTTTTTTTGAATTTGAGACCTTAGTGTAACCTCCACTCCTTAATACCTCCCTTGGGGGTTTCATCCTTGAGATGAAACTCCCAAGGTACCCAACGGCTTCCCAAAGGTTATCTTACTGTATGCATCCCTCCCATCATCCATCTCTCATTACCGTTGCATGTGAGAGTTTCATATTGAAATGATACTCCCATAGGCTCCAACGACTGGCCTTTGTTATCTTGGTGTAACTGTGACTTTACATTCAAATCTTCATGTGGGGGTTTCATCTTAAAATGAAACTCCCATTAAACCGTCCTTCTATTGGCTGTCCCTTTGAAGACCCATGCATGGAATAAACCCACATGCCATTCCAACGTGCATATGGATTTGAATTTGAAAAACACTTCTCACCTATGTAACTCCCATAAAACACCATTACCATTCATCACTTATCTAGGAGTTACATGCATGGGATGACCTCTCCATGTAGCCAATGTTTTTTTTTTTTATTATTTGAAACTTGAAATCAACTTTCATCCACACACTTCACTCACTTAAACTTAATTTAACTCCCTCAACTCAACCCATTCATTTTATTGAACTCAACCAATAAATTCAACTCCATCTTTAAACTCAACTCATCCATAAAATTTGAGTTAACTAAATACTTGTTAATATTCCCATTCAATTCAGCCTAACCCAATTAAGCTTGAGCTCACCCAATGGTCAATCATGTCCACCACGACCCATTGGGTCCTTTGACCCAATTAACCACCTTGACCCAATTAGATACACGTTACCCATTTACTTTAATTTGATCCTTATAATATGTACCTTGGGTCTTATTTGAACAATGGGCCCCACAATTTACTCATCTACGGTCATACCCTTTTAATTCATAATTTCAATGGCAATTTCGTAAACATTGATATATTGCAAAGTCTGGGGTATTACAAGGGCGTTACAGGTTGTGATTAGATACTCAAACTAAGTCATATCGAGTGTGCAGACTAAGTCACATCGAGTGCGTAGACTAAGTCTGAACCTGCTGGTTGTGTTGTGTCGCGTTGGAATTGACCCGGGGCTTGATCGGGAGAGATGCAGTGCATTTCATGCATTTCATTGAGCATTACATGAAAATTCTATGTATGACTTGAGAACATTGTGCATTAATGGTAAATCTAACATATGTGAATTTACTTATACTCCTCACTGGGCTTGTTTATGCTCACTCCCCCATGATTTCAGGGAACGACCTGGAGGTGGAGTCGAAGGACTCCACCGGCAGGCGTAGGAGTGAATTGCCATGGAGACCCAGTTTATTTTGTGTTTTGTACATTGATTTTTTTTTTTCACATGTGGAATTATTGGTGTTGTAATTAAGGATTTCAAAAATGGGTTGTTTTGTTTAAAGGATTATGTATGGACTATATTTAGAGACGCTTTAACCTTGAGACATTTATGGTATGGATAATGGTATTAACGTAGATAATTGAAGTAGCGTAGAAAGTGAGTTGTGGGTTGTTACGTGTGCTACGAATGATTGATATCGGATCCCAAATTGTTTATCTAGCCGGAGAAAGGTCCCCATAGTCCAGGTTACAAGGCAGACTGTACCGAATTTTCAGTAGACTTATTGGGCCCTTGTTGGGCTTTGGGCCTTCAGGATTCTTCTTGAGAACTCGTGTTCCCTGCACGATTAGGTTGCGTGTGTGATGTGTAAGGACAAAAAAAAGTTAGTCACATGTCCCGAGAATCGGGCCATGACACTTAGTTAGGATAGACTAAGAATTCTTTTATTTAGAAATCTATATATTACTCAAGTTCTTATAGGCGACAATCCACATCGTGTATAGATGACAAAAAAGCCAAATGAGGCTCAATTAGGTCCCATTTATACCATATATGCTCTTAGATCCTACCATAGCTTAGCAATTTGAATTCTTACTTAGTGTGGTTCCATTCTTTGTTGATTTCACCGTTAGATTTAAATCTATAAAAAATTATTCATATTTACTGTTGATTTTTGGACGGTTAAAAATCATGGCTTTTGAAATTCAATGGATCTAATATTTTATTTGAAGCATCATCTTGAAAATATCTTTTGAATGCACTCAACCCCATCTTTTGGACTCCACCTAGGTGGGCTCTGGTCCACCCATGTAATAGTGTATGCACCGACGCACAAGTGAACCTATATACATAAACGGAATATATTTGGTTTTAAAAATAAGTGAGAATAGAATAGAAGAAATACGATAAATTTAAGCTCAAGTAAAATTTAAGTTATATAATCTATTTAATTCTTTCTTTCCTTATACTTCGTATAAACATAACTATAAAGTAGATTATGATGAATTCAATATTGTTGTGGCTATAGTACCTCGTATAAAGGAGTAAGTATGGCGGTAGTCGAGGTTCCTTTGAAGTTTCTTTTATAATTATTCTAGTATAATGAATTTTACATGGATGTCTTTTGCAAAGAAGTTTATTGGAACATTTGACGCACTAAATTGGATGTCTCTCAATGTAAAAAGGGCCATTTTCAATTGTTCTGTACTCAATGTGTGCAGATTAGAAAATTTATATATGTTCCAAAGATCAGTCATATGAGACGTCTGGACATTCTGATCTTAAAAAAATTTAAATGAGTGTAGTGAGGTTGAATATCCACTATCATCCCTTCAAAATTGAATCTTTTGGCTTCACGGCATTGATGTACTCCACTGACTTGCATTTATCAGTGATAGATTCTATCCTTTAAATTGAGAGTTATAATTGAATTCAATAAATTATTTTAAAATTAAATTTAATAATTACTTTTACAAATAAATTATCTATACGACATTCATAAGCTTAATTTACAACCTTTCTAACACTGAAGATTTATCAACACCATTCATTTTACTGCATAAATTTGTGGAAATGAAGTCCTTCGCTCTTTCATCTTGGCATCAACTGGTTTATCTGATGAAGTTTGGACGTGAATTATGAAGGAAATGAAAGATATAAAAAAAAAAAAAAAAAACAACGAAAATATGAAGCTGTTACCTATTTCATGGCTCCTCTGTAGTAGTATTGCATCTCTCCTCATGATTTTTATTGAATACCCTTCCAGAAGCCTAATATGGCGAATCAGATACTTCAACATACGCACATTAGAGACAGAGAGAACCCATTCTACCCTGTATAGCTCAAAACTCAACTAATCTGATGGATTATAAACATCTGACCAGGCTTCTCAAATATGGATTGTTAGAATATTTTAATTCTAAAAGTTCCATTACATGTTCATGATTCAATGGCCACAATAATCTAGACAGACTAAAATTTGAAGTATGAGCAGAAATATGAGAAAGAGAGTACCATTCGTTCTGCTTTCTATTTATCGAATGTCTCTTATCATCCGATCAAAGAGGAGTTAGGCCATAGCAGAGAGAGAGACTTCTCATTTACTACATCCAAAGAAAAAGATTTTATAAAGTGGAGCATCATATAATGGATTCAGTGAGTGCACAATATTTGCAATTGAGAATGAAAAGAAAAATTAGTGTTTTTAAGAACACCAAATTTCTCTTTTTTTCACTTGTTATCGCTTAAGTGATGAAAACATAAACCAATATCCCTTATTATCAAATACACAAGTGTTCCTGTCAATTCTCATTTTTATTACATCGAGCTCACAACATTTATATTGGTCTTATTTTGTGTTTCTACTTGGATCTACTTGACCCACAGTATGCATTTACATTTCCAACAGCATGAGAGAGAGAGAGAGAGAGAGGAGACTAACCTTGGCATGAAGTGATCACTGATGGCTGTTCAACTTGATTTTTCAACATAATAGAGATCTATCATTGACTAGAATTGCAAACCTATAAGAGTTAAAACATCCTAGAATCTAATCATAGATATCCTAACTCACAAAAGGAACTCCAAAGCTCTGAAATATTGGTCAAGTTGATAAAATTATCCACTGGGGTGATCATATTCAAGTGAGGAAACTCAAATTAAGGATTTAGGGCAGCAAAACCAGACTATCAAGGTGGTAACAAATGAGATTAGTGTGATGTCGGTGACATAAATGAGGTAGGATGGGCATGATGGAAAAGATGGGCACATGAAAACCTCACTAACCTTTTCCCATACTAATGTAAGAGATGTGTTATAAGGTCATGCACGTGCCCTGCTTCTCCATCTTGCACAACCCACCTTTCTCTTCCAAAACCAGAGAGAGAGAGAGAGAGAGAGAGAGAGAGAGGGGGTTGCAGATGACCAAACACAACCTGCAGTTTTATTGTGAAAAGTTCTCAGACATCTCATTTTCAGTCTTCTCCCTTGTCCTTTTCTGCAGAAAAATGGTAGCAAACAATGGGTTGAGGATAAATGAGCTCAAGTGGTCTGTGGGACCGCAGGATTTGTAGCAACTAAGGTAGGACCCTCTATTGTTACATTTCTAATTTACTTTATAAAAATACTATACTAGTAACCTTGCAAATCCATAGGAAATATTATTTAAACTAATTATACCCTTTTTTGTTTTAATAGAAAATTTCTATGCCCTTTTCATAAACAGAAAAAAATCAAAATTTGATTGAAGAGAAAGAAATGTAAGAGACAGAGATGTATAGAATTTTTTTTTCTTCAAATTTATTGTCTTTTACAGTTCGAATCGATGATAATACAAAATAAAATTCATTTATCTGAATCAAAAGAAAAACATTGTCGTCGTTTCAAAAGAGTAAAATATAATATATTCAATGAACTCTTGAAATTAACTTAAAAGAAATATTAGTATAATTAGATTTTGGCTATAGATTCAATCATAGAGTGGAGAGTATTTTTTTAAGTGACCACTATGGTAACATATTTTGAGTGAATAAGATTATATGCTCTCTCATTTTTAAGATAAGTAGAAGCGACAGAGTATTATTGAATTGTGAATATATTTTTAGAATAAAAAGTACAGTGAAGAACACAATCTTGTGTTCAAAGTGAAGAACTCTCTCTTTTTACATACTGATGAGAATTGTTAGAAATTCAAATATTAAAGTACATTCAACATATAGACTTGTGGTGATTTCCATAATGTGAATTCACCTTAACATAAATATGTTAACTTGTGATAATGGATTTTTTTTTTTAAAATTATTACGGAGTATCTGATATATTAAAGTTAAAAGAGGAATCAAATTCTAAAATCTCTAATCTAATTTTAAAAGCTCCTTTTAATTAAAATAAACATTTGATAAAAATGATACTCCGTCCGTCCCATTTTAGTTGTCCGATTTTAAAAATTTGAATTTTTTAAGCAAAGGCTCTTAAAAGACTTATGAACTTCTCTCCAACATCATGTAACTCTTTTAATAAAAAAAAAGATAGATAGTTAGAGTAGATAGATAGAGAGAGAGAGAATCAAAATAGCATATCAGACAACTATTTTGGGACAGTCTCAAAATGCATATCAGACAAGTAAATTGATATAGAGGGAGTAAATTATTAATTTAGTACTTGTTGAAGAGATAGAATGTGAAATTGAAAGTAATGAAATTGATTCAATCCAAGGCATAGACACTTGAGATTGATTAATAAAGAAAGTACACCTTGGAGGGGCATCTTAGTGTTTACAGAAAATGAAGTAAAGAAAACTATGAGATCTTGGTTTGGTGGTAAAAAATGTCATCGTTTGCATGAAATTTTGAAATTAAGTACTCTTTAATATAAAAAAAACTACTCTCTATTATTCTGTACTCGATATATAGGGACTGAAAAATTTATACATACCTTAAAAATTAATCAGGTGAGAAATCTGAATACAAAAATAAAAATAAAGTAAAAAAACTCCACTGATATTTTGTTATCTTTACACAGGTGGAAGGTAAAAGATAAGAAGAGCATGTGTATACACAGAGTGAATAGTATATATATGCGTCTGCAAGTTATCTTTACGCAGGTGGAAGGTAAAAGATGAGAAGAGAAACGTAGTCGTTTCCTTTTCACCTAGTAACTATTACATTGAGTTTGATGAAGTGTCTTAATCGATAAAGTCTTTCTTACGATAGAGAAATTTATTACCATGCGTTATATGATGACGTAAGGCAAACGCCACTAGACGTCATCTTTGATAAAACAATTTACAGAGATTTACTGTTGAAAAGTCTTATTAAATTCTCCTACAGAGAAATTATTCATTATAATCGATTAAACTGTTAATAATGTTAAAAATATTAATTAAATTTAAATTTAAAATTATATACGTTTCTACTTATTTAGAATATATGATTAAAGTTTACATCAATTTTTATAAATCACTTTATAATCAATAATGTTTCGATAAATTCAAACCCAAACTCAAATTGTTAAAAAGGAAATTTGTTCTAATACTAGCTTAAACAAGTGTTATATAAATAAATTTGAAATAATTTAAGAAATATATATAGTTTTATAGTCTATCCACTATATTAAATAGAATAGTATTTAGATTTATAGTTAAGATTCCATATATTTTGAATTTTTAGTTGTTTTATACATTAGGAAATAGATAATAGCACTTGTTGAAATTATGAAATTTTTACTTCTAATGAATATTTCAATTTTCATTTATTTGTTTTCTGACTTTCATATTAGACACTTAAAATTTAGAATAAAAGTAATTTTTAAGACAAATCAAAATAGTTTTTTTCATTTAATATAATAATTAATTTCATAATCTTATCATAATATTATAAATATTATTTTAAATTACTGAAGTTGATGTAACTAGGCTGACTAACTACTAAAGTTTCAGGGTTTTGTTGGCAATGCCAAAGAGTTTGGGCGGTGAGAAGTTGGAATTGTATTATTTTATTTCTTATTGGAAGTAGGAGAGGTTTCCGTAATTTTCTATCACAGGCATTTGAACCTTAGTTATAATAGAAAAAAGATCAGGCTTCTCTTAGTATTAATTATTGTATCACGCGCAAGTAGGTAAGTTAAAAAATACCTAACATGTTAAAGATTGTTCTTTGCAAACCAATGGTCTACCATTGGCCCATCTGAGAGACCAACCATGACAAAATGTGTATGATATTTTCACGCCTCAAATTTTCTAGAAATAATTTAAAATATAAGGAAAAAATAACCTATTTTTTTCAACTTCTAATTTCTTTCTAATTCAAATAATGCTTTATCCTAACTCTTCTAACTAATTACCTTTCAAAGAATCATTTCTTGATGTGGAAATTCTACAACTTATATATTTTTTCAAAAATAGACTAAAATTTCAATAGAATCTCGTCTATATTTCTTGAATAAGCACTTCTAAACATTCCATTCATCACATGCACATCTCCCCTTACGACAGTCCTCTCCCTCTCCAACACACACAATCATCGACCATATATACATATACTTTACCATTCTCAAATCATTTATATAAATAAAATCAACTAAACCCAAGGCTTTCATCTCAATAATCCAAATAAATGACTTTAGGATAAACGACATTAAGTCTAAACACAACACAACTCAAATTAAAATGTTATACCACTACTAAGTTGTTCTCGTTCTCATAAAAAAGGGAATCAGGTAAAGTAAAGTCATCAGAAACTTGGTGCTTGACGATAACTTTGGGAGTTCATATTGCCCCTCGTCGAGATGGGACCCTGAAATTCAGAAGGGAAAGTGAGCTATAAATGCCCAGTAGAAAGAACAAACAACTCTTATGAAGTAAATCCTACCTGAACAGTTTATCATAATAAAAACACGAGTTATATCTACAGTGACGCATGGAAAGAGCATACAGTGTCCATTGCCATACCAATGATCATGCACTTAACATAGAGGTAAAGAATCAAAAATCATCATTGAGGGCAACAACATCTTCAATATTTTCTTCTAAACCAACTTTTTATGTCACACAATTAGAAGCCCGACCTTAAATTTTCTGGATAATGATGTAATAAATTGGTTTGTACATGTGAGAGGTGTTTGAGGGTCCCACAGGGGTCCCACCTGAGCACGCATGTCCTCAAAAGACCACGCCTGACAAAACCCAGTTGGAAATAAGTTAAATAATTAAAGTTTATGGGTCTGTCGGTGTGAGAAGGATGCTATGGAGCTCTCCAAGCTCATGAAATTTGAATTTGAGATGAGCATGATGGGAGAATTGAACTATTTCCTTGGTCTTCAAATCAAACAACATAAGGGTGGATTGTTTATCTCTCAAACAAAATATGCAAGAGAACTTGTAAAGAGATTTGGCCTTGAAGGATGTAAGCATGCAGCTACCCCCATGAGCACAACAATTAAATTGTTTTAGGATGAGAATGGGAAGGACGTTGACCCTAGCTTCTACAGAAGCATGATTGGAAGCCTACTGTACCTCACTCCTAGTAGACCTGATTTTCCTTCAGTGTTGGAACTTGTGCCAGATTTCAAGCTAAACCCAATGAGTCACATATCAAAGCTGTAAAAAGGATTATCAAATATGTGGCAGGTACTACTATGTATGGAATTTTGGTTTCCATATGACACCTCATCCAGGATTGTAGGGTACACAGATGTAGATTGGGCTGGAAACATTGATGACAGAAAATCAACAAGTGGTGGATGTTTCTACATTGGAAATGTCTTAGTGGCTTGGCATAATCGAAAGAAATCATCAATTTCTCTTTCTACATTTGAGGCATAGTACATTGCAACTGCAAGTTGTTGCACTCAATTGATTTGGATGAAACAAATGTTGACGGATTATGACATTGGGCAAGAGTCTATGACACTATTTTGTGATAATACAAGTGCATTCAATATCTCCAAGAATCCAGTTCAACACTCAAGTACAAAGCACATTGATATAAGGTATCACTTTATTAGAGAACTAGTGGAAAAGAAGGCCATTGAGTTTGAACACATTGATAGTGACAACCAATCGACAGACATCATGACCAAACCCTTGGACTCTACCCGGTTTCTCTATCTTAGAAAGTCCATAGGCATTTGTGTTTCTCCCTAGCTTGCTTCATTTCTTGTGTGCATGCATCACATTTTGGCATATTTTTTAATGTCTTGCATTTTACCCCTTCTTTCTTCTTCTCCCTATGATGTCCAACATTTGTGACTTATTGTAGCACACATGATTGGTGTATATTGGTGCTAATGATTCTATGTCATTTATGACAAAATGGGGGAGAATTTTGGAGAAGCTAAGCACTTATGGGGGCGATCATTGATTATGGGGGAGTTAGAGATGTTTAGTCCATTCATTGTGGGGGAGTAAGCTTTTATTTTTGGACTAACGTGATAATGGGAATCTCTAGCTTCAAGCTTCCGTGTTGCTTGGTTGTGTATCTTTTCAGGTAAACCTTGAAGTTGAGCAAGTTTGTGTCAATTGAAATTGAAATGTAATTTGTAAATCATGTATTTTTAAATTATAAGTATATGGGGTGGGTTATTGAGTCTGTAATTCTTACCTTCTAGGTTTTTTCATAAATTTGACAAAGCAAGAGATTGTTAGTGCCCCGGCTTGCCGAGTCCCTTTTTTTTCAAATCCATAACTCGTGTGAGGCATTGCCTTGAAGTTAGAAGCGCAAGAATCAAGTTTCAAGTGTTGGTTGAATCAAGTCCAAGAATGGAAGATCATTGAAGATTCAAAGGATCAACATGTGTATGGCAATCACTCAAGGTAAATTAGCCATAGAAGACTCTAGGTGGACCCATACCTTAGGATGAACACACATAGGCTTAGTAATCACATCTAGTTTAATCAAGAAAGCATAGTGAGTGTATGGCACCAAAATTAGAACATGGACTTGACATTTAAACGATTGATTTTACTGTCATGGAGACACATCGTGTTAGCGACTTATCGCAATGACAAAGGATGATCATTCGTGGTGTAGCGATGCATCGTCTAGGAAATTGAAGGTTCTGGTTGAAATGGTCAGTCAAACAACTTTGGTTTCTAGACGATACTATTGTCATGACTATCCACCGCCTGAGACAAGACCGATCAATCTGGAACACGATCTATCAGCTGGACTTAACAAAGTTCTGGTTTGAACTTAGGCTTGTTAAAGCAGTCTGCTCTCAGGATGATACAGTCGTCAGGCGGTGACCCATCGTGAGGAACTTATCACGATCTATCGGGCACACGACCAATTGCCAGAAACAGGGCTGACACATCGGGATCACTACCCCCGTCGCCCTGGGACATATTTGAGGTTTGTCTTGACAAGCACTGTTAAGACAGGATAGCCTCAGGCCGATACAATCACCAACCCACGATCCATCATCAATGAGTATTCACGATAAATAGTGTAGCACGATCAATTTTTGGGTGACCTTTTTAAAATGTTGGAATGCATTTAATGCACAATGCTCATATTGGTGACGAACAACATTGAACCACCACAATCAATTGTAATGGAGATCGATCGTCTGCTTCTTAAAATCTGGCCTTGGCTATTTAAATTTCGGATTTTCCATGAGAGGGTAAAAGCTTTTGACAATGGAAAAATCAAAGGAGATCTTCTGAAACTCTTACCTCCCTCTCTATTTCAAAACCTTATGTGTGGTAAATCATTTTGAAATTCCAATAATTATTGATTGAGATTAAGAGAGAAAAGAAAACTAGTTCTAAAATTCAACTTGCATATCTACATTCCTAGAATCCATCTCCTATTCATGTGATTGCTCATACAATGTACATCTTCATCATCAACAAGATAACATTGGGAGAGCTTTTCATGAAACACTTCTACATCAAACTTGAACTTCAAAGGCAAGTGTTTCTTTGTGATTTTAATTTCATCATCTTGTAAAGTGGACTAAGGCGAGGAAACTTGAGCCACTATAAAAAATAGAGGGATAAGGAAGTGGACCAGGGTTGGTCAAACATTTCAAATTAGGATTGAGTAGGTGAAATTCCTATTCTATTGTGAGGGTGTAATTCCCCACTTAGTACATTTGGGATAACCCAAGATTGAGTGAGTCTAATAGTGGATGTAGGTTTGTTTAAACTGAACTACTATATATCGGGTGTCCTTGTGTTTGATATTTTGCTTGTGTGAATTCTAAATTAATTGGCACATATCTTGCTCACACAACACAATTCCATCTTGATTAAATTATCATTCCACCTTATTAATTTGGGTTAATCAAGAAATTTTGGAAAGGACAAAAAAATTAGGGATTGCTCTATTCACACCCCACCCCACCCCTAGACAATCGGGCTCTAGCACTCAGGAACTTTCAAATGTGATAATGATATGATTGAATGTTCATCACCCAAAGATTAACATCCCATGTATAATTCTCACTCATGTTGGACCTAGGGCCTCTCAACTAGGGTGTGAGTAGGTGGAAGTGTAGATGGGGCATAGGACTCTATTGACACTAGGGTTGGGTGTATTCCTAAGGGGTTGAGAGGACAAGGATGGTATACCTCCCCCACTTGGACCCACTAACGTAGATGACCAACTCCCTGAAGGAGGTTGGAGTGAGAATAAAGCTTTAGGCGTTTCAACGAAACCTTATGAGGACGGTGGCCTTCGGTTACAGTGACTCGATCCCGTAGATGTCGTATGTTCCTCACCTGCTATGAGGTAGAGTGACATCCCCCTCGGATTCTTTGGCACACTAGGTGTGCAGGACACACAAGGAAAGGCACTCTCGTGTACCTTGGGTGCTATGCTTGTTGGGTAAGTCATGGTTTGACTATCCAGGAGCAAAGCCGTATCACCTTCATATGGTGAAGGAAATGCGAGGTGAGGTACACGCTTGGTGTGATTCACCTACTAAGTAAGACGTAGGTCCTATGCCTTATCAGGGGCCGTGATGAAAGTATTGAACTTTGGTTGCCACGTTCCATAGTGGTGTTCGTGCATGGGCTAGTATGCCCATTATATAAGCATGATAGCATGGCATTTTGCATAACATGATTTATATTCAATTTCATACATCTCCATGTGGGTGTGTGAGTGTGTAGCCTGCATTTAATTCCTCAGTGGGCTCGCATGTGCTCACCCTTGTAATTTCAGGTAATATTGCACCGACTGGGTCCAAGGGGCCACATGGATGAGCTTAGGCTACACTCCGCTGATTTCCACGATGTGCCACTAATGTTTACACCTTTTGATATTTTGTTTACATGGTTACGTAATTGTGATATTGTATTCTCTAAACCATGTATTATTATGCCTTGAGATAAACTTGTATTTGAGACTCTTAGACCCAAGGACTTGTGTTGTAATATTTTGGAGTTTAAAATCATCCATTATCTAGATCTGTGTATGTATGAATGAATGTATGTTTGGACAGGTGTGCATGTGGAGACCCAGATTGGTCTCACTGCACTATTTTTAGGGGAGACTATGTCGGAATTTCGATAGGGGTCCCAAATCCCAAGAGAGGTCTAAGATCCTTAAGATTAGATCACATGTGTGATTCCCACATTTTGTATATGATGTTTATTGTAGTAATTGTAAGAAAAAAAATTATCCCTGTTACGTGCCTGTGGGGTCTAGGTGTGACACACAATCTACACATAGAGTTAACCGCCTCCTCCATTATCATATAATACACACAGAGTTAACCCCCTCCTACGTTATTATACAATGCATTTGGGAGTTACCCACCTCCTCCACTTACATTTTATGTGAAAGTTCCCGAGTGCTAGAGCTCGATTCTCTAGAGGGGGTGAATAGAGCAATCCCCAATTTTTCGGTCCTTTGCAAAATTTATTGATTAATACAAATTAATGAAGCGGAATGACAATGTTAAACAAGATGGGATGGTATTGTGTGAACAAGAGATGTGCCAGTTTAAATTAGAATTCATAGAGACAAAATATTAAACACATGGACACCCAATTTATAGTGGTTCGGTTTAAACAAATATACATCCACTGTTGGACTCATCCAATTAAGGGCTATCCCAAATAAACTATGTGGGAAATTACACCTCACGAATAGTGTAGGAATTTCACCTACACACTCCTATTTTTGAAAGGTTCGACCAACCCCGGTCTACTTCTTTATCCCTCCATTTTTAGGCCTTAGTCCACTTCACAAGATGAATGAAATTAAAACACAAAGAAACACTTACGTTTGAAGCTCAAGCTTGATGTAGATGTGTTTCTTGAATATCTCTCCCAAAGTGATCTTGATGATGATGATGATGATGTTCTTTGTATGAGCAATCACAAGTTTGCGAGATGGGTTCTAGGAATGTAGATGTGCAAATTGAATCCTAGAACGAGTTTTCTTTTCTCACTTAATCTCAATCAATAATGATTGGATTTCCAAAATGATTTACCACATAAGATGTTTAGAGAGAGAGAGTGAGGGAGTGTATGAGTCTCAGATGTTTGCCTCTGATTTTTCCAATTTAAAAAACTATCCTCCCTCAAAGAAAATCCAGAACTTAAATAAGCAACCCAAAATTTTCGAAGCGGACGATCGATCTCTTTCATGATGGATCTCGGTGGTTCAAAAATGGTCTCCACCAATATGACCGTTGCGCAATAAATGCATTCCAACGTTTCAAAAATGGTCACCCAACGATTAATCATGAACCACGATATATCGTGCAAAATTGTGGTGATTGATCGTCCACTGACGATGGGATTGTCCTGTGACCAGCAGAGTTTAACAGTCCTTGTCCAAACCAAAATACTAAAAATCCAAGCCGATGGATCGTGCAACAGATGTATCGGCCCTGTCTCAGACAATAGTTCGTGCGCTCGATGAATCCTGATATGTTCCTCATAATGGGTCGCCAACTCACGATTGTATCATCTTGAGCTCACCTGTTTTGACCAGGTTTTTCCAGAGATTTTGGTTAAGTCCAGCCAATTGATTGTATGCCCGATTGATCGGCCATGTGTTACCGATAGATCATGACTACGATTGTATCTTCATGAGACATCAACTATTTAAGAGACATTCCAAACTAGAACATTCATTTTTTCCAGACGATTGATCGCTATACCACGATTGTATCGTCTACTGTCCTTACGATAGATCGCGAACACGATGTCTGTTGAGAACTGAAATATTATATTTTTATCCCTCATTATTTGACTAGTTAGCTTTGATTTTGTATATATCGCATGCATTTAATGTCATTTCCTATTTTTGTAGATAATGGAAATTTCAAGAAAACAATCTCAAATCAGTGGATAATTTCAAGTTTAGAGCTTAATTTGGAAGACTAGGAGTTTTTATGATTAATTTCACTTCACTTTTAGGGTTTTCATGTAAATTGGTTAGTCTAGATCCATATATGAGAGTTTAGATTAAATCAATATTTTAGATATTAAACTGGTGAAATTAATTATTAAATTTTGGAAGAAAAAACATGCAATTCAAGAGGAAAAGGCTGAAATTCAAGATCCATGGGCTAGAGATCCACTTCAATTGGGCCAAGCTAAGCTTCACAAGCCAACATTGGGCCAGGCCACAAGCAGTCCATGAGCATATTACAATTGGGCCAGACCAATGTGTACTTCAAAGTCCAACAAAGGCTCAAGTCTTCAAACTCAAGTCCAAGATCCACTGGAGGCCCATGTGCTCTGTAACACCTCAGATTTTCCTTAGCTTATAAAATTATTGGATTGGCCCACTTGGATTGCAATTTAATTGAATTTGAGATTAAATGGTTGAAATGGACAATAGATGGGCAAGGAAATGGGTCAATTACCCAATTAAGACCCAATGGGTCATGGGTGACCTTGATTTTAAAGTAATTGGGTAAGTTTAGTTAAATTAATTAAATTGGATAAATTAGTGCATTTAATGCATTAAAGTCCACCTCATCAAGTGAGGTGGCATGTGAGTAATGTGGCATTGCCATGTGGCATACATGTTATCACATGGAAACCAACTAAGCAAGGATACCACATCATCAAGTGACATGGCCAAAATGGGACCCAAGTGACATGGTTGACTTGGTCAACCACTTGTGAGTTCAAGTTGAATTAAGGTTTTGCTTGAGTTGAGAAGATGAAGGGATAGATGGATGTCTTGTCTAAGTACATTCTACTTAGACACTTGGAAACCCAAGGGTCTTCATCGCAAGAGCTATAAAGCCACCCTTGGGAAGCCAAGGGTCTCCTTGGTTAAACCAAGGGCCTCATTGGTTAGACAAACCATGATGAGAGGAAGGGAAGAGATTAGGCTTTTAACATAAAAATCCAAACCAAAGGGCACTCCAAACCCTTTGGCCGACTCTTCCTCTTGCACAAGAGTTTCTCTCCACTCCTCTCCTCTCTCTCTCACCTCTACCTCCATACATTGGAGACTTTGAATAACAAAGAAAGGAGAAGAAGAATTAAGGAAGAAAAGATAGATTAAAAGAAAAGAAGGAGATTGAAGGAAGGTGTGTCTAAGACTTAGTAATCTGTGAATAAATCTAGGAAAACCATAGGTTTGGCCATGATGTGGCCGACCCCATGGGTTCTATGATTGATTGGAATGAATGGCCAAAATTGTTATAAGGCCATGGAGTTGGAAATCCATCCAAAGGATGGTTATGGGTTGAAACAAAACGACCATAAGATTAAATTTGAACCCATGCTATGATACTATGAATGAATGGATTATGAAAAGCCCTAACCTTGGCTAGTGAGAAGGGTAAATTAACTAAGTGAAGTATGGAAGATGAAATCCATGTTTAAAAAATGATTAAGAATGGATTTCAAGGAGAAGGGCCTTACCATGCGTGCAAACAAAATGATCTGACACAAAGTCTGTCAACTGAATCTTATGATTCAGTCGACTGAACGTGTGCTGGCAAAGCAAACAAAAGATCTATTGGTGTTTCAGCCAACTGAATCTTATATTCAGTCGACTGAAAGTATACTGGCCACACACGTAAGTAATCTGGTTGTGTTTCAGCCGACTGAATCTAATGATTCATTTTACTGAAAGTATACTGGCTAAGCACATATAATGTCTGTTAGTATTTCAGCCAATTGAATCTTATGATTCAGTCGACTGAAAGTATACTTGCCAAACATGTAAATGATCTGTTGGTATTTGAGCCCACTGAATTTTATGATTCAGTCGACTGAACGTATACTAGCCGAACACACAAAGGATCTGACCCAAAGTCAGCCGACTGAATCTGTGACTCTGTCGACTGAAAGTGTACTGGCCGAGAACACAAAGGATCTGACCCAAAGTCAGCTGATTGAATCCGAGATTCAGTCGACTGAAATGTATACTGGCCAAACATGTATGATATCTGGTTGTATTTTAGCTGACTGAATCTTATGATTCAATCGACTGGAATTTTGCGGGTAAAGCACATAAGGCATCTGGTTGTGTTTCAGCTGACTGAATCCCTGATTCAGTCGACTGAATTAGAAGGTTATATTTTTGGATTATATTCCAGAGCCTCTTGTATGGTGTATGGGGTGAGGAAATTAAAATGGAAGATCAAACTAAAATATATGTTTGAATTTGATGAGGTAAAGAGGTTTGCAAAGGGATTACGATTCATCTCAGGCGATCATTAGCGATATCCTTGCGAAACAAGAAAAGATAGTATATCGGACATTGGTGAGATTCCTATCTCATTGAGAAACATTATGGAGTATAATATGACACTGGTTTATATTCAAAATATGATGATTATTTTGGTTAAATAAATGTTATATGATTATGATCTGATTTTCAAATGATATGATGTATTTTAAATGATATGGCATTTTTGCATACATTACCTCATGCATGGCATGGGAGGGAACGCATATGACATGCAAGCCAAGTTCTGAGCTGTCCGGACATAACTTGGGCTTGAGATTAGCTTATATTGTAACGCCCCACCCTTTTTCACTTGTCATAAATTAGAGTGTATATATATATATATATATATATATTTTATATAAGTGAGAGAGAGCAAGATGCCACGACGTGAGTCAAGTATGAGTTTCCAAAACCCGACCTTTAACTGGCCACCATTACGTGTGCGTTGACTAAATCCACTAAAACATTTCACACGCTTTTCTAAATACTTGTGGAATTATTTATATGAATAAAATACTATTCATATACATGTCATTATAAGTCGAGGAAAGCCAATCACCATATACTTAAAATGAAACTTAAATATTATCAAACCATAGCAAATAAGTCTAAGTTATTACAATCCAAAATGTAGTTCTTCCAATACATCATTGAAATTCAAAACTGAATAATTTAAACATTAGTCTTCCCAAGCTCCTACACTTGGCTCCCTTTTGGTCCAACATCCTTTTCATTACCATTCCCTGTTCCATCATCTATAGGGTAGAAGTAGGGCATTAGTTAACATGCCCAGTAGGTATTCCAAGTAGGGTTATGTACACACATGAATAATATAAATCAAAGTAGATACATATCATGTCATAGTTGTAAAACAACTTATAAGTATTAAACAGTGCATGATGTTCATGTCATAATCATGCTGGTATATGTGTCATGTCATAGGTGTCAATGCCAAATGGTCTCTCACCCAAGTTCCATATCCAATCACATCATAAATCAATATCAATGGTTTCCTTGATACATTGTCATATCAAGGTTTACTTGGCTAATTACGTCCGCAATGTTTTGTGGCGACAACCACCAGGTCATTGTATACCCATCCACAAATTAATCAGAATTACCGATGGAGTGTGGACTCCTCCCTCTGTACAGGGTTTCGAGACCTTCCCAAGAGCTCTTTGGCCCAAGTTACGCCATACCTATTTCTATCAATCCGGACAAGACCAAATCTCAACAGTTCTCATAGCTTCATACAAGCTAGTCTCAAGCCCAAGTCATGTCCGGACCACTCAGAACTTGGCTTGTGGGTCATCTATATTCCCTCCCATGCCATGCATGAGGAAATGTATGCAAGGATGCAATTTCATTTAAAACATATCACATCATTTGAAAATCAGTTTATAAACATACACAATTTGTATAACCAAAGTAACCATCATATTTGAAGTAAAAAATCAGGATCATATCATATTCCATTGTGTTCTCAATAAGGTAGGAATCCTACCAATGTCAGTACACTATCCTTGCTGTCTTGTGAAGATAATGTTTACGATCGCGTGAAACGAATCACAATCCCTTTGCAAATCTCTTTACCTTATCAAATTCAATCACTCCTTACACCCTACAACAGACTCTGGAAGATAATCCAAAAATCTAAATTTACAATTCAGTCGACTGAGTCTAGGATTCAGTCACCCAGATACAATCTATGCTCTACCCATAAAATTTCAGTTGACTGGATCATAAAATTCAGTCGGTTGAAAACACAACTATGTACTGTATAAACTTGACCCGTAAACTTTCAGTCGACTGAATCATAGATTCATTCGGCTGATTTTGGGTTAAATCCTATGTGTTCTCGACCAGTACACATTCAATCAACTGAATCATAGATTCAGTCGGCTGGCTTTGGATCAAATCATTTGTGTGTTCGGTCAAGATAAATTCAGTCGACTGAATCAAAGATTCACTCGACTGAACTACCAACAAATCATTTACGTGTTTGGTAAGTAAACCTTCAGTCAGCTGAATCATAAGATTCAGTCAGCTGAAACACACCAGATCACTTACTTGTTTGGTACGTATACGTTCAGTCGGCTGAAATACCAATAGACCCCACCTGTATTTAGCTAGTGAACTTTCAGTCGACTAAATCATCGGCTGAACACCCAGATATCCCTTATGTGCTCGGTATGTACATTTTTAGTCGACTGAAATACCCAGATATCCTTTGATTGCTTTGTCAGTACAAGTTCAGTCGACTGAATCCTGAGATTCAGGCGACTGACTTTTTGTCAGTTTTCTCTGTTTGCATGCATGGTTAGGCCCTTCTTCTTGAAATCCATTCCTAACATTATTTAAACATGGATTTTATCTTCCATACTTCTCTTAGTGAATTTACTCTACCCACTAGCCAAGGCTAGGGTCTTTTCCATAATTCTTTCAATTCTTAATATCATATCATGGATTCAAATATCACCTTATGGTTATTTTGTTTTCAACCCATAACCATTTCTTGGATGGATTTCCAACTCCATGGCCTTAACACAATTTGGCCATCCATTCCAACCAATCATGGAACCCATGGGTTCGGCCACACCATGGCCAAACCTATGGTTTCCTTTGAATCATTCCTATGTTACTAAGCTTTAAACATACCTTATTTATGTCTCCTTCTTTTCTTTTTAATCAGTCTTTTCTTCCTTAATCCTTCTTCTTTCTTTCTTTGCTTTTCTAAGTCTCCAAGTATAGAGGTAGAGGTGGGAGAGAGAGGAGAGGGGAAGAGAGAAATTCTTTGTTCAATGAGGAGGAATCGGCCAAGGGGTGTGGAGTGCCCCTTGGTTTGTGTCTTTTTGTATAACAACCTTAAACCCTTCATTTTACCTCATCATGGCTTGGTTTAACCAACGTGTCCCTTGGTTTAACCAAGGAGACCATTGGCTTAAACCAAAGAGACCTTTGGTTTCATGCCTCTTAAGATGAAAACCTTTCATCTTCCTAACTCAACAACATCCTAACTCGATTGAACTCATTGGAGGTTGACCAAGTCAACCATGACATGGCCGGCCATGCATGTGGTGACTTGGTCACCACGTGGCACTTGGGTCCCATCTTGGCCATGTCACTTGATGATGTGGCACCTTGCTTAGTTGGCTTCCATGTGATGACATGCATGCCACATGGCAATGCCACATTACTCACATGCCACCTCACTTGATGAGGTGGACCTTAATGCATTGGTTCTTAATTGGGTAACTGACCTATTTACTTTAAACTTACCTAATTACTTTAAAATCAGCTCATCAATGACCCATTTAGTCTTAATTGGGTAATTGACCCATTTAATTTAAACTTACCCAATTACTTTAGAATAAAGCTTACTGATGATCCTGTAACGCCCCGTCCTTTTTCACTCGCTTCTTCCCGTAAATTCAGAGTCTATTTTTTTTTTAACAGAGTAGAGTGATAGAGCGCGGGACGTCACGACGCGAGCTAAGTCCGAACTTCCAAAGTCCGACCCTTAACTGCCCAACCCTATGTGTACATGGACTAAGTCCACGAAAATGGTTCACACATAATAATATCAACTTGCGGAATAACCATCATAACTGCAGAATCATAACACGCGGAATAATAATGGAACCAAGTTCTATTCCATTCAGATAGCAAAGTACGTCAAGTCCTTAACCATAATTAAAATGTCATAATCATCCAAGTAAACATCCGACCATCTAAGTTATTACATTCCCGGAAACTAGTTACTCAAATACATGTCCATAAGTAACTTTATTCAAAACATATAAAATAAGTCTTCCAAGCTCCTATGCCTAGCCTTCCTTGCATTCATCGTTCCCCTATTTTCTTGTATCATCAACTAGGGTAGAAGTAGGGCGTTAGAACAACGCGCCCAGTAGGTATTCCAGTTACGGCTAACACATGGTTAGTACAAAACATATATTATAACATAATATCCAAAACCATATAAAAACATGCCATGCAATGATGACAAATGCAATGAGTCCCACCCATCACATGTACATAAAAGTACCCGCCACATAGGTCTTTCGGATGCCCCAATGGAGTGTTGACCCTCTGTTTTTTTCCTGATGGAAAAGCACATCAAAGTACCCTACATAGGTTTTTCGGACTCCACGACGGAGTGTGGCCCCTCCGGTTACAAATCCTCCACCCCATGCCATGCATGAGATGCCAATGAAACACATGCTATTTTATAACATAAACATAGCATTTAAAATCACCTTTTCAAACATATCCAAGACATGCTATTTATACAAATAAACATAGCATTTAAAATTTAATTTCAAAACATATCCTTTGCAACACATGCTATTTATACAAATAAACCCATGGTTTCAAAGAGGTGGAATCCTACCAAAGACCGTTATGTGTCCTTGCGTCTTTCGTCCGGTAACCGCTCACAATCGTAAACACCTTGTGAGGTCCCGTTACCTTATAATATAACAATTAATCATAGCCAAGTCCCACTTGATTTTCAATGTTCTAAGTCCATAAACAAAATCCCATGGGGTTCGGCCATACACCATGGCCGAACCCATGGTCCATTAATTCAGTTAATTACAATAGTACCATAGTACATAACCATAGCCATTTTCCTTGCTTAGGTTCCAAAATAATCCCTACAATAATTCATGGGGTTTGGCCATACACCATGGCCGAACCCTATGTCCAATATTTTCACATATTTACAAGATTGCCCTTGATTCCCTCATTCATTTAAATCTACCATAACTAGACCCTATATTAATTCATTAACTAATCAAGTCCATAAAATAAACCTCATGGGGTTCGGCCATACACCATGGTCGAACCCATGATCCTCCACTTTGGCATGTAATTGCAACTTTGCCATTACCTTCATCAATAATCCATAATTCAATCCTTTCAAACATTAAAAATCATAAATCATTCCCCATGTGGTTCGGCCATACACCATGGCCGAACCCATGGTCCTTCATTCTAAACCCTATTTTCAAAATTGCCATTAGCCTAATTATTTCCAACTTTCTATTCATTAACACATAAGCCCAAACTCATAAAATTTGTTTATGGGGTTCGGCCAAGCACCATGGCCGAATCCTATGAGGTCTAAATTTTCATTTTCATCATCTTCCATTATTAACAAACCCATAATTAACAAGTCCATATTTAGAAGCTTTCTAAATTCCATATCCAACTTCCATACTTAGAAAGTCCCTAAATAAAAACTTTCTAAATTTATCAACCTCTTTCCATAAATAGAAACCTTCCCATTTTAATTTCCTCCTTCTATTTTTAGAAGGTTTCCAAATTAAAATTCCATAATTATAAAGTTCCTAAATTAAAACTTTCTAATTTAGTCTTCACCTTCCAAAAATATAAACTTTCTAAATAAACCAACTTCCATAAATAAATGCTTTCTAATTTGGCAACCTCCTTCCATAATTAGATAGTTTCCTAAATTAGTAACCATCTCCATGGGGTTCAGCCATACACCATGGCCGAACCCTATGGTTCATGATCTTCTTCCATTTAATTTGAGTCCATTAAAAATTCAATAATAACACCATCACAACTCCATGGGGTTCGGCCATACACCATGGCCGAACCCTATGGTTTTTATCATTCAAAACTCCATTAAAATTATCAAAACTCCTCCATATTTTTCCATGCATCCAAAAACCATCAACCATGCATCCAATTAAACCTTTTAAAATCATGAATCCACACCTATGATTTTCATCTTCATATACCATTAAAATACCTAATATTCCTCATGGTTTTGAACACATAAATCAAACCATGTCTTTCCATGGTTTCCATCTTTCAAACTTTAATTACATTACCATAGTCTTTCCATGGGGTTCGGCCATGGTTCATCATTCCATTAAAATCATCAACCATCTCCCAATCTTCTTCCATGGGGTTCGGCCAAACACTATGGCCGAACCCTATGGTTCATCATTCCATTAAAATCATCAACCATCTCCCAATCTTCTTCCATGGGGTTCGGCCAAACACTATGGCCGAACCCTATGGTTCTTTTATTTCATAACAAATTTATCAAATATACTAACCGGTTCCGCGACTGATTCTTGCTCTTCCAATTCTTCTCCTTTCTTCTTGACCCTTTGTTGGCTGCTCTTTCTTTCTCTTGTTCTTGCTGTGAATGTGAATTGAGATGGAGAAGAGAAATAAAATTCGGCTATGATGGGTGTAAACCGTATGCCCTTGTCCTTCTCTCATTTTATGCAATTCCAATTGGTCAATATAGAAGGTACCATGATAGCAATTGCCCTTCCTCTTTGCTTCCCTCTTTTATAAGCTTCCAATCGGCCAATGCTAAGATAGCAATGCCGTGCGCCCCTTCCTTGTATCTTAATTGGAAATGGTCGACCTTCCCACTTTGGTAATGTCACACACGGCCATGCAATGTCTATTTAATTAGACATCTTCCTTATTTAATTTTTAGACCATATGCATACCTTTTTTAAATTATCTTATGCGCCTAACATAGATATAGAATATCTTTATACACGGCCTAAGTATCTTTCTTGGATATGCACATCTAAAATTCGGCCATGCAATATTTATTTAATATTGCATTAGTAACTAAATTCAACCCCATTTAATTTTTTTATTGAAACCAATTCCAGAAACCGTTGGGTCCTAATTGGGCCAATGACCCAACTCTTTACCCAATTTAAGATCCATAACTAATATTAACAAATTAAATGGATAATTTTCATACAAAACAATAAATTGAAAATCCGGAGTGTTACAGATCCATTGGGTCTTAATTCGGTAATTGACCCATTTCCTTGTCCATTGAATGTCCATTTCAACCATTTAATCTCAAATTCATTTAATTCGCAATTCAAATGGACCAATCCAATATATTTATAATCTAAAGAAAATCCGGGGTGTTACATATATGAAGCTATATGAACGATTGAGATTTGGCCGTGTCCAGTTGATAGAAAGGTACGGCGTAATTGGGCCAAAGAGCTCCTGGGAAGGTCCCGAAACCCTGCGCAGAGGGAGGAGTCTACACTCCATCGGTAATCCCGATTAATTTGTGGATGGGTATATAGTGCCCTGGTGGTTGCCGCCTCAAACACTGTCAACATAATTGGCCAAGGAGACCATTGATATGATTTATGATGTGATTGAGTATGGACATTGGGTGGGATCTCTTTTGGCATTGACACCCATGACATAACACTTATGTTAGCATAATTATGATATGGACACCATGCACTGTTTTATTATTTACAAGATGTTTTACAAATATGATGTTAATGATGTATATACCCTAGATTTATGTTAATCTAATATTATTCCTTGTGTACCATAACCCTAAATGGAATACCTACTGAGCATGTTACCTAATGCCCCACTTCTACCCTATAGATGATGGAACAGGGAATGATAAGAAAAAGGACGTTGGACCGGAAGGGAGCCAAGCATAGGAGCTTGGAAAGATTTAATGTTTAAATTACTCAGTTTGAATTTCAATGATGTATTGGGAGGACTTATATTTTGGATTATAATAACTTAGAACTTATTTGCTATCGTTTGATAATCTTTAAGTTTTTATTTGAATTATATGGTGATCGGTTTTCCTTGCCTAATGATGACAAGAGATTGAATAGTATCCTATTCATATGAATTATTCCGCAAACATTATGTAAAGCGTGTGAAAATGTTTTAGTGGACTTAGTCCACGCACAAGTTATACTGGCCAGTTAAGGATCGGGTTTTGGAAAACTCAGACTTGACTCGCTTCGTGATGACCCGCTCTCTTTCACTTATTTAAAAAAAAAAATATACTCTGATTTGTGGCAAGTGGAAAAGGACGGGGCGTTACATGCTCATTTATAAACCCAAAACTAAGCACATACCCATTCACACACCCAAAGCCTTGTCCATTCGAATTCCATCTCCACCATCCATTATCCATCTTAAATCCTGACCATTCATCTCATGCATCAAATTTAGGTAAATCCTAGAGCCACCTTTCCATATCCATCACATACATTTATCATCTTAGATCTAGGCCATCCAATTCACCCATCATCATGATCAACCCTTCAATCTTAAACCAACATTAGGAAACTAAGGCTGGAGATGTGTTATTTTGACTTTAAAACATATGATTTTAAATTGAGATTAAGATTAACATTTTAGTTCACTATTTTAAATAGAAAGGACATAGATTTGATTCTTGACAATAAATTAGATTTAATTTAAACATCTTATTTTGTTAATTTTATAAGTTACATACAAATTGGGTAAAGATGTTATTTTGATTTTTAGATCTAAGATTTATTAAAATCCAAGTATTAAGAATTCCTTGATTTAAACAATTGATTTCTATTTTCTTGCAAATATATATTTTTTAAAGGAATGCTAATTTAATTTTAGTGCATATATTTTGTTATTTTCCGTTGGATTCGACTTCGCACTCTAACTGCTATATTATAAATGGTTCGTGCGCTTGCGAGTTATAAATGTAAAATTTGACAACAACAAGTTTTTGGAGCCGTTGCTAGGGAAAATCATAAAATTAAATTGTGTGCCTTTAAAATTATGTATTTTTAGGAAAAAAAATTATTTTTTGGAAAGTTCTATTTTTCGTAACTCTTTAAAATTGAAAACTTTTATTTTTGGAAAGTTTACTTAAATAAGAAATTCTTGAAAATCTCAATGTTTTAGATTCAATTTTTTTTTAGAAAGTTCTTAATTTTTAAACTGCTATATTTAGAATTTTCTATTTTTGAAAATATTCTATTTTATTAGTTTCCTATTTTGGTAAGAAATTTCTAATCTTTGAATTTGTTTTAATAAAATCTTAGATTTGAAAATCTTTTTTGGAAAGTATTCTATTTTTAGAAAAATGTAATTTTGGTAATTGAGCTATTTTTGGAAACCATCCAATTTTTAGAAAAATTTCCAAACTTAGGAGTTTTCTAGATTTAGGAATTTTATCTATCGTATGACAGTTTCAAAATAATGTCTATTCAAATCTTGGAAATCATGGAATACAAATTTGATTTAATAAACTTGATTTTAATTCTTATAATCTTGTCTCATTTAAAATTCTTGTTTAAGGTTGTAAATAGTACATCTCCTTCATTAGTTTTAGTTTAGGAAAATTCCTTTAGTTTAGGATCTTGCATTCTTTGGTTTACACTCTACACCAAGACTTGTATGTATTGTTTTGCAGGTTTTTAAATGAGTGCTTAAAAATTGCTAGAAATATGTATATTAGGCTAAGGTGAGTGCCTAATCGTCTTCTTTTTATTTTTATTTTTATCATGCATTCATATAGAAATTTTTTAGAGTGCTCTTTAATTTATTTTAATTCACTTGCATATTTAAATTGCTCATGCATATTAGGGTGTTAGATTCATGCATTATTTAGATTTGTTTAATCATTGTGTTGCATATTTGCTTGATGTTTGCATTGGTAAAGTAGGATTGTATTCACAATATCTAGAAAAATACAATAGTAAAATGGTTCATGTATCTCTTAGTAAAATCAATTAAGAAACCATTAGGCTAGATTTTAGGGTTTCATGTTCATTAGGAACCTTTTTAATTCAAATTGATTTTTGTAACCAACGTATAGTTTAACTTCTAGAATGGTGTATAAGGCTAGTTTTGTCACCAAGGCATGATGTCGAGCATTTCTAAGGATGAGTTGGGACGACATGCCACCTGTGCTCCCCCACTTACTTGGTAACTTGCCTAGCCATCTTGTGGTTAAACTCTTGTTGGAGACTTAGATTATTTGGAAAGAAAAGTATGAGCAAGTCTAGATATAATTTTTAAGGTCCTATTAGTAGCCAATAAAAATTCAATTTCTCTCAAAGAAGTTTGAATCTAGATTTAAGCATTTTCTTGTGAATTTGTTTGAACGTGAATGATCGTGTCTGTGTATGCTTAATTGGTCTCGTGACTCCACCAATCGCTTGGTTAGAGTTACACATCTTGTCAGTATATCGATTGTTGCGTCCGAAGCTCAGTCTAGCTCAGTCATAGACATAGACAGTCCGCCTACTTCACCAATCTCATCAACTTCACTTTCATCACTACCATCATCACCCATGGTAGAGGGATTTGCAGAGAAAACCCTCAAAGATTACTTCTCGCCAGTCACAACCAATACTCCATCAGATATAGTGGTTCCTGCAACCAATGCCACATTCGAACTTAAGCCAACTCTTTTACATCTTTTACCAGCCTTCCATGGTCTTGATAGAGAGGATCTGTACCTCCATGTCAAAGAATTCTTAGAGATCTGCGCCACCATTAGAATTCAAGGAATCACCGATGAATCTATTTGACTTCGATTACTTCCTTTCTTTCTCAAAGAAAAAATGAAATCTTGGTTAAATTCTTTAACTGCGAATTCCATCACTACTTGGGATTACCTACTTAATAAATTTTTGAACAAGTCTTTCCCTGTGTCTAAAACTAACGCCCTCAAGAAAGAAATGATAAACTTCAATCAGAAAGAGGGTGAACAATTCTGTGAAGCATGGGAAAGATTCAAAGATATATTAGCAAAATGCCCCCACCATGGTTTTGAAACGTGGAGACTTGTCCAATTTTTCTATGATGGTTTAAGCACACCAGCCCGTCAAATGGTCGAGTCCATGAAAAATGGAGACTTTTTGAAACTAACTTAAAACAATGGATGGACATTCCTAGAAACATTGGCGGAGAATTCCCAACGATGTAATTTTTCGAAAAAAAAGAATTTACTACAAACCTCAAGAGAAGGGGGTTTGTACGAAACTATTAGTGACTTTGACGCTAAGTTAGCAATCGCAAACCTAACAAAAAACGTGACTCATTAGCGATAATTCATGCGATGAATCCCTCATTAGGAGCGAATGCTGAATTTTGTGCTATGTGTTCTAACCTAGGACACTGTTGATGTGCAAATTTGACATTTATAATCTCGCAAGTGCACAAACCATGTATAGTATAGCAGTATGAGTGCGAGGTCAAACTCAAAGGAAATCCACAAAATATATGCTTAAATTAAATTGGTACCTTTTAAAATATGTAATCTTAAGAATCTAATACATGGAATAACAATGTTAATTTAGATGTTGAAAAACCAAAGTTAACACCACTGTTATCTAACTTATGAATTTAACAAGTTGAGAACCAAATCCATCATCTTTTTATTAAATTGGTGAAACATGATGGTAGTCTCATCTTAATTTAAAATCTCATGTTTTAAAATCAAAATATCATATCCCAGCCTTAGTTAAGTGAATTTTGAGAGAGAGAAAGTTTGAATATAATGAATTATAGAATAAAAAATTAAATATGCAAGATTCATAACAAAAACATATATTAAACAATTTTTATACAACACATACAAAGTAACTAATGTAACTAAAGATAAGAAATAAATTGACAAATAATCTAAATGACATAATAAATAAATGCATAATTTAAAGGTGGTTATGGAATTCTTTTCTCATCGCCCAAAAATGAATAAACAAATAGGAGATCTAGATTTGAAATCCATGCTTAGAATTCAAATATCAATTTACACCATTTAATTAAAATTCATAATCTTTAATCTAATTAAAGTCTAGTTCTTAAATTTAACACTTATAACTTAAGTCCTTTAATTAAACAAAGAATACAAAATTAAATTAAAAGAGAGCATAAAAAGAAGTCTGAATAATCAAACTTTCCAGGTTTCTAAAGGCACATCTCTTATTTATTTCATGGAAAAATTCAAGTATAGGCACACATAAAATTGAGAACAAGAAAACAAAATGGAGACGTAAATATACAACTCTCACTTGTAAAATTGTGTGGGACCTCCCGTCTTATTGTCTCTTAATCTTTCTCCTCAGCCTTTGTCTCTTATTGTGTAATACCCCGGATTTTCAAGTTATTAATATATATGAAAATTACCTATTTAATTTGTGAATTATTAAATATGGACCTAAGATGGTTAAAGTGTTTGGTCATTGTCCAATTAAGACCCAACGGTTTGGCAAATGGTTTCAATGGAAGTAAATGGGGCTAAATTTAATTAGTAATGCAATCCATGTTTATGGGCATGAGATGTATGTGGGATTTTCATATCCACATTAATATGCTAGAATATCTTAAGAAGATATCTAAGATTAAATGGAAAGATTTTAGGAATTGGAAGATTGCATGCGCATGGAAGATATTGATGAAAAGATTTAAGGAAATTGTTTTGCCGTGAATGAAGATAGGCATATCCATGTTTATGCGCTAAGTGTATCATGGAAAGGAGTCCCTTTCCTAGTTAAAAACGGCAAACACAAAATAAGGAAGCAAGGGGTACGCTAGCATATTCTAAATAAGGATCAAGAGGGAGTTGTTAAAAAGAAAGAGGCAAGGGCACACGACGCACACACACAACATTAAGAAGGGATTGACGCTGGTGTGCTCTGAACTAGAAGGTGTGCTCATCTTTGCTAAAGATCAAGAAGAAGTGGAAAGAGGCTAAGGAAGAAGAAAATTAGAAGAGCAAGAACAAGCGAAGGAAAACCGAAGGAGTCGTGGAACCAGTAAGTGATTTGATATTTTGTTTAAAGATAAGGAACCATAGGGTTCGGCCATGGTGTATGGCCGAACCCCATGCAAGAATCATTATGGTAAATTAATGGAAGCATGAACCATAGGGTTCGGCCACAGTGCATGGCCGAACCCCATGAAAGAATATTGGTTTTTAATAATTTTGAGAAGGATGAAAACCTTGGACGATTAAGATGTTTTACTTGGATTTAAAGGAGGGAATATGGAACCATAGGGTTCGGCCATATGTATGGCCGAACCCCATGGATAGATATGGTTTAATTTATGGGTTTTTGAAGGATGAACTCCATGGAAAATTATTCATATTTTCAAAAGGATTTAAATGGAGAAATATAGAACTGGTTACATGTATTTAGATCATGGAAGATCAAGGATTAATAATTTTAAAAAGAGGATTATGAACCATAGGGTTTGGCCATGGTGTATGGCCAAACCCCATGGAAGATGTTTTATTAATTTAGAAAGTGATGGAACGATTGGATTGTCTCCATGAGTGAGGTTCGGCCATTGTGTATGGCCGAACCCCACTAAGGTTTATTGTATGGAAAATGGTTATTAAATTAGAAACTTTCTAATTATGGAAGGAACCTTGATTTATGGATTCAAGTATGGAAGTTGATCAAAATGGAAGGTTAGACATCATAGGGTTCGGCCATGGTGTATGGCCGAACCCAGTGAACCAATTTTATGGGTCATGTATGGATTTAATATTTTAAATGAATGATGGACCAATTGGAGAATGCAAATATATGCTTATGGATTATATTATTGGATTATGGGTTTTTGTTTAGGTTGTTGGACCTAGAAATAAGGAGATGAAAGATCATGGGTTCGACCATGATGTATGGCCGAACCCCATGATGTAGGTTTGTGGATTAAAACATGGACTTATGCAAGAGTAAATAAATGAATGGACTTATGTTTTGGAAACCTAAACATGAGGTGATGGAAGCAATGGCAAGGTTGTAAATAGGTCAAAATAATGGCATAGGGTTCGGCCATGGTGTATGGCCGAACCCCATGAACTATTGGATGGACCATGTGTTGGAACATTTTAAGGGACACTTAGATTGGATATGCATGTTTAAGGTAATGAGGGATTTAATTAAATATAGACCTATGTTCATGGTTTATGTTATTGGTTATGTTATTAGGTATAATGGCATATTAAAATGAATGAAAGGCTTGAAATGATTAGACCAATGGCAAAGTTGTAATAAAAGGTGAAAGTGAGGAATCATGGGTTCGGCCATGGTGTATGGTCGAACCCCATAGAAATATTTTAAGGATTTGAACAATGACAATGTGGTAATTAAGTGAAAATAAGGGACCATGGGTTCGGCCATAGTGTATGGCCGAATCCCATGGGGATTGTGTTTATGGACTTAAACATTATTGTAAATCAAATGGATTAATGCATTATAAGGTAACGGGACCTCACAAGGTGTGTACGATCGTGAGCGGTTCCCTGACAAAAGCGCAAGGACACATAGGGGTCTTTGGTAGGATGCCACTTCTTTGAGACCATGGATTTATGTACATTGTTTTTATCTTATTTTTTATGAATATATGTTGCAAAGGATATGTTTCAAATCGTGATTTTAAATGTTATGTTTATATGATAAATAGCATGTGATTCATTTGCATCTCATGCATGGCATGGGGTGAAGGATATGTAACCGAAGGGTCCACACTCCGTTGGGGCGTCTGGAAAACCTATGTGGGGTACCTTGATGTGCTTTTCCATCAGGAAGAAACCGGAGGGTCCACACTCCATCGGGGCGTCCGAAAAACCTATGTGGGGTACCTTGATGTGCTTTTCCATCAGGAAGAAATCGAACGGTCCACACTCCGTCGGGGCGTCCGAAAGACCTATGTGGGGGTACTTTTATGTACATGTGATGGGTGGGACTCATTGCATTTGGCATCATGACATGGTATGGTTTATATGGTTTTTGACATTATGATATTATATATGTTGTGTACTAACCATGTGTTAGCCCTAACTGGAATACCTATTGGGCGCGTTGTTCTAACGTCCTACTTCTACCCTAGTGGATGATACAGAGAACAAGGAGAAGGATGAACGCGAAACGGGCCAGGCATAGGAGCTTGGATGATTTAGTTTATATTTTTAATAAATTTACTTATGAACTTGTATTTGAGTAACTAGACTTCGGACATGTAACTTAAATGGTTTGCTATGGTTGGATGTTTATTTGGATAATTATGATATTTTAATTATGGATAAAGACTTGACGTACTTTGCTATCTGGAATGGAATAGAAATGGGTTCTATTATAATTCCGCAGTTATGATTTTAATTCCGCATGTTTATATTGTTATGTGTGAACCGTTTTCATGGACTTAGTCCATACACACATAGGGTTGGCCAGTTAAGGGTTGGACTTTAGAAGTTCTAACTTAGCTCGCGTCGTGACGTCCCGCTCTCTGTCACTCTTTGTTTACTCTGATTTTCGGAAAGGAAAGCGAGTGAAAAAGGGCGGGGCATTACATCTTGAGCTCCAGGTCAAATTTGATTTTCCCTGTTTGCTCAGTACTCTATTTATAGGCTCAGGGTTGGAATGGACGATTGAGATTTAATCTGGGTTTAAGTTATGAATGAAATGCTTAGATTAGATCTCAATGAATGTGGATGATGGAGATTTAAATTGGAGAAATTAGGGTTGCAAGTAGGATTGGGCGAATTTGGAGGTTTAATTAAAACCCACTAAGATAGGTACTTGCATAGTTTGATAAATTTCATAATAAATAACACTTTTAAACAAAATCCAATGGGTGAATGAATTACGTGGAGTAGTCAGCACCTAAGAGAACAACGTGCACTCTCAGGTACGGTTAAGTGTACAAGTGCACTCTGGCTGGGAGGGAAGCCTAGTAGAGGTAGTAGTGAAAGAATAATTAGAAAATTAAATGAAAGATTAAAACTACCAATTATTTAAATTATTTTATTTAATCAACTTAAACCAAATTTTAAAATCCATTTTAAACTAAATCATAGTTCAAATTTAAATATAGCTTTCCCAAAAACCATTTCAGTTTTTTTTTGTATATATATATTCCATTTAAAAAAAATAAAATCATAAACTAAAATAAAAGCTCACTTCAAAGTTGGGCAGTGGCTGCAGTGCTAAAAGGAAGGAGACTTCAATTACAAAGATGAAAGAGTGAGGGAACTGTGTGAAAGAAAGAAATGGTATGAAGGATCAAGGTTGGAGGATGTTGCTTTGGAAAAAATATTACAAAGATGGAGTTTGCAATGTAAAAATTATCATTCCCTTCCTTGATATTTATAGCCCAAAGTGTAGGCCTGTATTGATCATGCAAGCTGCCACCAAGCCTATGGTAGCTTGCATGAGTCATTTAATAGCTTAGATAATTAATGCATTTTGATAATTTATTTTAATAATATATATATTATATATTTTTACTTCAGTCGGTTTGCAAAGATGCCAATTTACCATGTTGCTGTAGCTATAAATTTGTAGCTTTCACTATTCATAGCCTATATTGGTTTATAATATTATTTTATTAGAGATTTCTATTTCATTTTCTCACTAATTGGGTAATAAAGAGACATTGTCAAAATGATCCAACTGGTCCAGATCATAACTATTATATTTTTTTTTTAAACAAATGCACTTTGAAAATTAATAGATTTTAATAAAAAATAACATTTAGGTAAATATTAAAAATCGAATTGTATTTACTTAAAGGGTATTAAAACTTTCTTTTGGAAATCCAAAAATACAAGATGATAGCTTAAAACACAGATTAAGCAAAGTATATTTTCTTAAAATTTTCTGACGTCTAAAATTATTTAAAATAACTAACTTTTACCTTTAGAGATCTTTTCGGGTTAGATTTAATAACATTTCTGTAAATTAAAAATACAATAAAATACTTTTATAATTTTAGAAATTAAACCTCTATTAAAGCAATCAATTTAACTCGAACAATGTTCAAGCAATCATTAAAATTATTAAAATAACACTGTCTATGGCAAATTACCACCATTTTGTCTTTCCAACTGAAGTGGGTTGGATCAATGAGCTATCGAGCTCCGCTTGGCCCGATCCTAGATTTTTTTTTTAAAAGTCCAAACTGTAATCTTCATGATTAACATATTAAAACATGATTTATTAAAATAAATCACATTAATTATTTCTACTTCGGGTCAGGGTATTACAGTTTGTCGAAAATTGATATGAATAAAATGTGGTGAATGTACATTAAAAGAAATAAGGAAACTAAATTTCCCTCAGACAATACATTGATTGGGCCGATGTGTCGCCAAACTGAACTTCCCCGGATGATGCATCGACTAGATCGATGTGTCAGTGGAAGCTGAAATCCAAACCCAAAACTTAAATTACCAGAGGGATGCATCGACATGGTTGATGTATCGGCGAAAGACCAAAACTAGAATAAGCTTAGTACAAAACACCCAGATGAACATGTTGACCATCTCGATATATCGTGGAATCAAATTGTTGGACACATCGACAAGCGGGGTAGTCCAAACGTCTCTAACAGGAACTTCTCGCTATCGTCTCCCACACAATCTTCCATGCATGGTTATTCTCCCACGCAAATTCCCAGTACCCATTTAAGAGTCTCGGGAAACCAAAGGAGAAGATAAAAAGAGAGGGAAAAGAGAGAAATAAAGGAAGAGGAAACGAAAGAGAGAAGAGAAACAAAGAAAAGAAAGAGAGGAAAAGAAAGTAGAAGAACATAGAAGAAAGGAGGGAAACCACCCCGCTTCACTCACTCAATCCCGTCCCCTCCACTCGCCCCTCAACTCCACCTCCGCAGTGAGCTCTTCCCCTCACTAATGACTTCATCTACCTCGAAGAAGAAGGAAGAACGAGGCAAAGAGGAAGGAGAAATCGAGCTAGCAAGGAAGGAAGGAAAAAAGGAACGCATCCTTCATCCACTCGAGTTCACCTGCAAATCTCTCGAGGTAAGCAACTTTTGTTGTGATTTCAACTAAAATAATCACACTAGGATGGTTATAGAACATGTAGGAACGGATTTAATGGAACAAAGATTAAGAATAATGGACATACAAGTAGAGGGAAAGCATGGAAATTGAATCCATGGCTTTCAGACTCAATCGAGTTGACATATCGATGTGTATTCTGGAACAAGAGTTCAATAAATCATAAATTTTGTGTATTGAACTAAAAGGACCCAACCCAGGGCAACATATCGAGGAAGTCGATGTGTCGGTTTGGGTACAACATAGATGAAAATGGATCAAAAGAATGATGAACTGATCCCAGAACGAGCTATCCACAACGTCAATGTGTCGGTCTGGATATGACAAAACAGAAGATAGAATAAAAATGAAATGAAAAGTGACAAACTATTCCCAAAATGATGAATCGACTAGGTCTATGTATCGGCTTCGAAATGACCAGAAAGGAATAAAAAGATGAGTAAGGAGGAATCAATCTGTGGACATATCAATTATGTTGTTATCCCCACATATCATTAACAGATGTATTGACCAGGCCGACAAATCGGCCTGGAAACAAAGAATGAACGTTAATATGGATAAAATAAATCCCGAAGGATATGTCAACAAAGTCGATTTGTCGGTCTGGCTACGGTAAAAATGAAAATGGATCAAAAGAATGATGAACTGATCCCCTGAATGACCTATCGACAACGTCGATGTGTCGGTCTGGATTTGACAGAATTGAAGATAGAATAAAAATGAAATGAAAAGTGACAAGCTAGTCCCAGGACGATGTGTCGACTAGGTTGATGTATCGGCCTGGAAATGACCAGAAAGGAATGAAAAGATGAGGAAGGAAGAATGAATCTATGGACATATCGACTATGTCGATATACCCACCGATTATTAGCAGATGTTTCGACCAGGCCAACATATCAGCCTAGAAACAAAGGATGAACGTTAATATTTGTCGACAAAGTCGATACCTCGGGGATATGCATCGATACATATGGTTTGAGAACAGAAAACTGAAAATGACGGTGACAAACGAAGGATGGATTTGTGAACACATCGACTGTATCGGTGTGCCCACAGATCTCTGAAAGATATATCGACCACGCCAACGTACAGGCCTTGGAACGAAGGACGAAAATGAACACTAAGATCAGAAGGATATGTCGATGAAGTCGACATATGTACCCGTATATGTATCGACTGGGTCGATACATGTGAACTAAGAACAACTGAGAAACACGAACTGGAACAGATAGAGCCAGTCGACATGTCGAGATGATCGATGTGTCGGCTATGTCCAGGGGCGATGTATCGACAGTGTCGATATGTCGGCCTGAGACATTGACTGTTTTATGAGATTAATTTATCTAATATTAAATGGTATGTGTTGAGTCTCTTAGACTCTATGGACCTTTACAGATGACCCATAAGTCTTAGTTTGACCTACTTGAATTAGAAGGATTTTATATTTTAATGACACGGAATTATGATTTGAAACATGTATATGGACAAAGAAAACAAGGATAGTCTCGACACCGTTCGAGAGACTTTGAGAATAACCCCTTTTGCTGATAATTTTAGATCAAGTAGGTTTTTCTACTTTATTGAAGCACAAAAGTGTGAAATAATTATTATTACATTTGTCTTTCCCTTTGAAATTATAAGTGTATGAAATATGAGATATATGATGTTTTCAACATGATTTGCATTGAGCTAAATTATCATGATATTTTATGTATAGTAAAAGTACTAGAACTATATGATGCATGTTTTGTCATCATGATTGCATACACGTACCTCAGGCATGATGGCATGGGGGGGATTACATTACCGAGCCAAGAATGAATTGTCCGCACATCGCTTGGTCTCGTGAACGGGAAATTATTGATATGATATTCAAATGTTATACTTTGGCCACGTCCATTGTTTCTGAATGTTATGGCGTTAATTGGGACAAAGTACTCCTGGGTAGGTCCCGAAATCCTACTCAGAGGGAGGAGACAACACTCCACCGATACTCTCGGTTCATTTGTGGATGGGTATCAGCACCCGGGTGGTTGTCACCACGAATGCTGTTGGACATAACTGGCCATTATGAAACTAGTTGGATGACATAACTAATGTGATTTGATGCATGGGTATGGGATGCCATTTCATGATGCATGACACCCATGGCATATCATTATATGATAAGTATCAAGTATGATTTCTAGATCATTAGATTTTATTATACTTTGATTTCTTTTGAAAAATGGATATTTTGTCACAACATGTGATTTCCCCAACCTTGTTATAGTTATATGATATTATGCTATCACACACGTAGTGCATTTCCTTGTTTGGAATTCCTACTGGGCAAGTTGACTAAGCCCGTACATTTTCCCCCTTAGATGTTAATGCAGATCATGGCAAAAGAGAAGAGGCTGGACCTAGTTGTACCAAGCCTAAACAAAGTGGAGAAGGAGATGCTTGAAGAACGTAATTCTTTATTTCTATATTTTGATAGAAACAATGTAATTTCATAGGAGTACCTGTTGGAAATGTAATAACTTAGATATAACTCCTAGTTTTGGTGCCTTGTTATGGTAATTTGATTTATGGTTTCAGTAATTCCTATCTTTGCTAATGAATCTGAACTGCAATTAATATTTCCACATTTATTATTTCTGCAAAGTGTGCTAGCACATGCACAAATGTTTAGTGGGTTGTCCCACACATGTGATAGGTTGGGCCAGTCAAGGGTCGGGTCTTCGGACTCGGACTTGTCTAGCGTCGTGGCGCACTCCATCCTTTTCCTAATTTTATTTTTTATTTTTTAAAATTTACTCTGATTATAAGCTTTGGAAAAGGGCGGGTCGTCACAGTTGGTATTAGAACGGAATGAAAAGTAATGTAAGGAATTACTCTAAGTCAAACTCACCTAACGAACTTAGAAGAACTTCCCCCGAAAGAAAGAACGCCAGTGAAAACCTATGAACTTTCCCCAATAAAAAATCGATGATAAGGAATGATTTGATTATCAATGTATCATGACTATTCGGGGAGCATTTTATAAAACTACTGTATGAATGTTTCTTGGCATAGGAAGAATGCCGCCACGAAGAAGAAGCGCCCGACTCAATGTAGAACGCGTCGAAGAAACGAGTGGCAATGTTCCACCCGTGCCTCCCGAGCTAAAAGGTTTTGTGCAAGCAGTAGTGAACTTAATGCTGTAGCAGACAGATAGGTGGTGGTACAAATGCCGCGAATGACTCCCGAGATAGGATTTTTGTCAGGGACTTCCAACATCAGCGCCCCCTTACTTCGTGGAAACGAATGACCAATTGGAGTTGAGAACTTGATCGTGAACACCATCAAGATCCTGGAACTGTTAAAGACCACAAAAGATCAAAATAGAATTTTGTTGGCCACATCACAACTTATAGATGATGAGGGTAAATGGTGGGAGACAGTGGAAACCAGTCGGACAATGGTAGAGATGACTTGTGAGAACTTCACAGAATCTTCCTAGCAAACTATTTCCCTGAAGAAGAGAAGAAACTCAAAGTGCATGAATTCATAGTCCTAACTCAAGGAAGCATGACAGTTGTCGAGTAGCAGTTAGAGTTCGTTATACTTTCCTGCTACACCCCATACATGGTGGACACCAAGTATAAGAAAGCTCAGAAGTTTGAGAGACATCTACGCCCTAACATTAGGGCTAAAGTGACAATCTTCAAATCCGCAACTTTAGTCAGCAGAGCTAGTATCGTAGAACAAGAACTGATGGACTCAACTAAGTACATAGAAAACAGAAGGAGCCAGAGCGGGGGAAACTTTTATCAACCTCGCAAGAAATTTCGGCCCAACTCCAGTAAGCCTTCAGCTACTACAACATCTACTGGTGGACATGGCCTTATTCATCCTTCAGCCTCAGTACCCGTGGGACAGTCATCCAGGGGTGGCATCAATTGTTTTTAGTGTGGACAAGTAGGACACATGAAGAGAGACTGTCCACAGCTCCGCAAGTCACCTCAAGCACGGAACTCATCATTTTTTCCGCTGGGCAGGCCAACACAGTCACAAATGTGTTGAGCACAGGCTCAGTCAGGCCGACCACCTATTCCAATAGCTTCAGGACAATTGTATTCCTTGGTCCCCACACCTGAGAAAGCAAATCACTCAATGATCCAAGGTATGACAGTTATCAGTAGTTCGATTCTGGAGCAGCATTGTTCGATTCTGGAGCATCGCATTCATTTTTGTCAACCTCTTTAGTATCTGCTCCTGGTTTATTTATACAACATTTATCAACTGCACTCACCATAGTATCACTTGTTTGTGACACATCCCTTGGTTTGGTTTGGACATCCGTTGACACCGAACTAGTCAATTTTAAATTCAAGTTTGATTATCTGGTTAATGACATGATAGGGTTTGATGTGATATTTGGCATGGATTGGTTGGCCACATTCCAGGCATGTATTGAATGTTATCGCCGGAGCGTAACCTTTTGGTCACCAGATGGATAACAACTTGTAGTTTATGGGAACAAATAGAAAATTCCAATGTATGGTAGATTTCATGACAAGGCAGAACAGGTTTTGCTGAATAATATCATGTTAGAAAAGTCACTTGTACTCACATTGCCTGCAGTAGTGGAAGACTTTGCAGATGTCTTTCTGACAGAACTCCCTGGCTTACCCCCAAAGCGGGAGATTGACTTTCAGATTAAATTTCTTCCTGGCACTGCACCCGTTTCACTCTCCCATTATCGGATGGCACAAGTAGAGATGTCAGAGTTAAAGATATAGATTGATGATCTACTTCGATTGGGATTCATCCGACACAACACTTTATCGTGGAGAGCACCGACATTATTGGTCGGAAAGAAAGATGGGTCTTTGAGAATGTGAGTGGATTACAAAAAGTTAAACCAGCTCACCATCAAGAGCAAATATCCGCTACCCCGAATTGATGATTTATTTGGATGTCCGAAGTAAATTTCTTAGGACATGTTGACGACAAAAGGGATAACAGTGGACCCAGTAAAGGTAGCGGCAGTGAGAGATTGGAAAACTCCAAAGAATGTCACGAAAATCCAAAGTTCTCTTGGGTTAGCAGGATATTATCGCAAGTTCATTATGGACTTCTCAAAGATTGTAGCCCCACTCACCCGATTCACTTAAAAAGGAGTCAAATTCAAATGGACCGATCTGTGCAACAGGAGATTTGAAGAGCTGAAAGAAATACTCATAACAATTCCTATCTTAATCCTCCTAGAACGAGGCAAAAACAATGAAGTCTACTATGATGCGTTAGGTGAAGGACTTGGGTGCACTCTTGCCCAAGATACACATGTAGTGGCTTATGGTTCTCAACAATTGAAAATCCAAGAGTGGAATTATCCTATTCATGATCTTGAATTGGCAGCAGTGGTATTCGCTCTTAAAAGTTGGCGACATTATCTCTATGGAGAAAGATTTGAGGTATACTCTGACCACAAGAGTATGAAATATTGTTTGATCAGAAGGACCTCAATGTGAGACAGAGAAGATGTATGTAGTACCTCCAAGATTATAACTTCGCCCAGCACTGTCATCTGGGCAAGCCAAACAAGGTCGCGAATGCACTTAGTCGTATGACTCATGGGACCATAGCGAATCTAATTATGCAAGAATGGGAGATGCTGTCAGCAATTGAGAATCTAATTTGCAGTTGAGTGGCAGAGGACACGTGTACAACTTACTCATACACTCCACCATGACATCGAAGATTGAACAGGCACAAAGGTCAGATCCTGAAGTGAGAGAAATATGGACCAAATTGACTACATGAGAGACATTGCAAGACTGACAGATGCAGCCTAGACAGGGTCTTATGTTCAGAGGCAGAATCTATGTACCGAAATACTGCAAGGAAGAACTGCTAATGGAAGCCCATAAATCCAAATTCTCCATACACCCCGGAAGTACTAAAATATACCAAGATCTTAAGAGACAATATTGGTGGTGTGGACTCAAGAAAGATGTGGCAAATTTCGTATCCATGTGTCTGACATGTCAAAGAGTCAAAACAGAAAATCGGAAGCCACTTGGCCTACTCAAACCTCTTTCTATACCCGAGTGAAAATGGGAGCACATTGCAATGGATTTTGCAATAGATATTAAAAAAGGCAATGATGCTATATGTGTCATAATTGACCGTCTCACAAAATCAGCTCACTTTATGCCTATCAAAATGACGAATTCAACTGAGACATTGGGCAAACGGTAAATTAAGGACATTGTCAAATTGAAAGGGATATCCATGACTATTGTGTCCGATCGTGACAGAAGATTCACAAGAAGGGTATGGCAGAATTTGCAAATAACCATGGGCACAAATTTACTGTATAGCATAGCATTCCATCCTCAGATTGATGGACAATCAGAAAGAACCACACATACATTGAAAGATATGCTAAGAGCTCATATGCTAAACTTTCAGGGCAGTTGGGAGGATCACCTTCCACTAGTGGAGTTTTCATAGAACAACAGGTACCAGGCGAGCCTTTAGATGGCTCCATTTGAAGCACTGTATGGTCGAACCTGTAGATCCCCAGTTTGTTGGACCGATGCAGGAGTGGCCGCACTTATTCGACCAAATTTGGTCGTGGAAACAACCAAACAGATTAAAATCATCCAACAACACCTGTTGACTGCTCAGAGTCGACAGAAGAGCTATGCAAATAGGAGGAGAAGGCTTTTGGCATTGAGGTGGGAGACCAAGTGTTCCGAAGGGTCTCGCCATGCAAGGGCCATACACGGTTTGGTAAGAAGGGAAAGCTATCTCCAAGATTTGTTGGACCATTCTCTATCATTGAAAATATTGGCGAAGTTGCATATTGCATAGAACTTCTCGCACGGTTGTCAAGCATGCACGATGTATTTCATGTCTCAATGTTGTGAAAATACAATGTGGTGAATGTACATTAAAATAAATAGTGGAAACTAAATTTCCCTCAGACGATAAATCGACTAGGTCGATGTGTTGGCAAACTGAACTTTCCCGGATGATGCATTGCCTGGATTGATGTACTGGTGGAAGCTGAAATTCGAACCCGAAATATAAATTACCAGAAGTATGCAACGACAAGCGAAAGGCCAAAAAAATTGCTAGACACATTCACAAGGTCAATGTGTTGTGGTAGTCCAAACGTCCCAAGCAGACACTTCTCGATATCGTCGCCCACACAATCTTCCATGCGTGGTTATCCTCCCATGCAAATTCTCAATGGCTAACCACCCATTTAAGAGTCTCGGGCAAACAAATGAGAAGATAAAAAGGGAGGGAAAAAAGAGAAATAAAGGAAGAGAAAATGAAAGAGAGAAGAGAAAGAAAGAAAAGAAATAGAGGAAAAGAAAGAAGAAAAACAGTGAAGAAAGGAGGGAAATCACCCCCCTTCACTCACTTAATCCCATCTCGTCCACTCACCCATCAACCCCAGCTCGGCAGTGAGCTCTTCCCCTCACTAATGACTTCATCTACCTTGATGAAGAAGGAGAAATGAGGCAAAGAGGAAGGAGAAATCGAGCTAGGAAGGAGGGAAGGAAGCAATGAACGCATCCTTCATCCACTCGAGTTCACCTGCAAATCTCTAGAGGTAAACAACTTTCATTGTGATTTCAAGTAAAATAATCACACTGGGATGGTTATAGAACATGTAGGAATGGATTTAAGGGATAAAGGATTAAGAATAATGGACATACAAGTATAAGGAAAGCATGGAAACTGAATCCATGGCTTTTGGACTCAACCCAGTTGACATATCGACTCTGTCGATGTGTCTTCTGGAACAAGAGTTCAATAAATCAGAAATTTCGAGTATTGAACTAAAAGGACCCAACCTAGGATGACATATCGAAGAAGTAGATGTGATGGTCTGGGTACAGAAATGAAAATGGATCAAAAGAATGATGAACTCATCCCAGAACGACCTATCGAAAACGTTGATGTGTCGGTTTGGATATGAGAGAATTGAAGATAGAATAAAAATGAAATGAAAAGTGACAAACTAGTCCCAGGACGATGTATCGACTAGGTCAATGTATCGGCTTGGAAATGACTAGAAAGGAATGAAAAGATGAGTAAGGAAGAATGAATCTGTGGACATATTGTCTGTGTCGATATCCCCACAGATCATTAACAGATGTATTGACTAAGCCAACATATCGGCCTGGAAACAAAGGATGAACATTAATATGGATAAAACAAATCCTGAAGGATTTGTCAACAAAGTCGATACCTCGGGGATATGCACCTGTATTTGTATCGACTGGATCGATACATATGGTTTGTGAACAGAAAGCTGAAAATTATGGTGACAAAGGAAGGTCGGATCTGTGGGTACATCGAATGTGTCGATGTTCCCATGGATCTCTGAGAGATATATCGACCAAGCCAATGTATTGGCCTGGGGACGGAGGACGAATATGAACACAAAGATTAGAAGGATATGTCGACGAAGTTGACATATGTACCCGTATATGTATTGATTGGGTCGATACATGTGAACTAAGAACAACTAAAAAACACGAACTGGAACAGACAGAGCCAGCCGACATGTCGAGATGATCAATGTGTCGGCTTTGTCCAGGGACAATGTATCGACAGTGCCGATATGTCGACCTGAGACATTGGCTGTTTTTTAGATTAATTTATCTAATGTTAAATAGTAAGTGTGGAGTTCTTAGACTCTAAGGACCTTTATAGATTAGAACTATATGATGCATGTTTTGTCATCATTATTGCATACACATATCTCTGGCATGATTGCATATGAGGGATTACAGTACCGAGCCAAGAATGAATTATCCGGACATCGCTTGGTCTTGTGTACGAACAATTATTGATATGATATTCAAATGTTATACTTTGGCTACGTCCATTGGTTGTGAATGTTATAGCATTCATTAGGCTAAAGAGCTACTGGCTAGGTCCTGAAACCCTACGCAGAGGGAGGAGGCAACACTCCACCAATAGTCTCGATTAATTTGTGAATGGGTAACAGCACCCGGGTGGTTGCCCCCATGAATGCTGTTGGACATAACTGACCATTATGAAACTAGTTGGATGAGATAACTAATGTGATTTGATGTATGGATATGGGATGTCATTTCATTGATGCATGACACCCATGGCATATCATTATATGATAAGTATCAAGTATGACTTCTAGATCATTAGATTTTATAATACTTTGATTTCTTTTGAAAAATGGATATTTTGTCATAACATGTGATTTCCCCAACCTTGTTATAGTTATATGATATTATGTTATCACACACGTAGTGCATTTCCTTGATCGAAATTCGTATTGGGCAAGTTGACTAAGGCCGTACATTTTCCCCCCTTAGATGTTAATGCAGATCATGGCAAAGGAGAAGAGGCTAAATCTAGTGGTAGCCAAGCCTAAACAAAGTGGAGAAGGAGATGATTGAAAAACGTAGTTCTTTATTTCTATATTTTGATAGAAACAATGTAATTTCATAGTAGTATCTGTTGGAAATGTAATGACTTAGATATAACTCCTAGTTTTGGTACCTTGTTATGGTAATTTGACTTATGGTTTGAGTAATTCCTATATTTGCTAATGAATCTGAACCGCAATTAATATTTCCGCATTTATTATTTCTGTAAAGTGTGCTACCACATGCACAAATGTTTAGTGGGTTGTCCCATGCGTGTGCTAGGTTGGGCCAATCAAGTGTTGGGTCTTCGGACTCGGAATTGACTCGCGTCGTGGTGCACTCCGTTCTTTTCCTAATTTTATTAAAAAAAAAATTTACTCTGATTTTAAGCGTTGGAAAAAGGTGGGTCGTGACAAGAAGAGCAAATCAATGATCAATCAAAGCATCCGGATAACTCATTGAGTTCATCCCCTGTCCAAAATTCGCCAGATCTTTGTGCTTAGAAAACATATTCACCTAGGGCTCCATACCCTCATAGGTTGTCAGCAAAACAAAGTATACCTTATGGTGACATACTAAAGGTGTTCGAACATATCAGTATCAATGTCCCTCTATTGGATGCCATCAATCAGGTACTTTCGTATGTAAAATTTCTCAAAGACCTATGTACAATAATGTGGAGAACTAATGTTCCTACAAAAGCATTTGTAACAAAGAATACCAGTACACTCCTCCAACAACCATTTCCAATCAAACATAAGGATCCTGGGTGCCCAACTATCGCATGCTCCATTGGTACATATGAAATTGACAGGGCCTTATTAGATCTTGGAGTTAGTGTCAGCCTACTGCCATACTCTCTTTATGAGCAGATAGGTTTGGAAGAATTAAAACCCATGTCTATCAGCCTACAATTAGCATACCGTTCTATAAAAATTCCAAGAGGTGAGATACAAGACGTTCTAGTTAAGGTTGACGATTTTTATTTCCCTTTAGATTTTGTGGTATTGGATACACAACCAACTCACAACTATAATGGGCACATCCCAGTCATTCTTGGACGACCATTTTTGGTCATTGCAAAAGTTGTGATCAATCATGGTATGCTTAGACTATCATTCGGAGAATTGACAACTGAACTCAACATTTTTGGTCTATGTCGACAACCACTCTTCACAGATGATCCATGTGAGGTTAACATGATTCAGAGTTTTGTTGATGAGTTTTTCCTTCACTCCACTTGTGATGATCAGCTCGAAAAATCATTGTCTACTTTAGACAACGATTTCAATAAAAATGAAGTGAATACTATCACCATGTCTGAACCTCTCCCCATCAATCAATCTGTTTCAATCCCATCTGTCGAGAAAGCATCAGAATTAGAGCTTAAAACAGTCCCTGGGACTCTCAAATATTCTTATCTTGGACCTTTAAATAAATTTCCTATTATCATAGCTTCAGACTTAACTTTTGAGCAGGAGTCTAGACTCCTTGTTGTTTTACGAGATCACCATGAAATTATAGGATGGTCCATTGCTGATCTCAAAGGAATTAGCCTATTCTGTGGTCATGCACAAAATTCATTTGGAAGAAAATTCTAACACATCTAGAGAACCACATAAACTACTAAATCCGGCGATGCAAGAAGTAGTGAGAGCCGAGATTTTGAAACTTCTCGAGGCGGGTATCATTTACCCGATCTTTGACAGTGCATGGATAAGTCCAATTCAAGTTGTCCCCAAAAAGTTTGGTGTCACGATAATAAAAAGTGAAGAACATGAGTTAGTTCCAACACACGTTCAAATGGGTTGGAGAGTTTGTATAGATTACCGTAAGCTGAACACTGCCACTCGTAAGGATCACTTCCCTCATCCATTCATCGATCAGATGCTTGAACATTTAGCCTGTAACGCCCCGCCCTTTTCCAACCTTCCAAAAATCAGAGTCTATTTTTTTTTTTTACTAAGTCAAGTGGAAGAGAGCGGACGACGTCATGACGCGAGTTAAGTTCGGACTTCCAAAGTCCGACCCTTAACTGGCCACCCATGTGAGCATGGACTAAACCCATGATAACAATCCACACATGGAACTATCAAGTCATGCGGAATAAACTAGACCAATTACGGAAATAAACTGAATAGATAGCAAGTACAAGTCACCCATTAAAACTAGTTAATCCAAATATCCATTATCAAACTATAAACAAACCATGACAAAGTTACTAGCTATTACATGTCCATAAATTGTAATTCAAATGACAGTAAAATATAAATCCATTCCAACATTCAAGCGCTTAAGCTTGTCTCCCCTCCTGGTCCTCGACCTTATCTTTTCCTTTCCCTTTTCCTGCATTATCCTCTAAGGATAGAATTAGGGCGTTAGATCAACGCGCCCAGTAGGTTTTCCGATCAAGGTTACCACATGGTTAGTATATAAAACATGCATATATCATAGTATAAGATGAACAAAACATCTGAAATCAATGCTATGTATGTAAGTGCAAATGTAATGAGTCCCACCCATCACAAGTATACATAGCTATCACTTAACGAAATTCTCAGGTCAAGGTAATCCAGAGTACTCCACATTTCCTCTGAGTAGAACTCTCATGTCAAGGTAAGCCAGAGTACTCCACATTTCCTCTGTATAGAACTCTTATGTCCAGATAATCCAGAGTACTCCTCATTTCCTCTGGATAGGACTCTCATCATTAAGTTATTCCATAATCATCACCCCATGCCATGAGATGTCAATGTATATATGTCATTTGTAAATATATATCTCATCATTCAAACCCATTTGAAACATAATACAATAACAATATAACTCACAAAAAACCATGATAAAACCAATTAAAAAAGTGGTTACAAGTAGGTAGGAAACCTACTGAAACTTCGCTTAAGTGTCCGTTCCTTTTAAGCTTCACCCGATCACGACTCGCACGCTGTTCAAGTTCCGTTACCTTATTTCATGTCAATAAGTCAATACAATATACCATCTGATTTCTAACTAAGTCCAAAACCCCATAAACCATCTTGTGGGGTTCGGCCATACCCATGGCCGAATCTTATCACTTTGGTTTTGGACCCCTCTTTTCAAATCCTTTGATCAATCCCTTCATATTTATCATTCGACTTGTATTTACGATTTTGCCATTGGCCTAACCGATGCTTAATTTTGCTTCATAGTCAAAGCCCATATGACCAAACCACCTTAGTGGGGTTCGGCCATACTACATGGCCGAACCTCACCATACTGATTTTGCCCTTTTTCCATCATATGTAATGGTTGATTATTTACTTATCACTAAGTCCAAGGATAAGCATATATGAATCCTTAATCCAAAGCATATACCCATTTATAATTTCCACATGTTCTTAATTCAAGACACCCCTAAGATGACCCATGGGGTTCGGCCATACACATGGCCGAACCCTATGGTTCTCTTGATGTAATTCTCCCAAAATTATACATAGCTCATTCATTGTATCTTAGCCTTGAAACAATAGGGTTCAGCCATTCCATAGCCGACCCTACACATTAATTTTTCATTCCAAATAAAACACTTAAAAACTCTCCAAAAACCATACCAAATTATCAAATACTTTCGTGGGGTTTGGCCATCCAAAGTGGCCGAACCCAGTGATCTACTTTTATCATTTAAACCACCTTTACCCTAGGTTTAAACCCTTGATGCATTTGGCCATTCCATGGGCAAATCATGACATTCAAATCCATGATTTAAACCTTTTTAACAACTATTTTGCCTTATCAAAACATGTACCAATCTCCATGGTTTTGCACGTTTTTTAGCCTTCAAAACCATCAACCTAACCAAATTATTTCATGGGGTTCGGCCATCCAAAGTGGCAGAACCCTAGGGTCCATGTTTTCCATCTTTTTAAACATCAATATTCATACTCTAAACCTTTGGTAGATTCGGCCATCCCATGGCCAAATCATGCTTCATTTAACCCTTTTTATTAAACAAAATTCCAAGGAAACACTTACCAAATTCCTTTGCTTCCTTCCTTCTTGCTTCCTTAGTCTCTAGCCGAATATGTGCTTGATCAATGGTGATAACACCAGTAGCTAGTTCGGCCAAGGAGGTGTGTTATTGAGAGAGGGAAAGAGATAAGAATTCAAAGGTCTTTGCAATGTAGAATTCGGCCAAAGGATATGGTGTTTTCCTTTTGTTAAACAACCCTTGAACCCTTCATTACTCCTCATCAATCCTTGATCAAACCAAGGAGACACCTGTTGCCAACCAAGGCATCCCTTGGCACTCCAACATTGGAGCCTTGGGTTTCCATATGAGATGGAAACCCTCCAAATTCCCATGAGATTTTTATCTCATTTCATTGGTTTTCATGCATCAAAACTTAATTCCAACCCGCCAACGTGTGGGACTTGTTTTCTTGGTGATGCTTGAGACCAAGGCAACTCTCCATATCCCATTTGACTCACTTGAACTCAAGGTCCCTTTGGTTTCCAACTCACCTCACCCAACTCACTACACTTAATGCCATTCATTTAATGCATTTGAGTCAACTCCATTACTTGATTTAATTCCAACTCATATGTGAGCTTACTTGAGGGTCCACACGGTCAACCATGGTCAACATGGTCAACTCGACCCATTGGGTCCCCATTTAGCCCATGGATCCAATTTGACGCCATGACCCTTTTATGGGTGATTTAGCCCTTTGCATGTGGTTTACACACTTGTATGAAGCCTACCCATTTATCATTCACCTCAATTCCAATCAATTTAGCTTAGCCATAATAAAATTGAGGTTACCCAAATGGTCAAATAAGTCCATCATGACCCATTGGGTCCCAATTGGGTCCTTTGACCCAATTAACCATTTTGACCCAATTTGATGTACATTACCCATTTATTAAATTTGATCCTTATAATATGTTCATAGGGTCTTAATTTGAACAATGGGCCTCACCATTTTCTCATTTACAATCGCATCTATTAAATTTACCATTGTAGTGGCATTTTTGTAAATATTCATATCATTGAGAAATTGGGGTGTTATAATATAACTCTCTTTTTAAAATTTTCGTCCCGAAAGTCGAACGAAGTAGGGTTCCAAAGTAAATGACATAAACAATTTGGGGTGAGCTGTTCTCATCTCCGATTCAAGTTCCCATGTGGCTTCTTCAACACCATGTCGGTCCCATACCACTTTTACGAACTAAATCGCTCTATTTCGTAACACCCTTTGCTCAGTCTCTAATATTCTGACTGGTTTCTCGACGTATGTCACGTCGCTTTGCACTTCTATATCTTGCACATTCAATACATGGGAAGGGTCGGGATTATACTTCCTTAGCATTGACACATGAAACACATCGTGTAGAGATGCCAATTGTGAAGGAAGTGCCAATTGGTATGCTACATCCCCCATTCTTCTTACGATGGGAACAGTCCCACAAATCTTGGTGACAGTTTCCCCTTCTTTCCAAACCTCATGTGTCCTTTCCGTGGCGAGACCTTTAAGAATACAATGTCTCCCACTTTAAATTCCAGAAACCTTCTTCTTTTGTCAGCATAGCTCTTTTAACAACTCTGTGCAGTCAATAAGTGCTGACATATTAACTGAATGTTGTAGTCTCTGCGACTAGCTCAGGTCCAATCAGTGCAGGCTCACCAGCCTCTGTCCAGCACACTTATAACAAAACTCCATAAACATTTCATTTTCCTCCATTCGTATGTTATCAAATTGTGACTGGAGGATTTGAAGTTTAGACCTTTTAACAACTGAGGTTCCTTCATGTGTCCTCTCTAAGATGTCCCAAGCATCTTTGGCTGTCACACATGTCATTATACGCTTGAACTCAGGTGAGACAACACAATTAATGGCATTTAAAGCCTTTCCGTTTACACAAGGCCTACCATATAAAGCCTCGAATGGGGCCATCTGAAGACTTGCCTGATAATTGTTGTTATACGAGAATTCTACCAGTGACAGGTGGTCCTCCCATCCACCCTTGAAATCTAACATGCATGCTCTCAGCATATCTTCCAAGGTTTGTATCGTCTTCTCTGATTGTCCATCAGTCTGTGGATGGAATGCAGTGCTAGTCAGTAGATCTGTTCCCATAGCTAACTGCATGCTCTGCAACACTCTGCCGGTAAATCGGCCATCTCTGTCAGATACTATAGTTTGAGGAATGCCATGTAGCCGAATAATTTCTTTGATATACCGCCGACCCAACGTCTCAGATGAATCCGTCATCTTGATAGGGATAAAATGCACAGACTTGGTCAGTCGGTCTACCACGACCCATATAGCATCATTGCCCTTTGAGGATCTCGGCAACCCCATCACAACGTCCATGGAAATGTGCTCCCATTTCCATTCTGGCACTGATAAGGGTTTGAGTAACTCTAGTGGCTTTTGATGTTCAGTCTTAACTTGCTGACAAGTTAAACAATGTGCCACGAATTCCGCCACATCCCTTTTGAGTCCGTGCCACCAATAATGCCTCTTCAGATCGTGATAAATTTTGGTGCTGCCCGGATGAATAGAGAGCTTGGTTTGATGTGCCTCAATCAATAGCTCTTTCCTACAGCTTTTTGGCACATAAACTCTACCCCGGAATAAAAGACCTTGTCCTGGTCGTAATTCTCATTCCGGTACTACTATGCTAGTAGACATTTTGGCCCATATCTCCTCCACTTCCGGATCTGCTCGTTGTTCTTGTTCAATCTTGGTGACCATATTGGACCGTATGATTAAATTATACATACTCCCATGGTTGTTGATATACAGATTGAACTCTCGAATGGTGTTCAACATCTCCCATTCCGTTCTGATCAAACATGCCACGGATGCATGTGATATGCGGCTGAGGGCATTTGCCACTTTGTTTGCCTTGCCTAGATGGTATCGAAGCGCGAATTCATAATCCGCCAGATACTCCATCCATCTACGCTGCCTCAGGTTGAGCTCTTTCTGATCAAATAAGTACTTCAAACTCTTATGATCAAAAAATACCTCAAATTTCTCGCCGTAGAGATAATGTCTCCAACTTTTGAGAGAAAAGACCACTGCAGCTAGCTCCAGATCATGTGTGGGATAAAAACGTTCGTGTATTTTTAACTGTCTTGACCCATATGCCACCACACGATGACATTGCATGAGGGAACACCCCAGTCCTTCTCCTGAAGCATCGCATTGTACTTCATAACCTTTGCCTATTTCCGGTAAAAATTAAATAGGAGCAGTTGTAAGTTTAGATTCTAGCTCCTCAAACCTCCGATTGTACAGTTCTGACCACTCATACTTGACTCCTTTCTGAGTGAGTCGAGTAAATGGAGACGCTATTTTGGAAAAATCCATGATAAATTTCCGATAATAACCCGCCAATCTTAAGAAACTACGGATCTCGGTTACGTTCTTTGGTGCTTTCCATTCACTTACAGCTGCCACCTTAGACGGATCCACGGCTATTCCTTCCTCGGATATAACATGTCCCAAGAAATTCACTTGAGATAGCCAGAACTCACACGTACTGGCCTTGGCATACAACTTATTCTGCCTCAGAGTATTCAAGACTATCCGTAGGTGCTCTGCATGTTCCTCCCGACTCTTGGAATAGATCAGGATATCATCAATGAACACGATTACAAACTGGTCCAGATACGGACGGAAGATCCTGTTCATTAAGTCCATGAACACAGCCGGCGCATTTGTGAGTCCAAATGGCATGACTACAAACTCGTATAGTCCATACTGCGTCCTGAAGGCTGTCTTCTCTATATCTTCTTCCCTAACCCGGATTTGATGATAACCAGACATCAAATCAATCTTTGAAAAATGGTTGGAACCCCTCAATTGATCGAATAAATCATCGATCCTAGGTAGAGGGTACTTGTTCCGGACAGTTAGCTGATTCAGCTTTCGATAATCTACACACATTCGGAGTGAACCGTCCTTCTTCTTTACAAACAGCACTGGAGCTCCCCATGACGATGTGCTGTTTCGGATGCAACCCAGCCTAAACAGTTCATCAATCTACTTCTTTAGCTCAGATATCTCTGCTGGCGCCATCCGATAATGTGGTAAGGACACTGGTGAAGTACCAGGATACAGCTTGATTTCAAAATTAAGCTCCCTTATGGGTGGTAAACCAGGGAGTTCCTTTGGAAAAACATCTGTAAACTCTTTCACAATTGCCGGAAGTTCAATGACTCGCACCTTGTTTATGATGATATTATTCAATACCATGTGGTTCAACCCTTCTTGCAGTCTACTATGCTTGTCTGCACGTACTACGTATTGCTTTCCCTCAGGTGACCAGAATGTCACTCTTCGGCGATAACAGTCAATGTTGGCCTGGAACTTAGCCAACCAATCCATGTCGAGGATTATATCATACTCAGTCATGTCAAGTACCAGATAATTGAACTCAAATCTGAGTCCAGCTAGTTCAGTATTAACTGTCGTGCATATAAGTCCCAATGCCGAGTCTCCGACAGGGGACACAATTGTGAGTGTTGTGGCTAATTTTTGAACTAAGGTACCAGTAGCAGTTATAAATGATGCAGCTATGAAGGAGTGTGAAGCTCCAGAATCAAATAGTGCATATGCATAAGAACTACTCACTACCGCCATACCTTGTATCACTGAATGGTCCTCATCCGCTGGAGGTACTAGAGAAAACAATCGTCCAGCTCTAGTAGGGTTAGGCACCCACCTTGCCTGATTATATGTCCTGCCTCCACGGGAGTTAACTGGTCTGGCCGGTGGACGAAATGATCCCCTGGAGTATGAAAGCTTGTTGAGCTTTGGGCAGTCCTTTTTGAAGTGACCTAGCTGATCACAGTGGAAGCAGTTGTTCACTCCTTCAGAAGCCTGAGTGATTGCTACAGATTGAGAGGGATGGTTGGGACGAAAGCCTCCAGTGGATCCAACAGATGGTGAGGGGCTGCTGAAGTTCGGTCGGAATTTCTTGTTGAGCTGATATGTGCCCCTCCCACTCTGTGCTCGACTGTTGTCAACTCGTACGAACTCAGCCAATTCCTGCTCAACAATTGTGGCTTTGCTGACCACTTCCGACAACGTGGCTGCCTTGAACACGGTTACTCTGGCCCTAATGTTTGGCCGAAGACCAAGCTCGAACTTACGAGCCCTCTGGTACTCCGTGTCCATTATATAAAATGCATAAATTGATAGACGGAGAAATTCCTGATGATACTCAGCTACTGTCATCGAGCCTTGCACTAATGACAAAAAGGGTTGGGTCTGACGTTCCTTCTCTTCTTCCGTTAAATACATCTCCAAAATATTGCACATCTCATTTGTACATATGTCACTATGTGACTAACACCTTTTGTTCCAACTTCCACGATACCGATACCCAGCATCAATCCAAACCACCATGGAAACCATCATCCACGGTTATTCTCATCCATCCCTGGTATCTTTCTTTCAGTAAATACTGTCTATCCCTGTTTTATAATCATCCATGAATATATCCCTCCTATGGGTATAATCCATTCATGGAAATAATTTATCCTTGAGCATTTCATCTACCAGTGAGTATCATCTATCCATAGTTAATATCCATAGGAACAACATTTGAATGAATCACTAAGTGACTATGGTAACAATATCCAATCAAAAATGTATCCCGACCCCTTGCAAGACTTAGGGCTCATGACTTACTAAGGGGAAGACCCACGTCCAACATGATCTGGTCTACCTCGCCCTGCATCCCTTCACCTCATAGGTGATTCAGTCAAGCTCTAAGGTGGTCGATCCGTGTCTGACGAGACTAGTACCATCCCCACGGGGTAAAATAGTACCTAGCTCTGCTCACCCCGCACATCAAGTGTGCATAATAATCGTGAGAGTATCCTCCAGCGCGAAGCCTACAAGTGACCCACTCCTTAACGGTAACCTTATGAAACCAAGTCTCCGTATTTCATTTCGAGATTCCCACAGTCTCAACCATCAAAATTACGTGAGGGGCGCACCCATACCACGTCTTAATATAATCAAGTGACCTCGTCACCTTTACCATGGAACTACTGTATCTATCGTGGGGTCGATATACCCACCAATTGTCGTCATTGACCCATTGATCGACTTAGTTTCACGTCAGAATCTATGTTCACATACTTGGGGAAATTCCCTGATCATCATCTTGTATTTCTTGTTTTGGAGAGTTTTCCTATGTATCATGTATATCTCCTGTTTGGGGGAACTTTCCTATGTATCATATTTTGTCTCTTGTTTGGGAAAATTACCAATTAAGCACTCTTTGTATTTCTTTGTTTCTGGGGAAAATCTCTAAATTTCTATTGTTTGTTTCTCAATGAGGGAATATCGGGGAAGTGTATCCTACTTTGCTATGTTTGATATATCCACTTATGATGATTGTACTTTACCTTACTAACTTTCATTGTTGCTCTCAGATTGATTGCTCAGTCTGAGTCTATCGAAGTAAATTAATTCGGCCCCCAGTCAGCGGACTCCGAAGAGTCGGTCAGTTGGGATTCTAATCTGTCAGTGAGTCATGAAACCGTCTTAATCTTACTTCGATGATTCAACTTCTCATTTCGCTCTGATACCAACTGTAACGCCCTGCCCTTTTCCAACCTTCCAAAAATCAGAGTCTATTTTTTTTTTTACTAAGTCAAGTGGAAGAGAGCGGACAGCGTCACGACGCGAGTTAAGTTCAGGCTTCCAAAGTCCGACCCTTAACTGGCCACCCATGTGAGCATGGACTAAACCCATGATAACAATCCACACATGGAACTATCAAGTCATGAGGAATAAACTAGACCAATTGCGGAAATAAACTGAATATATAGCTAGTACAAGTCACCCATTAAAACTAGTTAATCCAAATATCCATTATCAAACTATAAACAAACCATGGCAAAGTTACTAGCTATTACATGTCCATAAATTGTAATTCAAATGACAATAAAATATAAATCCATTCCAACATTCAAGCGCTTAAGCTTCGCTCCCCTCCTGGTCTTCGACCTTATCTTTTCCTTTCCCTTTTCCTGCATTATCCTCTAAGGATAGAATTAGGGCGTTAGATCAATGCGCCCAGTAGGTTTTCCGATCAAGGTTACCACATGGTTAGTATATAAAACATGCATATATCATAGTATAAGATGAACAAAACATCTGAAATCAATGCTATGTATGTAAGTGCAAATGTAATGAGTCCCACCCATCACAAGTACACATAGCTATCACTTGACGAAATTCTCAGGTCAAGGTAATCCAGAGTACTCCACATTTCCTCTGAATAGAACTCTCATGTCAAGGTAAGCCAGAGTACTCCACATTTCCTCTGTATAGAACTCTTATGTCCAGATAATCCAGAGTACTCCTCATTTCCTCTGGATAGGACTCTCATCATTAAGTTATTCCATAATCATCACCCCATGCCATGCATGAGATGTCAATGTATATATGTCATTTGTAAATATATATCTCATCATTCAAATCCATTTGAAACATAATACAATAACAATATAACTCACAAAAAACCATGATAAAACAAATTAAAAAAGTGGTTACAAGTAGGTAGGAAACCTACTGAAACTTCACTTAAGTGTCCGTTCCTTTTAAGCTTCACCCGATCACGACTCGCACGCTGTTCAAGTTCCGTTACCTTATTTCATGTCAATAAGTCAATACAATATACCATCTGATTTCTAACTAAGTCCAAAACCCCATAAACCATCTTGTGGGGTTCGGCCATACCCATGGCCGAATCTTATCACTTTGGTTTTGGACCCCTCTTTTCAAATCCTTTGATCAATCCCTTCATATTTATCATTTGACTTGTATTTACGATTTTGCCATTGGCCTAACCGATGCTTAATTTTGCTTCATAGTCAAAGCCCATATGACCAAACCACCTTAGTGGGGTTCGGCCATACTACATGGCCGAACCTCACCATACTGTTTTTGCCCCTTTTTCCATCATATGTAATGGCTCATTATTTACTTATCACTAAGTCCAAGGATAAGCATATATGAATCCTTAATCCAAAGCATACACCCATTTATAATTTCCACATGTTCTTAATTCTAGACACCCCTAAGATGACCCATGGGGTTCGGTCATGTGTACATAGCTCATTTATTGTATCTTAGCCATGAAACAATAGGGTTCAGCCATTCCATAGCCGACCCTACACATTAATTTTTCATTCCAAATAAAACACTTAAAAAACTCTCCATAAACCATACCAAATTATCAAATACTTTCATGGGGTTCGGCCATCCAAGGTGGCCGAACCCTATGCCCATGATTTGGACCTTTTTAACTTACATCTTATGTCCATTAAAAGCATGTAAAAATCACCATAGTATTGCATGGTTTTAACCCTTCAAAACCATCCAAATACCCAAATAACTTCATGGGGTTCGGCCATCCAAAGTGGCCGAACCCAATGATCTATTTTTATCATTTAAACCACCTTTACCCAAGGTTTATACCCTTGATGCATTTGGCCATTCCATGGCCAAATCATGACATTCAAATCCAGGATTTAAACCTTTTTAACAACTATTTTGCCTCATCAAAACATGTACCAATCTCCATGGTTTTGCACGGTTTTTAGCCTTCAAAACCATCAACCTAACCAAATTATTTCATGGGGTTCGGCCATCCAAAGTGGCCGAACCCTATGGTCCATGTTTTCCATCTTTTTAAACATCAATATTCATACTAAAGCTTTGGTAGATTCGGCCATCCCATGGCCACATCATGTTCCATTTAACCCATTTTATTAAACAAAATTCCATGGAAACACTTACCAAATTCCTTTGCTTCCTTCCTTCTTGCTTCCTTAGTCTCTAGCCGAATATGTGCTTGATCAATGGTGATAACACCAGTAGCTGGTTCGGCCAAGGAGGTGTGTTCTTGAGAGAGGGAAAGAGATGAGAATTGAATGGTCTTTGCAATGTAGAATTCGGCCAAAGGATATGGTGTTTTCCTTTTGTTAAACAACCCTTGAACCCTTCATTACTCCTCATCAATCCTTGATCAAACCAAGGAGACACCTGCTGCCAACCAAGGCATCCCTTGGCACTCCCAACGTTGCAGCCTTGGGTTTCCATATGAGATGAAAACCTCCAAATTCCCATGAGATTTTTATCTCATTTCATTGGTTTTCATGCATCAAAACTTAATTCCAACCCACCAACGTGTGGGACTTGTTTTCTTGGTGATGTTTGAGACCAAGGCAACTCTCCATATCCCATTTGTCTCACTTGAACTCAAGGTCCCTTTGGTTTCCAACTCAACTCACCCAACTCGCTACACTTAATGCCATTCATTTAATGCACTGGAGTCAACTCTATTACTTGATTTAATTCCAACTCACTTCAGTCACAACTCAACCTGATTTAACTCATATTTGAGCTCACTTGAGGGTCCACACGGTCAACCATGGTCAACATAGTCAACTCGACCCATTGGGTCCCCATTTAGCCCATGGATCCAATTTGATGCCATGACCCTTTTATGGGTGGTTTAGCCCTTTGCATGTGGTTTACACACTTGTATGAAGCCTACCCATTTATCATTCACCTCATTTCCAATCAATTTAGCTTAGCCATAATAAAATTGAGCTTACCCAAATGGTCAAATAAGTCCATCATGACCCATTGGGTCCCAATTGGGTCCTTTGACCCAATTAACCATTTTGACCCAATTTGACGTACATTACCCATTTATTAAATTTGATCCTTATAATATGTTCATAGGGACTTAATTTGAACAATAGCCTCACCATTTTCTCATTTACAATCGCATCTATTAAATTTACCATTCCAGTGGCATTTTCGTGAATATTCATATCATTGAGAAATTGGGGTGTTACATAGCCGGTCATGCATTATATTGTTTCCTTAATGGTTATTCCGGCTATAACTAAATCTATGTTGCTCCTGAGGATCGGGAGAAAACAACATTCACTTGTCCATTCTGTGCGTTCGCCTATCGTCAAACGTTTTCTGGAAGTCTTCATGGATGACTTCTCAGTTTTTGGGTCAACTTTTGACGAGTGCCTACACCATCTGACCCTTGTGTTTGTCATATGAAAAGAAAAGAACTTAGTACTCAATTGGGAAAAATCTCACTTTCTGGTAAAATCAGACATAGTTCTAGGGCACATCATCTCAGAAAAAAGAATCGAAGTAGATAAAGCCAAAGTTAACCTAATCTCTAATTTGCCAGGACCCCAAATTGTTAAAGAGATTAGGTCATTCTTAGGTCATGCTGGATTTTGCAAAAGGCTTATCAAAGGATTCAGTGACATATCGCGATCTCTCTGTAGACTCCTGACCAAGGATGCCATTTTCAGTTTTGATGAAAAATGAGTCATAGCCTTTGAAAAATTGAAAACCGCTTTGACTTCTGCTCCAATCATACAACCACCTGATACCCTTTGAAATCATGTGTGATGCCTCTGACTATGCAGTAGGAGTCGTGTTAGGACAAAAAATGAACAAATTGCCTCATGTTATCTACTATGCTAGCAAAACATTGAATGACGCTTAACTTCATAACTATGTTAGACAAATTTCGATCTTACCTAGTAGGTTTGAAGGTCATCGTCTATTCAAATCACGCTGCACTCAAGTATCTTTTTTCCAAGAAAGAAGTTAAGTCCCACCTGATCCGATGGATACTTTTGCTACAAGAATTTGATATTGAAATCCAGGACAAGAAAGGTTCCGAAAATGTGGTAGCTGACCATTTGTCTAAATTGGTAACTAAGTTCACTAATGACACTCGTCTTATCACTGAGTCCTTCCCTGATGAGTGTCTCATGTCCATATCCCAAGTACCATGGTTTGCTGATGTTGCCAATTATCTTATCACTAGTCAAATGCCTCTGCATTGGACTAAGCAAGTTAGAGTTAAGTTTCTGCACAAATCAAAAGTTTTGTGTGGGATGATCTATATTGTTTACACATTGTGTTGACCAAATCATTCGTCGTTGTGTCCTTGAAGAGGAACAACGAAGTGTCATAAGTTTCTGTCATGATCAAGCATGTACAGGCCACTTTAGTGCTAAAAAAACAGCTGCAAAAATCCTGCAGTGTGTATTGTACTGGCCCTCCATGTTTCGTGATACCTATACCTATTGTGTTTCATGTGATAGATGTCAAAAATTAGGAAGTATAACCCGCCAGAATATGATGCCTTTAAACCCAATCTTAATCGTTGAACTCTTTGATGTTTGGGGCATCGATTTCATGGGATCTTCCCTAATTATTTTGAGAATCTATACATCCTCGTAGGTGTTGACTACATATCAAAGTGGGTAGAAGCAAAACCAATAATCAGTGATGGAGGTAAACACTTCTATAATCGCCCATTCAAAAAATTGATGAAATCATATGGGGTGATTCACAAAGTATCTACTTCCTATCACCCACAAACAAGTGAACTGTAATGCCCCTCCCTTTTTCACTCGTTTTCCATAAATCAGAGTCCTTTTTTCTTTTTTAAAAGAGTGAGAGAGAGCGGGACGTCACGACGTGAGCTAAGTCCGAACTTCTAAAGTCCGACCCTTAACTGGCCAACCCTGCATGTGCATGGACTAAGTCCACCAATACGGTTCAGACGCAATAAGTTATACATGCGGATTAAATCATAACTGCGGAATTATAATAGAACCTAATTCTATTCCATTTTAGATAGCAAAGTAGTCCGTCATTTTACAATGTTTTTCTTAACTTGAATATCCAAAATAAACCATTCAAACCATAGCAAATTATCTAAGTTATTACATGCCCAAACGCTAGCTACTCAAATTACATAGTCTATGAGAAACTTAAGCAAATGAATTTAAACGCATCCAAGCTCCTATGCTTGGCTCCGATCTCGTTCATCATTCCCTTCAGTTCCTGTGTCATCCACTAGGGTAGAAATAGGGCATTAGACAACGCCCCCAGTAGATATTCTAAATAGGGCTAACACATGGGTTAGTAACAAAAATCACATAAATAATATAATAACAAAAACAAGTAAGACAATGACATGCCATGGTGTCTTATGCAATGAGTCCCACCCATCACAAATACATATATCCTCTTGATGAAATTCTCCTCATCAAGGTATCCCCACAGTTGCCTTATGGACGCCCCGACAGAGTGTGTTCTCCGGATTCTTCTTGATGGATAATGCACATCAAGGTCTTCCCACGAATGTCTTACGGTTGCCCCGACGGAGCGTGGTCTCCGGTTACAAACATCCCTCCCATGCCATGCATGAGATGTAAATGAATACATGCTATGTAATAATATAATCATAGCATTAAAACCTCACATTTGAAACATATCATTTTTACAACATAACTCATCAAAATAAGAATTAAAACCATCACACATAACCCATGGTTTCAAAGAGGTAGAATCCTACCAATGGCCACTATAGTGTCCTTTCGTTTTCGTCCGAAAAGCGCTCACGATCTTGCACCCCTAGTGAGGTCCCATTACCTTATAAGATGTCAACCAATCAATCCCATGTCCTATTTGATTTACAATAATGTCTAAGTCCATAAATACACTTTGTGGGGTTCGGCCATACACCATGGCCGAACCTCACTCACTTGGTTTTAGTCCCTCTTTTGAGTCCTTTGATCCTTTAACTTAAGTCCAAGATCATATCACCTTTAATTCATTAATCTAATCATACATAAACTCTCTAGTCCACCAAACAGTCCCCATGGGGTTCGGCCATACACCATGGCCGAACCCATGGTCCATCATTTTCACCTATTTACATCTTTGCCATTTATACAAATCCATAACCAATAACATAATCCATGAACATAGATATATATAATTAAATCCCTCATTTCCTAGTTCAATCATCCATTCATTTAAACATGCATAACCACTCTAAATATCCCTTTAAAATGTTCCATCAAATGGTTCATTAAATGGTTCATGGGGTTCGGCCATACACTATGGCCGAACCCATGATGTCTTATCTCCATAATTACCATCTTAAGTTCATAAAAACATTTCTCATGGGGTTCGGCCATACCCCATGGCCGAACCCATGATCTTTCATTTTAGCCTATAATTACAACATTGCCATTATTTCCATCTCCTTACATAATCATTCATCTAACAAGGTTGGTCCATAAATGACCCATAAAATGGTTCATGAGGTTCGGCCATACACCATGGCCGAACCCTATGATGTCTAAATTCCAATTTCTCCATTGATTATTTACAATCTTTAATCCATAACACAAGTCCCTTCATGGGAAATTTAATCATAACCTTCTGTCATCCTTTACAATCCAAAAAGTCCATCAACCTAATTCCATTTTAAACCTTTTGAAACCAATAATAACCTTCCATGGTTTAACCACCTTTTGATCCATCTAAACCAATAATATTCTTCCATTAATTTCCTTAACATATATCAAACATTCATGCTTGATCCTTTGATGGGGTTCGGCCATACAACCTGCCCGAACCTCATCCAACCCCAATTTGGTCCTTGGTGGTTTTAATATATATATCATTTTAGGGTTTGGCCATGCAATGGCTGAACCATGTTTCCTTCACCATCATTTTTAATAAAACTTCATTGAGGACTTACCGATTCCGCGACTCCTCCGATTTTCTTCTCTCCGACTTATTCTTCCGATCCTTTCTTTCCTTAGCCTCTTCCTCCTTCCTTCTTAATCCTTTGGCCGAGAGTGAGAATTTGAGAGAGAGAGAGAGAGAGAGAGAGAGAGTTCGGCCTTGAGTTCTTGTGAGAGGGAGAGGATCTTGAGATGAATCTCTAAGTCTTTCCTCCTTTATCTTTGGGAGTGATCGGCCAAGAAAGACCTTAAAAGAGAGAGAAAGAGTGAGAGATAGAGAGAGAGAGGAAGAGAGAGTTCGGCCTGGAGAGGGCTTGAGAATGAGAGAGTCTAGAATCCAACTCCTTAGTCTTTTCTTGTTTAATCAAATTCCACCAAGGGTGGTGTCCTTTGGTGACACCCCTTTGTAACTCCCATTCTCATTTACCTTCTCATTGATACCTACATTGGGGGTTTCATCCTTGTGATACAACTCCCATGTCTCCAACAGTGCTATGGGTATGCCTTTGTGTAACCTCCACCAACCTTTCTCCTCCCATTAATGGTTCATTTGGGGGTTTCATCCATGAGATGAAACTCCCAACCGTTTGCCCCTTGGTTACCTTGTATAAAAACAAAACCGTCCCCTCCCATTAATGACCCATTTGGGGGTTTCATCCATGAGATGAAACTCCCATGATTCCAACATGAGCTATGGGTTTGAATTGTGTAACCCCCAAAACCTTTTCATCTCCTCATCAATGAGCCTTTAGAGTTTCATCCCAAGAGATGAAACTCCCACACCTCCAACGTGTAACCTTGACTTGGTCTTGGTGGGATGCACCTCTCTACCTTCCCATCCAACTCACCTCTTTAACTCAACTCATATAATCCAGAGAGAGAGGCAGAAGTATTGTTCATTGATCCAATTTACTAATACTGATCCATTTACCCATCAACCCACACCCACTCACCCCTATTCACCCATTCATCCATTTACCGAGACCCATCGACCTATTTGTCTATGTCTGAATTGAGTCATTATTGTCTAATTTTGAGTTTATCATGTCTAGTTTAGATTTTCATTGAGTCAGTCTAGCCTAGGAGTTAGTCATACATCATTTCATGCGCTTCCTAAGGTACATCTCAACCCTGATAGTTCATTTTCTAAGATATTTCTTCTTTTTCGCCTGGCCACTATAGATTAGGGAACATTGAGGACAATGTTTAATTCGAGTTTGAGGGTACTAAGGTCATCATATCTCATTTATCGGGAGAGTAAGTGAAAAACTGAGACCCCTTAAAAAAATTCAGCATCCATCATCCATCTTTGCCTTTGTGACCAGCAGACGTTAAAGAACTAGATAGAAGTCATGCACATAGATAGTTGAGTTTTTGTTTTCACAATGTGTCTATCTAGAACACAAGTTCCCCCAGACTTGTGTAAGAAAATCATTACCTTAGCTATGAGGGTGAGGAAGCTGGAAATCGAAGAGGAGCAACCCAAACCTCTTTGTGGTCGAAGTACTCTGGTTGCAAAAAGGAAAGCTAAGAGGCTAGCAATCTGTCATAAATGTGGACATATAAATCGCAATGGAATAATATCACATCAAGGAGTCCGTTGTGTGATAGTAGCAAAGTATAGATCTGTAAGCACGAATAGGCAAATTCTTTTGGATGCAGTCAAGGGTAGAGTAAGTCCTGAAAAACTGAGACTCCTTGAACTCCAAAGAACTGTTGATTTTATTTCATCGGCCTATAAACGTCTTGACAATCTGACGTTAAACAAGTCATAATCTTGCTTAGAAAAAAAAAGGCAGAATCATTTTTAGAGAAGAGTAAGTGAGGACTGAGACTTCTTGGGGCTTAAACACTGCCAATTTTAGTTTGAAAGAGATTACCACTTCGATCTGATGTAAAAAGAGTCACACTTTTAGCATTAGTAATTAGATAGAGATATTTATATCATACTTTTCGGGAAAGATTTTTATAAGATTTATACTTGGAAACTCTTGTATACGGCCATATTAAGTTTAGTCTAAAAAGAAAAATATTTACAAGTCGAGTAATCACTAGAGGAATACTAGTGGAGACTTAACCCAGTGAGCTTTAGAGTCATTCTCTTCTTCTGAGGTTTATAAGTCAATTCTATTTTCTTTGGTATCGCAAATAAGTCATTGTTGATCTCATTATTCTTCATCTTGGTCATATTACTGAGAACTCCATCAAAATTGAGTTAGTATGCCTGAAATTTTTCCAAATTTATTTGAAACAATAAAATCATCTTATGAAGTTTAGGATATGATATAGTCCATTTTTTGATCGTTTGAGTCTAAAAGCCCACCTATATTTGGTCATTTATCTTGATAGTTTCCCAGTTGAGCATTTAAAGTAGCCTGATTTCTTAACCAGCCATGTTGGCCATACCCAACTCCAGTTTAGGAGTATGGGCCAATTAAAAATATCCATGACCTATTCTTAGAAAAAGGTTAGAAATGACAATTTGGGATGGTACTCTAACAACAAGGGCACAAGAAAAAAGGAAGAAGAAAATAACATCTAAAGAAGGGAACATCCAGATACCAAAAAAGAATTCCCTAAGAAAAAAATAGAGAAAAAAGAAAAATAATACTTTGAAAAGTGCTGAAAGAAAAAAAATAGAGGAACAATATCCCGTTCACATTAAGAAGACCTCTAACCATTTCTGTTCAAAGTATTTAAATTTTTAAAGCCTTATATCCTTTTTTGATATGATTCGGTCCTAAGCCATGTTTTGTCTTATTAGGAAGTCCTATTGATCTTAGGTCTGAATAAGATATTTCATGTGGAGAATAGATGAGGAAAAATGATGGTATTTGACTCAACGTTCTCAGGAAAATGGCATCTATTCATGAGATAATTCATTTTCTTTTATATGAACCGTCCTTGTCTAATACATATGTGAGATATTTTGATTTGAATACATGAATTCCACTCACATATACCTTGAGAGAGAATGAACCCAAACCTCTAAGTGTTAATTTTTCTGAGAGATGTATCCAATGTGGTTTAGAGTCAAAACACATTTTCCAATTGTGTGAACAAAACTTGTGTCTATTTGGAAAACGAAGTCTATCTTAATATTGCCTAAGCACACACTACACTCCGGGTATAAGCCTTGTAAAATGAATTTTAGAGTTGTATAATGTTTAAAACCCTTGTCTATGTGTTCTTATTAAAAATGTTGATATTTGTTGGTATTATCACTGAAAGCCCTCACGAGACTAACTCGTCCACTAGTGGTGAGCTAGCGGCTTAAAGGCTTGTTGCATATGCTAAATGCAATCGAGAGTACCAACGAAACTGGTTTAGATAGTTTTAGTTTAGCACTTGTGTGTTTTTACATTTAGAATTATTTTTAGAGCTTTTAGGTAGTTTTGTCCAAGGACTAGCAAAATTTGAGTTTAGGAGTATTTGTTGAGCACTGAAATATTACATTTTTACCTCTGATTATTGGACTAGTTAGCCTTGATTTTGTATATATCACATGCATTTAATGTCATTTACTAGTTTTGTAGATAAAATTGGAAATTTCAGAAAATAATCTCAAATTAGTGGATAATTGCAAGTTTATAGCTTAATTTCGATGACCTTTAGTTTGTTTTTATGATTAATTTCACTCACTTTTAGGGTTTTCATGTAAATTGATTAGTCTATATCCCTCTATGAGAGTCTAAATTAAATCAATATTTTAGTTTTTAAAGTGGTGAAGTCAATTATTAAATTCTGGAAGAAAAAACATGCAATTCAAGTGGCAAAGGCTGAAATTCAAGATCCATGGGCCAGATATCCACTTCAATTGGGTCAAGCTAAGCTTCACAAGCCAACATTAGGCTAGGCCACAAGCAGTCCATACACATATTACAATTGGGCCAGACCAATATATACTTCAAAGTCCAGCAAAGGCCCAAGTCCTCAAGCTCAAGTCCAAGATCCACTGGAGCTCATTTATTGTAACACCCCGGATTTTCGAGTAATAAATATTTACTGAAATTGCCATTGAATTTGCAAATTAAAGGATATGGACCAAATATGGGTAAGTTGTGGGGTCAATTGACCAATTAAGACCCAATGTACATGTTATAAGGTTTAATTTAAAATATATGGGTAAGATGTGTTAAATGGGGTCAAGGTTGTTATTTGGGTCAAAATGCCCAATTGGGACCCAATGGTTCATGGTTGACTTGGTTGACCACCAAGTGAGTTCAAGCTTACTTTATTGGGGCTGAATTGAGTTGGAAATGGAATCAAATAATTGAGTTGATTCAAGTGAATTAAATGAGTAGAATTAAATGAGTGAGTTGAGCTAAATGGATAAGTTGAGTTGAATGAATTGAATTGAAAGATATGGAAACCTTCATTTCAAGTGAGTGGAGTGGGAAGATGAGGGGTTGTAGTTGTTTAAAAGACTCAAGTAAAGGCACACACGTTGGATGCATGGGAATTTTATCTCATGCATGAAACTCCAAATGGGAATCAATGGGAGGTGGGCCGTTTGGTGGGGGTTACACAAACCACATAGATAGCACACGTTGGGAAGCTTGGAAGGTTTCCATCTCAAGATGGAAACCCAAGAGCAACACGTTGGGAGGGTTTCATCCTTGGGATGAAACCTCCAAATGAAATTTAAACGGGGGAGATGAAAGGACATGGGAGTTACCAAGGGGTGTTACCAAAGGACACCACCTTTGGCAACCCTCATTAACCAAGAGAAGGGTTTTATCTTAAAGTCACACTCTTCCTCTCCCTCTTAGCCGTTCCCACCTCTCAAAGACAAGAAACACTTGGTGTTTTTCTCATCTCACTCTTTCCCTCTCTCACACAAAGCCGACCACTCATCAAGATAAAAGGATTTAGAAAAGTGTTTCATCTCAAACTATATGCAAGGCTGAATTCTATCTCTCTCTCAAACCTATACCCCTCTTGGCCGAACCACTTTTGGAGGTGTTATATTGATCAAGCTCACGCTCGGCCAAAGGATCAAGAAAAGAATGAGAGACTAAGGAAGGAAAGGATCGGAAGAACAAGTAGGAGGAAAAGAACCGGAGGCGTCGCGGAATTAGTAAGTGCTCAATAAACTCTTTTTAAATAAGAAAATGGTTAAGGACATGGTTCGGCCATTGCTTGGCCGAACCCTAAATTTTATGATGGATGAAAGAACCAAAGATGAACCATAGGGTTCGGCCATGCAAAGAGTCAAGGAAGTTTTAGGGTTTAAAATGATGTTTAAAAGGGAAGAACATGTCCGAACCCCATGAAAAGACATTGGATTTATTTTTATTGGATTTGAAGGAAGGAGATCACAAGTATATATGTTTGATTTTGTTAACGTCTTAAAAGGATTTAAATGGATGGAGGTATGAGAACCAATCATAGATGCATGATAATTTTTAATGGAAATAAGGAACCATAGCATGGCCGACCCCATGGAAAGACAACGATGGATAGTGTGTCATGTTTAATTAATTTTGAATATGAGTAATAATTTAGAAAGGTGTTGGGTTGATTGGATCAAAAATGGAAAAGAGGAGCACCAAAACCCAAGGGTGAGGTTCGGCCATGGTGTATGGCCGAACCCCACCAAGTACTCTTCATGGATTTAGATATGATAGGGTTCGACTATGTGCATGGCCGAACCCCATGAACCATTTAGTGGATCAATTTTGGGACTTGGTTATAAGTAAATAAACCAATTAATCAGCCATGGGCGGTAAATGGCATAGAATGTAATTAAGGGTGAAAAAGATGAACCATGGGTTCGGCCAAGGTGTATGGTCGAACCCCATGGAAAATATTTGTTGGATTTAAATGGTGATCAATTATAAACATTTGTGGTACAAGTGATTAGATGTAGAGGTCATGATCTTGTATCTAACTTGAAGATCAAAGGATTGAAAGATTAGCATAAAATCAAGGGAGTGAGGTTCGGCCATGGTGTATGGCCGAACCCCACTAAGTAATTTTTATGGACTTATGTTGTTATGTATGTAAGATGCTTAATGTGTGAATGATTAGATTAATGGATTGGTGGTTGGACTTAATTAAAAAGGACTAAATGACTTGAAAGAGGGACCAAAATAAAGATGGTGAGGTTCGGCCATGTTGTAAGGCCGAACCCCACTAAGGTGGATTTTGGTGGTCTAAGGGTTAAGTACCTTGTTTAGTGATGATTGACTAATAAATAATGAAGGGTAAAAATCAAAGTAAGTGCAGTTCGGCCATGGTGTATGGCCGAACCCCACAAAGGTGTGTTATGGACTTAAAACCAAATGGAAAATCAAATGGAATATGGATTGACTAGTTGATGTGTAACAAGGTAACAGGACCACACTGACGGGGCACGATCGTGATCGGTTGCCGGTTTAAAGCTCAAGGACACCTTAGTTATCTTGGGTAGGATTCTACCTCATTGGAACATGGTTATGTAATATGTTTTATCTTTATTTTACTGATTTATGTTGTAAATATATTATGCTTCAAAAGTGGAGTTTTAATGCTATGGTTACTTATATTACATAGCATATGGATATGTACATTCCATGCATGGCATGGGAGGGGAGTTTGTAACCCGAGGCCACGCTCCGTCGGGGCGTCCGTAAGGTAATCGTGGGAAGACCTTGATGTGTATAATCCCATCAAGAAGAATCCGGAGGCCACACTCCGTGGGGGCGTCCGAAAGACCACTATGGGGATACCATGATGAGGAGAATTCCATCAAGAGGTTACAAGTATTGTGATGAGTGGGACTCATTGCATAAGTCATATGGCATGGCATGATTTCATATGATTTTTGATGATATGATATTATATATGATTTTGTTACTAACCCATGTGTTAGCCCTATTTAGAATTCCTACTGGGCGCGTTGTTCTAACGCCCTACTTCTACCCTAGTTGATGACACACGAAGGGAACGGAACGAGGACGTGATTGGAGCCAAGCTTAGGAGCTTGGATGACTAAGTTATATTCTGTTTAAGTTATTCATGGACTATGAATTTGAATAGCTAGCATTCAGAATTGTAATAACGTACGTATATTTGCTATAGATTGGATGGTTAATGTTTGGATATTTAAGTTATGATAATTATGGTTAAGTATTGGACTACTTTACTATCTAAATTGGAATAGGATTGTTATCCTATTGTTATTCCGCATATATGATTTATTCCGCAAAGATTATAAATTACTATGTGTGAACCGTTTTCATGGACTTAGTCCATGCACACATAGGGTTGTCCAGTTAAGGGTCAGACTTTAGAAGTCCGGACTTAGCTCGCGTCGTGACGTCCCGCTGTTGCTCACTCTTCTATTTAAAAAAAAAAAGAAAAGACTCTGATTTTCGAAAGCTAGTGAAAAAGGGCTGGGCGTTACAGTTGGTATCAGAGCGAAACGGGAAGGTTGAATATTTCGAAATAAGATTAAGATTGTTTCATGTCTCAGTGACAGATAAGAATCCCAACTGACCGACTCTTCGGAGTCTGCTGCACGGGGGCCGGATTAATTTACTTCGTTAGACTCAGACTGAAACAATCAATCTGAGAATAACAAGGAATGATAGCAAAGGAAGTACAGTCACCATAATTGGATTTATCAAAAATAGCAAATTAGGAGATACTTCCCCGATATCCCCAAATTGAGAAGTGATACATGATACTTAGGGAAGTTTTCCCCGAGAACAGGAGAACATCAGGATTTCCCCAAATTGAGAAATGGTACTTGATACTTAGGAAGTTTCCCAAAAAAAAAAAAGAAATACAAAGAGTGTTTATTTGGCAATTTCCCCAAACAAGAGACATTATATGATGCATAGGAAAACGAACCAAACAAAGGACATTATGTGATACATATGGAAATTCCCCAAAACAAAGATTAGTTTGATTAGAACTGCTGTTGTTATTGACATGTTTCTGTTGTTGTGAAACAGATATGTAGAGCAACATTGAGTATACAAAGTTGTGGGACAGGGGAACCCCTAGCTGTCCGGTAGATCTGATTTCTTCTTCCAACAACTCCACCAAGCCGGACCGCTCTATGGAAGTTAATGTAGACGTCCAAGTAGGACCACCCGAGGATGTCGAAGTGAATCTAGCTCCTTTTCCAGAAGAGCATATGGGAGATATCCCAATGATAAGAGAATCCGTAGGGGAGATAGTGCCCGGGTATATGTACGAGTTGTGCAACCAGGAAAGGCACAATTGTACATTCTGCCCCTACCCCCTTGAAGTTATTTGCCCTGTTTGTGGACTTCATGGGCACGGGAAGGAGGGGACTAATTGTCCATACATTGGGGGACCGGGAATAATACCCTGTCTGACATGTGGAGTGTTGGGGCACACGTCGACATGCCCTGACAGCTTCTTTGATTTTTATGATGATGCAGGGTCTTCTACAGAAGGTTAGGCTAAGGAGTGGTAAGAGAATGTCGAGGAAAGGGGAGATTTTGTAAGGGTTGTGGGTACATTTTGAAGGGTAGTTCTAACCCTACCGACCCTTGTATTGTGATGGAAGTTTGAATAATTTTCAATAAAGTATGCAAACTTAAGAGTTTATGAGGACTTTGACACTGAGATGCATGTGACGATGTCACTTGATTTTATTGAGATGTGACATGGGTGCGTCCCTCACGTAACATTGACGAGATAAGTATATAGATTCTAGGAGTATGGCTTAGAGTAGCTATGAGACTGTGGGAGTCTTGATATGAAATACGGAGACTTGGTCCCGTAGGGTTGCCGTTGAGGGTGGGTCCCTCGCATGCTAAGCGCTGAAGGGCGCTCTCACGGCTATGTCGTACACTTCTTGTGCGTTGATGCGCAGAGCTAGATACTATTTTACCCCATGGGGGTGGTGCTAGCTTCGTTAGACGCGGTTCGACCGCCTTAGAGCTTGACTGAATCACCCTTGGGATGACGGGATATAAGGCGAGGTAAACTTGATCACGTTGGACGTGGGTCTTCCGCTTAGTAAGTCATGGGCCCCAAGTCTTGCTAGAGGTTGGGGTATATTTATGATTTGATATTGTTGCCACAGTCACGTAGTGATTCATTCGAGTGTTGTTCATACGGATAGAATATCTCAAGGTAGATGATGTGCCCTGGATTAATAATGCCCAAGGATGGATTATGCTCATGAATGGATTATACCCAGAGGGGGGTTATATTCATGGATGGTTATTAATGATGGATGTATATAACTGTGGATGATGTTTCCCATAGTGGTTTGGATTGATGTCGGGTATCGGTATCGTAGAAGTTTTGAACAAAAGGTGTTAGCCACATAGTGATTTATGTGCAAATGAAGATATACTTACTTTTGGAGATGTACATAGTGGAAAAGTGAAGTCTAGTGAAACTCGAATGGGAAGCTATGGGTGACTGCCGAGTTAGTCTAGCTAGCTGACTCTGTAGTTAGCCGATGGAGTTCCAGGAGAGTACAGCTAGAAACCTAGTTGAAATGGAATCAGCGAAACTCTTGAGCATAGGCTCGTATTGGCAGGCTACCTCACACAGAGAGTAGACGAAAGAACGTATTGAGCGATTACGTATGGAAAATATCTTGTGAGTAGGTAAAGTGAAAAAGAGTACATTGATCTACAAAGATCGCAAATGGGCTCACGGGGAAAAGAGATAACATGAGACAGAACAAAGGATGTTACGAAACCGAGCGATTCAGTTCGTCAAGGTGGTAAAGGATAGACATGGTAATGAGGAAGCCACTTGGGAACTTGAATCGGAAATGAGAACAACTCACCCTGAGCTATTTATGTAAATCGTTTGAAACCCTACTTCAATTGATTTTCGGGATAAAAATTTTAAAAAGAGGGTTGTATTGTAACACCCTGGATTTTCGAGTTATAAATATTTACTGAAATTGCCATTGAATTTGTGATTTAAAGGATATGGACCAAAGATGGGTAAGTTGTGGGGTCAATTGACCAATAAAGACCCAATGTACATGTTATAAGGTTTAATTTAAAATATATGGGTAAGATGTGTTAAATGGGGTCAAGGTTGTTATTTGAGTCAAAATGCCCAATTGGGACCCAATGGGTCATGGTTGACTTGGTTGACCACCAAGTGAGTTCAACCTTACCTTATTGGGGCTGAATTGAGTTGGAAATGGAATCAAATAATTGAGTTGATTCAAGTGAATTAAATGAGTAGAATTAAATGAGTGAGTTGAGCTAAATGGATAAGTTGAGTTGAATGAGTTGAATTGAAAGATATGGAGACCTTCATTTCAAGTGAGTGGAGTGGGAAGATGAGGGGTTGTAGTTGTTTAACAGACTCAAGTAAAGGCACACACGTTGGATGCATGGGAATTTTATCTCATGCATGAAACTCCAAATGGGAATCAATGGGAGGAGGGCCGTTTGGTGGGGGTTACACAAACCACATAGATAGCACACGTTGGGAAGCTTGGAAGGTTTCCATCTCAAGATGGAAACCCAAGAGCAACACGTTGGGAGGGTTTCATCTCAAGGATGAAACCTCCAAATGAAATTTAAACGGGGGAGATGAAAGGACATGGGAGTTACCAAGGGGTGTTACCAAAGGACACCACCTTTGGCAACCCTCATTAACCAAGAGAAGGGTTTTATCTTAAAGTCACACTCTTCCTCTCCCTCTTGGCCGTTCCCACCTCTAAAAGACAAGAAACACTTGGTGTTTTTCTCATCTCACTCTCTCCCTCTCTCACACAAAGCCGACCACTCATCAAGATAAAAGGGTTTAGAAAAGTGTTTGATCTCAAACTATATGCAAGGCTGAATTCTATCTCTCTCTCAAACCTATACCCCTCTTGGCCGAACCACTTTTGGAGGTGTTATATTGATCAAGCTCACACTCGGCCAAAGGATCAAGAAAAGAAGGAGAGACTAAGGAAGGAAAGGATCGGAAGAACAAGTAGGAGGGAAAGAACCGGAGGCTCGCGGAATTACTAAGTGCTCAATAAACTCTTTTTAAATAAGAAAATGGTTAAGGACATGGTTCGACCATTGCTTGGCCGAACCCTAAATTTTATGATGGATGAAAGAACCAAAGATGAACCATAGGGTTCGGCCATGCAAAGAGTCAAGGAAGTTTTATGGTTTAAAATGATGTTTAAAAGGGAAGAACATGGACCATAGGGTTCGGCCATTTTGTATGGCCGAACCCCATGGAAAGACATTGGATTTATTTTTATTGGATCTGAAGGAAGGAGATCACAGGTATATGTGCTTGATTTTGTTAGAGTCTTAAAAGGATTTAAATGGATGAAGGTATGAGAACCAATCATAGATGCATGATAATTTTTAATGGAAATAAGGAACACCCCCATGGAAAGACCATGATGGATAGTGTGTCATGTTTAATTAATTTTGAAGATGATTAATAATTTAGAAAGTTTTGGGTTGATTGGATCAAAAATGGAAAAGAGGAGCACCAAAACCCAAGGGTGAGGTTCGGCCATGGTGTATGGCTGAACCCCACCAAGTACTCTTTATGGATTTAGATATGATAAGGTTCGGCTATGTGTATGGCAGAACCCCATGAACCATTTGGTGGATCAATTTTGGGACTTGGTTATAAGTAAATAAACCAATTAATCAGCCATGGGCGGTAAATGGCATAGAATGTAATTAAGGGTGAAAAGGATGAACCATGGGTTCGGCCATGGTGTATGGCCGAACCCCATGGAAAATATTTGTTGGATTTAAATGGTGATCAATTATAAACATTTGTGGTACAAGTGATTAGATGTAGAGGTCATGATCTTGTATCTAACTTGAAGATCAAAGGATTGAAAGATTAGCATAAAATCAAGGGAGTGAGGTTCAGCCATGGTGTATGGCCGAACCCCACTAAGGAATTCTTATGGACTTATGTTGTTATGTATGTAAGATTCTTAATGTGTGAATGATTAGATTAATGGATTGGTGGTTGGACTTAATTAAAAAGGACTAAATGACTTGCAAGAGGGACCAAAATTAAGATGGTGAGGTTCGGCCATGTTGTAAGGCCGAACCCCACTAAGGTGGATTTTGGTGGTCTAAGGGTTAAGTACCTTGTTTAGTGATGATTGACTAATAAATAAAGAAGGGCAAAAGTCATGAAGTTCGGCCATGGTGTATGGCCGAACCCCACAAAGGTGTGTTATGGACTTAAAACCAAATGGAAAATCAAATGGAATATGGATTGACTGGTTGATGTGTAACAAGGTAACGGGACCACACAGACGGGGCACGGTCGTGATCGGTTGCCGGTTTAAAGCTCAAGGACACCTTAGTTTTCTTGGGTAGGATTCTACCTCATTGGAACATGGTTATGTAATATGTTTTATCTTTATTTTACTGATTTATGTTGTAAATATATTATGTTTCAAAAGTGGAGTTTTAATGCTATGGTTACTTATATTACATAGCATATGGATATGTACATTCCATGCATGGCATGGGAGGGGAGTTTGTAACCGGAGGCCACACTCCGTCGGGGCGTCCGTAAGGCAATCGTGGGAAGACCTTGATGTGTATAATCCCATCAAGAAGAATCCAGAGGCCACACTCCGTCAGGGCGTCCGAAAGACCACTGTGAGGATACCTTGATGAGGAGAATTCCATCAAGAGGTTACAAGTATTGTGATGGGTGGGACTCATTGCATAAGTCATATGGAATGGCATGATTTCATATGATTTTTGATGATATGATATTATATATGAATTTGTTACTAACCCATGTGTTAGCCCTATTTAGAATTCCTACTGGGCGCGTTGTTCTAACGCCCTACTTCTACCTTAGTTGATGACACAGGAAGGGAACGAAACGAGGACGTGATTAGAGCCAAGCTTAGGAGCTTGGATGACTAAGTTATATTCTGTTTAAGTTATTCATGGACTATATATTTGAATAGCTAGCATTCAGAATTGTAATAACGTACGTATATTTGTTATGGATTGGATGGTTAATGTTTGGATATTTAAGTTATGATAATTATGGTTAAGTGTTGGACTACTTTGCTATCTAAATTGGAATAGGATTGTTATCCTATTGTTATTCTGCATATATGATTTATTCCGCAAAGATTGTAAATTACTATGTGTGAACTGGTTTCATGGACTTAGTCCATGCACACATAGGGTTGGCCAGTTAAGGGTCGGACTTTAGAAGTCCGGACTTAGCTCGTGTCGTGACGTCCCGCTCTTGCTCACTCTTCTATTTCAAAAAAAAGAAAGACTGATTTTCGGAAAGCTAGTGAAAAAGGGCGGGGCGTTATATTTATAAACCCAAAACCTAAGCCCATACCCATTCACACTCCCAAAGCCTTGTCCATTTGAATTCCATCTCCACCATCCATTATCCATCTTAAATCCAGACCATTCATCTCATGCATCAAATTTTGGTAAACCTTAGAGCCACCTTTTCATATCCATCACATACATTTATCATCTTAGATCTAGGCCATCCAATTCACCCATCATCATGATCAACCCTTCAATCTTAAACCGCCATTAGGAAACTTACCTTTTATAAATTTATTTTGACCAAATTACCTTAAAAAAATTAGATCTAGATTTCATTCAATCCTAGCCATTCATCCATAAAACCCTAGATTTAGATAACATTGCACTCCAAACAACTCCATCCTGTCCATGCGCATATGCCATGTCATGTACATATCACACACTCAATCCACAACACTCCACACGATTTTCTCACTAAAAATTCTCCATGCACTTAGACCAAAACCCATCTTGATACATTCCCAAGATCCAAAACACCTCATCATCCCAATCTTTCCACCTCCACACGATTTTCCCATATCTTGTCCACCTAATTTGAAATTCCATGTAGTCAACCCTCCACATCACGGCCTATCATCTCATCCATTCATTGCATTGCATTGCATTAAAACCCTAAACACATGCAAAATTCATCCATGCCCTATCTTCTCTCTTAAATCCCAATTTTCTCTCATCTTTTGCTTAACCACCAAGCCAAACTCAATCCCAAGCAACACAAATTTGTGTATGCCCTATAAACCCTGACTAATCTTTTCATTTCAAATCCCATCCATCCACCTTAAAGTGAGATCCAATCTTAGCCCTCCATTAATAACTTAAACCAAGATTTAATCCCAACCATCCATTCATTCCTGGAGCCTATAAATAGAGCATTAAGCACAACACAAAATTCAAATTTGACCTAGACCTCAAGAGGACCAAAGGCTTGAGAGAAAAGACAAGAAGATAGGAGCAACATTCGAATTTACAAAGTGAGAGTTGTAAATTTTATTTTTATTTTGTCTCTCTTATATCTAATTTATAGTGTCTGTACTGAATTCTTCCATGAAATAAATACAAAACATTCTTTTAGAACCCTGAAACATCAATTTTTGAATATCTTTGATAATTGTTTAGATTTGATTTTAAAATTTATATTCTTTATTTAATTAATTGGACATGAAATAGTTAGAGCTTAGGCTGTTAGTGTTGAATCTAAGTTACTAAGGCCAGATTGTTAAATTAAAGTTTATAAATACTTAACTTTGATGGACATGAATTGATATTTGGACTTTTACGCAAATTTCATATCTAGATTTTGAATTTGTTTATACATTTTGGATAATGAAAGGTCTATTCCAATAACCAACCTTTAAATTATGCATTTATTTATTATGGTATATACATTTTTTGCCAATTTATTTACTGTCTTTAGTTACATTAGTCACTTTATATTTTTGTTGTATAAAAATTGTTTACTTTATGTCCTTATTGTAAATCTTGTATGTTTATTATTAAATTCTTTAATTCTTTGTATCCAAACACTCTCTCTCTCTCTCTCAAATTTCACCTAAAAAAGGCTGGAGATGTGTTATTTTGACTTTAAAACATATAATTTTAAATTGAGATTAAGATTAACATTTTAGTTCACTATGTTAAAAACAAAGGACAGATTTGATTCTTGACAATAATTGGATTTAATTCAAACATCTTATTTTGTTAATTTTACAAGTTAGATACAAATTGGGTAAAGATGTTATTTTGATTTTTAGATCTAAGATTTATTAAAACCCAAGTATTAAGGGTTCCTTGATTTAAACAATTGATTTCGATTTTCTTGGAAATATATCTTTTTAAAGGAATGCGAATTTCATTTTAGTGCATATATTTTGTGATTTTTCATTAGGTTCGACCTCCCACTCTAACTCTTATATTATAAATGATTCGTGGTCTTGCGAGTTATAAATGTAAAATTTGACAACAACAATGTGTAATACCCTAGATTTTTTAATATATCAATATTTACGAAAATGCCATTGGATTTATATATTGAAGGGTTATGATCATAGATGAGAAAAAATGGTGGGACCCATTGTTCAAATAAGACCCAATGTAGGTGTTATGGGATTAAATTAAATTAAATGGGCAATGTATATTTATTTAGGTCAAAGAGGTTAATTGGGTCAAAGGACCCAATGGGTCATAAATGACATGATTAATCATTGAGTGAGCTCAAAGCTCAATTGGTTTAAGTTTCATTAAATATTTGAGTTGGTTTGAGTTGAAATAAATAATGGAGTTTAGTTGAGTTGAATTTATGGTTGAGTTAGATTAAATGGATGAGTTGAGTTGGGTGAGCTAAATAAATGAGTTGGATGGAATATTTATTTTAAGTGAGTGGAGTGTGTGAATGAGAGTGGAGTGTTTGTAATTCCAATTTTAAAACAAGAAAAACATTTGCTGCATGGAGAGGCTTTACCATGCATGTAACCCCTAGATAAGAAATGAATGGGGGACGGTTTTGGGAGTTACAAATGGGAGGAGTTATGTTCTAAATTCAAACATTTTTACACATTGAAATTGCATGGAGATTTTAGGTTATGCATGAAAGATTAGTCTATGCATAATAGGAATTTGGATGGTTCAAGGGTTAAGTTACAAAACCGTTGGCATGTAGGAGTTTCATCTCAAGGATGAAACTCCCACATGAGCATATAATGAAAGGTGGCTATTATGGATTACCAATTCAAACATGACCGTTGGAGCTTATGGGAGTTTCATTTCAAAATGAAACTCTCACATGCAAGGATAATGAGAGATGATTGATGGAGGGAATGTATACAACAAAGACATGCATGGAACCGTTGGAACATGGAGAGTTTCATCTCAAAGGTGGAAACCCAAGGAAGGTATTAAGCAAATGGGAGTTACAAAGTGTGTTCACATTTGGAGAGGTGATGGAGAAGGGTTGCATCTAGGGCAGCCAAGAGCCAAAACCGTTGGAGGGTTTTATCGCAAGGATGAAACCCCCAAATGAAAAAAGTTATGGAAGTAAATGGGAGGGGAGTTACAAGTGGTGCCTTAGGCTGAATTTCATTAGCCAAAGGAGCTTCATTTTTACTCTCTCTCTCTCTCTCCCTTGGACTGTTTTCATCTCACAAGACAAAGATTATTGACTGATTTTATTTCATACCAATCAGTCCTTGGTTGATCCTTTCACCAAGACAAAAGTCAGCAAAGGAGTTTGGCAACAAGGCTTATCACTCTCATCCAAGACCAGTTCTCTTTCTCTCTCTCTCTCAAATCTATACCTTGGCCGAATTATTCCAAGGAGATTGCAGCAAGGTTAGTCTCAGCTAAGAGAACAAGAACGAAGGAGGAAGGCTAAGGATCTAAGAGGAGCAAAAGGAACGGAAGAACAAGCAAAGATCAAATCGGTGGAGTCGCAGAAACGGTAGGTGTTCTATAATTTTTGTTAAGTAAGATAACCAAAGAAACATGTTAAGTACATTGTATGTCCAAATCTTAAAAAGGGATGTACAAAAACTGTTGAGTATGAAAAGGAGGTGATTAGGTTTGGTCATGATGTATGGCCAAACCCATCAAAGGGTATGATCATGGTTATGAAGTTTAAAGGAATAAGTAAAGGAACCATAGGGTTCCGCCATGAGTATGGCCGAACCCCATGGAAGAAAATGGATGGATAATGATGTATAAAAGGGATAAGAAATGGATCATAGGGCTCAACCACTTGGGATGGCCAAACCCCATGAAAAGACTTGGTGAATTTTTAGGGTTTTTGAGAGATAAAAACCTTACTATGTAATGAAGGTTTAAAGGATTTTTAAATGTAGATAAGGTTACTGTTTTGGATCGGCAATTGCATGGTTAAACCATGTTGTTTTCTCTAAATTGCTGATCATAAACCATGGATAGATGATGGACTAATTGAATTAAGAGAACCATAGGGTTCGGCCATGTGTATGGCCGAACCCCATGGACTATTTTGATGGATAATCTGATTAAAGTTTATGATGGAAATTATGTAATAATTATATGCTTGATTTAAGAATTATATGGACTTAGTATAGGTAAATAATCAGCCATCATGGATGATGGAAAGAGGAACAAAAACCAGTTTGGTGAGGTTCGGCCATGAAGTATGGCCGAACCCCACTAATGGTCATTGGTGGCCTTAGTGTGTAGTTAATAATATGATTGAAGATGTATGTAAGAATGATTTAAAGACCAAATCAAGTGGTGAGGATTGGCCATGTTGTATGGCCGAACCCCACCAAGGTGGATTAATTATGGTTATTGGTTTTTAAGTAAAAATTGAACAATGGTTAGTATAGTGGCATTATGGTAAATATGGATGAAATGATCAAAGATGAAATGACCGAAGGATTTGAAATATGGGCCAAAACCAAAGTGGTAAGGTTCGGCCATGTCGTATGGCCGAACCCTACCAAGGTACATTTGGAGGATTAGGTTATTTGGATAAATAAAAAAGAGACCAAAGTTTAAGTGGGTGAGGTTCGGCCATGGGGTATGGCCGAACCCCACAAAATGGTTTTTGGGACTTAGGCTTAGTTGGAAATAAAATGGATATATATTTGACTTGCTCTTATGTAAATAAGGTATCGAGATTGTTTGAACGGTGTACTAGTCGTAAACGGGTGATAGTTTAAAAGAACGGTCAATCGAAGTGAACATTGAGTAGGTTTCCTACCTTTTTGTAACCACACATATATGTGATGTTTTATCTTAATTTTGATGATTTATGTGCTAAGTTATCATGTTTCAAAGTAGTTTTGTATGGTAATATGTATTTACAAATAGCATGACATCATGGACATCACATGCATGGCATGGGGTGGTGATTATGAAAACTGGAGGCCACACTCCGTCGGGGCGTCCGAAAGACCACTGTGGGGTACCTTGATGATGAGAATCCCATCAAGAGGAATCCGAAGGCCACACTCCGTCGGGGTGTCCAAAAGACCACTGTGGGATACCTTGACGATCAGAATCCCGTCAAGAGGAGGCTATGTATAATTGTGATGGGTGGGACTCATTACATGAGCATAACATACATAGCATTGTTTTTATGAGGTTTTGATGAACATGTATTAGTATATTATTTGCATGTTGTTTTACTAACCTTGTGGTAGCCCTAATCGGAAACACTACTGGGCGCGTTGATCTAACGCCCTATCTCTACCCTTAGTGGATGACGTAGGAAAAGGGAAGAACGAGGATCGTGATGGAAACCAATCATAGGTGCTTGGGCTTTGAATGGACTTTGAATTATGGACTTTTTATTTAAGTTATTTGGACAATGTAATTTGATAGTTAGATGTTATTGACATGTAATAATGTAGTTAACTATGGTTTGGATGGTTTGGTATGAATGTTTAGTTTAAGGCTACGCTAGTAATTTTGGAGATAATGTTTACATGATTTGCTATCTAGAAAATGGAAAATGGAGTAGTCTTAGGATCTATTATAACCATCAGTTAGACTAAATAAATTATGCAAGTTCATCGTACCATGTGTGGATCAGTTCTTATGGACTTAGTTCATACGCACATGGGCTTGGCCAGTCAAGGGTCAGATTTTAGAAATCCGAACTTAACTCGCGTCGTGACATTCCACCCCAATCACTTGTTTATTATGATATAAAAAATAAAATAAACTCGGATTATTATGGTGAAAAGGGAGGGGCGTTACAGTTGGTATCAGAGCGAAACGGGAAGTTGAATCTTTCGAAGTAAGATTAAGACGGTTTCATGTCTCACTGACAGATAAGAATCTCAACTAACCAACTCTTCGGAGTTCGCTGCACGGAAGCCGGATTATTTTACTTCGTTAGACTCAGACTGAACATTCAATCTGAGAACAACAATGAATGATAGCAAAGTAAGTACAGTCAAAATAAATAGATTTATCAAACATAGCAAAATAGGATATATTTCCCTAAAATACCCGAATTGAGAAACAAAAGATACTTAGGGAATTCCCCAAAAAAAAAAAAATCAAGAGTGCTTATTTGGAAATTTCCCCAAAAGTAAGAAAATACAAACTTTATGATAAGAACTAAGTCATGATATTTTTCAGTGGCTTAGGAAAAAAAATGCCTCCAAAGAGAAGGACCAAGAGAAGGACCCAACAAAACCAAAATGGCGATGAAGCGGAGGTAGAACAACCTCGAAATGAAGAGGAGGTAGAACAACCTTGAAATGAAGAGGATGTAGAAAATAACGTGAATATACCAGTGGTACCACCCGAACTACAAAACTTGGTTCAAGCGGTGGTCACTTTGGTGCTTCAACAGCACTTGAACGGGAATGGAACCACCAACGAGACCAATGACAGGACATGGTCAGGGACTTCCAGTAACAGCGCCCTCCTTACTTCAAAGGGAAAGAAGGGCTGTTGGAGCAGAAAATTGGCTGAAGAAGATGACTCAATCCTGACCCTACTCAAGATTTCGAGTCATGCTGACAAGATTTTACTGCCACGTCACAACTGGTTGATGATGCCGGTAAATGGTGGGAGGTGGTAGAGAAGCAGCGAGCACTCCTTCCGGAAAGAGAGAGGACTGCAATGACGTGGGAGCAGTTCTCAGCTACCTTTTTGGATCATTATTTTCCCGAAGAGGAGAAGGAGCGCCAGACTCAAGCTTTTCTATCCTTGGAACAAGCTACCATCACTACCACCAGGAGTTTCTCAGTTTGTCTTGCTATGCATTCTATATGGTGGATACAGAGTATCGAGGGCACGCAAGTTTGAGCGGGGCCTACGGCCAAGCATAAGGGCCAAGGTAACCATATTCAAAGCAGCTACATTGGCGGAGGTGGTCAGCAGGGCCACTATAGCAGAGCAAGAGATAGCTGAATTAGTGCGCTTTGACAACCGTCGAGCTCAGAGTGAGAGGGGTACATTTCAGCCCAACAAGAAGTTCCGACCGAACTTTAGCAGACCCTCACCATCCACTGGGTCAACAGGGGACTTTCGTCCCAATCATCCCTCCCCATCTGCATCAGTCACTCAGGCCCCCAGGGGGGTGAACAACTGCTTTCATTGTGATCAGCCGGGCCATTTTAAGAGGGAATGCCCACAACTCAACAAACCCTCTTATTCCAGAGGTTCATTTCGCCCACTAGCTAGACCAGCTAATTCACGAGGAGGCAGGACATTTAACCAGGCGGGACGGGCTCCTACAAGATCTGGACGGTTATTTACCTTAGCTCCTCCAGCAACAGTGGATCACTCTGTGATTCAAGGTATGGCTGTAGTCAGTAGTTCCTACGCCTTTGCTTTATTTGATTCTGGAGCATCCCACTCTTTCATATCTGCTGCATTCATATCTGCAACTGGAACTTTAGTAAAAAAATTGTCCACATCACTCACCATTGTATCCCCCGTCGGAGACACGTCACTGGGGCTTATATGCATAGCAGTGAATACTGAACTCGCTGGACTCAGATTTGAGTTCAACTATTTGGTAATTGATATGACAGAGTACGATGTTATATTCGGCATGGACTGGTTGGCTAGTTTTCAGGCCAACATTGATTGCTATCGCCACAGGATAACATTTTGGTCACCCGAAGGAAAACAACATGTGGTGCGTACTGATAAACAAAGCAGACTGCATGAAGGGTTGATTCATCTGGTATTGAACAGTATCAGAATCAACAAGGCACCGGTGGCTGAACTTCCGGCGATAGTAAAGGACTATGAAGATGTATTCCCAAAAGAACTCCCTAGCTTGCCTCCCATGAGGGAGATTAATTTTGAAATCAAGTTGTACCCTGGCACTTCACCTGTGTTATTACCACACTACCGGATGGCACCAGAGGAGATGTCCGAGTTAAAGAAGCAGATTGATAAACTGCTCAAACTGGGGTGCATTGGAAACCGTACATCGTCTTGGGGAGCTCCGGTTTTATTTGTGAAGAAGAAGGATGATTCACTGCGTATGTCCGTAGATTATCGAAAACTGAATCACGTGACAGTCAGGAACAACTACCTTCTACCTAGGATCAATGATCTATTTGATCAACTTAGAGGTTCCAGTCATTTCTCTAAGATTGACCTGATGTCCGGATACCATCAAATCCGCGTTAGGGAGGAGGACATAGAGAAGACAGCCTTCAGAACGTGGTATGGACTCTATGAGTTTGTAGTCATGTCGTTTGGACTCACCAATGCATCGGCTGTGTTCATGGATTTAATGAACAAGATCTTCTGTCCTTACTTGGACCAGTTCATGATTGTATTTATTAATGACATCCTGATCTATTCCAAAACTCAGGAAGAACATGCTGAGCACCTGAGGATAGTTCTGAATACTTTGAGGAAGAACAAATTATATGCCAAAGCCAGCAAATGTGAATTCTGGCTACCCAAGGTTAACTTCTTGGGGCATATTATATCAGCAGAAGGTATAGTCGTGGACCCGGCTAAAGTGGCGGCAGTGAGAGAATGGAAAGCGCTAAAGAATGTAACCGAGATCCGTAGCTTCTTGGGATTTGCTGGTTATTACAGGAAGTTTATCATGGACTTCTCCAAGATAGCATCTCCACTTACCTGACTCACTCAGAAAGGAGTCAAATTTGAGTGGTCAGATGTGTGCAACCGGAGATTTGAGGATCTGAAAGATAGACTTACAAGGGCTCCTATTTTGATTTTGCTAGAAAAAGGCAAGGGTTATGAGGTACAATGCGACGCTTCAGGAGAGGGACTTGGGTGTGTCCTCAGTCAAACTCATCGTGTGGTGGCTTATGGTTCAAGACAATTGAAAATACATGAACGCCTCTATCCTACGCACGATCTTGAACTAGTCGCAGTGATTTTCGCTCTCAAAAGCTGGAGACACTATCTATATGGCGAGAAATTTGAAGTATTTTCAGATCATAAGAGCTTGAAGTACTTGTTTGATCAGAAAGAGCTCAATCTGAGGCAGTGCAGATGGATGGAGTATCTGCAGGATTATGAGTTCGCACTTCGGTATCACCCTGGCAAGGTGAACAAGGTGGCAGATGCCCTCAGCCTCATATCACATGCATCAGTGGCATGTTTGATCAGGACAGAATGGGAGATGTTGAATACCATACGAGAGTTCAATTTATTTATCAATAACCATGGGAGTATGTACAATTTGATCATATGGTCCAACATGGTTACCAAGATTGAACAGGAACAACGGATAGGCCCGGAAGTGGAGGAGATATGGCCGAGATGTCTACTGGTGAAGTCATACCGGAATGGGAGTTACGACTAGGACAGGGTCTTGTATTCCGAGGAAGGATATATGTGCGTAAGAGCTGCAGAAGAGAGTTACTGATTGAGGCACATCAGACCAAACTCTCTATTCATCCGGGCAGCACCAAGATGTATCACGACCTGAATAGACATTACTGGTGGCACATACTCAAGAGGGATGTGGCAGAATTTGTGGCTCATTGCTTAACTTGTCAGCAGGTAAAAACGGAACATCAGAAACCACCAGGGTTCCTCAAACCTTTACCAGTGCCGGAATGGAAATGGGAGCACATCTCCATGGATTTTGTGATAGGGTTGCCAAAGTCTTCAAAGGGAAATGATTCAATATGGGTCGTGGTAGACCAACTGACCAAGTCTGCACATTTTCTTCCCATTGAGATGACAAACTCATCTGAGACTTTGGGTCCGCGATATATCAAGGATATCATTAGGCTACATGGTATTCCACGGACTATTGTGTCCGACAGAGATGAACGTTTCACCGGCAGAGTATGGCAGAGTATGTAGTCGGCCATGGGAACAGATCTACTGACTAGTACAGCAATCCATCCACAGACTAATGGGCAGTCTGAGAGAACCATACAAACATTGGAGGATATGCTGAGAGCGTGCATGCTAGATTTCAAGGGTGGATGGGAGGATCACTTGCCGTTGGTAGAGTTCTCATACAATAATAGTTACCAGGCAAGCCTCCAGATGGCTCCATTTGAGGCATTATATGGTAGACCATGTAGATCACCTGTGTGCTGGACAGAGACCGGTGAGCCTACACTGATTGGACCTGAGTTTGTTGTAGAGACCACAACGCAGATACAGTTGATACGGCAGCACTATTGGCTACACAGAGTCGTCAGAAAAGCTATGCTGACAAGAGAAGGAGGTTCCTTGAATTTGAAGTGGGGGACATGGTGTTCTTAAAAGTCTCACCACGAAAGGGACACATGAGATTTGGAAAGAAGGGGAAGCTGTCGCCAAGATATGTGGGACCGTTTTCAATCATAAGAAGGATGGGGAATGTGGCTTATCAATTAGCACTCCATTCACAGTTAACATCTTTGCACGATGTGTTTCATATATCGATGTTAAGGAAGTACAATCCTGATCCCTCTCATGTACTGAACATACAAGACATAGATGTCCAAAGCGACGTGAGATACGTCGAAAAGCTTGTCCGAGTGGTGGACACAGAACAAAGGGTATTACGGAACTGAGTGATCCAGTTTGTTAAGGTGGTATGGATCGATACGGTACTGAGGAAGCCACATAGGAACTGGAGTCGGAAATGAGAACAGCTCATCCTGAGTTATTTACGTAAATGTTTGAAACCCTATTTCGCTCGATTTTCGGGACGAAAATTTTAAAAAGAGGATTGTATTGTAACACTTCGGAATTCCATGTTATCAATATTTACGAAATTTTCCATTTTAATTGTGAATTAATGGATATGGTTTCAATAAGAAATAAATGGGTAAGATTGTTAATTGGGTCAAAATTTGTTAATTGGGTCAAAATGGCCAATTGGGACCCAATGGGTCATGTTTGACTTGGTTGACCGACAAGTGAGTCCAAGCTTAATTAAGTTGGGGCTGATTTGAGTTGGAAATGGAATCAAATAATTGAGTGATTCAAGTGAATTAAAGGAGTTGAATTAAACAGGTGAGTTGAGTTAAATGGATGAGTTGAGTTAAATGAGTTGGATGGGAAGTTATGGGGATATTCATCTCAAGTGAGTGGAGTGTGAAGTTGAAGGGTTGTTGTTTGAAATTCAAACAAAGGCAAGGCACACGTTGGAGCCTTGGAGTTTCATCTCATAGATGAAAATCCCACATGGAGAGATAATGGAGGTGGACGGTTACACATTTGAAATTCAAACAAGGCACACGTTGGAGCATTTCAAATGTGGATGGTTACACATTTCAAATTCAAACAAATGGGGTGGATGGTTACACATTTCAAATTCAAACAATGATACACGATGGAGCCTTGGAGTTCCATCTCATAGATGAAACTCCCACATGGAGAGATAATGGAGGTGGACGGTTACATATTTGAAATTCAAACAAGGCACACGTTGGAGCATTAAGGAGAGAGGTTAAGGAAAATGGGAGTTACACCAAGGGCTTCACCAAAGCCATCATCCTTGACGACCACATCATTGGAACAAAACAATTTTTATATTCATTTCACTCTCTTCCTCTCCCTCTTGGCTGTTTCTCTCCCTCAAACCCTCTCTTGGCCGATCACTCCTCAAGACCAAAGACATAAAGTTTCATCTCAAAGTTCTATCATTCTCACACAAGGCCAAACTCTCCCTCTCTCTCAAGTTTCACTCTCGGCTAAAGAACAAGAAGGAAGGAAAAAGAGGCTAAAGAAGAAAAGAAGCAAGAAGGAGCAAAGGAAAATCGGAGGAGTTGCGGAACCTGTAAGTAGTTTGATAAATTTTAAAGAAAGGAACCATAGGGTTCGGCCATGGTGTATGGCCGAACCCCATGGAGGAAAATTAAGGGATGAATATTATTTGTTAATGGAAAGGATGAATCATAGGGTTCGGCCATGGTGCATGGCCGAACCCCATGGAAGGACATTGGATGCTCATAATGAATTTTGAAAGATAGAAATCAAAGAAGTAAATTAGAATTTTAAAAGGTTGTAAAGGGTCCAAATGGATGCTTGTATGGGTATTCCATCAAAGGATTATAGTTATAAATGAATGATTGTTTTTAAGAGAAGAAGATGTACCACATATGGCCGAACCCCATGGAAAGACATTGGTTATTTTATGGGTTTTTGAGAGATGAAAACTATGGAATGTTATGGATGTTTTAAAAGGGTTTAAAATGGATATATGGTTAAGGACGCAATGGCCGAACCCTAATTTTATTATGGCTAAGATGCTAAGCCTAAACCATGTATGAAATAGGTGGAAGATCAAGGATTAAAAGGGGGACCAAAGTCAAATGAGTGAGGTTCAACCATGGTGTATGGCCGAACCTCACTAGGGTTTATTTTATGGACTTAGATACTTGATGATCATGAAAACAATGGAAATCATGATGACAAGGGTATCAGTAAACCCCATGGAGGGACTTATTGATGGACTTTAATTTGGTAAATGATTTAATGAAGAATATGTAAATAAGACATCATGGGTTCGGCTATGATGTATGGCCAAACCCCATGGGGAATGTTTGATGGAAACAATGGCATTGAATGTAAATATGAGAAAAAAATGAAAGATCATGAGTTCGGCCATGGTGAATGGCCGAACCCCATGAGGAATGATTTGTGGACTTAGGGTTTAGATGATTACATTAGTAGTGTTTGATTAACAAATCAAAAGAGGGGCTAAAATCAAATAGGTGAGGTTCGGCCATAGTGTATGGCCGAACCCCACAAAGTGTGTTTTGGACTTAGATGTTATTGCAAAATCCAATGGGTTGTTGGTTTGACTTATGAATATATTTTAAGGTAAAGGAACTTCACAAAGGGTGTACGATCGTGAACGGTTGCCGGATTAAAGCTCAAGGACAATGTAGTTGTCTTTGATAGGATTCTACATTTTTGAAACTATGGGTTTATGTATGATGGTTTTTATATTATTTTGATGAATTTATGTAGTAAAAGATATGTTTCAAATGTGAGTTTTAATGCTATGTTTATAATATAAAATAGCATGTGTATCATTAGCATCTCATGCATGGCATGGGGTGAAAGATATGTAACTGGAGGGGCCACACTCCGTCGGGCGTCCGAAAGACCACTGTGGGGATACTTGATGTGCATTTTCCATCAAGAGGTAACCGGAGGGGCCACACTCCGTCGGGGCTTCCAAAAGACCTATGTGGGGGTACCTTGATGATGAGAATCCCATCAAGAGGTTATATGTACTTGTGATAGGTGGGACTCATTACATTTGACATCATGACACGGCATTGTTTCATATGGTTTTGACATTATGTTACTATATACATTTTGTACTAACCATGTGTAGACCCTAAATGGAATACCTACTGGGCGCGTTATTCTAACGCCCTACTTCTACCCTACTGGATGATACAGGAAAAGAAAGGGACGATGAACGTGATCGGAGCCAAGCATAGGAGCTTGGATATGTGATTGGATTATATTTTATTTAGGTTACTCATGGATTTGTAATTTGAGTAGCTAGATTTCGGACATGTAATAACTTAGATAATTTTGCTATGGTTTGAATGGTTTGTTGGATATTTAAGTTAAGCTTAATTATGGTTAAAGACTTGAAATACTTTGCTATCTAAAAAGGAATAGATCTAGGTTCTATTATAATCCACAGTTTATGATTTTAATCCGCATGTTAACTTATACGTATGAACCATCTTAGTGGACTTAGTCCACACACACGTATGGTTGGCCAGTTAAGGGTCCGGCTTTAGAAGCTCGGACTTAGCTCACGTCGTGACGTCCCGCTCTTTATCTCACTCTTTATTTAAAAAAAAAAAAATAGACTCTGATTTTCGGAAAGCGAGTGAAAAAGGGCGGCGTTACAGTGAGGAGCCGCATTGTGCTAGCATGTGTGGTGTGGTGTGTGATTGTGAATGAGGTTGTTTACTAGGCTATTGACAATATGAGATTTGTACAGTATGGGCATAATTCCAAGAGTAAAGTGGATGCGAGAGGTGGGTGTGGAATGTAAATATCATGTAGGTCCACGAGTAAGTGAATCCACGTGATATGTGTGATGGAAAGAGGCGGGAATACCAAGGATAACGATGCTTATTATGGTCTACAATTCCTTGTATGGGACAATATATTAGTGTCGAATATGTGTTCCCATCTCAAGAGTGGTGAAGTGATAAAAAATCCTCGTTATACAAGGAGAGGATGTGTGACCTGAGGTTTTGAATTTGATGTAAAAGGAGGAATTGCAAGTTATTCTTTCAGGTTTTTGAAGGATTACCATGAAATCCTCGTGTTTTGTGACTAGTATCATTGTACTGCTCAAACCATGTGGCCTGAATTGAGGAGTGATTGAGGGTTCCTATGGTCTCGGTTGACCCTAAATGTTCGATGATGTTCATAACCATTGGAATGTGTTAGTGGTGGACGAGTTCTGTGGATTGACGAGTGTTGAATCGTCTCCTGAGCTGTAGATTGTTTTGAATTTCGAGGACAAAATTTCTTTAAGGAGGGTGTGTCGTAAAAACTGGAACCGTCGAATTATCGAGGTTTCTCGTAGAAAATGCATGGAAGTGACACCTGGCACAAATCTGGCCAAGTTGACTTCAAATTGGGTGTTTTACAAATGGTCTTGACTTTTACGGCCCATTTAAGGTATCAAATGAGATCCAAATTTAATGACACTTGTTTTTTTGGATAAATTCGTCAAAGAACTTTCCGAAAAGTATAAGAACGTTGAATTCCGAGCTCGGGAGCTTAGGTTATGGCGGTTTTAGTGAATGAGTACAAAGCTACCAAAATTGCAGTGTGTAGGTTGGGCCGACGGTTTCATAGGTCGGACCAATAGAGACCGACATTCTCAATATGAAAATTGAGCCTCTATAGGTCAAACCGGTGATTTTGATAGGTCAGACCGACATAGATCTTAGGTCGAACCGGCGGCGCGTGGGACAGACTTGTATTTAAGCCTATTTTTACCTAAAATTGACTCATTCTTCCCTAAACTGAGCCCCTCTCGTCCAAGTAGAATTTCCCCTCCTTTTTCTCCCCTTCTTTGTCCATTTGTATGCATTTAGATTGGATTTTTCTCACTTCTAAGCCTCTCTTCCCCAAATTTTCTCATTGGAGCACACTCTCTTCCATGTGTATTTTCCTCCTTGAGGTATTTTCTCTCCCTCTTCAACTCATAATTTATCTAGAATGTTGTTTTGGTTTTGATTGAGGATGGGATGATTGGTTTGGGAGGATTATTTTAGTTTTGGAGGAGGTGGGTTTGCATGGAGATTTTTTTCTCTTAAGATGGAGTAAGACTATGCCCATCATTTCTTAATAGTTTGTAGTTGATCTTTCAAGGTAAGGCCTACTCTTGAGTTTGGGGCTATGGGAATTTGGGAGAAAAAGGGGGGTGGGGGGGCGGCTCGGGGGACGTTAAGATTTCCCTTTCATGGGTGATTTGGGACATATGTCCCCCAATTGTTTGGGGTTTGGCTTCTAATTAGGATTGTTAGCCTTGAAGAGGCCTAGGAAGGCTTGGGTGTTGAAGGCTTGGGAAAAATTGGGGGTTTTCACCCCAATTTTCTTCTTGGACTTAACTACCCAAAATTTGGGGGGCTTGAGAATCTTGAAATGATGGTCTTTCGCTCTTAGTATGAAATTGAGACTCATTTTTACTTGAACAGAGGCTTATGACTGTCCTCGTGCGTTTTTGCTTGTGGGACAGCACCTAACTCTTCCGGCGTGAATGATTATCGATCTGGAGAAGACCCAAAGATACTGTATGTTTGGAAACGATGGCATGGTAATGAAACAAGATGAATTGTCTAAATAAGTGAATGAATGTGTGGAGATGTATGATCGAGATGAAGATGAACTTTATAAATATATGAATGAATGTATGGAGATGCATGAGGAAATTGACGATGAATTGTATGGGAAATACATGATGATGAGTATATGAAGTTATGTAGTGATATTGCACAACATTCATGTGAATTCCATACATATGAGTGAGATATGTTCAATTTATATTTTATTGAAATTGAATGAGAATGATATACTCGATGATGTGAATGAGTTGATGAATTTTCCATGTGATAGAGAAATTATATGATGTGAGGATCCATTATATCGCTCTTGATTGAATGGTGTTAAACTTTCAAATAGCATGATGTAGCATGGAATTAATGTGTGCTATGAATTGGGATGTATTGGATAATTAAATGAATATATGATGCGATGATGGTATGGGCTTAACTTTGATGTGATGCTAGTGATAGAATCTCTTGTTATTTGAATTTGATTTTGAATTACCTCATCTTAGAATTTAGATTTGTTTTATCTTACTATCTTGTTATTTTAAATTCGATTGCATTATCTTATCTTAGAATTTTATCTATGTATTTGATTATAAATAAATGAAATGAGCTCTCTCCTTTGGTGAGAGATTGAGCATTATTATTTCTTCACACTTAGAGTAATAGAGATATTACGAAATCAATGAAAAAAAATGAAATGTTTGAATGAAGAATGGTGAAGAGAATGCTGATATGACATATTTGCTTGAATTGGGTATGGTGTTAGGATGCTAGCAATACACTTCATGCATGGATAACTGGAGCATACGACGAACCATGATGAAAACATGATAAACAAGAATGATGTGTCCCATTAAATAGGGAGTAGTGGCAAGACCCCAACACAACAGTCACTAGCTTGTATCGGTGATGGCCACGAAATACACAGAGTAGTGGCTAGATCCAGACGTGTGAGCCACGGAGAGGGACTCTAACACTAGGATCACCGGCTAACACTAGTGATGACGACGAAATAGAGAGTAGTGGCAAGTCCCCAACGCGAGGGTCAGTTGCTTATATCAGTGATGGCCACGACATAGAGATTAGTGGCAACATCTAGACGGGTGAGTCACCGAGAAGGACTAATGCTAGGGTCACCGGCTGAGACTAGTGATGGCCACGAAAAAGGGAGTAGTGGCAAGATCCGAATGCATGGATCATGAGAAGAGGAGGCATACACCTTGTGTGCTTAAGGACTTAAATTTAGTGATAATTAGATTGGTACTTAAAGTGTAAGAGCATTAGTGCATCATACATTGCCTGCTCACAACTAATCCCTCACATATGCAGGATATGACTTGGAAGCGGGGTCCCTAGGACCTCATGGACCAACATAGGAGTTGTACGGGATGAAGGCTTGATTGTTTTGGTTATTTTGTTTTACATGGAATAAAATTATGGGTGATGTCTTACTTAAACCATGTATATGTAATGTTTGGACTTGAATTAGATGAGCTTGAACTATGGATCCTATACTTTATTTTGTGACACCTAAGCATGACTAGAAAGATTAGAATGTAGAATGATGTCCTTTGAATGGGATTGAGAAATCGTTAGAAAAATGATGGCGGAAAGGTCCCATTTGTAGGGGAAATTCTGCCAAAATTTCAATAGAGCTCTTGAAAGCAATAAAGGACGTAGAGTTTGTGGGAGTCATCTCGCATGTGTGTTACCCACACGTGTACGAACTTAGGTGTGTTGGATGAGGAGTTTAAAAATAAAAAGGTTTCCCTAGTCACCTGCTTGAGGAGCGGGCCGTGACTATTTGTCTTAAAATTCTCGTCTAAGACTCCTACTTACTATTAAGTTGTTGTTTTGCCTCACAAATTAGTACCATATCATCCACATAAACTATACATTATAACACTTTGTCTTACATTCCTAATATTAAGTTATCCATGATTATTGCAAAGAGTACAAGATTAACGCAAATCTTTAGTGGAGTCCCACTTTGATTATTAACATTTATGCCATTCTAAATGTCTTAAATTATTTTTGTATATTTATCGAGAATATATTTATTTTTTTAATGTTCTATATATCAATTTTCTTTAAACTTTTAATAAGATTTTTCTACATCGATAAAAATCATGCAAAGGTTCTTTATTTTCGTCTTAAAATTTTTGATGAATTATTTTAGTATAAAGATAACTTTTGCTTCTTTTTAAAAGTACCTTAATTTAATTTTAGATGAATTTTTATTATTCTTTTTCAAAATTCAATAATATGACTCATCAATTTCATCTCATGAGACCATAGGTCGAAATATCGGCCAATAGATATAGTATCAGCTGATATATATCGGCTTTTTAAGAGTCGATATATATTAGCCAATACGATACATATCAATCCATATGATATGGATATCGGCCAATATCGCCAATATATATCGGCCAATATCGCCAATATATATCGGCCGATGTTTTACTATTTCAAAGAGATTTAAAAAATAATATCAGCCTATATAAAAAAATTAAAAAAGAAATAATAATATTGGGAAAGAGAAAAAAATGTATTAATCGAATATTGGCCAATATATCAGATTGCTGATATTGATATATCAACCGATATATCGATTCAATCGATTTTTCAAAATGAAATTGTTTTAAAAGAATTTAAATTTTTTACTTCAAGAATTAATAAAGTGTCTCTACGAGTGGGCCACTTAGGCTGCAAGAATACGATATCCTAGTTTATTCAAGTCTTACAGAACCCTCCATTGGGCGTGGTTATCTCCTGTGTACTGTTCCCAAAAAAACGTGCACGTTAGAAATGTAAAGTACTTGGTGTTTTCTGATGTTTTAGAAGGGACGAAAAGTATTTGATCATGATGAATGGGCCCACCTGAGGCATTGATTTTCAATTTCATCGAAGAGTTGCTAATAAATTAATTTGAAAGTCGAAGGAGATAAAATAATGACAACTAATAAAGATATTCTCTCTTTTTATTTTTATAAGCACGTCTATCAACAAGATAAAATAATTTATAGTGATTTTTTTTTAAATTAACAGATAAAATTATAATTGATGTATAATTAGTTTTGTAGTTTTTATAGAAGATGTTTACAAAATTTAGAAGAGGAAATTTAAAGAGGTTGGAGTGATGACTCTGAGTATGATTCTTATTTCACCTACAGAGAGCCACTGCCCATAAAGTTACTCGGTGTGTATGGATAGAGTGGTTTATATATGTCTTGAAGATTAGATAGTGCTCTAAGAGGTATAGACACTTTGGTCATTAAAAAAATTAAAAAGAGGAGGTGCTTAGAGTACTTGATTAATCCTCGAGAGATATGCAAACCTCTCTATCCATACACAGTGAGTAACACTATGAGGATACTCCATTTTGTGTTGAAGGATTTGAACCCAAGACTTTCCGCATCAAAAGCGGGTTATTGACCACCAAACCAACCACCATGGGTTACTTATATTATTTATCTATGTATCTTATTTTATTATTATTTATTATTTTTACTGAAATAATTTGAAAAAACTCTAAAATATGTAGATTTTACTTGTAATATACTTGCTAACTATACTATTTACACAAATAGCAATGGACTGTATTAAGAGAAAAGAAAAATTTCAGTCGAAAACAAATGTCTTTTCTTTATTTTTTTTCTCCAGCATAAGTTTACAGCACCAAGCACAACCAATTATTTTTATAAAAGGATTCATATCAGTTATTGTTAGATTCATTCTTTTTAATAATCCATCATTGCATTTGAACATTTAAAAGTGAAACTCAAAAGTTCTGAACTATTATTGGAGTAAAATTTCAATTCAATTCAATTCAATGTTTATGAAAGATACGCGTTAATTTTTATTTTTTACTTTTACATTATCAACATTGTCATACATTTATATCTTTCAATAAAAAAAAAAAAACCACCTTCACTCCTTTTAACATCCATAGGCTATGATTTATTGATGCAAGAGAGGGAGAGCATGGAGCCATGGACTCCTTGAATATGGAGAAAGTCAACCTATAACAAGATTTTATGAAAATGTCTCTCATTTTAACAAAATGTGGGACATGAGCTTTAAAAAAATGCTATTATGTAGTATAACTATCAATTTCATTTCATTTCAATCCAAATAAAACACCCTTTTCCAACATTTTCATCTTAATTCAATTAGTAATTTATTATTTTATTAATTTTCAATTTCTAATTATCATTTTTTATTCTCCATCTTTTCATTTTTCTACTTTTTTTATTTTGCTAATTTCCATAATTGTAAATTTTTAAAATTTACTATGAATTTTTTTTTTTTGAAATAGAATACTAAAACAACTTAAATACTCAAGTATTTTATTTCAAAGATAAACCCAAATACTGTATAATTTTTTTTTTCTACCCACATTGTATGTCGATATATTTTCTTAAATAAAATTCAAAGGGGTTGGAGTCATAGCGAGGAGCCTATCTCAGAAAGCGAAAGTCTTAAGTTTGCTTTTCTCTCCACCCTAAAAGACCACTCCCTATAGAGTGGCATAGACTGTGTTAGTAGGAAAATTTACACGTACCTCAAGTATTAATCAGATTCTCTAAAAATCTGAACACCTTAATAATAATAAAAAATATATTTTTTTCATCAATAATTGTGCTTAGTGTGCAAAGCACTCAGGTTAAGTATATTATTCTATTCACTTTTATTGGTAAAACAATAAAATAGATATTATTGTTATTGATTATCCCTCCACTCCCATCACTATCGAAGCATGGTCTGAAAACATGATGTCAAATGAGTCGAGAATCCTTTTCCTTTTTTATTTATAACTTGGAGCCATAACCTTTTCTGAAACAATTTTCTTGAAAAGGGCATATGCCCAGTGCCATCCACTGAGTAAGATGGGGCTCCAGCCTCCAATGAACTTAGTGAAGTCTCCATCAGAGCTGTCGAGTGGAAATTTGGATGCGTTGGGTTAGAGCTTCTCCTTTCTTTTTAGTGTGGGGAGGATGGAAAGGAGATTGGAGAAGACTACATCATTGCTGTGTGGATGACAGAATTTTAGGCCTTACCAACGTCCACTTTCTGCAATAAAGATTTGGGATTTTCATGTGTGGAGTGTCAAAAGGGGTTTAGGGTTTTAAATATTGTGACCTTGTGAATAGGCTTAAGTCACAATACTAACTAAATCTTACTTGGACATGAATAGATTTCCATGTTCCCACGATGACTAAGTGGCTCTATAAACAAGTAGTCAATAGTGTATAATTATTCTCTTTTTGTTAGAAAAGAGAGATCATACTTTAAGATGATCTAGAAGAAGAATGTCTCGGAATAAGAGAGCAAATGATAGTTGTCAAAGGCATATTATAAAAAGAGAGTATAATTCAAAAATGATAACCTATTGAGCTGATGCGGAAGGAATATATTTTGAAATGAGATAAAAAATGAGTGTTGAAGGAAAAGAGGATTAAGAGAGAGATATGCAAAGATTCTCTAATGTTGTAGTATTATGTGATGGCCCTGACCCGAACAGCCAGAGTGTCCACGACACATCGACATTGTCGATGTGTCGGCGGCGAGATGTGTGGATAGAGGTCCCACATCGGAAGTGAAGATAAAAATGAGGGGGTTTATAAGTGGAGACTCCCCTCTCATCACTACAACGTGTTTTGGGCCTACAGTTGGGCCAGGCCTAATGCAAAGCCGTGCGGGCTCCACTGTGGGTGGGCCCAGAGCGGGCAATATTGTGCTGAGCTAAGCCTAAAGCTCGGATTTTGGGCTAGGCTGTTACAAATGGTATCAAAGTAAAGGTTCAACCCTTTGGAGACTGTGTGAACCCCATGCCCCTTCCCTGTGTTGAGTCGGGCTAGGCCAAGAATGGGGCTTTCCCCTAGGTAGCTGACTGAGCTGAATTCTCAAGCCAAGCCAAGGATGGGGCTTTCCCCTAGGCAGCCGAGTCGATCGAGGACGGTTCTGGGCTTAAAGGGGGTGGATTGTGATGGCCCTGACCCGAACAACCAGAGCGTCCACGACACATTGACATTGTGGATGTGTCGGCGGCGGGATGTGTGGGTAGAGAGTCCCACATTGGAAGTGAAGGAAAAAATGAGGGGGTTTATAAGTGGAGACTCCCCTCTCATCAGCATAACGCGTTTTGGGCCTACCTGTTGGACCAGGCCCAATGCAAAGCCTTGCGGACCCCCTGTAGGTGGGCCCAGAGAGGAAAATATTATCCTGAGATGAGCCGTAAGCCCGGATTTTGGGCCAGGCCGTTACATATTAGATATTTCATAATGTCACTACTCCTTCTATCTTTCTATTTTCATTTTTGGAATAGGTTTGCAAAAACAAAGAAAGATTGTCAGTTGGAAACATTATTGATTGAAATCTTCGTATAAGGAAGGGACTTTCGTGGGTTTTGGCTTGGCCTTGTGTGTGACCCCTCTTGAGCACCACTGAGAGTTTAGTTTTTTGTCAGTGAGAGAGGAGAAAGAATATTAATGATGAGAGAGAATGGTTTAGAGAAAGACTTTGGGAAGTACTGTAATTTGTACCTATGATTTTAGTGAAACTTCTCCGATTGTTGCCCATAAACGTAGGCCTCAAGTGAACCACATTAATTTTGTGTTGATATTTGTGCCGATTGTTTTGTTTGGTTTGCTTTGATTTTGGCTTTTGTTGTTTGAATTGGGAAAAAAGTCCCAACAAGTTCAATCAGTAGCTTCGATTTCGATTCGAGTTTGTTTTGAATCCACGAAGAAGTTTGAGAAGAGAAACAATGAACGGTTGTGAGAGGCTAGAGAAGGGATCATTTCTTTAGCGAATAGAAAATAGGGAAATTGATTTAGGTTTCTGTTGTGGCCTTTTGAAACGAAAAAAAAAAAAACCAAAATTTGCTCATTGTTGCACCCTCGTCGCAGCCCCACCAATCCACGTCGTCCATTGTTGTAGCCTTGTTGGCCTACGTTGCTGTTGTTGTTGAAGTACCACTCTCTCGACCAGGTGCAGCAGTTTGCAAGAAAGAAAAGAAAAAATAGGGGAAAGTTTGTTTAATGTCGTTTCCTCTCTCAAAGTAAAAAACCCATCTCTCTCTTCATTCAATGGTTAGAAGTACCACACTTTTGTGTAGTCCAATAGGACCACCAAATTTGGGTAGTCTCGCAGGACCACTGTACCTTTAGTACTCCATAGAATTCCATCTTTTGATGCTCCCCGAAGGACCACAGTTTCAAGTACTACTTCAGCAGATTAAAAAAAAAATTGGAAAATTTTGAAGTCATTTGGAGTGCATTTGGTGAGGTTGTTTGGTCCATTAGTTTTGTGAGCTTTGAAGTTGTTTGTGGATTTGTTGATGATTCGGGCCTCTTTGGTTTTGCTCAGAAAATTGTTTGGTCCCCAGTTTGTCTAAAAAACTGCTCTTTTTCTGAGAGTTGTCCCTATTTTGAGTAGCGAATTTGATTGTTGGGGATTTGGGACACTTTGATTTCAAATTTCTTCAGAATTTGAGTTAAAAGTTTGTTGTTGTTCGTTTGAAGTTGAAATTGATGCAAATGTTGTACGAGTTGAAGATGATGATTTGGGGTCGGATCTGATTGGTTCATCATTTCTATACTGAAAGTTCCCTTTGGTGCTAGAACAAGGACCGAGATTGTCTCTAGAGGGGGGGTGAATAGGACAATCCCCAATTTTTATGGTCTTCACAAATTTCTTGATTAGTTAACAAATTTGCTAAGGATTAATAATGTTAATCAAGAGAGATGGGTTGTGTGATCAAAAGTGTGCACAATTATAAGAACAATCACACAAGTAAATATCAACACCCACAAAACCAATTTATAGTGGTTCGGTTAAACAACCTACATCCACTCTAAGGACTCACCCAATCTTGGGTTATCCCGAATTCACTATGTGGGACTTACACCCTCACAAATAAAGTAGGACTTCTACCGTACTCAATTGGCTGGGAATTCCACCCACCACATGTGCTAGAGACAATGCTCTAGATTTTTTATAGTGATTCAGGAGCCAAGCCTCCTTAATCCACTTGTCCTAGATTTTGAAAGGTTCGACCAACTCAAGGTCTACTTCCTTATCCCTCTATTTTTTATAGTGGTCCGGCTTCCTTGCTTTAGTCCACTTCATAAGATGATTTATAAAATAAAATCATTAAGAAGCACTTGCCTTTGTATGAGCTCACTTGTAGATGTACGCTTCTTCAGGATGCTCTCCCAATGTGATGTCGGCGATGTCGGCGATGTGCCTTGTGTGTGCTCAATCACAAGTTGGGACAAGGTTACTAGGATATGGATTTGCAAGTTGATCCTAGGCTTCATTCTCTCTCTCTCTCTCTCTCTCTCTCTCTCTCTCTCTCTCTCTGTCTCTATTTTAATCAAATGGTTGATTGGAAAATGATTTACCAAGGTGAAGGCATATAGAGAGTTGATCGTTCCTTACAGTGTGAATTTTCTCAGTTCAAGGAAGATGATTAAATGATCACACAACTCTCATATTTACAGAGGAGTCAACACAGTTTTTCGAACTGTCCAATACCGACAGATCGGTGGTACCGATGGGTTGGTGTTCATATTTATTACCATTCAACCACCCGACCGTTGCGCATTAAATGCACTCCCAACGGTATAATTACTTCCTGGTCGACAGGTGGGTGTCACCGATGGGTCAACAGTCATGGCACCCAGAGGTTGGTCTATCCGAGGGTCTCGATCGAAGGCAACACCATGCAGACAGAGTTTCATGTCCCGAAACTTTTCCTGCCAATAACGACTCTTCGCCCTTTATCGAGGGATCGATCCTCGTACTCTCCATCGGTCTTGAAATACCGAGATGTCTGTTTTCTCGAGAGTTCACCTAAGTTGTAAGTTCCAGAACTCAAGTTATCATTGAAGAGTTGTTTGACCACGAGGGGTCGTTAAGTTCATCACTGAGGGTCCGGTGCATACGAGACTCTCGATCAGAGGCATACCTAGAATGACAGTTCAATGTTCTAGAGCCTTTGTCAATCTCGCCGACCAGTCTTTGACCACGATGGGTCGATCCTGTCTCCACCGAGGGGTCAGTGAGAACGACTGGTCAAACTGACAGTGAACTTAATTCATATTTCCAAGTTTGCTTCCAATTCACTGTCAAGCTTCCTATCTAGGCTTATTATGTCCATTACCAACATATGCAACTAAGCCTACGGATGGTCCTCACTAAGGTGTGGGTTCCACCTAAAGTCATCTATGGCCAATTGCCTTTGTGATTGCCATACATAGTATGATGAATCCACACTTGATCCTCCAATGCTTGAGTTCTTGATTCAATCTTCATCACTTGAGTCTTGATCATTGCTTCAAACCTCCAAGACAATGCTTCAACTAAGTCATAGAATTGACAAAAAAGGTGACTCGGCAAGCCGGTGCACTAACAATCTCTCTCTTTGTCAATTTCCATGACAAAACACTTAGAAGCTACTAAATATAGACTCAATGACTTAGCCCAACACAATATACATCATTTGAATACAAAAGATACAACAGTTATAAGTACATATTCAAATGAAAAGACCCTAGACTCTATGCTTCAGCTCTTTCATGTTTTGCTCAGGTTGCTCCCCCTCAAGGTGTTCCAATGTACCTCTACACACAAACAATGCAAGCAATGGTGGAAGCATAGAAGTCTCTCCCTCAAATGTTAGTCCATAAGCACAAAGTGCTCCGCCATAACACATGGACAAAACCCCATCTTAGTCTTGATTAATCTCCCCCTTAATCAAAGACTATCCTCCCTTAAAATGTTAGTCCATAAGCACATAGTGCTCCCCCATAACACATGGACTAAACCCCATCTTAGTCTTGAATAATCTCCCCCTTAATCAAAGACTATCCTCCCTTAAAGATCTTCTCTTCCTAAGATCTTTAAGCTTCACCTCCAAAGTTTACATCAAGCTTCTAATCTTTCTCCCCCTTAACACAAGCTTCTTTCAAGCTTCCAAAATCTCCCCAAAGCTTTCATAAAGCTTCAAAACTTCTCCCCCTTTTTTTCATAAATTGACAAAAGGTATTAAGCCCAAATATACTAGATTTAGTGTGCTTCAACAGTCCCAATTGTTGGACTAAGAGGAGATGGAGAAGGAGGGGATCACGCATTTGGTTTTTCAAAAATGCCAATATGAAACCAACTCATGCATGTTAAAAGGAGGGAATCACTCATAACAAGAATTTTCTATGAGGAATACATATGAGTGAATTCAACATGAACTATATCAATTTGTCAATGAAACACATACTTCATAAACCATGAAGAATCCAGCCAAACCAAGAAAATACTAAAACCAAAACTGTATGGTTTTCAAGATTTGTGGGTTGATGTTCACAAAACAAGTATGATGCAAAAATAATTACCAAAATGAGCACAATGCATCAAACAATCAGTTCATTCAATAAAACATGCTCTAATAAGTAAACACTGAATGGACAAACACCTATCTTTGGAACTCCATTAAGCATTTGGAAGATGGAGGTTGATTTCTTCCCATACAATATTCCAAGGCATGCTCTCCCTTGCTCAAAAATTTGAGAGTACAATGCACCAAGTCAATCAACATTTGGACCACAAACCCATTTTGGCTTTTACAATGCCAATCAATCCAGATTTTGGCATAACCCATATTTTCTCTTTGAAAGCCAAGCCTCTATGGTGCATACACTAGGTTGCATTCAATCCTTATGTGACATATCCCAAGACACATGTGAAGGATTAAACCATGCATGCAAACCAAAAACAGTTTTAGAGAAATGATAATATACCTCATTTGAACATTTCTCCAAAAACACATTTCTAATGTCTAAAGATTTTCCAAGATAGTGCATTATCAAGACATGGAAATAGCATAATACATCCCTATAAGATTTGCAAATTGGGGGATGAGAGTGTGTTCCTGTGATGCATGTAAGTCCACAAGGCAACAAGTTTTGCAATCCACCTTTGAATGCCAATGAAAATTTATACATTCACACACCAATTTGTGCCATTTGATGATTCAACCAAATTACTAATACTTGCACAAATTGTTTGGATTTTGGATCATTTTACCATTAAGAGTCCATCCTTTAAAAATTTTGATCCAATCCTAATCCAATATCCTTGGGCATTTTAATTTACCATTTTAAAAGTCCATTGCCCATGTGTGATGTCATATGATAAGGCATTCATAGTTTAGCAAAAAACTTGGTGCTTATGAACCGAGATCATTCCTTATAACGTATATCAATGATGAGTATAGGAATGAAGACGAAGCACACAACCATACATTCATTTCATAAATGATATACCAATAAAAGGCATGGAAATGAAGTATGAGACACCTATGGCAAAAGAAAATTTTAATTCTAAAAATTAAGAGCATATATGCCACATGAGCATCTTGCACATGATCATTCTAACAATCAAACAAGAACATGGAATGAAGGCAAGACCCCAATGATGATTCCAAAACATGATTCAAATGTGTTAACCATACAAAGACATAACACATTTGGACAACATTTTGGGACTTGGAATCTAAGTACACAACTCTATGACCCTTCAAGCATGATAAACACTATAGCCAGGAAAAGTGAAATCACGTGCTTGCAAGAGGTCAAATGTGCCATGCCACAACACTTGGTCGTTTGAACTCACTTATACCAAGTTTGAGTTCAACTACAATTGGTCTAGAGATACACAAATTAAGCTCAAGTTGTAGACCAATGTATGGCATGGGTAAGGTCCTATCCCTTTGGGATCCATACCAAATTTAAATCTAGACCTTTCCTCTCAAATCTTTGGAAGTTGGGCTTTTTTAATCTCCCATTTTTAACATTTGGCCCAAATTCAAAAGATTGAGACAAGAATCTCCTTCTCATAATTCTTACCAAAGTATAAGGAGATCTTGGTCTATCCCTTTTTTATTTGCAAATGAATGGACGATGTGAAGTGTGAGGTGAAAAATGTTTTCGAGGAACATTCACAAATTGATTTACCTTTTTCTTTTTTTCATAGTATGAATTTCCAATCACCTCATTTTTCCTCTTCCTTGATCCGTAAGGCCATCAACCACCTTTGATTTAACCTGCATTCTCCTTATCTTGTACTCATGCTTAAAATGCTCGGTTTGACTGAGAGTGACCATCACCATGCCAACAATGAAGTTTACCCAAGTTTATAGATTTCTACTATTTTTGGCTTTCTTGGTAACCATGTCTTGAGATTTCTTTAGATATTTCAAATCTAATCCCAACTTCAGATTTTTCATCTCTAAGACATTTTCCAACTTCCATGAGCTTCAAGTTTTCATTTTCAAAAACTTTTAATTTTTCTTGAAGCAATTTTTTATTTTCTCTCAAATTCAAAATTTCATCATTTGCATTTTTCAAATTTGATGAGAGAATATCATTTTCAATATTGACACATTGAAGTTGGCTAGAGAGTTTGGCATTCTCAATTTTTGCCTTAATAAGATCCTTAGCCAATCTCATACCCTCTAAGTATAGGGCTTTGTAGGATTCTTGGAGGTCATCTTCATCCTCGTCAAGATCCTCTTTGTTATCTTCATCTTCACTTGGTGATCCCTCTTGAACATTACCTGAAACATTTCAAATTTTCACCTCTATCATGATTCTCCAATTTGTTATGAGAGGTGGAGCCTTCCATTGAGCTATCCAAAGATGTACAATATTTTTCAATGAACTCATCTTGGATAGAGGTCCATTCTTTTCCTATAATACCCTGACCCAGATTAGGCGTGTTTTAGCTTGATAAACCTTATTTAACCGGTTAATCTTAAAGATTAAGGTTAGGGCTTTGAGGAGAGCCCAAGTGTGGCCCAATCCGAGCTCGTGAGCTCAGTGATCCAGCTCTTCCAACTTGAGGGGCATTTTGGTAATTTACCACTTCTAGTTGTTATGTCTTAAATTATGTTGATATGTGAATATTATTGGTTGATAATGTTCCTAAATAAAGGATTTGTATTTCTGATTTTAAAATAATTTTATTTTCAGAAAATAGTATTTAAAATCCACCCGTCAAAACCCCGAAAGGGAGAAATAATTATTTTAAGTGATTTTGAAAATGAGATAAATTTCAAAACTAGTATTTTGTGTTAGACCATTTTAAGAATGGTCTAGTTATTCTTTGGCACCCCAAAATGAGATTTCTACATTGTTTATTTTTACATTTGTTTATTTAAGTAAATAAGGTTAAATTATGGTTTTTATTTAAATCATTGGTTTTTAGTGAGAGTTAAATTCCAAAAATTTTATGGTGATTAAGGTTTTCAAAACCCAACCTATCTGTAAGGTTGGATTAAGTTTTTGAGTCCTTAAAATCATACTTTCAATTTAAAATCGGCTTTTATTAAAACTAGGGTCTACTCTGCAAAACCAGAACCTAAAAAGGGCTGATCAACAAGTTGACCAAACAGTACCGTTACTGTTTGGAACGTCAGCCGCTAACCGACCCTCTTTCCCGGCCAAAACTCTATAAAGCCATCCCTCAGCCCAGCAGATTTCCTCCCACTGCATCTCTTCTCTTCTCCTTTAGCCTCAGCCCTCTGTGAAACCAACCAGCCGAGCTCCCTGCTAAGCCTCTGTTTTACTGCTTTTCACCCGTAACTTAGAAGGAAAGTTTTTTAAAGAAAGGATTTCTCAGCCCAGGAACCCAAGTGAAGGTACCCAATGCATTCCTCTTTCAATTTCAATCAGTATAGAATCAAGAAAAACCGAATTTGGCTCTGATTTGAGTAAGAAAAGCCATTTCAAAGTTTTAAGGAAAACCTAATTTTAAGTGTACCAGTAAGGTTCCAGTGTTAAAATCTGATGGCCTAGTGAGCTTCAAAGCTCAAACACTTCCCTATGGAAAGAGGACTCCCAGAGGAGTCCATCGCACCTGCTAGGTGTGGAAACCGAATCCGGAAAATCTTCTGTTTTCGGATTCGTATTTCATACAGTGAATGTCGTCACTGTCTGCTGGTGTAGACAGTGGAGGAAGACGACTTTCGGACGGTCCGAGAGTCGATCTTCGGACGGTCCGAGTGTCAGACCTTTGGACGGTCCGATTGTCAGACCTTCGGACGGTTCGAGCAGCACCCCTCGGACGTTCCGAGCTTCACCCGAAGCCCAGTTAAGCCCGAGGCCAGCTTAACCCTTTCAAACGAACCGAGCAGAGCTCGGAAGGACCGAACCCACTCGGACGTTCCGAACCATACTTCGGACGTTCCGAGGCACCCAGACCCACCGAGACTCGTTTTTGGATTTCTTTTCGGTTTGGATGGACTTCGGAAGGTTCGAGACCCAATCTTCGGACGATCTGAAGGCAGACCCATGATCCGAGGTCAGTGACTAGTTTAGGTGTGGTTCACATGATCCGAAGCCACTGTACCTGGTTCCGAGGCATGTTCCCAGGGACCCAGTTTTTGAAAGGTAAAATGTTCTTGTTTGATGATTTGATTATATGTTTGATTGATGTGATGTTAGTAATCCATTTGTTAAAATAAAATTGTACTAACCCTCTTCTCTTATTATCATAGTGTAAATACTATTGTATTCACTTCCAAGCCGACCCTATTGGTCAGGCACTGAGTGATTTCACTTCCAAGCTGACGCTATATTTGTTGGGCACTGAGTGACCTCGAGGCCTAACTCAAAATGTCAGATCTGGTCCTATCCAGAAGACAACTGAGAAGTGACCCGAGGATCTAGATCAAACTCAATAAGTCAATCTGGTCAATGCCCAGAAGACAATATGAGTTTTTGACTGAGCACCCTTTTTATTATATTATTATCTTTTGGATGATTATAATTTTAAAAGGATAGAAACCAAGTAGGAGACTCAATTCCATGTACCTTGAATATTTTTGAGAAAACAAGTATGGTTTTGAAAATACTACTTGTGTGTATGTATTTGATACTATGTATATTGATTGTGCACTTGTGTGTTGTTTGAAAAGAGACCACGAAACCACACATACGGTGAGGGAACTTAACTTTGCAGCTTGATGTGAACAGGTTTATTTGATATGGACATTGAGCAATGAGTGGTTTCAGATTTGATGAACCCATTCATGTGCCTAAACTTGACGCACTATGGTAAGAGTGCCTATGATGTTTATCATATGAAATGTGTGAGACTGCTCCACGTGCCTTGACTATTGAACCAATATCGGCCATATGGGAGATGGTTTACGTCTACTGGACCACGGGTGTTGACAGTTGCTGACTTAAGGGTGTCAGTATCGGCTATGGTAGAGCCGGAGATATACTTGTAAGGATGTATTTTGACCATGTCGGGACTTAATACAATGGTCTCAGCATAGTCGGCAGGCGTTACGGTGGATGATAGCAGTATTGGAAAAGAAATGATGAATTATGAGAATAATGCTAATATTATGCTTAATTGTGTTCAAGCATGAGATATTTATTGCAACTGTTGATTATTATGCTAACCTGTTGTTTACGTAACTGCACTGTTAAATTTCCTTCAATGGGCTAGTTTGCTCACCCCACTCACCTTTCAAGAGATGAACCCGATGAGGAGAACCCTCTTTTTCAAGCTTAGGGTGGATAAGTTGCGGATGTGTTTTGGGATTCCCCCTGAGGGGAATACCCTGATCTTTGCTTTCTGGTTCTTGGAACCTTTTGTTTTATTAAGTACCGGGTGTGGTACTTAATTTGTATTAACATGATGTACTAGACTACTATGCTTCTGTAGTGACTCTGGTGATGTTTTGAATAATAATTCAATGGTTGAAATTTGTGATCATATTATGTGTTTATGAATGTTTTCACTTAATTTGTTGGTATCAGACTTATGGTACATGTTTGAATCCACATGTTGGGATCATGTGTGACTTCTGGGCCTAACTGTTGATCCAGCCCAGTGAGTATGCTTGAGTTAGTTTATCTTCAAAAAAAAAAAAAAAATTAGTCGCGTTCCGGGCCCACCCTTCGGGTCGGGCCGTGACATTTCCATCATGGGATGGAAGAGTATTTCCTATTTTTGTTTTCAAGTAAGACTAAACAAACAATAGAGAATAATGAGCAAATTTTGGAGTACCCATGAAAGTGTTCTAGCACGGATCAACTCAGATGGTTAAATCATTTATGAAGAGCACTTAACCTCTAATACCAACTGAAAGTTCCCTTTGGTGCTAGAACAAAGACCGACATTGTCCCTAAAGGGGGGGTGAATAGGACAATCCTCAATTTTTATGGTCTTCACAAATTTCTTGATTAGTTAACAAATTTGCAAAGGATTCATAATGTTAATCAAGAGAGATAGGTTATGATCAAAAGTGTGCAAAATTATAAGAACAATCACACAAGTAAAGATCAACACGCACAAGACCAATTTATAGTGGTTCGGTTAAACAACCTAAATCCATTCTAAGGACTCACCCAACCTTGGGTTATCCCGAATTCACTTTGTGGGGACTTACACCCTCACAAATAGAGTAGGACTTCCACCGTACTTAATTGGTTGGGAACTCCACCCACCACATGTGCTAGAGACAATGCTCTAGATTTTTTATACTGGTTCCGGAGCCGAATCTCCTTAATCCACTTGTCCTTGATTTTGAAAGGTCTGACCAACCTAAGGTCTACTTCCTTATCACTCTATTTTTTATAGTGGTTCCGTCTTCCTTGCCTTAATCCACTTAATAAAATGATTTATAAAATAAAATCACTAAGAAGTACTTGCCTTTGTATGAGCTCACTTGTAGATGTATGCTTCTTCAGGATGCTCTCCCAATGTGATGTAGACGATGTCAAAGATGTTCCTTGTGTATGCTCAATCACAAGTTGAGACAAGTTTTCTAGGATATGGATTTGCAAGTTTATCCTAAGCTTGATTCTCTCTCTCTCTATCTCAATCAAATCGTTGATTGGAAAATGATTTACCAAGGTGAAGGCATATAGAGAGTTGATCGTTCCTTAGTGTGTGAATTTTCTTGGTTCAAGGAAGATGATTAAATGATCACACAACTCTCATATTTATAGAGGAATCAACATAGTTTTTCAAATTGTCCAGTACCAACAGGTCGGTGGCACCTATGGGTCAGTATTCATATTTATTACCCTTAAACCACTAGACCGTTCCACATTAAATGCACTCCCATCGGTATAATTACTTCCCGATCGACAGGTCGGTTTCACCGATGGGTCAACAGTCATGGCACTGAGAAGTCAGTCCATCCTAGGGTCTCGATCTGGGGCAACACCAAGCAGATAGAGTTTCATGTCCCAAAACTTGTGTTGCCCAGAATGGCTTGTCGCCCTTTACCAATGGGTCGGTCCTGGTACTCTCGATCAGTCTTGAAATACCGAGATGTCTGTTTTCTCTTGAGTCCACTTGAGTTCTATGTTCTAGAACTCAAGTTATCATTGAAGACTCGTTTGACCATGAGGGGTCGCTAAGTTCATCACCGAGGGGTCGGTGCATACGAGACTCTCGATCAGATGCATACCCAGAATGACAGTTCAATGTCACAGAACCTTTGTCAATCTGGACGACCAGTCTTTGACTACTATGGGTCGATCTTGTCTCCACCAAGGGGTTGGTGAGAATGGTTGGCCGAGCTGACAATGAACTTACTTCATATTTCCAAGTTTGCTTCCAATTAACTGTGAACCTTCCTCTCTAGGCTTATTGTGTCCATTACCAACATATGCAACTAAGCCTAGGGATGGTCCTCTCTACGGTGTGGATTCCACCTAAAATCATCTATAGCCAATTACCTTTGTGATGGCCATACACAGTGATATTGAATCTGTACTTGATCGTCCAATGCTTGAGTTCTTGATTCAATCTTCATCACTTGAGTCTTGATCATTGCTTCAAACTTCCAAGACAATTCTTCACCTAAGTCATGAAATTGACAAATAGGTGACTCGGTAATCCGAGGCACTAACATATACATTTTGATGAGTGGATTATGAAAGTTCTCGATGTGATAGAACACAATCCAAGATTGACCCTAGAGGAGGGTGTATAGGGCAATCTACACACTAGTTGGTCCTTTAAAAATTTCCTTGATTAATTAACAAATTTGTAGCGGATAGAAGATAATCAAGTGTGTGTGATAGCAATTGTGATTAAACAAACATTCAAGCAATCACCACAAGACCAATATAAAGTGGTTAGGAGTAAACCCTCCTACATCCACTAATGGAGTCACCCAACATTCGGCTATCACAAATTCACTAAGTGGGGACTTACACCCACACTAATAGATTAGGAATTCCACCTAACCAATTGGTTGGGACTTTCACTCAACACCAATACCTAGAGTAAACCCTCTATTTTTTATAGTGGTTCAAGAGTACACCATCTTTAATCGACTTTACAAACAAGATGATTTAAAACGAAAAATTAAACCAAGAAGTATTTTCCTTAGGAGTTTTGCAATGTATAGATGTGCTTCTCAAAATTCCTTCCCAATGTGATATCGCAAGATGAAGATGATGCGCTGAGTGTAGAGAAATCAAGAGAACTTTGGAAGCCTCTAGGAAATTGGTTCACCAATGTCTATCCTAGGGTGTTTGCCTTTCCCCTCTCTCTCTCTTTCAATCTCAATCTAAGAAGATTGGATTTTTTATTGATTCACCAAGTGTATGCACAAGAGAGATTTGATCCTTTCTTAGCCTATTGAATTCACTATTGAGTGTAGTAGATGAGGCTCACAAATGTTCTCTCCAAGGATTTTTCAGAAGGTTTTTCCAGAGGTTTTTCAGAGCACCAAATGGTTTGGTATTTATAGAAAGGCAAACAAGATTTTTGGATTAGTTCAAACTTGACAGGTCGAGTTTACTGATGGGTTGGTGAACTTAAGTGTATCCAGTCAACCACTCGACCGTTGTGCATTAAATGCACTCCAACGGTACAGAAACTGGAACTTCCGATAGGTCGATATCACCGATGGGTCGAAAATCGTTATGTTCCACGTGTCGATCTTGTCGATGGGTCGGTCTAGATTATCAGAGAGCTGCATAAAAATACAGAGTCTACTTATCCAGAACCTTTAAAATACTGATCAACATGTCTGTCCATCAATGGGTCTGTCCCGGTAATCACGGTGGGTCTATTACATCGACGTGTCGGTTCCGAGAGTACACCAGAGTCCTAAGTCCAGAACTCATACTTGACCCAGATCAAAATGTTGAGCTCTCCAATAGGTCGAACCCGATTATCAGAGAGCAAACTGAATTTACAATATGTTCTTTCTAGATGCTGAATAATTCCAGTCAACATATCAAAGACCTCGATGGGTTGGTCCTGTGTTCACCGAGGGGTCGGTGGACACGATACGCTCAAGCCCTGAATGACAGTCTTTCCAGTCCAGAACCCTTGTCAATCTGGTCGATGTGCCGATGACCTCGATGGGTCTATCCTGTCTTCACCGATGGCTCGGTGGACTCGACGGGTTGACCTTTCAGATTACCAGATCTCCAATGTTTATCCCATCTGGTTCTGTGACTATCGAAGCACCACTTAGACTTAGATTAATTTTTACCAATATGATCCCTAAGTCTAGGCAAGGTCCACTAAGGGTGTGGGTTCCATCTAAGGTCGTCTATGGCCAGCTTTACATGTGTGATTGTCATACACCAATGAGCTTGGAAACATGGACTTTGATCTTCAATATTCTGATTACTTTGAAACTTCAAATCTTCTGACAAATGCTTCTCCCAAGTCATGGAATTGACAAATTAGGGACTCGGCAAGCCGGGGCACGAACAGATTGGATACAGGTTGTACCTATTATTTGTGTCTCGACATGGATTTGGTTTCTATCTTTGAGGAGTTAATGATTTGGAAAGGTGAAATTCGTTTGAAGTTGTAAGATGAAGCAGTCAAAGTGTTGGATGTTCAATGTGTACCAGATTTAAAAAACAATCTCATCTTGTTGGGTGCTTTAGAGATTCAAGCACAGTTTGGATTTGGTATCAATATTCTGCATGTTTGGACACCTTTCGGTATGTGGCGTCTACAGAATCATTTGGAAGCATCTTCGTGTGTATGATGCATATGGGCTCATTTGGTAGTAGCATTCGCCATGGTTTGTTCACTTCGTTTGGTTGGCGTGAGATTTCATGCCAAGTGGAGATATCACTGCAAATCATGCTAAGGTGGAGATTGTTGGAGTGTGGTTCAATTTCGAGTCAGACCCAGGTTAGCAGTCCCTTTCCTTCTTATTTTCTCAAACGTCATACTCCTTTTATCCTTCTATTTTCATTTTCGGGATAGGTTTGAAAAAACAAAGAAGGATTATCAGTTGGAAACATTATTAGTTGAAAACTTTGTATAAGAAATGGACTCTTGTGGGTTTTGGCTTGGCCGTGTGTGTGGCCCCTCTTGGGCACCACCTAGAGTGTGGTTTTTTGTATGTGATAAAGAAGAGAGAATATTAGTAAGGAAAGAGATTTGTTTGGAGAAAGAGTTTGGGAAATACTGTAATTTGTAACTTTGATTTTAGTGGAACTTCTTCGATGGTTGACCTGTGGGCCTATGCCTCGGTCGTTCCACGTTAAATTTGTGTTGTTATGTAGTTGTTTTGCTCGATTCGTTTTGATTTTGGCTTTTGTTGATAGCTAATGATATTTTCCCTATGAACTGGAATAATTTCTCCAATGCCACCATTCTAACTCTGCTTAGATTTGGATCACTTGGAAGAATGACAGCAACCTGCGCATTGTGCTTGCTTTACCGCAAGTGATCTTTTGTGAAGTCTACAATCCCTTTGATGGATCTATCCTCCACATTGCTACAATTTTTGGCTCTAACTATCCAACGATCAAGCTGAAGTTATGGAAGGATATCGAGTTATTGTCCAGACCGGTGGACGGACCCTGCATATATATGGGTGACTACAACTGCATTCGCTATGTGGAAGAGAAGCTTGGTGGTTCCCCTCCCAACCTCCTAGCCTTTGACTAGTTCAATTTTTGTATTGACCATTCTCAGTTGCTGGATCTTAGAATTGCTGGAGTCGAGCACTCATGGTCCAATTGCTCTCATGGGGCCAAAAGGGTGGAATAAAAAATTGACAGGATCCTTGTGAACCAAGATTTCATTAGCAAATACAATCAGTCCTTCAGCTCCTACTTTGGCCTGGGGCTATCGGACCTTCGCAGTATCACCATTTGTATTCAGAGAATCAGAATTCCCAAGCACTTTCCCTTTAAATTTATCAATGGCTGGTGTAAGGATCCTGAGGCCAGGAGGATTATTCGCGAAAACTGGTCTGCTGATGTGGTTGGGACTCCCATGTTCATGCAGTCACCAAACTGAAGAGAGTAAAGAGGGCATTAACTGTTTGGCATCGCTCTAAGCTAGAATCAAAGTGCAAATCTCTTCTATCTGGCACAACCTCCTTGCAGCGCAACATTGCTATGACATCAACCCTTCTTCTGAGGCCCGTGCCAATCTGGTGGCTGCAAAGGGTATGCTTGAATTTTTTTTGGAATGGGACATAAGGCTTCTGCAACAAAATTCCAAGCTTCTAAATCTCAATCTTGAGGACATGAGTACTAGATTCTTCTGCTGCTATGTGAAGGCCAAGCAAAACTATAACAGCATCAATATTATTAGATGTAGTGATGGTTCTATCATCACTGATATGGACACCATCTGTGGCACTTTTGTGGATTTCTTCTCTAACCATCTATGCTCAGATACTAGCAGCTCTGCCCATGCCTCTACTGACATCCATTTCCAGCAGTTTAGCACTATTTGCAAGCTTCAAGACCAGGATTCTGCCCTGCGGTCTGGCCAAATTCTTAGTAAGGAGATCGAGCGTGTTGTCTTTGAATCCAACCCCTTCAAAGTCCCCGGACGTGACGGGTTATGGTTACTTCTTCTAACAATCTTGGGACATTGTTGGGCCTGATATTATTAATGTTGTCCAAGACTGTTTGCATTCCTCCTCGCTCCTTAAACAGGTGAAGGATTCATTCATTACTTTGATCCCTAAGTGTGATGGTGTTGATCGCCCGGACTTGTATCGATCCAAAATCCTGTCCAATGAGCTTTTCAAGATGGTCTCTCGTGTCCTGGTCCACAGGCTAAAACATTTCATGCCAAACCTTATTAGCCAAAATCAATTGGCTTTCATTCTTGCCCATGATCTTGTTAGGGGCATTCATAGAGTGGGTGGTCCGCCTCAAATCTACATTAAGATTGACTTGAAGAAGACCTTCGATAGTGTCAAGTGGGAATGCTTGTATCTTATCCTTCATCAAATGAATTTCAATCAAATGTGGATTGATTAGATCAAGAACGGCATCGACTCTCCTTTATTCTCTATTCTTATCAACAGTATGCCTCATGGATTCTTTCAGAACAAAAAGGGCCCTCGGCAAGGTGACCCTATATCCCCTTTCCTATTCTGTATTGTCATGGAGTCTCTTTCTTGTGCCATTGAGCGTGTTGTCGCTGATGGGAGAATCCTCTGTCCTTTTACTACTGGGAACTGCACCATCTCCCACTTGATGTTTGCAGATGATCTCCCATTTTTCTGTTCTGCCGATCTTTGCTCTGCTTCTTTTCTTATGAGGATGTTGCAGGACTTTACTGATTTCACTAGGGCTGGCTCTTAACCCCTCTAAGAGCTAGATCATTTTCTCTAGGTCAGTTTGCAATAGGAATGAAATTCAATCCATTTTGGGGATGCATGAAGCTAAGCTTCCTCTCTCTTATCTTGGCATTCCACTTTTCTCGGGTAGACTGAGAATTTCTAATTGTGATGGGCTCATTACTAAAGTCAGAACAAGGGTCAATGGTTGGACTGATTCTCTGCTCTCATTCGCTGGGAGACTTACGTTGTGCAATAAAAAGTTTTACATTTAATTTACTAGCAACGTATGACCCATTCATAATATAGCAATATGAGTGTGAGGTCGAACCCAACGGAATTACAGAAAATATATCTTAAGTATTCACATTTATTAACCAATTATTTAAATTAAAATTCTAACTTGAAACTTGTATTGGTGAATTAAATAGAAAATCAAAGATAACTTAGATTTAACTTAAATTCAATCAGAAATTAGTTATTTTAATTTCAATCCTAGTTCACCATTGAGAATTGGAGTGGGAAGAAATTAATAAACAATAAAGAATTAAATGAATCAACTAAATCTAACCATTTACATATGATACAATGAAACTGGTCTCAAGAAATCAAGATGGCAATAATTTCCAAATTTTGATAACAAGACTAAAGCCTAGAGTCCAGACCTCATGTAAACTAAATAACACTGCATTCATGTCATCCATTTAAAATTATTTAAAAATTAAATCCATGCGTTCCAAATAAATACTCAAAAGTCAGACCTTAAACTAATAAGCAAGTGTTTGATTTTGGTTCTAAATTTTCATTGTACCCTTGAAATCAAGAACCTTAGACACCGAAACAAAAGCCTTACTTAGATCTAAATTTTCATTGCATCTAACTCTAGAGTACACAATAAAATTCGGACATGGCATAGAATTTTATAAATGAAATTAAGTAGAAAAACAATCAAAACACGGATATCATTTAATTGGAAAATCGGAAACTAAATATTTTACTACACTTTGAATCTTATTAATAAACTTGGAATTCGAATTACACAACTTGGAATTGAAATTGAAAAATACAAGAATCATGGAAAATAAACAGAAATCAAACCCGATTACCCTTGGAGCACACGATTTTCCATAGCCATTTCTTATTTTTCCTTTTCTTTCCTTGGTCCACGCCAAGCCTTAATTTCCAGAGTCCAAATTCGAAATTCATTGTTGTCCCATTGCATTTATTTATAGGTTCTAGGGTAAGAATGGATGGCTAAGATTGGTTAGGGTTTTGGTGGATGGAAGGGTGGAGATTTAAGCAACTAATGGAGAGGCTTGGGGAATGGGCAACTAAGTGGATCGGCTATGGTTGGTGAGGAGGTGTCGTGTGTGGGATTAGAAAATGGGATATGTGAATTGTTGCCCAGAAATTGACCCTAGAGGGGGGGGTGAATTGGGTCAATGCAAACTTTTTGGATTTTCTTTGATTTCACAATTTAGAAAATAAGATGCAAACAAGTAGTAAATAAATGCTAGAATATAAAAGAGGAGATGAGAAGAGATGGAGAGATTGAACCTGAGATTTTTACAAGGTTTGGCATTCTTACCTACGTCCTCGCCTCAAGTACACCACTTGAGAATTGAATGCACTAAACTTCTCCTTCAAGGGTGGAGAAGAAACCTATTACAATACTTGTAGAGAACACTCTCTGATTTGAAAGTGAAGACACCCTTCTCCTTCACAAGGGTTACACCAACCCTTCAATAACTTTATCTCTCAAGGAAATGTAGAAGATTACAATGTAAAGCTTAGGAGTAACTCTCAAATGTTTACAAATCTAGTTTACTAAGAGTTACTCAAAGAGTTGAACTGAAATGGCTCAAGGTAAGATTGCAAGAGATGGATTTTGAGCTAAAGTGTGCTTGAGATTTGATTTCAATGGATTCCTCTTGATTTCAAGTAAGTCAACACCCTTTCTACCCATTGAAGCTTGGTTTTATAATTTTATCATATTTAGAACTGTTGCCAAGCATTAAATGAAGCAAGGGGCCGTTGGAGGGAGCATTTAATGTTCAAAAAATGTTACCGTTTCACGATTTAGTTGATTGAAATGAAGATTCAGTCGACTGAAAATGCCCCGAAACTCAAACAGTTTATCTGTGAATAATTCAGTCCGCTGAATCTGAGAATTCAGTCGACTGAAATTACAAGCCATGAAAATTCTGAATTTCAGTCTGCTGAAACATCATTTCAGTCGATTGAAATCCCTACACTATGAACATCTAGCATATCAGTCGGCTGAAACTTCATTTCAGTTGACTGAAATCACTCCCCACTGAAAATACAGTATTTCAGTCAGCTGAATGATTGATTCAGTCGACTGAAGTCCCATCTGCACATAATCCATTGTTTCAGTCGACTGAAACCTCTAGTTCAGTCGACTGAAATGACCTTAAAAATAATTTGTGCAATTTTGGCTTTATTTTGGTTATTCTCAAATACATTTGATAGGTCTTGAAGACTAGGTCTTATCCTAGGATTCCATTTGTATGCATAAGATAAAGCTGGGTATCTTAGGGTGTTCAAACACAATTGAGAAACTTTACATTTTGTTCCTAACACTCATGACCAATACTAAGAACACAAACTTGATCTTCAATCTTCAGTACTTGTATCATTTGCCATTGATCTTCAAAGATTGATAAGTCACCCGATCTCCTCCATGATGATCATGATTGTATTAAAATTGATCTTCAATGATCTTGCCCTTTTTTCTTCTTTGACTATGTCCTTTTGTAAATGTGATACCTGTCTCATAAAGTAATATCATTTGAAATGTTAAATGTCACACTTTAATGGTTTGTGGTCATCAAAATATCTATATATCCTTGGGTTGAAACTTTGGGGCTAACAATCTCCCCCTTTTTTATGATGACAAACCATTGCACATAAATCATAAATAAAGGATACACAATTTGTGATCATCCCCCTTACTGCATGCATAGAAACAAATTTTCCATTTTCTTCAAGATATATTTCAAATGATAAGTATTCTCCCCCTTTCTTCATGGACGTATTTCTAAATAAAATAAATGCATCATATCCATCGTTACACAATCAATTCAACCATATTGAGATATGTAAATAAAAATCATGAAGACAACATTAGCACAAGTAATATGAACCCATTAAATTTGATTAAGTCAAGGACTTTACAAAGGTTAAAACTTAGTGGGTTATGTACATGCCCAAAAGGTTTTATAACAAATTCAAAGGGAATATTGAAGAATTTCAAGTGCAATCATTGATATTTTCCCCCCTATGGCATCATCAAAAAGAGAAGAGGGCAAGGGTCACTCGAGGCCAAAATGGGCCATGAGACGGCTCAACTGAAGGTGCAGCCGATCAGTGTAATCGCGAGAGGCGTCGAGTATGTCTTTAACAAATTCGCGAAGACTGTCGCATTGGGTCAGGAGAAGGTCGACATTTACCCCCATCTCGGAAACATTGATTCAAAGAGATTCAATGGCATCAAGAACACTCTGAATGTCCGCATTGGAGCTAGAGGGGCCACCAGAAAGATGAGGAGAGGCAGACAAGTCGATATCCTGATCATGATATGCTTGCTCCTTTGTAGCTTGCTCAGGCTACTGGACTTTCTTCAACCTTGCAGGAGTGGGTTCCCAAGTATCACCAACAAGCCTATACCCCATATTTTTAAGGGTATGATCACAATAAACATCATTGGCAGCACCAATTTCTTCTGATTCTGGTGGGCAACGGACGTTGAAATGTTCAAACAGGAATGAAAGGAGTTTTCCATAAGGCAGAGTCTTCTTGCGCTTTTGGCAATCTCTCATGAAGCATATGATGAGGTAGGGAAGATTAACTAAGTGATGTTGAATAAGGGCCCAAATGAGATAAACGTCAAGATAGGTGACATGATTATAGGACCCAGACCGTGAAAGAATATTGTGGCAAATGATATGATGAATCAGCCGGGCTTCTAATGAGAGTTGGGATGCAATCGGCTGAAAGGGTTCAACAATATCAGTGCGTTCACAAATTAATTTGAGGGCCTCGACGACATCAAAACCGTCAGTCCAAGTATTAGTTTTATACATTGTAGAACCATTGGAGGGGCTTGAATAATGGTCCCTAAATCCTCTCGATTGAAAGAAAAAGGAGTTCCACACACGGAGGATTCAATACGAGGATTCAAGATTTGCTTTGAGAGAGAAATTTGCATAAAATTGTTTTACTAGTGTAGGATAGGAGGGGCGAACGATCTCGATAAAGAGGGCCCATCCTTGATAGTCAAAGTGTGCTCTAAATGGAAATTACCTTGTAAATTGATCAAAAAAAGAGAGAGAAACGATTTTACCGAAAACCACCTTGCGAAACATGAAATGAAGAGTGTAAGCGCTTTCTGCATCTTATGAGACGAAGTGAAGACGAGCGTCACTTATTCTTTTCGACCGTCGTTCGATCTCAGCCTGTTTTCCTTGATCACGGGACTGTCGTTTGGGGACCATTGCGGAGATTGAGGGAGGAAAGAGTGGAAAGAGGTGATGTGGAAACGGTGAGGAGAAGGTTAGGGAGGATTAGGGTTAAACGAAAGGAAGAGGAAGAAGAGAGCTGAACAAGGCAAAAAAATATGAAAATCAGACGGTAAAAAAAATGTGAAGGAGTGAAAAAGAAACGGAGAGAGGCAGGGAAGAAGAGAGAGATTGAGCGAAAGAGGGAAAAGGAAAGGGGATTTTGTCGGAAAGAGGAAGAGGGAAAGAGATTTGACGAAAAAGAGGGAAAAATGAGGGTTAAAAGAACTTACCCGAGTGTTTCAGTCGACTGAAATGTAGTTTCAGTCGGCTGAAAAAGGGCAACGAAAGCAGACAGTGAATCAGAGAGAAACTCAGTAGGCTGAAAATAAGTTTCAGTAGGCTGAAAAAGGAGTACCTGCATGGTTCAGTCAGCTGATAATTATTTTAAGGCGGCTGAAAATGGGAATCGCGGGTTTCAGTCGGCTGAAAAGGAGTTTCCGTCGACTGAAAAATGCCACGTAGAGCAGACAATAAACAGATGCAAAATCAGTCGGCTGAAAATTAGTTTTAGTCGGCTGAAAAATGGGTAACCGTATGGCTCAGTCGACTGAAAGTTATTTTCAGTCGGCTGAAAAATAAGAACAAAAATAGCCAGTGCATAGGAATATTTCAGTCGACTGAAATTTGAATATCAATCAGCTGAACGTGTTCGGCCCTTTTTTTTTAATTCAACACACATCCCTACTGAGGTACATTCCCAAATATTTTATGATTGTACAAAATCTATCTTCAGGAAGAGGTTTTGTAAAAATATCGGCTAGTTGATGGTCAGTGCTTACAAATTCTAAATCACCTCTTTGCACATGGTCTCTAATGAAATCATGTCTAATTTCAATGTGCTTAGTTCTAGAGTGTTGTATGGGATTTTTTGACAAATTTATAGCACTTGTATTGTCACACCTAATTGGAATGCGATCATAATTAAGTCCAAAATCTTCCAATTGTTGTTTCTTGTACAACACTTGTGCACAACAACTCCCAGCAGCTGCGTATTCTGCTTCAGCTGTGGAGAAGGCCACTGAATTTTGCTTTTTACTGAACCGAGATACGAGGGAGAGTCCAAGGAAGTGACAAGTCCCACTCGTGCTTTTTCTATCAATTTTACAACCGGTAAAGTCCGCATCCGAATAACTTACTAATTCTAGTGAAGTATGTTTAGGATACCATAAGCCCAAATCAATAGTGTCAATCAAATATCGGAAAATATGTTTTACTGCAACAAGGTGTGATTCTTTGGGGCAACATTGAAAACGTGCACACAAACATACACTAAACATTATATCCGGTCTACTAGAGGTTAAGTACAACAAACTTCCTATCATGCCTCTATAGAGTTTCATATCAACGGGTTTGCCACAATCATCCTTGTCAAGCTTGGTAGATGGGCTCATAGGAGTCTCATTTGATTTAGCTTCATTCATTCCAAATTTCTTGAGAAGGTTTTTGACATATTTTGATTGATTTACAAATATCCCTTCACAAGATTGCTTGATTTGTAAACCAAGGAAGAAGGTTAGTTCACCCATCATACTCATCTCGAACTCATCATGCATGATTTTCGCAAATTCTTTACAAAGTTGTTCATTTGTAGATCCAAAAATAATGTCGTCCACATATATTTGTATAATGAGCATGTCATTGTCTAGAGATTTAATAAATAAAGTAGTGTCAATTTTTCCTCTTGTAAAACCATTTTTAATGAGAAAATTACTAAGCCTATCATACCATGCTCTAGGTGCTTGCTTTAAACCATACAATGCTTTTAACAATTTGTAAACATGATTAGGAAATTCATGATTTTCAAATCCGGGTGGTTGTTTTACATAAACTTCTTCGGAGATGAAACCATTTAGAAAGGCACTTTTCACATCCATTTGAAATAATTTGAAATTTTTGAAACAAACATATGCAAGCAACATTCTTATGGCTTCTAGCCTAGCAATTGGGGCAAAGGTTTCCTCATAATCTATCCCTTCTTCTTGGTTGTAACCTTGGGCTAATAGTCTAGTTTTGTTTCTAACAATATTTCCTTCCTCATCCTTTTTATTTCTAAAAACCCACTTTGTGCCAATTATTGAGTGATCCTTAGGCATAGGCACAAGCTCCCATACTTTGTTTTTTTCAAATTGATTTAGTTCTTCTTGCATGGCAATTATCCAAAACTCATCTATTTCGGCTTCTTGAATGTTCTTTGGTTCTATTTGAGAGACAAAAGCCATGTTGTTACAACCGCTTCTAAGTTTAGATCTAGTGGCTATTCCTTGAGATGGTTCACCAATAATTTGATCTTTTGGATGATCTCTTACAAAACTCCAAGCCTTAGGAAGATCATTATTTGGTTTGACGTCCTCACTATCTTGTCTTCCACTAATATTTGAAGCATTTACTTCATTGTTAGGATTGTCTTGGATATCAAGTTGATTCATCTCTTTTTCCAAAATTACAACCTCATCATCAAGATCTTTTTTTATTTCAAAAGGGTTGGCTTCATCAAAGACTACATGAATCGATTCCTCCACAATTGATATTCTCTTGTTATATACTCTATATGCTTTGCTAATGGGAGAATAGCTAACAAAGATTCCTTCATCTGATTTTGGATCGAATTTTCCTAATTAATCTTTGGTGTTTAGTATAAAACACTTGCATCCAAAAACTCTAAAGTATCCAATGTTTGGTTTTCTACCATTCCATATCTCATAAGGGGTCTTATCCAATCCTTTTCTAATTGTTACCCTATTTATAACATGGCTACCGGTGCTTACGGCTTCGGCCCAAAAGTATGTTGGCAACTTATGTTCGTTGAGCATGGTCCTAACTATTTCTTGAAGTGTTCTATTCTTTCTCTCAACTACTCTGTTTTGTTGGGGATTTCTAGGAGCGGAGAAATTGTGACCAAAACCATTTTCATCACAAAGTATTTCCATTTCTTGATTTTCGAATTCTCTACCCCTATCACTTCTAATGTTGTTGATTGCATATCTTTTTTCATTTTGGACTCTTCTAAAAAATTTTGCAAAAGCTTTAGGTGCATCATTTTTGTGAGCTAGATGTAACATCCAAGAGAAGCGAGAATAATCATCAACAATTACAAATGCATATGACGTACCACCCATACTTTGAACTTTGCTATGACCAAACAAATCCAAATGCAATAGTTGAAGAGCCCTAGAGGTAGATATATGCTTTTTGCTTTTAAAGGAACTTTTGATTTGTTTTCCAAATTGGCATGCATCACAAATTCTATCCTTGGCAAATTTGGCCTTAGGCAAGCCATCAACTAATTCAAATTTGGATAGATTTGAAATAAGTTCCATGTGAGCATGTCTTAGTCTCCTATGCCATAACCAACTATTTTCATTTATGACAGTAAGGCATTTAACATTTTGGTTAAGCATTTTATCGAAGTCAATGTTGTAAACATTTTCATCTCTATATGCTATGAACATTTCTTTATCATTGCTAGCATTTCTAATAGAACATTTGTTTGATTCAAATACTACCTTATTGCCTTTATCACAAAGTTGACTTACACTAAGTAAATCATGTTTCAACCCATCTACCAATAGTACATCTTCAATGAAAAGTAAGGGATCATTACCAATTTTACCTTTACCGATGATCTTTCCTTTGGAGCTGTCGCCAAAGGTAACAAATCCACCATCTTTGAGAGAGAGAGAGATGAATTTTGATTTGTCTCCCGTCATGTGTCTTGAGCATCCACTATCAAGAAACCACTTGTCTTTTCTTGGTGTTGATTTCATGCATATCTCATCTTCATTTGCCATGAAACAAATATTTGCCGTGTGGTTTTTGGATGATTCATTATCTGATTCGCTATCGGACTCCAACCATGCGGCTTTGAATGCTTTCTTTTTAAACTTCTTGTCATCTTTCTTCAATAGCGGACATTCGGCTTTGATGTATCCCGTTTTACCACAATTAAAATAAGTGAGGGGCTCTTTCTTGCTTGAATCTCCCTTATAGCTATCTTTCTTGAATGGCTTCTTTTGAAATTGATTAATTCTTCTCAAGAGACTCTTGAATTTACAGGTGATCAAGACCAAGTGTTCATTGTCATCCTCACTACCTTCTTCTTCTTCTTGATCAACATATGTCTCCTTTGGTGAGGCTTTAAATGCAAGAGACTTCTTTTCTTTGGCAATTTCCTTTCGACCATTCATGGAAATCTCATGGGTCATGAGAGATCCCAAGAGTTCATCAAGTCCCAATATGGAGATATGTTTTGCTTCTATTATCGCCGTTGACTTCGACTCCCAAGAATCTGGCAATGACCTAAGAATTTTGCTCACATTATCTTCGTTAGAATAAGTCTTTCCAAGGGCATTAAGTTCATTTATAATCTTTGTGAATCTAGTAAACATGGAAGAAATGGATTCATTTGGCTCCATAGTGAATAGTTCATATGAGTGTACAAGCCTATGAATTTTTTATTTCTTCACTTCATTAGTGCCTTCATAGGTCACTAGAAGCTTATCTCAAATTTCCTTGGCCGATTTACAAGATGAAACTCAATTAAATTCATTTCGGTCAAGAGCACAAAATAGAATGTTCATGGCTTGAGAGTTATATTGATTAAGCTTATGATCATTCTCATCCCAAATCTCTCTAGGTTTAGGAGCAAGGTCAATTAGTCCTTTTGGAACAAAGGGCCCAAATTCAATAGTTTCCCATATGTGATGGTCCATTGATTGTAAGAAAATTTGCATCCTAGTTTTTCAGAAATTGTAGTCACTTCCATTGAAGAAAGGAGGTCTATTAATTGAACAACCTTCACCATAAGAAGATCCCCCAATGTTTGTCATTCGATCGATTTCTCAAACGGTTAAGTAATTCGGAGAATCTGTGCTTTGATACCAATTGTTGCCTAGAAATTGACCCTAGAGGGGGGGTGAATTGGGTCAATACAAACTTTTTGGATTTTTTTTGATTTCACAATTTAGAAAAATAAGATGCAAAAAAGTAGTAAATAAATGCTAGAATATAAAAGATAAATGAGAAGATATGGAGAGATTGAACCGGAGATTTTTACGAGGTTTGGCGTTCTTGCCTACGTCCTCGCCTCAAGTACGTCACTTGAGGATTGAATGCACTAAACTTCTCCTTCAAGGGTGGAGAAGAAACCTATTACAATACTTGTAGAGAACACTCTCTGATTTGAAGGCGAAAACACTCTTCTCCTTCACAAGGGTTATACCAACCCTTCACAAACTTTATCTCTCAAAGAAATGTAGAAGATTACAATGTAAAGCTTAGGCGTAACTCTCAAATGTTTACAAATCTAGTTTACTAAGAGTTACTCAAAGAGTTGAACTGAAATGGCTCAAGGTAAGATTGCAAGCGATAGATTTTGAGCTAAAGTATGCTTGAGATTTTATTTCAATGGATTCCTCTTGATTTCAAGTAAGTCAACACCCTTTTTACCCATTGAAGCTTGGTTTTATAATTTTATCATATTTAGAACTGTTGCCAAGCATTAAATGAAGCAAGGGGACATTGGAGGGAGCATTTAATGTTCAAAAAATATTACCGTTTCGCGATTCAGTCGATTGAAATGAAGATTCAGTCAACTGGAAATGCCCCGAAACTCAAACAGTTTATCTGTGAATAATTCAGTCAGCTGAATCTGAGAATTCAGTCGACTGAAATTACAAGCCATGAAAATTCTGATTTTCAGTCGGCTGAAACATCATTTCAGTCAACTGAAATCTCTACACTATGAACATCTAGCATTTTAGTCGGCTGAAACTTCATTTCAGTCGACTGAAATCACACCCCACTGAAAATACAGTATTTCAGTCGGCTGAATGATTGATTCAATCGACTGAAGTCCCATCTGCACATAATCCATTGTTTCAGTCGACTAAAACCTCTAGTTCAGTCGACTGAAATGACCTTAAAAACAATTTGTGCAATTTTGGCTTTATTTTGGTCATTCTCAAATACATTTGATAGGTCTTGAAGACTAGGTCTTATCCTAGGATTCCATTTGTATGTATAAGATAAAGCTGGGTATCCTAAGGTCCACTAGAAGGTGACTTGAGTCATGGTGTTCAAACACAATTGATTAACTTTACATTTTGTTCCTATCACTCATGACCAATACTAAGAATACAAACTTGATCTTCAATCTTCAGTACTTGTATCATTCGCCATCTGATCTTCAAAGAATGATAAGCCATCCGATCTCTTCCATGATGATCATGATTGTATTAAAATTGATCTTCAATGATCTTGCCCTTCGTTCTTCTTTGACTATGTCTTTTTGTAAATGTGATACATGTCACTTTAATGGTTTGTGGTCATCAAAATACCCATATATCCTTGGGTTGAAATCTTGGGGCTAACATGAATGAATGAGAAAATATAGGTAGAGATATGGTGGTGGCCGATTGGAGTTTAGGTTTAGGGTTTAGATAAGTGATATGCATGTGCAATGCATGGAAATCTAGGGTTATGAATGCATGCAATGAAGGGTTGAGATTAAAGGCTCCTAAGTAGATCTAAATGGAGGGTTAGGATATGTGTGTATCTAAGGGTTTCCATGGAATGGTGGCCGTATGAAACATGGAGTTAGGTGGTGGAATTCGTATGGAGATAGATAAGACTTGGAGGGGATTTAGGATTTAGAATGAGATGGAAAGTTGTGAGGGTGCTAGATTTTAGGACTTAGGATCGTACAAGATATGGAATTGAGGTGGCATGGCCGTGTGGATGAGTGTAGGATTGGGATTAGAGTGTGTTTTGTCGTACATGGGATTTTCACTTAGGAGTAGGCTCATGATGTTTAGGGTTTCAAGGCTTGGACTTAAATGCACATGGGCTTAATGGGCTTGGACTCTGGCTTGTGGACTCAAACTTTGGACATTGGATCTCATGCATGTGGGCTTCTTAGACTGTGACGCCTGGGCTGTGACCTGGCCCACTTGAGAAATGCACACGGAGTAAAAGGTGGCCTGTGGATTGCTTGGCCCAAATGTGACTTGAGTTCTGGTTCATGGGCTTCTCTCTTCAGGCTTTCCAATCTTTATTTTTCCGGAAACTAATTATTAATTCACCACTAATCTCTAAAAATATTTAATAATCCGAACTCTCATAAATGGATCCGGACTATATAATTTACAATTAAATTCCTAAAAGCGGCGAAATAATTATCAGAATTCCAGATCTTCCAATTTAAGCTCATAACTCGCACTTATTCTAGGTTTTAGGTTGATTTCCTGTACTCTCCAATTTTTACCTACAAAACTAAAAATAACATTAAATGCACCTAATATATATATATATATATATATATATAAACAAGGGCTAACTGGTCCAATAATCAGAGGTAAAATAGTCATTTTTCATGTCTCAGCACCTTGAGCTGCTAAAGTCGACTATCAACAACCTCCATGTTTATTGGACCAACTCTTTCCTCTTGCCGAAAACTTACTTGGAGAAAATTGAGAGGGTTATGTGTGATTTTCTGTGGGCTCCTTGACCTTAAGAAACTGCATACCATCGAGTGGCATAAGATTTGTATACCTAAAGCCAAGGGTGGGCTGGGTCTTAGGAGCGTGTTGGCCGTAAAAAAAGGCTTGTATCATGAAACAATTCTGGAATCTCGCTACTTATAAAGACAATATCTGGAACAGGTGGATTACCAATAAGTATTTGAAAAATCGTTCCATCTGGCACATCAAATTGAAGTATGACTCTTCATGGGTGTTAGTGCCCCCGGCTTTGTAGAGTCCATGAAGAAGCACTTGCTAAGGAGCTTGAACTAATGATCAAGAGTGAAGATCATGCTCCACCAGATTAAAGCTCATCGAATATGGCAATCACAACAGGTATTTGGCCATAGATGACTTTAGGTGGTACCCACACCTTAGAAGGACTATCTCCAGACTTAGTTGAACAAATGGTAAAACCATAAGAAGTCTAAGAGAGAAAGTTGGACAGTGAATTTGGAAATATGAATTAAGTTCACTATCAGCTCGACTAGTCGTACTCACCGACTCCTCAGTAGAGACAGATTTGACCCCATCGTGTTCAAAGACTGGTCGGCAAGATTGACAGAAATTCTGGAACAGAGAACTGTCATTCTGGGAAAGCCTCTAACTGAGAGTCTCATATGCATCGACCCCTCAGTAATGAACTTAAACGACCTCTCATGGTCGACGACTCATCGGTAAAGGACTTGGGAGTTCTAGATTGTGAACTCAAGTGGGCTCTCGAAGAAACAGGCATCTCAGTAATTTAAGACCGATCGAGAGTACCAGGACCAACCCCCTCGGTAAAGGGTGATAGGTCATTCTGGGCAGGACAAGTTCCGGGACATGAAACACGATCAACATAGTGTTGCCCCAACCGAGCCTCTCGTATGGACAGACCTCTCGGTGCTATGACTGTCGACCCATCGGCGACACCGACCTGTCAACCGGAAAGTAATTACACCGTTGGGAGTGCATTTAATGCACAACGGTCGGGTGGTTGAACGGCAATAAATATGAAAACCAACGCATCGGTGCCACCAACCTGTCGGTATTGGACAATTTGAAATACTACTTATACTCCTCTATAAATATGAGTGTTATGTGATCGTTTCATCATCTTCCCTGAACTGAGAAAAATCATACACTCTAAAGGAACGATCATCTCTCTTGTGATTAAACCCAAAAATCAAATACCCAATCTTTGATTAAGATTGTGAGAGAAAGAATGAGAGGAGATATGATAAAACATCAGCTAGAATTTGAACCAATTTTCCTAGTCATACTAAAATTGCGATTGTTATACGACGTCTACAAGAAAGAACGTCGACGTACATTGGGTGAATGCTTGAGAAGCACACATCTTTAAGAAAAAAGCTACAAGGCAAGTGCTTCTTGGTTCTAAGTTTTTTTTATAACATTTGTGCCGAATGTGGAATAAGGAAGATTGGCTCTGGAACCACTATAGAAAACTCTAGAGCATCGTCTCTGGCATAGTGGTGGGTGGAATTCTCAGCCGATTGAGTGAGGTGGAATTCCTACTCTAATTGTGAAAGTGTAAGTCCCCACTTAGTGAATTTAGGGATAGCTTAAGATTCAGCTAGTCCTAACAGTGGATGTAAGTTGACTAACTAGATCACTATATATCTTGTGTCCATGTGCTTGTGGTGTTAGAGCTAATTTCTTGTGTTAATTGCATAATCACTTTTGCTTACACTCACAGACTTGGTTGTTATATCCGTTGCATAAATATTAATCAATCAAGGAATTTTAAAAAGGACCAACAAATTGTGATTGACCTATTGACCCCCTCTAGGGACAATCGTGTTCTACCACACAAGAAATTTCAATTGGTATCAGAGCCTAGTGCTTTACACATTTGGATTTAATCGTCTGAGTGAGATCTTGGTTATAGAGAAGAAAATAATTGGGGTAAACATTGAGTCGAGGTTATTAAAAAATTATGCCTAAGAAACCCACATTCACAATATCATGCATACAATTCTGTAGTAGGTCTTACTCTTGTGATCTCTATAACAGGAAGGCTAACTCATCATCAAAAGGAACAAGATTCAAACAAAATAAAGTTAAGTAATGAAGAAGAATCTGAGTCTGGATCAATTTTAGATAAAGAAAGCAAAGGTACATTTCATAGTCTTGATGCTTCGTTTCCTTCTGATAAACAATAACATTTTAGTGAATCTGAAAATAAAGAGACTCTTGATGATCTCCAAGAATCATATAGTGTTTTGTATCTTAGGAGTATGAAATTGACCAAGAAAGGTCACAAACTTAAAAGTGAGAATGCCTACCTGACCAAACTCCTTAAAATTGAGAGAACCGAAAAAGAAGCTTTCTTAACAAAATTTGAAAAATAAATTGATGAAATACTAGTGTTGAGAAAAAGTCAAACTGGCCTTCAATCCCAAGTGGATTTGTGCAGGAGAGATCACAAACACTTGGCTGAAATGAAAAGGTGTCTTAAAAACAAGACTACTTTGTTAATGTCTAACTTAGAAAGGTTTTCTCAATCTAAAGACAAAGTAGTTCATGGAAATGAAAAATTGGAAAAGATCCTTAGTTTTGGAAAGGATTCCAAGAACAAGGCTGGGATAGAGCATGTTAAAAACGTGGTAGTTACTCCGAGACAAATATCCATATCTGTTAAAAACTAGATGTTCAAACTCTCTAACATACAGTGCACCTATTGTGGAAAACGGGGTCATTCTTAATCCAATTACTATCTCAAGAAAAATCCTCAAATAAAGTGTTCACTGGGAAATCAAAGACGTAATGCACTAAATCAAAATTTACCAATCATCCTAGATAGTTTTGGAAATCCAAGGATCAGATTCTTTGATGGAAAACCCTATATCAAATCTAGACAGATTATGTAATGCCCCGCCCTTTTTCACTTGCTACAAATCAGAGTATATTTTTTTTTTCTAAAATGAGTGAGAGAGAGCGAGTACGTCACGATGCGAGTTAAGTTCGAGTTTCCAAAACCCGACCCTTAACTGACCACCTTTACGTGTGCGTGGATTAAATCCACTAAAACATTTCACACTCTTTACTGAATACTTGCGGAATTATCATATGAATAAAATAGCATTCATATACATGTCATCATTAAGCAAGGAAGCCAATCACCATATAATTAACTGAAACTTAAATATCATCAAACCATAGCAAAATATTTCTAAATTATTACAGTTCAAAATATCAGCTCTCCCAATACATCTTTCAAAATCAACATAAATAATATAAGCATAAATCTGTCTGTCCTTGTCATTCCCTGTTCCATCATCTATAGGGTCGAAGTAGGGCATCAGTCAATATGCCCAGTAGGAATTCCAAGTAGGGTTATGGTACACATAGGATCAATATAAAATCAAGATAAAAAAATCTTATCATATTTGTAAACATCTCATAATCAATAAATACAATGCATGATATCCAAATATAATCATGCTTACTTATGCATCATGTCATGGGTGTCAATGCCAAATGATCACTCACCCAATTCCATATCCAATCACATCATATATAAATAGTTTCCTTGATAAATAACCATATCAAGGTGTTCCCTTGGCCAATTATGTCCGCAGTGTTTTGTGACGGCACCAGCAGGTCACTGTTATACCTCCCCACATATGTTAATCGAAATTACCAATGGAGTATGGACTCCTCCCTCTACGCAGGCTTTCGGGACTATATACCCAGGAGCTCTTTGCCCAAATTACGCCGTACCCATTCCTAGGAATCTCGGACAAGGCTAACATATCAATAGTTCACATAGCATACAAGCTAATTTCAAGCCCAAATTATGTCCGAAACGCTCATAACTTGGCTTGCTGGTCCCATGTATTCCCTCCCATGACATGCATGAGATAATGAATGGAAGAATGTCCTTTCTTATCAAAGTACATAACATCATTGAAATTCAGTTCATAAACATATATCATTTGTTTAATCAAAATAAAATATCATATTTGGAAATAAAGACCAGTGTTATATGTATAATCCATAGTGTCTCAATAAGGTAGGAATCCTACCAACATCTGATTACTGTCATTTTCTTGTTTTCACAAGAACCACGCTAACGATCACGTAAAAATGAATCAAACCTCTTTACCTTATCAAATTCAACCACGTATATATCAATATGATTATCCATTTAATTTCCATCATCCTTTACATCCCACTGGATAAACAGAGGTGTCTGAAAAATTAACTAAAAATAAAACATTCAGATTCAGTGCTGCAAATGTTTGCTTACTTATACGTTGTCAATTGTATGACAAAATGGGGAAGAGTTTAGTAGAAGCTATAAGATATCAAAAGATGGGAAGAAGCTAAAATGCTTGGGCCTCTAGGAAGAGAGAACCACAAAGGGGAAGAATGTGAAGAAGCAAATAGACATAAGGGAATGTCTATGTTTAGAGTTTGGAAAATCAAAGGGGTAGTGATTGGTTCCCAGGAAATCATTGGTGTATGGGGGAGAACGAATATTAATCTTGTTTAGTCCATGGATGCATATTTATGTTTTGAAACTAACCCCTCTAATGATTTTCTAGTGTTGCTTGCTTATGTGTTTGAACAAGAAAACATGAAATCCAGTAAGTTGAACAAGAATATGCAAAGATCATACTCTTATTGTTTCCATTTGAATATGTACATGTAATTGATTTAATATTCTGTATTCAAATGTGATGTAATAAGGGTGGGCTTGTAATTAAGTTAACTTTTAGGTTTTGTCATGAAATTGACATAGGGAGAGATTGTTAGTGCACCGGCTTTGCCGAGTCCCATGTTTGTCAATTCCATAACTCGAGGAGAAGCACTTGCTAAGAAGATTGAAGACTCAAGGTGATCAAGAGTAAAGATCATGCTCCACAGGATTGAAGCTCATCGTATATGGCAATCACAACAGGTATTTGGCCATAAATGACTTTAGGTGATACCCACACCTTAGAAAGACTATCTTTAGACTTAGTTGAACAAATGGTAAAACCATAAGAAGCCTAAGAGAGGAAGTTGGATAGTGAACTTGGAAATATGAATTAAGTTCACTGTCAACTCGACCAGTCGTAGTCACTGACCCCTCAGTAGATACAGAATCGACCTATCGTGGTCAAAGACTGGTCGGCCAGATTGACAGAAATTCTAGAACATAGAACTGTCATTCTGGGAAAGCCTCTGATCGAGAGTCTCGTAAGCACCGACCCCTCGATGATGAACTTAAACGACTTCTCATGGTCGACGACTCATCGGTAAAGGACTTGTGAGTTCTAGACCGTGAACTCAAGTGGGCTCTCGAATAAACAGACATCTCGGTAATTCAAGACCGATTGAGAGTACCAGGACCTACCCCTCGATAAAGGGCTACAGGTCATTCTGGACAGGACAAATTTCGGGACATGAAACTCTGTCAGCATGATGTTGCCCCAGACTGAACATCTCGTATGGACCGACCTCTCAATACCATGACTGTCAACCCATCGGCAACACCAACCTGTCGACCGAGAAGTGATTACACTATTGGGAATGCATTTAATGTGCAACGATCGGGTGGTTGAACGGTAATAAATATGAACACCGACCCATCGGTGCCACCGACCTATCGGTACTGGACAGTTTGAAAAACTGCTTAAACTCCTCTATAAATATGAGTGTTATGTGATCGTTTCATCATCTTCCCTAAACTGATAAAAATCATACACTCTAAAGGAATGATCATCTCTCTTGTGCTTATACCCAAAAATCAAATACCCAATCTTTGATTAATATTGTGAGAGAAAGAATGAGAGGAGATAAGATAAGACATCAGCTAGGATTTGAACCAATTTTCCTAGTCATACTGAAATTGCGATTGTTATACAACGTCTACAAGAAAGAACGTCGATGTACATTGGGTTAATCCTTGAAAAGCACACATCTTCAAGAAAAAAGCTACAAGGCAAGTACTTCTTGGTTTTAAGTTTGTTTTTATAACATTTGTGCCGAATGTGGAATAAGAAGGATTGGTTCCGGAACCACTATAGAAAACTCTAGAGCGTTGTCTCTTGCACATTGGTGGGTTGAATTCCCAGCCGATTGAGTGAGGTGGAATTCCTACTCTAATTGTGAGAGTGTAAGTCCCCACTTAGTGAATTTGGGGATAGCTCAAGGTTGAGCTAGTCCTAACAGTGGATGTAGGTTAGCTAACTAAACCATTATATATCTTGTGTCTGTGTACTTGTGGTATTATAGCTAATTTCTTGTGTTAATTACATAATCACTTTTGCTTACACTCACAGACTTGATTGTTATATTCGCTGCATAAATATTAATCAATCAAGGAATTTTAAAAATGACCAACAAATTGGGATTGACCTATTCTCCCTCCTCTAGGGCAATCGTGTTCTAGTACACTGGGAATTTCAATGGGCATGGCGATCAATTCTATCTGTTAGAGATATGGTGAAGATGCATTCCATTTTTATCATTGGCAACGAGGAATCCGTAAAATTCTGGCTGGACGCATGGATTAAGTCGGGTTTCATCCTTTTGGATCACTTTGGTGAGAGGCCGTTGTATGACCTTGGGCTTCCTCTGGACTACATTATTAGCTCCTTTATTTGCAACTCTTGTTGGTATCTTCCTTGGGCGACCTCCCCCGCTTTATCTACCATTTGGGGTATGATTAATGAAGTCTCTCTCCCTATTCACCCCTTCAAAGATGTTCTCTGTTGGACTGTCAATGCTTCTGGGAAATTCTAGGTTTCCTCTGCCATCATGGCATCTTTTAGTGTCTTGGGTGAACCTAATTGGGTGAATTGAATCTGGTTTCATCCATGCTTGAATAGACACTCCAACCTGGCATGGTACTTCTTTAACCATGCTCTTAAAACTAAGGATATCATGCACAATCTGGGGCTGGCTCGAGACATTAGCTGTGTGATCTGTTATTCCCATGGAGAGTCACATGATCATCTTCTGAAATGCAATTTCACTCAGACTGTTTGGCATTCCTTAATCAGAAAATTACAATTCTCCCATCACTCAAGTTGCATCCTTGTTGACTCATCCTTGCTAGTTCAGTTCATGAGGAGCGGCCTCGAGAGGTTGGATGCTTTTCTTGCACTGCCCGCTTTAATCTGGCATATTTGGAGTGAAAGGAATGCCAGGATTTTCAAAAACTCATCCAGTAATCCTGGTCAGGTTTGCATGAATATCTTCCACGATATTAAAAATCGTCTCTTCTTTCTTTGCCCGAATTATGATCTTTTGAAACTAGGGGGTGCTTTCTCGGCATTGTGGGATCTTCCACCACCTGTTCCTGCTCCAGCCAAGCCTCCTGACCCGCCAAGTATTCAGGTCCCTATTCAGAATCGTCTCTTTATCACCTAGGCTGAGTCTTATGCTGGTCCTCTGATGGGTTCCCTCTATGATTGTAGGGTCGATCTGTTGGGGACTTATTGTCTTCCTGCTTTGGGTTTGGACCCCATTTGACATACTTTGATTTTCATTCAGAAGATTTTGTTGCTGCTCCTTTAGCTTGGCCATCCTCTTCAACATCTGCTGCTTTGTGAGGATCTAACTGTTTTAATTAACCACTTGACTATCAAGATTTGGTCCCACCATAGCCATGTTTGCGCCATCAGGGCCCTCATCAAACTATTTGGTCCTGATTGCCCAAAGATTTCTAGTTTTGGGGATACTCAGGTTCAGTTTTTTACTGACTCTCAAATCCTTGGGGGTTCGGGTATTTTCTCTCGGGCCTTTGTTGATCTCACTCACTGATTGGGCCTGTTTTGCCCATTTGTTTTGCCTGATTGCAGGCTTTGTTTGGGCCCAATTTGGGTCCTATCCTTCTTTTGGGTCATCTTCTTGACCGTTTTTTGGCCTGGCGCGGGCTGTGGGCATCCTGAAATTATTTTTTGGGCTATGCTTTAAATGAATTCTTACCAATCATTTAAAAAAAAAAAAAAGAAATTCCCAACAGTTGTTGCATGGGTGACATGTCTTGCCCACTGATTCTTGCGTCATTGGCTTGTCTTGTGGGTTGATGATTGATTAAGGTTAGGGTGGTGTTATGAGCTGGTTGCATGGTCAACAAGTGTAGTTTTGATCATGAAAAGTTGGTGAAGTTGCAGCGTATCATGGAGGATATTCAGGTTCATTCACTTGTTTCCTGGAAGGTCAACAATACGTTCATTTTCACCATGGATCTCTGTACGAGTAATATTTATCCTGATACAGTATATATATATAGGGCCCAAATCTGGTCCAAATCTGGTCCAATATCTGTCCACACACCCAGCTTGATTCTGCAGTGATTTTCAGCCATGTATTTCACAAACTTGTATTTTCTATGTCCAAGTCTTATCCTTAAACCAGGTCCACGCCCAAGCAAGGATTTCTTCTAACTTGGGCTTTCTAAATTGTTCTCTTGCGGTCGAAACAGTCCATGTACCCAAACCATGCTATTTTGGAGAGATTCATTGTCCATGTTAGCGTCCAATGTGGCATCCATGTAGGCAATGATATGCCAACAGATGTGTAATTCGGCTGCCCAGCTTGTTTTCATAAAATGGACCTGAAATCAAGGGCTTTTCGCCCGAAATAGCTCACACAGGCCTGGACTCATAACATGTCCAGATGGGCCTTAAACTTGATGCAAGTGGTCCATTAGAATGTTGATGAAGCCCTCTTTTCAGTCCATCAATTCTAGCATGAGTTTGGATAAATGATAGAAGTGGTTTTGACACCAGTGGGGAAAAAAATATGATACGTATTGGTCGTTATGCACCCTCTTTCCTCAATTTTTTGAAACCTTTTTCAAAACAAACCCAAAAATAAAATCTTAGAAAAAAAATGAAAAACCTAGTGTCAACACATTTTGATTAAAACATCGTCATGTTCATACATTAGTTGAAATTTTGACAAAAATAACATGTCTTGAATAATTGAAAAATGTTCAAAAATTTAGAAAATGAAAAATCAATATAAGGGAACACCTGATATGAAATTCATGTTATCAAGTAACTTAGAATGAAATGTATCTTTTATTTCAATTCATTAATGTTGTTCATAAAAAAATTATGAATTTCATGTAAACGTTGAAATATTAGAAAAATCACACAAACACCTAAAGACTATATCAATCACATTAAAGGCTCTCTAAAACATATGTAGAACATTTCTTAAAAAAAAAAAATCACAAGAAACCCTAAGACAGGAATTATAAAAAAAACTTTGAAAAATCACACAAAAACTCTAAAAACTATATCAATCACATTAATTATAGAACTTCGTGCTTTCCAATGCAATGTCTGGATTTAAAGTATTAAATTCTATACTTTTTGTTACAATAATCTAGTAGTAATTTTCTTAATAGAATATCGTAATGAAATGTCATACAGATCAATGGGCCTAGCATTACTTAAGCCAAGATTTGTTCAAAGTTCAAACCCAATCCATTTGTATTTAGTTCTGAAATTTGGATCTGGCAGCATAAGCCATGTTTAGCAAAGAGTATCACAAATTCCGAGGGTTTTGCCTGACAGCCAAAAATATGTTTCAGGAAACAGGAGTCTTGTATTTGATCACGTTCAACTTCAAAGGTCCACTTCCCATAACTTTATCCAGTGTATACGAATTAAGAGATTTTTCACGTGACTGAACACCATAGATCATTAAAAAAAAAAAAAGCATCACATACAAAAATGGGTGGGGCTTTTTTAGGCTCCCTTTAGTCCCCTTTTCCTTCACAAATCATAATGTTTTTATGCCTTCATGTCACCATCGATCGTTAGAGCTTTCAAAATCATACAAGTTATACAAGTTAACAACCTCTAGTATATAAAATTAAAAATGGACAGATCAAGGAAAAGGAAAAGCAGCAGAGGAACAAAATTACATCTATCTTGAGATTAAGTTAATGATATTGGTTGTGATGGCAATAGAGCTAGCAATTACTGCTAGAATTATCATCAATGCTGCCAACATTCTATCTCTTCTCGTCGAAATTTTGTGAACATCTCTGCAAGGAGACAAGATAATAATGTCAAACCTCTGTTGATTCCTCTTGTTTAACACTACGTTTTCTTGTATCAAATCGAGCACTAAATTGTTGGTTAAGCTCAATAATCTTTATGTATTCACCTTAATGACCATTTTATTTATTTTGGACTGCTCCCCTTTTGAATAATATCTATTTAGTAATGTTTTAAACAACACAACAACAATAATACACTCTGATTATCATGTATAGACTTCTGATAGGAATGCAGTTTTATCATGTATTTGAAGTCATTCTATACATGATACTCATCATCATCATCATCAGATCTACTAATTAAATCTATTGAAAAGACAAAAGAACAATTAGCAATACTAGAATAAGTTATCCATAATCAAATCTGAATCTACCTTTTTATGTGTTTAAAATAGTATCATTAGACATGCTGTTAAATGTTGAATTTTAAAGTTAATGCTAACTTTTGAAGTTATAATTGGGTTTATCATCATTGGGCTTATTAGTTAATGATAGCTTTTGGGTAAAACTTTGGACAACTGGTTCTGATTGATGTTAATGGATCCTTAGCCTAGCTGTTGATGGGCTGGGCAAACCTAGACTCTCTTGTTATTAGATCCAGACTAGCGCAAATATATGAATATGGGGCAAATATAGAACGTTTTCCACTGGGGACAGGGAATTTTTTAAACGATTTTTTATGGGACGGCTCATGATTTTTTAAGAAAACCGGTCAAACTCACGAGTTTAACCTGTTTATACGGTTTTATTTTAGAGAAGGTTTTTGAGAAAACTGGCTCGTACCCAAGCCGGTCAGTTCAACCCCAGGCCAGGCCAGTTTTTTAAACTTTGGTTTTATTTTTGTTTCTAACATTATCTTTACTTAAGATGTTTAAGAAGTCTAAAACCTTTATAAGACTTGGACCCAAAATTGAACAAATTACTCTACTTAATTAGATTATATTTCAAGTCGAGTTCAAACTTTGAGCTTTCAAGTAATGGATGGCTTAGATCCACTACGATCATGAAATCTAACAGGACCAGCTGGGCCTGTTGAAGGTTGAATTCAAAATCATAATTTTGTTAGAGAACACCTGGGCATGGCCATTTTTTATATTCCTATGATCCATAAACAGACGAGTCTTAGAAATAGAGGTTTGAGTCTCCGAGTCCGAGTCACTCAATGCAGCAGTTCTATAGTCTCACCTACAGAATTTCCCGCCACTGGAAGATAACCCAACATTCGATAGAGGAATGTGGGAGAGTTGCACTCAGAGAAGTTGTGGCCCCGGAGGAGAACTCACCAGAGTCCACGAACCTACGCATCGAAGGAAGACGAGGTCGTGAGAGGGTCAGCCAAACCCAAAACAGGTTGGCAACAATGACTCGTGAAGGGTTAGCAGGAGGCAACCCAAATTCCAGGACATTATCGGATGCGACAAGAGAAGAATGGGATGGGTTTCCCCATTCCCTCCATTAAAGAATTGGATTCTTTTCCCCATTCTCTACACTTTATGCTTTTGAGGGACCAAAAGCCTTCCTCATTCTCTACACTGAATGCTTTTGAGGGACCAAAAGCCTTCTAATGGGGGAGGTTTGATCCGGACGAGTCCTAGAAATAGAGGTTTGAGTCTCCGAGTCCGAGTCACTCAACGCAGCAGTTCTACAGTCTCACCTCAGCAGTTTTATTTGAATTTGACTCAATTTAAGTAACCACCCAAAGGATGTCCATAGTTAAAGGAGCAGTTACCAACAGTTGTCGAATGGACACATCACTTGGAAAATGATAAGAAAGGATAAAGGAAGAAGAAGGTGCCCACCAACGGTGCCATTTCAGTTTTTGTCAAATACAGACAGGAACATCTGAGAGAAAGGGGGAGCCATTGAAGACCAGATCCCATCGCAGCCCCAACAACCAGGTTTCAAGCTTTTCCAATTTCCAGTTTATGGAATCTTCATTCAACAGTAATTTCCATGGAAGGAAAAATGGTTGTTTCAGATGAACAAATGAAACACGAGTTTATTGGTACTTTGAGTGGGAACTGTCTTAAGCCAACATGCTTTTTGGATGGGCAACCAGTCCCAGTCTGCCAACAGATTGTTCTCCAAATTTCAGACTTAGAGAAATGATAGAGAGATGGAACTGGAAATTCAGTGGGACAGCCAACAAATTGTTTTCAATGTGGGACTAATGAATTAGTGGGTCCAAGTTTAGAAGCAGGCGAAGAGAAACTAATCTCTGTCTGACAATGTCCAAGTTTAAAAGCAAGTGAAGAGAAAACTTATCTCTATCTGACAGTGAGAAATAAGCAATAGAGGCAAATAGTGCCGAGTTGGTGAATTTGAAAAAAAATTCAAATTATAGTAGAAATTTTGCCTACAATAGGAACATGGATGTTTCCCTTATTCATAGGGTTTTACCACATTAAAAAAAATTGCTCATCTCAGTGTCATTCATTTTCATTTATTTTTGTGTTGTTCGGAGTGTAGCGATCCTGAGTCCCACTCAGTCAGAAAGTGGGGGATCATCCTATCTCAACTTTCAAACCATGAACAAAGGGATCAAATAACTGAAAATTGAAAAGCATACCTCAAAACAATTGCACCAGGGAAGATGAAGGCGAGGCAGACAGCAGATGTCGATCCAAGAAATTGAAAGAAGGACCATATGCTGGGGATGGCTATGGCCGCCAAGTAGACGAATCCGAGAAGCAATGCAGTAATTGAGATGAAGCGGGTTTCGTCGTGTGCCAAAGGAATAGATGTAGGAAAGAGAAGGCCATCGACATTAATCCTCAAAGAGAAGTTGAGAAGAGGAAAGACAAGCATGAGGTGTAGAGCATAGCTAAGGCGAACAGTGTCGTTGAGAATGAGACCCACCGGAGAAGAGGAGTTGCGATCGAAGTTGGTGAGTATGTCTGCCATTGTTGACTCACCAAAGAGAAGATAACCGAAGAATCCAATCGCTGCATATATGAAGGCACATAGAACTAGCGAAATTCTCACAGCTTTGGTCATGTCCGAGTGCTTTTCTATCTCTGCGCTTATGGGGTGAACTGCATGCATGAAAGAATACTGATTGAGAACCATAGAAGTGGTGGAAAAAGTAATAGAATATTATGTTAGTGTAAATATGTAAGTATCTGTATAAAAGAAAATGAGGAGTTTATTCTGATTTTTATGCAGCTAGTGTAATGCTTAATTAAAGGAGATTTTGAAAGTGGGATGATGTGTGGGAGAACTATTGACACTACAGTACATTCACCATTTTTTACCAAATTGGAAAAGTTAGAGATATATTACCCTATGTATTATATTCTTTTAAGATTTACTAAATAGAATGATGAAAGATTTATTAGAAAGATTTTTTTTAGTATATAATACATTAAAAATTATGTTGATCATATTGATGAAATTATTTTTTATCTTATGTATGGTATTATTTGTAAGATTTTTATGAACTTGATGTCAATCAATCACTCCCTAATCTCAATCTACACAACTACTTCCTCCTTAATGTCCCAAAATCTCTATGACACGGAAGATTCAACTCACACGTATCCACTTCTATTTTTTTTTTCTTTATTTATATTAATTTTATTTAGCAAGTTTGAGTAGAAGAATGGGATTGTTATTTTTGTTTGGGAATTTAGTATCCTAGGTTTAGTTAGTTTCCTTGTTGGTTTAGATTACGTTTCTATTTCCGTTTGATTTATCTTGTATATATATATATATATATAATGTACCGCATGGAGAAAGGCACACGATGGGTTGAATAAGATTTAATTAAGGTAGAGCCTTTTTCCTATCTTCTTCCTTTCTTCTTCTCCTGTCATAGATACAAGCATATCTTCTCCTTTCTACCAAGTTGTAGGTTAGTTCCGCATCAATTGGTTCAGAGCCAAGATTCTTTGTATCTCTGTTATACCAAAACGACCCTATTCAGAGACAGGTCCCTGCATTATAAGGGACAATCGTGGTCTCGATTCGTCATTAAAAAAAAAAACCCCTAGCCAGTTCGTGGTTTCTCCTCCCATCTTTTGCCCCTCCCCCTTTGCCAAAAAAAAAAAAAAAGAGAAACCAACCACACAAAAAAAAAGATATACCAAGCTTTTCGAGCCACCCTTGGTTTCGCCCCATCGAGCCGTTCCTCCACCTCTGCGTGTCATCGTTCCCTGCTCCATTCGCTACTTCCGCAGTGATCTTGCTATCTCCTTCCATCCACCAAGTACTGCAACACATCTAGACTTCTTCTTCCATTTTCCACCTTCTTCCGACGATTCCTTCTTTTTTTCCCTCCCTATTTCCGCCTCCCTTTTCCTTCTCTTTCGCCTCCCACTCGAGCCCAAATATCCACTTTTCCCTCCTTTCATTTCCGCCACCATCAAAGACAACCCCTTTCGCTGCTCTTCGAACCCAACTAATTTCAATTGCATCCTTGCCCGAAATCCATTACCCCACATGCTTAGCAACAATCACTTAACCCGTTACCACACATGTGAAGCAACATTTAAGTCATATCAGCCACACATGTGACCCTTTTCATCCCCTTTAACTCATCCAGCCATTTACCCATCCGGTCCTGCTTCACCCAACTTCGTCCACTACCCGTGTGACTCACACTCACTTTTCCCTTCTCATTTTAAACACCCATTCCATGCCCACCTACCTAATCCACCACATTCCCTTCATTATACATTCAGCCCCACTAAACCCTTTCCACCCGTGGGCCCCACCTTTCTCTCCTTGACTACTACTAACTGCTCCTCTGATGCGGACATATGTGGACGTAATCAAAATTTTAATTTTGACCCAGGTGGGTACGTTAGCAATTTACCAAGCTCGGGCTCCGATACGAAAGATGAAAATTTTATTTTTGATCCCGGCGGGTGCATGAGCAATTTGGGTCAGCCCAAAGTCCAAGGTGAGCCTCTTTAAAATTGGCCAAAATTTTAAGCCCAATTAAGATGAAGACCCAACATTGGAAGATTTGAGAATCCCAAACCTACTTAAATTGGGACACCTTATGGAATGAAAAACAGCCACCACGTGGCTTAGTTTTATTAGGATTTGTTTTAATTAGTAGTTGTTTATTATTAGGAGTTCCTAATAAGATAGGACTCTTATTTACTAGGTGTTTATTATTAGGAGTTCCTAATTAGATAGGACTCTTATTTAGTAGGTGTTTTTATTTAAGGAGTTGTAATAGCCAGTTTGGAGGGAGATTATTTTGATCAATAAAATTGTTATTTTGTTTAGCAAAACGAATGACTGTTTTGTGAAGATTGAAGTACAAAACGAAGGACTGTTTTGTGAAGATTCAAGTGCAAAACGAATGACTGTTTTGTGAAGATTGAAGGGTTATTTAAGATATTATTTAAGCTTCCGCTATAATTTGAGGTTGGGTATTCTTAATCCTACCTAGCCTGCATCAGAATGGCTATCAGAGCTTCGGAGTCAATTGAGACTTATCCTTCGATCAGGGGTTAGTTATGACAAGACGTGACCGCCTTCGTGGCCGACAAGCCAGGAATAGTCACTGGTTTCATTCTAGTCAGAGTCGTCATATGAGACACGCTCCAGAAGATGATCGAGTTGAATTCTCTAAAGACCGCGACACACAGTTTGATTGGTTATTTGAGTCATGTGTTAATCTACAGAGAGAGATTGCGGCCCTAAAGAATCAAACAAGCCAACACCCTTCTAGTTCGCCATCAGTGAGATCAAGGTACTCCAGATACTCATCTTCTGAAGAAAGTTCAAATGACAATTCAAATCAAAGTTCAGATGAAAGTTCAGACGAAAGTTTCTACTATCACAGACATAGGGCAAGACATGTCGTCCGACAGCCTGAGAGAAGGCAGCGATTCGTCCTATTTGCTGATGAAGTAGACACGACTGCACAAGTCGAAATTGTTGACTCGGATTCCTCTAGTGAGGAAGATGTCGATGATTCTGTGGAGACGGACTCCATGAGTGTGCAACTATTGGAGACGGTACAGGAACATCGAGTTCCAAGTTGTGAACCCCGAGTGGATGACACTAAACACAGTGGCACAGAGGCCGAGGCCACCACTGAGTTTGTGTTTTGTGATATTTATCCCATGGAAACATTGGGTGAGCATAGACCTTATCTTGATCCAATGTTAGAAGAACACATGTACCAGTTGGCTACAACCACTATCTCACCAGTGTTAGCAGTTCATGAAGCTACAACAGATACAAGTTCAACACATGGATGTATTCTACAGTTTGAGGCAAGTTCCATCTTGAAGCAGGAATTTGAAGCACCCAGATCCCATCCTGAGCCACAGTCTATTGAGAAGCAGCAAGAAGATGCTACAGACAACGACGACAAAGATTGGTCCGTACAGGTTCGTACACTGGGGATAGATGACCGGCATCTTGTGGACTTAACCCACACCATCCGACCATATGTTGACCCTATTTGGGAAGATTATGAGAGTCAATCCTCAACACCTACCATCCAATCACTTTTGGTAGGCCCCAAGGCGACATCTCCTAAAGCGAGTACTCCACAGCGATTGAGTATTCAGCATAATGAAATTTCATTGAAGCATAGGACAAAGACTATGAGAAGACCGCACCCTTCGTCGATGAACCTTATAAACTCAAGAACGAGTTTTCTCCGAGAGCGGGAGAATGATGCGGACATATGTGGACGTAATCAAAATTTTAATTTTGACCCGGGTGGGTATGTTAGCAATTTACCAAGCTCGGGCTCCGATACGAAAGATGAAAATTTTATTTTTGATCCCGGCGGGTGCATGAGCAATTTGGGTCAGCCCAAAGTCCAAAGTGAGCCTTTTTAAAATTGGCCAAAATTTTAAGCCCAATTAAGATGAAGACCCAACATTGGAAGATTTGAGAATCCCAAACCTACTTAAATTGGGCCTTATGGAATGGAAAACAGCCACCACGTGGCTTAATTTTATTAGGATTTGTTTTAATTACTAGTTGTTTATTATTAGGAGTTCCTAATTAGATAGGACTCTTATTTAGTAGGTGTTTATTATTAGGAGTTCCTAATTAGACAGGACTCTTATTTAGTAGGTGTTTTTATATAAGGAGTTGTAATAGCCAGTTTGGAGGGAGATTATTTTGATCAATAAAATTGTTATTTTGTTTAGCAAAACGAATGACTGTTTTGTGAAGATTAAAGTACAAAACGAAGGACTGTTTTGTGAAGATTCAAGTGCAAAACGAAGGACTGTTTTGTGAAGATTGAAGGGTTATTTAAGATATTATTCAAGCTTCCGCTATAATTTGAGATTGGGTATTCTTAATCCTACCTAGCCTGCATCATCCTCTCTACTGTTTCACCCATCTACCTTGCTTCCGGCCAACCCTCACTCCTACTTCTCACCTAATTCCATCTTGTCCCTAGATCTGATTACCCGCATCATGTAGACCCAATGGCATCCAACAACAGTGGTGATTAATTTATCAGCCCATCTGAGCTCAAAGAATTTCTATTAAATTACGCTCTGACTTGCAATCTAGTTTTCAAGCTTTGTCGCAAAAGTTGACATCGGAATGTGTACTAGTTTCCTCAAAATGCATGTTGAGACGCATACCAACTCCTTCAGAGCCACCATCAGAGTTCATGCCTACTCCTCCAGTAGTCATGACCCCACAGATATTGCCTATGTTGGAAACAGAGCCAGTTGTGTTGTCGGCACCATAATCGATGCAACCGATGCGTATTGAACCTCCACCACCACCACCAATACCAACACCTTCACCACCTCCCCCACCACCACTGCCAATTACCTAGCCCTCTCCCATACCCAAACCCGATCTTATTACGAATACCAAGAATTCCTCTATCTTTATTCGTCCATTATCCTGCCCACCTCCCATCCTCTCATTGGTGCCTAGTCCGACAGACCCTCAGGACCGTGTTATCACTCCCGTGCCATATGAAGACCCCTTCGCGATCAGCATGGTTCATCCATGCTTGAGCTTGTTTTCGGTCCTTGGTTTCTTCATCCCACTGTAGGAAAGTTCTCCCCGTCCGTGCGTTGCAAGTAGTGTTGTTACAAGCTTTGTCATTCGCATCTAACGGCCTTGGTCTTCATCTTTGTTTGGTGCCTTGTGATTTTGCTAGTTTTAACTCTAAAAAGAGTTTTTTTCAAGACCGGAGGACTAATGTAGAACACGGAGGATCCAACTCACACAAATCCACTTCTATTTTTTTATTTTCTTTATTTATATTTATTTTATTTAACAAGTTTGAGTAGAATAGGATTGTTATTTTCGTTTGGGATTTTAGTATCCTAGTTTCGCGCCCGCGCGCATATATATATATATATGTAACACATGGAGAAAGACACACACGATGAATTGAATAAAATTTAATTAAGGCAGAGCATTTTTCCTATCTTCTTCCATTCTTCTTCTCCTATCATAGATACAGGCATATCTTCTTCTTCCTGCCGAGTTGCTCTCCCTCATTTCCAGTTAACTATATATAGCTAGCACCCAAAATCTCTCTCAGTTTCTTCTTAATTTTCAATTAAGAAGATACAGCTGACATCCCTCCTCAAACTCCAGAGGATGACAATGGAATCAACTAGAGTTTGGAGATAAAAAAAACCTGATGTCGAGTGGATGTATGTGACCTAGTCAGAAGATCAACCGGTTGATATTCAGAAGACACAAAGCGTAATGTAATGGTGCCATGGGAGTATTCTTGACAAACATTCTATGTTCTTTGTTCATTGTCAAAGCATATCAATTTTTGGAAGACAAATAACACTTTTATTGTCGCCAAAAATAAAATTGGGCCGAAAGTAAATGACCCCAAGATCTTTTAGGAGTCGTCTTAACCAGACAATTTCTCTAGAAGTGGTTGCAAGGGTTGTACACTCTACTTCAGCACTGAAACAGGAAACAACCGATTATTTCTCACTCTTCCATGCAATGAGTGAACTATCAAGAAAGATGAGATATCTAATGGTAGAACGACGATCAGTAACATCACTAGTCCAATCTACATGAGAATAAGCTTGAAGGGTGAGAGGACAAGTGGATATTTTTTTACCTAGTGTTGTCGAAATATTGCATATATGAGGGATTTCCAAGGTTACAGGCTCCATGGAGATGGGCACGCTATCAAATTATATAAAATTCATATGTTCTTTTTTTTCTTAATTGTGTCTTTATTTTGTTTGTTTGTTTTTTAAAGGTCTAAAAATAACATTGAAGTTGGGCTTAGTTTTGCTTGAAATTTAAATCAACGGTAAGATTAACTTGAAATGGTCAAATTAGGTTGAATCCAATTTATGGGGAATAGATGGGTGTGAGGGGAGAAGATCATTTGTTAGTGGGGACCTAGGTGGGCTCCATTGGAGCAAATAAAAATTTATCCCTCATGAAGGATGTCCCTTTGGTGAAATATATATATAATGTATATGCGCACATACACTTTACGTAAGATGCTGATACTTTGCTACAAAGTTCGAATTTAATATATATTGGAGAAAACAATTGAAATCAGAGATTTGAAATTCGAGAGATCGTTCATTTCAATTTAACTCCTCAACATCGACAAATAAGGACTTCCTAACAGATTGGATCTCCCAACGACAAACCAAAAAATCAAAACTAAACTATTGTTCTAAAATTATTTTGTATTGTTCCATGCAAACCATTAGAACATTACAAAACAATTTTAGCGTGAAAATTATTTTTCATTTCCACAAGCATGTCTTAATTAAAAGCCATGAACTCCTAGTTGTAATTTATTAGAATTTGAAATATGATAATATCAACAAGGACTATATTGGAAGCAAATTGGGATTTTAAATGGAAAGGACCATATGAAACATATCATCAAATGTTGCACGCAGGGGTATTTCCCACCTCTTAAATTTATAACCTATACACAATAAAGGTTTATATATATGTACCTCTTAGAAATATATTAAGGTTGTGTTTAGATGAAGAAAACTAGAAAGACATTTCCTCAGTTATTCTATTTAACTTACATTTTTAAGAGAGTAGGATGTGGGTTCTTCTCTCTCCTAAGAAATCCTCATTTCAAAGTTCTCCACACCCATTTGTCTCCTTTGAGTTTCCAGATATGTTTAAGAAGTGCTTTTGGCAAAATAGAAGTTTTAATGTTGAAAAATTCAAAATAAATTTATTTGGAATGAAGTTTTTCTAGGTCTTATTTTGAATTTGTATGTAGATGTCTATAACATTTATATATAATACTTTAATATGATGCCTATAAAATTTGAGGAATTAAACTTTTTTTCAAATTTATATATGATGCCTATAAGATTTCATCTTTATTGAATAAAAGAAGTCCTATTTTTCACTATTCTCAAATTTTCACATTTATCTTTCAATAAAAATTCATCAGATTAGATCAATCTACTTTAAAAGTTAGATTAGTCTCAAATTGAATTTAAATGAATTCACATAATAAGTAAATTTGAGAGAAAAACTTGTACAAAACATAAGGAGGAAGTGAAGAAATTTCATCTTACCGTTGAAGTGGAAAGTGTAAGCTGTTACAATGACTGGAACGGCAGTGAAGAGATCAAAGAAAGAAATATCGGCGGTGAGGTGTGGGAACCACCTGGGGCTCTTTGTTGTTCCTTTGAAGAGTGCAAAGAGCGCCATGGCTGAACTTATCACCACAAAGACCACAGCCAGTAGAATCGATATTGCAGAACTGAACCTCAATGAATCTACAAATCCCAAACCAAACAATAAGAATTAAAACCTCTTCTCCCTTTCATAGCTCGTTACAAATTTCAGTTGAAAACCAAAAAATTTCAAATTCGGTACAAGGTAAAATGCAAATACTGGAAATAGTAATCAATATTTGTTATATATATATTTTTAAAATCAAAGTATCCAGGTAACTGAGAGCACCCAACTAATTCTTGAGACATGTGTAAATTTTCCTATTCACTTGTACCGAATAAAACTACAACGAGTTAATATTTGTTATATTGCAGTTGAATTTTTTATTTATATATAAATTTTAACCAACACACTGAATATAATAAAAATATCGGTCAAAATTCTCCTCCGCCCCCTCCCCACCCCACACTGGAGAAAATGAGTGAAGTTTTGGTGAAATGAAAACTATCAATCTATCATATATGGAGGGTGCCCAAAAGACATTCTAAGAATTCTCATGTCAACATCTAAAATTAATTAAATTTATGGTCTTTATAACTTTAATATCTATTTAGAATTTATCCCTTTTTTCTTAAAGGAAAATACTGTCTCTCTAGCAGGTAAAAAATTCAATTAATTGAGACATTTGGATTCATTGGGACTTGGGAGATTAAAAAATTTAGCTGAAATTTTGGTCTTTTTAGCCAACATATAGATTTTATTTACAAATAAAAGGTAGACTGAAATTTCAATTTTTATAGTGAATTTAGTATTCTTAATAAATATAAAAGATACTACTATTTTCATATGAGATAAACATAGAACTAAACAAAATAGTTGAAATTTTATATTTTGAATTCATTGCCTTTCCTGTCAATAAGTGGATACTTAATTTAAAATTAAGAAACTGGATTTGTCCACTATAGTATCCTAGCATGGTTATCACATGATATCCCACTCAGGCTCAGCTCCGTCACATTTTATTTCAATTTTTCAAGATCTGAATAGTGCTAAAGATTTGTCTCTAAGACTAAATATGATCCACATTAAATTATTAAATTGTTTGCATGAGATTCTGTGATGTGAAACACTCAACTAGTGAATCATCTATCTAGGGTCTAAATAACACATTTTGAGGGCCCATTATTGACTGTAGAGACCACATGCTCCAATCAGATTATGATTTTTATTCTGATGGCTATATGAAAATCTTATTATCATAATAAATAGAAGGAAATTAATAAAGACATTGATATTTTTTATAAAAAAAAAAATATCTATATTTCTTTTCACTAGTCAGGCGATGAAGAGATGAAAAGACAAGTCCCATATTTCTTATAATAAACAGATACAAAAATCTTTGTCAATTCTAACAAAAAATATTAGATTATGATAATAAAAATTATCATACAAGACATAATTAGTAAATATTATAATAAAAATTAGATTAGTGGCATTATAGATTTGTCCAATATTATAAAACTAGACAATCTAAATTACATCGACGTAAATGACATGGGACATTTACTATTAATTAACAATATGATGTCTATATTTTTATTAATACATCCAATTTTACTCAATTATACCCCTTATAAAAATAAATATGAATATTTTTTAAATTTCAATAAAAGTTTTGATAAAAAAATTGATTGTTAAGCGACCATGTCCATCATTGAAGGAAGAGGGTAGAGACTAGAGAGTAGCATAGCCATATACCTAAGCGCCTCAGCAAGAGGAGAGGAAGCATGACAAAGAGAACGATGAAAAGAAGAACAATGGCTCTAGAGTTCCACCACTGGACTCCGAACCATTCTTGCAATACGCCCAAATGCACTGATCCCTCTGATTGGGTCCCTGAAAGCACGTCTCCTGCCAAATCCAATTTCATTTATTAAATCATTTACAAATAAATAAATTTCTACAACTTATAAAACAAATGGTGACCCATGTATTCCCAATTCTTTAACTTGCAAAAATACTTAGAATTTTAGTTTAATGCCATATTTAAAGGTGGTGCACAAATCACTACCCATTTTAAAGGGTATCAAAATTGGTATCTAGAATCATTGCAATCACGAGTCCAGTATTTCAAATATTATTTTTTTCTACATGGTTTGAATAATTTTTAACAAAAAATCAATGGAAAAAATTATACTAAACAATATCATAATATATTCTCTCTGTCTTAATTTAGTTGTATCATATGGATTTTGAAATTGTCCTAAAATAGATGTCATATTTATATTAGAGTAGCATAAAGTGTGTTGAAATGGATGAGAATCTCCTCTCAACTGCATGGTAGTTTAAAATCAAATTCAAGTTTCTTAAAAAATACAAATGTTTAAAATGAGATAAGTAAAATGAGACAAGTAAAATGGGACAGAAAGATTATAATTTTATCCTTCTGCTTTTTTTTATAGAATTCTAAAATTCATGTTCTTATGTTAACGGAATGATTCTACGTTGTAATTCAAATAGAAAATACAATATCAAATGGTGATATTTTAGACATTTAGAATTCTCCTCTTAAAACGTAAATCCTTCATTACTTTATACAAGTATGCATTTAGGATAGAAAGTGATTAGCACAACTTAAATATAGACTCTAAAATAAAAATAAAAATATCATCTACGTAAAAAATTAAGAAAGAGAAACTTTTGATTAGTGTCAAATATATCTTAGTAATTATATAAGGGAATAATTACATCATATTAACAGACAAAATAATTGAAAAGTTCTCTTATAAAATGTGTTACTAGCTATGTAATTTAAATGATATAACACTCAGCATTGACGTAAGAAATAATGTGTAGATTTTTTTTTCTAATGCACTTGGTTGTGCCTAATACTAACCCAATATGTAATATATGTATGAAACATGACAAAATAAATATTGGTTGCTATTTGAAATATTAATCAATATTTGTTATTATTATTCAACTACTAATACAATATTTTCAACTAATAAATTATATAATGTTTGTTTAATATAAGTTATGGTACGGATACAAAATCATTAAAATATCATTACCATCACTTGCTAAACTTTTCGACATTTTCAAATCTTTCTTAAAAAACTCAGTTAATAGTTTTTTTTTTTTAATTCAAACTAAAAATACACATTAATCTTATACTATCACATATAAATAAAATTCTCCACATCATTTAATATTGTAATCGCCAGCTAAAAAGTGCACCAAACAACTTTCCAGTATGTTTTTAGACCACATTGAAATTAAGATGTTGTCAGATTCAATCCAAATTCAACCTACTCCTGATGTAAGACTGAGAGAACATGTCAAGTCCATTGCAGACAGAGCGCTCTCAGGTATTCAAAAATTTTAAACTGGGTTGATAAAGAAAATTTTAAATTTTACTTAAAAACAAAAAAAAAAAAATAGTCCTATTAGAATAAACTAAATATTATCAATATTATGAATATAAAACACAAGCTTTATTGATAAATTTTACTTTAAGCAAATGAAGTTGAAAGTTGACAGAGAGCTCTATTTCAATTATTTATTTAACTTAATTTAAATTTGATGATTGTAAATATTTAATGAGACTAATTTCATTTAATTTCAATTAATAGTTATTTCTTTGATTAGATAGGCAATAATTCTCACATTCTTGTCAAAATTATGTAATTTAATTTTAAATGGTACCCACAAATTGATATACGGCATATTATGTCAAGCACCTGATAGAAGACACACTAAATAATTTAATGATGAGTGCATCGAAAAGATCATTTCTTGAATTAGTAACTCAACAAAAATCACCTTAAGTGAATCAATAAATCATATTTTTAAAGATTAACTTAATATAATGTTTAAATATTTAAAATATAATGTAAATTGATCAAATTTTTATGAGTTTATAAAAATGTGTATTGATTAACTTAATTAAAATAATTTTGTAGAAACTATATTTAAAAAAAAAAAAATTGATGCACCTCTCATCACTTTATTTTATGAGTTTTATACCTAAATATTCAGCAAAATATATCGTTCACACTAAGCAGGTGATCTTCCCTTTTATTTTAGTATACAATTGTCATTAATAGTGGCTGTCATGTCCTAGTCAAGATACTTCGCTGAATCCACACAATCACCAAGTTGGACTCGACCATCAAACCAAACACAAAAAGTTAAATATTTGATAAAAAATTAAAAATATTATTTTGTCACATTATCTTTACTAATGCTCGCTCCTCTCTATCCGCTTACTCCAAAATAAATAAATTAACTAAACTAATCTTCCACTATTCGACCGCTGCTTTATTTTTAAAAGAACGAGCTGGTAGAACCGACTTTCAAACACGTGTTTTATTTATAATTTGTTATTTAAGTTTTACATTATTGATTAGATTATTTTTATCATTTAAAACAATTATATTTACTGATAGAAATAACTTTTAAATGTAACTTATAAGCAAGTCAGATTTTAGAGGTGTAGACGAACTTTTAAGATGAGCCTTTTATAGGCTCAAAGAAAAAAATCATACGTATTTTTTATGAAGTGTAAAACATTCCAGTTTTATTTAATAGGTGGACAGTTGGTCGATTGAATTTATTATTTTGAGCCTATTTTACTAGATTTAATTTTTAATTTTTGAACGTATGTAACAGAGGAGTTTATAGACTTGAACACCCTATCGGCCTCAGAGGGCAGCCTACCCCACTTGTAGACATGGCAATTGAACTCAATAAAAAACATTTATGTATGAACCGTGTGACATATTTGAAAGTTTAAATTGTAGTCAAATGCTAAAATTTAAACTTTAAACCTTCCAAATTTTCTAGCAATATGGTTTAGATTATAAACAGATAATTGAAATTGAGAGTATCATACAAGATGATTAAAAGATTAAACACAGTTGAATTTTAATTTTTGACTCGTACAAAGGTTTGAGCATTATTCACACTTAAATCTTTGCACCGGAGTTGGGCACATAAAGAGCAAAAGATTAAAGTTTAAAAAATAAAATTTAAAACTCTTTAAATTAGAGAGCTAAAAGAATATGATTTTATTAATCAAAGGAGATCTTTAAAGTCTTTATATATTCATGCTTACGCTTTTTCGATTGTTCATCGTACTAGACCACCCACTTGAGATGTAAAGATTTATATATTAAATAATTAATTTAATATAGTCAAATTTTGAATAAATTTAAACGCATAATTTTATTCATTCAATCAATCTATTTTTATAATCTTATATTCATAAGTAGATTTTTTATAAAGAACTCATTATATTAGACGTACATGAGTTTTAAGAAGTAAAAAGCAACTAAAAACCTTTAACTTATAAGAATCTTGAAGAATATTCTTAGCGCCTATTGTTGTGTCTCAAATTAAGAAGGGTATTATAGTAAATACACAAACTAGCAAAAATGACGTCTAGAAGGTTTCCCGTACTCTCGTGGTCGGAGGCATTTGATCCTTCGATAATTCGAAAGATTGAGAAAAATTTAGTGATAATGATGGAGTTAATCTTACCTGTAAAAAAATGATGGAGTTAATCTTAGACTAATGATGGGGAATGTTTTTTCCCTGAATCTTACTCAATCGTTTAAAAAAAAGAATTAATTCAACATTGACATTTGGGGTAGAAAAGGCGCAGAGAGAGAGAATGGTGAAATTTATAATTTAAAGTACAATTTAAGATTTTTAGTAATTGTTACATTTGTAATTTGATTAAAAAATTTAAAATTTCACTTGTAAAATTAAATGAGAGTCAAATATCATATTTTCAGTAACTTAATTAAGGTGATTTTTACTCATATGTTTAAATTCTTTTTAACAAATTTATCACATTTGAGTAAAGTGGACAAAATGATTTTTTTAATAAATTCAATTTGCACATAGTATAATCTTTTGTTTAAAAATTAGACAAAATGAGCACTTTTGTAACTCCTCGTGGGAGAAATAGAAATAAAATTTAATATTGTTTCTACATTTTAGCTTTTATTTTGAATAAAAAACAATAATTTTTTTTAAAAATTTTAAAAAGCAAATTATATTTTAATATTATATTCTTAAATATACATAAAAAAATATTATTTTATAATTTTATTTAATCAATAAATGAGCATGATTTTGTACTATCTCTGAATGAGTTTCATGCTTTCCCCCAATCAAAACATGGCCGGTTTATTTGAAGGGAACTGGACTGTCCCCAAGATTGTCATCCCCTCTCATTGTTGACCAGCGGGAATAGCATATACACCATAGCTCAGTGTATAAACTCTATAACTAGACCATTTTTCAAAGGACGTACCTATAATGATGAGATAAATGATCAAGCAGCCCGTGTTGGTGATTATGACGCAGATCTGAAGAATCAACGATCCAACCTTGCCGAAACAGTCTCCCATGACGCCGGCGTAAGTCGTCGAGTCGCCGGAGTGCGTATACCTTAACAAGAATTCTGTGGAAACATCACAGAGGAACGCAATGAATAAAATGAGAACCACCGCAGGGACAACCCCCAGCACCTTAAGAGTGGCTGGAATTGACATGATTCCAGCGCCAATGATGCTCGTCGACAAGTTGAAAACGGCGCCGGGAACGGATGCTCCTCTGGTCCGCTTATGCCGGACCTCCGGCAGGAGCGGCAAGAGTGGTCCGGCTGCCATCTCCTGCTTCATTTGCACGATGCTTGGACCAATAATCTCATGTGTCCTCTCCCAGCTGGAATGGACTGAAAGAGGTATAATAATTAATAAGTTCTTTCCTACGTGTGAAATTACAATAATGCTACTGCTGTTATCCTGTTCTGCCAATCAATTCAATCAATTCAAGGGTAATGATATTTTTTTGTTTTTTAGTACAATCTTTTTTAGTGAAAATTTTAATTGTAACTTTATTTTCGAAAAAGAAAAAAAAAATATGATCAAAATTAATCTTTTTTCTTTAAAAGGGGTATATTATAAAAAAGTGATGGTGCAAAAATCAGTATTCTAAATTTAAATATCAGTTTTTTTCCATTTTCTAAAAATCGGTATTTTTCCAAATTCCCGTCCACATACATCATACGGCCGACCATGTTTTTTAGATGTTGCACGAGCCAAAATATCCACATTCCCGTCCAAATACATCAGACGGCGTCGGCCTGTATCTTTTTGTAACAAAAAAAATAAATGAAAATTGCCCTCTCAGTTGTCACATGAAATTGTAGACTTAGGATCCACAATTCTTTGTGACCCTCAACCAGAGGAATGATCTTTGCAGCAAAGCTCGTAGTCTCGCCATGTCAAGGGGATTGAATGAGTTAAAATTTTGGTAGGAAGAAATATTCTTTTGGTCATTATTTATAAATTTTAATTGAAATTTTAAAAATACAAATTTTAGTTTCATTTAAAATTTTGAACAAAACAAATTCAGTTGAAATTCATAATTGTATAATTTAGCTAGTAAATCTAATTATTCAGCATGACTTAGTGGATGGTTTTTGTTCTTAATTTAAGATTTCATTTTTTTTGAAAACATACATTTTTTTACATTAAAAAAGGAAATCGTGTGGATAATGTATTCAAAGAGAAATTTTATATGGATCAACATTATTATATATTAAAGTTTGATATAATACTGATGACACTTCGGATAGAAGTGACAGAAGGTTTACAATTCCTCTGGAAATGTACCAACTTTTTTTTTTTTCCTAATATCTCCACCAGCGATTAAAAAGACACCCCGGCTCATAAATTTAGTGATTAGTATTATGATTTTTTTAATTTTATTTCTAATTTTTTAAGCCACCTAAATTTAAATGAGGTCACTAACAAAACTAATTTAAATGAAAAATGTTGAAAAACAAACCAACTACATTAATATACATAAAAGAAACATCAAATACATAAAAAGTACACCAAATACATCAAAGCTTCACCAAATTTTCTAAAAAAAATGTAATATCACTATGGATCAAGCTCTTCATATGGATAATCGGGCACATGGAAATAAAATCTGGCATATTTCTCTTTCGGAAACCGCTCATCAGTGGACATGTACTCGGATGTTGACGATGGATAGTAATACTGGCAACTATCGGAGGAGGGTTACGACTGGTGATCTGAAATGGACATGGGCTTTATATTACTTGACATTGAGTCTGTGTCCATGTGCCTATATCTTGATTGACCCAAATATCATATGGGCATATATCCAAATGATACATATCATTCACTCTGACCAGACATGTTTCGTCCGCCACAAGGAGGTGTATGCTATCTATCCTCCTCTCGATGATAGAGTTGACTCATGTCGGGATAATACCTCAGTGGATTTTCAGGCTCAACATTCACAACAATATTTTGATGACCAAAATTGTACCTATCATCTGACCCATTACCGTCATCTGTAGATGAATAAGATATGGCTAACCCATAATCACGCCTACTAGTTTGGCTGCTCAGAACGACATGTTCTTTTCGTCTGATTGACCTCCTCTTTTGTGAAGAGCTAGATTCTCCAGCTGTCCCAGTGGGCCGCTCACTAACAGAATAACGACGTGGTTCCATCCTTGTACTTGTTTAACGTTCCATACCCGCATTTGGAGGGCAGGACACACTGATTGAATGGCGGCGACCGTCATTTTTCGCCTCTTCCTCGAAATCCTGCAGTTGTCCCAAATCTGCACTTTTGTCTAAAAATGATATATCTAAATCTTGAATTACTATCATACCCCGACCCGAAAGGTGGGTCCGAAACGTAACTGATTTTTTTTTTTGAAAGACTAAACTAACTCAAGAATTCTAACTGGGTCGGCTCAACAGTTAGGCCCAAAGGTCACACATGATCTCAACATGTGGACTCAAACACATACTATAAGTCTACCCCAAGAGACACAAACAACAATACGTAATTCCAACAGAGAATTATTATTACAACAATAGAGTAACTATGGATAAATGGTAGTTTAATATATCACATTTAAGCAAACTAAGTACCACACTCGGTATTTTACATAAGCAAACGGTTCCAAGAACCAAAAAACAAAGATAAGAGAATTCTCCTCAGTGGGAATCCCAAAGCAACGTCGCAACTTATCCATCCTAAGCTTCATACGGAGGGTTTTCCTCCTCAGGCACATCTCCTGAAAGGTGAGTGGGGTGAGTTACTAGCCCAGTAAAGGAAATATAACAATGCAGTTTAAGTAAACATCAGCTTAGTGCAATAATCAACATTTGCAATATAATATCTCATGCTTGACAAATTCTCAACATCAAGTATAATCTTATCATCATATACATCCTCATCATCTTTTCATCATCATTTCCATTACTACTGTCATCCAACGCAACACCTACATACTACGCTGAGACCATCGTATTAAGTCTTGACATGGTCAAAATACATCATTGTAAGTACATCTCCGGCCCTCACATGGCGGATATTGATACTCCTCAAGTCAGCAACTGTCGACACCCCTGGTCCAATAGACGTAAGTCATTTCACACACATAGCTGCTATTGGTTCAATAGTCAAGGGCACATGGAAGCAGTATTTCGCATCTCATATGATCAACATCATAAGCATTCACAATTTTCATAAGCACTTTTTAAAATAGTGCATCATGTCTAGGCACATGGGTGGGTTCAACAACTTGAAACCACTCATTGCTTCAAGATTCGTCTCATTAAAACTTGATTACACCTTACTGCGAAGTTAAGTTCCCTCACCGAAAATGTGTGGTATCGCGGTCTCTGTTCAACAAGCAAATAAGTGCACAATCAATCTTAGGTCAATATACACAACATCCAAATATAGTGTTTCGAAACCATACTGTTTTCCCAAAAATCTCCAAGGTAAATGGAATTGGGTCTCCTACTTGGTTTCTAACCATTTTAAGTTACAATAATCCACAATATAGTAATAATAAGGTGCTTAGTCCAAATCTCATATTGTCTTCTGGGCATGACCAGATTGACGTATTGAGATAGATTTAGATACTCAGGTCACTTCTTGGTTGTCTTCTGGATAGGACCAGATTGACATGTTGAGTAAGGCCTCGAGGTCACTCAGTGCCCGAAAAATATACGTCGGCATAGAAGTGAATACAATAGTATATACACTATAATAATAAGAGAAGAGGGTTAGTACACTTTTAATTTATTAAGGGTATAAACATCACATGCATCTTTAAACAACAAGATTTTACACTAAAAAAAAACTGGGTCCCTCGGAACAAGTCTCGGAACTAGGTAATGTGGCTTCGGATCATCCGAACCACTGCCTAAACTAGTCACTGACTTCGGAACTTGGGTCTGTCTTCGGACCGTCCGAAGATCAGGTCTCGAATCGTCCGAAGGTCCTTCCGAACCGAAAAATCAGAAAAACAAATATCGGTGGGTCTGTGTGTCTCGGATGATGCCGAGTGAAGCTCGGATCATCCGAGAGGGGTTCGGTCCTTCCAAGCAGGGCTCGGAACATCCGGCAGAGTGGCTAGCTGGCCACTTCGGTACTTCGAGCCGAAGTTCGGAACGACCGAAGGGCTAACTTCAGATTGTCCGAAGGGGGTTACCCTCTGACCGTCTGAAGCACAACTCTCGGACCGTCCGAGAATCGTCTTCCTCCTCTGTCTACAATCGCAGACAGTAACGGGCAGACGCTCCATGAAATACGAATCCAGAAACAGTGGGTTTTCTGGATTCGATTTTCACATCCAACCGGTCAGATGGACTCCTCAGTGAGTCCTCTTTCCATAGGGAGTAGTTTGGAGCTTTAAAACTTATTAAGCCAACGGATTTAAACATGAAAACCACACTGGTGCAAGAAATCCCATGATTTTTCTTAAACTTAAAATCAATTTTACACACTCAAAACTTGGCCAAAATTGGTTTTTCTTGATTCTAAACCACTTAAAATTCAAAGAGGAACACAGTGGTTACCTCTACTCGAGTTTCTGGGTTGAAAATCCAACTTTTGAAAAATCTCCCTTCTAAGCTTACGGCAAAAAAAAACTCGAGAAACAGAGGCAATGGGATAGCCTGACTTGGTTTCACAGAGAGCAGCTGAGAGGGAGAGAGATAGAAATCTGAGGGGTGAACAACTGAGCTGAGGGGGTGATCTTATAGAATCAGTTGAGCAATGCATGGAGGCCAGCCGGAGGCTGCATGCAGCTGCAGCTTACGTCCCGAACAGTAACCGCATTGTTTGGGCCTCGGCTGCAGATAAGTCTTCCATAAAATCCGGATTTGCAAATAGGCCCCCTCTTTTAATAAAAACTCAATTTTTAACTAAAAACAATACTTTTTAAGCTCAAAATTTTTAATCCAACCTGACAGATAAGTTGGGTTTTAAAAACTCTAATCACCATAAAAATTTTAGAGATTTAACATTCACCAAAAACTATAGATTTAAATAAAAATCATAATTTAACACTATTTACGTGATTTAACTTGCGTTAAGTTGAATGATTTAAAATCCTCATTTTTGGGGTTTCAAAGAATAAACTAGACCATACTAAAATGGTCTAACATAAAATACTTGTTTCAAAAAATTTCTCATTTCTAAAACCATTTAAAAATATTTATTTCTCCCTTTCGGGGTCTTGACAGGTGGATTTAAATATCATTTTTTGAAAATAAAATTCTTTTAAAATCAGAAATAGAAATCCTTGATTAAAGACAATAATATCATCCAATAACACATAATGACAATAAAAATAAAATAATAACAATAAGTGGTAAATTACCATTTTGCCCCTCCAGCTGGACGAGCTGGATCACTGAGTTTTCGAGTTCAGATTGGGCCACACCTAGGCTTTTCTCAAAGCCCTAACCATAATCTTTGAGATTAACCGGTCTAAGAAGGATTTATTAAACTAAACTTGCCTAATCTGGGTCAGGGTATCATAAGTACAGGTTCTTCTTCCTCTTCGATCCATTCACTCAATGGATCATTATAAGTGAATAGAGACTCTAGGTCGATAAGGACGAAAAAATCTTCTGCATCTGTTCGCGCCAGCTCGAGATACCTCTTTAAATTCCTTACCCTCGGTCACTGATTATAGTGTAGGTAGACTAAATCATTCAGTCTTTGAGACGACAACCTGTTTCGAGGCTTACTATGGATATATTTAAATGTGGATCAGTTGCGCTCGCAGTTGGTTGCACTGCATGTCTGGCTCATCAGCTTAATGGCGTACTTCCTCAATACAGATGAGTTGTTTCCAAAATATGTACACCACTGTGTAGCACTCATCGTCGGCGTCTCTTTCAACCTAACGTCGACGGCTTCATCTGTAAATGACTCCAAGAGGTTCTCGCAATTGTGTAACTTAAAAAAAAAAGAAACACAATTAGTATTATCAGATAATGAAAACCTTTCAAATCATCGAAAATGACATATCATAATGAACGAAAGTAATACATCTCTGAAATATGCCGCCCATTCACCAGGATGCATGACACCCATAATCTCTAACGTCAGTCTTACACAGTTACGAATTGAGTCGTTCGATAGCTCTAAACCCAATTCATTAGGTTTCTTTGAAAATTGATTCAAATAATATGCTGCCAAGTGAAATACAATGCGATTAGTATAAATATAAGATTTGCACAATAATAAGATATAAACACAAATAGCAAATGAAAATCTAACTTGAATTGTGGGTTCGAGATGAAGAATTGATTAATTCTCTCGTTGATGATTTGCATGAATTGATCCGGAGGATTAACTTTCGCAACTTCAGTTTTAGCATTTATGATGCATTTAAAGGCATAGGGGAGCGTCGACTTCTTGTCTCCGTCTACAAATCAGAGTGCTGTGACTATAGGAGCAGAGATGTTGATGGAAGATACGATACTATCCCAAAAGACTTTAGATACAAATAAGTGTGTAATGTTCTAGTAATATCTTATGTGTTCTTCGTTCCTCGTGTCGAACGCATTCGCAAAGGACCTGCTTCTTACCATCTTCATCAATTATGTCTTACGTCTTAAGACGCTCTGCATGGTAAGGAATACTATGGTAAGACGTGTTAGCGCAGGTCACAGTAGTTCACAATGCTTCGTGTACTTTCTCATAACCTCTAAGATTATAACATGATTGTATATAATGTGGTGATGTCCTTACATAAGTCAATTAGGTTCCTAAATTCCCTCACATTAGTAAAGTCTTTGAGAATCAATTCTATGTAGTGGGCCGCACAGGGGGTCCATAAGATCAACGGGTATGTGTTCCCTACCTTCTTCCCTCCCGACTTATAGCTCGGTCCATTGTTCATTACAATTTGGACAACATTCTCAAGTCCAACTTCTTCACAGACAGACAACGTCAATCTACAAAGAAAGTCTCCATCATTTGTTCTTTCTGATGTGTCGCACGATTTATGAAACACTGTGTCACATTGATTATAAATTAGGAAGTTAACGATACTCCGGTTACCGTCACTCTTCCACTCATCCGACATAATGGTTACTCCTGTATCCTCCAGGGAAGACTTAAAATTATTTACCCAGTCTCGGATCCGTTGTATTTCACGCGGGATGAATGTTGAAGAAATCTCATATGGCGTTGGGAAGGTGATAGAAAGTCCAGCAACTGCGGATGCATAGTACACAACTTTAAAATATGGATTCTCAATGTCCCTCGGTGGCCAATGGGTATCGGAGAAATATTTAGTCGCTGCCGTCCCAAGGAAATGTTTTGTTGACTGTCTGTATTGTTGATTTATTTTTCCTTGTTTCAAAGAAGTTGGCATATCCCATATTGGATCACCAGCACCAATTGTCTCTGGATTCACACCATAGCGTTCAACTTTATCTCGTTGTCCTCATTTGAATGCATTTTTAATCGAACTCCATCAGCCCATAATTCCAAATTTTTGTCTAGATGATCTACTTGCAGTCCCTGTGTAGAGAAGAATAATTCATTTTTTGGCATTTTAATGTAATTTTGAAATAAATTGCTATTGTTAGAGTGAACAATAAATTTAAAGAAATTAACCTGCACCACTATGCCCTCTTATCTCATATTTGCGGCGACTAATTCGCATTACACGTTGCAAGTTTTTGTCCTCAATCTCGTCTGAGTCCTCTTCTGAAGATGACGAGACATTTTGCACGAATTGGCCCTCCCTTTCTTTTTCTAAGCAGTCGACCATTATGTGACCTATAGCATGGTCTTCTTCTTCAGGCCTTATTTTTTTTTTGCATTGACATCCAGTAATTGCTCCGACAAATAAGTTGCGCTTGTGTGGGTGCACGTTTACAACGTGCTACATTCGCCGTCTTCCCGGCTATATGTTCCTTCAAACGGGTAATTCCTCGTGATAACATTTTCTCACAGATGTTGCACTTAACTCTGTAATATGTCGTTCACCGAACGACCGTGCTGGATCTTCTTTGTTTGGTGCCATTACTGTTTAAGAAATGCACAAAATTATAAAAAAATAGTCACATTTACATTTTTTTGGTGATTTATCATATGAAAATTGCTGTTTAATTGATAAATTAAAGAAAATAGCCTCATCTCATGTGAAACTAATTTTTTTTTCAGTCCACAAACCCTAGACACTGAGGGGGTTGGTTTAAAAAAAAATCATATTTTTTTGATACATTTACATATTTTTTGGCAATTTATCACATGAAAATGGAGGTTTAAATGATAAAATGAGAAGATAGCCTCATCTGATGTGAAACTGAAATATTTTTTCAGTCCACAAACCCTATACACTGAGAGGGTTGGCTTAAAAAAAAATTATACTTTTTTTATGCATTTACATATTTTTTGGCAATTTATCACATGAAAATGGGGGTTTAAATGATAAAATGAAAAAAATAGCTTCATCTGATGTGAAACTGGAATTTTTTTCAGTCTAAAAATCCTATACACTGAGAGGGTTGGTTTAAAAATATTCATATTTTTTTTCATGTACTTACATATTTTTTGGCCATTTTTCACAGGAAAATGGGGGTTTAAATGATAAATTAAAAAAAAAAAAAGCATCATCTGATGTTACACCGAAATATTTTTCAGTCCACAAACCCTATACACTGAGAGGATTGGTTCAAAAAAAATCATTTTTTTTATGCATTTACATATTTTTTGGCAATTTGTCACATGAAAATGGGGGTTTAAATGATAAAATGAAAAAACAACCTCATCTGATGTGAAACTGAATTTTTTTTCAGTCCACAAACCTATACACTGAGAGGGTTGGTTTAAAAAAATTACAAACTCTTTTGGTACATTTACATATTTTTAGCCATTTATCACATGAAAATGGGGGTTTAAATGATAAAATAAAAGATAGCCTCACCTGATGTGAAACTGAAATTTTTTTCAGTCCAAAAACCCTATACACTGAGAGGGTTGGTTTAAAAAATTACAAACATTTTCGGTACATTTACATATTTTTTGGCAATTTATCACATGAAAAATGGGGATTTAAATGATAAAATGAAAAGACAGCCTCATCTGATATGAAACTGAAATTTCTTTCAGTTCACAAAACCTATACACTAAGAGGGTTGGTTTAAAAAAATTACAATTTTTTTCGGTACACTACATATTTTTTGGCCATTTATCACATGAAAATGGAGGTTTAAATGATAAAATGAAAATATAGTCTCATCTGATGTGAAACTAAATTTTTTTCAGTCCACAAACCCTATACACTGAGAGGAAAAAAAGTAAAAAAAATTTCGGTACATTTACATATTTTTTGGCCATTTATCACATGAAAATGGGGGTTTAAATGATAAAATGAAAAGATAGCCTCATCTGATGTGAAACTGAATTTTTTTTCAGTCAACAAACCCTATACACTTGAGAGGGTTGGTTTAAAAAAATTACAAACTTTTTCGGTACATTTACATATTTTTTGGCCATTTATCACATGAAAATGGGGGTTTAAATGATAAAATGAAAAGATAGCCTCATCTGATGTGAAACTGAAATTTTTTTCAATCAATAAACCCTATACACTTGAGAGGGTTGGTTTAAAAAAATTACAAACTTTTTCGGTACATTTACATATTTTTTGGCCATTTATCAAATGAAATCGGGGTTTTTGTTTAAAAATTTAAAATAAATAATCACATTACATGAAATCTATATTTTTTTCACAGAACCTTCTTTCTAAACTCAGAGGGGTGGTTTATAAAAAAAATCAGCAAATTTTCCCAATAATTACTATTTCTTATAATGTTTTGTACATATAGGGGCCATTTTACTTTAGAAAATTAAAAAAAAAATGCAAAAAAACATTAATCTTCATGAAAAAATAAAATATAGTCATAATAAATTCTATGCTAAATGTTTAAGCATAAATAAATCACTCAATCACTAACAATAAATAATAATTCATATTTCTAAAATAACAAGATATTACAAGAAATGCATTAAATATTAAATTATACATTAAAACCATAAAACATTTAGATGAAAAGGCTTAAAAAAAATGGAATAAAAACTTACAGTAAAGGAAGATCTATCTATCAAATATACTTTGAACGGATTAGATCTTTCAAAATCAGCCAATTATAAACTCTTCTCTTAAGAAACGGGATGAAGGAATATGAAATAGAGATAGACTTAGAAAAAAAATACCTTTGGATGAGTGGGTTTGGAAAAGATTGAGTCTGTGAATCAAGAAGTGTATGAGGTCTAGTAATAATAGAGGGGTTTGGCTGGGTTGGATTTTCGAGTTTTCAAAAAATATTAAAAAATTCCAGCGTGGCAAATAGGAGAAATCACACCAACTATTGGAAAAGATTGAGCCTGCCAAAGTCAGGCGATATTTTGACCGATATTTCGCGCGATATATCGTCCGAGATATATCGTCCTGTATTCCATCATAATATCGCCGATAATTTGTCGGCCCCACAACAATATTTTTTTTTTTTTAAAAACCACTGTTTCAATACCGAAAAACACGATATCGGCTGATATCCTGTACCGATAAACGAAGCGATATATCGGCCGATATTGCAACATAATATCGCCGATATTGTGTGGGGCCCACAACCGATATTAGAATTTTTTTTTTTTTAACCACTGTTTCCAGACTAATAAACACAATATCGGGCGATATGTGAACTGATAAACGGACCGATATATCGTCTGTATTGGCCGATATCGTTATTCTTTTTTTTTTTTTTTTAAAAAAGAATAAAAATTTAAAAACTGATTTTAATACATCTCAGCCGATATGATGACCGATATTAAGGGCATTTTATCGGTCATATCGGGCGAGAAACTTTTCGTACGGTTGATACAATACGTATCGGCCAATATTATTCGGTCATAAACTGTATTGGCTAATATTTTCACCCATAATCTCCACAGACGAGTTCACTACACCTAGGGAACACCAAAATTAGGTCATAGGGTTCGAACCCACAATCTCCCACTTTCTGAGGCGGGAGGCAACCAGTTAAGTTACACCCATGTAGGATTTGAAAACTTGATTGAATTTATGAAAATGTCCAAATTTGAAACCGAAAACTCTTTAGTCTTAACATAACATGGCTGAGTCATGAGATGTCTTAATATTCCAGGTATATTATCAAAAAGAATTATAATTTTTTAAGTCTTACTAACTGTTATTCTATCCTAATTACAATATTACTAGCTATTAAATGAATTTAAAAAATTTGGTTTCTATATAAAAAAAAAGTGCTAAAAGATCTACGTGAAGGAATATAAATAAAAGATACACATGGGTCAGAAGTAGGAGTAAAAAATTCATTGAGCCATCGCCACTATCATGATATCAGCCATATGTATCGTATCATCGGTTTCTGGTGATAAGCCTCTCTCCAATTTTTTTAAATTTTTTGTTTTCAAAAATTTATTGAAAGTTGAGAGGAAATAAGGAACAATGAAATTTTTTGGGTGAACTTATTTATTTTAAATAACAATAATTTTAATAGAGTTTAGACTCTTGAAAGTCAAAATTTTGATAATCTTAAATTTTTTAAAAATATTCTAAAACTTCGAAAATTGTCTACAAATTTTATATAGAAGGAAAACAATATGAGGAAATACATGTTGCCAAGAAGGTGACCTAAGAGTATTTTTTACCTTCTTACGATTTACACAAATTCAAAGCAAGAAGGAAAATACCAGTAAACACAAGTAAATAAATGAAGAAGATGAGAAGAGATGGATAAATGATATTTTAAAATTAGATTTGGTGAATTGAAATGATTATGGCAGCTTTTTTTTATTTCTCATTGCATTAAAATTTTTAACAGATTAATAAATAATTGAACTTTTTTTAAGTGAATATTTATTTTCAAATTGCTTATATGTAGATCTTTTGTTTTTAATATTGTAAATTTATTATTTTATTAATTTATTTTCAGAAACATATTGTTTTTGATACATTATGCACTTTACATTCATACAAACATTAATATTATATATTCTATTAATTAATTATCTTATTATAAAAAATATATATTTTTCTAGGTATTGATGTTATAAATAAAAGTTAAAACGTTTTAAATTTTGAAATGTTTACAGCTGGAGCTTGGACAATAAAAATATTTTTTTATATTTTAAAATTTAATGATTTCTTAGTAATTTAACTTGTAAATTTTTTAATAAATTAATTATATTTGAATAAAGGACAAAATGATTTTCTAATAAGTTGAATTTCATACATAGTATAAATTTTCGTTTAAAAATTAGGTAAAATGAGCTTTTTGTAACTCAGGTAGGAAAAAAAGAAAAGAAAATTAAAACTTTTCCTACATTTTAGCTTTATTTTGAGTAAAAAGACAATGAAATGCTTTTTTATATTTAAAAAATATTAAAAAAATAAAATTACATTTTAATATATTGTTCTTAAATATAAAAATTATCAATTTATAATTTTATTTAATGAATAAAGGAGCATGATTTCATTACAAATGTTAAACTGTGATCTCTCTTTTCAGTACTTTTTCCTTTTTTTTCAATCTTAAATATTCATGATATTCTTTTATAATTTACTGAAACATTAAATTTAAACAAATAAAATGAATAGTTAAAAATTTTTTATAGCTGTGTGTCATTTAACTTACTCACAAATTCTATCTCCATTTGTTAATTTAACTCAGATAGTAAGAATACGTTTACGTGTATAATCCAACCGTGATTTCAAGATGCCGTGCGCCCTTTATAACGAACTCCAGTTCTGTCGTCTCTCCCACTTTGTTTACTCTCATTCTCTCTGTTTCTCTTTTCTTCTCTTACTCTCTCTGTTTTAGAGAAGGGTTACTCTCTCTCTTCCTTCTACCGTGAGAAATTCTATCTGGCCCTCGATCTTTAGGGTGTCAACTCTTTCTCTTGGTGTTTGGATTTCGTCGTTGGCGATGAATACGATGTCTCGATCTACTCTTCTCCTTTCGGCGGCCAACGGTATCTATCACTTCCTTCATTCCCCTCTTTTTTTTTTTTTCTCTTCAAACCTTTTCTTTCCATTTCCATTTTCTTTTTATTTCAATTCCTTTTTCTTCTTTTTCTTTCTATATGGCATCTAATTTCCTTTTCACGTTGTTCCTGTGTTTCATGTTGCTGTCTTGCAGGGCCGGCCCTGAGAATTCAGAGGCCCTAGGCGAATTTTTAAAATGGGCCTTTTGCTCTTATATATACTCATAAAAAAAAATCATATATTTTTTTTATAAAGTATAAAATATAAAAAATAAATTTATAATAAAGTATTATTTAAAACACCCATTAAGAATTTAAGATGACAAGATCGATGAAAAAAGTACTTGCAAGTTTGAAGTCTGCAACTGAGCAAGCTGAAGGCGAGAGAGAATAGAGAGAGGAGCGGCGAAAGAGACCACGGAGAGAGGTCAGAGGAGAGCGAGAGAGAGCACAGTGAGAGTGACTGAGAGAGCAATGAGAAAGGCAGAGAGTAAGGAGAGGAGAGGCTGCTGCAATAGTCATTTAGAGATTTTATTTAATTAATATTTTCGAATTTCAAAAATGGAAGAGCCTAAAAGAATGTGTTAGATTTGAATTTTGAGCAACGGCATGCAGTGGCTTGATGGCCACTTCTTCGGGACAGATTTCTATAAATTCTGGCCCTCCTCAGCTGGATTGAACTCCCACACTCTCATCTTTTCTCTCTCAGTTCTCTGCTCTCTCTAAACTACCAGCCGAGCCCCCTTCCTAGCCTCTGTTTCTTCCCAGTTTCATCACCCGTAAGCTTTAAAGGGAAGTTTTTCAAAAGATCAGATTTTTAGCCCAGGAACTCCAGTGAAGGTAACCACTGTGTTCCTCTTTGAATTTCAATCAGTTTAGAATAAAGAAAAACTAATTTTGGTTAAGTTTTAGGTGTGTAAAATGGTTTTGAAGTTTAAGGAAAACTTGGTTTTCTTAGTGTCAGTGGGCTTTTAGTGTTAAGATCTAATGGCCTGCTGAGTTTTAAAACTCCTGATCATTCCCTATGGAAAGAGAACTCCCTGAGGAGTCCATCGGACCGGCTAGATGTGGAAACCGAATCCGGGAAACCCACTGTTTCCGGATTCATATTTCATGCAGTGTATGCCCGTCACTGTCTGCTGTTATAGACAGTTGAGGAAGACGACTCTCTGAAGGTCCGAGAGTCGAACTTTGGACGTTCCGAGGGTAACACCCTTCGGACGATTCGAAGTTAACCCTTCGGACGTTCCGAGCTTCACCCGAACCCCGAAGCGTCTGAGGCAAGTTTAACTCTCCCGGATGTTCCGAGCTGAGTTCAGAAGGACCGAACAGTACTCGGACGATCCGAGCCTCACTCGGCATGTTCCGAGACACCAGACCCGCCGAGACCAGTTATTTCAAATTTTATTGGTTCGGAAGGATTTCGGATGATCCGAGACCTGATCTTTGACGATCCGAAGTCAGACCCTCAGTCCGAGGTCAGTGACTAGTGTAGGCAGTGGTTTGGATGATCCGAAGCCACAGTACCTGGTTCCGAGGCTTGTTCCGAGGAATCCAGTTTTTGAAATGTAAAATGTTGTCTAATTGTTAAAAAATGCATGTGATGTCAGTACCCATTTAAATTAAAATTATACTAACCCTCTTCTTTTATTACTATAGTGTATCTACTATTGCATTCACTTTCAGGCCGACTCTATTGATCAGGCACTGAGTGAGTTCACTTCCAGGCCGACGCTATATTTGTCAGGCACTGAGTGACCTTGAGGCCTTACTCAACATGTCAAATCTGGTCCTATCTAGAAGACAACCAAGAAATGACCTGAGTATCTAGGCCTCACTCAATAAGTCAATTTGGTCATGCCCAGAAGACAATATGAGTTTTGGACTGAGCACCTTATTATATTATACTGTGGATTATTGTAACTTAAAATGCTTAGAAACCAAGTAGGAGACTCAATTCCATTTACCTTGGATATTTTGAGAAAACAAGTATGGTTTTCGAAATACTAATTGTGTATATGTAATTGATGCTATGTATATTGACTTATGATTGATTGTGCACTTGTTTGCTTGTTTGAACAGAGACCGCGATACCACACATTTTCGGTGAGGGAACTTAACTTTGCAGTAAGTGTAAACATGTTTTTATTGTGATGGATCTTGAGCAATGAGTGGTTTCAGATTTGATGAACCCACTCATGTGCCTAGACATGATGCACTATTGTTAAAAGTGCTATGCTAATTATGAAATGCTTATGATGTTGATCATACGAGTTATTTAATACTGCTTCCACGTGCCCTTGACTATTGAACCAATATCGGCTATGGAGATGATTTACGTCTATTAGACCAGGGGTGTCGACAGTTGTCGACTTGAGGAGTGTCAGTACCGGCCATGTGAGAGTCGAAGATGTACTTGTAAGGATGTATTTTGACCGTGTCGGGACTTAATACGATGGTCTCAGCATAGTATGTAGGCGTTACGTTAGATGACAACAATATTGGAAGAGATGATGAATTATGGGAATGATGATGATATTATACTTGATAATTGAGAATTTGTTATCAAGCATGAGGTAGTATATTTCAACTGTTGATTATTTACTAACTTGATGTTTACTTAAACTGCACTGTTATATTTCCTTAACTGGACTATTTAGCTCACCCCACTCACCTTTCAGGAGATGAACCCGATGAGGTGAACCCTCTATTTGAAGTTTAGGGTGGATAAGTTGCGGCGTTGCTTTGGGATTCCCACTGAGGGGAATACCTTTGTCTTTGCTTTTTGGTTCTTGGAACCGGTTGTTTTTGTAAAGTACCGGGTGTGGTACTTGATTTGTGTTAACATGATATATTAAACTACCATACGACTGTAGTTACTCTGATGTGAAATAATAATTCAGTGTTGGAATTATGTGCTCATGCTATGTGTTAATGATTGTGCTTATGTTGGGTAGACTTATAGTATATGTTTGAGTCCACTTAATGGGCTCATGTGTGACTTTGTCTCTGGGCCCAACTGTTGAACCGGCCCAGTTAGATTTTTTGAGGTTAGTTTCAAAAAAAAATAAAAAAAATCAGTCGCGTTCCAGGCCCACCTTTCGGGTTGGGGCGTGACAGCTTGGTATCAGAGCTTCGGTTCAAACTCTAAGACTGTGATAGGTTACAACCTAGTTAGACTTATTTTTGACATTTTTCTATTTAGTGGTACAGATATGTCAAGCAGTGTAGAGTGCACCGAGTTGTGGGATAGATGGACCCCTAGCTGTCCGATAGATCTGGTTTCTTCAGACGATTCCAGCGTTCCAAACTTCGTCAATGAAGTTGCACCTAGTGAAGATATGGAAGTAGCATTGCCCGAGTACCATGTTGGGGTTGTTCCAGAAGAGGATGAGGGAGATATCCCAAACCTAAAAGAGTCTGTAGGAGAGATAGGCTCGCCTGAGTATACTCCGGCTACTCCGACTTCAGACGAGTGGACGGATTATATGTGCGAATTATGCAATCAGGAGGGGCACAACTGTACTTATTGCCCCTACCCTATTGATGTCATCTGCCCTGTTTGCGGACTTCGCGGGCACGGGAGCGTAAGGACTAATTGTCCTTATGTTGGGGGACCAGGGATAATACCCTGTTTAACTTGTGGAGTGTTCGAGCACAAGTCGACGACTTGCCCTGACAACTTCTATTACTTTGGTGATGATGCAGAATCTTCTTCGGAAGATTAGATTAGAGTGTGTCGGGGAATTGGGGAGATTGTTTTGTTAGGGTTGAGTTTTGTCTTGTTGTTTTGAAGGGTTTTCAAACCCTACTAACCCTTTTAATTGAAATGCAATTTGAATGATTTCTAATGAAACTTTTGCAACTTGTGTGATTTGCCTTAACAAGTTTATTAAAATGGTTAAGTGATATTTACAAATGTAAATAACAGATGTCAGGACCCAACGCTAACGGAAACAACTGTCGTGGGAGGAGGACTGATCTTCCACCCCGTGAATTACCAAATGAGGCTATTCGCGGAGCGATGGAAGCATTTCAGCAAATAATTGAAAATATGCGACGCCCTCCTATCCGAACGCAAGAGAAGAGAGCCACCTCGGCTCTAAAAGAGTTCAAGCGACTGAACCCGACAAGTTTTTCGGGGACAGAGGACCCTAATGCAGCGCAGAACTGGCTAACCCAAATTAGCCGAATCTTTAACACCTTAGCGATTGCCGACGACTTGAGAGTGACCTTGGCAGCGTATCAGTTGGAAGGAAACGGTTACGAGTGGTGGAAAGCGAAGAACTTGGTTCGTAACCAAGAGCCAATGACGTGGGAAGAGTTTTCTACAGCCTTTCTGGCCCGTTACTTTCTGAAGACCATCGAAGAAGCGAGGAAGAGAGAGTTCCTTAACATCCAGCAAGGTTCTGACTCAGTGGCACAGTATGCCATGCGGTTCATCGATTTGATGCAGTTCGTGCCTGGATAGCGGCGAACGAAGAGGAGAAGATCAAGCATTTTGAGAATGGACTGCGACCTTTTCTGCAGCGGCAAGTGGCCGGTCTAATTTTCGACACCTTGGAGGAGATTATTGATCGAGCTTCAAAGGTGGAAGCGGTAGACTCCATCAACAGGAGCACTGACAACTTTCAGAAACCTTCTTCTAATAAGAAGGCCAAGCTCAACCAGAAGAGGCATTTCTTCAAGAAGAGCCAGCCTAGCACAGGACAGTCGAGTCGGTCTGACTCCCAGTAATTTGTGTGCTATACCTGCAACCAGCGTGGGCATACTTCTAAGTTCTGCCCATCAGGAGGAGAGAAGGCGTGCTACCATTGGAAGCAGACCGGGCCCCTGTTTAGAGACTGCCTTTATCTCGGTAAGGTTGTACCTTCATAAGGCACAAAAGCTTTTTTTTCTGTGCGCAACCATCTGTTGGTCGAGTTTCTCAGTAAACTTCTAGAGGCTCGGTGTCACCAAGGAACGGACCACCTCGGAACAGTCAGGGGAGAGGACAGGGACGTCCTCAGACCACTCAAGGGAGAGTCTACACGATTGGGACTCAGAAATAAGAGCCGATGGAGAATACAGTGATGGACAGTAGCCTTAATCTTTTCAGTCTTTTAGCACGAGTGATTTTTTTATACCGGTGCTTCGGATTCCTTTATCTCTAGAGCTTGTTGTGATAGATTGGGTTTGAAACAGATAGAAGTAGATAACCCGCTAATGGTAGTATCACCCTTGGGTAAGAGAGCTTTGGTAAACCAGAGGTATAGATCTTGTGTTTTGAGAATTAGCGGTGTAGAGGTGTCCTATGATTTTCTTGTTTTAGAAATGACGGACTTTGACATCATCTTTGGCATGGATTGGTTGTCAATCTTTCAGGTTTTGATCGACTGTTCTCAGAGGAGAATTTGTGGGGTCTCCTCAACCGATGAGAGGTTTATGGAGATGTTGGTACCCTATGAGAAGATGAGAGTCACTTTCTCTGGCCTTAGGGGTTATCTTGGTAGTGTGGTGGCGAGCATGGGTTGGAAAAATGTATGTGGTGTAGGGTCTGTTGCTCCTCGGGTGGTGTGTGGATTTATGGATGTGTTTCCTGACCAGTTGACTGGGCTGCCTCCACGCCGAGAGATAGAGTTTGTTATAGACCTATAGCCAGGAACATCTCCAATTTCCATGGCACCTTATAGGATGGCGCCGGCTGAACAGAGAGAGCTAGCTACACAGGTAGATGAGCTTCTTAGACTTGGTTTTATCCGTTAGAGCAACTTGTCGTGGGGCGCACCTACTCTCTTTATGAAAAAGAATGATGGATCGATGAGGATGTTTATAAATTACCGACGGCTTAACCAGGTAACTGTTAAGAATAAGTATCATTTGCCTATAATAGACGACCTCTTTGATCTTTTGAGAGGATCGAGATGTTTTTCGAAAATCGATTTGAGGTCGGGTTATCATCAGTTGCGGATTCAAGAGGAAGACATTCCTAAGACTGCTTTCCGGACGCAGTATGGTTTGTACGAGTTTGTGGTGATGCCTTTTGGTCTAACCAACGCGCCAGCCATGTTTATGGATTTGATGAATCGCTTTTTCCGACCGTACCTGAGAGAGTTTGTGATAGTCTTCATAGGCGATATCTTGATCTTTTCGTCGTCCGAGGAGGAGCACGAGCGGCATCTCCGTATTGTTCTTCAGACTCTTCGAGATCATCAGCTGTTCGCTAAGCTGAGTAAGTGCGAGTTTTGGTTGACTCAAGTGCAGTTTCTTGGACATGTAGTGTCTCCAGGAGGGATCTCGGAAGATCCAGCAAAGGTAGAAATAGTGAAGACTTGGGAAAGTCCCAAGAACGTGTTCGAGATCAAGAGCTTTCTGGGTTTAGCGGGATATTACCGAAAGTTTATTCCACATTTCTCCCAGATCGCGGTACCGATGACTCGGCTAACGAGAAAGAACGTTAAGTTCGAATGGAACGAGTCTTGTGAAACAGCATTCTAGGAGCTGAAGGAGAAGTTGACTACATCTCCAGTTTTGGTGATTTCCGAGCAAGGACGAGGTTATGATGTGTATTGCGATGCATCTAAGTTTGGTTTGGGTTGTGTGCTGATGCAAGAGGGGAAGGTAATAGCTTATGGTTCCAGGCAATTGAAGGGACATGAGCAGAACTACCCGACTCAGGACTTGGAGTTGGCAGCCGCTGTATTCTCGTTAAAGTTGTGGAGACATTACTTGTATGGTGAGAAGTTCAATGTGTTTTCTGATCACCACAGTCTCAAGTATATCTTCACTCAGAAAGACCTGAATATGAGGCAGCGAATATGGATGGAGTACGTGGGAGATTACGACTTCAGTCTCTCTTATCACCCAGGGAAAGCCAACGTAGTGGCCGATGCTTTGAGTAGGAAGTCTCATAACGACGTGGCGAGGATGGCATCCTTGCAGTGGAAGATGCTGGAAGTTCTATCCGAGTACGATTTGGAGCTGATCGAAGGGAACGGGTCGGCGAGAATCAACAGTTTGGTTCTGCAACCCGAAGTAATCAGATTGGTGATGGACGGACAACAGTGCGATCCAGAAGCAAAAGAGTTGGCGACCCAACTTTCAGGAGGAACGACTTTGGAAGATTGGAAGATAAAGGCGGACGGATGTTTGACTTTCAAAGATAGACTTTTTGTATCAAAGTCGGACAAGTGCAAGAGAAATGTGTTTAATCACTTTCATCGTTTTCGCTTTGCAGTGCATCCTGGTGGTACGAAGATGTATCATGACTTGCGGCGATTGTTCTGGTGGAAAGGTATGAAGCGAGAGGTAGCATATTTTGTATCAAAGTGCTTAACTTGTCAACAAGTGAAGGCGGAGCATCAACGACCTGGTGGAAAGATGCAACCTTTAGAAGTGGCAGAATGGAAATTGGAGCACATCACGATGGACTTTGTAACCTGATTTCCGAAGTCTTCTAAGAAGAACGTCGCTATTTGGGTAATAGTCGATCGATTAACGAAATCAGCTCACTTTCTGCCGATCAAGAAGACGGATTCTTTAACTACTCTAAGTAAATTGTATTTAAAGGAGGTAGTCAGATTTCATGGAGTACCTGTACCTATTGTATCTGATAGAGATCCTAAGTTTGTATCAAGATTTTGGTAGGGATTGCAGGAGGAGTTGGGGATTAAGCTGTGCTTCAGCACTGCTTTTCACCTTCAGACAGATGGTCAATCAGAGAGGGTCATTCAAACCTTGGAGGATATGCTAAGAGCTTGTGTGATGGATATGTAGGGAAGTTGGGAAGATCACTTAGCTTTGATCGAGTTTGTCTACAACAACAGTTATCACTCCAGTGTACAGATTGCACCCGATGAGACTCTGTATGGCAGACTTTGCAGGTCACCTCTTTGTTGGATAGAGGTAGGAGACAAAGCGCTGCTACGACCTGATTTAGTGCGTAAGACGTCAGAACAAGTTGAAGTGATCAGACAACGTCTCAAGACAGCCCAGAGCAGACAAAAGAGTTATACTGACAAAAGGCGACGACCTTTGGAGTTTGCAGTTGGCGACCGAGTTTTCTTACGTGTAGCACCACGTCATGGAGTGCAAAGGTTCGGACGCAAGGGAAAAATATCACCTCGATATGTTAGACCCTTTGAAATCTTGAAAATGATAGGGGAATTGGCCTTTCAGTTAGACCTTCCTCAAGCTTTGGAGAGAGTGCATAGTACATTCCACGTGTCTATGTTAAGGAGGTACGAGCCTGATCCGTCGCATGTGATAAGTTTTGAAGACATTGAAGTCTCAGAGGACCTGACCTTCGAAGAAATGCCAGTAAAGATACTAGAGTATCGGACTCAAGAGCTCAGGAGGAAGTCTATTTCTCTAGTGCGAGTGCTGTGGCAACATCGCGACGTGCAACACGAGACGTGGTAACCAGAATCGACGATGGGGAAGCTGTACCCTAGCCTGTTCACTGGCCAAAAAGGTATAAGTTTGTTTTAAATTTCAAGACGAAATTTCTTTTAGGGGGGTAAGATGTAATACCCTGACCCAGATTAGGCGTAGTGTAGCTTAATAAATCTTGCTTAAACCGGTTAATCTCGAAGATTTCGGTTAGGGCTTTGAGAAAAGCCCAGGTGTGGCCCAATCTGAACTCGAAAGTTCAGTGATCCAGCTCGTCCAGCTGGAGGGGCAAAATGGTAATTTACCTTTTATTTTTATTATTTTATAAATTGTGTTATTATGTGATTATTATTGGATGATATTATTCTCTTTAGTCAAGAATTCCTATTTCTGATTTTAAAATAATTTTATTTTCAAAAAATAGTATTTAAAACCGCCCGTCAAAACTCCGAAAGGGAGTAATAAATATTTTTAAATGATTTTGGAGATGAAATAAATTTTGAAACAAGTTTATTGTGTTAGACCATTTTAGTATGGTCTAGTTTATTCTTTCAAACTTCAAAAATGAGGATTTTAAATTGTTTTATTTAACACAAGTTAAATCGCGCAAATAGTGTTAAATTGTGATTTTTATTTAAATCTTTGGTTTTTGTTAAGTTTTAAATCTCTAAATTTTTATAATACTAACTCATTTAAATTAAAATTGTACTAACCCTCTTCTCTTATTACTGTAGTGTATCTACTATTGTATTCACTTCCAAGCCGACTCTATTTGTCGGGTACTGAGTGAGTTCACTTCCAGGCCGACGCTATATTTGTCAAGCACTGAGTGACCTCGAGTGACCTCGAGGCCTTACTCAACATTTCAAATCTAGTCCTATAGAGAAGGCAACCGAGAAGTGACTATCTAAACCTAACTCAATAAGTCAATCTGATCATGTCCAAAAGACAATATGAGTTTTGGACTCAGCACCTTATTATATTATACTATGGATTATTGTAACTTAAAATGGTTAGAAACCAAGTAGGAGACTCAATTCTGTTTGCCTTGGATATTTTGAGAAAACAAGTATGGTTTTTGAAATACTAATTGTGTTTATGTAATTGATGCTATGTATATTGACTTATGATTGATTGTGCACTTGTTTGCTTGTTTGAATAGAAACCGCAATACCACACATTTTCGGTGAGGGAACTTAACTTTGCAGTAGGTGTAAATAGGTTTTTATTGTGATGGATCTTGAGCAATGAGTGATTTCAGATTTGATGAACCCACTCATGTGCCTAGACATGATGCATTGTTGTTAGAAGTGCTATGCTAATTATGAAATGCTTATGATGTTGATCATACGAGTTATGTAATACTGCTTCCACGTGCCCTTGACTATTGAACCAATATCGGCCATGTGTATGAGATGGTTTATGTCTACTGGATCAGGGGTGTCGACAGTTGTTAACTTAAGGAGTGTCAGTACCGGCCATGTGAGAGCCCGGAGATGTACTTTTAATGATGTATTTTGACCGTGTCAGGACTTAATACGATGGTCTCAGCATAGTATGTAGGCGTTACGTTGGATGACAGCAATATTAGAAGAGATGATGAATTATGGGAATGATGATGATGATATTATACTTGATAATTGAGAATTTGTTATCAAGCATGAGTTTGTATATTTCAATTGTTGATTATTTACTAACTTGATGTTTACTTCAACTGCACTATTATATTTCCATCACTGGACTAGTTAGCTCACCCCACTCACCTTTCAGGAGATGAACCCGAGGAGGAGAACCCTCTGTTTGAAGCTTAGGGTGGATAAGCTGCGGCGTTGCTTTGGGATTCCTACTGAGGGGAATACCCTTTTCTTTGCTTTTTGGTTCTTGGAACCGGTTGTTTTTGTAAAGTACTGGGTGTGGTACTTGATTTGTGTTAACGTGATGTATTAAACTAGCATGCAACTGTAGTTACTCTGATGTGAAATAATAATTCAGTATTGGAATTATGTGCTCATGCTATGTGTTAATGATTGTGCTTATGTTGGGTAGACTTATGGTATATATTTGAGTCCACTTAATGGGCTCATGTGTGGCTTTGTCTCTGGGCCCAACTGTTGATCCGGCCCAGTTAGATTTCTTAAAGTTAGTTTCAAAAAAAAAAAAAATCAGTCGTTCCGGGCCCACTCTTCAGGTCGGGGCGTGACACTACCAAAGCTCCAAAATTTGAAATCACAACTTGTGCTTACATTGGTCGCCCATAGCATGTATTTCTATGTTTTCAAGTAACTAAGAGTTAGGAAAACTAGTATTAAAAATTACAAGCCTTCGCCATTGACCCATACAAGCCCAAGCCCATTCCATTCTAGTTTATTTGCTATCCTAGGCTTCCACCAATGGCTGATTTCAATGTGGACTTGTTACATCATTCGTGTACTTTTGAAAACCAAAGAAATACATCATAGATCTAAATTAACCTTAGGCAAATTTGGTGTTGAATATCAGCTATGAATTTGAAAAATTGTTGTCTTTCTGTGCTCCAAAACAATCGAAACACCCAAGCTAGGATTCATCGCTATTCTGATGATTTCCAATTCCTATCTTGTGGTCCCAAAGCTCCCATGCAACAAAAGCCTTCTATTTTGGGTAGATTCCAACCTATGTGGCATATGACATGGCATCCACATAAGCAATGATGTGGAATTCGTAATCCTCCCATGTGTAGCAAATGGGTTTCAAAACATAGGTTTTATGGCCCAAAATACCATGTAATTATGGGCTCGGAATTTGATGAAACTGGGTCCATTAGAAACCTCTTTAGATCCTCTCTTACCACCATCAATCCTTGCATCAATTTGGAATTTAAATTCAGCACTTTCACGCCAAAGAGCCCCATTATCTTCACTTGATTTGAGTGGGCTTTTGATGGCCCCATTAGTTATGTCATTGGCAAAATGGAGGTTTCTTGATCTTCACTATTTAGTTATTTGTAGAAGACCATGTATAGTTCTATATGATCCCTCTGATGGGAAAGATGTTTTGCCATGCAATATTCAGAACAATAAATTGTTGTAAGATTTTCTGTTGGATGAGTTTCAAATTTCAACACTCATAACTTTTTTGCTTGGTTGTTGTTTGGATATTTACAAACTACCACTATTATATAGACATGAGAGAAATGGTGAATTTATTTACCATACATTTTGATGTAGGTAAAAGAGGATAGAGTGACCCTAAATGCCCAATGTGGTTCCCTAAAATTAAAAGTGATGAAAAATAATGCACTCTAAATATAAAATGGACTGAAATTAAATAATCAATTAACTAGTATAATTAATTAATATAAGATTACCACAAATAAACATACAAATACTAAAATTTAAGGTGCAACTTATAGACACTTGGAAAAACTGTCTCTACACACCCGTTTTCATATTTTAAGGTGAAATTATCATTCTGCCCCCGCATTTTCGCTCATTCGAACGAACTGCCAGTTCATTTTAGCATTCGTTCGAATGAATGATTCATTCGAACGAATGCGCCAAGCATAAATTTAATACATTCGAATGAATGGGCTGAACAGTAACGCACGTTACTATTCAGCCATTCGTTGGAATGAAGCTAATGGTTCATTCGAACCACTGTGCACAGTAGTGATTATTTAAATAAGTTTTTTTTTAAACTTTAAAGTTATTTTTTAAGCACTGTGTATTTCAAAAAATTTCAAATTGAATATCCAGACTAATTACGATAATCTCATAAAAATACTTTAAGACTTAAAGGTTTTTTAACACTCCCAAATGCTTAAAATACAGTGTTTTACAAATAAAGGTATCCCTATGCTGTGCCGAAAACACATTTGGGAGTATAAAAAAACTTTGAAATCTTAAAGTATTTTTATCAGGTTATCGTAATTAGTCCGGATATTCAATTTGAGAAATTTTGGAAATATATAGTGCTTAAAAAATAACTTTAAAGTTTTAAAGGAGATTTTATTATTTAACTAATACACTATGCATTACTATAGCATATGGAAGATAGACCGTTATTTTTTAAGCACTGTGTATTTTCAAAATTTCTCAAATTGAATATCCGGACTAATTACGATAACTTGATAAAAATACTTTAAGACTTCAAGGTCTTTTAACACTCCCAAATGTATTTTCGGCACAACCTAGAGATACCCTTATTTATAAAACACTGTATTTGAAGCATTTGGGATTGTCAAAAGACCTTTAAGTCTTAAAGTATTTTTATCAGGTTATCGTAATTAGTCCGAATATTCAATTTGAAATTTTTTTAAAATACACAGAGCTTAAAAAATAACTTTAAAGTTTTTTTTTAAAAAATTATAATTTAAATAATCACTCTACCGTGCACAGTGGTTCGAATGAACCATTACCTTCATGTCAAAATGAACCGGCAATTCGTTCGAATGAGTGAAAACGCAGGGGCAGAATGATAATTTCACCCTAAAATCTGAAAACAGGTGTGTAGAGACAGTTTTTCCAGATGTCTATAAGTCGCACCAAATTTAATGTGTTTAATGGGAGTAAAGGGTCCAAAAGGCAATGTATTAAATGTGTTAAATGGGTTACTAGTCAAAGGTGTGATGTGTTGGAATTTATTAAACATATGGATTGGAATAATAAGAAAGGGGTAAGATAATGGTTCACTGGGAAAGAAAGGAATGGGAGATGGATGTGGAAAAGGGCCTATGGATTACGGTTAAAAGGAAAAGAGAATTCTGGGTTTACGGCAGATCAAGGAGGGTTAATGGGAGCTAACGGCAAGAAGGGGGTGGATTGGAGGGGACACGGTAGCAGTTCTGGGCCTAGGAAGGAGGCGAGCAAGCTAGTAGAGACTAGGGAAGGGGCTGGCGAAAGAGTATGGAGCTGTAGCAGGTGGGGCAACAAGGGTAAAGGTCACTAGGGAGGGAGGAGACGTGGGTAGGGGGAGTAAGGGGCTACAGTAGCAAGAAAGTGGAAATTTGGGAATGGCAGCAAAGGGAAAATGGGTTGCAGGGTTGCAGAGGGTGGCAGAAGGGTTTAGGAAGTCTCTGGGAGGGAGGCGAAACCCAGGAAGGGGTTTTGGGGCAGGATGAGGTAAAGGAAAGGGTTACAGAGGTGGGGCGAAGCTTGGGTAGCAATTAGGAAGGCAGTATGAGAGAGATTAGGGGGAGGTGACACCACTGGGAGGGGATATGGAAGGTAGGGACACTTAGGGAAGGGTTTTGGGTATAGGTGAAAGTGTTGGGAGGGATTACAGGGAGGGGTGAAATTGATGGTATGAAATTTTGGTCACGGTTATGGGAGAAAGTAGAATAAAGAAAAAGAGAATGAAGAAGAGAGAAGAAAAAAGATAGGAAACGAAGAAGAAGAAGAGAGAAGAAGAATACCTAAAGAAGATGTGGAAAGGAGAAGGGAGAAGAAGTTGGTTTCACATCAAACTCAAACTCTCAAGGGAAAATCACACCATGGGTAGGTTCGTGGAGGAGCATTCGTATTTCCCAGTCTTTTTTTTTTTTGTCCATCGTATCGTTTGCGTTCTTTGCTGCTGGAGTAAGGTTATAAAGACCCTACAACATTAAGTGGTGACTGGGCCTAGCTCGAAACTGGGCCCAGGCCCAACTGAGTTGCTCTGCATCACATTTCCTAGAGAAGTGGTTTCCAATGTACCCAAGGGTGGTTATTTATTTCTTGAAAAGTCAAATTTCTCATTGTTTTTAGGAGAGCATTCGCTCAGGGAAAGGAAATGAACACTTGAAGGAAAATTGCCAAAAAAAAAATGTTATTCTAGGTGGACTTTGATAATTAAAATTTTCTGAATTTCTTTGATTTGATGAAAATTTTGTTATTTTCTAGAGTCTATCCCAATTTTACAAAAATAATTAGTATCTTGAGGTTATCTGAAATCACTGGACATTTCTAAATCCAAGAATAAAATAAAAATCGCAGTCTTTATTGAATCCTTTGTCTTGTCACAGCATAAAGGTTTGGTGTTTTTTTGCTAATCTGCAGACTTGAGTGCTTGTAAAGGCTAAAGCTTATCTCTTAATGCTTTTTTGCATCTTTTGTTTCTTTCTGTTGATATGAGAATTTCATCAGTTGTACTCTGTTTTAGGTTGAAATTGTTGTTAACATGAGTTGTCAATTAGGAATTAAATACCATAATTATAGGGATAATTACCTATTGTGTAGGCAAAATTATTGTATAACTGATGAGAATTCCCTATAATATCTCCCTTGTATAAGCTATATAAAGGGACCTTTGTACAAGATTATTGTAAGGAAATATATGGAATTCATATTTTGACTTGATATTAGAGCCACCGATCTTAGCATCTCTATCACTGTTCAGTGAGTAAAGATTTTTTTTCCTTTTCCGGTGAACAATGGCGAAACCATTTGATACAGATCATTGTTAACTGAGTAAAGTTTTTTTTTCTTTCCCGGTGAACAGTGACGAAACCCATATTTGATTTGATCTGTAGTAACGAAACCAGAGGCATTCGGAGAAGAAGCCAACGACAGATCTTGGTCGGCAAATCTGATCGGAGAGCCGTGCGCAGAAGCAGCGCGACCCAACCAAAGATTGAGAAGAAGGGAGATTGGTCTTCTTCTCGGTTTTGTGAAGGTCTCAGAGGATTTTCCGGCTCAGACGGGCTTGCTGTTATCAGGCAGTGGTGGAAATCAGAACGCCGGCTGAGGCGAAGTTGGTTTCTGGAATCTTGAAAGGTTCGACAGGTTCAGACGGGAATAACAGATCAGCAATAAGTCGGATCTGAAAAAGGCCAGTGACCGAGATCGCATCCTGCAGTCGGTAGAACTATAGACTGAGGGCGACAGGGTGGAACCCTCTTGCTCTGCCGCCGATCCTCTTTGACGTCAGAAGACCAGATCTGAGTTTAAAAGAAAAGAAGGGAAAAAAAATGGGAAAACGGTAGATCTTTGAAGCTCGGCAGTTTTTCCGAAGAACAGACTGATCGCCGAAGAAGAAAGGGGCAGCCGTACACAACAGCAGCAGAAAAAAGGGACCGGCCGACCAGCTTTGCACGATCCCAGAGGAGATTCATCAGAGATCTGACGTTGTCCGGCAGGCTTCTCTTGTTCTGCCCTGACAGTCCCCATTCCGCCCCCTTTTTTTGCAGCCACTGCCCTCGCAGTAATCCTTGCAGATCAGGCCCAGTTCGTGGTTTTCAACAGAGAATTTCACACTAATGGAAGAACAGTCTGGTTCTACCTCGACTCCTTAGATCCTCGAGGATCTGTCATCCCGACTTGCTCAAATACTAGGCCAGAACCAGCCCTTGACCCCGACCCCGACCTACGACTCTTCAGCTACACAGATCGACATCAAGCTGAATGGTGCTAACTATGGTCTATGGTCCCAAGTTGTTGAGATGTATATCTCTGGCAAAGACAAATTGGGATATATTAATGGCGATTTTCCACAACCCTTGGACGCAGATCCGACGTTTAGAAAATAGAGAACAGAGAATTCTATTGTGAAATAGTGGTTGATCAACTCTATGGAGCCGAGTTTGATTAACAACTTCATTCGATTTTCAAAGGCAAAAGCGGTGTGGGACGCCATTGACATGACATACTTTGATGGATCCGATACATCTCAGGTCTATGATCTGAAAAGGCGAGTCACTCGATTGAGGCAGGATGGTCGATCAATTGAGACATATTACAACAGACTTCAAGGTCTGTGGAAAGAGATTGACTTTCGTCGCCCGAACCCCATGGAGTGTGAAACAGATATTATCCACTTTAATTTGATTATTCAAGAATATCGAGTTTATATCTTCCTTGATGGACTGGATGATCGTTTCGACAAAGTTCGGAGCGATGTGCTCCAAATGACGCCATTTCCGACGGTGGACCAGGCGTATGGGTATGTTCGACGAGAGGATGCCAGATAGGCTGTGATGATGACAGGGGCCGAAATACCTACTGGTGCTGATATGGCATCTAGGGGAGAAACTCGGTCAAGTTAGCAGTTAAATGTGACTCGTGCATTTTACCCAAGAGTCACCGTGTGTCTTGTCCTTTAAGTTTCAATAAAAGTATCATTCATTTTGCATTAATTCATTCTGATGTTTGGGGACCCGCTCCCATCTATACATCTTCTGGCATCCGTTTGTTTGTAACTTTTGTAGATAATTGTACCCGTATGACCTGGCTTTACCTGATGGAATACAAACATGAGGTATTTAACATTTTTCAGATTTTTCATAAAATGATCCAGACTCAATTTTCAGCTAAACCAAGAATAATCTGCTCAGACAATGGTGGAGAATACGTTAACCAAGAATTTCGGCGCTATTTTCAAACTCACGGCATTCTCCATGAGACCACTTGTCCCCAGATACCTCAACAGAATGGTATTGCTGAACAAAAGAACAGACATATTTTGGAAACGGATCGGGCTCTCCTTATTGGAGCCCACGTCCCTCGCAGTTTTTGGGACGATGCAGTTGTACAGCTGTATATTTGCTTAACCGTATGCCTTCTAAACTCTTGAAGTTTCAGACTCCACTTCAAGTCCTCTCACAGTATGGATCGCTGCCCTCAGTTTTGATGCTTACTCCTCGTATCTTTGGATGTATCGTCTTTGTTCATTTTCATAAAAATCAACGTACTAAGTTTGATCCATGTGTTATTCGCTATATTTTTCTGGGGTATGCCACACATCAGAAAGGGTATCATTCCTACCACCCTTCCACCAGATGCACTTATGTTACTATGGATGTCACTTTCCTAGAGTCTGAAACATTCTTTCCTACCCCGATAACCAATCCCCCTCTTCACGGGGAGATACCGGGTGAAGAGCAGAATTGGACAGGTGGTGACAACATGGACATTAGATCAGTACATGAGGACGACCGCCCAACTGCAAACCAACCGGGTGTACATGAGGTAGACCGACCGGCTGATCTTCTACCAAATGACCGACCGACTGCTCTTCTTGGAAATGAATCTGAAGACCCCCCCTCTCATTCTCCAGTACCAGAGGATCGATCTCTTGAGAATATCCCTGAGGTAAACTCTCATACTACTTCACCTGTCAATATATATGATACCCCTATTGGTCATCAATTACCTCGTAGACATAATCGTGGAAAACCACCGGATCGGTATTCTCCAGAGTATAAGGTGAAGAAATCAAAATATCCGATCGCAAATCACGTATCATCTCAGAGATTATCAGAATCTTTCAAGGCATTTGTGCACTAGTAATCTTCTATTCATGTTTCCAGCGGAGTACAGGAAGCTGTAATAGATCCAAAGTGGACTCAGGCAATAAAAGATGAAATGGAGGCACTACAGAAAAATCAGACATGGGATCTTGTTCCGCTACCAAAAGGAAAGAAGACAGTAGGATGCAAATGAGTCTTTTTTATTAAACACAAAGCAGACGGATCTATTGAAAGATATAAGGCAAGACTGGTGGCGAAGGGGTATACGCAGACTTATGGTATTGACTATCAGGAAACTTTCTCTCCAGTAGCAAAATTGAATACTGTCAGGGTACTATTATCCCTTGCAGCCAATCTAGATTGGTCATTACATCAGTTTGACGTAAAGAACGTATTTATCCATGGTGAACTAAAGAAGGAAGTATACATGGACATTCCGCCAGGATATACTATACCTTCACAGTCTGGGGTTGTGTGTAAATTGCAGAAAGCATTGTATGGCTTGAAGCAATCACCCCGTGCCTGGTTTGGACGGTTTAGTTTGGCTATGAGAAATTATGGGTTTAAGGAAAGCAATTCTGATCATACTTTGTTCCTGAAGCACCAAAGTGGAAAAATAACAACACTGATAATTTATGTTGATGATATGATAATTACAGGAGATGATGTGGAGGAGATTTCTCGACTCCAGGAGTATTTGGCGACTGAATTCGAAATGAAAGATCTTGGAGGACTCAAGTATTTCCTGGGTATTGAGGTAGCTCAGTCAAAGCAAGGCATCTTCCTATCTCAAAGAAAATATGTCTTGGACTTACTTTCTGAAATTGGAATGCTTGATTGTAAGCCTGCTGATACTCCAATTGTTCAAAATCATCATCTGGGTGAGTATCTTGATCAAGTACTTACTAATAAAGAGAGATATCAAATGTTAGTTGGAAAACTAATTTATTTGTCACATACACGACCGGATATTGCTTATGCTGTTAGCATTGTAAGCCAATTTATGCACTGCCCCTAGTGAGGATCACATGAATGTCGTTGTTCGCATTCTTCGATATTTGAAGTCGGTATCGGGGAATGGACTTCTATTCTCAAAGAATAATCATCTATATATTAGTGGTTATACAGATGCAGATTGGGCAGGAAGCATTACGAACAGAAGATTCACCTTAAGTTATTTTACCTTTGTGGGAGGTAACCTAGTCACTTGGAGGAGTAAGAAACAGAAGGTAGTAGCACTGTCTAGTGCAGAAGCTGAATTTCAAAGAATGACGAAAGGCCTCTGTGAACTCCTTTAGCTAAAGAAGCTACTTAAAGAAATGGGTTATGCACCCAACTCTGCAATGAGTTTACTCTATGACAACAAGGCAGCGATAGATATTGCTCATAATCCAGTTCAACATGACCGCACAAAACATGTTGAAGTGGATCGACATTTCATCAAGCAGAAGCTCAAGGCTAATATTGTTCAGTTTCCATTTGTTAAATCTGAAGACCAACTGGCGGACATGCTAACGAAGGTAGTTTCCAGTAAAGTATTGTACAACTCACTAGACAAGTTGGGCATTTGAGACATATATGCACCAACTTGAGGGAGAGTGTCGACATGAGTTGTCAATTAGGAATTAAATACCGTAATTGTAGGGACAGTTACCTATTGTATAGGCAAAATTATTATATAACTGATGAGAATTCCCTATAATAGCTCCCTTGTATAAGCTATATAAGGGACCTTTGTACAAGATTATTGTAAGGAAATATATAGAATTCATATTTTGACAATTGTCAGTGTGTGCCATCAACTTGGTATGGGTCCAGGAGGTTTCTATCGACCAGGTTATTCTGATGGTGCAAAATTGGGTTTGTGGATGATGTGCCTTGGTAAAAATTGGGATCCACAGACAAGTAAGTATGATGATGTACGTTCAATAGATGGTGTAAAGCCTCCTGCAATCCCAGATGTCTTCAAGGGACTTGTTGAGAGGGCAATCAAGGATTGCCATATTTACTTAGAGAAAAACTGTAGAGAACCGGTGGAGGCTGTGCTTCCAGCCATGACACCAGATATTTGTATTGTCAATTTCTATGCAGAAAATGGGATACTTGGACTCCATCAGGTAAATCAATAAACAAACTTACTGGTAGGACTTTCTTTTTGCTTTAAAAGGTTTTTACTTCTTTGATTGAGATTAAGCATTTTTTTATTAAGGCTTCCACGTGCTGTGCTCCGCTCACCAAAATCGGGTTGCCCACTATGCATGTTTTTGAAATATTATTTGTTCACCTTTTTCCTTTTACTTTTTCTGTGGCCAAGCAACTGTTGAATGGAGAATGGAATTGTTTTCAACAGATTTTGCAATTTAAAACTATACAATTAGGAGTACAAAAAAACACTATAGGTAGGGTGAGTGGCTGTTTATTGTTTTTCTGACTGGAGCGTGGATTTGGTTGGGATTTGTAGAAAGATTGTAAGTATACATGATGAGTAAGTTTTATCCCCATCTGATTGTCCAGGCCTTTTTTTTTTAAAGAAAAAAGAAGGATAAATCTGATAGGTCGCAGACCGTGACATGTTGGTTATTATGAGCCACTGATAGCCCATCCCACAAAGCTATGTTGAGTTTGTCTTATATCTTAACATCCATGTGGTCCCTTATCCATCTCAACCAGCTCAATTGGAGCCTAGCCCATGATAAATTGTCAACCTTCCTAGAGAAATCACCACTGCCCTAGAACCTGATCGAATTGAAAGTCTAATTACATTTTAAATGCATAGAATATTAATAGTAAGAAAGATTAAAAAGAATGGCATAGGTCAACTTTTTTCCGAATTCAGTAAGATGATTCTCAGCACCCGTCCTAAGATGCACTCGTTTTGAGTCCACCTATGTGGGGCCTACAATGGTGAAGATGATGGGCCCATTTGAGAAGTGAAGCTTGGATTTGTAGCCTACCAGAAAGCTTCTTCATTGGATCTATGAAGTCATGGTTTCTAAAACCATAGAAATTTAGGGGTTAAAAAGGTAATCAATTTTTGTAGGGCTTAAAAAACAAGGTTTCATTAATCAATGTGGTTGATTTTTTGTTGAGCGGAAGTTCAAGCTTAGACCTTTCATTTGGACTGATCACCATTACCATTGGCGAGCTCTACATTGGTGAGATTGCAAAGATTTTAGCTTAAGGAGGGGTGTAGGGATCATCATTTCTACACACACATACACCCATCTCATGACTTACAACATTTTTCAAGCATTTGTCAAGGTAGAGAGATAATTAGAGTGCTCATACGAAAAGTACACATTGATGTGATACTTGGATGTCTACGAGAAATTCTATAGTTTCTCCTGAGGTGATCACCTTTGATGGGGTGACGGTCTTATGGAGCCCACCTTGGCCCTAATAACAACCCTCCCCACCTTATAGTCACTTACCCCGTATGAATTTGATCCTTATCCAACTCCATTCAACTTTGATGGACCGTTGATACCACTCTGAAGTTTACACCGTTGGACAAAATTGAATTTTTGGGACCTTAAAAAATGGCTTTATCTTATCAAAGTGATTTCTCATGGGCTTTTTATTCTAGTTAGAGACCTTTCAAACGAACCAATTCAAAGGGGTCCATGTAGACCCACATGGAGGTACCTCAAATAAGGCACGTTGGGGCATTATTGGTATTGGGAAAAAACTATAATTAACCTTGTTGTAGTCAACACCCCATTCCTTATCACAAAAAAGGTCTTCACTGATCCAAGATTGGTATATTATTGAGTGAAATTAGTTCAGGCTAGGTCAGGTTAGGTAGATGTTATTGACCTGTTAAGCCAGATTGGCATATTGAGTGAAATTAGTTCAGGCTAGGTCAGGTTTGTAGATGTTATTCACCCTGCCATCCCTATCTCTATCTCTGGAACAGTGGAACCTGTACATATTGGTATCCATATTTGTTCATCAGTCTCTACTTGCCTTTGGTGTATCTATATAACAGGTTCTATTCTCTATATTCATGCAGGATCGAGATGAGACCCGAGATAGCCTTCACAAAGGACTACCAGTTGTTTCCTTCTCCATTGGCTCCTCAGCAGATTTCTTATATGGATCTGATAGAGACCCAGATAAAGCAGAGAAAGTTGTACTGGGTTCAGGCGATCTCTTGATATTTGGTGGTAAATCAAGGCATATTTTTCGTGGAGTGCCTCGCGTTATCCCAAATTCTGCTCCCATATTTTTGAGCGACGAAACACATCTCCTTCCTGGACGTCTAAATCTGACTTTCAGACAGTACAAATGATTGCACAATTTTACTCGTCCTTTGTCTGCGTGTTAAACCATGTCTGCCCTATGTTGGGTTATTATTCCGCATGGATTAGAGAAATTTTCATTTCTAGTTCTCTTTTCCCTTGAATTTTGTAATTGTGGTGACTTTTTCAGTTTATGAACCTATATTTTATATGGTGCTTTCGCATATATATATATATATTATTATATATATATATATATATATATATATATATATATATATATATATATATATATATATATGTATGTATATGAACCTATATTTTATATGGTGCTTTCGCATAATATATATATGTATGTATATGTATATATATGTATGTATATGTATATATATACACTCAACTTTCATGCATTTTGTATGTGGATGGTCAATCCCTTTTTCAGAAATCTTTTGAAACTTTCTGGCGGTTTAGATCATGAAAATTCTTTTTTATCCCCCTTGCATTGCAAACCCTAAAACTAGAACATGCCCGAGACATAACCTGCTGAAGCATGATCCTTATGAAATGAACTGGCAGCAGCTATCTGAGTTTTACAGATACTTGGAATGCATATATTTTGCAGCAGTGAAGATATCATCTCTTCTGAGGGATTTATTGGACGGCTCTTTACAGACTGAGATTTGTTGAGTCAAGGATTGTTGAGGGCTCTTCGACTGCCTGATTCGGCCTGAACACACGTCAACATTAGATATTATTTTACTGAAGAATGAAACAATTTATAGTCGATTTTTCGAGTGATGCATTCTGGAACTGCATGCATATGCAAATCTGTTGGAAGTCCGATGATTATAAGGTGAGACATTTGATTCAGGAAGAGACTAAGTTTGCTTCAAGTTTTCTCCAAAATCAGAGGGATTGAATTTGAGTAAGCTATGTATTTGGATTCACATTATAGATGCATGATCTGAATTGGGGTCTAAATCTGACTTTGATCCTTAACTAATATCCAAGTCCAAGACTTAATACAAAATGGATCCATGATGCAAGTCCTAGTTTCACATATGGGTCAAAATATTTAGACTCTAAATCTTTATCTGTACCTGGCTATCAAGTAGATTTAATGTTTTTTTTCTTACAGGTCAATCTTAGTACAAGCGAGATGGTTTAGTGTAATCGTTAAATAAATTTTGATTGTTCATTTATTGGAAACTTATGATTTTATTTAATGTTTTTATAATAGTAGAAAAGTTCATCAAAATTTGTTTGAAAATTGAAAAATTATAATAATTGGTTTCTTTTACTTTGAAGGATTTGACCTAATTCTAAATTTATTTATGTATGATTAAAAATTGAAAAATAGTTTGTAGGATTGGATTTTGTGAATTGATTGATTTCTCACGCTATGGTCACATCAATAGCTATGAAAAATTTGGAGTAAAAAATAGTTAAAACTATAAATGGGGCTTTACGATTGGTTTTGGTAACTTGAAAAGTAAAGAAAATTTGTAAAAAAAAATTCTAAAACTAGAAATTTATAAATGGACATGATGAATTATAAGGATTTGATTTCATTTGGTCATATCAACAACTGAAAAAGAGAAATTTGGGTAAAAATAAATATAAAAGAGAAAATAGGATTTTTAACATTGGATTAGAGAATTTAAACGATTAAGGTGGTTTTTAGGTATGTATATCACTATTATTCAAGTTGTGACTATATTTTTTTAATTTTGTGTTTTATAAATAGGTTACCGATTCAATACATTATATATTGATGTTATAAATAAAAATTAAAATGTTTTAAATTTTGAAATGTTTACAGCTGGAGCTTGGAAGACGGTACTTCCCTCTCCCGACTCTCAGTTTTATAAAACAGTTCCTTTTCCGAGTCTCATTCACTCACTCACTCAGTGTTATACCTTGTTTTCTATATATTTTCTTATGCCTACCTTTTGTGAAATTTTTGTTATAAACATGATCACGACATTAAAATTTAATTCAACATTGTGAAATTTAGTGTACAAGAGACACACAGAGAGAGAGTATGTCAATTAATTAATTAATGGTGAGATTTATAATTTCTTAGTAATTGTCATATTTATATTCGATTAAAATGAAATGATTTTTTAGTAATTTAACTTATAAAAATAAAAATATGATAGTTCAAATATCATCGTGTTTTCAGTAATCTAATCAAAGTGATTTTTATCGTAATTATATGTAATTTTTTTAATAAATTAATTATATTTGAATAAAGGACAAAATGATTTTCTAATAAGTTGAATTTCAGACATAGTATAAATTTTTGTTTAAAAATTAGGCAAAATGAGTACTTTTGTAACTCTGGTAGGAAAATAAAAAAAAATTAAAACGTTTCCTACATTTTAGCTTTTATTTTGAGTAGAAAAGACGATAAAAATAATTTTTTATATTTAAAAAAGAAAATTATATTTTAATATTATGTTCTTAAATATAAAAAAATTATCAATTTATAATTTTATTTAATGTATAAAGGAGTATGATTTCATGACAAACGTCAAACAGTGATCTCTCTTTTCAGTATTTTTTCTTTTTTTTTAATCTTAAATGTTCATGATATTTTTTTTATAATTTACTGGCCATTAAATTTAAACAAATAAAATGAATAGTTAATAAAAAATTATAGCTATGTGTCATTTATCTCTCTAACAAATTCTATCTCCATTTGTTAAGTTAACTCATAGAGTAATATTTCAAGATGCCGTGGGCCCTTTATAACGAACTCCAATTCTGCCCGTCTCTCCATCTCTGTTTACCGTCGTTATACTCTGGTTCTCTTTTCTTCTCTTGCTCTCTCTGTTTCAAGAAGCGTTTGGGATTTTAGAGAAGGGTTACTCTCTCTCTTCCTTCTATCTGGCTCTCGATCTTTAGGGTTTCAACTCTTACTCTTGGTGTTTGGCTTTCAACGTTGGCGATGAATACGAATACGATGTCTCGATCTACTCTTCTCCTTTCGGCAGCCAATGGTATCCATCACTTCTTTCTTTCTTTCTTTTCTTTCTCTTCAAACCCTTTCTTTCCATTTCCTTTTTCTTTTTATTTCAATCCCCTTTTCTTCTTTTTGTTTCTCAATGGCGTCTAGTTTCTTTTTCACATTGTTTCTTTCTTCTTCTTGTTAACGGTAATTTTTTCTCTCATTTTGCATTCTTTATGGTGTTATCAGTTTTTGCCCCTTTATCTTCCACCCTATTTTCCTTAATTATTTGTTTCTTTTTCACGCCCTATTTTGTTATTCGCAACAGTGGTATATTATTTGGATGAAGTTATTCAGTTTGCATTGTGAAACTTCATTTATTTTTATTATTTCAATATCCGTAAGAGTACGGTAACAGTTCTTATATATTTAGAAATAGGGACTCAAACACCCCGATTTATGGGAATTGCTTGGGTATTGGTATTTTATATTTAAATAATATTACTCACATGCATTATCTATAGTTTGTAATGTTTATTATGATGTTTATGTTATTTAATAATCTTTATAAATTTCCATCTATTCTTGAAACCATTGATGATGTATCTCCCAGACCTTATGAGCCATATAATTGTTTGTTCATAATAAAATTATAGATTAACAGTTCGTCTACGTATAAGGTGAAAGATCACTAGGTTTAGAGCCTAGTTGGCTTCTAAATTTTCAAGATTCAAGATTTTCTTTGGCTGGGTAAGATTAAGGGAAAAAACCCAAGCCTTGGGACTTGACCTATAATATTTTTATAATATACAATATTTTATATGTAACTATATAAAAATATTTTATAAATCTTAATTGTCTATTTTGTAGAATTCTCTAATCCGATTCTTGAGTCTTAGACATTTTCTTGATTAAGATATATGTTTTGAAAATCTTATATCAAATTAAATTTCTATTTAAAATCTTAATTTAAATGAACTAATATAAATTTGACCCAACTCAAATTGATTACACCCAAGTCTTGGTATAATTGATTTAGCCCAAAATCAAGCTATACATAACCCTAATAATATATTTATTTACTATATGGAACATACTTGATTTAAGATGGTGGGCCTTCCAATCCAATGGTGAGGGAGAGAATAATTTCCCCTATCCATAAATCCTAGAATTAAACCACTTTTGGTGGGCTACCTTGAATTTTCAAAAGACGTGATTGCTCATGTCAAGCCAAAACGGCCTCCCAATTGCTAAAGGTCCAGATTAAAAATTAGTGTAAATCTGCCCCACATGCTGTAAAGGAAGTGCGCAATTTCATTAGATGGATAACAAGTACAATTGACTTGAAATCTTCCTAAGAAAGATTCATAATTTGCATTAAGAGTGATGAAACATCATAAACTCTAGAATCAATTAACAGAAGTACATTATACATTATACATTAGAGGGGGTAAGAGTGTTAAAGTTAATTCTTAGGCATGGGACCACTGGCTAAAGTTCAGACCAGTTGATTTAAATTCTTTTTATTTTTTTGCCGTTTTTGTCTTGCATTTTCATTCTACCATATCAGAGACCGCTTTCTAATTTTAACCATCCATTTGCTGTTTAAATTGGATAAAAGTCCAAACAACATGATTATAATAATATCTTCAAACCATATCAGATATTATAAGTTCTCTAGTTCTAAATCCTCTGTGACCCTATCCCTATTCAGTTTGACATCCATAATTGGAAGAAATGGATTAATGGGAAAAAAAAATTGAAAAGGCACAACTATATGAAATGATAGGCTTCAATGAAATGCCTTGAAACTAAGTACAGTGGTATACATGTATAATTTAATGGAGTTTATAAAATTGCTCTTACATAAGTGTGTTCCTTCATATGAGGTGAGGCTCATCCAAAATGGCTTCATTTCCCTATTTTGCTCCTTTTATTTAGGTTACATTTTTCAACATGCAATCAAAATCGTTAGTTACACTAGGGAATAAGAGAATTTTTTTTATTTAATCATTTGTATGTTTGTAAATAGCCTTCTGCATTTGAGCAGATGGCTTTTGTGAGAGGCAGCAACTATAGGATGAATTGCAACCTACCTATTTGAACTCCATGCAGGATTTGTTAACAAATCAGATCATACTAAAAATCCAGCCAATCTAAGCCTCTTTCTTCCAAGGTGAATGAATGTCAAAGGGTAACCACCTTGGTTTATTGGTTTTGAAGCATTTGTTTTTAGTGTCTTGGTGCTAAAGCATTTAATTTGAGTATACCAACTAACTTGCTCACTATGTTATTTGGAGCAAGTCGAGAAGCTTCATCGTGCAGCACTATTGAGGAGCCGCTTTGCTGATACCATTCTTAAGGCTCAAGAAAAGACCCTTGGCCTGGTTGGTTACAAATCCTCTTGGTTCTATTGAAAAGACCCTTGGCCTGGTTGGTTACAAATCCTCTTGCTGATACCATCGTGCAGAACTATTGATTCACTTGCATGTGTGGTGAGACATGCCTCTTGAGTGTTGTTGGCATTGTTTAGCGTGATGACATGTGTCTCTTGAGTTTTGACATTGTTTAATCCAATGATGAATGCCACTTCAACTAGAATGATTTTTCCATCATTAAGATGCCGATACCTAATTAAATATTTTTTTAAGCATTTGAATCATTTTGCATAGCCTATGAGTGCCTGTTCTTTATTTACTTCTCAATTATTGCTTCTTACCAATATTTTTTGCTTATTTGTGCAGGTGGAAAGGACGGTTGAACACAACGAGTATTCTCCGTATATGATGGAGTTAGAGATGCTCGGTTCTTATCCAACCGGAAAAAATCCTTTGCATCAACTCGGCTTATATTTGAAACTAGAGGAGGATGAACTTGAGGAAGGAGAAATTGTTCTTTATGAGAATGAGGAACTTGAAGAAGGAGAAATTGTTCTTTATGAGAATGAGGAACATGAAGAAGGTGAAATTGATTATGGAGTGTTGTTGAAGCCCTCCAACATCCATACATGTCAGAACTTTATTACCCGTACCCATCGGCAAAGACCCCAATCAATCTCAAGGACATTGATATGGATTTAGAGGTGGAGATTAGCGAGATGATGTGGAAAGAAATGCTTTATTATCATCCAAGTGCCGGTGTCAGAAAATTACACTAACTTCTTTCCAAGAACATTACCTTCCTTAGTTATTATTATACTTTTTTTGGGAGAGGGGGAGGAGTTGGAGCTTTGCATGGTACATCTAATTGTAAATCAAAATTTTGTATGTGACTTATGTTTGGAGAAGTTTTTATGGTTGAAATCAATAGTACTACAAAGGAAGATGATAATGTAAAGAGTCGATCATTTTTTTTTTGTATAAACCATTTTTGTAAGACGAACAAATTTTATTTGAATTAGTGAAATGTCATTATTCTTTTTGTTTTAGCCATTTTTTCATCTACATTTAGTAGAATATTTTTTAATTCTATAAACGTCAAATATTTTGTGAAAGATAACTGTTAGGATCGTTTTAGATAGTTAACATCCATCCGACATAAAAGGCCATAGTTTGTGGTCAATTTAGTCTAAAAGAGTTAAGTGAAGCCACGAAAAGGTGTATGAGAAAGGAAAGAATAAGAAGAGAGTTGTGGACCAGTTGTTGAAGTACCATTCTAGGCTTGGAGATTCAACTAATAAAATGAAATGCGGATTCTAGAGAAGATGTAGAAATACAGGCCAGTAGCTGCTCAAATTGTAATAACAAAATGCTATGGAGCCCTTGATCCCTGAAAGAGAATTTTTTTTTGAAGAATTGTCAAGTGCAAAAGCTAATGAAAAGTTTTTACAATTATTACAAGCTAATGAAAAATCTCTGTCATTGTTATTTGATTGTTACTAATATTAGTGTTATATTAGTATCATTATAAAATCATAGAAGGCTCAGAAATGATAGAGAGAACCAAAGCAAATAGTATTATTGTCCAACACATTGACAAGGTCATCGAAGCTCTAGAGTTTTAGGATATGCACAACATGGGTGCAACTGGTTGGGCCTGATTACTCCGCATTCCAGTGACTCCTAGGGATCAGGCACAGAAATAAGAGATCAATTTGAAATCAAGCCAAGCTTGCCCTCCCTCCTCTCTTGTCCTCTTCTCATTGATTGACAACATAATCAATGGCAAGAGCAGTGGTAGCTGCAATTTGCATGATAGACACCAGTGCTTTAACATATTTATTAAGTGTTGAGTATTGTTGATATCCTTAAAATTAGGTGCTGTATTATCCTAATACTTTGTATATGAGGCATAGAGGCAACACTCAAACATAAGTTTTGCAAATTGTAGTGTAGTGTAGCTTACAATCTAATATCGTTTACCCATATTTCTCAATCAAGAAAATGATTATGATGATAAAAACACTAAGTAGTCATTCATTTTGTACATGATTACATGTTCTTGTTTAGCACAGATGAGTGCATGAAGCAGTTGAGGAGAAGATATTACAATTAAGCAAATATATTGGATACCCACTTTTCTCCTTGCATCAAAATTTTAGATTTACCACATAAAACAACTTATATCAGCATGCTGAAAGATTTACAAACACTAGAGGAGATTGAATAGATCCTATACTTCTCACCTAGACTGACCTTGTATACCACCAACCACCATACCTTGATCATTTATATAGTTTTCTGGGAAATAAACATTACTCTTAACAAATCAACGGTTAAAATGCAAGATAGAAATACAGATTCGGAAACAGGGTTGTGCTTGTGACAGCCAAAACGAAGTAGAAACCAGACCATAGAATGATGTCTCTTTTCATATCATACTGTCATGACATTCTTCATGAGTGTGCTAGAACTAAATGAGAGACCCATCTTCCTTATCCAAGATTCTTGTGGCAATATTCTTCTGTAATGTGCCTAATAAGCATCATCTGTTTCCAATTTCATAAAGGATGTATGGCTTATCTTTTGGCTCTTTTAAGACAGTAGCAGATGTTCCAATGCCAAATATGAATTAGGACCTGCTGGAGTTCCTCCCTGGTTATTGTGATCTCCACTAGTTTCAGGGTGTCATGCCATGGAAACTTAGAGTGTTCTAATTATGGTACATAAACTTCTCTAATGAATACCATTTAAGGGAATGCAACCAGTTAGAACCGAGAAGAGTACACTGCAAACTTAAACAATACTCCTATTTAAACTCGGTGGTGACAGGGTCTCCAAGTGTGTGTCACACCTCGAACCCGGATGTGAGCCCGGAATGTGACTAATTTTTTTTTCCAAACAACCATCAATATCCATTAACCCTCAAACATGTGAGAAACCATATATTAAGCATACCAACATACCAATATAATGTATAGAACATTAAAACTTACATACATAAGTTTCATATGTCACATGAGGCATATTTATAATAAAAACACACAAAATAGCTAAAGGTACGCTTAGTTTCCACGTGCGGGAAACCACTGACAATTCCCAAGTTCTGACTCCTAACGAGATATCATTGGTTCCTCCATTCCATCTTCCGGTTCATATCCTGCATTGTAAGGGACATGAGCTTCTAGCCCAGTGAGGAGAACTTAAATAAATCAGAAACCATGGCATACATGTATCAATGCAAATGAACATGCAACTTACCAACCTATGATCCATTTTTACCTTAAGATCATTCTTATAGTACATTGTTCACCCATATGGCCTTATACCAATATTTACCATCAAGTCCTATCTCATTATGTCATACAGGCATTATCATCAGGTTATAAACAATTAGAGAAATTACTCACAAAGTCATACATTGCTAATCAACTGGGGATAATCATTCACCAAGTCAAATCCCATTTCCACTAAGATAATCATTCACCTAGTCATATCTCATTTTTCCACTAGGATAATCATTCACCTAGTCATATCCCATTTTTCCACTAGGATAATCATTCACCTAGTCATATCCCATTTTTCCACTAAGATAATCATTCACCTATTCATATTCCATTTATCCATTGGGGTAATCATTTACCTAGTTATATCCCAGTAACCAACGAGAAATCACTAAGATACATCTCATTGTTCATACGAGGATCTCCCACCAAGCTATATCCCACTTATTGAGGTCCTAAGCTGAATATCACCGAAGATCACTACTAAACTTCGGTAGTATTAAATCCATCCATTAGAAATAATAGAGCAACTTGCAATTGTATAAGGTCTCTGTAGTGACCCAACTCGGAGTAGCGAGTCAGTGAGTAGTATTACTTTGGTAAACTAATATTGTTTATGCAAATTTGATATTTTATTTTAAGGGACTGGAAAATTTATTTATTAAATTAGAATTTAATCTCCAAGGTTAGAATTTTAATTGGAATTATACAATTAGAAATTTATAATTTTGGGTGGGCTATGGGACCCACACCCGTTGATTTTACAATAGAAATTAGCTTTATCAAAGTTCTCACATTAAAATTTATTTAGATAGATGTATATTTATTATATACATATGTTGGGTTAATAAAAAGGGTACCCAAACCGTGTGGGCCCTTGGAGACCCACACCCGTGAATCCCATTCACGGTAAAACACTCTCCTTCAGCTCACTTATCCTAATAAATCTTTAACTCTCGATGGAAATAAACACCCTCTTCGTTTTCCATTTTCCTTCCCCAAAACGGCAGCCAACCCTATTCCCCTTTACCGTAGCCGATTCCCTCTCCCAATCCTAGTTTTTTTTTGGAATAATCCAGCCGACTCTGTTCCTATATGAATCCATGCGATGGCAGACATATCTCTTCTCCTCTCCTTTTTCCTGGGTGGATCTTCTCTCTGGTTTCCTCTCTTCCCTCTCTATCCCACTAAGTTTCGCCCATCACCTTAGAGAAACCCGAAAAAGAAATATATATCTTCTCCATGGTTTATTATGAGTAAACCATATGGGTTTCCTAGAAAATTCTCTATGTTTTTCATAGAGAAAACCTCCATGTTTTGTAAGAAGTATCCTATGCTTCCCATGAGAAAAGAAACCCCCATGTTTTTATAGAAAACTACCTATGTTTTTATGACAAAAACTATCCATGTTTTCAAACAAAATCATACTTGTACTGTTTATACTTGAGACTGATTTTCAGTCTTCAAAAGTGTTTGATTGAGGACTGTCTCTATTTTACCAAAAATAAAACCTTTGACCCAATCCTCTATTCATTGGCTCTACTTTCTATTATGCAGATAATTTTATCAGAGATGGCTTACATTTGATTGAGTAATTTCTTTTAAATGGATCTTGCTTGTAAATTGAGTTCAACTTCCTGTATACTTCAACTTAGTTAACTTTGTCGTCTTTGAGGTAGGGAGTACTTTGTTGTTCTTTCATAATTTGTTTATTTGGGTTTTATCAATATTTTTATATCTTGATTTTATTTATGCTTTACTTTTATTTTAAAGGCATATTGTTATGTGTTATTATTGCTATGATGTGATGATGATTTATTTGATATATCTGGTATGATTATGTGATTGAGATATTATGATAATGACGCAAGCGTGGCCAATGACTAGTACCGGTTCTGGATTATTATGTAAGTTTTTTATGCCCCGAAGAACCTGGCCGGACCCGTCAAATTGATTGAGATCCCATGACATGTGAATTATCTCTATGCTATGTATACCTTGATAGTAAAATGTATATGTATGAGTGTTCTTGGTCACACAACATAATTGATTGGGCCTATGAAGCTGTATATACACAAGATGGGTTTCTATGTGTATTTGGGTTATGAAGTCTATGGGTGAGACTTGAGGATTGATTTGATAGGTGTGGAGATCTATCTTTTGATGATTGTGTGTGCCAATGGTGAGATTGTGAATGTTCTTCGGGTTTGCGATTGAGAATCCTATGTTGATAGATATGTGTTATGTAGAGGAGTTTGAGACTCATAGATTGATATGAGTAATTGTGATATGATTGAGTGGTGTAGGCCACATGAGATTGTGCGATATGTTAGCCACTTGTGGAGGATATATCTGATCACTGAGATGTCAATTGATGTGTGTTTATAGATCGCATTGTGTATCATATTAATGATTCGTGATTAGTGGCTTTTGAGAAAAGATCCTATGTGTGAGATTTGATTAAGAACGTGATACTTATCTGTCTTCTTGATCGGGAGGTGTGAGGCCAACAGACGCAACAGTCCTAGTGGGCGGATGATGTGTGGTGGGCGGGTGATGGATGAGCATAGGCTACCACACTGGGAGGCTACCTCATTAACAAGCTGCGGGTGAGGGATGAGGTTGTCACTAATCCCATATTGCGAGCAAATGTAAAATGGATTGAGAGCATCAATGTACCAGGTGAAATGACTCATTGTGGAGTTTGATAGTGTGATAAGTTACGCTCTTTAGTCGATTAGGTTGATGATCAAGTGCTTAGAACTATGATATTGATGGATATGGGTGTAATGAGTATGATATCAAGATAGACACGTTTAGGTGGGTTATGTTGTAGTGTTCGTGTGTATGTTGTTTATGTGATGTTGAATGGTGTTGGATATTTCGCCTTTTTATATTAAATATTATTGTATGTGGGTTTTCAATTGTTTATTTGTACCCTACTGAGCTGATGATCTATGGGCAAGTGAGGCTCACTCCCTAACAACTTTTTAGGTGATAGCTGAAGAGTGACGATTCAACTCTCGGAGGTGGTAACGTGGTACTGAGTCAAGGATAAATGTTTAATTTCTTAGCATAGTTGTGGATTCATGCGATTGAATTTATTTATTTGGTAATATTTATTTTTGAGACTTGTTTAGTTACTTTGAATAAATTGAGAACCGTGAGGATATTGTTTTGTTTTATTTTATGGAATGAGATGTGAGTAGTAAGATTAAATGTGATGTTGATAACATATGTTATTTATTTTATATTGTCGATGACATTATGATTTATGCGATGTGTAAAATGGGCTTAAAGGATTTGATGACTTCGTTATTTCATTCACAATCTTAAAAAAAAAATATTCATTTCCCCCAGCCACAAATTTGTGATGTAAAACCTGATAGGTGCGTAATGTGTTGGGTGACGCCCTGTTTAGCCTGCAGTTAAGCGAGCCACGACCCGTTTAGGATGTAGAAATGAATGGGGCATTACAGTCTCCACGACCTGGCTTACTAGCACGTCCAACCCAATGGTTCGCAAAGGCATTCGGCCCAACATCAAAAGGTCTCCACGACCCGGTCTACTAGCCCATCCAACACTAACGGTTAATAGCGGTCGACCATAGCCTACTAACACGTCTAACCCAACAATTCACAAACGGCGTTCGGCCTAACATCATAAAGTCTCCACAACCCGGTCTACTAGCCCATCCAATACCAACGGTTGATGGCGGTCAACCATAGCCTACTAACACGTCCAACCCAACAATTCATGTAATGACCCGACCCGATATTTCGGAGTTTTGGGGTCTTGGTAGCAGTGGGGAAAGTGTGGGCCCCGTGTTGGGTCCTGGTTTGCCCGATTTTGAGTTCGGACACTCGAAGGGCACTTTGGTAATTTTGAATCATTGAATATTTTACCATGTAAAAAGTTTGAAAAACACACGTTATCTTCCTCGATGTTCGACGTTTGATTTTTAATGAGTTTTAATTAACGCAACCGACCCACTTGCTTCTTCTCTTTTCTTCTTTCATCTCCTTCTTACAAAACCCTAAAATCTCCAACCCTAGCCGCCGCCGCCGCCGTCGCCCCATGTCTCTTTCTCTCTCTCCACCTCCCGTCCCTCTCCTTCTTCATCTCTCTTGTCCCTCTCCTTCTCCTTCTCTCCGGCCTTGATTCGAGATCAACCCGAGCTGCACCCACCTAGCCCCACTCGGATTTGCCCCTCCTACCCTTTGCCGCCGCCGGATTTGAGTTCTCCGTCAAGTATCCCCTTCGATCTCCTCTTCCTTCTTTCCTTCCTTCTTTCATTTTCCTTATTCCTTTATTTTCCCTTGATTTCCCTCTTTTTCCATTCTTTTCCCCCTTTTCCCTGTTAGGCTGCTGAGTCGACTCAGCCGACACTGAGTTGACTCAGCTGGGTTCAATCTCGACAACTCAGGCCTAGGCCCGACTCGGCCAGTCAAGCCCAGACCCAACTGGCCCAGCTCGATTTCTGGCTCGGCCCGGCCCGTTTCGACCCAGTTTCGGGCCCGACCCAATTTCAAACCCAGTTTCCAGTTTTGGGCTCAGCTTCGAGCCCGAACCAATTCTGGACCCAGATTTCAATTTCGGGCCCACTTCAGTCCGATTTGGACCCGACTCGTTTTCGGGCCCATTTTTACTCCAGACTTAGTTTGACCCATTTTGCCCGGTTACTTATCCTTATGTTCTCGTTTCAACAGACTGGGCCCCTTCAACCCCCGGACTCGTTTTCTCGCATTGGATTTTAAGGACACACACAAGTGAGGGAACTTATCACCGCTTTTAGCATGCATCTATGCATATTACTACTCTATCAGATGTGTGAGTACAAAATGCGGCGAATGGGGTCCCCTGGTATTATAAGCCACACGGCAAGGGAACTCTTGATATTGTTATGTGGCGGGGGTCTCATTCGGGTGTATTTGTACCCATTGCTCATGGAGCACCTATGAATAGTTTATCAGATGTCATGACTTGTTGATGGTATGATAACGTGATTGGTTGACGTGTGATAACTTGCCATGTATGTGATTAATGTTTAATCAACCTGCTTTAGAATTGCGTTCAGTAGATAGTAGATGATACCACTTTTTATGCTCGTATGGAACATGCCATGATTGATACCATATCTGAATGTTAATGTGTAGAATGTGATAAATGATGATGTATATACTTAATTATGTTGCGATATGTCATATTGACGGCATGCATAGAGATAATTTTGTATGCATGTAGCTAGTGTAAATGGAATGTCGGTGGGGGCATGTGTACTAGGCAACATCAGGATTTAAAGACTCCCCCTAGCTTGCGGGTGGTTAGGGTTGAGAGGTTATGAGAAACCACATTAGAAAATGTAGTTTGGTTGTAGATCAATAGATGACAGAGGTGTTCCCCCTAGTAGGGGTTAAGCTGTTAGGCCTACCGTTGGTGGTCTTTAGACACGCTTGTGGGTGAGGCGTTGTCTGGGTTAGAGAATGAGGTGCTCCGGAGTCTCGGTCGAGACCAGTGGTGAGGCAGTTATGGAATCTTCAGGAAAGCCATTGGGTTGGGTGTTGGTTGACACTAGGCAGACTTGGAGGACCTGGTTGCTACGCTACCTGATACGTTGCAGATGAGACGTCCCCAGTGGTCTAATGGGTTGAGTGGTTCGCCCGCGTGGAGACCAGAGGGTGGGATATTGACTTGTGATCCTCGAATGATCGAGCAGGCTGAGGAGGTGCTCACCTGGTCATTGGTCGAGGGATGATGCAGTGAGGGACAGCTCCCGCTGGTTTAGTTTGTGGTCCCTAGATGACAGAGTAGGCTGAGGAGGTGCTCGCCTAGGTCGAGGGACGATGCGGTGAGGGACAGCTCCCGCTGGTTTAGTTTGTGGTCTCTAGATGACAGAATTGGCTGAGGAGGTGCTCGCCTAGGTCGAGGGATGATGCGGTGAGGGACAGCTCCCGCTGGTTTAGCTTGTGGTCCCTAGATGACCGAGTAGGCTGAGGAGGTGCTCGCCTAGGACGAGGGACGATGAGGTGAGGGACAGCTCCCGCTGGTATTGTTGTGATCCCCGGATAATCCAGTAGGCTGAGGATGTGCTCGCCCGCTCGTTGGTCGAAGGATGATATGAAGAGACATTCCAGGCTAGGACACCTGTATGGTGGGGACAGCCTGTGGTGGGATGTGATAGTGTGTTTACCCGCAGTTGACTATGGGGTCCGAGATTATAGGTTTGACTATCGAGACTCTAGTACTTGGTTGATGAAACCATAGATGAGTCTGGTTGGCAGTTCGTTGAAGACTGGTGAAGTGGTTACTCCCGTGTGGCAATCAGTTTGGGACTGTAGTGAGTTCGACTCTTAGCTTGGTCGTGGTATGCGTGCGGATTGTCATGAGAGGGTCATAGGTCTAGTTGAGGACTAGAGACCCGATCCGACTGAGAATCAGTCTGCGTACCCGTGGATGGGTGGACTGTCGCAGTTGGGTACATAAGGGAGTTGCATTGCGTTGGTTAGAGGATGTTCTATAGACTCGGTTAACGTGGGCCCTGTGCTAGGGGTAGGGCATACGTTTGTATGGTTGATGAGTGCAAAATAATTACATATTTTACTCCTAAATTTATTATTGTTAGTATCTCATTTTATTTAATTTTATCTAATTAGTATAATTTTGTGTTTTGCAGGTTTAATAGTGAGGATGACAGAAAAAATGCTTAAATATAAAGCCTGGGCCCATTATGAGTTATTTTGGACCTCAAGCCCAATTATTGAGCCCATTAAGAAAAGCCCATGAAGAAATCCACATGTGTGAATAATATTTTCATCATCTCAAGAAGAAATTCGAAATTTACAAGTCAATATAAGAGGATTTTCGAATTTGGCAAGTGGATTAAGGAAAGAGAGAAAATAAGGAAGGGAGAAAAATAAGGAAGGTTTGATACATGTTCGGTATTTTGGTCATAAATTTCTACTCCGATATTCGATTAATTTGATTCTTTTTGCGTTGGAAAGAAGATTTCAAGGGCTACAACTTTGTAGTTTACGACTTTTCCTGATTCGGAAGTTAACAAGGTCAAAACTCAGCTGAAAGATGGTATATGTGTAAAAAATGGGATTCTACACCCACTTTCCTTATACAAATTTAGCTCATTGCCCCTTTTAAGTCATTCCATATTAAGCATAAATCAAATCCGCCCTCCATGTGTCCCTTGCTTTATTTAAATCTTTGAATCCAATCCATTCATTCCACCTCCTTTCATCTATAAATACTAGCCCTCTCCCATTGAGAAAACTGAACTTGGGCATTGAAGCAAAGGAGAGGAGAGGAAGAAGAGGAGGAGAAAGACTATGGGATTTTCAATCCACATTGGGTTCTAAGGTTGGTGGATTTTAATTTCAATTGTATTTTTCTTATGTCTTTATTCCAAAATTTCAATGCATTATAATTCTTAATTCCAATTTTTATTAATAATTAAAAAGCAGAAAAACCCTTCGAAATATGGTTTTCCACTTATTTATTTTTGTATGATGAAAGTTTGATTTTATTTTAATTCTTTTTATGGATTTATGTTAGAGATTATTTTAAGTTGTTCAATGAAAGCAGAAAAAATCTTTAGGATAAATAGAACTTGATTTTTTCAGTCTAAGGCTCTTTTTAAGAGCAGAAAAACTTTTAGATTCGAAATTGCAAGTTTAAATTTTATTTAGCCTAAGGCCGGATTTGAATTTTCTTATTTTAATTGATTTCATAAATTTCATAATGAGGATTTTAATAGATGAAGAATTTGAGTACATGATAAATAATAAATGTGATCTCCGTATTCTAGGCCTTGATATTATTTTTAAAATATGGAAAATAAACCCTCCATAATTCTTTGACCCAGTTCCGCTGTAAATATGTACAGAGGTAGTTTAGATGTCTTTAATTTTATAAAAACTCAAATCTTTGAAATTGATGAACTAGGTTGGAAATAATTTAATTGCATCTTAATTCTGTATTTTAAATTAGATTGAGATTGTTTATATTTTTATATTAATTCCACCATTTTAATTAAAATTAGTTAAATTGTTAGATTCTATGTTTAAATCTAGAATGTTTCTAAATTAAGATTAAAATTCATAAATTAGATTAACAATTCCACGTTCATGATTTATCTCCATATTTCTTAAAGTTCTTAAAATATATAATTCAATGGTGTATTTTCATGGATATATTTTCCTAAGTTCCGATGGGTTCGACCTCGCACTTAATCGCTATACTATCTAATGGTTCGTGCGCTTGCGAGTTATAAATGTAAAATTTTCATAACAATGGTCATGCATGTAGACATCTTAGACATTGTTGTGTTAATGTGATTATATGCCGTGTATGCTTGGTGACATATGGTGCGTGTGTTACCCTCACTGGGCATGTAGAGCTCACCCCTTGGCTCACAGGTACTTCATAGAGGAAGGGCAGGCGGGACCCTCAATCGAACATTGGGCGTGGAGTTGCAGCTTTGTACATGTCTTGGTTTCATTTTGTACTTGAGGACCTGTTATGTATTTGAGATATATGTACTTTTCATTGAGCCGGATGAATGTAATAATGGGTTGATGCTATCATTTGAAATTATAATTGTTGCTTACGGTTTTTGGTTTATTGGTGGATTGCTATGATTGGTGCGGGTTGCGGGTGCGGTAGTTCCTTTTGAAAAAACAAAGTACCCGAAATTGTATTGGAACGGTCTTAGGAGTCCGTATCAGTCTTAACGTGCCCGTAGTGGGACGGGTCGTTACAATTCACAAACGGCGTTCGGTCTAACATCACAAGGTCTCCACAACCCGGTCTACTAGCTCATCCAACACCAACGGTTGATGGCGGTCGACCACAGAGTACTAACACGTCCACCCCAACGATTCGCAAACGGTGTTCTGCTAATCTCAGCAATTATAGCCCAATGGCCAATAACAAAATTTTCAAAGTTATTATCTTTCACAGATTTAACTTATAACCATAATTTTTACATGCAAATGTCAAATGCATGATAATGCATGATTTCCAGTACCCTCCTTACACAGGGACTTATTCAGAGAGAACCACAATATTTCAGCCTTACCATTTGGTGCATCCATCACCAATATACAATGATCAATAACGAATCAATAGTCACACAAATATATAAAACTGGATTTAATAACACGAATGCCTTCACCCAGTTTTTACCCGACAATTACCAGACACTCCATGTGTCCATACTGCGTTAGAGGCTAAAAGTCATCGGCTCCTTGACACCATTTTACGCCTACGTTCTACACAATTAGAACATTTACATCCCTTACATGTAGGCAGTGTCAGGTCTCACATTCTAGACTTATATAGTATTTTCCATCTTTAAGTGACCATGGATCCCATTTCAGTCTGGTTTTAATGGGTTTAAATACCATACAATACAATACCAATTCAGTTCGAGTCTCCTCACCTTTACCCGTAGTGTTTATCACAGAAATTTGTAAGAATAAAATAATAATATAAATTTCAAAACATTCATAGATTATCTACCCAATCCCATGCATTTTCCAACAAAAACGTGATAAGTATAATGAGTCACCTAATTCTTACTACTTCTTTAAATTATGTCAGAGGATTAGCTGTCAGCCATCCAAAATACTACAATAAAATAAAAATGTAAAGTACTCAGTGCCCCATCTTGTATTGTTTTCCAATTAAGGAGACGTATTGAGACGGTGTCCAGAGGGTAAAGAGACAGTAAAATAAATAAAATAATCAGTGCCCAACCCCTTTTACCATCGAACGGCGTTTCTGCTGTACTACTGATGGTCACCAAGCGGCGTTTCCGCTGCGCTACTGATGAGGGATTCTGACCCAGAGGATACAGAGCAAGAAATGTAAATGAAGTACTCACTGCCCCACTTCAAGACCATTGGATGACTAAAAGCCTCCTCAGATGGTATCATCGAGTAACTAAGCGTCACTACTGATGATCAACCGGGTGACTAAGCGCCACCTCAAATAATATCATCGAGCGACTAGTGCTACTACGGATGATAGTGTGACATAAAGGTTACAGTACTGAAATTTAAACACACGATAGTCGGCTAGGCTTAATTTTTTCTCCGATTTTACTTAGGGTCGAAAAACTCAGTTTTAAATGTAAAATATAACTAATTTTAAAGGGTAGTATTTAAAATCTTGGAGGAATTCTATTTTTTTCTCTATTTTGAAAAAAATTAATTTTAAAGTCCATAACTATCCCTTTTACTCCTAACTTGCTCTATAATTAATTTAAACAAAAAAAGTATCATTTCGATACCTTGAACACAAAATTCTAATAGAAATTTAGTTTGTTTGAAAATCCGAGGCCTAAGCAGGGAAATCTGAAGGGTTTCGGTGGCCGCTACTTGCGGTCGAAGAAGAGGAAAAGAAGAGAAGAAAACAAAACGAAAGAAAAGAGGAAGAAGAGAGCGAATGGGAGAGAGAGAGCGCGCAGGTTGCCAAACCTTTTTATTTTTTTTTTCATTTCTCATCTCTCCCTCAGCCTCTTATAAACAAAGGGACGTGTTCGCCAAGGCAAGTACAGTACCTAAGCTACTGTTGGTAGCTTTGTAGGATAAACATGCATTTATAAAAATAATATTCTTTTATTATTATGTCTTTTTAATAATTCATTTGATGTCCTTTAACATATTTGGGTATTTCTAGGTCTTACTAAACTGATCTAATTACTTCAATAGGTCGGGTATTAAAAACTGGATATGGCATTAAAATTTGGAGAGAAACCGACTTTAAAAACCTAGTGTTTTAGTATAAAATCAGTGTTTTGTCAAAATTTCATAATTTTAAAGAATCTCTTTGAAATGATCTAACTTTACAGTTAGGTAGAGTAAATTAATCTGATAAAAATATTATAATGGTTCAAAGCGTTTTGAGGTCAAAAACCACCTTTTCCAAGTGAAAGAAGATTTTTAATTAAAACGACGGTCCAGATTTCTCGTTGTAAAATAAATGCCAAAACTTGATATTTTTGGAAATATAAAAGTATAAGAAGATTCGTTATAATACAGATCGAATATTGATTCTCTTCGTATATTTTAAGACTTTGTCTCCCCTATAAAATTGAGGCTTTGCCACCTAAGAAAATATAGGTAGTAATAATAGGTAAAATTATGTTGAGATTGGCATTCCATTAAGTCTAGAATTTAAAAATAATACATAAACTAAAATTTGGGGTTGAAATTAGGTCAAATGACTAAATTTCCAGAGCAACTAAGTTTTAAGTCTAAAATAATATTATTATATTCATAAATTACCCTTATATCTTTAAAACTTAATTAAAAGAGCTATCAGACTCGGATCGGATCAAACTCGGATACGTTGGAAACCTTATTCTGTAATCTTCGCGATTGGATGAACAAAATCACTATTAACAGCTAAAAATTACTTAATTAAATCTAATTAATTTAAATTAACCTCTAAATTGGACTGGGGTATTACAGTGTGTAATGTTTTTACAATTGGCAATTAGTTAAGTGAAACAAGTGATTAGCAGGAAATAGACTCATTGACAGAACATGACATTTCATCTAATGTTAAAAACACTAGCCATAAAAATGTAGCCTTCTTTCGTAAGTTTGAACCCAAATCAAGAGGCTTAAGATTTATTATAATTCTTCAGTTTGCACAAAAATGAATCATCCCATATTGGAGGTCACTTGACTAGGATTGTCAAAATTTTAGGGATCAATTCCAATGTTTGATAACTTAGCTTAGATGACTCAGTTATTGAGAAAATGATGTGCACCAGCATACATTGAGGGTCACTTAAGATTGACAAAGTTCTAGGGATCAAATCCAAAGTTTGATAACTTAGCTTAGATAACTCAGTTGTTGAGAAACTGATGTGGGTCAGCATGCATTGATCAAATCAATCAAGTTGGTCATAGACCACTAATTCTTGACCCCCCCCTCTAATCCAATTCAATCAATAGCCACTTATTGCATAGAGTTTAGACCAACTAAGATTATTCAATCACTTGGTATCTGAATATTCTGAACTGGCCCTATGTTAATTAAATAAAATTCTAGATTTTCCAGAAAAAATAATGACCACTCTTTACTCTTCCACCATAGGAAATTCAATTAATGGAAAAATGGAAAGGAACCCTTGAAAATAAGAAGGTTGCCATTACTTTTCAAAAAAAAAAAAAAAACAGAAGGTTGCTATTGAAGGCAAGGTAAATTTGACGTAGGTGAACAAAAGGCTTGTTTATCCCTTTTAGCAATTTTGTACGGTAGTGGTGAAAAGAATCGAGCTAGGATCTTGAAAGCACCAAATAAATGGAAGTGCCATCATCCTCTTCTCTCTTCGATTTAGCTGGATGACGACTATCTACATTCTTTTCGATAGATTCAAGCTAAATAGCCCTAATCATATTCTATATCCAATATGGGATTCATGGATTTAGTCAATCTAGCCATTCACATTATTCAATCTGCACAGTCATTGATCTGCAAGGCTTGGGTTGATCTAACCATAATTTAGCAATAAATGGGGAATAGAAAATTCCGCTGGTGTTGTCAGTCGAATTGTGTATGTTTTAAGATCCTTATAGATTTTTATTTTATTGTTTATGGTTTAGATGTCTCACATATATATATTAAGTTATATGTGTCTAAAATGTTAAAATAAGTGTGTTGGCTTAAAAGTTAAATCTGTCTCCCCTGACTCAGACTGAGTTATCAATTATGTGATTGTGTCCGACTAAATTTTGAGTCGTCAATTTATTTGACTGAGTCGTGACCGTATCTGTGTGTCCAAAACCTCACATCTAGAAGATTTGCATAGTCAAATCAACCTTTAAGCTCCAGAAGATGCGAAGATTGGAAGACATCGTACCAAAATCGGAAGAACTTCATGAATGCCATCTATGCACAGGTATATTGGACCATAGGACGGACCTGACCTTAGGATCCTTGGATAAAAATGATTACATATTAAATTGGATCTCTATGATAACTGTTGGCCAAATGAAGTAGCTCTCATGCTTACCAAATTTCTCTATCTTAAATGTTCTCACAACCATGACATGTGCTCATAGTTAAATTTATATGATTGTGAGTTAACAACTCAAAGAGCTCTTCATTTTGTATAAAAAAAAAAAATCATTAAACTACAATATATTATCAAAAGGTGATTTCTGGAATTTGAAAAATGGGACGATCCCACTTCTCCCGAACGGTCCCACTTTTACCCAGATGATCCCACTCTGAAGCTTTACAAACTGGGACGATCCCACTTTTTCAGGACGATCCGACTTTTCTTTAGGACGATCTGAGTTTGTATTTAAGTCAACGTGACCGTTAGCATGTCAATATGATCGTTGGCATATGACCGTTTAAATCCGAACACTGTGAAACTGGGACGATCCGACGTTTGTGGGACGATCCCACTTTTTGGAAATTTGTTTTGGGACAACTTGCCTATATAAACCAAGCTCTATTCATGGGCAATGTTACACTCCAAGCTAATTTTTCTCATACTACTCTCAAGTTTCTCAACCATACTTAGATCTTCTAATCACCATAGTTAAACCTTATTAAGCTCTTATAATCCCTCTTTAACACAATCAAGGCACTCATTGGCACATCTTGAGCATATTAAGCTCTACATTGATTGTGTTATTAGAGAAGATCTTCATAGGGATAGATTGAACTTATAAGCAAACCTTATTTCATCTCTAGACTCTTTCCCACTTTGGTTTGGCATTCATTGAAGTATTTCATCAATACCAAAAACAAGAAAGAGGAAGATCATCAAAGAACATGCCACAAGCTACATCAATCATCAAGAGGCTTGTGTTCTTGGTATTTCTCAAAACTACTACTTCCTATCATTTGTGAGAACATTGTAAAGGGTTGGTGTAACCCTAAGTAAAATCCAAGAAAGGTGTTTTCTTGGTGTATTGGTTTGATCTACACCTGTGAAGTAGATCATAGGTTGTAAAGGTTCGATCTCTACCCGTGAAAGAGAACAAGGGCTATAATAGGTTTCTTCTCCACCTTTAAAGGAGAAGGTTAGTGGAATCCTCAAGTGGTGTACTTGAGGCGTGGATGTAGGCAAGATCGCCGAACCACGTAAAAATACTTGTGTCATTATCTTCCATTTCTTCTCATCTCCTCTCCACACTTGTGCACTTGTTTTATTTCATATTTTATTGCACATTAATTGGATTTGAAACACTTGATTTGGAAGATTAATTGTATTAAATTGCAAAGACCAACCCTTAAGTGACCAATATTTAAAAATAATTTAAAATTCCTACATAGTCTTATTCACCTCCCTCTAGGATTAGTCTTGACATTTGGCTAGCTTGACTAACAAGTGGTATCAGAGCCAGTTAGTGGTGGATTCCCTAGTTGTAGTCCGGAACTCTCACTTAGTCATGGTAGCGGGTGGCTCTCCTCCGGCTTGGAGGAGGACTAACCATCCCCCAGACTCTGATAGGTACCATTGTGATCCTGAAAGGAGATTACATCGGGTGGTGTAAGTCCTGGTGTAGGCATCGTCAAATGGTCGAGTCGTAGCGGACAGACTGGTAGCCCGGCATAACAAGTGGTATCAGAGCAAGGGCTCTTCTATTGGACTTAACCGTCTAAGAGTAGATCCTTGAAGTTTGAAATGTCAAAGGGTGATTGCATGGCCGTGATATGTCCTACAATCCTTTATGGCTCAAACTATGCTATTTGGAAAGCCAAAATGAAAATGTATTTAATGACAATGGATGAAGCTCAATGGGAAATAACCTTATATGGTTGGACTAAACCATCCAAGAACTCTTGGAGCAATATTGAAAGGACCATGCACTTGGCAAATGCAAATGCTCTATATGTCATACTTTTTGCCGTTTCACCATCCTATCTTGTGAAACCGCAAAGGTGGCATGGGACATTTTTGTAACACCTCGGATTTTCAGATCATTATTTTATATGACATTTACTCTTTTAAATTGTGAATTTTAGAATTAAACCTTATTTGGATCAAGAATTGGGCCATGACCCAATTAGGACCCAACCAATGTTGGAATTGGTTTTATTAATGCAAATGGGTTGAATTAATTTAGTGATGAATTATATCTAATTTTAAACAAAAGATATTATGGCCGAGTAGTGGATTTGAAATATCCAAGTAGATGTTAAAAAAATCAAATAAAGATTCTCTTGGCCGAATTTTAGATAATGATTTACATATTATGCACATGAAAGATATGTGGGATTTTTAAATCCACAATGATATGCTAGATATTTAAAAAGGGATGAAATATCTATGAATTAAATTAAAAGATTATTTGGATTATAATTAGGGTTATGTGCATAGTACTTGCTAATAAGAATTAAAGGAAGTCTTAATAAGGCAAGGGAAAGTCGGATATGGCTAATTAAAGAGGTAAAGTCGGCCATGGTTAAATAAGGAAAGTTTGATATATGTCCAGTGTTTTGGCTATAACTTTTCACTCTGATATCCGATTGCTTCGATTCTTTTTGCGTTGGAAAGAAAATTTCAAGAGATACAACTTTGTAGTTTACCACTTTTTCTGATTCGGAATTTAACAAGGTCGAAATTGAGCTACAATATAGTACATGTGTAATAACGGGGAACATAAGGGGTACACGGCTAAGGGTTGCTTATCTTGAGAAATTTCTAATGTGGGATTAAGGAAAGCTTAATAAAAGGAGAAGCCCAAGGGGGTGCACGATTTTTACAACCCATTAGCAAGTTTTATTCTTCTCTCTCCCTCTCTCAATTCATCATTCTCTTCCACGCCAAAGCAAGAGAAGAAAGGGCAGCAACTAGAAGGTGTTCTTGTTTGGAGAAAAGCAAAGGGAGAAAGATTAGAAGATCAAGGAAGAGGTTAGTATTTAAGTGTTTAATGTTATAATTTGATTTATGAAATCAAAAGAACCATAGGGTTTGGCCATAGTGCATGGCCGAACCCCATGGAAAGATTTGTTCAATTAATTGGTTTTAAAGATTGAAAACCATGGTGTGTTCTTGATTCATTGATTGGGTTTATATTTTAGATCTTGGATCATGGAAATCATGGTTATTTCATAATGGTTTGAATAATGAAAACCATGGGGAATTATGTTTTGGATTAACAAATTTAAATGATGAAAATCCATGAAGGAGTTTGATGATAATTAAAGAAAAATTGGATAGCCATTGGGTCGGCCTTGGTATGGCCGAACCATGATGTTTTGTGGTTAAGCTTTGGGATCCAAAATAATAAAAGGAAGAGGTGAGGTTCGGCCATGGTGTATGGCCGAACCCCACCAAACTTTTTATGGAAGTGATGATCGATTTTGATGGGATCTAATCCAATGGCTACGATCATGAACCATAGGGTTCGGCCATGATGCTTGGCCGAACCCCATGGGGTAGATTTTGAATGGAGATTAAAAATAGAAAACTTCTAATTAAGGGAAGGGGTGGCTAAATTGGAAAGCACTCCAATTTTGGAAAGGAGTTTCTAATCTTAGAAAGTTTCCATTTATGGAAAGTTGGAATCTATATATGGAAACCTTCCATTTATGGAAGATGTTGTTAATTATGGAAAAGTCATCTAATTTTGGAAGGTGTTTCCAAATATGGAAAGGAGGTTGCTTATTGGGAAAGTTTCTATTCTTGGGAGTAGATATTAAAATTAGAAAATATCTACTTAAAGACCATGAAGATTATTTATGGAAACCATCCCAAGAATGGAATGTAAGGCTTGATTATGGAACGTAATTTAAATGAATGGATTGATCGACATGAGTGAGGTTCGGCCATGATGTATGGCCGAACCCCACTAGGGTTTAGTTTTTGGAAACCTTGTTATTTATGGAATATGATATTCAATTATATAAGGGTTGGTGTTTAATTAAGAAACCTTCTAAATGTGGACCTTAGGTTAAAAATGGAAGGAAGAGTTATTTTTAGAAAACTTTCCATTTATGGAAAAAGGTTGATATTATGGTAAATTAATTAGGGAAACCTTCTAATGATAGAAGGGGAGATTAATAAAGGGAAGTTCTATTTATGGAAAGTGAAATATAAATTTGGGGACTTTCCAATTATGGAAAGGTAGAGATTAATTGGAGACTATGCACCATAGGGTTCGGCCATGGTGTATGGCCGAACCCCATGGTCTAAATTAAGGGACTAAAGGTGTATTTAAATTATGGTTTAAGGGCTGGTTTATAAATCAGATTATGAACCTAAGTCATGAGTTAAGTTATGTGTAGTTTTAAATAAAATAAAAGGGTACAATGTATGATAAGAAATGATGGAGAAGGAATGGCAAAAATGTAATTAAGATACCAAAGTAGGAGAACCATTGGTTCGGCCATGATGTATTGCCGAACCCCATGTGTTATGTTTGATGAACTTATTTGATTAGGGAAGTTTTTAAGGCCTAATTAGGGAAGATTTAAAAGAAGAAGGAAACCGATGGCAATTTGGTAAATATGAGAGAATGTTGGACATATGGTTCGGCCATGGTGTATGGCCGAACCCCATGAGTTATTTTTATGGTATTTAGCATTTTGGAAGCATGAAATGATAACTTGGAACCTAAGCAAAGAAAAGGGGCTAGGGTTACCAACAATGGCATTTTTGTAAATATGTATAAAAATGGTAAACCATGGGTTCGGCCATGGTGTATGGCGGAACCCCATGGGGTTTTGTTTATAAACTTAGAACCTTATAATTAGGTGAGTTTTGGTGTTGATTTATTATTATATCATAAGGTAATGGGATCTCGCAAACGGTGTGCGATCGGTGATCGAATCTTGGACCGAAACGCAAGGACTTGTGAACGGTTTTAGGTAGGATTCCACCTCTTTGAAACCATGGATTATGTACTTGTTTTTATCTTATGTTTTGATGAAAACGTGTTTCAAAGGATTTGATTTATTATTGAATTTCAAATGCTACGTTTACCTTGATTTAAATAGCATGGATTGATTATGTTCCAAAGGTGATTTTACATGCTAGGTTTTAATTGTATAAAGAGCATGTATTGGATATGTTTTTCAAATGATAATTTTTCAATGCTATGTTTATGTTATAAAATAGCATGTGTTTCATTGACATCTCATGCATAGCATGGGGTGAAGGATTTATAACCGAAGGGGTCACACTCCGTCGGGGCGTCCGAAAAACCTATGTGCAACACCTTGATGTGATTTCCATCAAGAAGATTTCCGGAGGGTCCACACTCCGTCGGGGCGACCGAAAGACCTATGTGGTAGGCACATTTATGTACAGGTGATGGGTGGGACTCATTGCATATTTGTCATCATTGAATGGCATGAATTTATATGGTTTTGATATCACTATGTTATATGATATGTTTTGTACTAACCATGTATTAGCCGTAACTAGAATACCTACTGGGCGCGTTGTACTAACGCCCTACTTCTACCCTGTAGTTGGTGATACAGGTAATCAGGGAAACAATGAACCTAAGGCGGACCAGGCATAGGAGCTTGGAAGATCTAGTTTATATGCTTTGAATAAATTACTCATGAACTTGTATTTGAGTATTCGGATTTTGGGATGTAATAACTTAGATGGTTGAATGTTTTGGTTTGATGATTATGACGTACTTTGCTATCTGAATGGATTAGAACGTGGTTCTAATATAATTCCGCATATTGATGATTATGATTCCGCAGTTGTATGATTTTATTCCGCAAGCCGGTAATGCTATGTGTGAACCATTTTATTGGACTGAGTCCATACACACATAGGGTTGGTCAGTTAAGGGTCGGACTTTGGAAGTTCGGACTTAGCTCGCGTCGTGACGTCCCGCGCTCTATCACTCTACTCTGTTAAAAAAAAAATATACACTGAATTTACGGGAAAAAACGAGTGAAAAAGGGCGGGGCGTTACAATTTTAGAGAAAATTCATGCAAAGCCTAGGAAAGTTGAAAAATAGATCATGTTTATTGCCTAAGAACCATTCAAACAAGCGAACCCCAAAAAGAACAAATCAATGAAGAAATAAAAGATAATACACCTAGCATGGAAGAGTTAATTGAAACATTAGAAGAAATGTATAAGAGGCTTAAGAAAATGAGTAAAGAAAATTTAAAATTAACAAATGAATTAAACTATGAAAAGTTAACTCATGAAAGTAATTTAAAAGAACTTGATTAGCCAAAGAAGAGTTGTTAAAATTTAAAGAAGCTACAATTCAAGAAAATTCAAAGGCCATTGACAAAGAACGTTTAAAACTCGAAGAATGCTTAAGGATGGAAATTGATGAGAAAGTAAATCTTGAAAATGTGACAAGAAAGCTAAAATTGGAAACCAACTCTTTAAAAGAAGAAAATGAAGAATTGAAAAATGCATTGGCATCTGAGAGAGAATACATTGAAAAACTAAGAAAAGAAAACAAGGAGCTAAAAGCCAATACTCCGGAAACACGATCTAATCTAAAACTTGAAAATCAAAGACTAGCACAAAAAGTTAATGAGTTAAAAAGATATAAAGAAAAATTTGAAATGAAGTTCACCAAAGGAGAAGAGAAACTTGAAAAACTTCTAAAGTTGAGTAAATCGTTTGGAGACAAGACGGGTCTTGGCTATGATAAAGAGAATGTTAAAGGACCGTCAACCCAACTGTTTTTGTTAAAAGTAAGTCTTCTTCAACTCCTACAATTAAATCATAAAATGTTTTCATTGTGGACAATCCAAGCATCTCATGTTTGAATGCAAATTGAGAAGAGAAAACCAACACATCAATGTAAATCAAACAAAGATAAAAAAACCAAAGACAAAAGACTCACAAAGAAGAATCAAAAATAGTAAATCCAAATTTGAAGAGAAGAAAGAACTTTGAAAATACAAATCAAAAGAATTTTCCACCAAAATTTCAGAATCAAGAACAAAGGTATAACAACCTAAAAGGAAATCTAAATTATACCTTGACTGAAAAATTAATAAAAGCCTTAAATGAGTTTACAAAATTTTGTCAAACAAACAAAAAGAGAATACTATATGTTCATTTGTTTGACACCGGTGGAACCCGAAGATCTACCTCAACCACCCAATGGGTACCCAAGGTTAGGGGAGTGGATTAGATCTAGATATTTGCATTGGTGTCTATATTCCTGAACTTATATATTTCAATTAGAATCTGTCACATTTTTAAATGCTTCATGTTTGCCTTTATCATCCATGTATTACTGCTCATATTTCTTGTTGATGATTGTTGAGAATGCCCCATGTCATGCATTGATCCAAAGTCTTGGCCTACATCATATGCTTTTAGAAGTTGTAGCTTGTCTGCTTCTTATTGATGAATGGCTGAAATACCTTACTGCCATAAATGCTCATGAACTGAATTATATATTATAATAGCTTATGACCTCCACACTTGATTAATTGGTTTAACCAACCCATGCTTGAATGATGTGCATCATCTAATTACTATCTAATGCCTCAGCATGAAAGTTAATGTCCTGTGCTTCAAATGCTATGTTTCAAGTTTTTCCATTGATAAAGCATTTTCTTCTCCTTCATTGTGGCCTTAATGAATATGAATGATGTGGAGTGTTCACTGCTACCATTGATGATTCTCTGTCTTGTGCACCTTTGCATAATTCTTGATGCTTATGTCAAAGGTAAAAATATTTGAGCTGCTTGAGTAATGACTATTATTTAACCCACGTGCAATTGTATTTCGGTGTGTTGACCTTTGATTGATTGTTAGATAGTATAAAAAAAAAATGATGTGCATTTCAGAAACTTAAAATAAGAATTTGAAAGTTCTTCATTAGCCCTCAAGTTGGATAAGCACAATGTGTGATGAAATCTAGTCTGCTTGTCATTCTTGTTTAAACTTTGAGCATGCCTCAAATCATCTATATTCAATGGATATAAGGAATGAAAAGTTAATTACTGCTGCACCTAAATGAAAATTCTTCCATTGGGTCCCTTTTTTGATAAACATACTAAGAAATGATATTTAATGGTCATATAAGACTGCCTCTAATTGCTCTACATTTTGATCTTATGCTTCATCATACAAGTTAATGGCTATGTGAGGCATTCAACTTACGATTAAATACCAAGTTTCATTGAGCTCTATGATCTCTTAAAAGGCTTTAGATATTTCTCATTCATGACAGCCTTGATTCATAAAGTCTATTGAATACTAATAAACCATTTCCAACGATTTGTCATGATAACCTAGTCACTATGTATCGACATTTGAACTAAATGTTTGACTGGCATTGAAGGAAATATTTGGATCTACTTTACCTTGAACAAAATGTGTATGATCTTGTTGGGGATTCTCCATTAAATTATAGCAGATTTACGGTAATCACACCAGCATTGTCTGGGAATGACTATGGAAAAGAGCATAAGAAATATACATGAACCTTTGGATATTTCTCTAAAATCTGTGCAACTCCTAGTGCTGAAAATATGATAATTACAAAAGGAGAAGAGTTAATAAGGTCATCTTAAGCCTCTGTTTTCAATGGTTGATAAGACTGGAAAAATAGCATTGATCTATCACAACTGAATCATATGCCTTGAGCTCTACTTCATGATCATGATTCTCATCAAAGATAAAGTCCTTTGATATATTGTCATTTCTTTGGGCTAATGGATAAGTAGTTAAATAGGATTTCATGATGCTTGTAGTATCTACCTATGATCTTTTCATCATGAATCTGTTTTGTGGGCCATGTATAAACTCCTAATGTGCACAATAGCTATGTTTGAAATATGTTCCACACTCCTCATGCACAGCTTTTGTCTTTAAAATCAAATGTATAACCTTTAGTTAAGGAAAAGTATGACTCTGCCTCTCACAGAACTTGGTGGAAATGATGCTCTGGGCATTTCCCTTCTAAATTATTTTGAGTCATGAATGTCATACTGCATTTGCAGAAAATGACTAAGGGAACCAAAATATGAAATTTGTTTATCCATCTAATTGTTTCCCTCAAATTTGAGAAGGACAAAAACTACCTAGCCCTGCCCTCAAATTTGAGAAGGACAAAAACTACCTAGCCCTGTGTCACTATCTAAAATAAACTCAAGTGCATGACAGGAATGAGTTAAAATATTCATGGAATTTTCCTCTAGCTTGATGCCTTCATAGTTGGTAACGATAAAAATTAATATTGATCTATCCCTATTGAATGGATCATTCTGTTGCTTGCTTTACTGCTAGTTCATGATTTTCCCAGGTTAAATGCTTAAACTGTCCATGAACAATGTATTTCATTGCTTGAAGAGCCATTTGCAAAAACACAGTTTGCACACCCATTTGAGCACAACACTCTAATCTTTAGCTTCAATGTGTGCTCTACACTAGACATAATACAAGTACTTCTGTAGGCATGACCTCTAAACCATGTATAAATTAATGCAACTCTGTAATCACAGCAAGAATAGAGGAGTTCTTGGTGATAAAATATCAGATATATGTGCCCTATTTTAGGGGGAGATTACACTGCTTGAACCTGGTAGCAGACTTCAATATACATTATCTTCACTATGTTCATGTTCTGTATCTCACTTTTGGTTCTAAGTTGTACTATGGAAATGCATGTTGGATACCAGATGCTCATTGTATGTCATGATGACTTGTGCTGCTTTGTTGATATGGCTTTTTGCCATACTTCAGTACTAGGTGCTCATTGCACCTTGTCTTAATCATGCCACTTCAATAGGTTATTTACTACTCACATGATAATCCATCTGTGGTGTCTGGGCATCATACCATGTTCATCTCATGCTATTGCTCACACTCCTAATTTTACTCCTTTCTAGACTGAATGTTTTCACTGCTACATGAACAATATATTGTAATCTCTTAAGAGAAAATTGGTAGCAAGTTAAATTGATTTATTGAGTTAAGCACTTAGAATAAATGCCCTATCATGATACTTAACCCTTGTGCTACATTACAATGATTTCATCCTGCCTCTAGATAAAGGATGACTTCACGCAATTGAGACTCTCAATTGTCCATTTTCTTGAGAAAATAGCTTCTCAAGTATTAAGAAGGATTAAATATTTTATCTTGAAGCTTCTCAAGTCATGTCTCTTGAGCATTTCATCAGAATCATTATCCTTTATGAGTAATAAATTCATATGAATGCAAATTATATTCATCATATTTGGTGTTAATGTGCTAACTTTGAGTGTTGAACATTATGTTGAATATTTATATTCACACTATTGATGAAGGTCATTGTTGTATATCCCAATGCTTTTTTCAATATATATTGATTGTTTGGTATACTTCCTGATTTGCTTGACATGCATTTACCTTTTAAAGAAATTGAAAATGATTGAAAATGAAATGATTGGTATATTCTTATTGCTTTCATGAATGCATTACTTGTGTGCATATGTTTTTGGATGAATATTGATAAATTATCAATTGCGCTCACATGGATTGTGATTATCCCTCATATGCTTCATAGTTATACTATTTTCATTTTGGCGATATGGGTTTCAAAGCTATATTTCTCAAAGTCTGTTGTTATGCTTCTCAAGCATCACTCAAAGGGCCTCAAGTTAAATCTAATCATTGTTGGCATGTGGTATCATTTGCAAGATGACTTAAAACTGCTATTTTTCCTCTCTCCCTTTCTCATACCCCAAAGCTCATAGTCATATTATACACCCGTGATGTCGTGGTATTAGGGAATAGTGCATTAGCTTAGCATCACTTATTACATAGTTTAAATGAATGATAGGATGCTATGACGTGCACATCTAAACCTTTGTCTCACTCCAATATTAAGGGAGAGTAAATATGGAAGCTTAAATGACAAGGTTTATGATAACCTGGGAGAGTTATACTTATTCAAATGACCATTCACAACTTGTGCTCCATGAAATATGCTTAGGATGGCCCTTTGTCAATTTATGACAAAAAGGGGGAGAAATATTGAAATACTGGAGACACAAATATTTTCATAAAAAAAAAAATTGATGGGGCTAACACATGAATAATGGGGGAGAAACAAAAATTTCGGTATCAAAGACAGGGGGAGCAAATGTGGTTTTAAGAAATGCTTTAAAATTAAACACTTATTGCTTATTGCCACTAACCATTGAGAAGATCATTTTCCACCAGAATATGCAGTTTATGTTGTGCTTACAGGAATATCACAGGCATATTCTAAGGGAGAGCTGCCATGAGCCTTCAAGCCTTAAGACCCTCATGCAGTCTTGTCCATGTATATTGAGGTTATTGTAATATTGTATTTTTGTACATGGCATGTATTAGAATTTGTCAAAGTCTGTATTATGCATTTGGGTCTGTATATGGTATTCTCTAGGTTTTGTCACGAAATTGACAGAGAGGGAAATTGTTGGCCTAAAAGTTAAATCTGTCTCCCCTGAGTCAGACTGAGTTGTCAATTTTGTGATTGTGTCCGAATAAGTCTTGAGTCGTCAATTTCTATGACTGAGTCGTGACCGTATCTGTGTGTCCAAAACCTCACATCTAGAAGATTTGAATAGTCAAATCAACCTTGAAACTCCAGAAGATGCGAAGATTGGAAGATATCGCACCAAAATCGGAAGAACTTCATGAATGTCATCCATGCACAGGTATATTGGACCATAGGACAGACCTGACCTTAGGATCGCACCCAAAAAAAAATCACTAAACTACAATTGTGAAACCCGACCAAAAAAAAAAAAAAAGGCATCATCGGGGAAACCGATGTGGGACAGTCCCACATCGGTAGTGGAGAGAAAAAATTGGGTGGTTATTTGAGGCCACCACCCCTTGTACTCATGTGACGTGTTTTGGGCTGGGCCATGTGGGCTGGGGCCCAAAGGCAAATCCATGCGAGCTCGCTTGTGTGCGAGCCCAAAGCGGATAATATCACACTGAGTTGGACCCTAAGCCCTGTTTTCCGGTCGGGTCGTTACAACAATATATTATCAAAAGGTGATTTCTGGAATTTGAAAAATGGGATGATCCCACTTTTCCCAGATGGTCCCACTTTTACCCAGACAATCCCACTCTGAAGCTTTACAAACTGGGACGACCCCACTTTTTCAGGACGATCCGACATTTCTTTAGGACGATCCGAGTTTGTATTTAAGTCAACAAGACCGTTAACAGGTCAATATGGCCATTCACAGCCGAACGTTGTGAAACTGGGATGATCCAACTTTTGTGGGACGATCCCACTTTCTGGAAATTTGTTTTGGGACAACTTGCCTATATAAACCAAGCTCTATTCATGGGCAATGTTAGACACTCCAAGCCAATTTTTCTCATACTACTCTCAAGTTTTCCAACCATACGTAGAGCTTCTAATCACCATAGTTAAACTTTATGCTCTTATAATCCCTCTCTAACACAATCAATGTACTCGGCACATCTTGAGCATATTAAGCTCTACATTGATTGTGTTATTAGAGAAGATCTTCATAGGCATAGATTGACCTTATAGCCAAACCTTATTTCATCCCTAGACTCTTTCCCACTTTGGTTTGGCATTCATTGAAGCACTTCATCAACAGCAAAAGCAAGAAACAGGAAGATCGTCAAAGAACACGCTACAAGCTACATCGATCATCAAGAGGCTTGTGTTCTTGGTATTTCTCAAAGCTACTACCTCCTATCATTTGTGAGAACATTGTAAAGGGTTAGTGTAACCCTACGTAAAATCCAAGAAAAGTGTTTTCTTGGTGTGTCGGTTTGATCTACACCTGTGAAGTAGATCATAGGTCGTAAAGGTTCGATCTCTACCTGTGAAAGAGATCAAGGGTTGTAATAGGTTTATTCTCCACTCTTGAAGGAGAAGGTTAGTAGAATCCTCAAGTGGTGTACTTGAGGCGTTGATGTAGGAAAGGTCACCGAACCACGTAAAATACTTGTGTCATTATCTTCCATTTCTTCTCATCTCCTCTTCACACTTGTGCACTTGTTTTATTTCATATCTTATTGCACATTAATTGGATTTGAAACACTGGATTTGGAAGATTAATTGTACTAAATTGCAAAGACCAACCCTTAAGTGACCAATATTTAAAAATAAATTAAAATTCCCACATAGTGCTATTCACACCCCCCTCTAGGACTATTCTTGACATTTGGCTAGCTTGACTAACAAGGTGTTCTATGTTTATAAATAATACTTTTGCAGACTAGTGAGAAGACAATGTCATGAATACAAAGTTTTGAGTTCTCCCTTCAAAAATTGGTTTGATCTCTCTGCTTACCTTGATGTGAAATCAAGGTATTCTTATAAGATATTATTCTTCTTCTCCATCTTCTCTGTCTTCTCCTTTACTTCTTTTCTCTCTTTCCTTTTTCTTTCCCTCTCCTTTTTACCTATTTTCCTTTCTTTTTCCTTCTCATTTCCCATTTTTTTCCCCACCCCATCCATTCCACCTATCCCATCACCCAACCCACCTTAGGGCTGAAACCACCGCTAACCCTTCTCTTCCATATCAATGTGATAACGAACCTGGTTTGTCTCCTTTAGGCCTTGTTGCCCTCCTCTACAGCCAGTACACATTGACTTGATTACATGTTTTCAATCTTTTTGAGATCCTTTTTTGTTTTTTGTGTTTTGAACAACAACTCTAAAACCCCTTTTCAAATCCTACCGGACTAGTAAAGCCTTAGATGAATAATTCGGCCAATGTGATGCGCATCGGCCGAATAGTATCAGCAAAAAAAATAAAAAAAGGTTGCACCGTTGCAACTGCTATGCAACGTGAAAATGCGGTGTACACTATTCGGTGCGATCGCAGGCACAATGCTCGTGTCTCATTCCGCCTGGATTTCTGCGTGCGCTCCTAGCATTTGAGGGTTTTTGGGTCGGTATGCGAAGTACGCACAGACGCCCGATTGCATTCTTTTTTCTTCTTTTTTTTTTAACTGTTTTGGGGCCCACAACCGTCAAAAACTTTTTTTTATCACAAACCCATCTTTGCGATCCGTACTATTGAAGTTTGAATTCTTTGCTAGACCTACTATTTGAGAAATTTTATTTCTAGGATTTTTAAAGGAAGCTTTCACATCTCAAAGTATTATTTCCTAAAATTTATATTTGATGCACTTCTATTTTTTTTAATTTCAATGCGAATTTGTTCTAAAAATAAATAGTTTTAGTTTATTAAAGTGTCATTATTATGTCTAGACTGGTTTAAATGGTATTTTAGAATTTAGTGTATTGTCTAAACATTATAGTTAATGTTTATTTTTAAAAAAAAATTCTATTTAAACCGAATTTTTAGTAGAAGGTAAAATATCATTTAATTTTGTTCAAATTATATTTTTTGTTTGGGAAATGCTTATGTATTGTTCTTTTAAATTAATGTAGTCTTTAAAAATTACTTTCATTAATTTATTATTTTCTTTTTATTTTAAAATCGAAATTAAAGTTTAAGGTAAAATATGGTTTTTAATTTGTTAGTGCCCCACCTTTAACCGAGTCACCTTTTTGTCAATTTCGTGACTCAAGAGAAACATTGTCTTGGAAGAATGAAGACAATGAATCATGACTCAACTGGTTTGAAGGTTGAATCAAGTTCAAATTGGAAGATCAAATTGAATATTCAACATCATCATGTATATGGAAATCACAAAGGTAAATTGGCCTTAGATGACTCTAGGATGGAACCCACACACCTAGGAAGACCTTGACTAGGCTTAGAGAACAAAATGGTAAAATATAAATCAAGCCTAGTGGACCTTGACAGTCAACAGAACCAAAGGACTCAAATTTGAAGAACTAATAAACTGTCAGGATGATCCATCATGTCTGGCGACCCACCGCCAAAGACAGGACAGACCTATCGTGGCCCACGATCCATCGTAAATACTGTAAAAAAGGTTCGCTCTCAAGTTGAGACCATTGTGGCTGCCGACCCATTGTAAATGACAAGGACAACCTATCGTTGTCCACGATCTATCAGCGAGGATTTTCAAAGTTCTGGTTGGAAAAACTCTGTAAAATACAGTTGGTCACAGGACGATACTATCGTCAGTGGCAACCCATCGGCATTGGGCTCGACGACCCATCATGAGTGACTATTTTTGTGCCGTTGGAGGTGCATTTATGTGCAACGGTCTTATAGGTGGGAAGCATTAATTGAGCTGCACGACCCATCGTCAACTTGTGTTCGAGAAAAACTCTTTTTTGCCTATAAATACTCTGGATTTTGGAGTTACTTTGTGGAACCTCTAGACTTGAAAATTCAAAGGCAAAACCAAAGCTTCCCTAACCTTTCTAAACACATTACACTTGTGAATCATTTGAGAATCCAATCAATCCTTTGATTTAGATTAAGAGAGAAACAAAACAAGACTAGGATTCAACTTGCAAATCTACAATCCTAGAAACCTTCTCCCAAACTTGTGGTTGCATACAAAGGCACATCTTCATCATCAAGAACATCAAGTTTGGAGAACTCTTCAAGAAGCACATCTTCATCAAATTTGAGCTACAAAGGCAAGTGCTTCTTCTTGTGATTTAAATATCATCTTGTTAAGTGGATTTTGTTCTTGAAGCACTATAAAAAAATAGAGGTATAATGATTAGACTAGGGTAGATCGAACCTTTCAAAAATAGGTAATTGAGTTGGGCGAAATTCCCACTCTATTGTGCATGCGTAATTCTTACTCTATTGTGTTGGTGTAATTCCAACTCCTAGTGAATTTGAGACAACCCAAGATTGGGTAAGTCCATTAGTGGATGTAGGAGAGGTTTACTCCGAACCACTTTATATCAGGTGTTTGGTCTTTGCATGTGTGATTATTGATTTAACTTGTACACTCTTGTATCACACATCACTTGATTAATCTTGCTTATTCTTCTGTTTTTATTGTGATTAATCGAGAAATTTGAAAAAGCCATAAAATTGGAGATTTTCCTATTCATCCCCCTCTAGGGTCAATCATGTTCTAGCTCCGGAAACTTTCATAATTGTTGAAATGACTTCTTTTGTTTGGAAAAGGTTTATGTGTACTTTTTAAAGTCAATATAGTGTTTAAAAATAAGTTTTCATGCATTTGTTATTTTTTTATTTTTAAACCGAATTTAAAGTGTAAGGTAAATTTTGTTTTTAATTGTTGAAATGACTTATTTTAATGGGAAAGGTTAATTTTCTTTTTTAAGTGTATGTAGTGCTTAAAATAAGTTTTTAATGCATTTGTAATTTTTTATTTTAAATCCAAAATTAAAGTGTAAGGTAAAATTTTGTTTTTAATATAGTCGTAAAATGTCATTTTCCATGAATATGTATTTTTTTGTTTATCCAAATTTTATTTTTATGAAATATATGCTTTATGATTACTATAATAGTGTTATTTTTTCTTAATTTTATTTAATGTAAAAAATGTTAATGTAGTGATAAAATGTGTTTTTCATTAATTTTTTACAAACATTTGAAATTATCAATTTTGTAAGATTCAAAAATTTATTTCAATATCTAAATGACTTGATACAGTTACATATTCTTGAAGTTTAGAATTTTCTACATTTTCTGTATAATTTTCATTTTTTTATAAATAAATAAATAATTGGAGAAGAGATAAAATGTAGCGGCTGCTACAAGCCACTACGCACCGTTGAGGCGCAACAACCATAACGGCCACTACATGCACTTTTGCATTATTTCTTATACATTGAACATCATTTTCAATTTAGGTAACCTAATCTTTTTAAAAATATCCAGCATCAAGAAGTCTTTTGACTATAAGGATTTGGCTGAAAATGGCTTGCGTCTCAAAAAATAGAGATTCTTACAGCCAAGATAAGAGATACAATTTTTTTTAATGACCAAAGTGTCTAAACCTCTTAGAGCATCCAACTAATCCTCACGACATATACAAGCCTCCCTACCCACATATACCGAGTAATTCTACAGGGAGTGGCATTTCAAGTGGAATGAAAATCAAACTCAGAACTCTAACTTTCTGAAATGAATTCATAGCCATCACTCTAACTGCAAATTAAGTATCAAAAGCCTTAAAAGGCTTACAGCAGCTGATGCATCTTCTTGCTAGGACTCACTTGTGACAATCATGCTGCGACAATAAATACGTTTTTTCATTACACTTTTGGAGAGAGCCGGTGCATGCAGGATATAGTTATTTTTGTACATGTGTTCTTCCCAAGTTTTCAGTTTAATGAGAAAACCCAATGTTCTGTCAAAAGGATGACTTGTTTCCTATCTTTTGCAACTTGTCCTACTTTCTCCTTATAAACAATTCTTTCAGATAAAAATATGCATAAAAAAAAAAGGATATGGAAACAGACCCACAGTGGTAATTAATTTCAACCATTTGAAAAGGGATCAACGGCTTATGAACATCAACATTATCTCTAAGAGGATGGTAACTCACTTTCATCTTTGGAGTTCATAACACAGATGTAGATGATTGTTGGATTGGAATTCAGCTATTAAAAATGCAGCAACAGCTTGCAGCATAACATCTGTTGATTAATTACAGTGTCGTCATCAGTGATTGATATCATTACAAGAATGCATGATCTACAATGGTAAACACAAAAGGGGATGGGACAATTACATAGACAATAGGGTGCTACAGATGCTCTCGTGCCATTTATGATAGAAGTGCCAAAATTAGTAATGTCAAGAAACTTCTCAGCACACCCTAAATAGATGGGATTTTGGCTTTGATGATGACGATGATGACGAAATAAAGCTTCTCTAGGAAGTAAAGCTGTCACAATGCTGAAATAAAACCATAGTTCAATAGCCCACTCAGTGTGCTTCAAGAACCAGCATTTGCTAAATTCTACTGAGCAAGCAACACTAGATCCGATCTAATCAATTGGCTAACATATGAGGCTTTCCAAGGTTTTGCTGAAATTAGAACTGAATTTGGAAGCTAGGAGTAGTGCTTTCCATGCCCTTTCTTCCGGAGCAACAGCCCTACTAGCCATATCTTCTAGCACTTGAAGCGCTTCACTTAAGAGGTGGCTATCACACAATCCACAAACTAAAGATGAATATGTGGATGACCTGGGAACAAACCCTCTATTCAGCATATCAACCAATACCATAAAAGAAGCAACCATCTCACCTTTACAAAGTAAACCATCAATCAAAATCCTATATGTATGCAAGTTCCCATCAACACCCCTTTTTTGCATCTTCCTCATGAGCTCTGTTGCTCTCCCAATATCCACAGCCTTACAAAATGCTGCCAAAAGGGTGTTGTAAACAACCACATCAGGCCTGCAACCCGCTTCTTCCATACAGTCAAGCATTTTTAGTGCTGCATCAAAGTTATTCTGTTTGCAGAGACCATTTATATAAACACTGTAAGTAAATGTATCGGGAACCAGACCCATGATCAGCACTTCATCAAACACTTCCTCACCTCTCTGAAAATCTCCCACCGAGAAAAGTCCATTTAGAACACTAGTGTAACAAACAATGTTAGGCTTCATGCCTTCCAATTTCATCCGATTCAAGACATCATAAGCATCCTTTGCCCTCCCCTCCTTAACAAGAACATTAACCACACTTGTATACTCGAGCCCATTTGGCACAAAACCTGCTTTGTTCATTTCTTCCAAGAAATGCAGAACCTCAACCGAATTCGCATGCTTACAGAGCGATAGAAGTATCATTGTATACATTCTTAAATTTGGCATACAACCATGAGTTTCCATTAGATTTAAGAGCTCAATTGCAAACTTTATATTCCCAAACCTGCACTATCACAAATATTGTCGTCATTATATTATCTGCAAGCAATAATATTGAGATATTTTCAAATTATTAGATCTTAATTAAGATATTATAGGGTAAACATCACACAAAAAAAAAAAAAAGACAAAATGACTTAAAAAAATAAGAATATATTAAAACTATATTTCATAAGCTTAAAATTATATAAACTTAAAATCAAAACATGTTTTGAGAGGGGAGGGTTTGAAATGGATGTTTTAAGTAATTATGTGAAAATGTTGTGGTATGATCGTGAAAATATCATGATATTGTCGTTATTTGTGAAATCTGAACACACTAAAAATATTAACAGAGAAATATATATCCAGATAAGATCAAAGAGCACTTCTCCCATACACAGTGGATTACGACATTTTTCAGCCTTTTCAGAGAATTATCAGGGTAGAGCTCAATTAAATGGTTCCTTTTGAAATTCAAACAGTAAAGGTAAATATTGACTCTTGTACCAATATGTACTTTTGGATGTAGACAAGAAATTGGCAATATTCAATATCAAAGTATTTATCAAAAGATGTTATGCACCCATAGATTCTACCCATTTTTAATTTGGTGCTGATGTTGCAAGTCATATATAGTTTTCTTTTGAGAGTTAAAATATGTGCTCCAACCACGTGAGCTTCAAAACCACTTTATAAAAATTTGAGTACAATTGCTGCCCAAAGCATTTTCCATATAGAAATTATAAGTGCTTTATGCCAACTCCGTTTTATATAGAATCCACATCCATATAAAAAATAGAAAATATTTGTGACGGTGCGTACCTACAAATTGCCTTGACAAGAACCCAAAAGGTTGACTCTTCAAGTCGAATTTTCATCCCCAAACTCCTCAAGAGGACATCATGAACAAAAACAAGGCCCTCTTTTTTCTTACACAAAACTGAAAGCAAGGTGTTGAGGGAGTATACAGTAGGTGTGCACCTGAAATTAGGGATTCTGGAGAAAATTTCAATGGAATCTTGAAGCAAGCCTGCTTTACCAAAGCTTTGGATGAGATCAACAAAAACCCACTCTGGGACATCGAATTTCTCAACCTTCTCAAGGCGGTCAAGGACAGGAAGAAGTTGAGGGAAGAGTGACCTTTGGGATAAGTTGTTGATGACGAATGAGTAGGCTGCGGGATTTGGATCACAGCCATAAATGCGGAAAGAGTCAATGAGAGTCAACAGGGGATGAGTTTTAGGGTTTTGTTCTTCTCCTGCCGCTGCTCTTTTTAATGTTTCCATAGCTTGTTGCTCATTAAAGGTTTGTTGCCATTTGCCTTCGTATGGAATGTGAGGCCATTTCCTCCTCCTCCTGAGACAGCTGCTGTTCATGGAAGAACCAAACAATACCATCTTCAACTAATCTATACAAAAGTTACAATTTCAATACCTGCCAAAAATGCAAAACAACTTCTGTTTAACACATAAAAAAGACTGGGATTGTAAGATGCTTAGAGCCTTAGGCTGACTACTAGCAACACCACCCATGCTTAAAGCATGGGCACATGAACCAATTTGAATACTCATTAAATTAAGCACGAATAATATAAGTTTGTGTTCTCAAAGAACAGAGATTTAACATGCAACCATGTTACTCAAAATTATGAGTCAAAATATTTCAACATCTTTGGAGATCCAAATGTAAGCATAAACCTTAAGATTTTGTAAAAGATTTGGGTAAATGATTTGAATCTTTAAAAAAATGCAAGTGTTGTAACTTCGCAAAAATCCATGACCGATGAAATCAACTTTTCCAATGTAAGCATATCATATACCAATGTATTCATTTATGCCTCCATCAAGAACTAATCACATCTATAGTTATTGTCACTTTGCTATTGTGTGTGGGGTATTCCCTTCATTGTTTGACACCAGTTACATTCTGTCTAATGTGTTTTTGTTTCATGAATCTCTGTACGCCCACACTTTTAGTAGTTGAGAGAGGGATAGAGAGAGAACATCAATTTGGAGCGATTCTCTTCCCACGGCTTCTAAGTGGTTGAGAGAGAGAGAATCTCCCTCAAATAGTTCAAAGGATCAAATGGGATTTCAATGCTACTTGGTTTGAACTCTTGGCACCAGAAAGACGAGGAAACATCCCTCTGTAGACTTGCTAAAATGAAAAAATGATGACAGATAGCATTTGGTACAACAGCCTTTAAGGAGTGACAAGCACCAAGAGTTTCTAATGCAATTCATTAAGGACCAATATTTGGCAAGATTTCTTTGGATCCTTCTAACACCGAACTTAGGTTCATCCGAACATGAATTCAGTGTCTGACAAAAGACATCATCCCAAACTTAGTCCAACTCTTTCATTAAAAATAAATCGGTCAAACCATGTTTTATTTTCAATATTTAAGGTGCATGGTTTGTTTATTGGTGCCCTTCAGTGTCGTACAAGATTACAAACCTCATCCAAAATGAGTCCACATATAAGCAGATATTGATGAATCAATTAACTATACATATTCTACTTGACATGTCTCATCTATGTTGTGATATTGAAGTAAAAGTGAACTGATTCATCAATATATGCTATACCCAAGTCTTTGAAACTGTCATGTGTATTAGGCAGATCATGACAGCAACACTAAAAGAAACCCACACAAACACCGGAAGTTCAAACCAATCAGACTACGTAGGCAAGATTTTGTATTACTATAAAGGCAACCCACTATGTTCTACTTGGAACATTTTATTATTCAAAAAAAAAGTCTAATCTCAATATCATATTAGTACAGTAATTTTTATTGAGTGATTATTCATTTGACAAGTAATTTTTCTCCCAATGCTCTATAATCCATTCCTTTAAGCAAAAACAGAAAAGTAATGTCTCTGCAACTGAGGACAGAGGGAAAGAATACTTCCGATTTACATAATACCATTTCCAAATTGTAGAAGTAGATATGGCTTCATACAATTGGAATAAGGATGTACTAAAAGGAGAAAGACATGGTATTTCCACCACTGCAGAAAATGAGGTAAGAGTTCATTAACTCAGTAAAACAAAGATGCGTGATAAAATCCCATTAATTTGTAACATGAAGTCAGACTCCTCTAAAATTATCAACCTTATGTTATTACCTAACTAGTAGATAAATTTGAAAGCGAGCATCCACTCATGAAAAATGGCAAGCTGCAACCATCTCACTTGCAAAACTAAACGTGGTGAGACCTCTTGGACCAGAGATACAATTTGAGAACAGGTTCTGAAAAAACAAGGTAAATAGATTCATAGCCAAATTAGTCAAAGATGGAAACCTCTCATAATTAAAATAAATCCTCATGAAGCTGAAGTAACAGTTAGTCTAAATGCCTCACTCAAATATCCTGAATTTGGTGAAATACTCATTAGATCCAAGCAGTGAAATGTACCACCCATTTGAGATAAGGCTTCTCTTGGTTGTGGCCTTGCGGAAGTTGCAAGATTAATGTCAAAATAACAAATGGACTAAAACCTACATTCCACTCGTACATTTTACCTATTGGCCCGTGAATTTAACATCTTGGATGATACTATTTAAGTGATGGTAACAGAGATAATTTAGACTCATATAAAGATAAAAAGAGAATTTAAAAGTAAAGAGCATACTATAGTAAGGTTTTAATGATGATGATGTGTCTAACTTTATGAGTAAGCTATCACTTGTGAACTATGCTGATGCAGACTGGATAGGAATATGACACTCTACTCAATCACTTAAGCAGAAGCACTGATACAACTGGATACCCGGGTTGTGAAATTTAAGAACCAATGCCTTGGCCAAACCATAAAGTTGATGCCCAATGAAAAAAAAATATTGTTAACACAGTCAAGTTGATGCGGTGCATCTCCAGCACCTTCCACTTTCGTATTTTGCTATTTCCGTGTGTTCTATGTTTAGCGAGGGTAGTTTGGCAATTAGTGTTTTATTTTATTTTTAGTAAGGACAAAGCTTATATAAGTTGTGGCCTCCATGAGGCAAAGACATGATTGATGAAATAAAAAAAAATTGAGTTTCCGCATACTTTGTGCGATCTAGTGATTTGGAACGATTCCTTTTTTACGTGAAGCTTCGCGTGAGACTATCCTTTCTTCTTCAGGTACTTCTCTTCATCTTTTCTATCTTCTTCTTTCTCTCTCTTTTATCCTCTTCTTTCTTTCTCTGGCTGCCAAAACCAACCTCCCACTTGACTGCCATCCTTCTACAAGCACCACCGCAGGCCTTCCTAAACACCTTGTGTTGTGTGCCTCAGCGACTCAGGGACCGGCGACTAAGAAGAGGAAATTTCGACTGGATCTTCTGGATAGGCATCTTCTAGTTAGGCGTTAGCTTGCTTAAAGCTGGCAGATTAGATTTTTGAATCAATTTGATCTATTAGATTTGATAGGATCTAGTTTGAATTTGAAATTCAAAATTTGTATTTTCTAATCAATTTGATCTATTTATTACATTAGATAGGGTCTAGTTTGAATTTGAAATTTGAAATTTGTATTTTCTTTTCCCTTCTCATCAGTTGTAATCTCCTCCTCCAATTTAGGAGAGGACTCTTATATTTGGAATGAGAAATAAGAAGAAATCAAGGAATTTTTACCCAAAAGAAACTCAAACAAGAGGAGGAAACCACCTCGAATCGGTCTCAGTGTTCGCTCTCTATCTCTCTCACAGCAGACTCACCCGAGTCTGTTCTTTTCATTCATATCCCTTTTGGGTCCACTGCAAGGTATCAGAGCAAGGTTGCAAATGGCCGATGGTACCCGCCTCAGAAAAATAGATGAAACCCATAATCTTCTACACAAAACTTTAGAATCCCAGGCCAAACGGATGGATGAAATGGTCGGCCAGATGGCGTGAGCAACTGTTTACAGACAGTCGATACCCGTCTTGACGTGTTGTCCAATGCCCACTCCATTGACGCTGGAGAATCATCAGTGGGTCCTCTCAGAGGGCCACAACCGAAACATAGTGATACCGACCTAGACTTCAACGGGCGGTCAACACGTTTGGAATTTCCAAGATTTGATGGGACTGACCCTTCGGGGTTGGACTTATCGTGCGGAACAATTTTTTCTCCATCAGTAGACTCCTTTAACTCAGAGACTGCTGATAGCTTCGTACCATCTAGAAAGAAAGGCCTTGCAATGGTTCCGTTGGATGGAGCGGTTTAATGCCATTGCCAGTTGGGCCGATTTCACTAAAGGGTTGATGATTCGCTTTGGACCATCCCTTTACGATGATGCAGTGGCCACCCTCACGAAGCTGAGGCAAACATCTTCTGTTGAAGATTATTAGACTCGGTTCAATGTTGGCTAATCATACAAGTGGGCTCAACGAAGCCTTCATGATTAGTTGTTTCCTTTGGAGGTTTGAATGAAAACATCTGGCTCAGTGTACACATGTTACAACTAACAACCTTATCCGACGTTGTTAGGTTGACTCGCCTCCAATAAGAGAAAGTTAATGCAAGGAAGCACAAGTCACTGTTTGAAATGGGGCTCTCGAGCTAAACTCAGCCTGAGGGCACTCCAACAGCTCCAACGCCGCCCATTAAAAGGCTCACCCCTATGGAGATGAAGGAACGGAGGTCTAACGGCCTCTGCTATAATTGTGATGAAAAGTTCGCACCCGGCCACAAGTGTCGGACGCAAAAGTTGTACTTAATGGAAGGTTAGTGGTCCAAGGGGGAAATTGAAGGAGAACCGTACGACGACTCCAACACTGAAGAGGATACAGGGGACCAACCGGGTATATCTTTACACGCCATTACCGGTGGTCATGCACCCCAAACCATGCGTGTGAAGGGTTTTGTTGGGCAAATGCCCGTTACGGTTTTGATCAACTCAGGTAGCACCCATAATTTCATCACTCCTCGAGTGGCAAGCAGGTCTCGTCTCCACACCATCTCCGATCAACCCTTTGATGTGGTTATAGCTAATGGCGAGCGTATTAAGTCCCAGGGAATGTGCAAGGATGTCAAGTTGTTTGTTCATGGTTTAAACGTCATAGCTAAATTTTATGTCCTTCCTTTGGGAGTGTATGAGGTGGTGTTAGGTGCACAATGGCTTAAGAACCAATTACTTGGGATTTCCAACGCCTCACGATGACCTTTCAAACAGCAAACCAATCTAACACTTGGCAAGGCGATGGAATGTCTGAACTGAGAATTATGAAAGCCAAGATGGCCAAGAAGTGCAAGAAACAGCCACCACATTGGCTTGTTTCGTTTGTCAAAGGCACTACCCAAGTGGAATCTGTGGACTTGAAGTTGTGAAGCCGAGCTAAAGCGTTGCAAACTCTAAAAGATAATTTAAAACAGGCTCAAAGCCGCATGAAACTGTATGCGGGCAAAATAACCCGATTTCGTCGTCGCGGACAACGACGATTTTCAGTAGAGGGGAATGTTGTGTGCCTCAGCGACTCAGGGATCGGCAACTCAGAAGAGGAAATTTCGACTGGATCTTCTGGATAGGCATCTTCTGGTTAGACGTTAGCTTGCTTAAAGCTAGCAGAATAGATTTTTGAATCAATTTGATCTATTAGATTAGATAGGATCTAGTTTGAATTTGAAATTCAAAAATTGTATTTTCTAATCAATTTGATCTACTAGATTAGATAAGATGTAGTTTGAATTTGAAATTCGAAATTTGTATTTTCTTTTCCCTTCTCATCAGTTATAATCTCCTCCTCCAATTTAGGAGAGGACTCTTATATTTGGAATGAGAAATAAGAAGAAATCAAGGAATTTTTACCCAAAAGAAACTCAAACAGGAAGAGGAGACCACCTCGAATCGGTCTCAGTGTTCGCTCTCTCTCTCTCTCTCTCATGGCAGACTCACCCGAGTCTGTTCTTTTCATTCATATCTTTTTCGGGTCCACTGCACCTTGCCACCATCGCAAGCCATTCCATGACCCCTACAGCGTACGCCTCCCTTCTGGATCTCGAATCCCATTGTCGCCACCCCTAAAACTCCAACCTACTGTTGCCTTTCCCCTTCCAGACCACCCCTTTACTACCGCGAACCCATAAACCTATTCCCTTGCTTGCTACGACCCATACCCCTTTCCCCTATTCGTCGTTACCATCTTATCCTTGTTCCGTGACCCTTGCTTGAGATTCCATTCGGAACCCCTCTTTTAATTCCATTTGCACCTTTTCCCTAAATCCCAATCGTGTCCCCTTATGTCCTTGTCATTAATACTTTAGTCCTAATTTCCCCTCTTTACCTACCACCACTTCTCTCATTTACCTTTTAACCCTGTCCATCGAGCCCCATTACTTCCGATCTTATTTCTTCTTAATTACCCAACGACCACTTAATCCATTACATTCTTATTGTTGGCATGAGCATGTGTGATAGATTTATATTAATTAATTGCAAATATTAATTTAGATTTTTAATTTCAGCCCATTTAGATTTAAAGTTATTATTTTCATCCACTTTTAATTTTTAGGAAACCACATTAGACATTTAGGGTTACCCTATCAGTTGTCTTACACCAAATTAGTATCAGTAAGCCTAGGTTAGGAGAGTTTCCTAACTTTCCAGGTTCTTTCATTCATGGCAAATAGACTTAGGTATTACATCACTGCATTCATTAGAGTTAAGTCACATCATTTAGCGTGTCTTCCTGTGCATGCCCACATGTAGTGGCATTTAGGGTACCACATTAGACATTTAGGGATACCCTATTAGTTGTCCTACATCAAATTGGTATCAGTAAGCCTAGATTAGGAGAGTTTCCTAACTTTCCAGGTTCTTTCATTCATGACATATAGACTTAGGTCATCACTGCATTCATTAGAGTTAAGTCACATCATTTAGCGTGTCTTCCTGTGCATACCCACACGTAGTGGCATTTAGGGTACCACATTAGACATTTAGGATTACCCTATTAGTTGTCATACATCAAATTGGTATCAGTAATCCTAGGTTAGGAGAGTTTCCTAACTTTCCAGGTTCTTTCATTCATAGCATATAGACTTAAGTCATTACATCACTGCATTCATTAGAGTTAAGTCACATCATTTAACGTGTCTTCCTGTGCATGTACACACGTAGTGGCCGAGAATATCAACACAATATGGATCTCACGTCGTTTACCAAAATCTTAGACGATATCAATGCCCGCTTAGCCAACATGAAAACCAGAATAATAGAACAGGCAACCAGAACCAATAACCGCTTCGATGAACTAGAGTTTTCCCTAAAAAACAATGACATGGAAGTTGGTAGTGGTAGAGGTAGAGTTGGTGACCGAGGGCTGAGCCTGAGAGCGGGCCGGACTCAAAGGGTTGGTCCTACCCGAACAGGGCCCGGTCCAAGACTGGCTGGGCCAGATCAAGGACTGGGCCCAAGGTTGGGCTGGATCCAATAGGACTCGAGATCGGGTCTGGATCTGGGCCTACATTGGGTCTGAGCCAAGACTGGGCCAAGCTGGGTCAGACCCGAACTGTGCCTATCTGGGCCAAGCCAAAACGGACCAAAGCTGGGCCCAACTACAGGCCGAGTTTGCAGATTGAGTTGGCTATACACACAACTGAGTCGACTACTGATTTAACCGAGCCGACTCAGCCACAAGGTTGAATCAGGGAAGAAGAAAAGGGGAGAAAAATCGGAGAATACCCGGAAAATCGAGGAAAAGCCTGAGAAAATGAGGGAAAGTCAAGGAACAACCGCGGAAAAACCCGAAGGGAAAATCGGTGGAAAAACGAGGGAAAACGCGGAAAAGGGAGAGGGAAAACCAGAGAGAAGAAGAGGGTACCTGATAGAAGGGCGAGGAAGGGTGGAAAATCCGGCGGCTGCGAGGCGGAGGGGGGAAAACCAGGCGAAAACTCCATCGTCTGGGTGCGGAAGAAAGGAACACGGCGGCAGCTCGGGTCGGCTGAGAGGAAGAAGAAGAAAAGTGAGAGAATAAGAAAAAGAAAAAGAAGAAGAAGGGGCGAGACGGAGAGAGATCGGAAGAGAGAAAGGAGGGTTACCAGAGAGACAGAATAGAGGCGGCGGCGGCGGCGGCGGCGGCGGCTTGAGGATGGGGGAGGGTAGAACTTAGGGCTAGGGTTTTGGGCGAGTTGCAAGGGAAAGAGAGGAGGAGAGGAGAGGAGAGGAGAGGGGAGGGAAAGGATCGCCAAGGGAAAAAAGAGGGTTGCGGTACTGTAGCAATTCGCTACAGTGCTGTAAGTTGGGGTTTGGGGGGTTTCGGTTTGGAGTTTGTTTTTTTTTTTTTTTTATATATATACCTATTTATTTATTTTGAAAAAGCTTCTAAAAATAACGAATCTTACATTATTTCATTTTTTACAAAACTAGAATTTCCCTACAATTAATTTACTTCTCTACTTATAATAGTATATATATATTAAAAAAAGAAAAACCTCGATAAACATGATAATATATCTCGAAACCGACATTGGGATTTTAGTAAAAATATAAATCAAAAACCCGATAAAAATTGTATGCCGAAAGGTTGGGGGGAAATCATGTGATTTTTCAAATATTTTTCATAATAGAGTACATTGTAATAAAAAAAATTACCAAAAGGCCCCTTCGAGTTTCCGAACTCGAAATCAAGCGAGGTTTACCACGGAGCCCACACCACCTCCAATGCTACCAAAGCACCAAACACAACTCGGAAATCCACAAAACTCTCTAAGATCACGAAATATCAGATCAGGTCATTATAGAAAACAAGCAAACTAACCACACACACTACATACGAAAGTCCCTCTCTTTTTATAAAGAATAACAAGACCGAAATAGAAGTTTCCCAAATGAAAATAGCAAAGAAGAAGTAGGGTAAGAAAAGATAAAATAAGAGAGGGCTTCCTAAACAAACATGGCTCCAATATTCCCGACACATTTGTTACAGTAATTTGTTTAGTCGACGGTCGCCTATTCAATAGTCGAAGGTATTCAATTTGAGATTTGATTGTAATTTTCAGTATCATTTAGTCGACAGTAGGGATTCTACCAGTTAACGGTTTGGTCACAAAATTGGTTTTACATAATTTCTTTTAATATTTAATGGTTTGGAACTGATGTCCAATTACCAACTGACGCAATTTTGATCTTACAGTCCTTTTGATATTCAAAGGTTTGAGTTTGAAGCCACTTTATAATTTTTTTGGTGTTATATAGTCCTTTTAATATTTAATGGCTTGGGACTGAGGCCACTTTACTAGGATCATATTATAATGTGATCAATATTAATTGCATGATCCTAGGATCCATCTTAAGTTAAATTTGAGCCAAGGTGTTCAACTTTTGAATAACTTTACAAATATAATCCTAAATATTCAAGGCTTAAATCTACTCCAACTTGACTTGAACTTGTTCTTCAAATGTGTTTAATCTTCTTTTATGCTCCAAGCCACAAGTCACCATCTTTGTCTCCATCTTCATTAGCCCTTTTGATCTTTGTTGCTTTGACATTTATGGGTTTCTCCATCTTCATTCTTCACAAGACTGTTTGATCTTCAATCATATGATTTGCAATGAATGTTTTCTTGGGATATGGAGTTATTTTATGATACCTGTCTTATAGCAAAACTCTATTTCAATTATTAGTACCGCAAGTCAATGTCAATCATTTATTATCATCAAAATACCATTTTATCTTTGGATTGAAAGGATTGAAACGTTAGAGCCAACGATTGCTATTAACAATATATTCTCAACTATGACAATAAAAATTAATTTAAAAAATGATACATGGGATAATTACGTTGTAAGCATCTCATACAAAATAAAACTAATACTTTTCATATTCTTGATATTAAAAATTAAACCAACTTTCAAATTTTTAGTCATTTGATTTAGAGGTTGAATAATTAATAATTAATATATAACCATAAAATTTCACAAATTAAAAAGATCAATAATAGACACATTGGAGTACTTGTTTTCAATGGAAGACCACATATTTATCAAAGACAAGACTACACATGGTTAGATAGGATGAATAAAAGACTTGTTTGATGATATAATTCAAGGAAAACTCTCCTACTCAATCATCATAATTTTATATGTGCCCCACAAAAATTAACAATTTATATCAGTCAAATTTTCAAAGTCCAAAATCATAACATCATAAATATATGACAATTTGTTATAGTCAAAATTTATGAAAAGTGTAGAATAACATTATTACTATACTCAATAAGCCAATAATAGTAATAATAAAAATATTTTTTGAAGCAAAATGGATGAGAAAAGAATATAATAAATAAGAATTAAGGTTCAAAAATAGGGTCTAATTTCTCTCTAGGAGTCGAGCCTAAGCCTTGCATTCTTAGAGCCTAAACCGACATGAAAGCTCGAGATAAACTCAAGGAGTTATTATTCTAATATGTTTTTTTTTTATATTTTATAACAATATTAAATAATATTATGATCAATTAAAATATTAATCTTTATATATTATTAAATCTTATCCATTCATTTTAAGCTTAACCATAATCATCAATAATTTCTCTCATCACTCTCCACTTTCCAATCCAAACCATATATTGTTTTCCTCTCCCTTTAGCAAATGAATTACCTTATTACGAGATTAATTTTATTATTATAAGTGGTAGAACTTGAAACCAATTTTTTTTTTTTTCAATTTTTAGTTTAGAGTTCATTTGTTTGGACTTTTATACACTTAGTTAATTAGAAGTAAAATAATAACTTGAGAACTTCATTGATGTGATAAATATAATAAAATTAGTCCTATGGCAATAATTTGTGTGATGGAAAAAACTTTTGATTTAGGTGATAAATCCTTAAAACTTGTGTGCAATTAAGGATGAAATTACGGTAGGTCAGGTGGGATGAGGTTAGTTTTTTAAAGGTTAATTTCAATCCGACTCAAATTTAATTTAAGGTTTGAATCTTTCAAATCAACCCAACCCTCATATAAAAATTACTTAACCAAACTTACTTATTTTCTGAGTCAAGTTATATCAGGTCATGGCAAAACCCAACCCAATTTTTATCTCTATATGTAATAAATAATGAACAACTACCACTTAGGTTTTGACCCAATCCCCATTACCCAGTTCGAAAAGTAAATAGGTTGGATTAAGTATTTTTTATACTAAAGTGGAGAGTTATTGACGGACGATGAACCTTTCAATAAATATAGGTTGGAGGTTGGTGACCCAATCTCAAATATGCGCAACTCGATTAACCCATTTAATAAATAAGTAATAAGTCTGGAACGGTAACTCAAATACAAATTAAACTCGAATTGAATTGGACCCAGTTCCGAAACCAACTTGATTTCTTGCCATGTGCTAATGAGCATAACTCAACTTCTAAAGTCAGTTCAAAAAATCAAAGAGTTGATCAAACCATTTTTATCATGATTTAATTTAATTAGATTCAACTATTTGGTCAAACTACTTAAACTATATTTTAGCATAACATCTATGTGATAATTTTTATAGTTAAAATTAAAAGCCAAAAATTATGAAAAATGTAAAGTCACGTCACAATATTGCAATAGGCTAATATTAATAATGGTAAAAAATATTCTTTAAGAAAAATAGGATGATAAAAAATAAAATAAATAAAAATTATAATAGTTTTTAAACTAATTGAACCATTTCAAGAACCGAATCATCTGAGAGATTGGAGTAGGTTGAACTACGTCAATCTGTACAATTCATTTTGGTTTTTGAAACATTCTAAAATGTAGGGAGCATTTTTTACTAATATGGCCCATTTAGTTACAAATGTACCATTCGATCAAATCAAAATAATTTTTTGTAGATTTTATATGTAAGAATAAGACCAGTGGATCCATTACTATGCTTCATACAGGGAGGTCACACGAGATGTTTGGGATGGTCAATTTATATTAATTTCATTTTTATAAATAAATTACTGATTCAATATATTATATATTTCTCATTGCGTTAAATTTTTTGACATATTGATAAATAATTGAACTTTTTTTAAGTGAATATTTATTTTCAAATTTTTTCTACGTAGATCTTTTGTTTTTAATTTTGTAAATTGATTATTTTATAAATTTATTTTTATAAACACTTTTTTTTTAATATATTATGTACTTTACGTTCATACAAACATTAATATTATATATTCTATTAATTAATTAACTTATTGTAAAATATATATTTTTCTAGGTACTGATGTCATAAATAAAAATTAAAACGTTTTGAAATTTGAATTTATTTACAGCTGGAGTTCGGCACACGCTACTGGATCACATGCGACCCTCTCCCGAATCCCGACTCTCGGTGGTATAAAACAGTTCCTTCTTTAGTAAGTCTCGTTCACTCTCTCTTTCAGGCTTTCTCACTCCCTCTCCCTTCTACCGCCTGAGAAATTCTATCGATCGCTCTCGATTTTTAGGGTTTCAACTTTCGCTCTTGGTGTTTGGGTTTCAACGTTGGCGATAAATACGAATACGATGTCTCGATCTACTCTTTTCGGCGGCCAATGGTATCTATCACTTCTTTCTTTCTCCTCTTTTTTCTTTATTTTTTCTCTTCAAACCTTTTCTTTTAATTTTCATTTTCTTTTTATTTCAATTCCTTTTTCTTCCTCTTTCTTCTTTTCGTTTTTGTATGGTGTCTAATTTCTTTTTCACATTGTTTCTTTCTTCTTCTTGTTAACGGTTATTTTTTCTCTCATTTTCTTTTTTATTCCATTCTTTATGGTGTTATCATATTTTGCCCCTTCATCTTCAACCCTATTTTCCTTAATTATTTGTTTCTTTTTCATGCCCTATTTTGTTAATTCAGGAATACAGTATTTAGATTTTATTCGCAGCAGTACTATATTATTGGGATGAAGTTATTCAGTTTGCACTGTAAAACTTTATGTATTTTTATTCTTTCATTATCCGTAAGAGTAGGGTAACAATTCTTCTATATTTAGAAATAGGGACTCAAACACCCCCATTTACGGGAATTGCTTGGGTATTGGCATTGCAGTCTTGGTCTATGTCTTTGGGACCCTGTCAATTTGGGATTAAGTTAAACTTCATTTTTTCTCCTAGACCCTATTGTGTATTTTATATTTAAATAATATTATTCACATGTGTGATGTTTATTATGATGTTTATGTTATTTAATAATCTGTATAAATTTCCATCTATTCTTGAAACATTGATGATCTATCTCCCAGACCTTATGAGCCATATAATTGTTTATTCATAATAAAATTATAAATTAACAGTCTATCTACGTATAAGGTGAAAGATCACTAGGTTTAGGGCCTAGTTGGCTTCCAAATTTTCAAGATTCAAGATTTTCTTTCGCTGGATAAGATTAAGGGGAAAAAACCCAAGCCTTGGGACTTGACCTATAATATATGTACAATATTTTATATGTAACTATATAAAAATATTTTATAAATCTTAATTGTCTATTTTGTAGAATTCTCTAATCCGATTCTTGAGTCTTAGATATTTTCTTCATTAAAATATATGTTTTGAAAATCTTATATCAAATTAAATTTCTATTTAAAATCTTAATTTAAATGAATTAATATAAATTTGACCCAACTCAAATTGATCACACCCAAGTCTTGGTATAATTGATTTAGCCCAAAACCAAGCTATACATAGCCCTAATAATATATCTATTTACTATATGAAACATACTTGATTTAAGATGGTGGACTTTCCAATCCAATGGTGAGGGAGACAATAATTTCCCCTACCCATAAACCCTAGAATTAAACCACTTTTTGTGGGCTACCTTGAATTTTCAAAAGACATGATTGCTCATGTCAAGCCAAAACGGCCTCCCAAACAGATTTGAAATTAGTGAAATTCTGTCCCACATGATGTAAAGGAAGTGCTTGAATTTCATTAGATGGATAACAAATACAATTGACTTGAAATCTTCCTAAAAAAGACTCATAATTTGCCTAAGAGTGATGAAACATCATAAACTCTAGAATCAATTAACAGAAGTACATTATATATTTTACATTAGAGGGGGTAAGAGTGCTAAAGTTAATTCTTAGGTATGGGACCACTGGCTTAAATTCAGACTAGTTGCATTAAATTCTTTTTTTTTTGTTGTATTTGTCTTGCATTTTCATTCTACCTTATCAGAGACCATACATTATACATTATACACTAGAGGGGGTAAGAGTGTTAAAGTTAATTCTTAGGCATGGGACCACTGGCTTAAGTTCAGACCAGTTGCATTAAATTCTTTTTTTCTTTTGCTGTATTTCTCTTGCATTTTCATTCTACATTAGAGGGGGTAAGAGTGTTAAAGTTAATTCTTAGGCATGGGACTACTGGCTTAAGTTCAGACCAGTCACATTAATTTTTTTTTTCTTTTTTTTCTTTTGTTGTATTTGTCTTGCATTTTCATTCTACCTTATCAGAGATCATAAATTCAATAGCTTACTAATTTTAACCATCCATTTGCTGTTTAAATTGGATAAAATCCAACAAACATGATTATAATGTCTTCAAACCAGATCAGATCTTATAAGTTCTCTGTTTCTAAATCCTCTGTGACCCTACCCCTATTCAGTTTGAAATGATAGGCTTCGATGAAATGCCTTGAAATTAAGTACAGTGGTATGATTGTATAATTTAATGGAGTTTCTAAAATCGCTATGTGTTCCTCCATATGAGGTGAGGCTCATCTAAACTGGCTTCTTCCCCTATTTTGTTCCTTTTATTTAGGGAACATGTGTTGATGACTGTTATGTGTTTGTGGTGATGCATATTATGACCCATTTGCTATAACTATTATTGTTAGGTATGTTTCTAAATTTGGCCGTTGTCTTTTGGGAATGAAGCGATCTTTTATATGTGAATAACCCTTGTGCCATCAACTTTACTCCCTACCTCTATATATGTTGCATGTGCTAGTATTATTTTGTAGTATAAATTTGATTTTAACTGTTAATTTTATTTCTAAGATGTGATTCTTGTTTCCTTTTGGTTTAGAAGTTATCGCATCTTCTTTTGTATTATTTTGTATTATAAATTTGATTTAACTGTTAATTTTATTTCTACGATGTGATTCTTGTTTCCTTTTGGTTTAGAAGTTATCACATCTTCATTTCAGTTGTTGTACTAAATTGTGTAACTTAATTTACAGGAAAAAAAGGTCACGAAGTAGCCATGGTGGAAGCAATTCTGTTGCAGAAAATCCTGCAGAGAGGAAAAAGATAAACAATGAAGATGAAGTTGACTCTTACGATATACAAGTTTTAAATGCTCCTGCCAAAGGCTCAATGAAAGGCTTGCTCAAATTCAATGTCGAACAGCAGAGGCCAGACCATGAGTGTGGATTCTTTGTTGATGACTTGATAAGAGAACTGGATTATGATCTTGCTGATAGGTCGGGACTTCAGCTGATGGTAATGGTAGATGGTGATCCAGACTTCGACTGTGGATTTTATGTCGAAGACTTCTTGAGAACACTGGATGCAGCCCAAAGTTAGATTAGTGGAAAGCAATGACCAGTTTCGTGCAGTTTAGAGGACAGTTGGTAGTGTATATGCGGCTGAGTTGATTAGTCTTATTTTCTACGTTCCGTGCAGTTTAGAGGACTGTTGGTAGTGTATATGCAGCTGAGTTGATTAGTCTTATTTTCTACGAAGATGGATGATTATTACATTTGTCTTTCATTGTTTGGAAGACTGTTGATGATTGTTATATTGTATTTCTTCTTATGCTATATCAAACAGATTTATTTTTTTGCCATTTGTTACACTTGGAATATTGTATGTCTGTAGCATCGTTATATTGTTAAATTTTGAATATTATATGGCACTTGTTCCAGAGGCATTTTCTTGTTACCATTTGTTCTTTGCCTTTGGCCCTTGTTTTTCTATTTTACATTTTTCTCCTAGCGTTCATCATTTGGGGGTATCTAAGCTCTACTGCCTTTTAAATTTCAAGCTACCCAAAAAGTGTGCAGTGATTCATCATCTTTAAAAAAGAAGCCAGATGAGTTTTCAATGGAGACAGGGATCTCACATCAAAGGGCTCAAGGAAGATAACCACAAAACTAAATTCTTCTTTGTTGTTCTCTCAGCACGACAACGAATGAAAAAGAATGTTTGTGGGTCTTCTGAGCCATTTTAGGCTGCTTGGTTTTTCATATTCAAAGTAGAAATCTGCTTTTAGGATCAAAATAGCCATTGATTTGTTTAAGCAAGCAAAGTGGTAGGCCTGAGGAATTACATCAAACAGGATGCAATAGGTTTCTCTTATCTGATGTAAGTTTAAGCTAACATGTTATACTTATATCATTAATATGGATTCAATACTTCACTGCCAGTACAAATAAATATTAACAAGTGAAATATCTGTGAATGTGGCGCTCTTTCATTGAATGAACCTATTATGAAGATCATCATATAAGAAGAATAACAGTAAAAGTTGAAGGATTTTTCCCAACATTTTCTCTCTTGTAAAGAAAATCAAAATGAGAAAACATCTAATATGAAATGCCCGATTTCAACACCAACAAAACAATGTGCTTTTGGTGGGGATTTTCTTTTCTAAATGATATCTAAAAAGTCCGGTTCTTCATTTGATTATTCTCTCTCTCGACCATGTTTTGGTGAGTTGTGTCTAAATCGTTTAAAGCTTATGTTAGTTCTGCCCCTTATTTATGTTAATTCGTGATGACAAATTTAAATAAGAGCTCTAAATAGTAGGTTGGAACAATATTAATCTAAATATTAATGTATTAGTGATAAATATTGTATTTAACGATATATCAGATATATGCGATTATATCAATTAGAAAATATTTTATTAAAAATAGAAATATATAATATTGACAATATATCAATGATTTTTTGGAAAAATAATATATTAACTGATATTTGTTAGTTTTCAGCAAAAAAACATAAGATATTTTGATCAAATTTCATAATTTAACCAATATTTTAAAAAAAAATTGGTTAAATTTTTGAAATTTTACCCATTTACAAAATTTAGTCAACATAATCAATATGTCCAAAATATCAGCCAAAACATTCTTAGTTAATTAGAAGTAAAATAATAACTTGAGAACTTCTGATAAATATAATAAAATTAGTCCTATGGCAATAATTTGTGTGATGGAAAAAACTTTTGATTTAGGTGATAAATCCTTAAAAACTTGTGTGCAATTAAGGACGAAATTAAGGTAGGTCAGGTGGCATGAGGTTAGCTTTTTAAAGGTTAATCTCAATCCGACCCAAATTTAATTTAAGGTTTTAATCTTTCAAATCAATTCAACCCTCATATAAAAATTACTTAACCAAACTTACTTATTTTTCGAGTCAAGGTATACAAGTCAAGTCAAAATCCAATCCAATTTTCATCTCTATATGCAATAAATAATGAACAACTACTACTTGGTTTTGATCCAATCGCCATTAACCAGTCCGAAAAGTAAATAGGTTGGGTTAAGTATTTTTTATACTAAAGTGGAGGGTTATTGACGATCTACAAATAGAGCCATCATGACTGAACCTTTCAATAAATATAAGTTGGAGGTTCCAATCTCAAATATGCCCAAATCGATTAACCCATTTAATAAATAAGTAATGACTCTGAGACGGTGACTCAAGTACAAATTAGACCCAGTTCCGAAACCAACTCAATTTCTTGCCATGTGCTAATGAGCATAACTCAACTTCTAAAGTCAATGTTCTAAAGACCAAAGAGTTGATCAATCCATTTTTATCATGATTTAGTCTAATTAGATTCAACTATTTGGTCAAACTACTTGAACTATATTTTAGCATAACATCTATGTGATACTTTTTATAGTTAAAATCAGGGATTGAAATACGGGGTGAACCGGTATATCGGCCAATATGCATATCGGCCGATATACCGGCCGGTAACTTTCTCTCTCTTCCGGTTTTTTTTTTTTTGATTTTTTGTCCGATTTTTTTTGGGTAATGTCGGAAAATTTTGGGCTTCTTGAAAATGTAATTTTTTCATTAAATATCGGTCACATACATATTCAAATTATTTATTTAAGTTTCATCTATTTTTAATATTAAAATTAACAATAGATGATGTTAACTTATAAAAATTTGAAAATGTCCCATCAATAACTCTCAAGTCTCATCAAGAAGTAGATCCTATTATATAATTAATCAATCTAGGAAAATTAATAATAAAAATAAAAATAAAACTTCTTATCTCATAGCTCCACACGCTCAAGGACCTTCTAATATCTTTGGATCTCTTGAGATTAATATTTTTAATCTTTGAAGAATCAGTTATTTTAATTTACATGTTTTTTAGACAATTAATTAAAAGCAAATATATAGAAAATAGAAGATTTGGAGCTATGAGAGTATGCTTCGTACCTTTTCATACTCTGGGAACAATCAAATTTTCCATCCTCTAAAGTTAATCAAATAATAATATTTTAATCCAATAGTTTTTCTTAATCTCTTTAATCTAATTCAAATATTAGAATCCACCAATTACCAAATCATGTTTTTAAAATTTTCAAGAAGTGGTAATAAAAGGTAAAATAGTATTTTATAAGTGAAGATCTCTAAATAATATCATATTGTTTATTTTTTTTTAGACTATTAGTTATCTATCAAAATTTGAATTCACTTTAAGTAGATCTCAATGAAATTGAATTTCATATCTCAAAATTTGAATTACATCAAAGCTTGTCCAAATTTTTTCAAAACAAATGTAATATTACTATGGATCCAGCTCTTCATATGGATAACACGGGACGTGGAAATAAAATCTTGCATACGTCTCTTCCGGAAGTCGCTCATCATTAGACGTGTAGTCGGATGTTGATGATGGATTGTGGTATTGCCAACTATCAGATGAGGGTTGCGACTGACGATCTGAAATCGACATGGACTGCATATTACTGGATAATGAGTTCGTGTCGAAGTGCCCATAGCTCGGTTGATCATAATATCCTGTTGGCGTATATCCGAAAGATACATATCCTTCACCGGGCAAGTTTGTTCTGCCATGAGGAGGTGTATGTTGCCTATCATCCTGTTGGTAATGGACTTCACTCATGTTGGGATAATACCTCGGTGGGCCGGCAGGCTCAATATCCACAACAATATTTGGATGAGTAAAATCCAACCCATCATCTGACCCATTACCGTCATCGGTAGATGAATCAGAATCAGATCTAGCCGACCCATAATCACGTCTGCTGGGTTGGCTGCTCGGAACAACAAGTTCTTTTCCTCTTAATGATCTCCTCCTCTGTGAAGAGCTAGATACCCCATCTGTCCTAATGGGCCGTTCACTAACAGAATGACGACGTGGAGCCATCCTTGTACTTGTCTGACGTTCTAGACCCATATTTGGAGGGCGGGACACACTTATTGAATGGCGGCGACCTTCATTTTCCACTTCGTCCTCGGAATCTTGCAATTCTCTCAACTCTATACTTTGATCTAAAAATGATATATCTAGATCATGCAGTACAGGTTGTTCTTCCTCTTCGATCCATTCACTTAATGGATCATTATAGGTAAATAGAGACTCGAGGTCGATCGGGACGAAAAAATCATCGGCATCTTCACGTGTCAACTCGGGGTACCTCCTCAAATTCCTTGCCCTTAGCCTCTAATTGTAGTGTAGGTACACTAAATCATTAAGTCTTTGAGATGATAATCTGTTTCGAGGCTTGCTATGGACATATTTAAATGTCGACCAGTTACGCTCGCAGTTGGTTGCACTGCACGTCTGGCTCATCAGCTTGATGGCATACTTCCTCAATATAGGTGAGCTGTTGCCAAAATATGTCCACCATTGTGTAGCACTCATCGTCGCCGTCTCTCTCAACCTAACATCGGCAGCTTCATCCGCAAATTACTCCAAGCGGTTCTCATAATTGTGTAACTTCAAAACAAAAATGAAACACAATTACTATTATCGGATAATGAACAACTTTCAAATCATCGAAAATATAGAGATCATAATGAACAAAAGTAGTACATCTCTAAAACATGCCGCCCGTTCACCATGATGCATGACACCCATAATCTCCAATGTCCGTCTTACGCAGTTACGAATTGAGTCGGTCGACAGTTCTAAACCTAACTCATTAGGTTTCTTTGAGAAAGGATTCAAATAATATGCTGCTAAGTGAAATACAATGCGATTTGCCTAAATATAAGATATGCACAATAATAAAATATAAACACACTAGCGAATAAAAAACTAACCTGCAACGAACTGTGGGTTGGAGATGAAAAATTGATTAATCCTGTCGTTGATGATTTCTATGAAGTGAACCGGAGGATTAACTTTCGCAACTTCAGTTTTAGCCTTTATCATGCATTCAAATACATAGGGGAGCGTCGGCTTCTTATCTCCGTCTACAAATCAGAGTGCTGTGACTATAGGTGCAGAGATGTTGATGGCCGATACAATACTGTCCCAGAACACTTTAGATACAAATAAGTGTGTAATGTTCTGGTAATATCTTTGATGTTCAGCGTTTCTCATGTCGAACGCATTCGCAAATGACCTACTTCTCGCCATCTTCATCAATTCTGTATTGCTTCTTAAGAAGCTCTGCAACGTAAGGAATACTGTGGCGAAACGTGTTACTGCAGGTCGCAGTAGTTCACGACGTTTCGTGTACTTCTTTATTACCTCTAAGATTCTAACATGATTGTATATAAATGTGGTGACATCCTTACACCAGTCAACTAGGTTCCCAAATTCCCTCACATTAGCAAAATCTTTGAGGATCAAGTCTATGCAGTGGGCAGCACAGGGGGTCCATAAGATCCACGGGTATGTGTTCCCGACCTTCCTCCCTCCGGACTTATAACCCGCTCCATTGTCCGTTATAATTTGGACAACATTCTCAGGTCCAATTTATTCACAGACAGACACCATCAAGCTACAAAGAAAGTCACCATCATTTACTCGGCTTGATGTGTCGTATGATTTATGATACACTGTGCCACATTGATTATAAATGAGGAAGTTAACGATACTACGGTTATCGTCACTCTTCCAGCCATCCGACATAAGGGTTACTCCCGTATCCTCCCAGGAAGACTTAAAATTATTTACCCATTCTCGGATCCGCTGTATTTCACGGGGGATGAACGTTGTAGAAATCTCATACGGCGATGGGAAGTTGATATTAGGTCCAGCAGTTGCGGATGCAAAGCACACAGACTTAAAATATGGATTTAAGATTTCAGTCGGTGGCCGATGGCTGTCGGTGAAAAACTTAGTGACTGCCGTCCCAACCAATTGTTTTGCCGTCTCTTTGTCTACTTGATTTATTTTTCCTTGTTTCAAGGAAGTTGGTCTGTCCCACATTGGATCACCAGCACCAACTGTATTCGGATTTACACCGTAGCGTTCAGGCCTTACTTGTTCTCATCCTCTAAATGCATTTTTAATGGAATTCCATCGGCCCATAAGTCCAGATTTTTGTCTGGATGATCCACGCGCAGTCCCTGATCCACTCGCACCGCCTGTGTAGAGTATTAAAATTCAGTATTTGGCATTTTAATGTAATTGAGAAATAAATTGCTTTTGTTACATTGAACAATTAATTTAAAGAAATTAACCTGCACAACTCTGCCTTCTCATCTCATGTTCGCGGCGACTAATTCGCATTGCACGCCGCAGGTCTCTGTCCTCCTCAATCTCGTCTGGATCCTCTTCTGAAGACGACGGGACATTTTCCACGTATTGACCCTTCCTTTCACTTTCTAAACAGTCGGCCATTATGTGACCGATAACATGCTCTTCTGCTTCAGTCCTTATTTTCTTTTTTTTCGCATTCACTTCCAGTAGTTGCCTGCAAATAATTTGCGCTTGTGCTGGTGTGCGTTTGCAAGCGGCTACATCTCCCGTCTTTCCGGCTATATGTGCCTTCAAACGGGTTATTCCTCCAGATACCATCTTATCACAGAAGTTGCATTTGACTTTTTTGTTACTATGTCGTTCACCGAACGACCATGCTGGATCTTCATTGTTCTTAGCCATTGCTGTTTAAAAATCTGATTTTTTTGATACATTTACACATTTTTGGGCAATTTATCACATGAAAATAGGGGATTAAATGATAAAATTAAGAAAAACATCATCTGCTGTGAACCTGAAACTTTTTACAGTAATAACATACTACAAAGTCAGAGGCTTCATTTAAAAAAGAATCTGATTTTTTTGATACATTTACACATTTTTTCACAATTTATCACATGAAAATGGGGGATTAAATGATAAAATTAAAAAAAATAAATCATCTGCTGTGAACCAGAAACTTTTTACAGTAATAACACACTAAAAATTCAAAGGCTTCATTTAAAAAAACAATCTGATTTTTTTGATACATTTACACATTTTTTCACAATTTATCACATGAAAATGGGGGATTAAATGATAAAATTAAAAAAAAAAATCATCTGCTGTGAACCAGAAACTTTTTACAGTAATAACACACTAAAAATTCAGGGGCTTCATTTAAAAAAATAATCTGATTTTTTTGATACATTTACACATTTTTTCACAATTTATCACATGAAAATGGGGGATTAAATGATAAAATTAAAAAAAAAAAATCATCTGCTGTGAACCAGAAACTTTTTACAGTAATAACACACTAAAAATTCAGAGGCTTCATTTCAAAAAAGAATCTGATTTTTTTGATACATTTACACATTTTTTCACAATTTATCACATGAAAATAGGGGATTAAATGATAAAACTAAAAAAAAAACCTCATCTACTGTCAAATACTACTTTTTTTACGTTCACAAACACTACTCACTGATGGGGTTGGGTTAAAAAATATTCATATGTTTTGGGTACGTTTACATATTTTTTCATAATTTATCACATGAAAATGGGGGATTAAATGATAAAATTTAAAAAAAAAACCTCATCTACTGTCAAATACTCCTTTTTTTATAGTTCAAAAACACTAATCACTGAGAGGGTTGGGTTAAAAAATATTCATACGTTTTGGGTACATTTACATATTTTTTCATAATTTATCACATGAAAATGGGAGATTAAATGATAAAATTAAAAAAAAACCTCATATACTGTCAAATACTACTTTTTTTACAGTTCACAAACACTACTCACTGAGAGGGTTGGGTTAAAAAATATTCATACGTTTTGGGTACATTTACATATTTTTTAAGAATTTATCACATGAAAATGGGGGATTAAATGATAAAATTAAAAAAAAAACCTCATCTACTCTGAAATGATTTTTTTTTAGTACACACATACTAATCACTGAGAGGGTTGGTTTAAAAAATATTCATACATTTTCGGTACATTGACATATTTTTTCATAATTTATCACATGAAATCGAGGTTTTTGTTTAAACATTTTAAATTAATAATTATGTTGCATGAATTTAATATTTTTTCACAGAACCTTCTTTGTAAAATCAGAGGGGTGTTTTATAAAAAAAATCAGCAACTTTTCCCAATAATTACTATTTATTAATTTTTATAATGTTTTGTAGTACATTTTCACTTTAGAAAATAAAAGAAAATGAAAACGAAAACTAATCTGCATGAAAAAAAATATCATACATTCATAATAACTTCTATGCTAAATGTTTAAGGCTTTAAGGATAAAAAAATCACTATCAATAATTAATAATCCATATTTCTAAAACAACAACATATTACAAAAAATACATTAAATATTAAACTATACATTAAAACCATAAAATATTTGGATCAGAAGGCTAAAAAATTAAAATGGAATAAAAACTTACATGAAAATGAAGATCAATATATTTCTAGTACTTTGAACGGAATGATCTTCTAAGATAAGCCAATAATACATAAGGATTTCCAATCTAGCCGGATGACCGTTTGTTAGATGGGGATAGGAGTTAGAAAATATCACTGCTGGATGAGTGAGTTTCGGAATGAATTTGTGGCTGAATGAAGAGATGTATGGGGTACTCATATAGGGGAAGAGTTCGGTCGGTTCAGATCACGGGTTTGCAAAAAAAATATTAAGAAATTCAGGCGTGGGAAACAGAACGAATCCCACAGCCTGTTGGATGGGATATGACCCAGGATTCCTGGGCGATATTTTGGACGATATATCGCGCGATATATCGTCTGTGATATATCGCCCGATAACCGTTTAAAATATCGCCGATATTATTTTTTATTTAATATTATCAGAACCGTTACGGGCCGATATTGGGGGTTATCGGCCGATATTTTGGACCGATAAACGGTCCAAATATCGCCCGATATATGTACCAAATATCGCCGATATCCAGTGGGTCCCACTACCGATAATTTTTTTTTTTTTTAAAAAAAAACCAGACTTTCCAGACCGATAAATAGTATATCGGGCGATATTGCGTCCGATATACGAACCGATATATCGCCCGTATCGGCCGATATTGTATTTTTTTTTTTTTTTAAAAAAAATGAAAAAAAATGTAATAAACCGATATTTGCCAATATCGGCCGATATTGGGGCCGATATTGGAGACCGTTTATCGTCCATATCGGCCGATATTCCAACTGTATGGCCGATACTTATCGTATTGGCTGATATTGATCGGTTTGAAAAAACCGATATATATCGGCCGATACGATATGTATCGGCCGATATTTACACCTTAGGTTAAAATTAAAAGCCAAAAATTATGAAAAATGTAAAGTCAAGTCACAACATTGCAATAGGCCAATATTAACAATGGTAAAAACTAAAAACTATTCTTTAAGAAAAATAGGATGATAAAAAATAAAATAAATAAAAATTATAATAGTTTTTAAACTAATTGAACCGTTTCAAGAACCGAATCATCTTAGAGATTGGTGTAGGTTGAACTAGGTCAATCTATACAATTCATTTTGGTTTTTGAAACATTGCCTAAAATGTAGGGTGTATTTTTTACTAATATGGCCCATTTAGTTACAAATGTACCATTCATAAATTTTAATTATAATAAAATTTAATTGATCAAATCAAAGTAATTTTTTTTAGATTCAGTGGATCCATTACTATGGACAAAGTAGGCCCTATACATGGAGCTCACGAGATGTTTGGGATGGTCAAAGACGTAAAAGGGCCACTTAGCTATCAAATTTTAAGATTGATTTTGATAATTGTAAAAGTTTAGCTCCTTACAATCTAAAAAAAAAATAAATTATGAGTAGTCAAAAAATAAAAAAAAATTATAATCGATATGATGATTTGAAAGTATTCGATTTCATTTTATGATATGAATAGCTAAAACAAGATAATTTAGGTAAAAATAAGTAAAAAAAAAGAGAGAAAATGATATTTTAAAATTAAATTTGGTGAATTAAAATGATTATGACAATTTTTTTGGTATGTATATCACTAATTTTCAATTTATATTTTTTTATTTTTATAAATAAATTACCGATTCAATATATTATACATTTCTCATTGCGTTAAATTTTTTGACAGATTAATAAATAATTGAACTTTTTTTAAGTGAATATATATTTTCAATTTTTTTCTATATAGATCTTTTGTTTTTAATTTTGTAAATTGATTATTTTATTAATTTATTTTCAGAAACACATTTTTTTTATATATTATATACTTTACGTTCATACAAAAATTAATATTATATATTCTATTAATTAATTATCTTATTGTAAAACATATATTTTTCTAGGTATTGATGTTATGAATAAAAATTAAAACGTTTTGAAATTTAAATTTATTTACAGCTGGAGTTCGGAAGACGCAACTTCATCGCTTGAGACTCTCGCCCGAGTCCCGACTCTCAGTGGTATAAAACAGTTCCTTCTTTAGTAAGTCTCAGGCACACTGTTTTCACTTTTTCTCTCTCTCTCTCCCTTCTACCGCCTGAGAAATTCGACCATCGCTCTTGGTGTTTGGGTTTCGACCATCGCTCTTGGGTTTCAACGTTTGCTCTCGATTTTTAGGGTTTCAACTTTCGCTCTTGGTGTTTCGTTTTCATCTTTGGCCATGAATACGAATACGGTGTCTCCATCTACTCTTTCTCCTCTCGGCGGCCAATGGTATCTATCACTTCTTTCTTTCTCCTCTTTTTTCTTTATGTTTTCTCTTCAAACCTTTTCTTTTAATTTTCATTTTCCTTTTATTTCAATTCCTTTTTCTTCTTCTTTCTTCTTTTTGTTTTTGTATGGTGTCTAATTTCTTTTTCACATTGTTTCTTTCTTCTTCTTGTTAACGGTAATTTTTTCTCTCATTTTCTTTTTATTCCATTCTTTATGGTGTTATCATTTTTTGCCCCTTCATCTTCAACCCTATTTTCCTTAATTATTTGTTTCTTTTTCATTCCCTATTTTGTTAATTCAGGAATACAGTATTTAGATTTTATTCGCAGCAGTACTATATTATTTGGATGAAGTTATTCAGTTTCACTGTGAAACTTTATGTATTTTTATTCTTTCATTATCCGTAAGAGTAGGGTAACAATTCTTCTATATTTAGAAATAGGGACTCAAACACCCCCATTTACGGGAATTGCTAGGGTCTATGTCTTTGGGACCCTTTCAATTTGGGATTAAGTTAAACTTCATTTTTCTCCTAGACCCTATTGTGTATTTTATATTTAAATAATATTATTCACATGTGTAATGTTTATTATGATGTTTATGTTATTTAATAATCTGTATAAATTTCCATCTATTCTTGAAACCATTGATGATCTATCTCTCAGACCTTATGAGCCATATAATTGTTTGTTCATAATAAAATTATAAATTAACAGTCCATCTACGTACAAGGTGAAAGATCACTAGGTTTAGGGCCTAGTTGGCTTCCAAACTTTCAAGATTCAAGATTTTCTTTCGCTGGATAAGATTAATGGATACAATATTTTATATATAACTGTATAAAAATATTTTATAAATGTTAATTGTCTATTTTGTAGAATTTTATAATCTGATTCTTGAGTCTTAGATATTTTCTTGATTAAGATATATGTTTTGAAAATCTTATATCAAATTAAATTTCTATTTAAAATCTTAATTTAAATGAATTAATATAAATTTGACCCAACTCAAATTGATCACACCCAAGTCTTGGTATAACTGATTTAGCCGCTATACATAGCCCTAATAATATATCTATTAACCATATGAAACATGCTTGATTTAAGATGGTGGGCTTTCCAATCCAATGGTGAGGGAGACAATAATTTCCCCCACCCATAAACCCTGGAATTAAACCACTTTTGGTGTGCTACCTTGAATTTTCAAAAGACATGACTGCTCATTTCAAGCCAAAACGGCCTCCCAAACAGATTTGAAATTAGTGAAAATCTGCCCCACATGCTGTAAAGGAAGTGCTTGAATTTCATTAGATGGATAACAAATACAATTGACTTGAAATCTTCCTAAAAAAGATTCATAATTTGCCTAAGAGTGATGAAACATCATAAACTCTAGAATCAATTAACAGAAGTACTTATATATTATACATTAGAGGGGGTAAGAGTGTTAAAAGTTAATTCTTGGGTATGGGACCACTGGCTTAAGTTCAGACCAGTTGCATTAAATTCTTTTTTTTTTTGTTGTTGTATTTGTCTTGCATTTTCATTCTACCTTATCAGAGACCATACATTATACATTATACACTAGAGGGGGTAAGAGTGTTAAAGTTAATTCTTAGGCATGGGACCACTGGCTTAAGTTCAGACCAGTTGCATTAAATTATTTTTTCTTTTGCTGTATTTCTCTTGCATTTTCATTCTACATTAGAGACCATAAATTCTTTGAGGGGGTAAGAGTGTTAAAAGTTAATTCTTAGGCCTGGGACTACTGGCTTAAGTTCAGACCAGTCACATTAATTTTTTTTTTCTTTTGTTGTATTTGTCTTGCATTTTCATTCTACCTTATCAGAGATCATAAATTCAATAGCTTACTAATTTTAACCATCCATTTGCTGTTTAAATTGGATAAAATCCAACAAACATGATTATAATGTCTTCAAACCAGATCAAGATCTTATAAGTTCTCTGTTTCTAAATCCTCTGTGACCCTACCCCTATTCAGTTTGAAATGATAGGCTTCGATGAAATGCCTTGAAATTAAGTACAGTGGTATGATTGTATGATTTAATGGAGTTTCTAAAATTGCTATTAAAAGTGTGTTCCTCCATATGAGGTGAGGCTCATCTAAACTGTCTTCTTCCCCTATTTTGCTCCTTTTATTTAGGGAACATGTGTTGATGACTGTTATGTGTTTGTGGTGATGCATATTATGAACCATTTGCTATAACTATTATTGTTAGGTATGTTTCTAAATTGGCCGTTGTCTTTTGGGAATGAAGCGATCTTTTATATGTGAATAACCCTTGTGCCATCAACTTTACTCCCTACCTCTATATATGTTGCATGTGCTAGTATTATTTTGTAGTATAAATTTGATTTTAACTGTTAATTTTATTTCTAAGATGTGATTCTTGTTTCCTTTTGGTTTAGAAGTTATCACATCCTCTTTTGTATTATTTTGTATTGTAAATTTGATTTAACTGTTAAATTTATTTCTACGATGTGATTCTTGTTTCCTTTTGGTTTAGAAGTTATCACATCTTCATTTCAGTTGTTGTACTAAATTGTGTAACTTAATTTACGGGAAAAAAAGGTCACGAAGTAGCCATGGTGGAAGCAATTCTGTTGCAGAAAATCCTGCAAAGATGAAAAAGATAAACAATGAAGATGAAGTTGACTCTTACGATATACAAGTTTTAAATGCTCCTGCCAAAGGCTCAATGAAAGGCTTGCTACTTGGAGATACTTCAAAAGATTTCCCACAATCACATAGTGAGGTGGAAGGGCCAATGGGTCATGACGTCAAATTCAATGTCGAGCAGCAGAGGCCAGACCATGAGTGTGGATTCTTTGTTGATGACTTGATAAGAGAACTGGATTATGATCTTGCTGATAGGTCGGGACTTCAGCTCATGGTAATGGTAGATGGTGATCCAGACTTCGACTGTGGATTTTATGTCGAAGACTTCTTTAGAACACTGGATGCAGCCCAAAGTTAGATTAGTGGAAAGCGATGACCAGTTTCGCGCAGTTTAGAGGACAGTTGGTAGTGTATATGCGGCTTTGAGTTGATTAGTCTTATTTTCTACGTTTCGTGCAGTTTAGAGGACTGTTGGTAGTGTATATGCAGCTGAGTTGATTAGTCTTATTTTCTACGAAGATGGATGATTATTACATTTGTGTCTCTTTCATTGTTTGGAAGACTGTTGATGATTGTTATATTGTATTTCTTCTTATGCTATATCAAACAGATTTATTTTTTTGCCATTTGTTACACTTGGAATATTGTATATTACAGTACAGATAGAGTGTAAATTTGAGGATAGAAAATACTGTATGTCTGTAGCATCGTTATATTGTTAAATTTTGAATATTATATGGCACTTGTTCCAGAGGCATTTTCTTGTTACCATTTGTTCTTTGCCTTTGGCCCTTGTTTTTCTATTTTACATTTTTCTCCTAGCATTCATCATTTGGAGGTATCTAAGCTCTACTGCCTTTTAAATTTCAAGCTACCAAAAAAGTGTGCAGTGATTCATCATCTTTAAAAAAGAAGTCAGATGAGTTTTCAATGGAGACAGGGATCTCACATCAAAGGGCTCAAGGAAGATAACCACAAAACTAAATTCTTCTTTGTTGTTCTCTCAGCACGACAACGAATGAAAAAGAATGTTTGTGGGTCTTCTGACCCATTTTAGGCTGCTTGGTTTTTCATATTCAAAGTAGAAATCTGCTTTTAGGATCAAAATAGCCATTGATTTGTTTAAGCAAGCAAAGTGGTAGGCCTGAGGAATTACATCAAACAGGATGCAATAGGTTTCTCTTATCTGATGTAAGTTTAAGCTAACATATTATACTTATATCATTAATATGGATTCAATACTTCACTGCCAGTACAAATAAATTTAACAAGTGAAATATTTGTGAATGTGGCGCTCTTTCATCGAATGAACCTATTATGAAGATCATCATACAAGAAGAATAACAGTAAAAGTTTGTAAAAGTTGAAGGATTTTTCCCAACATTTTCTCTCTTGTAAAGAAAATCAAAATGAGAAAACATCTAATATGAAATGCCCGATTTCAACACCAACAAAACAATGTGCTTTTGGTGGGGATTTTCTTTTCTAAATGATAACTAAAAAGTCCGGTTCTTCATTTGATTATTCTCTCTCTCGACCATGTTTTGGTGAGTTGTGTCTAAATGGTTTAAAGCTTATGTTAGTTCTCCTTATTTATGTTAGTTCATGATGACAAATGTAAATAAGAGCTCTAAATAGTATGTTGGAACAATATCAATCTAAATGTTAATGTATTAGTGATAAATATCGTATTTAACGATATATCAGATATATGCGATTATATCAATTAGAAAATATTTTATTAAAAATAGAAATATATAATATTGACAATATATCAATGATTTTTTGGAAAAGAAAACTATATTAACTGATATTTGTTAGTTTTCAGCAAAAAAAGCATAAGATATTTTGATCAAATTTCTTAATTTTTTATCATATTTTAAAAAAATTGGTTAAATTTTTGAAATTTTACTAATTTTACCCATTTACAAAATTTAGTCAACATAATCGATATGTCCAAAATATCAGCCAAACTTTTCAATTCTCTAACAACGCCAAATTTCTAACTCATGTCCTGTTATGAATCAAGAAGGGAACGAGTAAGCCTATGGGTGTTCTTCAGTCAGGCTTGGGATGAGCTTCATTACAAAAGCCCGAGTCCATATATTTTTATTGAAGCCGAACGAGATTTGGAAGCCAAAGGTCAAGCCCGTTTCATTAAGTCCGATTATTTGGATCTCGTACCACTTTTGTTTTTTTAATTTGTTATGTAAATTGAAAATATAACTGTATAGATAAAAATTATACTTAGTTATCTACTATAATTTAAAATTTCAGTCTAAAAATTCGATTTCTATCTACTTAATCTTAATAGTCAAAGTTGGCTGACATCCTTAAAAAATATGACGCTGGTGATTTTGACGAGTGACTAGAAATTGATTTTTAATATAAAATTTTAAAATATTTTCTTTTTTAAGTATTATTTTAATCCGTACAGTTAGATTCTCACTTTATAAAATTAAAATATGTAAAAGAAATATAAATAGACCTAAAAGCCCAAAATTGATCGTCGGACAAGAATCTATATCCAAATCCATTTATTTAAATTGGATTTAGACCGGTTTAACAAATGAACACCACTGTAAACCAATGCTACACACAATCAATCACTGCATAAGAGCTCTTCACTTTTTTATTTATGTGGACTTGGCAGCTCTCTATTTCTTTTCATTTTCTTCAAAAGCGAATTATTCTATTTATTTACCAATAAACTTTTCAAAATATAGATTATAGTATTCTCTATTTTTCATATAATAGGGTCAAGTCTATTCATAATATATCTAAATCCTCATACACAATTATCTACCATCAATTATTACATGCATACATTTGACACACTGAAATAGTGTGCCCCTTCAATTTGAATAAAAAATTGTTCTTGGACTTTAAATTTTTCAATAAGTAACTTATGACAATTTTTTCTCAAGTATCATTCACATAAATACTTTCTATTTACGCTCTCTACCACAATTAAAATGCATGTATCTGAATTCTGCGTTGTGAGTCTTGTATTGAGATGAACTCTTCCACTGACAGCCTACAAATTATAAATAATAAAAAAATGTATATGGGGCATATATCATTAGGGGTACAAATTGTGCTGAGCCCAATCTATATTGACTTGACCTGATAAAAGAAAAATTAGAATGCGGGTCTATTCGGCCTTGGGCTCAAGCTCAAAAATTAGGGCCCTGTTAAATTTGTGTTGGTCTTGGGCCCTGCATTTCAAGAGCCTGACCCGACTCAAAAGCTCGAGATAGACTCACACCCGAATTAAACCGGAGGACTTATTATATCTAATATATATTTTTATATTATATTGTATTTAATTAAAAATGTTAAGTTTATAGATCATTACATCTTGCACACTCATTCTAAGCTTAACTCTTTTATCATCTTGAAATTCACCAACTCTAATCATGTATTTTTCCCCTATCCTCTCATCAAATCTTACTACCATAATTTTTAGATTTGATTTTATTATTTTGAATAGTAGACTTGAAACTTATAGATTGTCTTAGTTTGGAATTTATTTGTTTCAACTTCTATATCATGGTTTGGTTAGAAGTAAAATAATAAATGTGAAATTTAATTAATGTGATAGATGTGATGGTTTAGTGGTTATAACAATGATTTAGGAAGAGAATTTTGATTCACATCATAAATCCTATCAAAACTTTGAATGCAATAAAAAATAAATAATTATAATTTCATGTTTTATACTAATGATAAAATTGATTTGAACTAAATTGAATAAGGGTCCAAAACACAAAGATGAGCCCGTATTTAAATTTTAGGACTTGAGCCCGATATCAAATAATTTTTACCTAGATGAACCGATATAAAGTAAATTCTCTATAATTTAGTACTCTATAAAGTTATAACCTGTCTAAAATAATATCGGCAGTTGGTCCCGACTTCAGACCTATACAAAAATGCGATAAATCTCTTTAACTCAGTACTCAATACATTTAGAATAAAAAATGTACTGCTCCAACCATTTTGTAAAGTAATATTCCATATATTCATAATACAAAATTACTGTAAAAGTAACTAATAACCTCACAAATTACATCATCTAAACTTCAGAAAAATAATCTGAGATAACCTTTTCTAGATAAACTTCCTTATTCTTTGAACTAGAACTCTATAGCAATGAATGAAGTGATTTGTTTCTATAAAGAGAAGCCGAAAGAACATTTTAATGATAGGTGAGAGTGTTAAGAAGTTTTTTATAAAGAAATATTGCTAGACCTTCTAATTTAATAACCTTTATAATGCAATATATGTACTGTGGTCCCAACCATATTACATTATAGAGATTTTACTGTAAGTATGGCTCCTATAATTACAATCTATGCAATAGCCCAAATTGACTTAAGGTCCAATTTGGCGTGCTCGAGTTGCACCCCTTTATAGAATTTAAAAAACAGGTAAAATAGGTTAAATATCACTAATAATATTTTCATATCCATTTGTTAATTATCTAAAATCAATGGAACTTTCACTTGGACAAGACAAATATCAACGACTAAGGTAGCAATTTAGCCTTGAAAGTTCGGCATAGGTTAATGTGCTAAGATAGGTATATATATATATATATATATATATAACGGTGACAACAAAAATTTCTTTAATAAAAGGAACAAAATACAGAAAAACAAAGAAAAAAAGGCTTAAGAGAGATAGACCACAAAAGAAAGTAAAAACAACAAGCTAAAACCAACAAAATACAATAAACAAACAACTCAACAAGAATAGCTATCCTCCATATAAATGAAAAAGCCCCAAATAGCTCATGTTTAGCAAAAAAATCCTCCAACCCATTACTTGATCGACTGATGAGAGAAAAAGACACCTCCATTCCCGCAATTAGCACCTTAGTCTCCCTCACCAAAGAAGTAAGCCTCCACGGCGGACGCTTTACCCCACTAGCCTATTTAATGACGTTGGATGAGTTAATCTCAATCACTATACTACCTCCTCCCATACCAGAATCTAAGATCAAGGCTCTCCTAATGCTAAGAAGCTCCGCCTCATTCGATTCCATAGACCCCACAAATTCTGAGAAAACGACACTAATGTTGCGCAAATGATCTCTAAAAACTCCCCCAATCCCAGCAGGCCCAGGCTTACCCCTAGAAACGCCATCCACATTAAATTTTAAAAAGCCAAGAGACGGGGGAGACCAGACCACCCGTTGCTTCCTCCTACGTGGGAAGGACTTCAGGTAGCCCTCCCATGACAGAAACAAGTCTCCAGCTTTGCAGTCACTGAAATCCTTACTAGCGCACAACCACGTACATAATCTCCATTTAGCAATGTGAAACAAGTCATTGAACTCCGAAGCAATTCCCTCAAATGTCCTTAAATTTTTCTCATTCCAAATAGACTACAAGACCACAGCATGTATCTTGTTCCAAACACATTTTCTCCTTGACCTCACTCTAGTGAGAAACCACGACTCCAAAACCCCTGCCCAAGATCCATGACAGGCCAGGCCCAAGAGACTCCTAAAAGATCCAAGAAACCACTCCAAAGTCTTCAAGTTACTGAACAAGTGACAAAAAGATGATCGATAGATTCCTCAGCCAGCTCACAAAGGGGGCACTTAACATCCCCCTTCGAATTAATAAGACACCTATTCCTTAGTTCAAATCTTGTCAAGACCTTCCGCTTTGCACAACACAATAAAAATAATTGAACTCTAGGTGGGCCTAAACTTTTCCAGATAAGAGTCTTAGGAACCTCTGAACGAACCAAGTTCTGAGAAGCTAATTTAACCAAAGATTTGACAGAAAAGATCCCGGAGGAGTTCCCCGTCCAAATAAGGTCAACATCGCACTCTAATTTTAAAGGACTTCGCATATGTGAAGTGATGCGGACATCAAATTTTGGCATATGATCCATTTTGACCAATTCTATCAATATGGCCCATATGATCGATTTAAAATTTTTCAACGATATTGTTCATGTAACCAAAATTCAACACACTCCCATTTTCTTTTAAAAAAAAATTGTATCGGCTGAAATTTGTTAGACTAGATCTAAACCGAAACATAAATATTAGCACTCTTTAAAAAAAAATGTATTGATTAAATTTTAGTAAAAATTCAGTAAAAGAATTAATATTTTTTTTGCAACTTTGGGTATAATTCTGGTCAATGGATGATAAGATCGATTGATAGATTTCAAATAAACTGAAAGGGTTGGAGTGATGATCAAGAATCCACTTCGTGAAGTGAAGGTCTTGAATTCGTTTTCCACTCAATCTGAAAGGATCACTCTCCATAGATTTATTCGGTATGTGAAGTTAGATTGGCACATGTTTTTAATTAATATAATAAAATTTAATTAAAAATAATTTGAAACTCAAAATCTTAAAAATATGTCAAATCAATACAACTTTTGGTGATCATGAAATTCAAACATAGACTTTGGCCGCCCATCCTAACAAAGTTATTAGGTGCACCGATCATTTCGAAATTAACTATAACTTTGGCGTGTAAAACCCATCCACAACGGTGCACCTATGCGGTGAACTGAGTGGTGCACTTATAATTATGAGCGGTGCACCTATAATTTCATTTTTTAAAGGAATTAAGAAGAGTGAAGGATAAAGTAGACTTTTCACATAAATTTTTTAAAATCCGCATCTCCTTAAAAAAAAAAAAATCTTTGTTTGGATGGGCAATCATAGACTTTTCGTTAAAGAAAAAGTAGCTTACAAAGTAGAGCCACTTAATGGTGACTGGTGAGTGGAGAGGTCAGTTAGAATTTGGGTTAGAAATCAGAAATTTTAGTCACATTTGTTGGGCTAGGTCAAGGCCAAAAGTTGGCCAACGGTAGCAAAATTATCTACAATGATCGTAGTCTTGCAGTGTAGTTGTCCCTTTTTCAAGGATTTGAAGTTCAACTCAAAGTTGCATGAGACGTTCTTTGGATTGTGATGAGGACTCTTCCAAGAGTATCTCATTCAACCTTTGATGTGATGAGGTGGACAAAGGCTGCATTTGTATTGGGGTAAAGGAGGTGGTGGGGGTAACTCCCTATTACCCTCGTTTGGTAATTGGGAGGCTCAAGGGATAACATCTCTCTTTATTCCCATTTTTTCACTTTTTAAATACCACTTTCATACAAAGGGTATTTATTTTAAATATCCTTACTCCTAGGTGCACCCCCTGAAAAATTATCCTCCATCCAAACACAACCTATATAGTTGTAGTGATTCATAGAGTGAGGATGAGCCATCCAAGAATCAATTGATCTTGTCCAGCACATATATAGTAAAACTCAGGATAAATCTTTTTTCTTTTAAGACTAAGGTGTTTAGGCTCTTAGTGCATCTGATTAATTTTTGTGCAATATGTATATCTCTCTATCTACACATACAGAGTAAAACTACGGTGAGTAGCCCTTTGCGAGAGTAAAAATTGAACTCATGACCTCTCACTTTCACAAGTGGGTTAAATGGTTTTTGAGGGGATATTCTTATCATCAGAAAGATATATGAGTGAGTAATGATTGGTGCTATCTACAAATGCATAAAGATTGTGATCAATGAGAAATAAACACCAAAATAAGATAATTTTCATAAACTATTCTTCTTTATTTAAGATACATTCAAACTTATAAGCTAACATATAAATTCAAACTCTAAACCTAATATTAAATCAAACACATCTGGTAATGAAAGATTAACACAAAATTAGAATTTTAACACAATAAAAGCTCTAATCTATTATAATAGAAACTAGTTGTAAGCGCCACATAAAAAAAATAATATCTGTCCAACTTAACATAAATGGATGGACTAATGTTAGAGGAGGGAAGAATTGTTGTGGTGATAGAGGAGTTGGCATTCATTGTATTGGCAGCTGAGGAATGGAATAGACTGGAGTCTTTATTAGCTCTGTACTGAGAAAAATTCAAGTAAAAGATGAAATGTCGCGTGAGACAAATATTACTATATGTAGATATGTTTACACTAAATTAGCCTCACTCAAAGGTATAATAAATCAGCCTCTCTTCAAAGGTAAGAATACTACGTGAAATTATGCACATATTCAGAAGAGAGGGATACGACTGTCTTAGAGAGGGGGTGAATAGAAGAATCTCCAATTAATGGCCTTTTTAAATTTTTTGATTAATCAATATAAATGCAGTGGATAAAACAAGATTAATCAAGTGTTGTGTCGATAAGAGTGCACAAAGATCAATCACACAAACAAAGAGCCAAACATCCGATGTAAGTGGTTCGCAGTAAATGTAATACCCTAACCCGAATTAAGACTAAATTAATGTGATTTATGTTAATAAACCATGTTTTAACTCGTTAATCATGAAGATTACAGTCTGGGTTTTTAGGAAGTCCAAGATCAGCCCAATCAGAGCTAGATAGCTGTTTGATCCAACTCATTTAAGTTGGAAGGGCAAAATGGTTATTTTAATGATTTTGAATTATTGTTTGACTGTTGATTGAGTTAAATTGAATTCTTTGATAGAAATTTAAATTCTAAAATCATAGTCTTTAAAGTTTAAACTATATTTCTTTATTTAAGAAATATTATTATTTTAACCAGAAAAGATCCCAAGCTTTAAGAAATAATTATGTTAAATCATTTTGGAAGTTAGAAAATTGTAAGAAAAATATGTATTGTTTAATCTATGGTTAAACGTGTTGTTTTGTGTTTTTAGATTTTGAAAATAAAAACTTTTAACTCTTTTATTAAATACAAGTTGATTTATGAGGTTTATTTAAAATCAATTGTTCAAAGTGTATGGTTTTCTAAGTTTTTTATGATATTCATGATTTTTAATTTTCAATGTTTTGGATCAAATAGATTAGTTAGACAAGACTTTACATATAACTTAATTTAAGTTAATTAGAAAATGGATTTAGATATAAATAAGAAACTTTTAAAAAATTGCATTTTACTCCCTCCAGCTGCTTACCCGGAGCTGATGCAATAGAAGCACATGCGTATCCATCGACTCGTGCAAGCTACGTCCCTAACCTTCCTAACCTCCAGACTCTATTTAAGGGCAGCACTGCAATGGATTTCACTAATTTGAAATTTCCAATTCAGCTGCTTTCTTTCTGCTTCTTCTTTCACCATTATCAACAATACCTTGAGTGGAAGTTTTTTCAAGTTGCTGAAATTCAACCTAACTCTCCAAATGAAGGTAACCATTGTATTTGTCTTTGAATTTTAACATGTTTAGGATCAAACAGAACTAAATTCGGTTTAGGTTTGAATCTTTAAAATGATTTTGAAATTTAGTGGAAACTTTGATTTTTTATGTGTTTTACTGGATTTATTATCAAAATCATAGGTTTTTCTTATCTGATTATTATCCAATTTATTTTGAAATTATAGTAGATTGATAGAGGAACACATTTCTAACCAGAAGGATGTGAAAAATGAATTCAGAAAACCCACTGTTTTTTAATTCGTAATTCACTATGTCTGTCCTGTCACTGCACTGGTTGCAGGTGACAAAGGAAGAAGAAGATCTTCGGAAGATCCGAGACTTGGCTCGGAAGTTCCGAACTTCTGATTCGGGGTTTCGAAGCGAGAAGAGGCCAACTGTTCCTCTCTTCCTCTGCTGGATAGGTAGGACGTTCCGAACCATTCGGAAGATCCGAGCAGACTTCGGCAAGTCCGAGGCAGACCAACTGTTTCTTTGTTTTGCTGTATTCTGTTCGGAACAGGCTGGGAAGTTCCGAGACCTAAACTTCAAAATTTCTGAAGGATCAAACCCAGGTTCCGAAGGTTCTGTTAAACCCAGTATTTAGGCAGTGGCTCGGAAGTTCTGAAACCACAGTACCTGGTTCTGAGGCATGTTCCGAGGAATCCAGAACTGGTTCTTAAGACATGTTTAGATTGTTTAACTTAAATGTCATGTTAGATTTTAATCATAGGATTTGATGTTATGTTGTTTAGAACCAGATTTTTAATTAAAAATAGTATTAACCCTTGTATGTCTTATTGCCTTGTGTGTTCACTTCCAGAGCGATACTCTCTACCGTAACGCAGCGGAAACGCCGCTCGGTAGCTATCTGTAGCGCATCGATTAATTTCGTCGCTTGGTAGAAATGAAGGGATCGAGCATTGAGTGATTTTTTTTTTTATCTTTAGGCCTAACTCAATATATTTCCATGGTACAATCCAGAAGATAATATGAGTACTCGCTTGAGTATCTCATATCCCTCTAGGCCTAACTAAATACGTCTCCATAGTTAAATGCAGAAGACAATATGTATAGTGGCCTGAGTACTTTCAATTTTTTTTTTTTATTGAATGTTTTGGATAGCTAACTCCTTTGACATCAAATTAAAAAGGAGTAGTAACCTACTAGGAGGACTCACAACCATTTCGCATTGAGTTTTTCTGGAAAATAAGTAGAAAAATTTGAAATACGATGAATGTATGTTGTACAATCTATGAATGTGTATTATGATTGATTATGAGTGTATATTCATTGTATTTCTATTTGTGTAACAGATACCTGTGATACTCTACATTTTACGGTGATGAGACTTAATAATACAAGATCGGTAAATCAGGTTTTGTAAGCCTAGATCTAGTGCAATGAGTGGTTTCATGGATTTTACATAATAAGGAAAAGACCCAATATGCCAAAATGCGAGACTTAACACTGCTACCATATGAGGGATGAAAATAAGTTCTAACTATAAGAACAGAAGTGTATCACAGTGTGAGGGAGTCGAGGTCTACTAGTCTATAAACGAAGAATGAATCCACTTCCATGCATAGACTTGATATATTGCTAAGATACGTTCATATTGTTACTAATAATGTTTATCATGCATGATATTATAATGGATAATGATATTCTCCGATGTGAGAACTTGAGCATCATATTATGATGAGAGATTGGAATATGAAGTTGATGGATAATGATATTCTCCGATGTGAGAACTTGAACATCATGTTATGATGAGAGATTGAAGTATGAAGTTGATATTGATGATGATATTCTTCGATGTGAGAACCTGAGCATCATTTTTTGGTGAAAGATGAAACTATGAAGTTGATACTGCCTCCACACACACTTAGCTGCTGGGCTATGGTAGACCAGTGAAGGTCATATATTATTGGCAATAGGCCGGACCATATAGGTCATATATTGGCAGTAGGCCGGGTAATAGGCTGGACCATAATGGTCGTTTATGCTCTTGCAAGATGCTACATTTTGATCGTGTCAGGACTTAATGCATTTATAGTTAGTATAGTGCTTTGGTGTGTCAGTGGTATGGCAATGGTGGTGACTTGATAAATTGGTATAATAGACCAATTATGAATTCAAGTATGATAAAATGGTATATGAGACCATTTATGGTAAGTTGGTAAGAGTGGTAAAATAGACCATTCATGAATAAGATGACTGTGATTTTAAATGGTAAAAGTAGACCATTATTGTTATTATGATTAGACTCCATTGTTTAACCTATACATGTTGATGAATGCGTTATTTTAAGATCTCTTCACTGGGCTTGGAGCTCACATCCCTTACATTACAGGGTTAGCACATGAGGAGGAGGAACCTCCACCGCTGACTTTGGATGTGGGAGCCTTTGCAGTCAATCGTATTTCCCAATAATGGAAAATATATTTATTATGTCTATTTTCATGCGAATGATGTCTTGTTGATTTTAGCACCGTCTATAGTACTATAAATCTAAGCATATGTAAATCACTATATTTTCGTTCATAACTCTGATTGAATGAATGAAGATATTTGTTTGTGTAATATGTATTTGTATATGAGAACATATGATACATGTTTGAGTCCACGTAAGAAGAGCATGTGTGACATTTTCTATGATGGGCTTTTTGGCAAATTTGAAGATCCAACCCAGCTAGGTTGTGGTTGATTGGAAAAAAAATAGTAGCGTTCCGGGCCCAATATTGGGTTAGGGTGTTACAGTAAATCCCTCATACGTCCACAGTTGGACTCATTAGGTTATCCCAAATTCACTATGAGGGGAATTACGTCTTCACAAATAGAGAAGAAATTACACCTTACTCAAATAAAGTGAGACTGTCACCTAGCTCAAATCCTAGTTTTGAAAGGTTCAACCTACCCCAGTCTACTCCTTGTCCCTCTAATGTTTAGAGTGGTTCAAGCACATTACTTTAATCCATTATAGCAGATGATTTAAAAATAAATCAACACAGAAGAAACACTTGCCTTTGTAGCTTTGCAAATGAAGATGTGTTTTCGAAGACTTTCTCCTAATGTGATCTCATTTGATGACGAAGATGCGCCGTGTATGAACAATCACAATCTTTGGGAGTGGTTTCTAGGATTTGGATATGCAACTTGATCCTAGAAATGTTTGCCTTTTTTCTCCCAATCTCAATCAATGGATGATTGTATTTCAATAGTTCACCAAGTGAAAAACTTAGAGAGATTTGATCCTTGAATTTGCTTATTGAATTTGACAATAAAGTCTGGTAGATGAGGGCAATAAATTCTATATCTCAGGATTCCTCAAACTCTCCAAACAGTGGAGTTTAAATAGGTAAACCAATATTTTTGAAACAGTTCACCACCGTTGGGTCGAACACATCGATAGGTCGGTCAACATGAAAGTCACCTCCATCAACCATTACGTTATACATTAATGCACTCCAACAATACAATAACGGTAATAGGCCGTGCTCACTGATGGGTCGACAAGCTCACTGTCGATCGGTCGGTCCTGTTGATAGTATCGACCTGAGACTAAACTATTTAGACAGAGTTTCACATCCAGAAACTTGTCAAAACCAAATCGACACATCGATACCATCAATGGGTCGATCCTGTTACATTCGATGGGTCGATGACCACGATCGTATCTGTCTGGGAGTAACTCAAAAGTACAGAGTTCTAAACAACCAGAACTCAATCAACACAAGTCGACATGTCGTGCACACCGATGGGTCTGTCCTGTCCATATCGATGGGTTGGTATGCACGATACTGTCGATATGAGAGCAACCCAATATGACAGTGGTTTTCAACCAGAACTTTTGTCATTCCGGTCGATGTATTGGAGACCTCGATGGGTCTGTGCTATCTGCACCGATAGGTCGACAAACTCGATGTGTCGACCTGACAGAGAATCAGATATGCAAGTTTAAGTTGATCTGGTTTTGTGACTGTCATGGGTGCACATAGGCTTCAATATGTTTTTACCAACATTTTCTCAAAGCCTAGGCAAGGTCCATGTTGATGTGCAGATTTTAAATTTATAATATTTCGCAAGCGCACGAACCATTTATAGTACATCGTCATGAGTGCGAGGTCAATCCCACAGAGAACAAGCAAAATATATGCACCAAAGTATATATGTTTGGAATCTAGTGCTTAAATTATTATGTTTTCTAAAAAATAGAGATTTAAAATAAATCAAATCATAAAAATCAATCCTATTTTCATAAATTTAGTTCTAAGTTAATAATATCTCTAATTTAAGATTCAAATCCAAAAGTTAGAACATTAATTAAATCTGATTAAATTAATGGATTAATGTAGAATTTATGCATAATCTCGCACCTAAGTTCAAGAAAACAAAATTAAAGTTTATTTTAAATTAGATCTCAAACTAGCTAACACATGCTGAAGGAGTGATTTGTATAAACAAAATAAAATACATGAGTATTAAAATGCATGATAAACAAATTGAAGAATTTAAAAGAATTGAAATTATTAAAATACAACATACAAGCAAACGATTTAACGTAGCTATAGACATAAATTAAATTTACAAATAAAATAAATGACATAATAAATAAATACATAATTTAAAGGTGGTTATGAAATTATTCTCACATTGCCCAAAATAAATAAATAAATAAGAAATCGAGATCTTAAATTCAACATAGAATTCAAAAATCAATTTACACCATTTAATTAAAATTCATAATCTTTAATTTAATTAAAGTCTAGTTCTTAGATTTAACATTTATAACCTAAGCACTTTAATTAATCAAAGAATGTAAATTTAAAATTAAAAGAAAGCATGAAAGAAAGTTTGAATAATCAGCCTTTTCAAGATTCTAAAATGGATATCTCTTATTTATTTAATGAAAGAATTATATACAAGAGATATGGAAAAAACAATTAAAACACAACTAAAAATCGAATTTACAATGATAACTCACTTGTGAAATTCACATGAAGCTCTGTATCTTTTATTCTTTAGGGTGTGTTCTCCAATCTCAGGTCCTCTTGAGCTCCAAGTCTAATTCTATTTTCACCATGGTCGAATGGGGTATTTATAGGCTCAAGGAATGGGCGGATGGTGGAGATTAAATCTAAGTTTAAGTCAATGGATGAAAGGATGGGAATAAATCTAATGGAATATGGGTGGTTGGGATTTTAAGTTGCAAAACTAGGGATGCAAGGTAAATTGGTGAGAAAGAAAAGGAATTGGAGAGAAAATTGGGATTTGGAGAGGAAATTGGGTATGGTCGAATTTGGCTATGTGGTTTAGGTTTTTGGTGTATGCAATGATATGAATGACTAGGATTAAATGTTAGGATGAATGAATGGATGGATGATGATGTAATGATGTGGAAAGATATGGAGGTGAAATTCAAATGGAGTGGGAGATAGAGAAAAATCGTGTATGGCTATTTTGGATTGGATTGGGAGACAAGATAGAATCTAGGTGAGGTGGAGTGGATTGGAGAGAAACAATATGGATTTTCCATCGTGTGTTAGGTGCATGGAGTGTTCTAGATTGTGTGTCCATTATGTGGAGCATAGGGTATGTGCATGAGTGCTTAAATTCTAGGGTTTGTGTATGAGATTTAGGGTTTATGAATAGATGGCTATGATTGATTGGCCTAGATCTACTGGCTCTAATATGTGATGGGTGATCTAAACGGATGAATGATTATGTAATGCATGGAATGAATGATATTCTAAGGTTAATCTATATGATGGATGATTTAGATGACCTAGATCTAATCATGATGAATGGATGGGTTGGATTGAATGGGAGGCTTGGGTTTTCCTATGCTTTATGATATGAAATAAAATGTATGAATGAGATGTATGAAATGAATGGTTTGGATTACATGATAGGGTTAATGGTTGGTGTGGATCAGTGATTGAAAATTGAATAGTTAAGATTGAATGGATAAGGAATTGGGCTTTGGATATGGGCTTAGAGTGAATTTGGGCTTAGAATTTGTGAATTTGAATATGGACCTGGAGCATTGGATCTTGAATTAGGCTTGAACTTCTTAGACTAGAGCATGGACTTGGACTTGTTGGACTTGAATTCACTCTGGCTAGGCCTACATTGGAGAATACGCATGAAGTGCTTGGTCTAGCGCAGTGTCTGGCATTTAGAACAAAGCTTGGCCCATTTGCAGTGGATCTCTAGCCCATGGATCTTGATTTCAAACTCTTGGCCTCTTTAATTGCAGACTCTCTTTAAAATTTAAATAATTAATCAAACTACTTAAACATCTAAATATTGAATTAATCCAAACTCTCATACATGGATTCATATTAACCAATTTACATTTGAAATCCTATAAGTGGCATGATTTAATTATAAAATTTTAAATCTTTCATTTTAAGTTCTCTTCCGGCAATTATCCACTCATTTATGATGATTTCCTGTTTTACCCTAATTTTCCTACAAAACTAAAATAACCATTAAATGCATCTTATATACATAAAATCAAGGATAACTGACCTTAATATTAGGGGTAAAAATGTAATATTTCAATTCTCAACAGTCCACCTAAGGGTCTGGGTTCTAACCTAAGGTCATCTATGTCCAATATACATTGAGTGATTGCCATACACATGATGAACTTGGAACTTGTGCTTGATCTTCAAATCTTTATATCACTTGAGTCTTGAATCATTCGCTTCAATTTTTCTAGACAATGCTTCTCTCGAGTCATGGAATTGACAAACTAGAGACTCGGCAGACGAAGGTACTAACAGAAAGTATACATGAAATTAAATCTATGATTGGAAACAATCAAAGTACAATAGTAAATTACAACAGAATTTTCATTACATTCCCTACATATACATCTTAAATAATTGGTAGGGAAATTTTTAGTAAGAGAAATAGTATAAAAATATTATCATATAACATCAAACATTTTTTATTTGAGAGAAATTTAACTTTTAACTTTTTTTTTTTTCATACATTATAACTTACTATACTTTTTGATATTTTAGATATTTGTCACAGTAAAAAATAAATTAGATGACTTATTTTAAAATTCAAACAATAAAAAATACATATTATATGATACTTTTAGATGTAAAAAAATTAAAGTAAAAATATTTTTACTATTTATCATTATAACATTTTTTATCAACAGACAAATGACAAATATTTTAAATGTATAAAATTAAAAAAACCTTTCTCAAACTCCAAATGCAATCTAGAAGTCTAGAACTAACTACCTGTAAAGACTTTTCGATGTCTAATACTGTAATGTACGTGCTTCAGAAAGTGATGGCTATCAACACTTAAATTCAAGGCAAGAGGGGGGCTGATCAAACTGTCAAGAAGCTCTTCTCGTAGAAGGTAAGTTTTGAGTTTAATTTATGCTTAAATTCTTCTGAACCACTATTCATGGAGTTACTCCTCATCTACTTACCTTTTGTTTGGATTGAGAGGTTTACAGATGCTCGTAGATTAGTCTCACCTCCAATATAGGATGGAGATACCTATATTAAAAAAATGATTTCATGTAAATTTCTTTTTCAAAAAGTGAAGTTATCAAGTGCGCCTCATTTATAATTAGCCCATTACAGCTCTCCAAGCTGGTATAATTTTACCATCTCCCGCCATCTATTTTAAGGTGTGGAATATGATAACTTATCCTACCAATAAATAGGATGCATGTCCCCGTTACGCCTGCAATTTGAGGGGTTTTTATGCCACTCAAGTTTAGGCTTAAATTGTCCAAACTCAAGTTTGAACTTGATCTAAGTCATTTGATTTGTAATATATATATGATAAATCGAACTTGGACTTATTTGAGTTTAGAAAGAGATTTTTTTATAATTTTATAAAGTAAAAATTATACGTTATATAAATTATAAATGTATAGAGGTATTCATTTGTTTGAATGGTCTGACCTCAACCTAAATAAATGGGCTTGATTAGGATGATTGTCCAACATGTTAAGTTGTGACTTTTACTTAAAGCTCTTTGGACGTTTAAATCTATTTATTTTATAAATTGAAAATATAGCTGTAGAGATTGAAAGAATACTTAAATAAAGACTATTTGGTAAAATATCATCTCAAAAATCAATCTCTAACCACTCGATATGAATGGCCAAAATCACCAAATGTTATATTTTAAAATATGTCCGTTAACTTGACTATTAACATCAAGTGATTTAAAATTGATATTTGTATTGAAATTTTAACTCGTGGCATGTATTTAAGTATGCTTCCAATCATTGTGGTTAAATTTTTAAGAATTTTTTAAAAATGTAAAAACTGGTGGCAGGTGTAAAATAAACGGGCTTTAAATGACGGGCTTGAACTTGACTTCAAATCTTGACGGACTTCAGACATACTTGGTCTTTTATAGAGATGCTTTTTTTACGGAGCCTGACCCAAACTTGGCCCATGATCAGGTATATATATCATTTAAAAAAATAATTTATGTCTTTTTTTAATAGGATTATGTCTGAGTTTCTCACTCGTAAATCCAATTTTTTTTTTAATGAAATATGACTCAAATTCAAATTCTCGAGCCGAACTCTAGTTTTCAATGGTAGGTCCAAATTCTAATTTATGCCCAATATTTTAAGGGGAGCGATCCTCCCACGGGCATTTTGTATTTACAAACATGGATTTTTGGAGTTATCGGTTTTACCCTTTACCGCCCGTACCGTAAAGAAAAGAAAATGTCTAGAATCGGATCACCCAACCAGATCCCTTAATCTCCCTCGGCGAGCCGAATTCACCGAATACTGGAGTGTCCAAAATCGGATCACCAACCGGATCTCTTAATGGCCTTCGGCGAGTCGAATACAGAAATGTCCAAAATCGGATCACCAACCGGATCCCTTAATGGCCTCTAGCGATCCGAATAAAGGGATGTCCAAAATCGGATCACCGACCGGATCCCTTATTGGCCTTCGGCGAGCTGAATAAAGGAATGTCCAAAATTGGATCACCAACTGGATCCCTTAATGGCGCTCGGCGAGCCGAATACAGGAATGTCCAATATCGGATCACCAACCGGATCCCTTAATGGCCTTCGGCGAGCCGAATATAGGAATGTCCAAAATCGGATCACCAACCGGAACCCTTAATGGCCCCTTGGCGAGCCGAATTCGGCGGTTGAGATAGGAATGTCCAAAATCGGATCACCAATCGGATCACTTAGAAACATGTCGGCGAGCCGATTTTCTATACACCAATTAAGACCAGAGCACTTGACATCTTAAAACTTTAGTGAGTCTTGTCTGATATATTTCAATCTCACCATTTCAAGTATAATTCAATCAATGTCCATCTGAAGTATCATATTATCTTTATTAATGAGTGTAATGATATATTTATTAAAATGGTTTTTTAATATATTGTTTTGTTGTAATTATTTCGATAAACTCATTTCAAATTACTTTTAATTCAAATATAGATATTTTCAAAACATTCATGTTCTTGGAGCCTTTCTGTCCTTTTCTTTTAGATTATGACATGTCAAATCAAATGGCCTCAATCAATTGGGCAATTTTTAGTGCTCTGATTGATGTATATTGCTGTTTCTTTTTTTTGCTTGGTATCATAGGGGCATTTTCAGTCATATTTTATCCATTATATAAACTAAAATTTTCTAGAAAGAGAGGAACTCAATTACTAGTAGGGTCGTCTACATCCTTTGCCAAGAAAGGCAATCGTATTAGGCCCCCAGACGACGAAGGCCCCTCTATCCGTGGCTGGGCTACCATCCAAGTCTCTCTCACCATGGGGGCTGAAGCTCGATGTACCTATAAAAAGGGTTCTTGTTTCTCTCTTTGAGACTCTCAATCTCTTTTCAACCCCTCTCTCTTTGCTGATTATTGGAGCCCAACAATCACATCTTCACTCTCTTTCTCTGACTTCTGCAAGTTTTTCCCATTTCATTTCTTTATTATTTCTTAGTTTAAAATTTCAATTTTAATTGATAAACAATTTGGATTAATGAATTTATGACATAAGGTAGTTTTGGAAAATTCATGTTAAAGTCGAAATGAAAATTTGTTCTAAAATTCAGATCGATCAAAATCCCTCTTCTTTTTCTTTCAGATTTTTGTAAATGATTCTCATATTAATCATTTTATTTCTTTTACTTATTGATTTAATGCTAATGTTAGTTTTAACTAGAATCAGTTTTAATCTCAAAACTTGTTAAGATTATTTTCAAAAGACGTTTAAAGCCATGAAAGTAAGTTTAGGAAAATCCTCTCTGTTATTCCTCCATCCCCATTTCGTTTCTTAGGTAGGTTTTCCTTAAACGTTTTGTCAAATTTGATATTGTAAATGGGATTGAAAAAAAAAAGAAGGAAATGATTTGGGTTTGTTTTTCCACTGCCACTATTTAGCTAATTGATTGTAAATTATTCAGATTATATATATTAAAAAAAATGATAGAGAGAACTCATCTCTCACACTCTGTTTGCCCTTCGACCCACTTAGTATACTGATCTTTTAAAGTGTTCTTTTTCTGTTTTAATTGCTGAATATCCTAATTTCACTCGGATGGGTAAATTTTTCAATGCTCTGTATTGTTGGCCTCTTGATCTTTTTAAGTTAAAAAAATTATTATATAGAATAATTTATTTTATTATATATAATTAAAATTTTAATTAAATATTACTTATAATAATATGTTAAATACCAAGAAGGCCCCATTTAAATTTTTTGCCTTATGCCTCAACTTGTGTCAAGACGACACTGATCACTAGTTGACATTCATTCAGCGGAAAATGAAAGGGAGCAATTTTTGCTCCTCATATCATCATTATGAAAACTACTTATCCCATCTATTTGGGGTTGGTATCAAATTGATTTCACAAATTGTTATATGAGCCAATCCGTATGACTTAAAACCCTCAACCTTTATGGTTGTGAGAGCGAGCACTTAGCAATGGTGCTAGAGGCTTTTGTCCAATTTTTGTTCTCATAAATGAAATATCATCAACCATTTTATAAAGTTGTTCATAAAATATTATCATAAAAACAAAATATGAACAATGCATATCAAAATGTTAAGGAAAAAAAAGTACTTTATATACAGAGGAATGCTTGTAAATTTATGAAACAATAAAAAGAAACTCTAGAGGGCATCAGAGGCCCGTGAATCTTGTTTTGACAGGAGCATCAGGTGTTGTAGGAGTTCCAGAGACAACTGTAGCAGCTGGTGTGGCAGGAGTTCCAGAGATAGCAGCAAGTATGGCAAGAGGTGTAGATAATCCTAGAGCAGGTGTGGCAGAGATAGCAACGGGAGTGGCAGTAGGTCTAGATGATTCTGCAACAACTGGAGATGAAGCGGAGTCTGGAGCACCAACTGGAGTTGTAGCGGAGTCTGGAGCAGCAACTGGAGTTGCAGCGGAGTCTGGAGCAGCAGTTGGAGATGCAACGGAGTCTGGAGCAGCAGCTAAAGATGCAGAGGAGTTTGGAGCAGCAAGTGTGACAGGACGTGCAGATGGTGTTGGATGTGATGGAGATGCAAAGGAGCTTGGAGCAGTATGTGTGGCTGGATGTGCAAGTGATCCAGGAGCAGTTGGAATTACTATGAGGCCCATCTGACTTTCTACAGCATCCAATGATCTATTCATCTTGTCCAAACGACTGATGACATAGTCCTTGAATTCTCTGAATTCAGCTTTAAATGCTGAAAAATACGATGGTTCAGTTTCGTTGGTGGCACTGGAAGTTGCAGATGTAACGCCCTAACCAGGAAGTGGGCCCAGAACGTCACTGATTTTTTTTCTTTTGGAAACTAATCTCAAGATTCTAAATGGGCCGGATCAAAGGTTAGGCCTAGAAACTAAAGTCATACATGAGCCCAACAGGTGGACTCAAACATATACCATAAGCCTACCCACATCAATCACATATCACAAAATACATATTTCCATCGACGAAATATTATTAAATCATAACTAGAGTAGCTACGGAACACATAGCGGTTTAATACATCACATCAAGACAAACTAAGTACCACACACGGTACTTTACAAAAACATATGGTTCAAAAAACCAAAAGACAAAGATAGCGGAATTCCTCTCAGTGGGAATCCCAAGGTAACGCAGCAGCTTATCCATCCTAAGCTTCATACGGAGGGTTCTCCTCCTTGGGCGCATCTCTTGAAATGTTAGTGGTGTGAGCTAACTAGCCTAATGAAGGAAATATAACAATGCAGTTTAATGAAACATCAGGTTAGTTAAATAATCAACATTTGCAATATGATATCTCATGTTTGTCAATAAAAATCTCAACATCATTCCATCACTGCTATCATCCATCGTAACACATACATACTACGTTGAGACCATTGTATTAAGTCCAGACACGGTCAAAATACATCCTTACAAGTACATCTCTGACCCTTACATGGCCGATACTGACACTTCCCAAGTCAGCAACTGTCGACACCCCTGGTCCAGTAGACGTAAACCAGCACACACATGGCTGATAATGGTTCAATAGTCAAGGGTATGTGGAAGCAGTATTACATAATTCATAATCAATATCATCACATATATCATCGTAAGCACTTCTTACAACAGTGCATCATGTCTAGGCACATGGGTGGGTTCATCAAAACTTAAAACCACTCATTGCTCAAGATCCATCTCATTAAACCTGATTTACATCTACTGCAAAGTTAAGTCCCCTCACCGAAACTGTGTGGTCTCGAAGTCTCTGTCAACATGCAAACAAGTGTGCAATCAATAATTGGTCAAAATACATAGCATACAAAGAAATACATACTTGTAGTATTTCAAAACCATACTGTTTTTCCAAGAATCTCTAGGGTAAATGGAACTGAGTCTCTTATTTGGTTTCTAACCATTTTAAGTTACAATAACCCAGAATATAATAATAAATAGGTGCTCAGACCAATTCTCATATTGTCTTCTGGGCAAGACCAGATTGACGTATTGAGTTAGGTCCAGATGTACAAGGGGTTCAGGCCACTTCTCATATTGTCTTCTGCGCATGACTAGATTGACGTATTGAGTTAGGTCTAGATGTATAAGGGGATCAGGCCATTTCTTATATTGTCTTCTGGGTATGAGCAGATTGACGTATTGAGTTAGGCCTAGAGGTAACTTAGTGCCTGACAGATATAGCGTCGGCCTGGAAGTGAAGTCACTCAGTGCCTGACAGATAGTGTCGGCCTGGAAGTGAATAAAATAAGTAATACACTATAGTAATAAGAGAAGAAGGGGTTAGTACACTTTTTTTTTATCAAAGGGGTATAAACATCACATGAAAACCTATGATCTAACACATTCATCTCAAACCAAGATTTAACATTAAAAAACTGAGTTCCTCAGAACATGCCTCGGAACCAGGTATTGTGGCTTCAGACCATCCTAGCCACCGCCTAAACTAGTCCACAGAACCTCGGAACAAGGCTTTGTACTTCGGAACTTCTGAGATCCAAGTCTCGGAACTTCCGAGAGTGCTTCCAAACAAAAACAGAAAACAGTAAGTCTGGTGTGTCTCAGAACTTGCCGAGGGTAGCTCGGAACTTCCGAAGGGGGTTCGATCCTTCCGAACAGGCTCGGGACGTCTCGGCAGCAGAGGCGGGAAACGGTTAGCCTCTGGACACTTCGGAACTTTGAACTGAAGTTCTGAACTTCTGGAGGTCTGGCTTCGGAACTTCCGAGAGTCGTCTTCCTCCTTGGTCTGCAACAGCAGATAGTGACGTCGGTAGAGTGAAATACGAATCCACAAACAATGGATTTTCTGGATTCGATTTTCACATCCAACAGGTCAGATGGACTCCTCAGTGAGTCCTCTTACCATAGGGAATAGTTTGAAGCTTTAGCACTGATTAAGCTATCGGATTTAAATACCAAAACCAAGTTGACAAAAGAAAATTCATGTTTTTCCTTAAACTTGAAATTGGTTTTACACATTCAAAACTCAGTCAAATTTGGTCTTTCTTGATTCTAAACCAGTTAAAATTTGAAAAGGAATACAATGGTTACCTTTACTTCAGTTCCTGGGTTGAAAATCCAAACTTTTGAAAATCTTCCGTTCAACCTTACAGTCAACCAAAATTTGAAAAATAGAGACAGAGGGAGAGAGTGATCGGTCTGGTTCTCAGATGGATTCACTGGAGGGAGAGGTAAAACCAGCTCGGGAAGGCTGAGTTTGATAGAGGTAGTTGGGCAATGGGGGAAGGCCACGACGGGCGCTACATGTAGCGGTTGGCCATCGCCCAGCACAGTAACGTATAGTAATTTACTGTTATTTGCAGATAAGTCCCTCCTGCTAGTTTTGGTTTTTGCAAATAGGTCCAGTTTTGATAAAAATCAGTTTTTAACTAAAATATGGGTTTAAAAAGCCCAATTAATTTAATCCAACTTGACAGATAAGTTGGGTTTTAAAAACTCTAATCACCATAAAAATTTGGAGATTTAGTTTTCACTAAAAATCATAGATCTACATAAAATCCATAATTTGATACTATTTACTTAATTTAACTTGTGTTAAATAAAATGAATTAAAATCCTCATTTTCGGGTTTGAAGAAATAAACTAGACCGTACTAAAATGGTCTAAAATAAAATGATTGTCTCAAAATTTTCTTATTTCTGAAATCTTTTAAAAATATTAATTTCCCCTTCTCGGGGTCTTTTCGGTCTGTTTTAAATATCATTTTCTGAAAATAATTGAAAATCGTATTCAAAAATCAAAATCTTTGATGAAGGAAAACTCATACCAATCAAAACAATTAGGCAATGGTACAAATAATAAAATAATATCGAAGAATGGTAAATTACCATTTTGCCCTTCCAACTAGACGAGCTGGACCACTGAGCTTTCGAGCTCCAATTGGGCTGAACCTGGGCTTGTCTCAGAGCGCTAACCCTAATCTTCGAGATTAATCTGTTAAGGTGCGATTTATCATACAGATTACGCCTAATTCGGGTTAGGGTATTACATCCTGCCCCCCTTAAAGAAATTTCGTCCTAAAATTTAAAATAAAACTCACACGTTTTTGGCCTAAAAGCAAGCTAGGGTACAGCTTCCGCATCGTCGATTTCGGTTCCCACGTCTCGTGTTGCACGTCGCGATGTTGCCACACAACACTCGTACTAGAGGGATAGACTTTCTTCTGAGCTTTTGAGTAAGATATCCTTGTATCTCTACTGGCACTTCTTTGAAAGTTAGGTCCTCTGAGACTTCAATGTCTTCATAGCTTATCACATGCGACGGATCAAGCTCGTACTTCTTCAGCATAGACACGTGAAATGTACTATACACTCTTTCCATAGTTTGAGGAAAGTCCAACTAATAGGCCACTTCCCCTATCCTCTTCAAGATTTTAAAGGGTCCAACATATTGAGGTGATAGTTTTCCCTTTCGCCCAAACCTTTGTACTCTATGACGTGGTGCCACATGTAAGAAAACTCGGTCGCCGACTGCAAATTCCAAAGGCCTTTGCCATTTGTTAGCATAACTCTTTTGTCTGCTTTGGGCTGTCTTGAGACGTTGTCTTATCACTTCAACTAGTTCAGACGTCTCACACATTAGATCCGGTCCCAAAAGTGCTTTGTCTCCTACCCCTGTCCAATAAAGAGGTGACCTGTAGGGTCTACCGTACAAAGCTTTGTAGGGTGTCATCTGTACACTAGAGTGATAGTTGTTGTTGTAAACAAATTCGATTAAAACTAAGTGATCTTCCCAACTTCCCTGCATATCCATGACGCATGCCCTTAGCATATCCTCCAATGTTTGAATGGTTCTTTCTGACTGACCATCTGTCTGAGGGTGAAAAACAGTGCTGAAGCATAGCTTAGTCCCCAGTTCTTCCTGCAAACCTGCCAAAATCTTGAAATAAATCTATGATCTCGATCAGACACAATAGACACTGGCACTCCGTGCAGTCTGACTCTCTCTTTTAAATACAATCTACTTAAAGTAGTCAAAGAATCGGTCTTCTTGATCTGCAGAAAGTGAGCTGATTTCATCAATCGGTCAACTATTACCTAAATAGCGTTGTTCTTCTTGGAAGACTTTGGAAATCGAGTCACAAAGTCCATCGTGACGTGCTCCCATTTCCATTCGGTCACTTCAAGCGATTGTGTCTTTCCACCTGATTGTCGATGTTCTGCTTGAACTTGTTGACAAGTCAGACACTTTGATATAAAATCCGCTACCTCTCGTTTTATACCCTTCCACCAAAATAGTCGCCGTAAGTCGTGATACATCTTTGTACCACCAAGATGCGCTGCATAGCGAGAACGATGAAAGTGATCAAGTACCTTTCTTCAGCACTCGTCCGACTTTGGTACGAAAAGTCTAGCTTTGAACATTAGACCTCCGTCAGCCTTGATCTTCCAATCTTCCAGGGTCACTCCTCTTGAAAGCTGAGTCGCCAACTCCTTTGCTTCTAAATTGTTTTGTTGTCCTTCCATCACTAATCTGATTACCTCGGATTGCAGAACCAAGCTGTGGAGTCTTGCTGACCCGTTTCCTTCGATCAGCTCCAAGTCATACTCGGATAGAACTTCTAACATTTTCCACTGCAAGGATGCCATCCTCGCCACGTTGCCATGTGACTTTCTGCTCAAGACGTCGGCCACTACGTTGGCTTTTCCTGGGTGATAGGAGAGACTGAAGTCGTAATCTCCCAAATACTTCATCTTTCTCCGCTGCCTCATATTCAAGTCCTTTTGAATGAAGATATATTTGAGACTGTGGTGATCAGAGAATACATTGAATTTCTCACCATACAAGTAATGTCTCCATAACTTCAACGAGAAGACAATGGCTGCCAACTCCAAATCGTGAGTCGGGTAGTTCTGCTCATGTCCCTTTAGCTGCCTGGAATCATAAGCTACCACATTCCTTTCTTGCATCATCACACATCCCAAACCAAACTTTGACGCATCGCAATACACGTCTTAACCTCGTCCTTGTTCGGGTATTATCAAAACCAGAGACATAGTCAACTTCCCCTTCAGCTCCTGGAACGTTCTTTCACAAGCCTCACTCCACTCGAACTTAACATTCTCTCTCGTCAGCCGAGTCATTGGTACCGCGATCTGGGAGAAGTGTGGGATAAAATTTCGGTAATATCCTGCTAATCCCAGAAAGCTTCGGATCTCGAACACGTTCTTGGGATTTTCCAAAGTCTTCACTATTTCCACATTTGCTGGGTCTACTAAGATCCCTCTTGGAGATACCACGTGTCCAAGGAACTGCACTTGAGTTAACCAAAACTCGCAGTTGCTCAGCTTAGCGTATAGTCAGTGATCTCTGAGAGTCTGAAGAACAATGCGTAGATGACGCTCATGCTTATCCTCATATGACGAAAAGATCAAGGTATCGTCTATGAAGACTATCACAAACTCTTTTAGGTACTGTCAGGAAACGTGATTCATCAAGTCCATAAACATGGCTGGCGCGTTGGTCAACCCGAAAGGCATTCACCACAAACTCATACAAACCATACTGCGACCTTAGATCGATTTTTGAAAAACATCTCAATCCTCTCAAAAGATCAAAAAGGTTGTCTATTTTAGGAAATGATACTTATTCTTAATAGTTACCTGGTTGAGTTGCCGGTAATTTATACACATTCTCATCGATCCATCTTTCTTTTTTCACAAAGAGATCAGGTGTTCCCCAAGGCGAATTACTCTGACGAAAAAAATCGAGTCTAAGAAGTTCATCTACCTGCGTAGCTAGCTCTCTCTGTTCAGCCGGCGCCATCCGATAAGGTGCCATGAAAATAGGAGATGTCCTTGGCTGTAGGTCTATAACCAACTCTATCTCTCGGCGTGGAGGTAGCCAGCTAACTTGTAACGCCCCACCCATTTTCACTCGCTTTTTCCCTTAAATTCAGAGTCTATTTTTTTTTTATAACAGAGTAGAGTGATAGAGCGCGGGACGTCACAGCTCGAGCTAAGTCCGAACTTCCAAAGTTCGACCCTTAATTGGCCAACCGTATGTGTGCATGGACTCAGTCCACTAAAATGGTTCACACATAGCAATATCAATCTTGTGGAATAAATATCATAACCCGCGGAATCATAACATCAAACTTGCGGAAACATAATAGAACCAAGTTCTATTCCATTCAGATAGCAAAGTACGTCAAGTCCTTAATCATCATTCAAATACCATAATTATCAAATTTAACATCTCCATCTAAGTTATTACATTCCAAAATCTAAATACTCAAATACAAGTTCATGAGTTATTTTATTCAAAACGTATAAAATAAGTCTTCCAAGCTCCTATGCCTGGCCCGTCTTACGTTCATCGTTCCCCTGATTACCTGTATCATCAACTAGGGTAGAAGTAGGGCGTTAGAACAACGCGCCTAGTAGGTATTCCAGTTACGGCTAACACATGGTTAGTACAAAACATATATAATAATATCGTAATGCCAAAACCATATAAAATCCATGCCATGCAATGATGACAAATGTAATGAGTCCCACCCATCACATGTACATAAATGTACCCACCACATAGGTCTTCCGGACGCCCCGGTGGAGTGTGGACCTTCCGGTTTCTTCCTGATGGAAAAGCACATCAAGGTACACCACATAGGTTTTTCAGACGCCCCGATGGAGTGTAGACCCTCCGGTTACCAAATCCTTCACCCCATGCCATGCATGAGATGCCAATGAAACACATGCTATTTTATAACATAAACATAGCATTAAAAATCATATTTAAAACATATTTTATTTCCTCATATAAAGATAGCATTTAAAATCACAATTTAAATCATATCCTTTGCAGCATAAATTCATCAAAATATGATAAGGCACAATGTACATAAACCCATTATTTTCAAAGAGGTGGAATCCTATCAAAGACCGTTAACGCGTGCTTGCGTCTTTCATTCAAGAATTGATCATCGATCACGCACCGCTTGCGAGATCCCGTTACCTTATAATATAATAATAAATCAACACCAAGTCCCACTTGATTTACAAGGTTCTAAGTCCATAACAAAACCCCATGGGGTTCGGCCATACACCATGGCCGAACCCATGGTCCAATCTTTAGTTAATTACAATTATGCCCTTTTTTCCCTCATTCATTTAAATCTACCATAATTAGACCCTATAAATTTTCTTAACCAAACAAGTCCATCAAACACAACTCATGGGGTTCGGCCATACACCATGGCCGAACCCATGATCCTCCACTTTGGCATGTAATTACCATTTTACTACTACCTTCATCAATAATTCATAACACATGTTTGTATCATTCCCTTTATTTAAAAATACACGAAACATAACTCATAACATAGGTTCATAATTCGATTCATAAATCAGCCCCTAACCATGACTTAAAATGTCATTTGATCCCTTAATTTGGACCATGGGGTTCGGCCATACACCTTGGCCGAACCCTATGGTGTATAGTTTCCAATTATAACATTAATACTCCATACTTAGAAAGTTTCCTATTTTAGATTTCCTTAATTAGAAAGTTCTTAAATTAAAACTTTCTAATTTAGTTTCCACCTTCCAAAAATAGAACTTTCCCCTTTTTAATCTCCTCCTTCTATTTTTAGAATCTTAATAAACAACCTTCTATAAATACAAAGATTTCCAAAAATAAACCCTAGTGGGGTTCGGCCATACACCATGGCCAAACCTCACTCATGGCAACCAATCCATTCATTCTTAATTAGATAATTGCCATACATGGCCAATCCTTCCATAAATAGAAAGTTTCCAAATTAAACTCCACCTTTCCATAATTGGAAGGTTTCATTAATTAAACTCCACCTTCTATTATTAGAAGGTTTCCATAAATAAACTCCCCTTTCCATAATTGGATAGTTTCTTAGATTAGAAACCTCCTTTCCAAAATTGGAGTGCTTTCCAATTTAGCCAATTCCTTCCATCAACCATTCCAAAATAGTAATCATCTCCATGGGATTCGGCCATACACCATGGCCGAACCCTATGGTTCATGATCTTGACCCTTATTTCAGTCCATTAAAATTTAACAATAGTAATTACATAATTCCATAACTATTTCCATAAATAAATCCTAAGGGGGTTCTGCCATGCACCATGGCCGAACCTCACTCTTAGAATGAATCCATACATTGGTGAGTTTCCAATTTTATGATGCATCCTCAATTTTATTTGGTGGGTTTTGGTCATACACCATATCATATTCTTCATCATCACAACATGCATAGGATTCCAACAATGCAATATAGGTATAAATGCATCATGACACAAGATTATCACAATTAAGCTACTCAATATTCTTATTCACATAGCATGCCAATAACAATCCCAATACCAATAAATACACTGTATCACTAAAATTCATCTTTCATAGCAAAACACACAACACCATATGTCATCTTGACCACATCCAACCGAATACAAGTGCTGGACCTTTCAACAAGATTAATGGTTGGCCTCCACAATCTGGGCGGGCTGAGTTTCCTCCCATGCTATTTGAACACTTTAGTCCCAAATTTCCCCTTACACTACCGTGAATTTTTGCACCAGATTCTAACCATTATTCTCACAATAACCCAGTCTATTTTCTAGGACCAGTATTCATATTCCAAATAACACAACATAAAACACAAACTTCGAACACAACGCATATTTAAACCAAAACATGTAAGTGAATTGTTCTCCTCACCTAGAAGTTTGTGAAGTGTAAGTGATGTTCACACGAAAGACCGAGTCGCTATCAAGCAATTGAAGATCCGAGAAGTACTGCATATAAATTGGTTTGCAGGTCCAATTAATATTGATAATATTATTTTGTCTATCTAAAATTTAGAACATCCCAAATTTAATGAACATGGATGGTTTTCGAATATCTTTGATCCCTTAAGTTAACCCAAGGGTAACCTACCGTCAGAAAAAATTAGGTATTTAGTCACAAGAATGGCTAAAGGCTGGAAAAGAGATGAGTTTTGTACCTACAAGTCGAAGTTGGTGTTTCCTAAGAAAATCTCTCTCTTATCAAACAAGTTCAAAACGACATAATTAAAACTATATGAAAGCACATGTAATGGAACAGAAGTAATTAAAAAGGAACATAGCTGTGTTCGGCTGGGTTGAAAACTCATGTCCAACAGAGTGGAAAAATGATGATTGGTTTTGGATCTACGACACAATCTAGATAGCCACTAGGATGGGTATAAAGGCCCAAATTAATCAGGTTAAGGGCAGGTCTTACTGGCCCGATCAGGTTGAAGTTTTGGGCCCCAACAGTCCCCATAATCAACGGTTTTGAGACTGAAGACTAGTCCCACTATCAATGGTTTAGAGGTTGATTTTCTTCCAGGTTTGAATAACATATTCACATGGAAGACTGCTGCAAATCCTAACTGTACATTTTAAATAAGAACAGAAAAAGGTAAGAATAAGATAACAACATACCCCTGGGAAAACTGGATGTTCACTTGGTAGCAGTGAAGGATAGGTGCTGCAGACTGTAGTTGATCTGTTTTAAGGTGGAATGAACCATTCGACCAAGGAATAAAATTCTATTTTCGAAAATTACTTCACTTGAAAATTAAAAATGTGTGGATTGATTTTTTTTTGAAAGATAAATTTTCGACAATGCACTCTAAAAACTTGGGTTTTTATATTTATTTGCTTAATTTAATTTCTCTCTAATAATAATTTTTTTAATTAAATTCTCTTTATAAAATTATTAACTTCCTAAACGCCGAAAGATTTGAACACTAAATTCGACTAAGGCATGGGTTCACTTGTCTTTTCAAAATTAATCAATTTTATTTGAAAACATTAAATTATTCTCCGACCAATTTATTCAATGCATCTCTTAATCTCAATGTATTTTCAAAGTTTAGGAAATTAACAATGCCTTACTTAAATTTTTGATAATTAAGTCCTTGATTAAATCTTCCTCTGTTTTAATTAGCACCTTTCAAATCAAAGAGAAATATTCAATCATGTAATCTAATTGAGGAGAAGGCGTGCATTTTTGAGCTAATTTAATTAAAATTCTAAATCTCTATATGTTTTCCAAAATAATTTTAAATAAAAATATTGACACATCAATTCAAACAAATGATAAATTTTTCTAAGCTAGCTCTATCCCATAACACTGACCCACTAATCCGCTATTCCGGATGGGGTCATTACACATACTTTTTGATATTTTCAAAATATTATTTTGAGTTTGAGTTGAACTGGGTGCGAATTTGAGAGAAAACCAGGGAGAATTCGAGCGAGTTTCGAATATTTTCTACTACAACTAGCGGTGAAACTTGGGTCGGGTTTTGACTTTACCAGCATGACACGACCTAAAAATTTTGTGGGTTGGGTTATATATTTTTAAAATTCGGGCCGGGTCGGGTTGAGGGGAAAAAAACCCTCATGAAATTCGGGTCGGGTTGGGCTGAAGAATTTAAAATTCAACTTGACCAGACAAGACCCGACCCAACCCGATTTACATGACTAATATAAAACCTAAAATCCTCTAAATATTCAATTAACCCTAATAGACTAAGAGCCATTCTCTACAGTTCCTCACTTCCTCTTCCGCTTGGCGCGAGATGCTCCTGCAACTCCTCTTTCCTTTTTCAATTCATTTTTTCCTCACTTCTTAAGTGTTTGACTATGTTACGTGCATGAATATTTCACCGTGTACACCTGTACACGGTCAACACATGGTTGCCCTTTCTTATGCGATGAGGCTGTTAGCTAGAAATTAGGCAATAATCAGGGAGTGTTCCATGCACACCTCTCCCTCTTCATTTCCTCTTATCTATTCGTTTCCATCTTGCTAAGATTCTCTAGGATTAGTCTTAATTTCAAATATGTAATCTCTCCTTGATTCAAGGAGATGGATCTATTTGTAGTACTGTTTTGTTTTCATGCGTTTTTAATGAAAAATATTATCACTCAGCACAGCACATTCGTGTAAGGAGGTTGGACTCCCTCGAAGTAGTCCACTCTACCCACCGATCCTTCTCCTTTCCCTTCTTTATCTCTATCTACATCTCATGGCCACAGCAGAGGGTTGAACATACCATTTTCTTCCATGGGCACCTCGAAAGGTATCAGAGCAAGGTTTCGCCACAATGGCTGAGGCTACACGCAACGCCAAAATTGAAGAGATGATGCACCTGCTGCGGGATTCCATGAAACCCAAGGACGAAGAATGAATGACATGGTTTCTCGGCTGGCTGCAGTCGACGCACGTCTTGACACAATTTCGCAGCTATGCATTCCGGATGAAGGAGATGCTTCAGTCTCACATTCCTTTATTCGTGGGTCCCATTCCGGTGGTTTCTTTGGAGGTGATAAAGATTAGACTCTTGTGACCCGGATGTCACGCCTTGAATTTCCCTGCTTCGATGGAACCGATCCATTAGGTTGGATCTACAGAGCGGAGCAATTCTTTCTCCATCAACAGACACCATTGACCCAACGGTTATTGATGGCTTCCTTCCACGTGGAAGGTAAGGCTCTATAATGGTTCTATTGGATGGAAAGGTCCAACGCACTTGCAAGCTGGGAGGATTTCACCAAGGGACTCCTCATGCGATTCAGACCTTCACCTTATGATGATTCCATTGCATCTCTAACTAAAATTGAGACAGTCTTCAATGGTGGAAGACTACTATACAAGATTTGAGGAACTTGCCAATAGGACAACTGGCTTGAACGAATCCTTCATGATAAACTGTTTTGTAGGAGGATTGCAATAGGATATCTGACTAAGTATTCGGATGTTGCAGCTGGACACCCTGTCCGAAGCTGGGGGGTTGGCAAGCCTCCTGGAAGAAAAGATGAATGCGAGAAGGAGGAGGTCTCGTTTTGAGGTATACCTATCCAGAGGACATCGAAGAAGCAGTGTTTGATAATGAAGATTCCAACGACGCTGAACAGCTAGAGATCTCATTACATGCTATCACGGGTAGCCCATCGCCTCAAAACTATGCGGGTGAAGGGCATCTTACACCATCTGGCTGTCATAATTTTGGTGGACTCAGGAAGTACTCACAACTTCTACAGTCCAAGAGTGGCTGTCAAGGCGGGGCTTCGCATTTCACGGGAAGCACAGTTCAATGTGGTCGTGGCTAACGGTGATAGGGTCCAATGTGATGGTGAGAGCAAAGGGGTACAAATCAAAGTGCAAGATGGCTTGATGGAAGCCGACTTTTACTTATTACCACTAGGTGGTTATGATGTGGTACTTGGGGCACAGTGGCTGAGAACTTTGGGTCCAGTCACATGAGACTTCTCAAGCCTCACCATGGGGATCATACTTGAAGGTCGACCACATGTTTGGCAAGGAGAGGAGGGTCGAGAACTGATGCTCCTCAAGGAGGCTAGGGCTAAGCACTTAGGCCCCAACTGAAAACCAAGTTATCTACTCCAAATTTTCTCTATTGTTCCAGATCAGACCGAAGGACAAGACATGACTGTCCCATCTACGGTCGAAGCTCTCCTTTCCAACTTTGCAGATATCTTTAAGGCCCCTCGAGGCCGACCCCCTGTGCCAGCACATGACCATCATATTCCTCTCTTGCCGGGTTCCAAGCCTGTCAGTGTGAGGCCGTAGCGCTACCCTTATTATCAAAAGGCTGAAACAGAAAATCTGGTGGGTGAACTATTACAAAGTGGTGTGATACGTCCAAGTCAGAGCCCTTTTTCGTCCCTAGTTGCTTGTTCGCAAAAGTGACGGCTCGTGGAGATTATGCATAAACTACTGAGCCCTCAATCAACAGAAATCAAGGATAAGTTTCCAATACTAGTCATTGAGGAGCTGCTGGATGAGCTACATGGTGCTCAGATCTTCTCTAAGCTGGATCTGCGATCTGGATATCATCAAATCTGGGTCCGGCCAGATGACATACCCAAGACGGCTTTCCGCACCCATGAAGGGCACTATGAATTCTTGGTCATGCCTTTTGGACTCACCAACACACCAGCTACCTTTCAAAGCCTGATGAATGAGATATTTAAAACCTATCTAAGGTGGTTTGTTTTGGTATTTTTTGTTGACATACTCATCTACAGTGCATCTTTGGCCGATCACTTGAAGCATTTGACCTGTGTGTTGGGCGTCCTATGTCACCACCAATTGTTTGCCAAGCGAAGCAAGTGTCGGTTTGGATGTCTATTTATGGATTATTTGGGTCACATCATCTCTCATAATGGCGTGGCAGCCGACCCAGATAAAGTGCGCTGCATGGTCGAATGGTCAATTCCAAAGACTGTTTGAGGATTGAGGGGATTTTTTGGTCTCACTTGATACTATCTCCGGTTCATCAGGGACTATGGAAAATAGTCAAGCCTCTAACTGACCTACTCAAAAAGAACTCCTCCTAGTGATCTGAGGAGGCTACCACTGCTTTCGAGGCACTAAAAATGGCGGTGAGTGCACCATCTGTATTGGCACTGCCAGACTTCCAACAAGACTCTCAAGTGGAGTGCGATGCCTCAAGCATAGGCGTGGGAGCTGTCCTCACCCAACAAGGACAACCACTGGCCATCTTTAGTAAGGCGTTGCATGGCAAATCACGCTTCCTCTCGGCGTATGAAAAGGAGCTTCTGGCGCTAGTTCTGGCTGTGTGGAAATGGCAGCCATATTTATTGGGTCGTAGGTATGTAGTCAAGACGGATCAAAGAAGTCTCAAGTTCCTTTTGGAACAGAAGATCGGCACGCCTATGGAACAACAGTGGGTCTCCAAACTCTTTGCCTATGACTTTAGCATTGAGTATCGGAGTGGCTAGTCTAACACCGTAGCGGATGCATTATCGGATTGGCCGAATGCTCATCCCGCAACCTATCAACCCATAATAGTACTGGTAATGATAAGTGCAATAGTTCACATGTCCAACATCTGCTTAACTAGCCTAAAGAGGGATCGTTGGATTCCACTCGTTTCACAGAGCAGGGTGGCATTTTTTTTTACAAGGGGCAGTTCTACCTCTCTCCACAGTCTTTTATTAAAAATGAAGTTATGGTTCATATGCATGACAGCCCGTTGGGTGGCCACTCTGGGTACCACAAGACCTACTACTGCTTGAAGCGTGATTTTTTCTGGCACGGGATGCGGAGGGATGCCCGTGAGTACATTAAGCAGTCGATAATTGTCAACGGAACAAAGGTGGGAATGTGCATCCCGCGGGTCTTTTGCAACCCTTGGACATCCCAACAGTCATTTGGTCGTCTATCTCAATGGATTTCATAGAAGGGTGACCACTTTCTATGGGTAAGAGCACAATCATGGTGGTGGTCGGCAGACTTTCAAAGTATGGTCACTTTGTGGCGTTATCTCATCCATATACTGCACCGATCATGGCCTGGTTATTTATTGATCATATTTTCAAATTGCATGGAATGCCCACTTCTATTGTCAGTGATCGCGATTCGGTGTTTCTTAGCTTATTTTGGAAAGAATTTTTCAAGCTACAGGGTGCTACCCTCAACATGAGCTCAGCCTACCATCCCCAATTTGATGGCCAGACGGAGGTGGTCAATAAGTGTGTTGAGCAATATTTGTGGAGTTCCTGTGGGCTTCGACCCAAGGAGTGGAGCTGATGGTCGAGTTAGGTGGAGTATTGGTACAATACCAATACACATTTGTCCTTCAACATCACCTTGTTTGAAGCTATGTATGGGTGTCCCCCACCCACATTGATATCCTATGTCAAGGACACAACCATAATGGACTTGGTTGATCAAGAACTTATGAGCAGGGAAGCGATTTTGCAATTGTTGAAGGATAATCTTATGCAAGCACAACAACGCATGAAATACTATGCCGACAAGTTGCATACTGAATGAACTTTTGAGGTAGGTGACGGGGTGTTCCTCAGGTTGCAGCCTTATCGACAACAATCCCTCAGTCTACGAAAGAATGTCAAGTTGGCGCCCAAGTTTTATGGTTCCATTCAGGTTTGCAAAAGATTGGAACCATGGCATACAAATTGGATCTGCCTGAGTTAAGTTGACTACACCCAGTATTTCATGTCTCGTGCCTTAAGCGACGCGTTGGGAATAGTGCCCTCTGGCAGTCAACACTACCCGACATGGACTCTGCTGGTGACGTCGCTCTAGAGCCTAAAGCAATTTTGGATCTTCGGATGGTGCCACAAGGGTGGCGGGCCATCACTAAATTCTTAGTCCAATGGTGGGGCCTTCACCTGGAAGATGCCACGTGGGAGGTGTATCACAAGCTACGTGCCAAGTTCCATACCTTCCTTCTAGAGGACGATATCAGGTTCAAGCCGGGAGGAATGTTACGTGCATGAATATTTTACCATGTACACCTGTACACGGTCAACACATGGTTTTCCTTTCTTATGCGATGAGGTTTTAGCTAGAAATTAGGCAATAATCATGGAGTGTTCCATGCGCACCTCTCCCTCTTCGTTTCCTCTTATCTCTTTGTTTCCATCTTGCTAAGATTCTCTAGGATTAGTCTTAATTTCAAATATGTAATCACTCTTGATTCGAGGAGAAGGATCTATTTGTAGTACTGTTTTGCTTTCATGCGTTTTTAATGAAAAATATTATCACTCAGCACATTCGTGTAAGGAGGTTGGACTCCCTCGAAGTAGTCCACTCTACCCACGGATCCTTCTTTTTCCCTTCTTTATCTCTATCTACATCTCACGGCCACACCAGAAGGGCCGAACATACCATCTTCTTCCAAGGGCACCCCGCAGACTACAGGTTCAATCCCAACTTCGCCTGAAAACATATATTTTTCAGGTCCCAAATGTTCCAGAAATTGATGGACTACATCGACCTAGATTTGAATGTTGGTTTGCCTTCTTGTACCTCCTTTCTTTCATTTTCTTTATGTTGTTCACCTTTTTTAAAGAGAGAGTATTTAGTGAATGGTTATTGTGGTTCAGACTAGGATTTTCTAGAGGGCCTTGATGCCAAGGAGAGTGGAGATAGAGCCTAGAGTTCTATGGAGGACCTTGATACCGGTGAGAGTGGAGATTCAAGATTCGGTTCTGTGGAGGATCTTGGTGCGAGAGATTGTGGAGATATAGATTGGGGTTTTGTGGGTCCATGGAGGGCCTTCTAAATATACCTCAATGCATTGCAGATTATGACCTTTCCATCCTCTCTACACCTTGAAAAAATGGAAAGCCCTTTCTTTGAAATTTAAACCCATTTCCATTTGTAGTTAATAATGGCTATTTTAAAAAAAAATTCCCAGAAAATACTTTCGTCTCAATAGCATCCAAACAGATGCCTTGATGTTCTTTATTGAATTTTTTTTCCAAATAGGTCCAAGTTAGGTTGGGATGGGTCGGGCTGCAGGTCCAATTCGGGTCGGGTTGGGTCACCACTTGAGTTGAGTCGAGTCGGGTTGGGTCGGGTTGAGAAATTCGGGTTACCAACTTGGGTCGGGTTAGGGTTGGGCTTATCAAAACCTGACCCGGCTTGCCCGAGTTTCAGCCCTAACTACAACTAAGTAAGGGGAAGAGTGTGCAAATTTCGGGATCGAAGGGTTCAAATCTAAGTCGTAGTGAAAAATCAAAGTTTTGCACTAATTTTTTGAAAATAATTAAATAAATACAAAAATTCCAGAATTGCATCGCTCGTCCAAAGCCAAGCTTCAGTCGGCTGATCAGAACATGAACATCGACTGTAATTTTGTCAGTCTCTGATATTCAATCCGGAGGAAGATCGATTCGCCGAAGCACATCTTCGGTTGACCAAGCACTCTATTTTTCACCTCTTCAAAGGGCCATAACCTGAGCTACAGAGCTTGGATTTGGGCAAACTTGAACTCGTTGGAAAGATCTTTGACTAAGCTATCCAATCACACAAGAATTTTCATCAAATTTGGAGTCCAATTTCCTCGAAAAGTGTAAACACGGGTCTGTTCAATACACACAGAGAGTCCTCATTGTTCAATCTACCGAGTAGGTGCCAAAGGAATCACCCGTCCAAACAAGTTTGTCCTCATTGTAAGTCCGACTAGATGAATGCACATGGTCTTTTACCAATTTTAATCACTTTTCAAATAGAATAATTATCAGACTTGTGCAGTGGAAAATATTAATGTGCGTGAGTGAGCAATCAACAAACCACAGATGCACAATAATTTATAGTGGTTTGGTTCACCTTGAACCTACATCCACTCTTGGACTCACCTAACCTTGGACTATCCGGAACTCACTATGATAGGGTAAACCACCCTAACATTACACTCTTAGATTTTGAAAGGTTTGACCGCCCTGGTCTAATCCTTGACTCCTATTTTTATAGTGGTTCGAGCAAAGAGTCCTAATCCACTGTACAATAATGAATATAATAAACAAAGAACACTTGCCTTGGTCTTGAGCACAGATCTTGAGTTGTGTTCTTCAAAGCGGCCTCCACGCTTTAGTCTTGAATGATTTGATGATCTCTAATGATTGCAACCAGTGGTAGAGGCTAGGTCTAGGGTTGGATAATGGTTCTACCATAGTCCCTAGATGGTTCAACTCTTAATTACATCAAAATAGGCTAAAATAGCTTTTGATATTCCATTGATGTTTGTAGATGTGATTAGAGAGATTTGGAGAGGTTTAAAGGTGTCTAACTATGGTTGGAACCTCTTCTCAGAGTCTGGGAAGGTTTAGGATTGATTTCTAATTGAATGGCTTAATTTCCATTGAAAAATGAGCCTCTATTTATAAATTTACTGTTCACAACGCCTAGTTTTAGAGTACTTGAGGAGCCTGCTTCGACTACTCTAAGCCTACAATGGCTAGTACACATCAACAAATAGATAGTCTTTGGGCACTGGAGGTACTGTAGATTAGAGTACTCGAGACATCCTCAAGGTCTTGAGCCTGAGAACATAGATTTTAATGGTAAACAGAATTGTTTTTAGAAGCTATAGTGCTTTGAGTACTCGGGACAGGACTCGAGTACTCGAGTGAATAGTGCCTCTAGTACTATAAGCTATAATGACAGACACGTCCACTTAATTTAACTTTAATATTTTGGCTCCACAAAAGATTCTACATTATGGTCCTTTAGCCTAGAGTCCACTATGGTCAATATACCTGCGTGGTTGCCAAACACATGGAGAATCATCTGCAACTTTCCTTTGGACTTCGATCAATCTTGATTCTTTAGACTTCATACTTCCAAGGCAAGGTCTGACACAGTCATGGAATGGACAAACTAGAGACTCGGTCAAACCGTGGCAATAACACTCATCTTCTAGTGACAATGAGAACTCACCTAATTGGGTAAACATGTCTTCCCTACTCCCGCTCTCGAAAGATCTTAGCTCTTTCCTGAAGTCAAGGTGGCAGGAAATGTGATTGCCCTCAACTTTGTTAGCAATCCTAGATGAGGGCTAATTTGTTCCTAGATATTCTGAATAGCCTAGGATACAAATCCTTTAAAGGTCTATTCCCCATCCAGAGATCCTTCCAAAAGAGAGTCCTATCTCCTCTACCGACCAATAATCTAGATTTGTCTTTGTAAAAATTTTCCATGAGCGTTCTACCTGGATTCAATCTCCACCAAGCCCTAACTATCAGAGAACCAAACTTTTCTACATTTTCACCCAAAGCCCACTCTTATCTTCTAAACCATACCTAGCGGCCAAAACTCTAACCAACAAGGATTCCCCTTCTCCCAAAACGCCAACATTATACATGAAGGATTGATTTCTAACCTGAAGTGGGACAAATCCTAACCCTCCCTTTGACTTGGGCTTAGTCACATCTGACCAACAACCATGAGTGCTTTCTTTTTCTCCTCCTTATTTCCCCAAAGAAATCTCCTAACCATCCGTTCCAATTTTTTTGTGATACTTCTCAGCATATCAAAGAGGGATAAGAAGTATGTTGGGAGATCCATTAATACAGATTCAAGGAGATTTAGTTGTCCCCCTATGGATAGATATTTCCTTCCCCATCCAGCTATTCTCCTCTCTATCTTTTCTACTACAGGTGAATTCTGTGGAATTCCTTGCTATGCGAAGTTACAAAAATCCACTTGACTCTACAGTTTTCAATTCCATTAGGGAATTCCAGGTTTACAAAGTGGCCCTGGGAGAAGAATAAATTCCATAATTCTGGACTCTGGATTTTGGATTTCTGAAGCAGACATTCCAGTTCTCATATGAGCTCTAGTTGTAAGAAATGCAAATAAACTGTTCGCTAATATGAAGTTCTCATGGACACATGTAATGATTGCAGCAATCTGGAGTGGAGTTCCCTCATCATTCAGTTGATGCAGCTCCCATATTTACTCCTCTAGTTAGACAACCCGCATCAAGTCATTCTCAGACAGGGTACAGAATGCCCAACAGTACAACTAAAACACTTGCTGAAGCCATGGCATCTGAGATGACTAGTTTAAGGTATGACTTTGCCTATCTTCGCTTTATGATTTGAGAATCTACTGTTTGTATTTTTATTTTTTAATCAGGCAATAGTGACCTTAACCTGAAAAAGCAAGGTAGAGATTTCAAACTGTTGACCTCAAGGCTCTCTGCTGAAGGCCATCATGACTGGGGCAGTGACTTGTTTTTTTTCTTTTTTGCATTCTTCATAATTCCCTTTTTGATTTTTGTTAGATATATTTTACCCCTTGGGATAAACTCTATGTTACTCTGCTACCACTGATTTTTTTTTTTTTGAAAAGAGATAAATGAATTTTATTAAAAGTGTAACTTAAAAGTACAACAGTAAAACTGGGCCTCATATAAGAGAGCTATGCAAGACCATACATTCAAATATACACAACAAAAGAGCACACATATGAAGAGCTCTTGAGAGGAAAGAATGAAACCCCAATTCTAATACACCCCAAAACCAGTAACCTAAAGTCGCAAAAGTTCCACGACCAACCTACGCTTCTACACTCCAACCTTAACAAAGAAGTCTGCCACAACATCCAATGTGTCCAAATAGGATGCCTATATTCGGTCTCATCCTTCTAATGTCCCTTACAATGTTAACCAACCTTATGGGGGACTCTATCTACCACTAGCCCAGGCGACAGTGTTAACAAAATCACCTTCAACAATAAGGTTTCCGTTCCCATAAATCGGCCAAAGGTGGATAGTTTTCCTAATCGCAAGTAATTCTGCTTATTGGACTCCATAATCCTTGTAGGTTCTAAGAAGAACCAATAACATCCTACTACTATCATCATGAATCACACTCCCTATACCTGCAGACTAGGCTTATCCCTCAACGTTAAAGTTACAAAACCCAAGCTTTGGCTTCGCCAAGCCACCTTGACCCCTTCTTCTTCTTCTATCTCTCCTCATACAACATTTTCGTGACAAATGTAAGTCTTGTGGGGAGCAACTGACAAACGCCTTGCATAGGGATAGACAACCCATTAGGTTCCACTTGGCCCTTTCAAAAACCTCTCAAATGGTCCCCGACTATCCTTCGAAGTCCTACTATTTCTTCCTTTCCACACTGACCAAAGGATTGCCGCTGGGATCAACTTCCATGCCATTCCCCTTCTCCCAACAAAAGGACCCCCCACCCACTCCGATACAACATTCCCCACTCTTCTATTTAGACCCATGAGAAACCCATCAAATTTACGAACGATTGCCACACACCCCCAATGAAATTACATCTTTTTTTTTAGCAGTAACTTTGAAAATTTCATTAAAACAAAAAAAAGGGTACAAGTACGAAGAATAGGGTCTGAAAGGATTACACTGCAAAAAACAAGAAAAACAATAAGAAAATGAGAAAACAAAACAAATATATAAAGCAACAAAGAATGTCATAAGAAAAAGACATCCGAGAAATGATTGTTGACTCCCAATTTGGCAAAGTAGTCTGCCACTTCATTAGTTGAACGATCGATTTTAACAAGAAATACATCCATTCCTGCAGCCAATTCTCTAACCTCCCTTACCAAATTGACTGCCCTGGTTCTCCCCTAGCTGCTCCATCTACATTAAATTTCATGACGCTCTGTTCTGGTGACATCTACACATTAAATGGTCAACGGACTCCTCTACCCTGCACAATACACACACATCCAATGCTCCTTCTTGCAGGACACCTCTACCCAACTTGAGGAGCACTCTGACCATGAGAATACAGAGTCCTGAGAATAGATTTAACTGAGAATGCCCGCGAGGGATCATTGGCCCAGATCCATCTATCCTCCATGCAGATCTGCGTCTCTCCCAATAACCTTGTCAATAAGGTATAGTGTTCCTCTTCAAAATCCCTTACGTCCCTTCTGAATTATCAACCATTGAGGCTCACTATTGACTTTTCTATAATAGTCACTAACTAATGCATCCTATTCCTGGCTGCTTTAAATGTTCGCGCTTACAGCGGAATAAACAAGAATAATCGAACGGAATAAATTAGGTACAATCCAACACAAGCAAATTTACGTGGTTCGGCCCCACCCGGCCTATGTCCATGGAGCGTGAAAGAGATATTATTAAGAAAGAATAAAGAGATTTACATTACAAGAGCAAATTGCTTTGTAGGAGAATTAGATCGGACCAAGTTTAACCTCTTCTTTAAACTGTACACAGCAGAGGGTCTTATACTAACCGATCAGCAACTGTCTCTGTCTAACCAAAGAAACTCCCTTCTGATGCTGTCTCTATGTGAGTCTGAGTGCACAGACCCTTCCTGCTGCCCCCACACACAGTTGTGTTGTGTCTACCTGCTGCTGTCCTCCACCTATCTGATCCTCTCCTCAAGACACACTACAACAACTCAGTTATGATATTGCCGTGTATCCCTGTCTCTCTCTTCTCTTCTCTGTATTGCATCAGCCAGCCTTAAGTATTTATAGAGGAATTACCACCGAAGAAGGCCGTCCTTTGTAGAATAGAAATTGCCATGGGCCAATTTCTATCCTTTTAGTTGCCGTGTATTAAACTTGCCCAAAACCCATTCAATCAAGCCTTCTTTATTTGACTTCCTATGCAGTCGGTCCTCTATAATGCCGTGGGTGACTAAAGATAGCCACCTTACTCACTAATCCCTCTCGGTTGATTTGCAGATTGATTTGAGCCATCGCCAACAATCTCCACCTTGGCGAGAATTCTGCCAATCCCTTCGGGGTAACTGTGACATCGACCTCCATTGCATCTGCAATTGTGCACCTTTGTGCACACCAACCGCTCCCGACTGAGCTCCACCTGCAACTGCAGCCCATCTGCATCTCTGTGTGAGATGCGTGCACCCTCACGCTCTGGGGTGCTCCACCTGTCTTCTTTAATTAGAAGAATTGCCCAAGCCCAAGCCTCGCTTGAACTTGACGCCCGTCACCGAATTTGTTGGACCCGCCACCGACTGTGTCGGACCCGCCGCTTCTATGTGATTTTACGTCCCCTTCGTTTTTCCATCTCCACTAGCACCATGGAATTTGGACGGACCATCACAACCTGCAAAAGAAACATTATTTTTAAAGTCATACCTGTCACCAGACTTTTTGTTTGTTCTCCTCCTTCCTGCGGCCCGACTAGTAGGATCCCTCTGCCGATCGATTACTGTACTTCCCTCCAGTGTGTACAGATTATTTTCCTTCTTCCCTTTCATGACGATCATGGCTCCTTTAGTAACTCTCAGAGCCCCATCCTTCGCCTTGAAGGTAAACCCATCAGTGTCCAGTGTCCCCAAAGAAATCAAATTTTTCTTTAACTCAGGAACATGCCGTACGTTCTCCAACTTTCTTACCATGCCATCAAACATCCTGATTTTTGACTGTCCCAACGCCAATGGTTTTGCAACTAGCACCATTGCCCACATAGACAGGTCCCTCATCACAGGATTTGTATGTGTCAAACGACTCTCTGCGTGGACACATATGGTAAGAACACCCAGAATCTAAAATCCACTGATCAGTGGGATTATTCATACCTGTGGTGACTGTGCACACGACAACACCTACAGCATTGTCTGTGTCACTTTGTACAGCATTTGATTGATCTGAATTTTGCGGTCTGATTTCCAGATCTCGCTTCTTTTTGTTGCAGTCCATCATCTTATGCCCCTCTTTCTCACAATAAAAACATATAAGCTTGTTGCCGTGTCCTCTACATGATGTGTTTTTCTTCCTCTGTTCTCTGTATAGAGAGCCTGTGTCTGAGAAGAACCCACCGAAGACTTTCTTCTTGTCTCCTCGTTCAGCAAACTGCTTGTCACAGACGTCATAGTGACAATACCCTCTGGCGCTGAATTGCTGAGTGACACCACCAAGGTCTCCCAACTCTCAGGTAGAGAACTGAGAAGTAGGATGGCCTGCAACTCACCATCAAGAACCATCCTCATAGATGAGAGTTGATTGATTATACTCTGCATCTCATTCAGATGCTCCGCAATTGAAGTACTTTCATTGTACTTCAGATTCACCAACTTTCTGATTAGAAATGTCTTGTTGCCCGCAGTCTTTCTCGCATATAATCCCTCCAATTTATTCCAGAGAGATTGCGCCGTCGTTTCAGTGGACACCAGATGAAACACACTGTCATCTAGCCACTGTCGAATAAAACCGAGGCACCTTCGATCAAGATCGTTCCATTCATCATCAGACATTTCGACCTTCAGTTTTGCCTTCCCCTTGTCATCGGAAGACTCCGTCGCTTGCACCTTTACCTACCAAGATCCTAAGTCTGTCCTTAAATGCTGCTCTTATTCTACCCTCTCCTTTTCTTAGTCTAAACATTGATTGGCTACAGTTGATACCTCCCTGGCTGCCTTGACTCCTAATTTTCACCCTTCCAGGTATGCTGATAAACATGAAATCTTTCGTTGATGTCCTCATCAACTTCCTTCCAGATATAGGTAAGAACTCTTCCACCTTGATAACCTCTTTTCTGATCTTTCATTTTTTTGTTCTTGGAGCTCTTTTTTAAGGCATCCAACAAAAAATGGTTCCACTTTTTTATTCACTATTTGTGGCAAAAACAGGGAAAGGGTACATATTGAGTTGGTGTGAGAGCAAAAGATGGTGTTCATTTCCCACTCTTGCACGCAAGGTTGAGATATCATCCATAAATATAGGGAAAGAAGGCGCATTCGTAAACATGTCCTCGCCTCTCACATCCTCATCCAAATGGGGTGGATTGATGTTCCCTATGGAACTTGCCATTTCACATCCCCATTTCCCTTCATCAAAACACAGTCCTAGTAATTTCTTTCCTAGTGTGGCCCAGGCGTAGCTTGTTTGTAGATCCATTATGGATATAATGAACTAGCTCTGTGTCCGAACCAAATAAATATACCGCTGGGATGGCTTCTTTGATGATGGAGCTGAAAGAATTTTATGAAGTTGAAATTTTTGGCAATGCAGTGGCTCTGAAATTATTTAGAAATTCATTTTAAGAAAAGCTTGTCATTGAAAGTGATTCTTTGAATGCTATTCATTGGGCAGAGAGTGGGGAGAAGCCCCTGTGGAGATTTCTATACATCTTCAGGGACATGAAGGAGCTTAGAGGGACCTTGAAGTCTATTTTGTTCATCTTAGATGGTCAGTGAGTGGATGACAGTCTTTTTGGTGAAGAATGGGGGATTTCAAGTAGCAAGTTTTTTTTTTGGGAGACTACTGCTTGGATTAGCGTGTTATTTTGATTTTAGACTTATTATACAATTTTGTTCTCTCTGGGCACGGCATGCACCTCTGGTGTTGCACCTTATATATTTTCTGCATCAATGAACATATATTATGTTCCTTTCAAAAAGAGGGGACTGGCTTCGTGTTTCAGGCTCAACAATAGAAGGGTCGGGCAAAATGACTCCAGACTAGCCCAACCTTGGTGCGTGCCGCTGACCATTCTCTGCATTCTAATTGATTTTTTTTGTGTCAATTTGTCTGTTTTGTTTCAGTTTAAATCTTGACTCCATTCGTAGTGTATTGGAGCTTTTGACTGAGATGCTGCAAGCTGCAAACCAAAATGGCCGTGAGGTATAGGTATTTCAGATTGTTTTTTTTATTGTCTGAGACTTCATATCTTTTGTAAAGATATTAAATCTTTTCTTAGGTAAATTGTACACACCTCTAGTACAATTGTCTTCCCAAGCTCTTGTACTTGTGTTTTATTAATCATATGATTTTGTCTCTGTTTCAAAAAAAAAAAACATTAGTTTAATGTATTTAGAAATACTGAATTCAAAAGTTCATGGATTTTGGTTTGCAGACGAAACCTGTCGTAATAGAAATTTTGGTAGTTACAAAGAAACTAACTTTTTACACTTCAAAGCATTGTAATGGAAAAAAGGCCCAACAGAATATTACAATTCGTTTGGTTAATATTTTGTTGCAATTTAAGTTAATTTCTTTTATTAAAATTTTGAAAATTCTAAATTACTATCTTTCTATAGTTCCTGTTGATTATTTTTTATTTTATTTTATTTCATTCTTTATTTTTATTGTCAATTTATGCATGTTCCCCTATAATTTTTTAGGCTGCCAAGGATGAAGTGATTGTGGATCTTGTTGACCATTGTAGGTCGAACCAGAAAAAGCTGGTGCTGTTGTTGAATTCAACTGGGTGAGTTTTCAGCTAATGTGATTCTTTTTTGTTTGTTCTGTTTCATAATTGATGTGATATCATATCTCGTCTGTCCTTTTTGGGGATGGTGACTACATGTTGGGGTATGGGCATGGGCATGGGTTTTGGTGTTTAAAGGTTCAAGTCTTCTAACAAGTGTGGTTGAGTTGATATTTTTATCAGGGTCAAATGTAATGGCAGCTTCCTGCATCATCTATTGATTGGTTATTAGTCATTTATTCCTTTTTTATTGGCTGTTTTCTCATACACAAGGCACATGATATGAAATCTGTGTTATTCATTTGCTGTGTTCTCTTTGGATGAACCATGTTCGGAAGTTGTATGATTGCATATCCTGACTATTGAAGTGGAGGATTTTTGGTTGGTCAATGGAATATTGGTTGACATTTTTAGACACCCATTTTTTTGTCGTAATAGTGTAAACGGGTTTTTTTTTCCTCCTTTTACGGAAAGGAGTCCATATTTTTGTAGTCTCATAGGCTGTTGTATTCATTAGAGTTGGCTTACTCCTTTTAGTAGTATCCTTTGTTAAGATTGTATTCTGTATAGTGTACACCATTTTAGCACAATTCAATAGAGAACAATTACTCATTATTTCTCCAATTTCTTCCATCATTTCCTTCATCATCGTATTGGTCAGTGCGATCCTTGGAGCGATGCAGTGCTGCTAATCGCATCCCTGTGAGTCTCTTTGCTTCTTCATAACTGTTCCTGGTTAGAGGCTTTATTTTCGTTGCTCTGATTTTCCCTCATCTAGTTCTCAAATCACACCACCATGTTCACCATTGATCCTAGAGAGAATCCGTACGGATCATCCCAGGTTTCAGTGCTTTGTGGGGCCACATTTCTTACCTCTTTAGAACTAGATCTGGGATGCACAAAACCCCAGTTTTTTGGATTTTTTTCCTCAGATCTAAGTGGATACAGACATTCTGCACCTTGGATCTGCATCACCACCTTTGCCCCTTCCTCTTCTTTCAATCCATCTGAAGTTAGGGTTTCTGCCTTGATGGGGCCCACTTATGGTCATTTTTCAATTGACATAGTTTGGATATTGGTTTCTAGTTTTCTGCATTTTTGGCCTAGATCTACCATAATGGCTGCCTGTTGTGGGACCCAACCCAATTCGGGTACCATCCTTGTGTTGTGGGACCAATTTTTATATTGCATAGTCAACTAGATTAGGTGTCTAATAGCTTGTAATTAGTTTTTAGATGATTATTTTCCTTTTCTGCCAATATGATTGACTCTCTTAAATGTTATTTATACATGTACAAAGGAATAGTTTGGAACACACTAAATACAATATAGAAGAGAAGAATTCTTCTCGATCGATCTTTTCTCCATCTCTTATTTTCTTATTTTCAGTCTAATATACAACATGGTATCAGCCGGAATGATTTTTTGGACGATTTCGTGCATATTCTTGGTCTTCGCCGTTGATCTATTGTCGAATGGAGTTTTTTGCTGGTGTATTTTCCCCTTGGGTTTGTGCAGGGTCGAGCTCTTGTTTTTTTAAGCCCAACAACCTTTCTGGTCTCCAAACCTACTGTAAGGCTCTTCCATTCAGATCCATGTGGACCTCACCTTTCTGCAACAGGGATCGCAACTTCTTGCATCGCCTCAAGGTCCTCCTTCTTCGCCTAAGGCTGTCCTTGTCTTTTGGTACCCAGTGGGGCCTAGTTATCCTCTTCTTCCTCACGTGTTCTTCCGCCCAGAACCTTGTCATTTCTGGCTTGTTCTGCTCAGATCTGCACAGGGAGGGGGGTGAATAGGGCAATCTCCAATTAAATGACCTTTTTAAAAAATTTCTTGATTAATCAATATAAGTGCAGCGGATAAATCAAGATTGATCAAGTGTTGTGTGAGCAAGAGTGTACAAAAATCATTCACACAATCAAAGAGCCAAATACCCTATATAAAGTGGTTCAGAGTAAATCCCTCTTACATCTACTGATGGACTCACCCAACTGATGAACACCGTAAAACTATCATTTTGCCCTTTAAATATTAGATTAATTAGTCTTTATTTTGTAAATATTAGATACGTTTAATATGTTTTTAAGTTTTGCAGAATATTCTGGAAAATACAAAAAATTGGAATTTGGAGAAAATGGGCCACAATGTCAAATTTGGAAAGTTTGTAATTTTACCACTTAATCCTGGGATTCATTGTAAATTATTTTAATTCAAATCCATTATGAGAATTTGAATTAAAATAGTACTTTTTATTTTTTTACAAAGTTGATTAATTTTACAAAATCTTCAATGGGTCCACTATTCCATCCAAGTCCAAAGTATGTCAAGTCAAAAGATGGTATTCCATGAGATTGGCTGGTGGTAGTAATTGTGATGAGAAAATATATGTGACAATGCATCTTTAGTCACCAAACAAATCAACATTTAGTAATTTTGTTTGAATTCAATGGAGGTCCTTTGGGTTGCTGCTATGGAATTAAATTGATTCACAATCTTAGTGTTGATATAAAAAGACATGATGTTAGTGGGCCTCACAAGTTGTAAAGACCTTTCAGCATCCCATCTGGATATGCTGTGGTTAAGAACATTCAAGAGCTTGAACCAGCTGGAACTCCAGAGCAAGCTGAATATGAGCAAGATGAAATCTGGGCAGATCCTGGAGGTAGACGGAGGATCCATCCAACCTCAAGCTTAGTGCGCGGGTGGGGCAGTCATGGACGTGTCTGAAGTCGTGGCGGAAGGGGGCAAAGACGGAGTGGCAGCTCAAGAGCAGAATCTACCAGGGGAAATACCTGGAATAGTGATAAGTCAATTCAAAGGCAGAGCTGGAGACCCCGAAATCGTGGTGGACGAGGGCGGAGGCGAGGCCAACTCACAGTCAGGAGAAGACAGAAACTGAAGCAGTCAAGCAGTGGACTCTGAAAACAAAAGATTGAAAGAAGAGAGAAAATAAAAGCAGCAGATTGGAAGATAGAAATAAAGGGTCAATGGAAAGTAAAAAAAGGAGTTGCCGTGTGGAAAGAAAGTTAAGGAAAGAGGAGAGACAGATTCGGCCAAATCCTTATGACTCAGCAGAGATAAGATGGGATCGATGTGAGCAATGAAAAAAGGAAGAAATCTACCCGTTTCTTTTACAGCAGTGCACCATAAGATTGCAATTCAATCTTGAAAAGAAATCCCAAGAAAAGAAGGTAATCCTCTACCAAATCTGCTGAATTTTAGAAGAGGTTATACGATTTTCGCCCAAATCCATGAGACTCGGCAGCAAAGCAAGACATGGCTAGCTGAGAGATAAGGATGAAGGTGCTGGCTGATTTGGGTTAGAAGAAAGGAAGGAAGAAAAGAGAAATCAGGGAAGCTGCTGTGTAATGGGGAGAAAATATAGGAAGGGGTTGTGTTAGCCGATTCTAACAGAGAAAAAAAAAAGATAACGAGGAGGGCTCACACGGCTTTATACATACCATCGGCTGAAATTTAAATAGGACTCTTTACTTGCTTTATTTTCTCATCTCTTTTCTTATAAATAGAGTATAGAGTCCATTGAAAAAATGAACCAAGCAAGGCATTGAAGGGGCTGAATTTGGACAGCTAAGAATAGAGAAAAATATTTGATTTCTTATAAGTCATTTATTTTATTTTTATGTAATGAGTCCCAAAGAATTGTATTTTCTTATATTCTAATTTTTGAATGAAATTGATGGTAGATTCTTTAGATTTATGGTATTCCCAATTATTAAATATTCTATGGTAATGGTTTTTAATTTTATTTTAATTCTTTTTGTGAATGTTATGGAATAAATTATTTTTAGAATTTTTCAAGGAAAAGTAGAACTCTTGTTAGGATCAGTGGGACTTGACTTTTTCATTTTAAGGTTCTTTTTAAGAACAATTTATTTTAGACTTGGAAAATGCAAGTATAAATCCCGTTCAAGCCTAAGGCTTGAATTGAAAAATTCTAATTTAATGGACGACATAACTTTTCTAATTAGAATTTCAATGAATGATGAACTTGAATTTATATTTAATAATTCTAGAATATTTCATAGTCTAAGCCATAATTTTATTTTTAAATGGGATAACATGTCTCACTTGTCTCAATTCCATTGTAAACTCTGTAAATAACTCATTATTATTGTTTTTATTTTATTCTTTTATTTATTCATAAAAATCTTTGAAATGATAGAACTAGGTTAGAAATATTTTCTTAACTTTACATTTTAAATTAGATTGAGGTTACTTAAATTCACTCCACCATTTTAATCAATTCTATAATCAATGGTTTGTATGATAAAAGTAGATCTTATATTTTGTTAACTTCCAAAGTTAGATAATTAATTAAATATTGTTATCTAAATCTAGAATTTTGCTAAATTAAGATTATAACTCCATGTTTTAGAAAATCTATCATGCTTAGGTTAAATCCCTAAATCTTATTTTCTTAGATCACATTATTTTAATGGTACCATTTTTATTTCCATACATATATTTTGTTGATTTCCCTTGGGTACGACCTCGCACTCATTCACTACATTGTTAATTGGTTCGTGCGCTTGCGAGTTAAATTTAAAACCTAACACCAACCTTGGGCTATCCCAAATTCACTATGTGGGGAATTACGCCCACACAAATAGAGAAGGAATTACACCTTACTCAAATAGAATGGGATTTTCACCCAACTTGAATCCTAAATTTTGAAAGGTTCGACCAACCCCCATCTACTCCTTATCCCTTTATTTTTTAGAGTGGTTCAAGCACACGCTTTAATCCACTATATAAGATGATTTAGAAATAAATCAAGAAAGGCGATGTATGAGCAATCACAATCCTTGGTAGTGGTTTCTAGGATATAGATATACAAGTTGATCCTAGACTATGGTTGCCGTCCTCTCTCTCAATCTCAATCAATATATGATTGGATTCAATCGATTCACCAAGTGAAGAACACAGAGAGATCTGATCCACTGATCTTAGCCTTTGAATTTGCCAATTAACTCTGGTTGATAAGGCTCGTAAATGCTCTGGAAGGGATTCTTAACTTCTCCAAACAGTGGAGTATTTATAGAGAGGCAAACCAGATTTTCGAATTTGTAAGTCCACGATCAATCGCGGAACCATGATGGATCGTGAGACTTTGAAAGTGACTTCCCACCAACCAGACCATTGCACATTAATGCAATCCAACGGTTCGAAGACGGTCATGCGCGACTGATCGTGCTTCACAAAGGATCGTGAACACCAGTGACGATGGATCGTGTTCTGACGATACAATCTTCCTGAGACCAATTGGTTTTTACAGAGGTGTTTCAAACAAGAACTCTGGAAGTCCATGCCGACAGGTCGTCACACCACAATGGGTCGTGTCCTGTCCAAAGCGATATCGTGATATCCACGTTAGGATCGGCTTGAGGCTAAACTTGTTTGATAGTATTTTTCCAACCAGAACCATGTCAATCCAGACGATTGATCGTATGACCACGAATGTTTGTCCCTGTCCAAGGCGATAGATCGCCGGGACACGATAGATCGGCCTGACAGTTCATCAGTTTTCCAAGCTAAGTCCACTTGGTTCTGTTGGATGTCAAACTTCCCATAGGCTTGATTAAATTATCCAGATGTGATATCTAAGCCCAGGCAAGGTCATCCTAGAGGTGTGGGGTCCACCCTAGAGTCATCTATCGCAAATTTACTTGAGTGATTGCCATACATTGATGTTGAGTTGAATTTTCAAATGTTCCTCCAATCTTGGACTTGATTCACCCTTCACTTGAGTCGTGATTCATGACAAAGATCTTCTGAGGCAAGGCTTCTCACAAGTCGTGGAATTGAAAAGTAGGTGATTCGGCGAGCCAGGGCACTAACAGATACACGACCCGACATTTTAGAAACAGGTGGTCCTCCTCCTCCTCTGTTTGATTGCATAGGGGACATTGGAGATTGTCTTCCGAGTTGAGTAGACCCCTCCTCCTTTGCTTGATTAGAATTCTTGGCAGACGTTGATACTGTTTTGAATGCCAAGAGTGTCGTTTTTGCACACAGTTCATTCAGCAAGCATGCGCCCCACACATGTGGGCTTATGTGGATTGTGGATTGCCCCGCCTGACAAACTGGGCCTGACTCTTTGGGCTGGCCTAGATAAAAAACAAGGTTTTGTTTATCCACAATGATGGCCGCATCAATTTGCTTTACCCAGCAAGGGTTCCATGGTCCTTCAGTTGCAAGCACCGATTTTTCGTTATAATACGTGAGACAAAAAATCTACATCTTTGGAATTATCAGATTTGCACTGGAGTCGGTGCAGATCTCCTTTTTTTCTGGATAATTTGCTACATTCAACAAATTTAATTTGTGAAGTCGTTGCTGAGGGGTATTTTCTGAACTTTGAGAATAAGGTTCATTTCCAAAGGGGTGGGAATGATAGGATCTAAGACTAATGAAGTATTTTCGAGACATTTGGTATCTATCTGTAATTTTAAAATATTATTATTTCCATTTCAAGTTGTAATCCTAAGCCTTTTTATAAGCTAAGTGAGTTTTCCTCCAAAACACAATCTTTGGCTAGGAGCCCAATTTCACCTCCAAGTGAAACCAAAGGAGGTTGATTTTCCCTCGAAGTGAAATCTCTATTCCCCATTTTCCACTTTCTTTCGATTCGGATTCCTATCATAATTTCTACCTCGACAAAGCTTATTGCTTCAGAATGCAATTAATTGTATCTTGTTGAGCTTGATTAGGTCCTCTTATTAGGTTGGGGCAACATTTTTGTATTAGAAGAAGTAGGGTAGAAAAATAGCCTACATGAGACTAATTCACATTTTACCAGCTTGACAATGAGCTAGATTGGCAAGGTTCGCGTCTTCGAGTAAAGATGATAATAAGACAAAGGTGTTGATATTAAATGTTTTTCTTTTATGCTTCAATCTTCCGAGGCAAGGCTTCTCCTGTGTCATGTGATTTGATAAATAGGGACTCGACAAGCCGGGGCACTAACAGTGTAGAATTCGAAAATAATATACTTGAAATTTTTGGAGAAACAAAGACTCTTGGAGTTGAAGTGCAGTGCACACCGGGCTTCGGCCCTAGGTGAAAGCCTGTGATCCTTGGACTAGGATCAAACCCTTGCAAGTAAGTCTTGGTGATTATAATTCTTCTATGTTTTATGATTTTTAGATTAAGATTATTATTGACTCTCTTTAATCTCCTCTAATCATTCGCTTCCGCATATTTAAATCAATTGGATTAAAAGAGACCTTAATCTAGACTCCATAAAGCATATTTGAATTCCCGGGCTCTTGTGTTTTTCGGTTTGGGTATTGTTCAGTAATATCCTAGCCAATGCAAAATCCTTTAACAGACCGTGATTGGCTGCATGGGCTCTCAAACACCATAGATCTAAACAAACGCACTCTGAATCTGCAGCCTATTGGCAGGTTTCTCTTGAGATTCGACCCTTGGCCTGCATCATCTTTCCTCATCAAGGGTTGTCCTCTAGAATTCACACAAATCTGTTGTGAAGTTCAAAATGGATAATTCTCTAACTACAGTGGCAGTCTTGTAATTTTTGACGCTTTTGTAATAAGGGTGGCAAACTTGTAATTTATATTTTTTTTCAGCTTTCTCTTCGAACCAACATATCTTCATCGTCCAACCTTTAATTTGACTTCCATTTGATGCATTGTGAAGCTAATTTCATGGCAATGATACTGAACTTCTGGTACTTTTGATCAACATTGGGTCCCATTGATCACAAAGTGGTTATATATGCATTTCGATAGTTTATGGTGTTTTTTTTTTTTTTTTTGACGACGAAGAACTCCAAGACCCCCACATCTCCTCGAGTATGATGGCGTTGGGTAAAACTCGGGATGCACACAGCTCCTTGTTAGCCACAAGCATCTGCTGACTACGGGACTCGAACCCGGGACCTCTAGTTCCTGCGCCAAAGTGTGTGTTGAAATGATCTTCTATGACTGGTGATTGTATGACCATCATGGGTGACCCTCACATTTTATCTTTAGATTCTCTTTGATTGACAATTTGTTTTTTTTAGTGTCCCTAAGATCTTAGATATATCATCGATCATCTCCCTATGCATATTTGCTTAATCCATCGTTTCTTTTTTTTAAATTTATGTAAGGTCTAAATCTAAATTGTTGCAATGTTGTTTGTTGAAAACTTGCATACTTTATTTTTGACTAATTGCTTTTCTTCCAGATCAAGTTGCTTATATGTGCTGTCGAGTTATAACAGTTAGGCTGCATCCCTTCTTTTCCCTTTTGATCATGAGTCTTGATGCAGGACGATGTATTCATTCCCCAGTGGTTGGTGATTGAGTCTAATCTCGTATAGGCCCCACTTCGAATGAAAATGAAAAAATTTGCTGGACTGAATATCCAACCCATATTCCCTTCCCCCATCTCCCTCCCCTTCATTGTAGTTCATCAAACCAACACTCCCAAGATGAACTCACTCCAGATGTAAGAGGATCACTTCAGAGTTCTGTACTCATCTTGAGGCATCAGGATTAAGTCCCATACATTCTCTTACATTCTTCTCACATGCTCCCTGTGATGCTCTTGCTGCTACACAAACGAATTGGTATTTTCTAGCCAATCATATTCCTAGCATTCAATCATGTAGCCCATGTCATAAAAAAATATTTATTTCCTTAAATACAAAGTAATCTGGTACATGAGCTGGACCTGAGGCTGATTGAATATTATTCTAGCTATCAAATAGCATTCCAGAAAGCTGAATGCTTCACTTTCAAGGACCAAGAACTTGGTCCATATGAGCAGATTAGGACCATTAACCATCTTTATGAGAATATTATGTAGCAATTGATCATTTCATAATCTCTTTGTTTTAAGTGGAAGATTTGTTGAGAACTGATTATGGCACTTACCCATCTGAATTTTTTTTTTCTTCAGCTGGTTATTCCTTTTGTTGTGTGGGTCAGGGATGAGGAGCTTCTTGGGCAGGGTCTTGCATTGAATGACAGCCTACAATCTCTACTTGCAAAGCATGATGCAATTGCCTCTGGTTCCCCTGTGCCAACTGAAACAACCAGCACCGGCCCAAGACAAAGTGCTGCTGCATCTGTGACCAATGCAATACCTACAGCAAGTGAAGGCGAAGAGGATGATGACTTCGCTCAGTTAGCTCAGAGGTAATGCACGAACTCACCAGTTTTTAGGAACTTCATTCATTCATTTCTTCAAATCCATTTTGCATAGTCAACTTCTAATACTGTTTACTTATATTTAGGCGTTCAAGAACGAGTCCCATGCCTTCTAAAAGCCCGCCTTCTGAAACCAAAATTGTAGGCTCTGCTGCAATTGGAGTGCCTCTATCTAATGCATTGGCTTTGCCTGGCCCACCAGCTCCAGTCCAGACCAACGCCATGAAACAGCAGGAAATGATTTGACTTTCTGAGCATCAGTTTGAATACAAACTCCACATCTCATCATACTCTTACTCTTCCTTCTGCTTCTAGGACCCCTCTTAGTCCTCCTTCCACTACTAATCAACTTGGGCATGAGGTGTCTGTTTCCCCCAGTGCACAGGGACATCCTGATGGCCCTCAGCCATACCCTATACAGCAAAGGCAGATGACCTATAACAGTTCTGTTGTGCCATGGGCCCAACCTCAGCCTCAAACACAATCTCAACCACTATCTCAACCTCAGATTGCTCCGTACCCCTCCAGCTATCCACCTCCACCATGGGCTGTCCCTGCTGATTCTGATTACAGCTCATCATCTTCGACTCCTTACTCATGTCAAACTTCTCAAACCAACTCTAATTGTTTGTACACGCCTGAGCATGTGGCTAGACCTTTGGAGCACTACAATTCATTTGGTTCAAGAGTGAATGATACCTTACCTATTGCTAGATCTTTGCAAAAATATAATTCATTCACTTTAGGATCAAATAATTCCTTTTCTGTGTTTGGAGAAGCACAGGTGAGCCCTAATCCAAGGCATGTGCATCCTGCCACTGCAAATAAGCCATTTGTTCCTTCATACAGATTGTTTGAGGATCTGGTTGATCTAAGGAATGCAGCTGGAGGACTGAAGATGAATGGTGCCTCCCCAACCAGCTTGTCGGGAACATCCAATCAAGGCATGGTGGGAGGGCAAAGGTGAAAATTCTCTCGATGTATGATATTGTTCTTTTGCTATTCGATTGTGAAGTTTCTAGCAGTAAACTGGTTCAAATATGTGAATGTGGTTACATCTAGTATTTTAATCTTAATTGCAGTGTGTTATTTGAAGTTATGTTTTCTTAATGTATCATAAATTCACTTTTCTGAGAGTCAACTATGAATTTGTTGTACTAATAAGAGAAATATATGCAGAGAATTTCCCATAAAGATTATAGACATATGAGAAACTGTGTTTCAGATTACATTCAATGCAAATGAACTCCAGTCTCTGATTACAGTGGTTATGAGGCACCCATCATCTCCTCAGAAGTGCTCCACTGGATTATGGATGAAATAATTCTTGAAGAATTGCATGCTATAGCTGGTTGTACTTTTTTTTTTGAAACGGATTTTTTTTTTTTTAATGTACTATACTGTTTACTGAAGGTCCTCAGCCAGGATAAACTCTGAATAAGATAATGAATATATTTTATTTGCAATGATTAGTGAGCTCTAAAATTTATGCTGCATTTGCATTATTAAATTGAAAAAAGTATGGGAGTAGACACCCCATTTGCCTCACAACCCGTACCTGCAAAAAATCTAGTCTTATTGAACAAAACCAAAACCATACAACTTTCAACAGTATGAAAATCCATAGCCATGCTCAGGCAAAAGGCTTTTGTTGGATAACTACATTGAATAAAATACTTTCCCTTGATCTTCTAAAATCTTGCAAATTTGTCATTATCAAATGTGTCTCCTGTTTTCATTGGGCTACTGGCTTGATCCTTTCTGCTACCAGAGTAGTACCAGACAGATGATGAGGTCTCAGCTTAATTGCTCATATATAAGCTTCAATTGCTCCATTATCCCTGTGGAGAGCCATCTGAATTTTGGGTGCATGGGAATTACTTTTAAATTAACAAATGATAATTTATCATAAATTGGTCTTTTCATGCATTCCAACTGGCATATACTTTCTCTCAATGATAGTCAATCATCATTATCATTGTCAACACCATGTATCTCATCTAGTTATGATTAGTACTGAGAAATGGATTTCGCCCATGACTCCTACTGGCAACTTTTGTGGTCACAACTACATACTTAACAACTAAAAGATGTGTTTGGGCTAATGCCAATCAATGACAAAAAATGATAAAAAAGAAAAGAAAATGAAAATGAAATCTAATCCTGAGTCATTCAATCATCATCTTGCTACTGTCAATTCTCATCCATTTTTCTATGATACTTTCATAAATGATTGAAACACAGTACTGAAACATCCAAATGCAGCTGAACCATGATTACCTTCATGCTCTCTCACCAATGATTTCCACAAGAACAAACCCCATCATTGAAATGATGAAATCTGGTTGCATCTCTTGCTACAATCTCTCTTCCTTCGATCTCAGAAATAAGGCATGTTGCAGCATGGCAATCTACACACATCCGAAGGTTCTTGACTATCATGATTTTAGACCCAGGCATCGTACTGATAAGCCCAAGCCCAATAGCAAGCTTTTCACTGTGCCCAAGAAGTATCTCTTCCTTCATTTGCTCATTCACATTCTGCACCACCAAACTTGCGTTTGGTACATACCCATGAGACTTCATCCTCTTAACAAGATCCCTTATGTAGTTGTTAATATCTTCATAGAAAGGGTGAGACCTATCTCCTGATTCAAAGGTATGGACTTCTCTATTGATCTCAATCCATGTACATGCCTTGTCCTTCCTTATTCCTCTATCCAGCATCAACCTTCTAACCTTTGCCACACTTAGCCAATCTCCAATGGAACCATAGAAGTTAGATAACAACATGTACGCTCCTGCTTCTTGTGGGTTCATTTCTAGCAACTTCTCTCCAACACTCTTTGTTAGCTCTTCCTCCTTGTAGAAACAACAAGAGCTGAGTAATGCAGTCCATAGCTTTACATCTGGCTCGATTGGCATTCTCCCAATGAAGTTTAGAGCTTCGTCAAGCCGACCAGCACGTCCAAGGAGATCTACCATGCATGTGTAATGCTCCATGGTTGGTGTGAGGGAGTATGTTTGGATCATGGTGTTGAAGTTTCTCCATCCTTCTTGTACCAGGCCAGCATGACTGCATGCATAGAGGGTACCAACAAAAGTTATTTTGTTAGGTATCATACCCTCAAGCACCATTTGATCAAAAGCTTTTAGAGCCTCAAATCCAAGACCATGCTTGCCGTACCCCATTAAAAGAGAAGTCCAAGAAATTATGTTCTTGAATGACATGTTGTTGAAGCACATACGTGCATCAACCATGCATCCACTCTTTGCGTACATGTCAATCATAGCATTGCCAATAGGAAGATAGAACTCAAACCCATCTTTAACCACTAAACCATGGATCTGTTTACCATTGATCAGTGCTGCTAGATCAGCGCAAACTGAAAGCACACTAACCATTGTTGTAAAATCAGGACTTTGCCCCTCTAATCGCATTTTACCAAAGAAAAACAATGCTCTCCTACCACTAGAGTTCCGTATGAGGCCAGAAATTAGTGAATTCCATGACCCCACATCCCTCAGTTGCATATCATTAAACAATCTGATGGCATCCGCTGTTAGACCACATCGACATAATGCAGTGATCATACTGTTTGTTGCAATTACATCTCTTTCGGGCAGTTCATTAAAAGCTTGACGTGCTTCATGGATGCTGGTGCACCTAGAGTACATGTCAACAAGAGATGTCATTAGAACAGTATCTCCACCAAAACCACTTTTCAGGATCATGGCATGAGCTTTCTTCCCCTCTTCTATGGCTTGGAGTCTTCCACAAACCTTAAGAACATTTGATAACATGAATTCATTTATCTTTTGGCCTGATTTTTGCAACTGATCGAAGATAAGTAGGCCCTTACAACCTTGTCCTTGATTCACACATGCTATAATCTCCTTAGCCCATGAAGTGTGGCTTCTTTGGAGCATTTCGTCAAACAGTTTTAGTCTGATTTTTTAAACAAGTCGAAACAGATGCCACGCGTAAGTTACATTTGGATATGATTGGCATTGGGTTGCTGCCTACTTTCAAGGCGGTCGACATTCTCTAAGAAAATGATCCATTGAGATCTTCATAATGATATTTCTTTGAGTAATCTCTAATATGAGGATGATTTGGTTGAAAAAGTTTATGCATGGGGGGGAGTTGTATCAAAGAGATTAGCATGACTGAATGATTATACTAAATATAATTTTAAAGATGACAAAGATATATACTGTGTCAAAAGACATGAATTATCCAATGACAAGAAAATCAAGTAAAGGGTGTTTGTGGTGATAGTAAACGGCGTGGAATTGAATTGACAGACGAGAAAGTTATTGTGGGTGGTGGGGCTGAAAATACAAATTTTAGGAGCTAAAGGGTGAGAGGTTAGTGATTCTTCTCCTTTTTAAGAGGCCATGTATTCTATTTTAGGAGCTATAAAGGGTGAGAGGATAGTGATAGAAACATTTTTGGATACCATTTTTTCTGAAACTATCTGATCTTGCACCAAAAACAAAAAGAAGTGAAATACTTATTTTATTTAAATAAATAGCAAGAAGAAAGAAGAGAGATTAAGAATAATTAGACAAAATAGGTATTTTATTATTTTTGATGCACCAAGGGCAAAAGTATTGGTGCACCAATCACTTCCCCTTCTTTTAACCATAATGAAAGCACACCCTTCGTTTTAGCCACATTTAAAAAAAAAAAAATGAATGACAGGATTTTTTTTCGCTTCAATTTTTTTTCAGAATAGTTTTTCATTTTGAAACTTATGTATAAAAAGTGGATCAAATTCTTTAAATCCACCAAATTTAATCATAAAACTACTTATTCTATTTTTTAGTATTTTTTACAATTTCTTTTATTTTTAGATAATAACACGATGAGGGTGAATTAAATTATTTCGACTAATCAAATCTAATTTAAAATGTATTTTTTAGCATTTTGTACAGGATTTTTCTCTATTTTTTAATATTAATGTGACAAAGATAGATCAAGTCTTGCAAATTCACCCAATCGAATTCTAAGATTCCCTTTTTCCCTTATTTTTAGCCTTTATTGGATGAATTTTTCTATTTTTAGACTTCATAAAATTACTTCCTGATTTTAGGAGAATTTTACCTGACAGATTTACCCAAGCATAGATGGAATTTTCAATTTTATGTTTATGTTGCTTGATGAAAATGAAGCAAATAAAAACTAATTGACAAATGAAGGTCAAGATTTATTTCATAATCACGTTAAAAAAAATGAGCCCGATCTTTCACACTTACCAAATTTAATAAAAAATTCGCATGAATTCTTTCCTCTTTATAATAATAATAATATGATAATAGTAGACAAGTTTTCTAATTTTAGTCAATTTTTTGTGAATTGTTTCTATTTTTAAATAATAATATGATAAGGGTGAACGACCCAATCCTAAAATCTATTTTCCTATGTATTACTTTTATTTTTACAAGCTTTTCCTATTTTTAATCCAAATATTATAATGAAAGTTAAAATTTTCAAACTCACCAAATCAAATTGTCAAGACCATTTAATGATACCAAATGCAATTTGGGTGTGACGATCCGACCTCCAATACGATATTTTTTGCTTTGGGCCCCACTTGAGCCCTCACAGTTTTTTCTTCTAGCCCAGCCCACTAGACCAGGCCCAAAAGGCCTCATGCTGGTTCAGGGGGTTCTCCCTTCTTATTAACACCCTCAACACAACCTAGGGACCGAAATCTGCGTATCGGCCATACGAACGAAATCTCGGTTGATATCACCGAGATCTCAACCGCAATTTACTAATATCGGTCGGGCTATTTAAAAAAAATGAAAATAAATATGAAATTACTTAAAATAATCCATTTTTTTACTATTTATTTTTCTATTTCTATAATTTATAACTTAAAATAACTCTCATTAACTAAGTAAATAAATTATGACATTACTTCTAAATTTTTCCTCATTTATCTACTTTTTTTTTTGTAATTTTTCACCATTTTATTGTTAATTATTTAATTTCATGATATCATAACTTCTAAATTATATTAGAAGATGTAAATGTCCCGATATTTTATAAAAATAAAAAATTACATATTCAATATACATTTTCTGTAATTTTTTTGAAGTTTTTTCAAAAAATAAAAAAAATGTTGTGGAGAGAAAAATGAAGTGATCAAGCCCATTTTAATATTTTTAAAAAATAATCTTTTAAAAATTAAATTAAAATAACCATAAAATTATTTGAGCAATGAAGTCAAACTTTCACTCTCGCTACCTGTATTTATAAGCCTCACCTTGAGTAAATTTCTTGGTTCTGGTCTATGTGGGACGCCCACTTTTATTTTAATGGCTTTAATGTTCCTGTTACCTCACTTTGGGATTTTGTCTCTCTCCCCGTCCACATTTTATTTTCCCTACACGACTAGGCTGTTTCAATTAATATTTTGTGTACTAATCATAATTGCATAGTTATGTTTGGTACAATGTGATATAGTTTATTTTCAAGGAATAAAGAGTTAATTTATATTTGATTTTTTTCTTTTTTAAAAGCACTCCTATTTTATTAATTTATTTAAAGGCATTTTTTTCTTGTAATTCTAAAAAAAGTTTTGATTAAAATTCTAAAAAACCTTTTGACTATATTGGCTGATGGTTAAATTGGTCCCTCGTTTATACATCCGGTTTTTTTGTCTCTACACACCTTTTTTCGGATGTGGGCGGCTAATTACCATTTTACCTACGCATTTTCATTCGTTTGAACGAATTCCGAGTTCATTTCGGCATTTGTTCGAACGAATTGACGCATATCCCCTCTATTTTGATTCGTTCGAACGAATTTTCGTATAAATTTAACTCATTCGAATGAATCGAGTAAATAGTAACGTGCGTTACTGTTCACCTGTTCATTTGAATGAACGGATAGAATGAATCGAGTGAACAGTAATGCGTGTTACTGTAGGGATACCTTTATTTGTAAAATAATGTGTCTTAAATATTTAGGAGTGTCAAATGACCTTAAAGTCTTAAAGTATTTTTATCAGATTATTATAATTAGCCTGAATATTTAATTTGAGAAATTTTAAAAATACATAGTGCTTAAAAAATAATTTTAAAATTTTAAAGAAAATCAATTCATTCGAATGAATCGGTGATGAATCAAGTGAACAGTAACCATTAGAATGAATCACTGATTCATTCGAATGAATTAATTTTATTTAAAATTTTAAAATTATTTTTTAAACATTGTATATTTTTAAAATTTATCAAATTAAATATCTGGACTAATTAAGATAATCTGATAAAAATACTTTAAAACTTTAAGGTCTTTTGACATTCCTAAATATTTAAAACACAGTATTTTACAAATAAGGGTATCCCTATGCTGTGCCGAAAACACATTTAGTAGTGTCAAAAGACCTTAAAGTCTTAAAATATTTTTATCAGGTTATCGTAATTAGTCCGTATATTCAATTTGAGAAATTTTGAAGATAGATAGTGCTTAAAAAATAATGTGCATAGTGTATTAAATAATAAAATCTCCTTTAAAACTTTAAAGTTATTTTTTAAGCACTGTGTATTTCTAAAATTTCTCAAATTGAATATCCGGATTAATTACGATAACCTAATAAAAATACTTTAAAACTTTAAGGTCTTTTGACACTCCTAAATGTGTTTTCGGTACAGTTTAGGGATACCTTTATTTGTAAAAATACTGTGTTTTAAATATTTAGAAGTGTCAAAATACCTTAAAATCTTAAAGTATTTTTATCAGATTATTGTAATTAGTCTAGATATTTAATTTGAGAAATTTTAAAAATACACAATGCTTAAAAAATAACTTTAAAATTTTAAAGAAAATCAATTCATTCTAATGAATCAGTGATTCATTAGAATGAATTGAGTGAACAGTAATGCGCGTTACGGTTCACTCGATTCATTTTATCCGTTCATTCGAATGAACAGGTGACCAATAACGCGCGTTAGTGTTCACTCGATTCATTCGAATGAATTAAATTTATATGGGAATTCGTTCGAACGAATCAAAATTGGAGGGATATACGTACATTCATTCGAAAGAATGCTGAAATAAACTGGAAATTCGTTTGAATGAATGGAAATATAGGGGGCAAAATGGTAATTAGCTATCCGGTGTATAGAGGCAGAAAAATCGAGTCCCAAATCTCGAAACATGTGACTACTAATTTTTTTGTCCTAATCACACACACGTCCCACTCCCTATTGGGGAACTAGAAATAGGGGAAGATTCAACCATTTAGGGCTCTATCGAGGCCCAAGAGTCCTACTGAAATTTCAGCAGTCTTCTCAAAAAGGGGGACTCCGTGGCGATAATCTCTCACCTGTAATTTCATTCCAACCATATCTTGTCATTTCACACATTTTCTTATACAATCATATCGTCATTTCTGATTCCCACATAAATTCACAGTTACTAAAGTGTTAAATCATCCCACGAGTCCATATACAACCCAGTCACAAACATAAGGGTTCTAAGTACATACCAGGGGTTAAAATTATCGCCGGGGCTCATATATCATCTGAAAATATCGGGGATACCAATATATCGACGATATTTCTCTCTCCTCTTGATTTTTTTTATTTTTCAAAAAAAAATTATAGAAAATGAAGAAAATTATGGACTTCATGGATATATAATTTTTTATTTAAATATTGGTAATTTACATATTTATATTACAAACTCAAAAATTTCAAATATTTTTGAAAATGATGGAAAAAAATGAGTAGAGAATTCTATACACTAAAGTGTCCGAACCACAATATTAGATTTATCACTCAAATGACCATCATCACAACAAAGGCCCACCAACAAGAGATCTACAAGGCAAAACCGGCCCTCCCATGCTCATGCATAACCTGTAGGAGAAAATCTAAAAAAGAAAAAAAAAAAAACATAAAAGCTCTACACTTCTAGTGCATTATTGCTTCTCAATCCCTTGGCTCATTTATAGGTGTGTAAAAGAGAGTGCATGTGTTGAAATATATTTAGATTATCCTAATTATAATGTAATTAAGATTCTAGTTTGGGTTTACCTCTAATTAAGAGGTGTATTTGATTTATAATTAGTTAAGTGTTTGAGTCTGATTATGATAGCCCTATGGTCGGATAGAGGCTATATATACATATAATAGTTTAGATATTCAATTACAACTTTCTCTTTTCTAACATGGTATCAGAGCGGACAACTATCTAGAGTCGAATTCAAGTGGGTTCCTCTGCTCTCCCTTTGCCCGAGACTCTCGTTGGCAGAGGGAGGGACGTTATTGCACTTGGCATCACCGTTCAATCTCATTCCCGACGCACCAGATCTCTAGTTTCAGCCCAGATCTGCGGGGCTTCTTTGCTGCCCTCTCCTTGCAGATCTGATCTTCTTCATCATCTTAGATCTCATCGTTTGAGATCTGTGGACCGGCACCGGCGAACGGCGCGCATAGCAGCCGTACGCTGGATCTGCAGCACGCTTCCGCCCACAGCAGCCATCATCATCGGAGTGGAGATTCAGCCGGAAACACGCAGACACCGGCGACAGATCTGACTCCCCACCGCCAGACAGCAGAGAGATCGGCGGCAGCTAGATCTCCGAATAGATCTGCGGTCCCTTCCATCCAACGGCACCGGAAATCGCCAGATTTGGGTTTCCCTCATCTCCAGCACCGGCAAGCGGCAGCACACGGCTTGCCTTCCTCAGATCTGCGCACCTAAGAAGATTTGACCCTGGTCCGTCCCTGCCTTGTTTGGATCTCCCGCATCTGAAGCTTCTCTGGTTGTAGAAACTGCATCTTCTTCGGCGACGGTGCTCGCCGTTCTGACCCAGTCATCCAAATCTGCGGCAGATCTGCTGATACACGGTTCTATTTCAGTAAGTAGCTTTGGGCGTTCCTCAGCAGCAACAGTGTCGATCGTCGGCCTCTTCCATCCCGACGCCCAGATCCAGCAGAAATCCACCATCTTCATTGCTACTGCAGCTTCTTTCGCCTCTGTCCTGTTATAGCCTTGCTGGCTTCAGTTTTTTCAAATCTGATCTAAGGAACTAGATCAGCCAATGCCAGAATCGCAGCCTTCAGCAGCTGCCGCCCACTGCTCCATCGGGTTCACCATCGTTTTTAGATCTGAAATATTCTTCACTTTCTTGGCATTCTCTCCTCCAATAACCAAGCCTCAGCTAGAGAGGAGACTGCATCACAGTTGAGTGTTGCAAATAGATCAGGTTGTTGCAAATAGATCGGGTTTACAGAGAAACCACACGAGCAGAATTGGTGTTGGGCAGAAAACCAGATCCCTTTTTTTCAAGTTCTCAAGCGAAAGATCTGCAGTGAGAACCCATTGTAGGAAAAGTTTTCAGACAGAAAGGGGCAGATTCGCCCAGATCTGAGACAATAAGCCATCGCCCAGCATCCCAAATCAGATACCTCTGTCCAACACCTCCGCTGATAGCAACCAGTGGCACTGATAGCAGCTGCAAACAGCGAGTGTCAGAGACAGCCCACAGCAAATCCGATTGCAGAGCACGATTCCATCGTGCAGGCCCGTAACAGGGAACTACTACGGAATCATACATTATTGTCCGTTTGCAGATTTGATTGTTCCATATCTCAGTATGTTGTTTGTCTGATCAGTTTTGGGCGATTTCCGTCAAATTTCCCAATCCCATGACAGACAACAAATTGTACCGATGATGCAATGCGCGATGCGTCTAAAATGTTTGCAATCACACAAATTTGGCTTGGTTTTCAAAGAACCTGTTGATGTGGTGAAGTTGAAGATTCCTGATTATTTCACTATTATTAAGCAGCCGATGGATTTAGGGACAATAAAGACTAAAATAGCTTCTGGTGCTTACACGAGCCTCTTAGAGTTTGTTGCGGATGTGAGGTTTACTTTCTCCAATTCAATGACTTACAACCCACCTACAAATGATGTTCTTATCATGGCTGATTCGCTCAACAAGTTCTTTGTGACTTCTTCAGTATCCATTTCATATGAGTCATTGGTTGATAAGAGAAGTTTTGATTTCCAAAATTGGTGTAGAGGTTTACCTTCTCCTACATGCTCTCTTTCATATGATCACAAGGCAGTAATCATAAATGGGCAGAGGAGAATCCTCATCTCTTGCTCCATTCACTACCCAAGCAGCACTCCTAAGATGTGGCCGGATCTTATTCAGAAGGTAAAAGATGGGTGGCTTGGATGTCATCCGGACCTATGTTTCTACTGTTTTGCTGCTCGATGCTATCTGTTTCTTCTCGCCACAATTTACGAGTTATGTGCCAAGAAGAAAGGGGGAGAGCTGAAGAAAGGATCACAAATTCTCCTCCTACTTTTGTCGATTTCGTCGACGTGTTGAAGAAAGGGACACAACTTGCCCTTCGTTTGAGCAGCCTTATTTTGTCGTTTCTCAAAAATGAGACGGCATGTCCATTTGTTGTGGAATTCATTCACTCATTTTATTTGGAGGACTCTGATTTGTCCCCAGTCATTTACTGGCCTTTCATGGCTACAACACTCATTTGCTGGCCTTTTATGGTTACAGCCTCATTTGCTGGCCTTTCATGGTTACAGCCCCATTTGCTGGTCTTTTAAGACTTCAGCCCTCATTTGCTGGCCTTTCATGGTTACAGCCCCATTTACTGGCCTTTTAAGGCTTCAGCCCTCATTTGCTGGCCTTTCATGGCTTCAGCCCCATTTGCTGGTCTTTATGGCTACAACTATTGTTCGCTGGCCTTTCCGATCTGATTGATCGATGTAATGGCTTCAGCCCCTTATTTTTCAGGCCATTCGTCGCCTGCATTTATCGCATATTGCGATCACTATTTTTGCCGGACAACTGTCTTACGGCCACTGCTGTCGTCCGAGCCTCTTTCTCTATTTCAGGCCGCCATCTATATTTGCTGCCTGTCATTTTGCAGCTAATCAATGCTGCCACATAAACACATATTTGCAGCCAGTCAACGTTGCCTCTTCAACAAGTTTTGCAGCCAATCAGTGTGCTGCTTCAACAAATCTTTATGGCCAGTCAGTTTGCCACTTTTGCAGTTCACCTGCCGTTCTTCATGTTCCAAGCTTCGCATTCATCCACGCTTCAGCTTGCGGGGGAGTGTTGAAATATATTTAGATTATCCTAATTATAATGTAATTAGGATTCTAGTTTGGATTTACCTCTAATTAAGAGGTGTATTTGATTTATAATTATTTAAGTGTTTGAGTCTGATTATGATAGCCCTATGGTCGGATAGAGGCTATATTACATGTAATAGTTTAGATATTCAATTACAACTTTCTCTTTTCTAACAGCATGCATGCATGTTGTTGGAAATAATGAAGGAGAATGTGGGAAGAAGGTGACTGCATGCAAACCTCTTTTCATACTATTGGAAAAAGGGAGTTGCATGCATACTATTGTTAAAAGGGAGCTGCATGCACTGCATGCTGTTGGAAAACAGAGGAGGCTTGCATGCATGCTGTTGGAACTTTAATTACCTTCACAAATTCAACTTTCTTCGAGATACAAAGTTACAACCTTTCAGCTTCTCCCAGTTCACAAATTAAAAGTTCATTTTAAGCTAGTGTAATATCTTTTATTTCTCTTCCTTCATTTAAAAGATTGGTCGTTTCAGGTGCAAATCTGTTGATATTTACATTTTTGGTCCTATTTATCGTTGTTATGGGTTGTGTACATCTTCATTTGAAAAAGAAAGGTGCAAACTACATTGAGTGGTTAGTCATTTTTTGTCTACAAGGAGTTTTCTATAGCATGGATAAATACAACAAATGATTTATCAGTCAGTTTAGCAACCCTTTAATGGTTTTCTGAAATTTAGTGTGTCAATGAAATGATTCATCTCAAAGAAAAGTTCAATAACTGAAATGGTATCTAGTATTAAGTTAACTACATGTTGTAATTAGATTGACACATGTACTGATTTTATTTTCAATAATTTTTAATAATGCTAAACAGAAAATCATTTTTTAACCGATATCAGCTTTTATTTTTTTTTTAAATCATTTTTACAGATAGTATATATGTAATGCCGATATATATCGTATCGGCCCTTAAAAAGCCGATATATATCGTATTGGCCGACATTTTAAAGTTTGGTACATACCACACAACTCGTAATTACAAAAGAAGGTTCATGTATACATCCATACAAAATACCAATAAAAAAGCATAACTTCATACATTCATACTTCAAAATACAGAATATGATCACATCTTCAAGGAAACATCTCTAAGCTGATCCATGTGGTCCTACAGACTCTGCCTCTGTGAAATCTCCTGCATCTGTGAGGGGTTAGTTTATTGAAGTGATGTAAGGAACTCACACACCCACGTCCAAGAAATAACAAGAATTTATATCACAAGCATCATAAGTATAATATACTCATAAAAATCCAACATCACCATTAGTGAATCCACAACAAGACGTGTCACAACTATGGCACATGCCTCTACATGCTCCATCATGTGTGTCATGTCATGGCATTTGTATATGTCATGTGAAATTTTAATTACTCGCAAGCGCACGAATCAAATTGGAATATAGACTTATGCAAGTGTGAGGTCGAACCCACATGGAACTACAAATAAATGGAAAAAAAATATTTTAGGAGATGGAAAAGTTAGATTGAATTAAATTGATTAATATACAAATAAAATAATTAAGATTGCCAAATTAAAAATACTAATTCAACATTAATCTAGTTCCAAATTAACAAGGATGAATTTTTATAAAAAGAAAATAAACTAAAATAAATTTAAACAAATATATACATGTGTGAATTGATTCACCAGCCAAGAGATTCAATTATTCCAAAACAAAATAAATTTTAAATCTTAATTCCAATTTTAGAGTAACAATCTGAAAGGAAATTTGCTGCTTTTTCAACATTTATCATCAAAGCACATCATCATTTAAATCAAATTTTATTAATTCTCCTTCAACTTCTAATGAACATAATCTAAGCATTTACTGTCTTAGGTTAATTTTGTTCACAACTGATTAGAGTATTACACAAAGCATCAGATGTACCTCCATTAACTCAAAGTAAAATGAATCAAAGATCAATATTATCTTCTTTAAATCTTCCAAGCTTTTAATTAATGAAAATAAATTCAAGAATTAAGAGAAGACATAATCAACAATATTCGTATTTAATAATTGGAAAAAAAATCAAAATTTATTCATAGAATAAATTACAGAGTATGGAATTACAAAACAATAAAAAGATATTTAGAATAAAAACAAAAACTAGGAATTATGAAGCTTCTCAGATCCACAAGCCCGGCCTTTTCTTTTTCTGCTCCAGTCGAATGTCCTTTCTCCAGCCGATCAATTGATTTTTTTTCCTCTGGAGTGTTCCTCCATTTATAGTATCTAGAAGAGATGGAATTAGCAATACATCGGGATAAAATTGGACAAAAATCCTCCATGAAATTCGAATTTTAGATGGGCAAACTCTCTACTGACTTAACTTTATAATCTGTGAAACTAAATCCAATCTGACTTTCTCTCCTTAAAAAAATCCACCATGGTTGAATTTCCCTCTGCCTTCAACTGCTAAATTCGAATTTAGCATATCCCGTTTTGCTTTGTACGAATTTTAGGAATGGGTTTTGGGGAGATTTTCTCCGTAATTCTCTTTTTCCTCATGCGCATTTAGCAGTCCGCTAATCTTGGACACTGGACACAAGGCACATCCAGATCCAACCTCATCCATTCCAATTTTATCTCTCCTTATCTGTCCACATCAGTGTAACAAATACCGCCGATATTTTCATTTTTATCGCAAAAATATCAGAAAAATAACGTTACCGCGTTAAAAACGCGATTTTATCGCGTATGCCATTTTTATCAGAAATTTATCGTTAAAAACGCGTTTTTAACGCGAAAAACGGTAAAATCGCGTTAAAAACACGTTTTTACCGTTTTTCCTACTTACACAGTTACACGGCTATCCCATATTCACGTACACACGCGGCAATGCTTCACGGGGCTATCCCATTCACTATCCCGTTCACGTACACACACCGCTCGACAGCATTATTTAAATAATAAAATTTATTTTAAAACTTTAAAGTTATTTTTTAAGCAGTATGTACTTTGAAAATTTCTCAAATTAAATATTTAGACTAATTACGATAACCTGATAAAAATACTTTTAGACTTCAAGGTCTTTTGACACTCCTAAATATTTAAAACACAGTATTTTACAAATAAGGGTATCTCTAGGGTGTGCCAAAAACACATTTAGGAGTATTAAAATACCTTAAAGTCTTAAAGTATTTTTATCAGATTATCGTAATTAGCCCGGATATTCAATTTGAGAAATTTTAGAAATACACAGTGTCTAAAAAATAACTTTAAAGTTTTAAAGGAGATTTTATTATTTAATACACTATGTACATTATTTTTTAAGCACTGTGTATTTCCAAAATTTCTCAAATTGAATATCCGGACTAATTATGATAACGTGATAAAAATACTTTAAGACTTCAAGGTCTTTGACACTCCTAAATGTGTTTTCGGCACACCCTAGGGATACCCTTATTTGTAAAATACTGTATTTTAAATATTTAGGAGTGTCAAAAGACCTTGAAGTCTTAAAGTATTTATCGGATTATCGTAATTAGTCTGGATATTTAATTGGAGAAATTTTCAAAGTACACACTGCTAAAAAAATAACTTTAAAGTTTTAAAATAAATTTTATTATTTAAATAATTAAATTTATTTCAGGTTGTAAATTTGAAAATCCCTTTATTTGATTTAAATTATCTCATAACGCAAACTTCAGAAAAAATCCCTTTATTATATTAATTTTTATTATTATTTTAAATATTTATATTTTCCGCGAGATTTTCCCATTAAATTCCCGTTAAAAACCCGAGAATTTGAAAATATCCCGTTATTAACGGTTGCCGTTAATATCCCGAGAACAGTATTGGTGACTATGGTCCACATCATCTTCCTAAAATTCAAATTTCATTGGGCTTCAATCATGGACTTCTGAACTTTATTCATGGGCTTGGACTTGGACTTCTAGCATGGGGCCACTTTCATCTCCACTTGTGTTATGAATTTACCACAATTAAAATTCAAATTCAAAATTATTAGAATAATCCAAACTCTCGTAAAAGGATTTGAATTATAGTAATTTACATTAAATTCCAGAATTTGTGGTAAAATTCACACACTTTCCAAGAATAGCTTCCTCGGGGTAATTTCTTGTTCTTTTCTTCCATTTTAATTATTTTCACTGAAATTTCCATTTAAACATGCAACACTTGAAGTTCCATTAATTTATTTTATTTATTACACCTAACTAGTCTAATTTATAGAGGTGAAATAATCATTTTTCCTGATTCATCAACTACATGTGCCTCTCCACGCTGCATCATGCGTGTCACGAGGTTTATATAAGTGACTACACGTGTCTCCCCACTCTCCATCATGCGTGTCACATGGTCAATGCGTGACTCTCTCTGTCCTTGTGGGGGTGCCCCTCTTGAAAGTAAATTTTCATTGCTTCCACACAATTTCCATTTTTTTCCATACTCCCTGCCTCATACTCAAAGGCACCATATGAATACCCCCATCTTCTCCAAAAAAGTCAACAAAACCTGTTGGGAAAAAATACCCTTTTCCCTATCCCACAGATCTAGCCAAAATAATAATACTAATATAGAAGCAATCAACTGAAAATAAATCTATCACACAAGACACCAAATTTACGTGTTTCGGTAGTGTGCCTACGTCTACGAGTGAAGCTCCGAATAAATCTTCTACTATAAAATAATGGGTTTACAATGTTTCTCTTTAATAAAATTAGAGGCTCACAAATAACAATATTTCTTCACCCAAAGGTGGATTCCAACAAGAAAGAAAAATAACCAAGCATGCGATGCCTGTTTGAGACAATATAAGGCATTTCGATGTTTGTAAACGTCCCCAGGACGATGAACAACATCTGGAGGAGAAAACATATAAACTTATTCAGAGAGATCACTATTCAGAAAGGCATTTTTAACATCCATCTGTGACAAAGGCTATTGACAAACGGAAGAAACTGCAAGTAAAATGCGAACAGAGGTCATTTTCGCAACAGGAGCAAACGTCTCCTCGTAATCAATACCATATTCCTGACTAAAACCCTTAACAACTAATCGGGCCTTATATCTCTCCATAGAACCATCAAACTTGGTTTTAATCTTATACACCTATTTGCAACCAATGGCACGTTTGGCTGGAAGAAGAGCTACCAAATCTCACCTACCAGTCTTGTGCAATGCATAAAGTTCTTCATCCATAGCCTGTTGCCATAAAGGATCACAAATAGCCTTATTATAGGAGATTGGTTCAGAGAGAGTATGAATGGATGTGAGAAGTGAAGAAAATGAAGAGGAATAACATGAATAAGCAAAATCATCAAAAGAATAACCAAATCGATTAGGAGGCTTACGGACTCATGAAGGTTAACAAGAGGTAGCAAGACCCACATCAGTAGATCTCGAAGGAGACAACTGTAGGAGATAGAGGATCAACATCTGTAGATGGAAAAACTGCAACAAGTGGAAAAGAAGTAGAAGAAACAGAGGTACGCAAAACAGGGATAGGATCAGACACAGACAAATCATCAATATAAGAGAAATTGTCAATATATAGAAGCGCAGACTTAGGAAAAGTGCTAGAATGGGAAGGAACATAATAGAAAGGAATATGTTCAATAAAAATAACATGATGTGAGACATACAATTTTTGTGTAATAGGATTATAACAGCGATATCCTTTTTGACCCTCACCATAACCAAGAAAAACACACAGCGTCAACCGTGCAAATAATTTGGTGCACTCATTGTGGGGATGAAGAGCAAAACATGCACGACCAAAAACTTTCAAGGAGAAATAGTCTGGAAGTTTACCATATAAACGTTCAAATGGAGATTTTCCAGAAGTGATGGCAGAAGGGATTCTGTTAATCACATGAGTTACGGTGAGAACTGCTTCTCCCCAAAAGATTCTAAGAACATTAGCAGAGATGAACATAGATCGAGCAGTTTCAATTATGTGCCTATGTTTTCTTTCTATGACCCCATTCTGCTTGGGAGTGTCGGTACAAGAGGACTGATGAACTGTCCCATCCAAGGCAAGCAATTCAAAGAAAGCAGTAGAAGTATACTCGCCACCCAGATCACCTCGAAAGCATTTAATAATAGTAGAGAACTGTGTGCGAATTAATGCACAAAACGTTTGAAAGATAGTAAAAAATTCAGAATGACATTTCATCAAATAAATCCAACAAAAATGAGAATAGTCATCAATAAAATATACATAATATCGAGAACCCCCTTTTGTGGAAATAGGTGTTGGACCCCACACATCAGAATGAACTAAATCAAAAAAAGTAAGAGATATAGATAAACTTTTATTAAAAGGCAATGCAGAAAACTTCGCAAGTTTACATCCACTGCAATCAGAAATATCACTATTGTGTAAATTTCCTAAAGCTCCCGTAGAAGTTAAATACTTTAAATGGGAACTACAAACATGTCCAAGACGAGAATGCCACAAATAAAAATTAGAGGAAATGGGACCCAAACGAAAAGATGAAAAATCAACTGAAGATGCATGATAGCATGAACACAGAGCTGCTCTAAGACATATAATCCTCCTCTTTTACGGCCGGTCCCAATCAGCCTCTTGGAATGAGGATCCTGCATAGAGCACGAAGTGGGAGAAAAGTTAACAATATAGCCAGAATCACATAGTTGACTAATAAAAATCAAATTCAGAGTAAGATGAGATATGCAATAAACATTAGAAAGATACAAAGAAGAGGATAGAATGGAACCAACCCCTGCCAACGGCAAGTAAGCACCATTGGCATTTAAGACAGAAACGTGTGATGAAGAGGGAGATAAAGATGTGAATAAAGAAACATCATGCGTCATGTGATGAGTAGTTCCTGAGTCAAAGATCCAGGTATAAGGAGAAATACCTGAAGAGGTTGAATGAGTCAAACCTAGAGAAGACAATGCAATAAGCTGGTGAGAAGAGAGGAAATGATGCAACTGGTCTGCAAGGGTGGATAGGGAAGGAGTCGAAGGTGATGCCGGATTCGCAAGTGTGGAATCAGAAGTAGGAAAAGGTGATGCCGCATCTCCAGATGAAACAACAGTAGCGATGCGATGTGGCTTAGGTAGCGGCACATGTTGTTGCTGTCTTCTCAATAACGCGGGACATTGGGCCTTCCAGTGACCTTTCTGTTTACAGTAACTACAATCAGTAGTAGCAACTCTCCCACCTTGGCGTTGTCGACTATGTGAACTAGATGGAGACCCGGATGGCACGGCCAAAACAATCTGACTAGGCAGAGAAAGAAAACGATCATGTGACTTCAAACGAGCTTCTTCAGCTAGGAGTTTGTGGACCACTGCATCAACAGAGGGAAGGGGATTACGATGAAGAATAGAGCCCCAAAGTGCTTCAAAGTCATCTCAAAGAGCAGTAAAAATTGAACAAGTCGCCTTTCTTCTCGATAAGTGCAATAAACTGCGATGAAACTAAGGCTTACGAGCTCAGTTAATACAAGTTGATCCCAAAAGTCAGTCATGACTGAATAAAACTGTTGAATGCTCATATCCCCCTGTCTAACTGAGCTAATATCATTCTCAAGTTGATATCGCTTAGCGAAGTTGGATTGCGTATACAGTCTCTCTAAATGATCCAAAATCGCTTTCACTGTAAAGAACTTCTCAAGTTGCAACCCTATGGAGAGCTCAACGGAATTATTGATCCAAGTGATGATTTTAGAATTATGGGTGGTCCAAGTAACTAGTGAAGTAGTATAGTCGGCAGCCTTGGTGTCCGTAGGAATAACAATATCCCCAAAGACATAACGCCACATGTTCTTTTTGGTCAAAAGGTTTTTCATAACATCTGCCCAATAATTATAGGTGCTGTCAGTGAACTTCACACTAATTGCTTGAAGGGAATCATCACGTTCACCGGCCATTTGCAAACTAAAAGGAAATATAGACAAAACCAAACAAGGAAACCCAAACGGATTGCGTGGGGTCGATGCAGATGGACTAGTCTGTCCCAAACAAAGTGTGTGGTGACAAATCCTGAAAATCCACTTCAAAGTCAAAGTCCAAACTCCACTAAGAGATGTAGATGATGATCAGCGATGTGACTTGTTTGTGGGTAGATGGGTTTGGAATTCGAAAGGGTCTTTGTACACGAATACAAGTTTTTCGACGATACTAGATTCGAAGAACTGTGGCAAGTATGGACAAGACAGGGATTACATGAATTGGAGATGGAAGCCAAACGATTGCCAACTCCCAAGCTTTGATTCCAAGAGCTTTTTTTTTGGAATTGTTCGTGGGAATAAGTTGGCTTTTATTGGTGACTTAGTCGCTCGGAATCAGATGGAATCGCTCCTCTATCTCTTGTCTCAAGTAAAAAGATTAGGAAAAATCAACAAGATGTGGAGATCTGGGCTGTGAAGAGGCAGAAATCCGAGCTGTGTAGAGGAGGAGATCGGGGCCTTACAGAGGCGGAGATCTGGGCTGTACAGAGGCAGGGATCTGGACCGTGCAGAGGCGAAGATCTGGATTGTTCAGAGGCGGAGATCTGGGCTGTGTAGGGGAAAGAACAAAAGTAGTCACGGAGGGATTCTCGAAGAAGATCCGATGGGCGACAGGGGCTTTGGTTGCTGGACCGTCAAGGTAGACGGAGAGGAAGGCGAAATTGGGTTGTGTAAATCAGATCTGGAGGGATTCTCAAATCAGGCGGAACTGGGCTGTGCAAATCAGATCCGAAGGGATTCTCAAATCATATTCGACGGGAGGTGGAACTGGGCTGTGCAAACGCTGCGTCTTCGCTGGATCGAGAACTCAATCGAAAAAAAAATCTGCAAATGCTGCGTCTTCGCTGGATCGAGAACTCAATCGAAAAAAAAATCTGCAAATTGATGCAAAACCTTAAGCTCTGGATACCATATTAGAATCCAAGAAAACCTAGTTTAGCAATGTATTAAGACAATAATATACACAAACAAAGCCCTAAGTGAAACATAAGTAAAAAGCTAAGTTACCCTATACAAATAAGATCATACAACCTAACACAGATAACCCAGGACCAAAGTAGTTGTTATGAGACTGAATGAAGCAATTTAAGAACATTTGGTTAACTAAGATGTGATCAAGATTTGTCTCCACCCTCCTTAGACCAAAAGAACAATTTGACCAAGAGAAACAATGACCAACAATAGAGTATTCGATCAACTTTGATTGTTCGATGCATTCATTGAACTGGACAATGGCTCCAAAGTTAGGTGGCGGACCACCACTTTTTTCATTGGCCCCCTTAATGTAGTTGAAATCTCCCAAAATAATACAAGCACCAAGTAGGAATCGAACGTATGAATTTCAGCCCAAAGTTGTTGCCTGGAATAGGGATAGTTAAAGTCGTAGATGTTCCTGAGAAATAATGTAGGGTTCCAAGGATGAGAGACCTTCCAAAAAATATCCTGATTTGAGGTTTGTATAATATCCACATTAAGACAGTTTTTCCAAAACACCCAGATCCTGGCAGAGTTACACAGAGAGAGGTTGGAGTAACTCTGCCAGTTTCTAGGAATGCTATTTTTGGCAATAGAATCAAAATTCCTATCATTAACTTTATTTTCTAATATACAAAATAGATTGCAATGAGAAGAAGTAAACATATCTTTGAGCTCAAGTTGCATCCGAGGGCGATTGAGCCCACGCACATACCAGGATAAAATGATCATGAAGGAATTGTTGTGCCCTCCGGTACATTGTTGCACACCTTTGCTGCTGCCCCCATTCCTTTAGCCCAGGAGTAGGACTCAATGAGAGTGTCAATTATGCGTAGGTCCTTCTGGTTTAACCCTTCATTCCCAAATGTGTGCATTTCGCAGTCCTCTTACAGGTTAGACAAAGCCTGAAACTTGTTTGACATTGAGGCAGGAGCAGGAGAAAACTTCTCCTTCTTTGCCAAGGTAGAGATTAAATGTTTTTAGCTGGAATGCTTGCTATTTCAATTTGCTTACCAAGGTCAAATGCAGGTCTTCTACTATCAGATAGTGGATCTGTAGTATTTTCTTTGGAACCCATAACTATTTAGGCTTTGGGGGTTTTTTGGACATTTTTCCATGGAATGAAGGAAGGAGCTGCAGGTGCTGCAAATCTTAGGCTTCCAATCATAGTGTACCCTTCGTGTGATTGTTCCATCAGGAGTTCGTAGGAAAATGGCTTCAGGTAGCTGACACTTTGCTGAGATTTCAACACATACTCTTGCCTGAGCTAAGTTTGTCCCCTTAGCTGTAGTTGAATCCATAAATAGAGATTTTCCGATTAGGCTAGACACTTTACTGAGGTTCTTTGTTGTTCGAAAGACGACATTCAGGTTGGGCAATTTTGCCCAAATTGGGATAGTGTCCGAATGGTCCTTATCGAGTGGTGTCTCTGCCGTCCATCTCTTCAGTAGAAGCGGCTTGCTTTGGATAAAATAAGGGCCATTTTCAAGCACCTTTTGGCGATCTTATTTAGTGGCAAATTTGAAAGAGAAGAAGCCGTCATCTAGACTATGGATCTCTAAGCTAGGAGGCAAATTCCATTGCTTCAGTAGACCAGTTTTAGCAAGAGGGTACCAAGGTTTTTTCCCCAGGAAGAACCCAACATGAATAGACTTCCAAGCTTCCTCCCCACCTGCTAGTTCAATACGTGAGAAGTCTACAAGGTGAGGTATATCAGAACTTGAAACCACATCATCCAGCGTGAGAGAGGTCTCCTTTGGCTTTTGGAAAAGGGCACTGCATTGGGGAATAGGTTTTCCACAGGGGGTGGAAGGGACGATAATAGGTGTGCTAGCAATGACCGAGGGAGAGGTGGAATTTGGAGGTTGGATAGTAGTTGCTACAGGGGAGGGAACGGAGGTGTTAGCTTGAGGTGGTAGGATCATGGGGCTAGCAATACCTAAACCATCATTTTTTCTCCTATGATTAGGTTCCCATCTAGTATAGACTTCAAGCCTTCAAAATAGACTACAGTATTTTCCAAAATAGGGAGTGGTTTTGGTGGTTCTAACTTACCATTTTCTTGGATTTTGAAATCGATGCAGCATCCAAGTGGGGGATTTGGATGAACAGATGTGACTCATCTTTGAGACCAACAGGAGAGTTGTTGGGTGGGGGTAGTTGCTTGCCAGTTGGACACCCAAGGGGTGAGGCATGCTTCTTCCTATTGAGACCGTCTCCAACATCACTCAAATGGAATGAGCTGGAAGAAGTAGCATAGTTGGCTGATTGAAGCAGAGATTTCTTTGCTTCAAAGATGAAACGGGGGCCTGTGTTGCCCGTGATCTTATTACCATTAGTAGTGACTAATGCTGTAGAAATCATGCAGATCTTAGCTTCATCAGTTGAAATGTTTCCAAACCGAAATCAAACTAGTTTTTGGAAGATGTTCCGGCAGAGTATTCACTTCCCATCAGTGTTTCGGACAAGATTGACGGCGGTAAATGGATGCACGGTCCTCCCCTTGCTCCATCAGGTCGTGTTAGCTACCTCAAATATCATATAGTGTTTCTATTATAAAAGGTATTTCAGGTTTGGGTGAACTATCAGTAGATGGAAAAGTAGTGCACGCCGTTGACTATGTAGAAAAGCAGACACCATGGCGTTGTTAGTGCACGGCTTGCCGAGTCACTTATTTTTCAATTCTGTGACTTAAGTGAAACATTGCCTTGAAGGGAGAAGCTCGAGAATCAAGACTCAAGTGTTCGTTGAATCAAGTTCAAGACTGAAGATTCGACGGATCAACATATGTATGACAATCACGAAAGGTAATTAGCCATAGATGATTTTAGGGTGGACCCCACATCTTAGAATGACCTTGCCTACGCTTAGATATCACATCTAGTTAATTAACAAAGCCTAGTGGGTGTTTAATACCAAAATCAGAACATGGACTGAAAGATAAAATAGCTGATGTCTCAGGGCGATTCAATTGTGGTCATGATCTATCACTGAGACAGGGTCGATCAATTGGGCACACGATTAATCGGATGGACTTAATCAAAATCATGGTTTGGAAAAACCTGGTCAATACAGGTTTGCCTCAGGACGATAAAATCGTTGGTTGGCTATCTTTCGTGAGGAACATATTACGATCAATCAATCGAACGAAAAATCGTCTGGGACAGAGCTGATGTATCAGGAGTACGATCAATCGGCAAATTAATATTTATTGTTCTCGATATAGAACATTGTTAAAATTGGATTCGTCCTAGGCCGATACTATCGTCAGACCACGACCAACCATTACACAGAGAGCACAATCAATTGTGTGGCACGATCAATAGTGCGTGACCGTTTTTGTGCCGTTATTGTGCATTTAATGCTCAATAGTCGGGTTGGTGGAAAACAGTTTTATACACGGACGATCGATCGCCAGTACACGATCAATCGTGTGTTACTGTGTTTCAAAAAAAATATATTTGCCTCTATAAATACTCCACTATTTGGAGAGTTTAAGGATACTTTGGAGAGAATTTATAAGCTTCATCTGCCCAAGTTAAACTCTCAAACACCAAAAAAAAAAAAAAAACAGTGGTTATTCTATCTTGGCATTACACTTGCAAATCATTCAAGTATCAAATCTTTATTTGATTGAGATTAAGAGAGAAGGAAAAACCATTTTCTAGGATAGACATTGGACCTCCAATTTCCTAAATACCCTGTCAATGATTGTGATTGCTTTACACTCGGCACATCTACGTCAACGAACGAGATCACATTGGGAGAGATTCTTCAAAAGCACATTATCACATTTGCAAGGCTTTAAAGACAAGTACTTCTTATTTTGATTATTTTAAAATCATCTTGTGAAGTGGATTAAAGCAAGTGCTTGCGCCATTATAAAAACTAAAGGGATAAGGATTAGCCCGGGGATGTCGAACCTTTCAAAATCTAGGGATTGGGTGAAATTCTTAGTCAATTGAGTTATGTGGAAGCCTACTCTATTTGTGAGGGTGTAATTCCCCACATAGTGAATTGGGATAGCCCAACATCGAGTGAGTCCATCAGTGGATGTAGGAGGGATTTACTCCAAACCACTTTATATCGGGTGTTCATGGTGTTAGAACTAATTGTGTGAAATTTGTTATTTGAGCTATATCTTGTTGACACACACCTCACTTGATTAATATTGTTTAAATTCGGACTACACATTGTTATTAATCAAGAAAATTTGAAAAGGCCTCTAATTTGGAGATTATCCTATTCACACCCCTACCTTCCTAACCCCCCCCCCCCCCCCCCCCCCCCCCCCCCCCCTCTCTCGGGATAATCATGATCCAGCAGAAGGGAACTTTCAAGAGTTACCTTCACAAAAATTCGATGATTACGAGAAAACTAATACACATATTTATTTATTCTTTTTAGTTGTATAGGTGGATGACAATATTCAAGTTGATGGGTGTTTGGTGGCAGTCCTTGACAAATCAGTCATTCTAGTTGCAGCTAAAGATGTTCAAAATGAAGAAACAATGGCAGATGCATGACAAATGAAAGACATAAAAACCATTCAACCATTAGCATCATATTAGTTGTTTCATATTGTTTAAAATATTAAATGAGTACTTAAACTATATTTAGACCCACTTTGGATTGATTTTGTATATAGATGTAAAAATGGATCTTTATTATTTAACATTTTCAGTGACATGGAATATCATTCATCCCTACGGAGAGGTCACACACCATTCCAAAATGGTTTTCAGATTATCAAGGTGATTCCATGCCAACCAAAGAAGCGACTAAAGTGATGGTGGTCGAACTTTGCACTTATTCTCGGTAATGCTGATCTTCTAAACTCGAGGTTGAACTTCTTTTAAGCCGGAGGGAATGATAAGACCATCAGGAAGAAAATGAAAGCAAACATAGAAAAATTCTACTAGGTCTTCGGTCGCAACAAAATGAAGGAAAAGCGGCAGAGGTTGGAGTGACGAGTTTACCTTTTCTATCTAAGTATTGGAAGATAAAATTGAAATTGGTCTAATTCAGATGCAGATTTTCAGAACCCAACATGGGGCCCAAAATGGCTTATATTGGGGCTTAAATAATTCAAATAATTGACTCATGGGCTGATATGATGGGTTAGGCCTTCAACCTATGGATTTTTAGCTTATTTTAGTCTAGAGGGGCCCATTTGATGGCTAGAATGAGGAGTTATGGGTAAACCTTAAAGAGAAGATTCCACTTTTTAAATTCGATGAATGCTTGAAAAAGCAAGGGAAGACCACAAAAAGTTCGACGAATGCATGTTATTGGACAGAATAAATAACGAATGTTTACTCCAAATTAATCCATGATTGATTGGGAATATGATGTAATTATTTTATTTTTATATTTAGTGATGATGATATAAACGTCACTTGTGAATTTGGTTGAAAATGTGGTGTAACTTTCCAGGCATATTTGAAGTAACAAATGATATCAAAATTTTATAAAGTTAGATTCATTGGAAAGATTATTCAATAATGTTTCCAAAAAACTCAAGTGTGTTCAATTTTGATATACATAAAAGAAGTTATGACCAATTCTGTAATCAGGTGTCAGAGAGCGATGCGACAATTCATTTTTATAATTAGCAAACCCTAAGCGAGAGACAACGAAATTCACCCATCCTTTGTTGGGTGGTGGCTCTAATTCCACAGTCTTTGTCTCTCAGCAAAATCAGAAAAGCATGAGGCTTGCGTGTGGGGTCCACATGAGTAATGTTTGTTTTGGAAGAGGAAATCTACTCAAACGTGTAATGCATGGGTACACGACATCTTGAGAGAATCTCTCTCTCTAGTGGAACACGACAAGAGAAGAAAAATGAGAGAAAAGATAGGGATCTACACAGAAATTGTGAAGGATAAAACATACGGTATTATGTGTTTTACAGTTGCCGCTTAATGTAAGGCCTTTTGGCCGTATGCTCTTGGCTGTGTATGAATGGTGTCTTCTCAACGGTGGAGGGTTCAATAGTATGCATGGAGATGGCTTCGTATGAATGGTGATATTCATTGAGATAGCCATATGTATAGTCTTAGTGCCACGGCTTGTCGAGTCCCTAAGTTTGTCAATTTAATGACTCGGGAAGAACCACTTACTAGAAGCTTGAAGACTCAAGATAATCAAGATTGAAGATCATGCTCCACCGGATTAAAACTCATCGTTATGGCAATCACAAACATGTATTTAGCCATAGATGACTTTAGGTGGTACTCACACCTTAGAGATGACCATTCATAGGCTTAATTGAACAAATGGTAAAATCATTAAAAGCCTAGAGAGAAAGCTTGACAGTGAGTTGGAACCCAACTTGGAAATATGTATTTGGTTTCACTGTCAGCTCGACCAGTCTTTCTCAGCGACCCCTCGGTGAAAGGCTGAAATGACCCATCGTTGTTAACGACTCTTCGATAAAGATTTATGAGTTCTCGAACTTAAAACTCAAGTGGACTCTCAAAAAAATAGACATATCGGTAGTTCAATATCAATTGAAAGTACCAGGACCGACCCCTTGGTAAAAGGCGACAAGTCGGTCTGGGTAAGACTAGTTTCTAGACATGAAACTCTGTCAGCATGATGTTGTCCCAGACCTAACCTCTCTTATAGACCGACCTATTAGTGCCATGACAGTCGACCCATCGACGACACCTACATGTCGACCGGGAAAGAATTATACCGTTGGGAGTGCATTAATGCGCAAAGGTCGAGTTGTTGAACGGTAACATTTCTAGTCACCGACCCCTCGGTGCGCCCGACCTGTCGGTACATTACCGTTGCTGCAATTAGTTGTCATGTCTATAAAAACCAATCTTTATGCAACCAGTTGTCATCATTTGGCAAATCAATTGGACCCTCATCATTATCAGTGAGGACATGACCCGACCCGACCTGATTCTCATAAGTTTGGTATAAAAACAAAAATACCCTAAACACCTTTTGCAGCTGTGTTTACCCTCTCTCTCCCTTTTTTTTTCTTCTTCTCTTTCCCTCTCACTTTGTTGTCATTTTACCCTTTATCTCTTTCCCTAATTTTTTTGTCTCCTTTTCCCCTCCCTTGATTGCCGCCATTTTGCCCTCTCTCTGCACTCAATCATTTGGCTGTTAACCTTGGTCGTTTTGCTATATATCTCTCTCTCTCTCTCTCTCTCTCTACTTCTCCCTCCCTCACTCTCTCCCCGTTGGGAAACATGGAGCCTTGCCTAAGCAGAACCGCATCAGATCTGTGGAAAGACCGTGCACACTCTGCTTGAGCAGCGCCCATCGCCGTCTGCAACGCCCAATAGGTTCTTCTCTCTTTCCCCCTCCCTCTCTCTCTTTCAAACAAATCAGGCTGATCCTTGGGCTTGAGGTTGAGTTGGGTCAGATTTTTTAATTCGGGTTATCCATTCTGGTCTGGTTGGGTTTCTGAATTCGGGTTATCCACTCGAATCGGGTCGGGTCAGATTCTACCATTTTTAACATGGGTTAGGGTTGGGTTTATCAAAACGCAGCCCGACCCACACGAGTTTCAGCCCTAAAATTCCATAAGAGATCTTGTGACCAATTGATACACTTTATGTAAATCTTGTTGACTATGTACAGATCAAAATGACATTATTTGATATTTTGTCATATTTGAAATTTTCTAAAAACAAGAACTCTTTTCTTAATTCAACGTGTAATGATAAGTTATAATATATCACTAGTGAAGGTTGTTAGTGAGCCGGGTTTCTGATTCACCTGTTTGTCAATTCCATGACTCATGAGAAGCACTGCCTTGGAAGAATGAAGCAATGAATCAACACTCAAGGGTGATGAAGATTGAATCAAGCATTGAAGATGGAAGATCAAGTTGAAGATTCAAGCATCACCATGTGTATGGCAATCACAAAAGGTAATTGGCCATAAATGACTTTAGGCGGAACCTACACCCTTAGGTGGACCTTGCCTAGGCTTAGAGATCATATTGGTAAATCACAATCAAGCTTAGTGGACCATGACAGCCAACAGAACCAAGTGGACTTAAACTTGTAAAATCTGATTTTCTGTCAGACGATACATCGAACATGTCGACCCATCGACTTGGACAAGACATACCCATTGGGATCCTCGATATATCAATTGGAATGACAAAGGTTTTGGTTAGAAGACATTGTCAAAATGGGCCGCTTTCAGATCGATTGTATCGTGTTCACTGACACATCGAAAAAGACAGGATAGATCCATCAATGATCCTGACATGTCGACTTGGGTTTACAGAGTTCTGGTTGGGAAGACTCTGCATTTTGGTGTTGCTCTCTGATCGATACGATCGTGGTCATCGACCCACGAGAGTAACATGACCAACCCATCGGTAAGACCGATATGTCGATCAGGGTCAGACATGTTTCTGGGTATGAAACTTTGTATGTTTGAGTTAGCCTCAGGACGATACACCATCAGTGTCGACACATCGACAATGGGCTCAACTTCCCATTGAGGAACTCCACCCATTGGTAATGACCATTTTATATCTGTTGGAAGTGAATTAAATGTTAATGGTCACATTGCAACGACACTATTCAAGTGCCGACCCATCGACCAGATCGACCCATCTGTGGATGCCTATTTAAACTCCGGATTTTGGAGAAATTGGTTGGACATGGTGGACACCTTGGAGCCTTCACATAGGAAAATCTAAAAGGCATTCCCAGAGATCTCAACCTCTCCAAACCTCTCTCTATGCACTAAATATTGGTGAATCATTTGAGATCTAATCTATTGATTGAGATAGAAAGAGAGAGAGAAAACTAGTCTAGGATTCGTTCTCCCAAAGCCTGTGATTGCTCATATTCGGCGCATATTCAACATTGGGAAGTACATTTTCGAAGCACATCTACAAGTTTGTGAGCTATTCAAAGGCAAGTGCTTCTAGTTTGATTTAATTTTCTAAATCATCTTGTATAGTGGATTAAAGCAAGGTGCTTGAACCACTATAAAAAATAGAGGGATAAGGACGTAGACCGGGGTAGGTCAAACCTTTCAAAATCTTACGCGAATGGGTGAAATTCTCATTCAATTGTGTAGGTGGAATTCTTACTATATTCATGAGGGCGTAATTGCCCACATAGTGTATTTGGGATAACCCAAGATTGGGTGAGTCCAACAGTGGGTGTATGAGGGATTTACTCCGAACCATTATACATCGAGTGTTGTGAGTGTTTGGTCTTTACTTATATGATTGTTCAATTTATCTGTATACTCTCTTGTTCACACAACACATATCTCTTGATTAATCATGTTAATTCCGCTGCTTACATTTTAATTAATCAAGAAATTTGCGAAGACCATAAAAATTGGAGATTGTCTTATTCAACCCCCCCTCTCTCTCAGACAATGTGTTCTAGCACACTGGGAACTTTCAAATGTATATGTTCCCATTTAAGCAATGTTATAAGAACTAGACCGTCTAACGAACCATCTTCGAGGCATTTTGGGTTCAACTTGGTTTAACTGCGATCAAAGCTGGTAAAGTAATAATATAATATAAATATTACAAATAACATTAAGTAAGAAATTTTTTACAAATAACATTTAAACTCTAAGTGATATACTAAGATGGTGAAGGATGTGGGATAGAAATGATAAGACACATTTATATTTCAAGTATATCCATTTTTTAATATTAAATTCTGATATTCTGAACGGGGAAAAAAAAAATTCAAATTTTGTGAACCGCGGTTCGCGGCTTGCGGTTTTATCCGAAAAACCGCATAAAACTGCCGTGAAACGGGTTTTTCAGTTGGACCGAACCGCAGCCTTGCCGATTTTGGTCGAACCGACGGTTCGGTCTAACTTTAATAACACTGCATTTAATATTCACTTGGGCTTTCTTGGTTGATTTATTTTCTAGCTCGGCTACTAACCATTTATGTGAGATATTAAGAAGAAATATAAATAAAGTAGTTATGTCTTCAACAATAATGGCAATAAAAGGAGTGGACTGCAATAAATAGTATTTAAGTATTGTTGGTGAATGTATGTCTTCATTATCAGCAACCATTTCATGAATCTAATTATTTGTAACTCTGATTTTCTGTTAAAAAATATAGCTCAAAATGCTTGCACTTTCTTCATCTACAATAATTTATCAATTATCTTTATTTGAAAGTATATTCAATTTAGAAATCAATATAATTTCACAAACAAAGAAAAAAGAACATAGAACACTACATATCTTTTCTTTCGTAATAATGTCGAATATATTTAAAGTACATCTAATTCTTACCCTGTTACACTTACTCTTAAATTATATTTTTATATATTTTAAATTCATGTGGGAAATCATAATTGGTTAACTTTTTAAGAGTTAATTAAGATACTAGTCAAGTAATTTACCACAGCAATAAAGAGTATAGAAGAGTATAACTTGAAAATAAGATTTAGCATTTTTCTTTTAATAGTCATGATCTAAAATTTATTAAATATAAAATCCAAAATCATTTATAGTTTTCATCAACTACAATTTTAAATGATAAAACTAAATTAAGAAAATAAGCACATAATTTGATGAAGAAAAAAGATACAGGGATGAAAATATCCAATAAATATCTGTATGCCTCCAAACTAAAACGACAACCCCGTAATGCATATGGTACTTGTGTCTTTGATGTCATCCACTTTTTCATCTTGATGTTAACATAATTATTATTTTTTTCAAATAAATATATTCACGTACATGACCAAGTGACATCTCAGAGAGGTAGGAACTCAAAATTATAAATTTAGTGGAATGGATTGGCAAATGATCTAAAATAAAAACAATAGGAATATCAATGATCTTTCTATCTATTGAGATGGTTCTGAACTATTCCATAGTTTTCTATAGATCGCTTAAAATTATTTCTTTAGTTTGGAGAAACTCATTAACCAGGTTGTATTATGTTTGAAGTCGTGAAGGTTGGCATGGCAGTCAAAACCCACCTGGAATGTGGGAGGTCTTGACTTCAAATCACTTTCAATATAAAAGGGTCATTCTCCATAATGTTACTTGATGTGCGTGGATAGAGAGATTTGCACATACCCCAACGATTAGTCAAATACTCTAAGAAGTCTCGACACATCTTAAAAAAAATTGGAGAGTCATATAGACACCCGGGAAATCTTTCCTTACATACCCATTTTCTAAAAGTTGATGGAAATTACTTTTATGCCCTTTCACTTAAAAACGCTTCATCCTCCGAACAAGTGATCCACCGAATTTGTTCGAACGAATTCAAAAATTTGTTGCTGTGAAGTGGCATTTTCAAATGAAGTCGTTTCTCGACCGATTTCTACAAACAAAGTATCAAAATTCATCTACTCTAAATTTTATGAACTCCAGAACTGATTTTAAGTGAAAAGGGTACAATTTTGGGCTTTAAAAATCGTATTCAAATAATTAAGGAACTTCCCTCTTAATTCTTTGGGTACGATTTTTTAAGTCCAAAACTATACTCTTTTCACTTAAAATCAGTCATGGAGTTGATAAAATTTAGAGTAAATGAATTTTGATATTTTGTTTATAGAAATCGGTCGAGAAACGGCCTTATTTGAAAAGCCCACTCCACATCCCACTTCGTTCGAATGAATTTTTGAATTCGTCCGAACGAATTTTTTCATTCGGTGGATCACTTTTTAATGGGATGTGGAGTTTATAAATGAAAGGACAAAAGGGTAATTTCTATGAACTTTTGAAAAACGAGTGTGTAGGGAAAGATTTCCTGGGTGTCTATATGGGCTCCCTAAAATTTTGTATTACATTAAGATTCTAATTAATTACCAACTTTTATTTTAATTCTATACGAAATAGATCTCATTATTTTTCACCTATCACTTTAAAATGATGATTTTAATTATATATTAACGTTCTTTTATTATTTCGTCTGTCTCAAGATAATATGGGACACGATTAGAAATGGAAGTCTCCTTCTTCTAATTATTTAGTGGATCAAGTCCATGATAGCGCGTTCATCGTAGCTAGTGGTATTAAAGTTCCTTTGGAAAACCTAACCCTCAACGATCTACCTCTGGATTTTTCCTTGATCAAAGTGACAAAATAACTAAAACTATAAAGGTAAGTCAAAATAAATTTAATAAATTTGAACTTTGATATATGACATTCGTATCCATCTTTTACTTTAGACCTAAGCTATCAATTTATTTTAACTATCCATTTGAACTAAAATCTATAATGGTTATATTTTTGGATTTATAGTATCTCTTCATTATCATAATTCTTTAGATTATTCAAAAGATCGATAACCACTCTCGTTGTTTTTTGATGAAGGTAAATTTTCAAGAGGTGTATCAAGGGGGGTGCATCCAAGGGTAAGGGTAGTCAAAATATTCTTAACATGAAAAAGGTATTCAAAAAGTGAGAAAAGGGGAGTAAAGAGGGATGTTATCCCATTATCCCCAATTACCAAACAAGGGTCTTGGGAGATTACTGTCAGATTATTAGTTTCCCTCTTAATGTGGCCCAGACATTTGAATTCAAAAAATCACGAGACACACATTCATACTACATGCATGTAACGGCTAGAGAGATTATTGGGTCAGTTACCCACTTTGATGGAATGTGGGTTTAATGGGATGTAACTGCCTAAGGGTCCTCTCTCTCCCCATTTTTTTTGTTATCTCTATGCAACTCTAGTATTCCATCAACTCAATAGAAAATACAACACTGTGACTAAGGAAGAGAAAGAGAGAGAAATCCAAAGGCCATTGGATTTTCTCTTGATCGTGTGTTGCAGGAAGATCAGTACATCAAACTTTTATCCGTGCTTGGATAAGGATCAAAACAGCGCAGCGAAAAACAACTGAAACATACATTTGATAAGCGATGGATTCGGGCATGTTCAATTCGTATTATGATGTTTATTTCCGCTTTATGAACATTTTGATTGTTATAAAATATCAAGTAATTCAAGGTTTTTGGGACTGATGATGTGTAGTGGATTGATCTCATGTATGATTTGGGTGTATTATGATGAAAAACTAAGAATATAAGAAATGATTTATCATGCCAAATTCAATCCCATTAAGAAAAATTATCTATCAATTGGTTTGAGAGCCAATGGTTTACATGAATCACTAGGTGTTTTCATTAACAATTGTATGATGTAGAAATGATGAAAGTCGGGTTATGCGAAAATTGCTCAAATCTGCACTGCAAGTTTTTTCAGATTGTCGAGATCTCAAATTTAATTCCGAGACCTCGGCAAACCTACTGAGACTTCGGGTAGTTTTCTAGATCTCCAAGATCTCGGACTTAACTTCGAGACCTCGAGATCCTCCGAGACCTCGGTATTGTATACCGAGACCTGCGTAACAGAGAGTCGTCTGTGACTCTTGTCTAGTCTCAGATCACCGAGATCTACCTCGTACCAAGATCTCAGAACTATTAATTATGTTGTTTTATTTATGTCTTTGGAACACATGAAGCATATATAAAATATGTATTTCAATTTAATAAATTTATGAATTGAATGTAAACTTTATTTAATTTTATTACGAAGTAAGGTCATTATTCATGACTAAAATCACCGAAGATGCCCAATCGAAATGAGTCGAGTTTCGAGTTTCATAACCAAGATTCAGTACTCCTCCCAAGTATTCGATGATGATGGTCTTGCAAATCGCAATCCCTAGCTATAGAGATATTAAATTAGCCCAAAGGTGCACCGTTCCGAGTGGTTAATGGATTTGGATAGAATAATTAACGGGTACTTGTAGTAGGTATTTGTACGGACACCCAACGGTGACGAAGGTATTTGTACTTAGTTAGTTAGCCCTATCGGTGATTGAGAATCACCGCAATTTTTGAATAGTGTGTCATAAGATTACCCAAAAATAGATCCAATAACATTGTTCAGTAAAGTTAAGTTATTTATGTGTTTCAAATTATGTTCAATACTCATAGCATCATGTACTGATCGTGAAATTGTACTTTTGCAACACTATTACCCGTTTCATTGCATACGCAATCCACATCTATTCCTATGCTTAATGGGTCAAACTTCTTTGAATGGAAAGAACAAGTTGAGTTTCACTTAGGTGTACTCGATCTTGATCAGGCATTAATTGATGATAAGTCTATCATTACTGATGAGAGTACAGCTGCAAAGAGCTTATCCCATAAAGCATGGGTGAAGTCAAACAAACTTATTCTCAATTTCATGCGCATGACAATGGCCAACAACATCAAGTGCTTCCTACCTACTTCTGACAATGCTAAAGAAATCCTCAAGACTATAGAAGATAAGTTCAAGTCTGCTGATAAGTCCCTAGCCGAGACACGTATGGCTAGGTTCACCACCATGCAGTTTGATGGGAGTCGTGGCATGTATGAGCATCTGATTGAGATGACCATATCACTGCTCAACTGAAGAAATTAAAGATGATTGTGGATGACTCTTTTCTGGTTCAATTCATTTGAAATCGTTACCTTCTCAGTATGGGTCATTTCAAATTAACTAAAATACCATGAAAGATAAATGGCAAATTAATGAGTTGACCAGTATATTAATTTAAGAGGAGATCAGACTTAAGCAAATGGGTCACCACTCAATCAATTTCACAAGTCAAGAGTATGAAAGAAAAAGATGTAACCCCAAAAAGTTTAAGAAAGCCAAAGCCAAATCTTATGAGCCTAGTACAAGTTCTCAGGCTTATGAAAAGGGAAAAGCTGGTGGCGTGAGGTGTCACTTCTGCAAGAAGTAAGAACACTTCCAGAAAAACTGCCATAAGAGAAAAGCGTGGTGCAAAAAGAAAGGTATTCATTACATTTCAGCATGTTTCGAATCTAATTTAACTGAAGTTTCCTTTAACACTTGGTGGCTTGATTTTGGGGCAAAAACTCATGTTTGTAATACAATGCAGGGATTCCTTACAATATAGAACCCCGACCCAACTGAAGTTTCTCTCTACATGGGCAATCGAGAAAAGGTGCAAGTTGAAGCCATTGGGAATTATAGATTTTTCTTAACACTTGACACCATTTAGATTTATTGAACTGTTTATTTGTTCCTTTGGTTGTAAGTAACTTGGTTTCTATGACCTTGATGGATATCATTGCAAATTTGGTCGTAATATATTTAGTTTGCTTAAATCTTCTTCTTTCATTGGGTTTGGATTATTGATTGATGAACTGTATAGAATTAAACTTGATGATGACTTTGCAAATTTTGTCCTAAGCCTGCATCATAATGTTGGTATTTAACATGGATAAATTAATGAAAATTCCTCAATTTTGTGGCATAAAATATTAGGACATATATCCTATAATAGAATTGAAAGATTAGTAAAGGAAGGGATTCTACTTAGTCTCGATTTTACTGACTTAGGTGTGTGTGTAGAATGCATTAAGGGTAAACAAACCAAACACACTAAAAAAGGTGCCACAAGAATTAAGGGCTATTTGAATTGATCCATACTGAATATTAGGAGCATACTATTTAATAGCATTGTACCTATTATGTTATGGATGTATGCATTAAGGACCGAATATACATATTAAACAGGGTTCCTAACAAATCAGTTCCTAAAACACCTTTTGAATTGTGGACAGAAAGGAAATCCAGTTTAAGACACCTACATGTATGGGATTGTCCTTTGAAAGCAATGATATATAATCCACATGAAAGAAAGCTTGATGAGAGGACAAACAGTGGTGACTTCATAGGTTATCCTGAGAAGTCCAAAAGATATAGATTTTATTGCCCAAACCATAGACTGAGGATTGTGAGGACCGGAAATGCAAGATTCATAGAAAATGGTGAGGTTAATGGGAGTGGTATAGTGAGAAGTGTAAATGTACAAGATGTGAGGGTACAAGTCTCTATACCCGTAACTTCGAAAAGTGTTGTCATTGTTCCTAATGTTATTGAACAACATAATGAAACGAATCAACACTTGAATGATCAATCAATCCATGAAGATACCATCACCACTGATGAACATATTGTAGAACAACCACAAGAAATAGCCTTAAGAAAGCCTCAAAGACAAAGGAGATCTGTTATCTTGAATGATTATGTGGTTTATATACAAGAATCGGATTATGAGTTAGGGATTGTTTGTAATGACCCATTCCGAATTTTCTAATTTTCAGAGAGATTTTTGAATCTCCAAGTTGTTTTCAAGACCATAGTAGCAGTGAGGAGAGTGTGGGTACTGTGGTGGACCCAGTTTGCCCATTTTTGAGTTCGGGAAGGGCATTTTGGTAATTTTATAATTATTGTATATTTTTCATAAGAATTTGTTCAAAGGTCACACGTTTTCTAGCTCAATGTTTAGCACTCGAGATCTTTTGGATTTTCAACCCTCATTTTCTACTCTTTTGAAAAGAGATTTTTAAAACTTTTTTTCTTAAAAAACAAAAAAGAAGCTGAAACCCTAAACTCTAACCCTTATAAACCCCATTTCCGCAACACTATAGCCATTTGCGCTACAGTGCCGCTACCCCAAACCGTGCTCTCTCTCTCTCGGTATCTCTCTCCTCATCTCTTCCCAATCCCTCTCTCACTCTCACTCTCGGCTTCTTTTTTTTCCTCCTCCTCTCTCTCGGTTGGGCGAACAACCTTGGTGTCTGACGCCGTCCAGATTTGTCGCTCACCGCCGCCAGATTTTCTCCCTCTTCTAGCGTTTTCTCGGGTACACTCTTCTTCTCCTTTTCCTCTTCTTTTTCTTCTTCGTTGAGTTTTCCTCTTCAGTTTTTCCGTGATTTTCCTGAATTTCCAACGATTCCTCTTTGGTTTTCCACTGTGTTTGTAACAACTTGACCCGATTTTTTGAGATTCTAGGGTCTTAATAGCAGTGGGCCCTGCGGTGGGTCTCGGTTTGCCCAATTTTGAGTTTGGCAACTCGAAAGGCATTTTGGTAATTTGAATTATTGAACTTCTTGTCATGCCAAAATATTTTAAAATTATACATTTTTCTCTCTTGATGTCCAACATTCAAACTGTTTCAGGTTTTAAATTTAATTTGTTATTTTTTGAAAAAAAAAGAAGGAGAAAACCCCAAACCCACCTAAACCCTAACCCCTAAATATCCCCTCTTTTCCCACAGCACTGTAACAATTGCGGCTACAATGTCGCATGCCCCTCTTGCTCTCTCCCGTCCCTCTATTTCTCTCCCTCCTCTCACCCTCCTCTATTCCTAACCCTAACCCTAAGCTCTCTCTTTCTCCTCCCTCAAGCCGCCACTCTCTCTCTCTCTCTCTTCCTCTTTCCTTCTTTTGGCCTCTCCCCTCTCCCATTTCTGCCGATGCTTTGCCCTCCTCCTCTTGCCCCCATCTCGTTTGGACGACTTCAACACCAGATCAGTCGAATTCCATCCATCCCATCGTCGTCGAAGTTCAGATTTGCCTACCTCGACCGTCGGATCCTCCTCTGGTGCTACCAGGTACTCGATTTCCTTCTCCTCTCTTCTCCTTGATCTTCTTCTTTCTTTTTCCCTCTCTCTGGTTTTCCTTCCTCTTCCCTTCTTTTCCTTCTTTTCCTAGTTTCTTAGTGAGTACCGAGCCAACCCAGTCGAGTCACTGAGTTGACTCGAACGGGTTAGGTTCTGGGCTTGGCAGCCCAGGCCCATTTCACTATTGGACCAGCAGACCAGGCCCAGTTCCAACTGGCCCAGCCCGATTTCAGGCCCAGCCCAGTTTGGCCCAGCTTTGGGCCCGGCCCATCTTAAAGCCCAATTTTCAGGCTTGGCCTAGTTTCAGGCCCTGATTTCAGTTTTAGACCCAGTTTTCAGTCTCGGCCTAGTTACAGACCCGACCCACTTCTAGGCCCGTTTGCAATCCAAGCTTAGTTTGGCCTGTTTACCTCGATTACTTATTCTTTTGTTCTTTTCGGTAGATGGAGCTTCCTTCAACCCCTCGAACCTGCTTTCCGCTTTGGATTTCAAAGGCACACATAGGTGAGGGGACTCATCACACTTGTTTTAGCATACATGAAAGCATATTATCCTATAACCATTGAACACAGAGTACGAGGAATGTGGCCCTTATATGATCTGAGCCACTCAGCAAGGGAAACCGTTGTGATGATTGATGTCGCAAAGGACCTCTTCGGGCTTACTTGTGTCGGATTACTTGTGATAACATGTTCGTTGAGTAATATAATAACATGATGATTTATATCTTGATAATTTGTTGGTTGGACAACATGTTGATGTGCATTGTACGATAACATGCTAATCGATTACATAATAACCTGTTGATTTGCCAAATGTAATAACGTGTTAGACTTGACAATATGATGACATGCTAGATGGATTGTGTACTATCATAATGTAAATAACATGTGACAATAAATGATATGCTTTAGATAATAACATGTTGCATGTTGGTTTGATAACATGCAATAGATGATAGTATATACTTGATTATTATGTGATATGCTATGTTGATAATATGCATAGAGATGACTTGCCATGCATGTAGTTAATGTATTTGGAGTGCCCGTTTGCATGGGTACTGAACCAAGATTTAGAGACTCCCCCTAACGTGCGGGTAGTTAGGGTTGAGAGGTTATGAGAAACCATACTAGGAAGCGTAGTTTGGTTATGGATCAATAGATGATAGATGTGTTCCCCCTAGTAGGGGTTGGACTGTTAGGTCTACCGTTAGTGGTCTTCAGACATGCTTGTGGGTGAGGCATCGTCTGGGTTAGAGGGTGAGGTACCCTGGAGTCCCAGTCGGGACAAGTGGTGAGGCAGTCATGGAATCTTCAGGGAAGCCATTGGGTTGGGTGTTGGTTGACCCTAGGCAGACTTAGAGGACCTCGCTGTTACGGTACTCGAGCACGTGATGAATGAGGTGAACCCCGAATGACCGAGTAGGGTGAGGAGGTGCTCGCCTGCTCATCGGTCGAGGGATGGTGCGGTGCAGGACAGCTCCCGCTGTTTTGGTTTGTGATCCCCGGATGATCGAGTAGGCTGAGGATGTGCTCACCCGCTCATTGGTCGAGGGATGATGCGATGAGGGACAGCTCCCGCTGGTATGGTTTGTGTAATGGCTCGGAATTTGTAAATCAATATATATGTGAATATTAATTATTTTAATGATGGAAATTGAGAATTTTAATGGAATAAAAGGTAAATAGACCAAAATATGGACGAAGGCCCAACTAGGGCCCAATGGATTATGGATTGGATTTAAGTTTACTTAAAGGGTCAATGGTGGTCAATTGGGCCAAGGATGGTCAAATTGGGTCCAATACCCAATTGGGGCCCAATGGATCAAGATGATGTAAGCTTTAAGGTAAATGGGTAAGATGAAAATGTAATTGGGCCATGGGCCGAATGGTGATCCAATTGGAATGAATTGAATGGGTTCAAATCACCTAAGTTAATTTGAAGTTGACCAAGGTGATATGGTCCAATGGGACCCACCTCCACCTCACCAAGTGAGGTGGCGTGTGGACCCAAGGTTTGGTGGGGCTGACCACCATGGTTGAATTGGTCAACCATGGGTGAATGTATGAAGGTGATTTAAGTAAATGGAATTAAGTTAAAGTGGGAATTAATTAAATTAACCTAATGATCTAATTAAGTAATTAAATTAAGCTAAGTTAAAATGGTGGTCAAAAGGTGGTCAAATGGGAGACCAAGCTACCTTAGCTCTAAACACCATGAAACACATTGGACTTGGGTGGTGGTTATCTCGACCACCACCATAAAGCAAGATAAATATCTAAGCTTGGTTGGTGGGAGACTTAATGTGGAGTATATCTTATATTTTTTTTATCTCATTCTCTCCACTCCAACGAGCCCTTTCACTCTCTCCCTCTTTTCATCTCTCTCATGGCCGTCCCCCACACTCCAAGAAGGGAAGAAGAAAATTAAGAAAGGAAGAGAAGAAGAGAAGAAAGAAGAGAAGAAGTGCAAGCATGGTCCACCATTCCAAGGTCAAGATCTACCATCTTCTTTCTCATGTCCATCCTCTCCTCTCTCTCTCAAGACAAACCCTACTATGGTCGATCCTAAGCTTGGAGGTTTTCACCATGGATCAAGCATCTTGGCCGACCAAAGACCAAGAGGAAGGGGAAAGGAGGCCAAGGAGTCCGACGGGAGTGGCGGAAGTCGGAGGAGGCGTCGGATTGTAAGTATTTTCTTAAACAAGAAATTTTGGATTTTTAGGGTTTAAGATTTGGGATTCATTTTGTAAGTTTAATGGTGGCCAAATGATTTTATGCCATGGATTTTAAATCCATCAATTTGAAAGATGGAAAGTGGAGGAACCCTAATGGATAAATTAGGGTTAGGGACAGAAAAAAAAAAATTGGAAGCATGGAGAGTGTTTATAATTTTTAGGATTGTAAATAATTGAATGTGGTGAATTTTGTAAAGAAGTTTTAAAGGAGAGAATCATAGGAGATGGAAGATAATTTTAGTGATCTCAAAAGGAATGGTTTAAGGTTTTAAGTGCTTAATGATTAAATGTAGGTAATGTATGATTTTTTTTTTTAGGGTTTTAAGGAATGGAGGTTATGGAAGGTAGTTTGGGCATTTTAATGATTTATTAGGGTTTATGAAGAATGGAAAACCATGGAGGATGGTTTAGGGTTTTAAATTTATTGATTAAATGTGATTAATTTTAAAGGGGTTTTTACAAGAAAAATCATGGGAAAGAGGGTTTATGATTTTTTAAGGAGTTAATGATTAAATGTAGTGATTTGTAAATGGATTTCAGGCCTCAAGAGGCATAGATAAATCATGGACCATGAACCATGGGTTCGGCCATGGTGTATGGCCGAACCCTATGGTGATCAAATGGTGGATTCATGGTTATGAATTATGGGGAAAATGATGGTTTTATGATGGTCTGATGATGGTTGTAAATGGATTTAAATGTGATTAAGGATGGTGATTTAAGTGTATAAGTTAAGCCCCTTCATGGAAGGGCTTATGATGGGTTCAAATGTATAAGTAGAGCAAAGAAAAAAATGGGATAAAGACATCATGGGTTCGGCCATGGTGTATGGCCGAACCCATGACCCATTTGTGGGTAAACTTATGGATTAAGTTTGGTGTTATGTGTGTGAGAAATGAATTAGGGTTAGAGTATTTAAAGGGCTGATTTTTAATAACTCATATGTAGATCATTATGGCCTAAGGTTAATGTGTTTGTATATGATTAAATTAATGGACTTTAGGTTAAATTAAGTGGTTGGTTTTAATGATTTTTAAGATATGGGTGATGGGTCATTAATGGATCCAAATCTATGAATCAAGTATAGACTTAATCATGCATGGATGAATGAGTGATTAGCCATGGAGGAAGGGGTATGGCAAAACCGTAAATAATGGCTAAAATGAAGAACTCCATGGGAGATGATCATGGGTTTAAGGGACTCTAAGTAATAGCATTATGTATGGCTAAATAAAGCCTAGGATGGCTAGTTTGTTTTAAACTCACAAATTAAAGGGGTTAATGGATTAAATGGGACCCACAAAACCTAAATGGTGACCGATTATTCATGTGGACTTGGAAATGATAATGGGCTTGGAAATAGTTAGAAACATGAACTAATTATTAATGTGTAATAAGGTACTGGACATCGCAAGCGGTACGCGTGTCGGTAGCCGGATTGTTGGATGAAAATGGAAAAAGGACGTGAGTCGGTATTCGGTAGGATTCTAACCTTTTTGTAAGCCATGGATTGAGTGATGGTTTCTTTGAATTATTTTGGAAATTATATGGTTTGATTTAAGATTGGTTTTGAATTATGTATTAAGTAGGGGTTTTTACTTGATTTATTCTGGTAAGCATATGATTGGTTTAAAATGGGTTTTAAGGCTATGATGTGATTATTATGGCTTTGCTTGATCTATTTTTGATAATCAAGTTATATGTTTTATTGATGGGATTTTTTAATGTCATTGTTTATTATTATATTCATTACATGGCATATGGCATCTACATTTCATGCATGGCATGGGAGGGATATGACAGGGGAAGGATGAAATGAAACCGGAGTCCATGCTCCGTCAGGGCGACCGATAAACAGACATGGAGATATTTTGATGTGTTTGATTTATCAGGGATGTTGTATGTAATTATGATACCTTGGTGATGGTTCTTCCATCAAGGGGGATGATGTGTGATTGTTTATACCTGTACGGGGTTTTGCAGTCCAGGGGGATGATTGTGATTGTTTATATCTTGACGAGCTTCTGCCATCAAGGGGGATATGACAGCATGATGGTATGGATGATGGGTGGGGTTCATAACACAAATACCCATGGCATAGCATTCATTTTATGGTTTTTCGTTATAATATTATCTATATGCTTTGTTATCACTAATCCATGTGTTAGCCCTACTCGGAGTCCTACTAGGCGCGTTGTCTAACGCCCTACTTTTACCCTAGCTGATGACGCAGGAAATGCCAGAGCAGAAGGACGGGACGGGAGCCAAGCTTAGAAGCTTGGGGAGGAGGACTGTTTACTTTATTAAAGTTTATTTTTGGGAAATGTATATTTGAACAGTTTAGCTTGTCGGACTGTATAATTAGATTACTTCTTATATTTTGGTTTATTTTGGAAGTTGAGACGTTGTGATGTTTTGTTAATATTAGGAATGTTATCTTCCCTGCTATCTCAAATTTGTAGGATAGACTTTATTGTTAATTCCGCACTTAGTTGTAATTTTCCTTGAGCTTACGTTTACGTGTGAGCTGTTCTTCGTGGACTTCGTTCCACGCACACGTAAGGTTGGCCAGTTAAGGGCCGGGCTTTAGAAGCTCGGACTTAACTCTCGTCGTGACATCCGTGCCCTTTGTCATTATTGAAAAAAAAAAAATAGACTCTGATTTAAGGTGAAAAGGGGCAAGTGTTACAGTTTGTGATCCCTGGATGACCGAGTAGGTTGAGTATGTGCTCACCCGCTTGGTCGAGGGATGGTACGGTGAGGGACAGCTCCTGCTGGTATGGTTTGTGATCCCCAGATGACCGAGTAGGGTGAGGGTTTGCTCTCCCGCTCATTGATCAAGGGATGGTGTGATGAGATGTTCCAGGCTAGGACACCTGTAGGGTGGGAACAACCTGCGGTGTGATGTGACAAGATGTTCCAGGCTAGAACATCTGTAGGGTGGGGACAGCCTGCGGTGTGGTGTGAGATGATGTTCCAGGCTATGACACCTACAGGGTGGGTACAGTCTAAGGTATGGTATTCCAGGCTATGACATCTGTAGGGTGGGACAGTATGAGGTATGGTATTCCAGGCTAGGACACCTGTATGGTGGGGACAGTCTGTGGTGTGATGTGGTAGTGTGCTTACCCGTGGTTATGACTTTGGGGCTCATTGTTGGGACTTCTGTTGTGGGTGTCGACTCACCAGGAATTTATGGGAGCGGAATGAGTGAGTTCGGTCGGCTAACTCGGAAGAAGACCTATAGAGTTTCGTGAGGGGTGTTTATATCGGTTGTGTGGAGACTGGCGAGTGGGGCCCAAGGTCACAGGTGTGACTACTGGGGGTCTGGCACTTGGTTGGGGAGACCACAGATGGGTCTAGTTGGCAATCCGTTGAGGATTGACGCAGTAGTTACCCTTGTGTGAAAGTCCCTTTGGGACTCTATTGAACCCAACTCATGGGCTGGTTATAGTATGTGCATGGGCTGTCATCGGACTGGCTGAAAGCTAGTTACCTTGAACTGGTTGAGGATTGGTCTGCATACCCATGGATGGGTGGACCGCAGTGGATGGGCATATGAGGGAGTTGCCCTAGAGTTGCATTGAGTTTATTAGAGGATGTACTGGAGGCCCGACAGATGTGGGCTCGTGTGCTAGGGTAGGCACACTCTTGCATGGTCATGCATGTAAACGTCATAAGCATTGATGTGTTCATATGATTATATGTAGTGTATGCTTGATGATAGATGATTCATGTGTTAACCTCACTGGGCATGTAGAGCTCACCCCTTGCCTCACAGGTACTTCATAGAGGAAGGGTCGGCGGGACTCTCAATCAGACGTTGGGCGTACAGATGCAGTTTTGTACTTTTTCATAGTTCCATTTTTGTAATTGAGGATTTACTAACGTATTTGAGATGTATGTACTTTTCATTGAGCTAGATAAATGTAATAATGGGATGATGCTATAATTTGTAATTATGCTTGATGCTTACGGTTTTTTGTTTATTTATGGATTGCCCGTGATTGATGTGGGATGTGGGAGCTGTGTCTCCGTTTCAAAAAAAAAAGTGTACCCTAAATAGTCTTAGCTTGGTTTTGGAAGTTTGTGTCGGCTTTAATGTGCCCGTAGTGGGACGGGTTGTTACAGTTTTCCTTGATTTTTCACAGTTTTTCCCGATTTTCCTCCGATTTCCCGAATTTTCCTCTCCCTCCCCCTTTCCTTCCTAACTCAGTTGGTGACTGAGTCGCTCGGCCGAGTGTCGAGTCGACTCAGGTGAGACCCTTGAGTTAACTTTATTCGTAGGTTAGGATGTACCGGACCCAACTGCCAGGCCCAGACTTGGCCCAACTGGTTCGGGTCCGACCCAACTTGATTTGGCCCATTCGCCCTACCTGACTTGGCCCGGCCCACTTCTGGCAGGCTCGGTCCTTTGGCCCGGCCCAGTTTTAGGCCCGTTTCTCCCCGGCCTCATTTTAACCCTTTTTATCTTAATTACTCATCCATTCCTCCTTGTTTCAACAGATTGGGCTCCTTTCAACCCCCTCAAGCCACTTACTCACGATTGGACTTTCGATTCCACACACACGGTGAGGGGACTTACTCACCTTACTACTGTTTTAGCATGTACTTACATTTATTAACCCGTTATTTTTGGACATGAAGTGACTCGAGTGTAACCCTCTATTTATATAGTCACTCGGTAAGGGAACACTGTTGAAATATGTATGTGGCAGAGGGTCTGTTTGGGCGTACTTCTATTACCTATATGCACTTCTAGAGAATTTTAATTAGACAACCTGATAATTGAATGTAATACTTGAAAATGGTTGATGATGCTTGGATTATCTATTCATTAGATACTAATGAAGCCATGTTGAGTGTGGACATGCGTGACTAAGTAATTCATTATATACTTTTGACTCGCATGATGAACTATGTTGTTGATTTTGAATTCGTTGTATAAGAATGTATCCTCATTGTTATACATGATCCTAACACCGTGTGCATGCATCAAAAAGACTATTCACACGTGTACATGCTTATGATGATGTGATGAGTTGATTGTCGGGATGACTTCCCCATTACGCTTTGGCCGTCCAGACGCCCATAGGAGATGCGGTTTTCCCCGTTGCATTCCGGCGGTTGAGACATTGTATATTGAATGGTAGGGAGATCGGAGTTGTTAGAGGACCATTGATTAATAGTACAGTTGAGTATCCATGGAGAGGGATGTTCATTCACTTATGTATATTTATTACACCTTATACATGTAATATATAACTATGTTGCTAATATGTGGTATGTTTTATCCCTTCACTGGGCTGGTTTGTTCACCCCTTACCTTTCAGGTAACTCAATCGATGAGGGGCCAGGCGGACCCCTTGAGCAAGTACTTGGGGAGGAGTAATAGTGAATAGAAGTTTATGTTCATGTTATGTTTTAAATTTGAGAAATCTTAGTTGTATGGAAATCTTATCTTATGTTTGTTTGGATGACTGTATAACCACTTTTGATTAGTTTACACTTGTGGTTCGTTATGTTTCTTAGTTCTGGACTTGTGGTTTGTTGAGTGGAAGGTAGTTACCCCGTTTCAAAAGAAAAATTGTACCCGGTGTACGTCTCTTGTGACATTTTGAGATATTTCGGAGATAACGCACCCGTAACGGAAATGGGTGTTACACTGGTAAGGATCCGATCACTTATAAAGAAGCCATAGAATGTGAAAATTCTGATAAATAGATAGATGCCATGAAAGATGAATTAAAATCAATGGACCAAAATGAAGTCTTCGATCTAGTAGAATTGTCCCATGGATACAAGAAAGTCGGATATAAATGGGTCTATAAAACTAAACGTGACTCAAAGGGCAATATCGAAAGGTATAAATCCAGACTTGTGGTCAAGGGTTCACTCAAAAGGATGACATTTCTTATAAAGAGACCTTCTCGCATATATGCAGGAAGGACTCTTTCAAAATAGTTATGTCTTTGAAGGCTCATTATGATTTGGAGTTATACCAGATGGATGTTAAAACTGTGGTTTTTTAATGATAGTCTAGATGAGGATGTGTATATGGATCAACCTAAAGGTTTCTCCATAGAGGGCAATGAACACATGGCATCCAAACTTAAGAAATCAATTTATGGTCTTAAGAAAGCCTCTCTGCAATCGTATCTTAAATTCAATGATATTGTTACTGCCTTCGGTTTTAAGGAAAACACCGTTGATCAGTGTATATACCTGAAAGTTAGTGGGAGAAAATATATCTTCTTGATATTGTTGTTAATGTATTTTGCTTTCTACTAATGATCTTGGTATGGTGTTTGAAACCAAGAATTTTCTCTCCACTCAATTTGAAATGAAAGATATGGGAGAAGCAGTTTAGATAATTGGAATAAAAATATTCTATGATAGAACACGTGGGATTTTGGGACCGTCTCATAAAGGATATATAGAAAGAATATTGGAGAGCTTTGGAATGCAAAATTGTTCTGCTTAGGATGCCCCTATTAAAAAAGGAGACAAATTCAGTCTCATCTAATGTCCGCAGAATGAACTAGAAAGAAAACAGATTGAGGAAATGCCTTATGCATCAGCGGTAGATAGTCTCATGTATGCACAGATGTGCACCAGACCGGACAAGATGAGGCTCAACCGCCATTCTCGCATTTTTGGGTCATTTAGTATTAACATTATGATGGTGACCATATTATGATTATCTGAATGTGAATTATGCGCGCGTCTTATGTTAATCTCGTTTTAGATTCAATGATGATGATGTGAGCTAAGTGGGAGAATGTAAGATTATCAATTTCCCTCTTAATGTGGCCCACACATTTGAATTCAAAAATTAGAGACACACATTCATACTACATGCACGTAACGGCTAGAGAGATTATTGGGTTAGTTACCCACTTTGATGGAGTGTGGGTTTAATGGGATGTAACTACCTAAGGGTCCTCTCTCTCCCCATTTTTTTTGTTATCTATATGCAACTCTAGTTTTCCATCAACTCAAGAGAAAATACAGCACTGAGGCTAAGGAAAGGAAATAGAGAGAAATCCAAAGGCCATTCGGATTTTCTCTTGATCGTGTGGTGCAGGAAGATCAGTACATCAAACTTGAATCTATGCTTGGATAAGGATCAAAACAACGCAGCTAAAGACAACTAAAACATACATTTGATAAGCAATGGATTCGGGTATGTACAATTCATATTATGATGTATTATAATTGTTAGAAAATATCAAGTGATTCATGGTTCTTGGGACTGATGATGTGTAGTAGATTGATCTCATGTATGATTTGGGTGTATTATGATGAAAAACTAAGAACATAAGAAAGGATTTATCATGCCCAAATTCAATCCTATTAAGAAAAATTATCTATCAATTACCTCCCTTCACCTCCAATCCAGATGCAGCACTGGTGTACTTCAAGTCGGACCTACTATTGAAGTGGCCATAAATATCTCGGAAACACATTCTTTTGAATGTCATCATCATAAAAAATAACTAGTCACATTTGTTTAAGATTGTTGTCTAATCTTTTCTTTTCCTTCAATTTTATAAGAAAACCATGCATTTATTTCCTATAATCTCTTTTATCCATTTTTACTCCTTCAAACAATGCTTTTAACAATTACCTCTCTCCTTGTTTCTTGAACTTATGTCCTTTAAAATTTTCATTCAGGGGTCATTTTTAGTCTCCTATGTCCAAACCACCTTAGATTATATTCACTCATTTTCTCCTTTACTAGAGTTATTTCTTACTCTATCTTTTTAATGTTACTTTATATATTTGTCTATGACACACAATTATATTACTAGTCATATCTATGCTCGAAGATATTGCATACAATAAAAACTTTCAATTTGTTGAATCAAGTCATACTTTTAAGTTGTTCATAATCTAATTTCTTTACATTATTTTATTAACTAATTAAATTCTTGTGTTCTTTAAAAATATTAATTGATTAATCTAATCAAGATGAGTCTTATAGGGCCAGATTCCAAACATAGCTCTTCGAATAGGTCATCGTGGTGGGCAAAAGTGGGCCCTGCAAATGTGAGCGTATGGTAATATTTAACACGTACTGAGTTGGTTATTATTTTTATTTCACAATAACTTTCGAAAAAAGTACTTATTTTTTAAATTTATTAGAAAAATCATTGGTTGATATAATTTTGAAAGATTTTAAATTTTGATAAATACTATAGAAAAATATTCCTTAATCATGTTAAAGAAAGGTCATTACTATTTTAATGTCATTTTTTTGTAACATGGATATTCACACTCCATATTGGAGATATATGATCCGATAATCCGGACGTTTGGGTGACAATAGATAGAAATGTAGCGGAATGAAATGAGAATCAAAGAGAGATGCAAGATTTGGGAAGTGGAAACTTCCTCTTTTTGGTCTTTTTGATTGATTTTCTCAAATACCGATTGTACAATCTCTCTGGCTTGCATCCATGGGTTGGAGACTCCGAAAAAACAAAGATTAAAATGGATAAAAATGGCAGAAACTACCTAGAACAGTCGAAAACTGCTCTAATCGTCGACAATTTTTATGTACTAGTCGACTAGTACATCGACTGGTACTATTCACAGACTGTACTAGATGATGTACCAATCAACTGGTATTATCAGAGAACAGTTTCTTCTTACAGACAAGTGATAGTTGATGTACTAGTCGACTGGTACATCGACTATTACTATTCACAGCCTATGTAGATGATGTACTAGTCGACTGGTACCATCAGAGAGTGATCTGTAACACAGTACAGTCACTAGACGATGTACCAGTTGACTGGTGCATCGACTGGTACCCTTAAAGACTTTTTTTTTTCATTTTATTAAGTCTTTAAACAAAATATAACAAGAGGAATAAGGAAATACATGGAAATACATGAAAATGCAAGAATGGGAGATCCTCATAGATCATGGCTCCCCCTGTTCAGGGGATTTAGGTCCCACTAAATCTTCAAAACTCCAAATGAGGGAAATCCTTAGCTCCCTTCTCCGACTGTACCACCGCGACTGGCTCAACTGACCCTTCTTACCGATCCGATAAGAATCATACGTCCCTCGCCTAGTCTCCATAACTTTCTTCTCCAATATGCAATCTTCAGACAGTGGATCCTCCCGCTCTACCCACAAATCATCAACGGATGGTAGCTGTGTCTCCTTGTCTGAATCTTCATCAAGCATAGAAGGTTCAAACAGTTTCAAGTTCTCGGTATTGATGAACGAGTACATCTGCAGATATGGTGGTAGATCCAACTAGAATGCATTGTCTCCAATCTTCTTGATGATTCTGAACGGTCCATATCTAATGGGTTTCAGCTTCTTTCCTACTCCCTTCAACCGCTCTTTGCTCAGCTTCAGCCTAACAAGATCACGCTCTTGGAATGTACATTCTATCTGTTGTCGATCATGTCGGTCTTTATATTTCTGTTGTGAACGCTGCAATTGCGCCTCTAATTCTTTATGAACCTTAGCTATCTTCTCAAGAAATCGCTGAGCTCTAGCTCTTTCCTCCTCTTACCTTCCTTCAAACTGACTGTCCCCAAAGGTGAAAGCCAAATCAAAAGCGATTTGAGGCAAGTAACCCAAACAGACTTCAAGATGCGACTTCTGTTTCGAGCTGTGAATAGCACCATTAAAGGCAAACTGCATATAGGAGAGACTATGGTATCCCAAGTCTTAGATGCTTGGAATTGTAGCCTCGAAGGAGGTGTACCATAGTTCTGTTTACTACTTCTGTCTGTCCATAAGTTTGTGGATGAAATGCAGTGCTCCTTTTCAGCCTGGTATCCATCATTCTCCAAAATGAATTCCAAAAATGACTCAGGAATCGACTATCTCTATCTGTGACAATCGACATAGGCAACCCATAATGCTTCCAAACATGGTCAAAGAAAAGTTTCACTGCTGCCTCTCTTGTTAATGTCTTCTTACAAGGGATGAGCTCCACCATTTTGCTGAACCGATTCACAATAACAAACAGATAATCATATCCAGACTTGGTCCTTGGTAAGACTCCAAAAAAATCCATCGAAATACTCCCCCAGGGTCTTGTAGGTACTGGTAAAGGAGTATACAATCTTACCTTCCTGTTCGATGGCTTCGAAGTGTTACGAAGAACACAACCTCTGATGTATCTAGCTGCATCTTCGGCCAAAAGACATACCTCTGCAAATTAAGTAGTGTATTCTCAACCCCAAAATGTCTTGCCACTCGGGAGGTATGAGCTTCTCTAACCACTGTAATATGTCCTCGTCTTTCGGTATACATAGCTGTGACCCCTTATACATCAACCTTTCTTTCAGTTCAAACTCCATAGTCTGACCTTGCTGTAGCTTCTCAAACATTGTCTTGAAGTCTTCATCAGTGTCATACCCTTACGTATACTCTGTATGAGCCATATGCTGGATTTGCATTGCCACCATGAGAGTGGAGCTCCTCTATGTAGGTGGTCTAGAGAATATATCAGCCAGCTTATTCGTGGCTCATTTCTTTTGCTTTATCACTAGATTAAACTGTTGCAATTATGACATCCACTTCATATGATGAGCTTGCTGCAACTTCGACTAAGTTTGTAAAAACTGAAGGGGTTTGTGGTCGGTGTAGATTATGACATCCTTCTCCAACAGATACACACGCCAATGCTTCACCGCTTAGTGCAAAACATATATCTCATTGTCATCAGTGGGGTAATTCATCACCGGTCCGCTAAACATTTCAGAATTATAAGCCACAGGCTTCCCATCCTGCAACAATATAGCTCCCATGGCATATGTAGATGCATCTGTCTCAACCTCAAAAAGGCGATGTAAATTTGGTAATGTCAATACTGGGGCTTCAGAAATCTTCCTCTTCAATAATTGAAATGTATCACCCTGCGTCTTCGTCCACTCAAACTTTTGATTAGCCTTTATCAATGCATGTAAAGACGCTGCAATCTGTGAAAAGTGATGAATGAACTTCCATACATACTGACAAGCTCCCATGAAGCTCCTAACTTCAGTTACCGATAGAGGTGCAGGCCATTTAGTAATGACCTCAATCTTTGAAGGGTTGACCTTCACCTCCCATGCTCCAACTACAAAACCCAGGTACACCAATGACTGGTTCCCAATTTCACACTTCTTTCCATTCAGCTGGAGCTGATTCTCCCTAAACACCCTAAACACCTTACTCATATGAACAATATGCTCCTCCCATGACTTGCTATACATTAAAATGTCATCCAGATAAACTATAACAAAATATTCAATGAAAAGACGCAATACCTCATTCATTAATCGCATGAAGGTTGTCGGTGCGTTGCACAATCCAAATGGCATAACCAGCCATTCAAACAGCCCCTGCCTTGTCTTGAATGCAGTCTTCCAGCTGTCATCCTCACGAACCCTGACTTGGTGATAACCCGACTTCAGGTTCAACTTAGTGAAAAAATGGGCTCCTACTAGTTGATCCAATAAGTCATCAATCCTCGGTAATGGATACCGATTATTGATGGTTATCTTGTTCAACGCCCTATAATTAATGCACATTCTCCAACCATCGTCCTTCTTAAGCACCAATAATACTGGAGATCCACAGGGTGAATAACTCAGTTTGATGACTCCGCGCTCCAATAACTCTTGGATTTGTTGCCGGATATCATCATGCTCTGTGATGGAGGAACGATATAGATCCAAGTTAGGTAGGGAAGCATCTCCTACAAACTGTATGTCATGCTCTTTAGGTCTCCGTGGTGGTAGACCTCATACCCCCTCGAATAGCTCCTTGAAAGTCAGCTTGACTTTCTCAACTTCAATTTCTTGTTTGGGGGTGAGTAATACTGCAGAGAGTACCACTTTAGCTGGTGGATGTTCCTGTGGTCTGATCATCAACAGGACAAACTTCCCACAAGCATTCACCATCTTCTTGGCCTGTGTAGCTGTGACCAAAGTGGTAGTGGTCTGTGGTTTGCAAGCATTGACGTGAAACTCCTTTCCGTCCTTCACAAACCGATACTTACACTGCCGTCTCTAATGAATGGTATCTCGGTCCCACAAGTATGGACTGCCCAAAATGACCTGACACACATACAATGGAACCACCTCACATGTCACCTCATCAATGTACTTCTCTGTGATAGCAAATTTAAAGGTGCATTTCTTTGTGATCTTCATCTCCACATCTTTTTTGTATCCACCCCAATGGATAGGGTCCTGGATGTGTTGTAGTCACCAAACCCATCCTTTGAACCAAACACTCTGAAATGAGATTTTTCTGGCTTCCAGGGTCGACTATTGCCTCAATCACGCTTTGCTTCACTTGAATCTTCAAGTGAAAAAGTTCTTCTCTTAACTCAAAGTTCTTAGAAATCTCTGCAGTCTTTGCCATGAGTGAGAGTTTACTATCAGTTGTCTTCAGCTCTTCAATCTCTTCCACTTCACCTACATTCAACACTGCCTTTCTGTCCTTCTTCGGGCTTTGTTCAGGTTGTAGTTTCCAACATTTATCCTTTGTATAACCAACTCCTTTGTAATGGTCACAAGTAGGACCTTTTACATTACTCAACTTCCTCGGCTGACTAGACTCACAATTGCTATTACCCCCATACGGGGTCTTCCTTTGAAATTCGGCCTGACTTCAACCCTATTAGATTTCTTGTTCTTTGCCTCTATGGCGATGGCCTTCACTGTAGCTTCATTGATGGAGCTAACTTTGAAAAGTTTTAGCTCCCTCTGAATGTATTCAGCTAAACCACCCACATGCTTCATAAAAACTTCAAAATCTTTGATAGAGATTCCCAGTACAATAGCCTAAGTGTGAAACTCAGTGGTGTACTCTTGAACCGATTGGCCAGATCGTTGTCTCAAGTATTGCCACTTAATCCACCGGTCTTCCTCATGTCCAATTGGGTAAAACTGTTTCTGGACCAACTTCTTAAACTTACTCCAAGTTAAACCTAATATGTCGTAGCGCTTCGCATAAGCGTTCCACCATGTAAGTGCATGTCCTGACATCTTCAGTCGTGCAAAACTGATTTTCTTTGCACTGGTGTACACATAGAGAGTAAAATAATTATCCATTTGTTCCATCTAATTGTCTAACTTATCTGCATCAACTACACCATCATAAGTAGGAATTTCTAGTTTGAAATCTACTCTGAAAGGTTTATTACCGGACTGGTCGGCTCCCAACAAGAATTCTTGGGTCTGCTCGACCTCTTCTTCTTCTTTTTCCTCCTCGTCTATCTCGTCTACATCCATCAGTTCGATCATCTTCTTCTTAGATGAACCTACAAACGTCTGTTTCAGAGAGGATTTAGAGGCGGCACCACTTACTAACTTGGTAACTAACTTCGTTAATGTGGTCACTTGTTCCTCCAATTTTGAGAAATGCTCCTTCAATTCGTCGTTTGCAGCCATGTCTGACTTTCTTAAGATTTTCCATCTTTCTAAACAAAGGGGCTCTGAGATTTCTTCAGCGGACTTCTGGTATTGATCACGTGTCAAGACCATATACCCTTCGCTTCCCAAAAGAAGAAGAAACCGAGCTCTGATACCAACTTGATCCAATAATCCGGACGTTTGGGTGACAATGGATAGAAATGCAGCATAATGAAATGAGAATCAAAGAGAAACGCAGGATTTGGGAAGTGGAAACTTCCCCTTTTTGGTCTTTTTGATTGATTTTCTCAAATACCGATTGTACAATCTCTCTCGCCTGCAGGTTGGAGACTATAAAAAACAAAGAGAAAACAGGATAAAAGTGGGCAGAAACTGCCTAGAACAGTCGAAAATTACTCTAACTATCGGCAGTTTTTACATACCAGTTGATTGGTACATCGACTGGTACTATTCACAGACTGTACTAGATGATGTGCCAGTCGACTGGTACATTGATTGGTACTATTAGAGAATAGTCTGTTCTTATAGATAGGTGATAGTTTATGTACCAGTCGACTGGTACATCGACTTGTAATATTCACAGCCTATGTAGATGATGTACTAGTTGACTGGTGAATCGACTAGTACCATCAGAGAGTGATTTGTAATACAGTACAGTCACTAGACGATGTACCAGTCGACTGGTGCATCGCCTGGTACCCTTAAAGACATATTTTCTTCATTTTATTAAGTCTTTAAACAAAATATAACAAGAGAAAACAAGGAAATACATGGAAATACATGAAAATACAATTATGGGAGATCCTCTTGGATCAATATATGTGTAAGATTTCTTACTCATTTATTAAATTGATTGATTTGACACAAACCCACATATAGATTGTAGATAATGGTCAGAGCTCTCGAGACCTAAGTAGCCCAACCATGAACATGTCTATAAAACACATCTAATTATACGAGGCTTAACCCATTCAAAGAGTAGTTTTAGTATTTAGTCTCATTAAAAAGTCATTTTAGTGTAACTCAATAACAATAACATTAACAATAAAGTTTGTTTTATGATTTTGACAATGAGTTATTTCGAAGTTATAATATACTACCAATATATCCATAAAATAAATGCTTGCCATTAACTTAACTACATGCTCAATGCTAGATATCCTCACTATCACAAATAGAAATTCAAGTAACTATAAATTAACTAAACTTGCCAGTAGACTTTTTTTTTTGGAAGACCAAAGTATCAAGGCCTCTTAGAGTACCTGACTAATCCTTAGGGCATGTGTAAACCTCCAACCAGGGGTATAAATATTGGCGGATACGTACCGTATCGACTGATATATATCGGTTTTTAAAACCTTTATATATTGGACGATATGATATGTATCGGCCGATATTGTAAATATCGGCCGATATCCGATATATATTGCCGATATTAGTGGGTTTTGTATAAAAAAAAATATGAGAGAGATATATATCGGCCGAAATATCAGCGAATATCTCCGCCAATACCGATATTTATACCCCTGCCTCCAACTTACTTAGTAGACTTAGTATTTATATGATTTTTCTTCTTTGGTGTACTATTTGTTTTAAAAGATTTATACTTCTTGTTTACTCTATAAAATGGTGATATGAAGTATTTATGTTGTCTTACACATTACTCTATACATTGCATTTTATGTGCCTAAAATTACAAATATTTGTGATGGAACTGTGATTTTGCAAGGGTATAAAAATCCACCATTTGAAACATTTTTAGTAAACCTTTTTTTTCGCATTCATAGCTATCTTTATTTTACATTTTTTATGATTTCTCGAAATAAGCTAAATGTCTCAATGGGTGAAAGGGTGGAAATGAGTTAGGTTTAATCGGGTAAATGGATCAACTGATTTAGCTAAATGAATAAATAAGTTTGGTAATACCCTATACGTTTATTTTTAAATTGGCTCAATGGGTAAAAGGGTGGAAATGAGTTAGGTTTAATCGGGTAAATGGATCAACTGATTTAGCTAAATGAATAAATAAGTTTGGTAATACCCTATACGTTTATTTTTAAATTGGCTCAATGGGTAACAGGGTGGAAATGAGTTAGGTTTAATCGGGTAAATGGATCAACTGATTTAGCTAAATGAATAAATAAGTTTGGTAATACCCTATACGTTTATTTTTAAATTGGCTCAATGGGTAACAGGGTGGAAATGAGTTAGGTTTAATCAGGTAGATGGATCAACTGATTTAGCTAAATGAATAAATAAGTTTGGTAATACCCTATACGTTTATTTTTAAATTGGCTCAATGGGTAACAGGGTGGAAATGAGTTAGGTTTAATCGGGTAAATGGATCAACTGATTTTAAATGAATAAATAAGTTTGGTAATACCCTATACGTTTATTTTTAAATTGGCTCAATGGGTAAAAAGGTGGAAATGAGTTAGGTTTAATCGGGTAAATGGATTAGCTGATTTAGCTAAATGAATAAATAAGTTTGGTAATATCCTATACGTTTATTTTTAAATTGGCATGGTTAAGAAAGGTGACCTCACACGATTGATGCATTGCCAAGTTTAATTCAACTAATAAACTGTGATAGAGTCAGATTGTTGACCCGTTGAACTACTAAAAAACAAAACTGTTAAATTGGGAGAACTCAATTTTATTTTTAAAGGTAAAAAGAATAAATATGACATTGAACTCCTAATTAGTAAAAATTCAACAAATCAATACATTAGGCAATTAAAGAATTCTCTAACCCATTGATTAATTATTTTATAAAATTGGGGCAAGTCATCTGAGTTGACTTGATCCAATAGGATTTTGAATTAACATGTCCATGAGTTTTTTCTAAAAACTTAAGTAAATATATTAACTCAATTAAATTCAAGTCAAATCTAAATTGAAGAGCACAGGAAAATGACTATTTTACCCTTTTATTTGGACTGGTTAGCCCTTATTTTATGTGCTTGAGGATATGTTTAATGGGATTTTGGAAGTTTTGCAGGATTTATAGGGAAATACAAGATATGAGAATAAAAATGGTGAATTTTGTAATTTTTGGGCATAAGTTGATATTTTTGAAAAGTTTGAATTTTTAATAATTATTTTACTACAATTTAGGATTTTATTGTAAACTAATTAATTCAAATCCATTTATGAGAGTTTGAATTAATTGAGTCATTTTTAGAATTGAATGTAAGTGGTAAAATTATTTATTAGATTTTCCATACTTTTAAAAGCACACTTATTAAGCTCATTAAGAAAAGCTCATGAAGAAATTCACATGTATGAAAACTATTTTCATCATCTCAAGACATATATGAGGAAATTCGAAATTTGTAAGTCAATATAAGAGGATTTTCAAATTTGGCAAGTGGGTTAAGGAAAAAGAAACAAAATAAGAAGGGGAGAAAAAGAAAGAATATTTGACATATCTTTAATACTTTATCCATAAATTTTTACTCCGATGTCCGATTGTTTTGATTCTTTTTGGGTTGGAAAGAAGACTTCAAGGGCTACAACTTTTTAGTTTACTGTGTTTCCTGATTTGGATGTTAATTAGGTCAAAACTGAGTTTTAAGATGGTACATGTGTAAAAAATGAAATTTTGCACCCACTTTCCTTACATGAATTTTACTATTTTTTCTACCTTTCCTCCTTTAAACAATTCCATATTTAGCAGAAACCATAGCCCTCCAAGTGTCCCTTGCTTTATTTAAATATTTAAATCTAAGTCATTCATGCCACCTCCTTTCATCTATAAATACTCCATCTCCCATTGAGAAAATTGAAATTGGGCAGAGAATTTCTAAGTTGGCTAGGCTTTGTTGAGGGATTGAAAAACAGAAGAGAAGACTTTGACAATTTTGATTTTCATATTGGGTTCTTGAGGTTGGTGATTTTAATTTTCCATTGTATTTTCTTGTCTTTTTAAATTTCAATTGTATTGTAATTTTTATTCCAATTCTAATCAATAAGAGAATGTGAGAATTAGAATTATGGTTTTTCAATTGTTCTTTTATGATTTCAATTTTATTTCCATTCTTTGCATGATTTTATGTTGTTTATTTTCTAAGAAATTTAAGGAAAGTGAGGTTATTTTAGAATTGGTAGAACTTGATTTTTCCCTTCTAAGGCTCTTTTTAAGAGTGAGACTATTTTAGATTTAGAATTAAAAGTAGAAATTTTACCTAAGCCTAAGGCTGGAATTGAATTTTCTTAGTTAAATGGATTTCATAGATTTCATATTTAGAATTTTAATGAATTTGAGATTTGAATGCGTGTTAAATAATTTACATGTTCTTGGCCGTTATTTTATTATTAAAATTTGGATGATAATGCCTTCTTGATTCTTTGATCCAGTTCCATTGTAAATATGTATATAGGTAATTTAGATATTATTTTTTTTTAATATAAATTCAAATTCTTGAAAATTGTGGAACTAGGTTGGTAAATTAATTAATTGCATCTTAATTTTGTGTTCTAAGTTAGATTAATATTGTTTATAATCTTTAGATTAATTTCACTATCTTAATTGAAAGTAAATAAATTTTTTATTTTCCATGAAAATTAGATCTCTTGAATGGTAGATTTTCTAAATTTCTTAAAATATATAATTCAATAATATATTTTGTACAGATATATTTTCCTAAATTCCGATGGGTTCAACCTCGCACTCAATCGCTATAATATCTAATGATTCATACGCTTGTGAGTTATAAATTTAAAATTTGTAAAAATATAAATATTAAATTTTCAGACCACATCTAATTCCAAAACTGAATTTATGAAAGTCTGAATTTATGAAAGTGCATCAACTAATGGAGAGAGTGTGAAGTCCAAGATTTAAAACTATTATATCAACACAAGTGGTCATGGGTAATTTATGGGCATGGCATATTTTCCAGTGATTCTTTCATTTACATTAATTCAATACATCAAATGAAATCTAAGAGGATAGTATGTTAACCAAAAACCCACTTCAAGAAATGGAAGTTTTGTGTTCGAATCTCATCTCACGGTAAAGGATCATTTTTCGTAGTTTTATCCAGTGTGTGTGGATAGAGAGATTTGCACATATCTAATCGAGTACTCTAAGATTTTTAGTTGTAAAAAAATTCAATACATCCAAATGTAATAGAGGAAGTCTTTACTTTTTATCATAATAGTTGAACATGCCCTTAGAATATATATTCGCTAATAGTGCAAGATAACTTTTTGAATTCATTTCATCTACGTCTAAAGGATTACTCTTCGTAGTTTTATTTGGTATGTGTGGATAGAGAAACTTACACATATCTAATCGAGTACTCTAAACCTCTAGTCATAAAAAATTCAATACATCCAAATGTAATAGAGAAAGTCTCTTATTTTTTATCATAATAGTTGAACATGCCCTTAGATTATATAGGTGCTAATAAGGCGAGATAACTTTTTTTTAATTCATTTCATCTAGGTAGGATATTGAAAAATCAACTACATCTGAATTTAATAAAGTTTTTTTCTAGAAATTAAATGCCACAATCATTCAACTTTAGAATACCGAACTCTTTCACGATATAATGGAGTTATATCAGCTGCACTTAATTAAATTTGTTAATACTACTTATATAGACTTGACTCAATTACATTTCAGTTAAAAGAATAGCTAATAACGGCTTATTGAATTAAAAAGAAATAAGAAAGTACTAAAATTAGTAGGATGCATTAGATTTTTATCAAAACTTTATTTAAAAATACTCAAACTTTAGTGACGAATCGATAGTGCTAAAGACAGCGATCATAAATTGATGCCCTGTTCAGATACATGCATGATGCACTTGATGTGTACTTTGAATTTGAAAGAATAAAATGGTCCGCAGTAAATTGTACAGATATAGAGCTCGTTAAATAAAGTTAGTGATGAATTTTTCATTCAATATATTATTTAATAAAAATTACTATATTTAATTCGTCGAATTATAGTTTTAAATCTCTTAAATTTCTTCATTTTAAATATTTTTTTAATAAAATGTATGAATATGATAACTTTGCTGCACTTGAGAAGAAAGAAACTCACCCACATCAAGCGTGTAGCCAAGTGGTTCGGTTGGCATGGGTTTGCTCTCCATGTAGAGTCTTCGCTTCCACTTCCAACTAACTTACTTGGACCGGCTATGTGAGTTAGACGATGTGGGCTTGAGAGGATCAATTTTAATACCCTCATTAAAAATAATATAATAACTTTTTATAAATAAAATATTAAAAAAATTCTAATAAAACTATCAACATTTCATTTGATGGACGATAGGTGCATGTAGCAATCCTCTACAACTCGGATAAAAAGTAAATATGTACCAACTAAGCATAGTACAGCTGTTGTTAAAACTTGGAAATGTCGACATTTTGGAGCAGAAGTGAGACACCATTGGTTGACAGAGCCGACATGACTGCCCAATATATAAATGCCAAAGTCAAAACATGACACCATAGTGGCCTCATTTCCTCGTTGCTTCAGTCAATTTTTCCCTCCTCTCTTACCATTTTTAACCTCGATTACCAAAACATCCTTCCTTCACAAGGTATTGACATTTTAGAAACGAACTCATATTTTTGGATCAGGTTAGCCCTAACACAAGTTGCATCTCTAATCCTTTGGATTGGATCATGCACCCATTGGTTTACTCCTTGTTCTTTCCTTCTTTGAAGAAAAAAATTATCCTCATAAGCAACTTTTTGTCATTATAATTTTATTTTATTTTCATTTATTTGATAATAATATGTTTTTTATTTTTCATTTTAGGCACTGACATAAATGGAAATAATTCATTGAATATTTTAGAAATATAATGTCCCAATAGTAAAAAACAATGTTATCCTAATTGAGGACCTTCATTTTACCTTGTATTCAAAATTATATATATTTTTTATTATCTTTCATCTACCATTTTTCCATGAGAAATAATTTAGTATAAGAGAATTCAACATCTATTTAAAAAATTATACTCATTTTTAATGAATATATATCATGCCATGGGTCTCGTATGGTTTAGTGGAAAGGACATAAAATTTTATAGATGATATAAATTAAGGCAAACTTCTCAATTCAATCTTTGTAACTTTGTGAAATAGACTATGAAAAATCAATAATTTTGTAACAATTAAATTTTCAATATTTAAAATCATAAGACCCATTTGATTAGATGGAGCTCAAATTTTATAAAGTCAATGTCCTTGCCATTCTCTTTATAATTTTCAAAATTTGATAGGAATCCAACTTCTATACATCAAAGTTTAAACAAACCTACATCCCACTACTCAAACTAACATCATGCACAAACTTAGATTTAATTGAAAACCAATCACCCTCACCAGTCAAAACAATATAATAACTAACAACAACAACTAATAATAATAATAAGAATCATAAGGCCTCTTTCTACACTCATTCTTTCTTTTGTATATATTAATTTTTAAAAATCATTCGACAAAAGGAGAGTCTTTTCATTTTATCTATATGAAAATTTTTAATGCAATCAATGAATAAAATTTGATCATTCATCCATTAAATGATTGTGATTTATTTTCTTCTTAAAAATAGTTAAAATAGAAAAAATAAGATTTCATTTAGTGAACTTAAAATATTTCACCTGTTCTTATGACATTATATATACAAAAATAAAGAAATTTGTCTAAAAAAGCTAAAAATAAAAAATAAATTTTAAAATTTAATTTGTTGAGTTGAAATAATTTAATGCACTCTTATCTTGTTAGTGTCTAAAAAAGGTAAAATTTGTGAGGAAACACTAAAAGAATAAAAGGAGAATAGACTATCATATTTGTTGTTGAGTTTCAAGAATTTGGTCTTCCATTTTAGAGTATTACTCAAAAATAAAAAAAGTTTAAAATATAAAAAGACTTATTAACTATCAACTTTTTCCAATATCACTCGCATCACATGTTATCTGTTTGTATGTAAACATACTTACATTTCATAACTACGAATTATAAAAAAAAAGGCATTTCTTGTTGATGGGAATTAAAAAAAAAAAATTATTTAAATTCCAATCAGATATCCAAAATACTTATGTACCAATCCACTAATATTTAAATTTAACCTGAAGTGGTTGGAATGATGACCAAGAACCCATTTCAAAAAGTGAAGGTCTTGAATTCGATTTCCACTACCCTCCAAAGAGACGGTTAATGTATATTTAAGGTGTTTCAATTACACCTCTTTAATTGGGAGATACAAGACTTTTTATGTACAGTTACACAATTTTCTTCATTATCATTCATTGTATATATAAAAGTTTATACCATAATCTCTACCATATTGAGGAAGACACAACAATTCTTCAATTTCACAAGGCCACTCTTCATAATTTGAATAGATGTATATGAGTAGAAAGATTTACATGTGCTTTGAGTATTAGTCGACTTCTTTAAGAAGTTTAACAATTTCATCAAAAAAAAAAACAAATATTTAAATCTTTAAACGAGACAAAATGAATGATTTAATCATCTATCTCGTTTGATTCTACTTAATGAATGGCTAACAAGGGTGTTTTAGTCAAATAACCAAAAGTAGAGCATAAACCCTGAACAGTTTTACCATTCCCAACTTCTGATGTCACTGTTTTGTCCTCTAAAATGATAATAAGAGCACCTCCCGTATCTACCATTCTCGGCCATTCAAATTCGCCGACAAGAGTTGGAGGAGAAAAATGAGATCTTGGGATGCTGCAATCTCCGTACTTTTGGGTGTAATCATGAGGAAATGCCTCTGCCGATTTCAAGAACTCGGCCACTTACTCACCAACTTCTTCTCGGTTTTCATATCCGCGATCCGGTTTTCAGGTGTCTTCAGCCGTCGAACCAGAGTGGTGGTCTCAAGTCGGTACTCTCCCATCTCTTCAATGACTGTAAGGCATGACAGGTAGACATCTTTATTTTTCTAATAAAAACTATTGGGACTTTGCTTGGTGGTGTTGGTATTCCTCTTTGTTATTCGTTCCTCTAATCTTTGCATGTGTTGGGGGAGTACTCAGTACCATTTGGAGTGGTGCAAGAGGATTTTTTGTAGCTTTTGATGATGGGTTTTGTTGGAATTATGATATTTTTCAATAAAGATGATTGGAACTTTGAGTGATTCTCTTAGCACTGTTAACTTGTTTTCTTAAGCTTTGCATGGTGATGGTGAGTGGTTTTTGGAATGATATAAAATATAGGTTATGGAGTTTCTGGAGATGGGTCTTGTTGGAAGATGATTATTTATTGAATTGAATGGATTTACGTGTTGGTATTCAAGTTTTTATCAGCTGTCAGAAGTTTTGGTTGATGATGTGGTGTTTTACTGGGACCAATGTTTTTTTCTTTTAAGTTGATCTCCTTGGAGCTATCTTTAAACTTTTCGATTCGCATAAGTCGGGGACAGAATAAACGGTCGGCCTTGAGATTTCAAAGGCTTTAAGTGAATTTTTAAAATGGAGCCTTTTGCCTTTATATATACTAAAAAAAAATTATATATATTTTTTTTATAAAGTGTGAAATATTCAAATAAAATATAAAAATTAAATTTATAAAAAAGTATTATTTAAAATTTATTCTTCTCGAATTTTGACATGTAAAATTACTAAATAACTTACTATATTTAAGTTATTTTAACATATCTTTTTCAATAAATAATATCTTTTTATAAATTTATAGTTTTTTCATATTTTATTATATTTTTTACTTTTTATTATTCTTTTTTAAATAAAACACTAAACACCCAAAACAGATCTTCTAATCATGAATCAAGTTCTAACCTTTAGTCTATAGGAGTACCAATTAACCGCTGAAAAGCCAAACGAAAAAACTCGGAAATCCAAATGAGGAATGGAACCGCGTGCAGAATGCGGAACCGCATAGAACCGCGCAGAACCGCGCGCAAAACGAGGGATGCGGAACTCGTTCCACGCGGGAGGCGGATCACGCAATACGCGGATTCGAGTTTCTGGGCCAGGCGCCCAAACCTTTTACTGGTTATATGGATATTTGAAGGTCCTTTCTATTTGGAGGCCCTAGGCTCTAACCTACTTCGCCTATAGGCAGGATCGGGCCTGACAGAATAATGAGGAGTGATCATTTTTTGTGTTAAGAGGGACTTGATCTCAAGACTTTCCTCAAACAAATATGGATTTTGACCACTAAACCAACCCTTCAAGGTTACTCAACCTATGTTGGTCATTTTGTGAATTTGAGATTAATTTTTTTTGGGGTGTTTTGGAGATCTTGTGCGGTGGATGTCTTGGCACTGTTAGCTATGGAATTTTGCTTTAATTAGCGAAAAGATCTTGCAATGTTAATGTTGTTTCATTCTGTATAACTAATGGTTGAAGAAAGAACTCAGTGACAGAAGAATGCAGATGAAAAGTTGGAGCAAGCAAATTGAAAATATAATGTTAAAATTATAAGGAAAAGAAAGTCACACATGCATAGAATGATCAAATGGGGGAACATTTTCTTTTTCTTTTTGAAAATTTCAATAAGTTTTTTTGTGAATTGAATTGTGATACTTAAAAAACTATTAATAGCTATCGAATTATAGCAGTCCACTCTCATCATCAAATGCCAATATAGTCTGCCATGACTTATCACCCTTAATAAAAAACCTTAACCTAAAACTTTCCTTCCATCCTCTCTATGAGAAGAGTTTTCAGTCCCCTCTATCTTGAAGGGTTAGAATTCCCCAATACTAGTTGGTTTTCCTGTGCACTTGGTCTAGATATGGATTAAACCAATAATTATCACCCAGAATCATGTTAAATAGAGTCACAAGTGTTGTAAAATTGAGTGGTATTTGAAGAATATGAACACATGGTGCCTGTATAATACAATTAGATCTTAAGAACTCATTTTATTAGGAGAAAATCACAATGTTAAAAATATCTATTATATTATCCTAATACAATTGGTTAAAAATCATTGTTATAGTTTAGATGTTGAGTTTGATTCTCATAGACATCAGACAGGATCAATGGGCTCATGAGAAAAAACCAACTCCAGATTGATGAAATAAATAATTTAGATGATAATGATGATATCGTAACTTTTTTGTAGATTGTATCTATCTGTGACCTAAACTGGTTACATCTATTGCCTCTTTCATACACTGAATGGTATTAGAGAGCGGATTTTGACAAGAAAATCACATACTAAAGCTTAAAGAAACAAAAGATCATAGATTGTTTTCATAGTAAGATTCTTTTGATCACTGTGTAATTTCTATATTGATTCACAATATATTTTCTCCAACTTGCTTACGTGATACAAATGTGATATTTATAACAAAGAGATAGATAAGTAGGAGAGGGATAGATGAAAATGAAGAGGTCTGATTTAATTAGTTCTTTCCCTTTTGGGTCACCGATCCTTATCTTCTTTAGATGAGGATCGGCGGTTTCAATCTCTTTGACTGGATGATCTTGAACTTCTTTGCCTTTTGAATCACCATCTGTGATGATCCTTATCTTCTTTAGATGAGGATCGGTGGTTGCAATCTCTTTGGCTGGATGAGCTTGAATGCCCTGATTTGTTTGCTTGAAATCAGGGGTTATACCTTCAATATCCCCCTTCAAATTGAACCGCAGCTGACGCCAAAGGCCCAGTTTGGTACATAACAAGTGATGTTGCTGTCGTGTAAGAGTTTTAGTAAAGATGTCAGCAACTTGTTGAGAAGATGGTACAAACTTTGTGACAAGAGAACCAAGAGCAACCTTTTTTCGAGCAAAGTGATAATCAATTTCAATATGCTTAGTGCGAGCATGAAAGATAAGATTGATAGTCAGGTGTAATGCCGAAATATTATCAGAGTGAAGAATCGGGAGAGATGAGAGATGGAGACCGATATCACGGAGAAGATAAGTAAGCCATGTGAGTTCAGCAGCGGCAGAGGGGAGAGCTCGATACTCTGTTTCTGTACTAGATCTGGCCACAGTAGGTTGTTTTTTGTAGTCCAGGAGATACAGTTACTTCCTAGATAGGTACAAAAACCTATTGTTGAACGACGAGTAGTTGGACAGCCGGTCCAATCAGCATCTGAGAAGGCATAAAGTTACATATGACAGCGAGCCAGAAGACGAAATCTGTAATTGACAGTTCCCTGAATATAGCGAAGAATACACTTTACTATTTGAAAGTATAGAAGAGTAGGATTGTGCAAATACTGGCACACATAATTGACACTTTAGGATAGATCAGGACGAGTGATAGTGAGATATTACAAACCTCCAACAATGCTGCGATAAAAAAAGGGATCCGGATAAGGATCATTATCGGTTGGACTTGGGCGCAACTTGGTGGCCATCGGTGTGGAGATGGGCTTACAACCTTGCATATGGGCACGTGCCAAAATATCCAAAGCATATTTCTTCTGTGTGAGAAATAAGCCACCAGAGAATGGTATAACGAAGATGCCAAGGAAGTAGTGTAGAAGGCCAAGGTCTTTCATTGCAAATTCCTTACTCAGTTGTGAAATAAATTCGTGAAGCGAGGAAGGGCTGCAGCAGCCTGAGCAGAGGCTGCAACAGGATGCAGCCGGCAAAGCTAGAGGCATCCAGATCTGAGAGCAGAGGAGTGGCGCCGAGCACGAGTGCCAACGACAGCAGCTGCAAAAGAAGTCTGGGTTTCTCAGTCCAACGAGAAAGGCAGCCAGCCGCAGATCTGAGAAGGAGTGGCGCAGAACATCCTGGCTGGACTGCCGCCATGACAGATGAATTGTCAGCTCTCTCTCTCAATGACACTTGGAATTTAGTTCTTCGACAGTCCACCATGAATGTCCTCGGCTGTAAGTGGGTCTTTAAAACAAAACTCAAGGTTGACGGTTCTTTAAAACGCTTAAAAGCTCGCCTCGTGCCAAAAGGTTACAATCAAATTCCAGGCATTGATTTTTCTGAAACCTTCTCTCCTGCAAGCCTACCACGATTCGACTCATTCTCACTATTGCTCTAGCTCATGGATGGGAGATTCGTCAATTAGACGTTAAAAATGCATTTCTTCATGGCAATTTATCTGACCGGTTTTTATGAAGCAACCTCCAGGTTTTAAAGATCTTGCACTACCAACTCATGTATGTTCTCTTAAACGTGCACTCTATGGGCTGCGACAAGCTCCGCGTGCATGGTTCGATCGCTTCAGCTCTTTCATTTTGACCCTTGGCTTATTCTGCAACATAGCTGACTCCTCACTATTTGTTTATCATGGTCGTCAAGGTACTTTACTGCTATTATTGTATGTTGATCTGATAAATCTGGCCCGAATCTGAACCTTCGCTCATGATACCACTGTTAGGGATTAGACCCAACACCCACATACAGAAATCACAGATTCACACCAAGCACAAACATAGAAAACACAGTATATACGTGGTTCGGCTAATCTCTTGCCTACGTCCACGGGAGAGTATAGATTTTATTATACAGAAAACATAGATACAATATTTGGAACCTAAAATCTCTCAGAGTATCTTTCCTCATCTCCCTCTATCTTCCTCACTACACTTCTGCTGCGAGACGCCTCCATCGTAGCCTCGAAAGGCACTCGTCCAAAGGCAAGTTTTCATGAAACCCATGTCCTTCTTATATAGCTTTATTGTTGTGTCTCAATCCCATTGTGTATTAAGTTGCTGTGTAAAACACTTCCCACAATAAAAGTCCCTCTTTATAGCAACTACGAAGGCAATAATTGCCGTGTCCAAATACAATTGGTATTTGGAAGCTGCCGAACTAGGACACATGAATTGAGCCACACGTCAACAAAGACTACTTGTATGGACTTGACTCAATTACATTTCAGTTAAAAGAATAGCTAATAAGGTCATATTGAATTAATAAGAAATAAGAAAGGTCTAAAATTATTAGGATGCATTAGATTTTTATCAAAACTTTATTTAAAAATACTCAAAACTTTAGTGACGAATCGATGGTGCTAAAAGACAGCGATCATAAATTAATGCTCTGTTCAGAGACATTCATGATGCACTTGATGTGTACTTTGAATGTGATATTAAACCCACTTGAAAGAAGAATATGGTCCGCAGTAAATTGTACAGATACAGAGCTCGTTAAAGAAAGTTAGTGGTGAATTGTACAGATACAGAAGTTGTTAAAACTTGGAAATGTCGACATTTTGGAGCAGAAGTGAACGCCATTGGTTGACAAAGCCGAAATGGATGCCCCATATAGAAATGCTAGAGTCAAAGCATGACACCATAATGGCCTCATTTCCTCGTTGCTTCATTCAATTTTCCCTCCTCTCCTCTTACAGTTTTTTAACCTCAATTACCAAAAGATCCTTCCTACACAATGTATTGACATTTTGACACTTTTAGCCTGACCCCACTTATTTATCTTTATTAAAGATGTAATGAAGGGAATGGATTAGAATGAGAGTTAAATTTTGGTTTGTTTATATTTAATTTAGATTATTATTATTATTTATTTAAGTTAAGAGACATCTATTAAAATAAGTATTTAACAGTAAAATACAATTATTGTAGAGAATTAATTTTAAGAAACATCAAATAATAATATGAAAATGAAGAGTATTTATACAATAGGTCAAATTATATAAATTATAACTTTTGACCAGTTGAAATTTAAAAAAAGGTAAGCTTTCTCGGCCCAAACTAACTCGTATTTTTGGATCAGGTTAGCCCTAACCCAAGTTGCATCTCTAATCCTTAGATTGGATATGCACCCATTGGTTTACTCCTTGTTCTTTCCGTCTTTGAAGAAAAAAATTGTCCTCATAAACAACTTTTTGTCATTATAATTTTATTTTATTTTCATTTATTTGAGAATAATATGTTTTTTATTTTTCATTTTAGGCACTGACATAAATGGAAATAATTCATTGAATATTTTAGAACTATAATGGCACAATAGTAAAAAACAATGTTATCCTAATTGAGGACCTTCATTTTACCTTCTATTCAAAATTATATATATTTTTTATTATCTTTCATCAACCATTTTTCCATGAGAAATAATTTAGTATAAGAGACTTGACCATACTAAACTTATACATTTTCAACATCTATTAAAAAACTATACTCATTTTTAATGAATATATATCATGCCATGGGTCTCATATGGTTTAGTAGAAAGAACAGAAAATTTTATAGATGATATAAATTAAGGCAAGTTTCTCAATTCGATCATTATAACTTTGTGAATAGGCTATGAAAAATCAATAATTTTGTAACAATTAAATTTTCAATATTTAAAATCATCATACTGATTTGATTAAATGGAGCTCAAATTTTATAAAGTCAATGTCCTTGCCGTTCTCCTTATAATTTTCAAAATTTGATAGGAATCCAACTTGTTTACATCAAAGTTTAACCAAACCTACATCCCACTCCTCAAACTAACATCATATAAAAGGTTAAACACAAATCATGCACAAACTTAGATTTAATAACTAACAACAACAACTAATAATAATAATAAGAATCATAAGGCTTCTTTCTACACTCATTCTTTCTTTTGTATATATTAATTTTTAAAAATCAATCGACAAAAGGAGAGTCTTTTCATTTTATCTATATGAAAAAATTTAATCCAATCGATGAATAAAATTTGATCATTTGTCCATTAAATGATTGTGATTTATTTTCTTCTTAACAAGCAAATATAAAAATATTGTTCTTAAAAATAGTTAAAATAGAAAAAATAAGATTTCATTTAGTGAACTTAAAATATTTCACCTGTTCTTATGACATTATATATACAAAAATAAAGAAATTTGTCTAAGAAAGCTAAAAATAGAAAATAAATTTTAAAATTTAATTTGTTGAGTTGAAATAATTTAATGCACTCTTATCTTGTTATTGTCTAAAACAGGTAAAATTTGTGAGGAAATACTAAAAGAATAAAAAGAGAATAGACTATCACATTTGTTGTTGAGTTTCAAGAATTTGGTCTTCCATTTTAGAGTTCCTATTTAAAAAAAAAAAAATTGTAAAATATAAAAAGACTTATTAACTATCAATTTTTTCCAATATCACTCGCATCATTCACATGCTTCTTTCTCATTGGCTAAAAGTTTTATTAAATTAAATTTTCAATCCTACCTGAATTATGTGTTTGTATGTAAACATACTTACATTTCATAACTATGAATTATAAAAAAAAAAATCATTTCGTGTTGATGGGAATTAAAAAAAATTATTTAAATTCCAATAAGATATACAAAATACTTATGTACCAATCCACTAATATTTAAATTTAACTTGAAACGGTTGGAGTGATGATCAGGAATTCATTTCAGAAAGTGGGGGTTTTGAGTTTGATTTTCACTTCCCTCCAAAGAGACGGTTAATGTATATTTAAGGTGTTTCAGTTACACTTCTTTAATTGGGAGATACAGACTTTTTATGTACACTAACACAATTTTCTTCATTATCATTGATTGTATATATAAAAGTTTATATCATGATCTTCCACATTGAGGAAGACACGACAACTCATGTATTCAATTGTACAGGGTCACTCTCCTTAGATTGACCGGATATGTGCGAGTAGAATATTGGTCGACTTCTTTAAGAAGTTTGAACACATTCATCATTAAAAAAAACTAATATTTAACTCTTAAAATGAGACAAAATGAATGATTTAATCATCTATCTCGTTTCATTCTACTTGATGAATGGCGAACAAGGGTGTTTTAGTCAAATAACCAAAAGTAGAGCATAAACCCTGAACAGGTTTACCATTCCCAACTTCTGATGTCACTGTTTTGTCCTCAAAAATAATAATAAGAGCAGCTCCCGTATCTACCATTCTCAGCCATTCAAATTCTCCGACAAGAGTTGGAGGAGAAAAATGAGATCTTGGGATGCTGCAATCTCCGTACTTTTGGGTGTAATCATGAGGAAATGCCTCTACCGATTTCAAGAACTCGGCCACTTACTCACCAACTTCTTCTCGGTTTTCATATCGGCGATCCGGTTTTCAGGTGTCTTCAGCCGTCGAACCAGAGTGGTGGTCTCAAGTCGGTACTCTCCCATCTCTTCAATGTCTGTAAGGCATGACAGGTAGACATCTTTATTTTTCTAATAAAAACTATTGGGACTTTGCTTGGTGGTGTTGGTATTCCTGTTTGTTATTCATTCCTCTAATCTTTGCATGTGTTGGGGGAGTAACTGAGTACCATTTGGAGTGGTGCAAGAGGATTTTTTTGTAGCTTTTGATGATGGGTTTTGTTGGAATTATGATATTTTTCAATAAAGATGATTGGAACTTTGAGTGATTCTCTTAGCACTGTGACTTGTTTTTTTAAGCTTTACATGGTGGTGGTGAGTGGTTTTTGGAATGATATAAGATATAGGTTATGGAGTTTCTGGAGATGGGTCTTGTTGGAAGATGATTATTTATTGAATTGAATGGATTTACATGTTGGTATTCTAAGTTTTTATCAGCTGTTAGAAGTTTTGGTAGATGATGTGGTGTTTTACTCAACCAATGTTTTTTTCTTTTAAGATGGTCTCCTTGGAGTATGTTTAAACTTTCCAATTCGCATACGTCGGGTACAGAATAATGAGGAGTGATCCTTTTTTGTATTGAGAGAGAATTGATCTCAAGACTTCCCTCCAACAAATGTGGATTTTGACCACTAAACCAACCCTTCAGGGTTACTCAACCTATGTTGGTCATTTTGTGAATTCGCAATTAATTTTTTTGGGGGTGTTTTGGAGATCTTGTGCGGTGGATGTCTTGGCACCGGTAGCCATGGAATTTTGCTTTAATTAGGGAAGAGATCTTGCAATGTTAATGTTGTTTCATTCTGTAACTAATGGTTGAAGAAACAACTCAGTGACAGAAGAATGCAGATGAAAAGTTGGAGCAAGCAAATTGAAAATATAATGTTAAAATTATAAGGAAAAGAAAGTCACACATGCATAGAATGATCAAATGGGGGAAACATTTTCTTTTTTCTTTTTGAAAATTTCAATAAGTTTTTTTGTGAATTGAATTGTGATACTTAAAAAACTATTAATAGCTATCGAATTATAGCAGTCCACTCTCATCATCAAATGCCAATATAGTTTGCCATGACTTATCACCCTTAATAAAAAACCTTAGCCTAATACTTTACTTCCATCCTTTCTATGAGAAGAGTTTTCAGTCCCCTCCATCTTGAAGGGTTAGAATTCCCCAATACTAGTTGGTTTTCATGTGCACTTGGTCTAGATATGGATTATACCACTCATTATCACCCAGAATCGTGTTAAATAGAGAAAAAATGTTGTAAAATTGAGTGGTATTTGAAGAATATGAACACATGGTGCCTGTATAATACAATTAGATCTTAAGAACTCATTTTATTAGGAGAAAATCACAATGTTAAAAATATCTATTATATTATCCTAATACAATTGGTTAAAAATCATTGTTATAGTTTAGATGTTGAGTTCAAGTCTCATAGACATCAAACAGGATCAATGGACTCATGAAAAAAAACCAACTCCAAATTGATGAAATAAATCATTTAGATGATAATGATGATATCATAACATTTTTTTAGATTGTATCTATCTGTAACCTAAACTGGTTCCATCTATTGCCTCTTTCATACACTAAATGGTATTAAAGAGCTGATTTTGACAAGAGAATCACATGGTAAAGCTTTCTGCCATTCATATACTTATCAGTCATTTGTTGTAACTATCATTTTAAGTTCTAAACCACCGGCGAAAAATGAAGTGTACTCGAACCAACATCCAAGGTCTTTGGAGTTGAATCCTCGTGACGAGCTTGCAACTCCACAAAGCAGTTATTTTAGAAAACCATGACATGATAATATTGTTAAGGTAAAACTCACTATCAAAAGCTAGTATTTAGAGAAGGGTGCCTCAAATGTTCCATACAGTCATTGGTTTTACAAATTAACTGATTATCTATGGGAATCAACTTAAACACTTGTTTTACCAATACATAAATGTCGATGCTTCTTATGAGGTAACCTGCTTTCTTTGGAGTACATTTTCCCCTGTGTTCACTGAATTCATGTGTTATTGTTGTCACTGCCGCATTTACTTCTTGTCTTTATTTCTTAACCATCAAGTCTTGTGTGCTGGTCCTTGACATCCCTTTGACTTCTATGCCACCCTTTAGAAACCATTACAAAAATGAGATAGAATTACTTCAAATTTAGAAATCAAACTTGCAGAAGAAAGCACTTGTGAAAACTAGAATAATATCATGAAATCTAAAAGTAAAAAGGTATATATGAAGTTGAATTGCAAAGCACCTATTACTGATAGGAGAGACATTAAAGATGAACTGGTTTGATTACGTTCTAAGCCGCCTGTGCATATATTTTCTCATAGCCACTGATCAGCTCAAGTGAATGCACCAAAACCCCCTTGACAGTTAGAGCTTATAAATCTTTAGAAATAAATTGGATTTTTTTTTTTTCCATTGTAGTAGCTATTACAAGCGAAAGCTCCATGGAGAAGGTAGAACTGTGTTAGCAAAGATCTGATAAAACACATGGGTAGAACCTATCTCTAAAAATTGGATTATAAGGAGAGGGTACCCATACATTTATAAACCTCAAGATCCAAGGTCCAATAGCAATGTGGGACTTTGCTAACAAGATCATTAAGAACTTTTATAACAAAGATCAATAAAAACTATTATAAGTATAGTTAGTGGTAATCTCTCTCCATTGCTTCTTGTAAGATTCACCACTCTCCTAAAAAATAATTGTGATGTATCATTTAGTTGCTCGAAGTATCATATTTCCTGCCTCGATGAACTAGACAAACAGTGATAGTCCTCCTCTTGGATTATATATAAATTTGTAAAGCAAGCCAGTACAAAAGGAAGCGATAGGGACAGTGATTTTTTTTATAGTAAGGGACATCAGGACTGTCTTTTATCCACTTATCTTCATTTAAGTGATGAAAAGTTATACCAGTGTCACTCGTTATAAAAAACATTGTGTCCCTGTCAATTCCCCTATACAAGATGTTTTTACACTGTTCTTGAACGAATTTCCATAATTCAGGTAACGCTTGCACCCAATTGCAAACAAACTACTACCAATCCAACAACAATTGCAGATCAAGCAGATATATGAAGAACAATTATCGAAAAAACAACGTTCAACATGGATAGTCAAGACTGATATTCCGTTAATCTCAATGAAAATACAAAGAGATACATATTTTATACACATACCATAACCCTGATGAAACCCTAATTAGAAAAATGGAAAAGACAAAACTATCCATAAATTAGACATAAAATATATCTTTAACACCTGCCCTCAAACTCGCGGTGTTAGAGTGTTAAGTATCGAGAGTTGGCTCAGAAGAAATTTGATGAGATTGTGACTAATGACAATGGTTCACAAACGTAATCCCACTATTGGATGATCTAAACAGCTAAACTCGTATCTGGAGTGTACAATCATTTCTGAAGAGATTGTGAAGTGTACAATCGTACAAGCCACAGAATTTTCATGTTGGTATCATTATTCCAACCATGTCCATCCTGCTAAAACTCTTGTGCCACAGTCATTTGCTGCTACAAATGGCCACTCAATTAGTAGGCGGAAGTTGCTATATTTCCTATAAGGCTAGTGATGCGTAATCCTAGTACCCTCTTGATATGATCATTACACTAGCAATTACCAAGTCCTTCTTGATGGAGTTTCTGGTTTAAGATGAAACTTGTTGGTTTACAAATTTACACTCATATTGCTATTTCCAAGTTAGGATGTGGAAGATGGGAAACAAGAAGTCCAGCCTTACGCAATATAGTTCTCTTGGGCCAAGCTGGGGCTCAGCCTTTTTCGACTTGGGCTCAGAGCCAAATTTATGAACCCAAGTGAAAATTAGGTGGTGCATGGGCCTACAACCAAGGGTAGCCCTATCCCTACACAAACACTCTCTGCACCAGGCCTTTTCAGGCTTTTCCCACCTTATGTTTGGTCACGCTTGGGCTTGGATTAGCTAAAAGCATTTTATAGTCGACCTTTAGCCTCACTATATTATCTAACAGGACTTCTAACCGAAAAAATTCCCTTAAAATGGATCTTGGGCCCTATATAATTGGTTGTGATGTAAAGATTGTCATACTAGTAAGAGATGTGTGAAGTTTCACTCCCATTTGATCATCTTATCCCTCAATTTAAAACCTCTAAAAGCCAATGATTTACGTTCACCAACAATTCAAAGGCCAAGATGAAAAGGCTAAGATGGTCATTTGAGGATGAAACTTCACATCATATCCATATAGTCACCTATCCAATGCACGATAATTTGTAAGGCTCATGAATCAATTGATGGAAAGTCCTCTTAGAGACTCTTGCCACGAAAGAGCAGCTAGCCTAGCTCATGAAACATTGGAAGGCTTGAAAACTCTTGAGGCGATGAGTGATCCAAGCTCAATCTCAAGAAATCACAATCAACCATTCTCAAGGAGTGTCATCATCTCTATTTTCATCTATTGACATCACAGTTGACACCTTGAATGCATATAATACTTTCCGTCTTTGTTATTTCATTTACTTAACTATCCCTAGAGTATGTTAGAATATCATGACTTGATAACATTATTGAGGTAGAAGTTACTTTCAAAAGCTAGCTGTTGAGAGAAGAGTACCTCAAGTGTTATACGGAGTTATGATTTCTCAAATTAGGCGATGTTGGACTATTGTCACTTTCACTGAGTATTTGTGGGTAATGCATTGCTGCCATTACCATGTCATCAGTTGCTGATCTTGCCATGACATGTATGACACCATGAATGACCTTCAAATTTTATAAGCGCTGGTCCTGTTTTCCTTTGAACCAATATTCTAACTTTCATTGTCAATCAGCTTCTTCAACCTTTCAGTCTAACTGATGATGTTAGACTCTTAGTTCTGATCCATTTATATCCAACTCAAATGATCTACCAAGATCATATGACTCCTTAACCCGCCTAGCTAAGAAATTAATTCATCGAGTCGGTTATTTTTCGAGCCACCTCTCAAATTATAGGACTATAACACATGATCCAAATCATTGGTAGTAGAAATTATTGGAGAAATGGAGAGAATTGAGAACATCACACTGATTTTTAGATGCAAAATAAATAAATAAAATTAACTTCATTTAAACTGTACTTACTAATTTATAGAAAATGAACCAACATAGTGGAACAAACATCATTAACCAACTAACACAACTAACACGTCTAACCATAGTACCACAGCATGCCTAAGTGTAGGAACCCATTGCCACAACATGGGACACCTCACTAACAAACATGGGACACCTAATCCCACATTCACGAGACTAACAACTCACATTCTAAATAATGGGGTAGTGGGATGACTCACAAAATAAGCCATGACTCAACATTAGACCAAGTCAATTTAGTGGAGAGGAACAAATCAAGGGCTAAATTTGCATCATCAATTCTCATCAGAACTGAGGATCAAATTATCAACCTTACGATTATGATAATTGAAAATAAGCAAATAGTATTTTTGACAATTAATCCCATAGAGGCAGAAGAAGGATGGGCCAATTCCTTAGAAGAAATTGAGGGCAATACAAGAGCACTGTATTGGTAAATTATGTTTCAATTGAGATAAAACCCTTGTATTCAATTAATGAAGCAACAAATTGAGGAAGTAAACAAAATTTTGCAATTTGGTGCCATTCCATTGATATCTTAGGGATATACACTGCAAAAAAATGGAGGATGGCATACGTCACTTGGTAATAAATTAATAATATATACATTTCGTATAATGAAAACTAATACCTTTGATCATGCGACAACCTATTATGACCGTACCTTAAAAACTCAGAAATGATCTGAGTTGATTTGAGTTGGTAAAATTGAGTCAAGGGAACGAAGTTTTTCAAAGTTGAATCCAAAAAATTTCCTAGATTAGTTGACTTGATAAGATTTTGAGACTTTAAGTTAAAGTTGAGTTTCAAGTTTTCAAACTATGATGATGACAAATTAATAATGAACGTCCAAAAAATGTCTTGGCAGCAACAGAAGCAAACACTAGCAATATATCTTTGGTCATCTAGAACAAATATTTCTGAAGGTGGAAAAGGAAAATGCGGCCATCTTGTTACTCTTTCATGTGGCTTGCAATGTGGTAATCTTGACCATTCATTTAGAGGACCATTGTTAAAGAGATCATTTGTAAATATTTCCATAATTAGAATTTTGCTTGTTGCTCTTTGAGCGGTTGCCTTGTGGAAATATTCTATCTTAATCATCTCAGGCCTTACCATTTTTTTTTTATGAGGAAAAAATTTGAGACCCCACCACTTTCTGAATATAGAGTAGTGGATAAAACTTCGGATGCACGCAATCCCTCCTGAGCACACGGGCATCGGGTGACTACGAGACTTGAACCTGAGACCTCTGGTTCCTGAGTCAAAATATCTGCCAATTGAGTTACCTCATGCAAGGTCTGATAGGCCTTATTAGCGAGACGGCTATTGTAAACATTTTTACTATAAAGAGACTTGCACAGTCCATACTATCCATTTAAAAGTCCTAAAATGTGGATATTTATCCTGCATAGTTGCATGGATGGTGTGGTTTTTCTACTCTGAACACAAAAAAATAATTTATGTTTCTAACTAATTTCATTTTTAATTTATTTATTTTTAATGATTTTCCAAATTATATCATGGGGAAAGCTGAGAAATATTTTCAATCTCACAACATTTTTTCTCGGATAAGAAATCGTGGCGATGTGAGAATTTTAGTAATGTTTTCTACATAAATGGGTAGAAATCACATTACATACCTGGTATATGATAGAGATTTGCCAACAGATTGCAGACGGCCTTTAGCCTATCCATATAGATCGAAAAATTCTCAAATTTTAACAACAGATAGATCTCTTCGTTAGCTTTCCAGAAATATATAATTTTCATCATTTTGATATCGGAGGACCAAGTTATGTCCGTTTTAATCAAGCAGTTACATACTGCTCAACAGTTTGCAGTCTATGATCGAAATTCATATTACCGAATTTATTCGACCCATCAAATCAGATCCAACCATTCTCAAAATTTTATTAGAGATAGATATCCTTGTTAACTTCTCAAATGTCAAATTTCGCGTTATATTGAGGTCTACATGTCAAGAAATAAATTATTTGGTGACCTGCTGCAGAACTGCCATACAGATTCAGGTTGGAAATTTGGTCCGACTTGTAGATGAGATTTGGGGTATCAAACCCTCTCATAACATTCTCAAATTTTAAAAGTATTTAGATCTCTCTGTCTAGTCTTCAAATTTATAAATTTTATTGAAAACCAAATTCGGTAGCCTCAATTATGATTTTTCTCACTACAACGCGTAGAAAATAGAACAAAATCGAGTCTAATATACAGTTCTTCAATCCACTGAAAGAACTGGTTTTCTTACAACCAAACCTAGGGTTTGATTTATCAATCCTTCAAAAATTCCTTAGCAGGTTAAGAATTTATTTATTCATGGTTGAACACAAGAATTCAAGCCCATGATTGACAATTCACGGAGTAGAAAGAGAATAGGATGGTTTCTTTCCATGCATGGCCTAACCATGTACAAATTCAAATTCTCTCTCCCTCTCTCTCGAAATTTCAGACATGAATATACAACAAAGGTTGGTTGAATTTGAGAGAGAGAACATGGAAGAAGAAGATAGAAACTAGAATAAGAAAAATAGAAGAAGAATCTTAGAGAAGAGAAGGAAACTCCACATAGAAGATGAAGCCCAAAGGAAAACCAAACTTGAAGAGGAGGAGGATAAATGCTTCTTCGTCCAAGGAGAGTAGGGGAGAGAGAATTTTGGTTGGTTCTAAATGATGGGATTTTCGTCCATGCACTTTAAAATAACAAGAGGAGTCGGTCAAGAGGAATAAAAATAGTAGTAGTACTTTTGTCGAAAACCCTGAACTAAAATAGAATGCCATAATCGAATGGGATTTTGTCTCTGAGGATTTTCAAAAATTCCTAATTCTAATCAGGAGAAAACGTATGAATGGTGGAATTAGAAGGGCTTAAGAGAGAAAATGAATGGAGAAAATCGGCCAAGGAGTTCTCTCTTTCTAAAAACAAAGGGATTAGAATACTTGATTTTAGAAAATTGATATGCAAGTAAGGCCTCCAACGTGTACAACGGTAAGGGAGAGAATTCGACCAAGGCATCTAAAATTGGGCTTTTAATTCATTTTATAAAATTCAGGTAGGTGCAAATTGGTCTTTTCACAATTTGGTACTTTATTTGATGCAAACATATTTTAAATTTGGATCCATTAGCAATTTATTTTAATTGGGTATTTTAAATTCAAATTGGATCATTGAATTTTATTTCCTTACTAATTAATTGTTCAGTTTTAAAGAAGGGACTAAAAACTGTGTGATTCTATGTGAGGAGAAGGTGAGTGCATTTGGGGATCTAATTAATTTATTTACCACGTCTCAATGTGTTTATCAAAATAATTTTTATAAAATAAAAAACACACAAATACAAACAAATATTAATTTTTCTAAACTAGCTCTATCCCCTACTTCGGGTTAGGTTAATTTCGTCTTTTTGTATACTTTTCTTTAGGGCTGCAACTCGGGTCAGGTTTTGGCCCGACCCGCTTGACCCGACCCGAGAAATCATAAGGGCCGGGTTGCAAAGGTCGGGCCATAGGGTCGGGTCGGGTTGGGAATTGAAAAACCCATACAAAATTCGGGTTGGGTTGGGCTGAGGTCTTTAAATCTCAACTCAACCCGATCCGACCCGAGTAAATCCGAGAAGATCCAACCCATATTTTTGGATTTCTATTACCACCATTTTCTCTCTTTCTCTCTTCCCAAGGACTGTTTTCTCTCTTTCTCTTTTCCCAAGGACTGTTTTCTCTCTCTCTCTTCCCAAGGACTGTTTTCTCTCTTTCTCTCCATTCCTCGATTTCTTCCTTCTTCCTGTAGCAAAGTCAAATCCTAATAAAAAACCCTCACTTCTCATCAGTGTTCTCTCTCCATCACCTACTCCTCTCCTCCAGCTCTGCCATTCCCTCTCTAAGGCCTTCTCTCTCTCGTCTCTCTGTTCCTTTCTCTCCTCTCCCCGAGTTCTTTTCTTTTTTTTTTTTTTCAGATTTCTATGTTTCTTTCTCCTTCAATTTTCTCACAGGTTTTAAATCAACAATTGAAAAAATCTTCACAGAGGAGTATTAGATTTTTAAAATGCTTTTAGATTTTGTGATAACTGAATCATTTGGTGTCCGAATCATTTGCAGTTTGTTCCAAAATACGGCATTTTGGATTGAGAGGTACGAACTGTTAATTTTTTTTTTTTTTTTTCATTTTTTTCATGACCATTCAGCTCGATTCTCTTCTGGATCTTTCTTTTAATATTTTTTTTCCTTAGAGTTACATGCTGAACATTTATGTCAATATAAAAGCCATGGTTGCAACTCGGGTCGGGTCGGGTCGGGTCAACAGTCGGGTGAGGGTATTGCAAACTCGGGTCGGGTCGGGTTGACTAAATCGGGTTTTTAATTCGGGTCGGGTCGGGTTGGGTTCAATGTGTTATGACTTGGGTTAGGGTTGGGTTTATGAAAACCCGACCCGCCCAACAGGAGTTGCAGCCCTACTTTTCTTTATAAATTCCTTGTAATAGTTAAATTTCATAAACAATTCTTTGAGAAAAGACTCTTGGAGTTGTCATGCGGATTCACGTCGGGCTTCGGCCCTTGGTGAAAGTCAGGTCCTTGGACTGAAACCAATTATATCTTGCAAGTAAGTACTAGTGTTTGTTTGAATTCAATTAGTTCTTTATGGTTTTCTTTGATTAGGTATGTGCTTTGTTCGAATTTCATCATGTCTCTCTTTTAATTTGCTTTCTCTAAATTCTTAATCTAATTCAATTAGAAGAGGCGTAATCCAAAGAAATCCATAGACTAATTTGAATTCCTATGAACCTTGTGCAATCGGTTAGGATATTGTTTGAGTAATTCCTTGCCAAGACAGAATCCTTTTATGAACTGTAATCGGTTGCACTAGGTCTTTCAGAGACCATACTCTGAAACTGCACACTTACAGGTGGATTTTCATAGATCTTACCCTAGGCCTGCATCAGGCCGTATCAGAGCCTCAGTTCTTGGGAACTTGGTGTTCGTTTTGCAAATACTACAATTTTCATTAATCTGATATTGAGCATCAGTTAGTCATCAGAGCTTTGAATTGCTTCTAATTGCAATCAAAACAAGATTCTTGGGAGGATTCGACTTTGTTTTCAGACTTATAATTTTTCTCATTCAATCACACGTTATTGATTCAGGACTTGTTGTATTTGTGCTTTAAATAATGTTATTTTGTTGTTAAACGTAACCTGGACAATACTTCTATGAGCCAGTTTTTTGTCTAACACAAACCTGCAAATTTCGTTATCTTCACGACCCAACTTTCACCCCTAATGAATTGAGAGTGTTTGAAAATTCAGAAAGAGAGAGAGAAATGACTCTATCGTTGTTTCTATACATATCCATTATTGATCCATCTTATTTATAGATGAAAAAGGATAACGATCAAATTGCAATAGGACCATTTTTCTGTTTCTCTCCCAAATAATTAAAAAACGTAAATTCTAAGGGAGTTACAAAACTAATGAGGGAGTGTGTTGTTGAGATCTTTAATCCCTTTTCAGTTTCTTCTCCTCATAATCTTTTTTCTTTCTCTTTCTTTCTTTATTATTATTATTAAAAAATTATTTTATTTTTATTTTTCTTGTCTTTTGCACTAGGCAAGAGTGGGGTTCCCTAGCAATGGCAGACTTGAGTAAAAGAATGGGTTGTCAAGGTATTTATGGATCACACCTCTCAGCCAATTTTTTCTTCAATTCTAATGTGGGAGTAAGACATTACCAAAAGGGGATAAACCCATACAGGGTTAGCCTGACGGTCAATAAGCTCCCCTCATGAAGGGAGGTCTTAAATTCGATTTATGCTCAAACCCCTCTAGCCCACACCCTATGCGGTTACTCCTCATCGACTTACCAATGTGTGTGGATTGGGAGGTTTACACATGCTCGCAGAATTAGTCTCACCAACAATGTGGGGTGGTGATGAGGGCATCCAGCCTTTCTATCCCAATGATCCACAGTCAGACTCTTCTTTAGTGAGCCTTTATCCAGTAGAGCATATTGTTATTGCTTATGTAGAGCATTTTGATCGTGGACACCCTAGCTGGACTCTGTCTAACAAATCCATTCATTTGTTAGACGTGACCCAATTATGAAGAGTGGACCAGGCCAACCTGTTAAAGCCCAGTCCAAGCTTAAACAAACCAAAGCCCAATCCATCAATCCCAATTTCACCCAGGCCCTAGTTCCACTCCAAGTGCCAAGTGTCATCACCTGAGACCATTATCCCATGTGCAAGTGGAAGAGGAAAGAGAAAGAACAAGGAAAGGAGGTGGATGAAAATCCCATGGAGGGAAAGTAGGGGGGCAAATTTTTCCTACTTAGTTTGCCTCCTTCCTTATTTTATTTAGTTGCTTTCTTAGCACATTGTTATTTCTATCTTTTGATCTTCGCCTTTGATATTTTTAGATGGCATGTGTAAGGTTGGGACTGAATGGTCTTAATAAGGCTACATTCTATCCTTGTCTTAGTGTCTATTTTTAGAGTTTCTTAGAGAAAAATTTCCCTCCTTGGTGTGGTCGACCATGGCAAGGGCAGTTTGGCCTTTTTCCTGTTTTTCCTCTATAAATACGTCATGTAATCTGTTCGAAATTCACACATTAAAATATTATTGAAAGTTTATTTCTGTAGACAGAATTTCTCTTGAACTCTGTGGAGTTGTTTCGAAGTTTGGTGGACTCCAAATTTTGCTACTAGCAAGTATGTATCAGTGATTTTGCAATTGAATTATGCTAGCCCGAAAGTTTCAACCCCAGGGTATATAGATAATTTTGATGATAACAAACCATTTACTTCGGGTTTTAATATTTCAAATGGCGTTTGTATTATGAGACAAGTATCAAAGTAAATCTTCAAGTTTCAAGAGACCTTAGGACCTCAAGACCTGGTAGTAAACATCTTGGATAGGTTCCTAAGAAAATTGGCTAAATTCCCATGACCAAAAGAACAAATTGGAAAAGGCCTAGAGTTTAAATCTGAGAAACAGAGGAGATCGGATCGTCGGTCCCTCAAGGAGGCTCGTCGAGCCGCTCTGATGATCCTCTTAACAGAGACAGCCCCTAGTTATTTTCGGCTCGCCGCTCTATAAATATATTGTTCAGAAAAAACCCCAGATAAGATCGACTTGCCGTTATGGGCTGACCGGGTTGCCAGTCTAAGAACAGACTTAAACAGTCTGCTCTCAGTTAACATTGGTTCGCCGATCCTTGTAGAGCGGTTCGCCGCTCTCTGCATGTTTTTACTTGCAAAGGTGCAAGAACGATGACGATTTGCGGCAATGGTCTTATTTTGATGCATTAAATGCACCTCTCAATGGCCAAAATCTTGCATTTATTGCTTGCCAACTATCTTATATTTGAAACACCTATAAATGCAAGCATTAACGAATAGTAAATAATGTTCAAGTACCTGAGAATCAATTTCAATCAATTCAAAGAACACTATAGCTCAAAAAACCCTTTTACTAGCAAATCTTCTTTGAGCTATTACTGTTCATACTTTGAGCAACTCTTAGTGAGGCTTCATTTGTTTGAGAGTTAATTATGTGCTTTACACTTATAATCTTTTACTCTACCTTGAGATATCAAACTTGTAAAGGGTTGGTTCATCTCTAGTGAAGATAGGAGAGTGGTTTTCTACTTCAACCTTGGAGACTGCCGTACTCAAAGCTTGTAATTGGTTTCTTCTTCATCGTAAAGGAGAAGTATAGTGCATTTAATCCTCAAGTGGTGTACTTGAGGTGAGGATGTAGGCAATGACGCCGAACCTCGTTAAAATCTCGAGTTCATTCTATCATTCTCTTCTCATCTCCTCTATTTTATTCGTGCATTTATTTATTGTGTATTTCATCTTAATCTTCCAATTAGAGTAATTCAACAAAACCCAAAAGTTTGCATTGACCCAATTCCCGCCTCCCCCTCGGGTCAATTTCTGGACAACAAATTGGTTTTATGGTTTTTCTTTGATTGGGTTATGCTATATTCGAATTTATCATCTTCTCTTTGAATTGTTTCCGCTTTTGTTCTTAATCTAATTCAATTGAAAGTGGCTTAATCTAAAGAACACCACAAACTATTTATTGTGTATTTGCATCTTAATCTTCCAATTACTGTAATTCAAGAAAATCCAAAAGTTTGCATTAACCCAATCCCCCCTCACCCGGGTCAATTTGTGGGCAACAAATTGGTTTTATGGTTTTTCTTTGATTGGGTTATGTTCTATTCGAATTTATCATCTTCTCTTTGAATTGCTTTTGTTTTTGTTCTTTATCTAATTCAATTGAAAGTGGCTTAATCTAAAGAACACCACAGACTAATTTGAATTCCTTGTGATACTTGTACAGTCGGTTTGGACATTATTTGAATTATTCCTTACCAAGGCAAAATCCTTTTGCAAATCCGCAATTGGTTGTGTGGGTCTTTTAGAGACCATACGCGGTAAACGGCTAGTCTACTAGCGAATTTCACAAATTTGACCCTACGCCTGCATCAGGTAGGGAATTAATCTTGCCTTCAATGTGAGGTGAGGATACCCATGTTACAAAAAAAATAAAACCTCAATATACTAAAATATCAAAATGTGCATTTTTGCCATTTTGTAGGAGAATTTGCAAGACGAATTTCTAGGAGCTGATAATGCTGGAAGGAAAACAAAATTTCCATCAAAGATTTTAATCTAAAGTTTTAAAAAATAAAGGTTAAAAAATCTCAGTTTCTGTTAATAGTGAATGCAAATTTCATCACTAACAAATTTGAAGCTTGACAAAAGCACAATTAAGCAGTGAATCTAATCACTATCAAATCTGGAGCATAATCAATGCATAGGAGGCAATGAAGGTCATGCACTAGTATGTATGTCTTCTATTACAAAAATGGTCAGGGTGTTTTTTCATCCTTACGTACACTAACAAATTTGTGCGTGCATATGTCTTCTATTGTAGAAGTGGAAAGGGTCGAATTCCATCCTCGCATACACTAACGAATTGGTGTATACAATTAGTATATAGAAAAATAATGTACAATAACGAATTAGTGTATGCAGTTATGTATATAGAAAAATGATGCGCCATACTTAAGTCTATTTCCCTTACTTTATTTATTTTTTTAAATACTATATAAAAATCAAGCATATGGATTGAAAGTATACAAGATGTAGGTGGACCACATTCAGTCTCTAAATTAATTTTTAGCCATTTTATTTTAATGGTCATCATGTTTCCTAAAAAGTTCAAGAACATGAGGTAATTTTGACAATTAAAATCAAATAGTTGAAAATTCATTTTGTGGCTTAAATTCAGTGCACTTCCAACATATCAAGTCTATTTTTCAATCATACAGTTAGTTTTTTAAAGGTCGAATGGAAATTAAGGGATCAATTGCATAGCACAAGTAGATTTTTGCTTCTTCGCCTTAAGTTATTTAAGTTTTTTCCTCTTATGTATCTTTTTTCTCTATCTTTTATTATTTTTCATGCATTTTTGTATTTCTTTTTCTTTTTTTTTTTCTGTTTTTGTTTTTGATCTTAAATTCTTTTGTATTTAGGTGGAAACCGTGCCAGCCCTGAGATACGTTGAAATCTTAGGGCCCTAGGCGTAGTGCATGTCCTGAGATTGTGAATAAAGTCATTAGTCGCATTGGTAGGGACTTTAAGCAGTGGCCTACTCCGCCTATAGCCAGGGCCAACTCTAGGTGGAAATATCATATTGTATCAATAATGGTATTTCAATTAGATATTTCAAATCTATAATTTTTCATACCTTGCATTTTAAAAAAATAAATAAGATTTTTATAAGCTGTTTCTCATTTTTATTTGGAAAAAAACTAATACAGTGAGTTTGGATTTTGGAAGAATCGGGTACTCACAAGTGCTTTGTAAAAGGGCAATGCGGAACTCAAACGATGGCTCTATCTATTACAATTTTCTCCTATGACCAGTTCTATAAGATCTTTACGAGAACTTTGATTTATGGGCATAAAATAGACCCAATGGTTGCTTGTATAAAATGGTACTCATGTTTTTCCATTTAATGGTACAAAGGAGCACTGTAACATGTTTAACTGCGACTGTCAAAATTTGAAGTTAAACCAACAATACATTTAGGTAAGACCATCATCATCCAATAGATGTTGTGAAATCTAACTTCATATTATACTCTAGAAATCCTAACGGTTTTGTTGTTTGCATCAATATCTCTATTTCTATTAAAAAATGAAAGAAATATTATTTCGTTGTACAAGAAAAAAACTCCCTGTTTTGTTTCAATTAAAATTTTCAATCCCCCTTTAGGGAAATAAGTTCCTTGTAAGAACAAAATGTCATTTTTATATTCTCAAAAAACAGCCCTTATTCCACAAAAGAAGAGAAATAATCTTACTTTATATGCTTTTTATTTTTCATTAATAAGAAAATAACAAATAGCCCTTAAAAGAAACCCAATTTCTCTATGAAATCCAGTTCAGACAGACGTACCCTTGAGATTCCAATTCATTTTCTCTTGTCTAATTTTTTATATACTTAACTTAATACTGTTCATTGCAGTTGAAAATGTCTTTAAAACCCAAAATCCCAATGTTCAAAACAAACAACCAGGTGGAGAAAAGTCCAAAGTTTAAAACAAGATACCATGAACTTTCGCACTGTTACAGCCTTAAGAGAGAGAGAGAAGAGGGAGGGATGAGGACCGAGGAGTTTGGGGCTGCATTTGGATAAGGGAGGTGTAAGTGTAATGGGGTGTTAACTCTCAACAAATGAAACAAGAATGATGATAATAGAGGGTATAAAATAGGGCACCGAGAGTAACTTTTTATTTTTTTATGATCAAAGTATCCAAGCCTCTTAGAATACCGGACTAATCTTCAGAGCAACCCTCTCTATCCACATACACCGCGGAACTCTACAGAAAGTGACGCTTTAGGGTGAAGTGAGAATTGCACTCAGAACTCCTACTTCCTAAGGCGGGTTGAGGTGCATTTCTGAATGTCACTCCAATCCCTTTGAGTTGATGCCGAGTGTAATTTAAACACAATCTCCTCAATTAGCACAGATGAAACCGTCAATCTCTCATTTTCTAGTGAGATGGAGATGCTATCTTTTGAGTTACTAAACACAGAAATGTGTAGATATATAAAATAGTGGATCAAAATCTCCTACGTTTGTAGATTTTGTAGTTGCCATAGACAATCAGCTTGAACACACAAATGAGAAACCAGATATTGAAATAAATTGCAAGATTACACACTACAGATAAAAGGAAGATTATCACAAGAAAATGTTCAAATAAAACCATATAAACTTCACTACATGTGAGAGACGGGGATGAGAGAGAGAGAGACAACGAGGTGATGTCTCATCATCTCTACTGAGACATTACACAACCTTTATTCAAACAGCAAGATAGCAAACCCATGTAATCAGAATACATAGGAATGATAAAAATATGAATAAACAGAATGACTAATATTTATTCAGAGTGACAAGCTGGAGGGTTCACATCTTCGACATTGTGTAATCCATCACGTCCACCAGGAAATCTGTAAAAACACAAAATGAATCAACCAAGTCAGAATGGATGACAAGAAATACAAATGAATGAAAATTAAGACATTTCCATTTTATTAAAAAGCAATATTATAGAAGAAAATAATAGATATTTACTAATTGGAAAGATAAAATAGAAGGGGCAAATATATGATGCTATTAAGAGCAGTTGGTCCAATAAGAAGGCCATTTTGCATGGCCATTGAGAAGGAATGTACAATTCCACCTTCTGCAAATTATTCACGATGTATAATACCTTTCAAAAAAAATTATTCACGATATATCTCTATAGATTTCAAACTACAGAGTTGATTTCCCCATTCAACATAAGGGTGTGGAGTGTAATCAGTATCTAACCACTAAGAAACAAATTAAATTAGATTTCCCTACTGCAAATACACCACCCTTTTCCACTTTGGATATCATATGAGATACCAATTCTAAAATGGAAGCATAAATAACATGTTTCTTGCTCGACAAATTACAGCTTAATGTCATGGAGGCGTGTGTTGAGTCCGCACATCGAATGTGTGCGGAGAAGGCTCTGCGCATACAAGTGGGGGTAGGCACCACCCACAATGGCTAGTCATTTGGGAGTGAGAAGTGCCTCCGTGACATTGGTATCAAAGCCAACCAAAGGGCACTATCGTGTAGGCTCGAGGGCACTGCAGCGGAGATCCCCTTGATGTGTAGACCCTACACGAAAGAGGTGTGGGTACCCTAGCGAGCCAGGTATTGGGACAGGGAGCGTGTCACACGGACGTATGTTGAGTCCCACATCGGATGTACGATGGGAAGGTCCCTGAGCTTAAAAGTGGGAGTAGGCACCACCTACAATGGCTAGTCATTTTGAGATGGGAAGCACCTCCGTGAAATTAGTTAGAAAAAAAGTCCCTTATAAGATGGTAGACTACAGTAGCTCCCATTTCAATGGGCCCACTAGTGCAATGTCATACCAACTAATGTAGCAAGCTCTAAGATGCATGGGGATTTCTTGAACCTCTCTTGGTCAAAGACTATATCTCTGGTTAAAGACCTACAGAAAAAACAGTTGAAAGAAAATATCCATTGTCCCAGAAAAAAAAAAAATCAAGAAACAGATGTCTTCTGTACGATATATGACACTACTTTGGGTCCCCCATCTATACGACTCCAACTTTAGGCCCTAATGGCCGGCCCCACTACCACCGAAACCTTGTCAATTTAGTTGTAGTTGACGGGTCTTTGTTGGTCTCCCCACTTCAAATTCAACTTTAACAATACAGGTCTTTGTACTACAGCCATTTAGACCTAATGACATTCTTCTCTTTTCAGATAGATCGCAACTGGCACTCCACAATTTTGTAATCTCATTGGAGCCATGAAATAATTCATCCGATATTCTCATTCTTAATCCTATCCTTCTAGATTCTTGCATATCAAGGTTAAGATGGATCGTCCTCCAGCTGACGGTCCGGTTTCATCACCAGAAACTGGAGTCTTTACATCGGCTGCTGCTTTCTCTCAACCGTTGGAGGCGGCCACTAATTTTGTGCCTCGTGTCCACCTTCCAGTGGAGATGCAACCCGAGGTAAAGGGTTGTCTCCTCGGAATAAGGGTAAGGTCAGGTTTTCTATAGAGGAGCATGTGGATTGTTGTACCACATCTATTAATGGATTATTGGGGAAAGCACCAAGTGTGCTTCAGCCCACCATTAGGCAGTCGGGTTCGCATGATACGCATGAGGTTCGAACTCAAACTCTAGTGGGTCATTCACATGATACACATGGAATTCAGCGGTAAATCAAATCTCCGAATTCGAATCGAAAGGACAGATTTTAAGGGTCGATAAAGAAAGTTGCTTTCTTGAAGCGGGGGAAAGAGAGAGTTGATAAATGGGCTCTGAGCAAGTCCTACGGTTCTGGATCTAGGCACACTCGGGCCCATCTTGCTGATCGAACCAGGCTTCTGGACCAAGTTTGGGCCCATACTCTTTTCACTCACCACGGCCTTGGTCTTATCTCACAGTGGACACAGGGTATCCAGATCCCTGCTATTCCTTTCCGGCCCAACCTTTCTCCTAGTCCTGTTGCTGGCCCTCCATTAAGCTTCAGCAGTCTCTTGAATCTCGGCTCCATTCATTACAATGGCCTATTCCTTCTCCACAACCACTGATGAAAGCCAGTCAAATATTGCAGTGGCCGATCCGCTCTCAGCCATTGCAGAAGGAAGCGAGTCAGAAGGGGCAGATGGTCGAGAACACTCATCCAGTGAGTCTAGCTGAACTGTCTCGAACGAGGTCAGATAAGGAGTCCGAAATTTTTCGAAGGAGGCGAAGCTTCAGTCAGTTAGTCCTGAGATACAAAATTTTGTATCTTATAGGGAGACTGAAAATGTGATTGACTTCACACTCAACAGTCTCTTTGTAGAGGATTGACAATAATACTGCAGTTAGAGGTTCTGTCTCTGTACTTGGATCAGAGAAGATGAGAAGGATGCGGGGAAGTCTTGGAAGGAAAGGCGCTACTCGAAAGAAGACAGTACAGAAATTCTAAAGATAGGAAAAAGGTTGGGTATTCTTTCTGACATTGATGACCAAGTTGTCTCTGACATTCAGGCGGCAGAAAATAGGGACAAATCATCGTCCTCCGGATCTTTTAAAAGGAAAAGAGTTGCAAGCCCTGTATAATGTAGCCAACAAGTTAAGACAGTGAAAGATATTGGGAGTTCGAAGAGCTTCCAAATGAAGGTCCTAATAGGGTATATATGGGGTCTTAACCTGAGTAAGAGTGGAGGTTGGTGCTCATCTTTGTGGTGCTTAGGTGGTGTCTTCAATTCAATGAGATCGCCATTGGAGAGGATTGGGGAGTCATCGTTTACACAAAGCATGGAGACCTCGGGAGTTGAGGAAGTTTTTTTTTTCAGAAGGGGAAATCTCAATGATTTCACTAATGTTAGTTAGGACTTGGGAGTTTTGCAAATGGGGCCGCTAGCTTATTTGTCAATCTGGGGTGATTTCTAGTGATTGTGGTGTGTTTGCTTCTGATGGGGGATGTCTTTCTGGTTGGTTATCTTGGGATTTTCGTTTCTTTGATCTTTGATGCTATCTTTTGTATTCTTTCTTTCTTGTTTCTTTAATATAATTTTATATTTGTTACCGCTCAAAAAAGGGTTATCATGGACATTTCAAATGTGGCCCAACATCGACACCAATTGTTGGCTCAGGAAACCTTTCATCTTACTGGCATATGCACCTGCTTCCTCAGGTTTCTAGTACTATATTGTTAGATGTAGACGTATAGGCTCTCAGCCACCAATTCACAACAGACTTGTAACTAGACTACAGAATTCTTTTATGCAACAAAAATTTCATGTCCAGATCCTAACAGAATGTTCAAAACTGGAAATGAATAGTATGACATCCTCATTTATCATTATGATAAAAGCACTTTCCTCATAGTCCAAATAGTTATTGAGTCATCTAGACTAAGATTTTTAAGAGTGAACTTGAATTAGCATTGAAACTGAACTCAGTAGTTGATTCTTGATTAAAAAAAAAAAAAATTGGACTCAAATCACTGGATAACAAATTCAGTCAATTTTCTTTAAGTGTCTAAACAGTGCATAAAATCAAAAGGCATACCTGCATCTTCCTTGGTGAAACAGAGAGGAGGTGTTATTCTAAACACATTTCCATAGAAGCCACCTTTTCCAATCAATACTCCCATCTCTGTGACAAATTAGCATTTGTTATGTCTTCTTTTCAGAACAATAAGCATCTTTTATATGCCACAATAAACATCAAGTGATTGTATAATAGTGCTTCAAGTGGAGAGAGAGAGAGAGAGAGAGAGAGAGAGAGAGAGAGAGAGAGAGAGAGAGAGAGAGAGAGAGAGCAACCTTTCATTTGATCCATGACATGCAATGTTTCAGCCTTTGCTGGAGTTTTCATTTCCCGATCAGTAACAAGTTCCACTCCAATCATCAGACCTCTTCCCCTTACATCCCCAATTACTACCAGAAAAAAATAATAAAAAGGCAAAACACCAATCAACAAAATATTCAATGGAAAGAGCCAAACAAAATAAACAGAACCATTGCAGTTAAAATGCTGGTCTGACAGGATCCTTAATTTTTAAAGAAAGGTCCCACATGATCCACTTAACCACCACAACGTTCTCCATGCATTCCCCCCAAGCATGAAACAGGGTGTAGGGTAGGGGTGAAACTTGATTTAGCACATGTGATCCACACTAATCAGATAAAACACTAGACCCTAAAGCTTTTTTTCTTTTAGAGATCTTGCTCATCCACAATTTGCCTCTTAAAATGTGGGCAATTGTCGAATGAAGGATTACAAATGTTCCAACTAGGAGATTTTCAGGCTTTTCCTACAGTGCAACAGCATCAAAGCCTGAGACAGCATATATCATGATCCTAACTATGCACTCTCTTGGTTTGGGGATAAAATCATGTCTTCTGGTGGGTGATCAAACAATTCCTACTTAAAAGCTGATCAGATAGTTCCACTTAGAAGTTAACTACAGCTAATGCAGTATAAAACATTCCCTTTTAAGAGATGTAGGAACTTACTTGCATGCTTTTCCTGGAGGGACTTGAGGCGATCTATTAGATAACTGCCCACGATATGAGCATTCTCCTGAAGCTTTTCTTTCTCAAGAACTTTCAGAACAGCATGCGCTCCAGCAGTACAAACGGGATTACCACCAAAGGTATTAAAGTAACTCCGATAAGTCAAGACCTGTGCAATCTCTGGTGTGGTGACCACTGCCCCAATAGGAAGCCCATTCCCAATGCCCTGATAACAACAGAAGGCAACTTTCAGTATAGAACCAAAACAAAACTAGTCTTATTTGGTTTTTAATTGTGCAGCATGGAAATGTGGAACTCAAAAGTCAAAAGGAAACAAGTTTAACACGAAAATTCTAGTCATGCACCTGAACAGAGAGTATTTTAATAATGTAAGAATCATTTAAAAAAAGCCTCACGAGGTATTCTAGAAAAGGCTACAATCATAAACCAAACAGGCTGGTAAAGAAAAAGGGCATCTTTAACTACTTTGAATAAAAAGAGAAGTTTCTCCAAGAGGACATAGTTTCGGGCAGTGCCCCAATCTTTCATATATGGAGTCCATGGTTGGTAATCCAGACTGATGACTAAATTGGCACCACAATGGTGATAACTCATGCCTAACTAATGACAATAGGCCCTAAAAATCTAGGCTTTGAGGAGCATTATTGTTAAAATCTTACGATACACGATTCGTATCTCCTATGATTCATACAATATGGTAAGAGAAACAATTTATCTATTAACAAATCTTATAATTCTTACAAATAATAGAAGTATAAGGTTTTTTTTATGACCACAGGTATCCAGGTGTCTCACCCAACTAATCTTTCAAGACATGTGCATACCTCTCTGCACACACATACCGAGTTCTTCGATGGAGAGAAACCCCCATGGGAAGTGGCCTTTCATTGGGCTTGGTCCTGAATCGAACCCAAGACCTCAATCCTAAGGTCTTGTGCCCAGACCACCAGGCCAACCCCTTGGGATTGAATTATGAGGTTATTTGAACTGTGAAAGCATAAAACAATTTTTTTAAATATTTTTTAAGGCTTGAGTCATTGAGCATTTAAGACCTTTGGATTTTTTAAGGCTTTTTAGTTCATTATTGACTTTTTACTGTATACTCAGATTATATATTGGTCTTAAAGTTTTGGGAGCTGGAACATTGAAATTGAGCTCCAATGAACTAATATTAAATAATATTCACATGATATTGAAAGAAAGGTTAAAAAATTATTCACATTATACCTTTTAAATATATTTTACAATATTTCATATATTAAATATTTTTATGAGAAAACAATTATGAATCTTACGATTCTATGGTTTACGATACACAATTTGCGGTTCAAAATGTATAACAATTTGACGATACGATTCAATTTTCACAACATTGTTGAGGAGCATGGTCCATTTATAGTGGGACCGAACAAACCAAGCACTTGGATGGCTGGATCAACAAACCATTTGCATGACAAATACATATTAGAAGAACCTAGCACAAGATCCTAATTGCGCATCAATTCAGTTCAGATGAATGGTGTCTATAAAATGAATATGTCCAAGTTCTTAAAAAAAAAAACTTGACCAAACATCGATATCAAATAAGTAATGGATTCAACTAGATAATTTCAGGGGTATGTCAACTTTCAAAACAAATGCTTCAGTTAAGATGGAATGGAATTGGAACATCCAGTCGAAAGGGGAATGATACATCCCATTTGATCCTACCAGGAGCTGAATCATTCCAACAAGCTATACATGTGGTGCTAAACTTGGGAGGATTTAAAATTTTGTTAAGGCGTACCAATGGACAGGAAAAATCCAACAAATTTCCCAAAGTGAGCATAATACTTCTATTTTGCACTGAGTCATATATGGACCAATCAGCTGTTATAGTTCATTGACAACACATGAATCATACACTAGGGCCATTGTCAGGGCATGGGTCATCTCAGATGGGACCATTAGATGAGTGACCTAGGTTCCAAAAAGATTGGTCCTAATTCACCATTTCTGGTAGGAAAAAATGTAATTTCTGTTTCGTGATTTCTTAACATAAGAGCTAGGACCAAAAAGCAAGGAAAAGGAAGACTGAGTTCACCTTGGCCATTGTCACAATGTCAGGTACAACACCATGGGCCTCGAACCCCCAGAAAGTGCTTCCTGTGCGAGCAAATCCTGTCTGAACCTCATCAGATATACAGAGACCTCCAGCTTTCTTTATGCTGCTATATACAGCAGGCAAGTATCCAGGTGCCAACTCCAAAATTCCACCGACACCCTATCAGAGCAGTGGAAATTATACTCTTAGAGGAACAGGCAAGACATCATACTTGGAGACAAGCAAAATGGTTAGATGTTAAAAGAATATACTAAAAGATGAACCTGTATGGCTTCAGCAATGAAACCAGCAACACGTCCGCAAGTTCCATAGTCAATGAGATCTTGTACATCTTTTGCATATTTTAATCCATCTGAACCAAAGATGCCTCTATACTGGTCTGGGTTCATGGCATGGTGTACCCCACTCTGAAGGAGAAGACAATAATCAGAATTGTATTACTAGTTCTATAAAAACAAATAGGAAGGTTGGACAAAAATATAACAGACATATTAGTATATCACAAATTGTATCTTGGCATTATGCAGCAAGACCTTTCACAATTTTGATATACCAACAGTGAGATCTCATTACCATTCAAAAAAAAAAAAAATAGTGTGATCTCATTCAGTCAAAAATGTCTTCCTAAAGAGTTTGGGTATAAATTTAGCAGCACCAATAATTACAGAATTTCGACAAAATTCCTTTTATAATTTTTCAGTATTTTGCTTTTCTATTTTTAATAGACTATCTTATTTTAGAATTTCCATCTAATGATCATTAAGCAAAATAATGATGCCTGCCAATTGCACACCTGTATGACATTGAATTTCCAGCTAGACTGAGCAGTTGCTCCCATCGTTGCAGCTGCATTTCCATGGTATGCATTTCTGAGTGATATAATATCATGGCATCCAGTATATAGGCGAGCCATCATAATGGCCAGTTCATTTGCTTCTGTACCAGAATTGGTGAAGAAAACAACCTACAAAACATCACAAAAGATCACCAGGTTAGATAATTCTGAGAAACTGCATAGAAATAACAATTTTCTAAAGCTCAATAAGACAGTATAGTTCTGCCATAAAGATACCTTGAGATCTCCAGGGAGCTTGGAAGCCAATGCCTCTGCAAAATCTGCAATGGCGTGATTTAGATATACAACAGTAGAATGCTGCAATTGCTTTGTCTGATTCATGATAGCTTCAATAACTTCTGGGTGGCAATGCCCACAGCAAACAGTTGCAATTCCTCCAAAAGCGTCAAGATAGCGGCGGCCATCTTCATCAAATAAGTATTGCTTCTTGCCATCAACTACATTCAGCTGTAAAAATGCAATAGTAGCACATTTCACTAAACCAAAAGAGGAAAAACAGAATAAAATTGATAAAAGCTTGCTGTTGTATATACTGGTAATCATCATCCATATAACAATTTTGAAAATGAGGCTACTTTCAAGAACTTGTGACTGAAAAATAAATTGATGAAAAGGTGTGACAATTGATGCTGCAAGAACTTTCATGGATTCGTCTTTTTTCTCCATTAATATTTCTTAGAAGAAAGCAAAGAACTGCTCTATTGAGTAATGAATATGGAATCTCTATAGAAACTGTGTGTAATTTCAGATGTTGCTTTCTTAATAAGATTGTTTCAACCAATACTTATGGCTTTATTAACAGCTCTGAGTTCGTCGGGCTGTAATTTATTTCAAAGCCATAGCAACACCACATCTGGTTAAACGTAAAATGTAGAGATCTGTGCAATAAGAAGCTCGAATTATATACTTACAACAGAATGAAAATACCAAACTGAGCAACATTAAATTATTGGGGAAATGAACAACAAAGTAGAATGAATAATTAACAACTAAACTCATTTTTCATTTTAAAGGGAGCTCATCAGTAAAAGGACTCTGTTTTAACAGAACCACCACCCAGCCAAAAAAATTGGTAAGAGCAAAATGAGAACTTTTTGCTTTCTACTGTAGTTTGTAGAAACATCTGCCTAAGACCCTCAGCAATTATTCCCCCTAAAAAGGATAAAAATCAGGACCACATAATGAATTGGGTATTAAAGGACAATTGTGGATTTAATGATGACTTTATGGGTTCATTCAGCATTGAAGAATTGAATCTAATCTAAATGGGCAGTTGCATAAACGGCTTAATCATTCTTCAATCACATTCCACTGTAGCCCTCTTGGCTTTGTAAAAGGATCTCTGAGCCCACAAACAGAAAATAATAAATCATCAAGATGTCAGATGTCTAAGACATGGGAATAAACAAACATTTCAGTACGAGGTAAAGACATGAGATGTGGACCACTCATCAAGTGGGCCTAATCATGTATAAACCACGGCACAGAATCTGACCATGTCGACAAATCCTACTCCATTTGGGATAAGGCAATGCTGCACACGTGGCAAAATGTCCCAGCATGCACTCAAATGCATGGCATTTTGTGATACCCACCTAACTCCCTTGAATAGAAATATGTGAATTCATATCTTCACTAAAAAAACAGCTCCACTCAACTTTGCCGGTCATCATATTTAATGGCTTGAAAATGATAGGTTAAAAGTGACTTATATTTGAAATTCCATCTGATAGGGACAAATTATTAGAATTTGAAAAGTTAAACTCTAAAGAAATAGAATTTTAGTCTATGATATCGTAATGAATGATGGACAAAGCAAATAGAGAAACGTGTTTTCATAATAAGAGATACCAACTTCTTCTTCTGTTCACTTGTCGTCAAGTGTTAAAAAAAATATATCAGAATCTCTTATTATAGAAACACCCATCATTTCTCCATAAAAAAATAACCATGGAAAAATAATTACTATTTGCGACTGAAATGTTTATTCTATGTTGTTAAGATACCTTACATATTTCCATAAAAACTAGTACTCAATCAAACACAATCTCTACAAGCAGTAATAAAATTGGCATCCAGATCACTAACCTTTACCAAACTACTATGGATTCTTTTACTTTTACCACCATCAGATCTAACCCTATCAAAACAGCCCCATTAAGAAATTCATGGTCACACAATACGAATCTCACTCAACCATGGTTACCACAGATTCATCCACTGAAATCCATTTCCAGATAATCCAGTCTGGCTGATACGATTTCCAATATATGGTGCACCAAAACGATCGTCCCCATCTAAATATTACAGGCAAAATCTAAATAAATGAAAAAGAAAAATCACGGCCATGCATTACTAAACTTCTATCCTTGGGGCTGAATTCTAGTAAGCTTCACTGTCGGATCAAACGTCACAGAATATTTCCCGTCCGTTGGATCAATCGATCATTCGTATAATTTAAATGTGTTGTAAATATTCGTTGTCGAAAAAAACAAAAGGGGAAAAAAAAAAAAGCCACAATGACACAAACGCGCATCCAGAGGTATCTTGTGGACAAAAGGTTACACTGTGGGGCCCAGTGATGGTCCAGGTCGATTGATGGATCAAAGCTATTCAGAATATTTCTGGCATCGGATTGATATACACCCTCGGATTGAAGCATTTGCTTGGATTTATTTTATTGGGTTTTCAGATGCACCCTTCACATAATAGAATTTAAAAACAAAAAGGAATTAATATTTTGTTTTAAAAGTATCATCAATGTAAACAATGAATGTTAATAATAGCAAAAAAAACTTGCTAGTAGAAACCCAATCATGGCAAAAAAGGGGACGAAATGACAAGAAATCACAAAAATGACGAAACCAAAAAAAAAAAATTCAGAAAGGAGAGAGAGAGAGAAAGAGAGGGTTACAGGTTTGCGGTAGAAGAAGAACATGGATGGGCTGAGGTATTCTCTGCGCTTTTGCAAGATCTCAGCCGCTGAAGGACCAGTGTAGGGAGGAGGGGAGTAATCGAACGGTGGCATTTTGGGGAGGGCAGCATTAAGAGGGGGAGCGGTATCGGTATCGACTTCTGATTGGACCATGGGAGAGAAAAGCCGCTGCTGGTGCGGCCTCTTCCATTGGAAATAAGATTCCTTGGAAAGAAGGCTTCTGCAGAGCTTTTGCATCTCAAAAGTTCTCGGAAATATACTTTCCTCTTTTCTCTATTTGGCTTTCCAAGGAATCCCAAAACCGAGAAAGAGAGAGGGGGAGAGAGAGAAACGAGAGCGAGAAAAGCACTTAAATAGAATTGCCAGGATAGATGAGAAAATCCCACGTGCTATCTATCTTGTAAAAAACAAGGTATCGAGTGATATATCAGCTCTTGGTCAATGTCAACTATTTTTTAAAAAAAAAAAAAGGAGTAGAGAGAAAAATATTGACCGATAAATAGGCTGATAATATTTTTGTATGTAATGACCCGACCTAAATACAAAGGACTTATGGCTTGACTTAGTGTGATATTGTCCGCTTTGGACCTCGCACACAAGCTTGAACACGCACAGTTTTTCATTTGGGCCCATGCCCACCTGACCTGGCCCAAAAGGCCTCACATGGTATCAGAATACGCAGCTCATAACACACAGCATGATATTGTCCTCTCTGGGGGTTCACTCCCTCAAGGTTTTGTTTCCACTACCCCACTGAGCTGAAAGGCCTCACACTAAGTTACACATCAGTGGTTTTTTAATAAACTCACTCCCTCCTTTCTCTTCGACTGATGTGGGACTTCAAGAGAGGGAGGGATAGGGTATCACAATTACCCCCCCTAAAGCCTCGAGCCGTCCCCGGCTCGGTCCGGTCCATCTCAACAACTGCAGGGAAGGAGGAAAACCCACACAATCCGAGTGTAGAACCTCGGCTCTGATACCATTTGTAACGACCCGACCCTAACACACAGGGCTTAGGGCTTGACTCAGTATGATATTGTCCGCTTTGGACCTCGCACACAAGCTCGAACCCGCACAGTTTTTCATTTGGGCCCAGGCCCACCTGGCCTGGCCCAAAAGGCCTCACCTGGTATCAGAGTACGCAGCTCATAACACACAGTATGATATTGTCCTCTCTGGGGTCCACTCCCTTAAGGTTTTGTTTCCACTACCCCACTGGGCTGAAAGGACTCACACTAAGTTACACATGGGTGGCTTTCTAATAAACCCACTCGTTCCTTTCTCTTCCACCGATGTGGGACTTCAAGAGAGGGAGGGATAGGGTATCACATTGTACCCCTGGAGGATTTCAACCGTCCAATGTAATCTCTGAGGTAACCCATTATTTATAAGGTTTCATTGTAGTTTTCATTATATAATGGTTAATATTTAATATTTTCAAATAATTTTAATTTGAAATGAGATGTTATTGAATATCATTAAGCATATTTATATTTTTTTATAAATTTTTGAAGTTAATGTAAGAGGAGGTCTATAAAGATTTGAGTGATTATTTTAAATAGAGAAATTATATATATATATATATATATATATATATATATATTATAACGAAGGTATCTTTTAAGTATTGAACCAACAAGACTAATTTCCTGGGGCCCGTATCGCCATTATCGAATAGCCGACTCAGATAAATCAGGTGGTAGCACCAAGGTTTGATCCCAAGACAGAAGGGAGCAAACTCCACCCCAAGAACCACTTAGGCTACTCAAAATTTATAGATAATATAATTTAAGAATTTTTTTTTTAATTTGATTCTCATAATTCTGTGAGATAAGTCTTAAAAAATCAATAGTTTGTAAAAATTAAATTTTCAAAGTCTAAAATAAAAAAAGTTGCTATAATTAAATATAACTCAATTTTTTACACAATCAATATCTTTTATCTTCCGTTTTAAAAAATATCTTTGATCATTAGAAAACAAATAGTCTACCTTTGCTTTATATTTAAAAAGAAATCTCAGAGAGACTTGAGAAGTCTCTTTAGAGTTTTTATCAATGTAGTATGACTAATTAATTCATTCACCTAAGTATAAATCAAATTAAAACATTTTACATTAAAAAAAAAAAAACACAAATGGTTTCTAAGGTATCAATAAATCTGGAAATATTGATAATTTCTATTAAAGTCTAACAATTTTATTTGAGTTTATAGTTGCGATGAAACAAGTGAGAAAGTATTACATTTCATTTTAAAGTTGATAATTATTAAGTAGAGCTTCACTTAACTATATTATTTCAAATCCTCTTTTAGGGTTAGGTGTAATCATAGTATGACTTCTTTCCTAATTGTAATTAAGCATGTTTACGGGGCTAAATATAGGTCGGGCTTTCACGTTTATATTTATAAAAGCTTGAGTCCATTTAAAGCACATAAGTTTTTAAAGGCCAAAGTTCAAACTCATTTGATTAAAATATAAAAAAGTTCAAGTTGCCCATTTAAAGCGAGTTTATTTTATAACTTTTTTTTTAATATTAAAAAAAAACTCAACAATTTAAACCATTTAGGCCTATGAGCTCAAATGAAGTGATTACAAACATGAAAGTAATTTCGATCTCGATTGCTGTTTGAATCCAATGACTTTGTGTAATTCACATGGGATCCATTGAGAACGCATTCTTACAAGATCCTTATTATAAGGAAAATCAATGATCATAAAAATTTGACGGGCCTTAACGGACTTAAGTAAAAGCCCAAGCGCATCCATTTATATAAACAAACTTTAAAAAAGTTTGAGTCCAGCCTTTTGAACAAAAATGTTTGTTCAAACTCATTTATTTATATGAGGTTCATGCAGATTGAGGGTCAAGTTCAAATAAATGTGTAACACCCCGTCCCGCTACTGGCATGTTATCTCTGAAATGTCTCAATATATCGCAAAAAGACGGATATTGGAATTTTTTTTTTTTTAAAGCGGGATAACTACCTCCCGCTCAACAAACCGCAAGTCCATAATACTAAGAAACATAACAAACAACCATAGGCTAATCAAATATAGTTATATAATCATCCAAACAAACATATGATAATGAGTCCATACAAATTAGAGTCTCTCAAATTTAAAACGTAAGCATGAACATAAATGTCTAACTACTATTGCTCCTCCTCAGGTGCTTACTAAAGGGGCCCGCATGGCCCCTCAGCGATTAGAGTACCTGAAAGGTAAGGGGTGAGCAAACCAGCCCAGTGAAGTGATAAAATATACCACATGTCAGCAACATAAATATACATCACATGTATAAAGTGTAGCGAACATCAATAAATGAATGATTATCCCTATCCGTGGGTACTTAACTATATTACTAACCAATGGTCCCACTGACGAGTCCAAGATATCATCTCCATCGCTTGGTCTCCCTACCAATACAAACGGGAGACCATACAATATACAACCGCCTCAACTGCCGGAATGCAAAGGGGAAACCCGCATCTCCTATGGAGGCTTGACCGCTAGAGCATAACAAGGAAGCCAATCTCAAAGGCAGGCATCTCAACCACTGGAACGCAACGGGGAGACCCGCATCTCCTATGGAGGTCTCAACCGCCTGAGAGTAACAGTGAAGTCCTCCCAACAACCAAGATTATCACGTCATCATAAACATGTACGTATATGAAATATCTGTCCAATGCATGCACACGATGTCATGATCATGTATAACAATAAGGATATATTTTGATACAACCAACTCAAAATCAACAACATGCTTCATTCATAATGCGAGTCAAAATATATAATGAGTTACTTGGTCATGCATATCTATACTTATTGTTTTATTAACGTCTAGTGAATAAACACTCTAAGCATCATCAACAATTTCCAAGTATCACATTCGATCATCATATTGTCCAATTAAAATTCTACACAATTGTATATAGTTAACAAGAGTACACTCGAGCTGACTCTCTGCCACATAATTATTTCAATAGTTTTTTATAACGCCCCATCCTGTTATGGGCGTGTTATCTCCGAAATATTTCCAAACGTCACAAAAGACTGATATCGGGTAATTTAATTTTTTTTTTTAAACGGGATAACTACCTTCCGCTCAACAAACAACAAGTCCAGAACTAAAAAATATTACGAACCACAAGTGTAAACTAATTAAAAGTAGTTATACAATCATTCAAACAAACGTGCGATAATAAATCCATACAACTAAGATCTCCTCAAATTTAAAACATAATATGAACATAAACTTCTATTCATTACTACTCCTCCCCAGGTAATTGTTCAAGGGGCCTACCTGGGCCCTCGGCAATCGGGGTATCTAAAAGGTAAGGGGTGAGCAAACCAGCCCAGTGAAGAGATAAAATATACCACATATTGGCAACATAGTTATTTATCACATGTATAAAGTGTAATAAACATCATAAGTGAATGAACATCCCTCTCTGTGGATACTCAACTGTATTATTAATCAATGGTCCTACTGACCAATCCAAGACCCCATCCTCATAACTCTCAATGTCCTCTAACAACTCCGGTCTCCCTACAGTACAATCGGGAGACCACACAATATACAATGTCTCAACTGCGAAAATACAATGGGGAAACCCGCATCTCCTATGGGAGTCTCAACAACCAGAGCAGAACAGGGAAGCCAATCTCAAGGATAAGCACCTCAACCACCGGAACGCAATGGGGAAACCCACATCCCCTATGGGGTCTCGACCACCAGAGCGTAACGCGGAAGTCCTCCCGACAACCAACTCATCACATCATCATAAGCCTGTACACATGTGGACAGTCTTTCCAATGCATGCACACAAAGTTAAGATCATGTCTAATAATGAGGATACATCTTCATACATCCAATTCAAAATCAACAACATATTTCATCATGCGAGTCAAAAGTATATAATGAATTACTTAGTCACGTAGGTCTACACTCATCATGGCTTCAATAGTATCTAGCTAATAAACACTTCAAGCATCATCAACCATTTTCAAGTATTACATTCAATTATCAGGTTGTCTAATTAAAATTTCTCCAAATGCATATAGGTGATTAGAAGTACGCCCGAGCGGACCCTCTGCCACATACATATTTCAACAGTTTTCCCTTAGCGAGTGGCTACATAAACATAGGGTCACACTCGGGTCACTCCATGTCCAAAATAGCGGGTTAATATATGCATATGCATGCTAAAAGAGTAGTAAATCCCCTCACTGTGTGTGGAGTCGAAAGTCCGAAGCTAGTAAGCGGCTTGATGGGTTAAAGGAAGCTCAATCTGTTGGAACAAGAAAGGATGAATAAGTAATTAGGATAAAAAGGGTTAAAAAAGAGGCTGGAGAGAAAGTGGGTCTAAAACTGGGTCGAGCCCAAAATGGGCCAAACTGGGCCGGGCTTAAAAATGTGCCAAACTGGGCTGGACTTGAAAATGGGCCAACTGGGCCGGGCTTGAAAATGGACCAAACTGGGCCGAGCCTGCCAGAAGTGGGCTCTGCCCAGTCGGGTCGGGTCGAGAGAATGGGCCAGATTAAGTTGGCTCGGACCCGAACCAATCCACTAGGCCGGATTAAGTTGGGCCGGACCCAAACCAGTCCATTGGGCCTGATTAAGTTGGGCCGGATCCAAACCAGTCGACTGGGCCAAACCCAAGGCTGGTTCAACTCAGAAGCCTTATCTGAGTCGACTCGGCACACGATCGAGTGACTCAATCACCTAGCTGAGTTAGAAAAAAGGGGAAAAAAGGGAGAGAGAATTCCATGAAAAATCAGTGAAAACCGAGAAAGAGTGGAAAAACATGGAAAACTGAAGAAATCAAAGGAAATCATGGAAAAATCGGAAAAAAATAGGAAATCAAGTAAAATTGAGGAAAACCATGGAAAACCAACTAAAAGTTCGAAGAAAACAAGGAAATCCTAAGGGAGTTGAGGAATGGGAAGAGAAAGGAAAATGAGGGGGAATACCTCAAATGCGGTAGGCACGGCAAGGAGGAGGAGATCCGGTAGCCGAGGGTTTCAGCTGGTCTGTGTGGCTGCCCGCCAACCGAGAGAGGAGGTGGGAGTGAGTAAGGGAAGAAGGAGAAGGAGAAGGAGGAGAAGAAGAGGAAATTGAGAGAGGGGAGGGAAATTGCAGTTTGGGCTCCAGCAGCACTGTAGCGCAAGCGACTACAGTGTCGCGGAAAGAGGGTTTAAAAGGGTTAGGGTTAGGGTTTTTCAGCCCCACTTTTTTATATATTTTTTTATTTTTTTAAATCTCTTTTCAAATGAGTAAAAAGATATGATTGAAAACTCGAAAAAAAAATTCAAATACCGAACGTTGAGCGAGAAATTGTGTGACTTTTGAACAATTTTTCATGATAAATATATAATAATTATAAAATTACCAAAATGCCATTCAAGTTCTTGAACTCAAAAACAGGCAAACTGGGCCCACCACGGCACCCACACTCTCATCACTGCTACCATGGTCCCGAAAACAGCTCGGAGATCCAAAAATTTCTCCGGAAATTTGAAAATTCGGAACGGGTCATTAAAACACTACCCCCTTTAAAGAAAATTCGTCCCCGAATTTCAAACTGAACTCATACCTCTAGTTTCAAATAAGACTGGAAATTGCTTCCGCATCGTTGCCTCATTTTTCCAAATAGGAGTCTCCCTGTCTTTGCGCCGCCAAACCACTAAAACCAAGCAGATGGTCTTGCCACGAAGCCTTTGCTCTCTGGAACGCTGGATCCGCACTGGTCGTTCCTCATAGGTGACATCCTCATTGAGTTCCAGATCTTCTAAGTTAATCACATGCGACGGATCTTGATGATACTTTCGAAGCATTGAAATGTGGAAGACGTTGTGCACTCGGGCGAGACTCGGAGGAAGTGCTAGTCTATAAGCCACCTCCCCGATCCTCTTTAGCACCTCAAACGGACCAACATAACGAGGCGACAGCTTCCCTCCTCCCAAACCTCTGAATCCCATGATGAGGTGAAACCCGAAGGAAAACGCAGTCCCCAACAGCAAACTCAAGCTCCCTCCTCCGACGATCGGCGTAACTCTTCTACCGACTCTGGGCAGTCAACAACCGTTGTCTGATCTGCCTCACCTGTTCAGTAGTCTCCCTGACCATCTCTGGTCTTGGCATCATTGAACCACTAGTCTCTGCCCAACACAAGGGTGATCTGCATGGTCTGCCATACAAGGCCTCATGTGGTGCCATCTTGATACTAGACTGATAGCTGTTATTGTAAACGAACTCAACCATATGCAAATAGCTTTCCCAGCCACCGCCATAGTCCAAAACACAAGTCAGAGCATATCCTCTAAGATCTAAACGGTCAGCTCTGACTGACCATCTGTTTGGGGATGGAAAGTCGTACTAAACATAACTGTGTGCCCAACTCTTTCTACAAGATCTGCTAGAACCGAGAGAAAAACCTCGGGTCTCAGTCTGAAACAATTGACTTAGGCACACCATGTAGTCTGACAATGCCCATCAAATATATCTGACTCAAAGTCTCAAGAGAATCTGTTTTCTTTATACCAATAAAACGGGCCAACTTAGTCAATCGATCCACTATGACCCACACTGCATCATGTCTCCGAGGAGACTTCGGTAAACCGGTCACGAAGTCCATAGTAATGTGGTCCCACTTCCAATCGGGAATCAGAAGAGGCTGTAACTTCCTCACGGGTCTCAAGTGTTCTACTTTGACCTGTTGACAAGTCAAATAGTGGGTCACAAACTCGGCTACTACTCTGTTCATACTCCTCCACCAGAACTACTGATGCAAGTCGTGGTACATCTTTGTGTGACCAGGATGCACGGTGAATCTAGAGTGGTGGAAGTGTCGTAATACCTCCTCGCGACATTGCTCGAATGGGAGTACAAGTAGCCTGCCCTGAAAAGTTAAACCACCATCTCGTCTAATAGTCCATCCAAAAGGTCCATTGCCACTGGCCACAGCATTTCTCAATGCGATGCACCTCTATCTGTCTGCTGAGCTCTCAAAACTTTATCATAAATCCATAGTTGAACAACCATGCTACAAAGTCTAAATGCTCTGAATTCGCCGACCAGACTTAATAAGGCTGCCTCGTTCTGCGACTCAAGGTGTCTGCAACTACGTTTGCCTTACCGAGGTGGTAAGACAACACGAAGTCGTAGTCATCAAGGTATTCTATCCACCGCCTTTGTCTCATATTCAGCTCCTTCTGTGTGAACAAATACTTTAGGCTATGATGATCTGAGAAAACCTCGAACCTCTCCCCATATAAGTAATGTCTCCAGACCTTAAGCGCAAAAATAGAGCCGTTAACTCTAAGTCGTGAGTAGGATAGTTTTGTTCATGGGTCTTACATTCTACATCAAAACACAGCCTAAACCATCACCGCAAGTATCACAGTAGACGGCATAGCCGCGGCCTCTCTCTGGTACTATCAACACTAGAGCGGAAGTCAAACTCTCCTTCAACATCTAGAAGGCAGCCTCACAAGTCTCGTCCCAAACGAAATGTACATCCTTGCGAGTCAACCTTGTCATGGGTGTGGCGATCTTGGAGAAATCCTTGATAAACAGTCGGTAGTAACCCGTAAGGCCCAAAAAGTTGTGGATTTTAGTCACACTTCGTAGTCGCTCCCAACTCAGAACAACCTCAACTTTAGCCAGATCCATGGCCACACCATCAGCTGACACCACGTGTCTGAGAAACTGAACCTCTGGCAACCAAAACTCACACTTGATGTACTTCGTATAAAGTTTGTGATCCCTCAAGACTTGAAGTATTGTCCTCAAATGTTGCTCATGGTCCTCCTTTCATGCTGAGTATATCAATATGTCGTCGATGAACACCACTAAAAACCGATCTAGATACAGCCTGAAAATCATGTTCATTAGGTCTATGAACGTCGCTGGGGCATTAGTCACCCCAAATGGCATCACTACAAACTCAAAGAGTCCAAAACGAGTGCAAAAGGTGGTCTTCTCAATGTCACACTCCTGCACCCTCACCTGATGGTATCCTGAATGAAGATCTATCTTGGAGAAGCACTTAGACCCTCTCAATTGGTCAAACAGATCATCAATTCTTGGCAAGGGATACTTGTTCTTCACTGTAGCTCTATTCAACTGCCGATAATCGATGCACAGTCTCATGGAGCCATCCTTCTTCTTGGTAAACCACGCCGGTGCACCCCATGATGAAGTGTTATGCTGAATGAAGCCAGGGGTTTCTAGCTCCCTGTGCTGTTTCTCCAACTCCAAAGTCTCTGCTGGTGCCATCCGATAGGGAGTGATAGTGATAGGTGCCATACCGGGTAGCAGGTCAATAACAAACTCCACCTCTTAGCGTGGTGATAATCCAGAGAGCATCTCCGAAAAAACATCCGGAAACTCTCGAACCACAAGAGGCATCTCGACAGCTGCTGGTCCCAAACCATGGAACGGCACACGAGATGGAGGGGTTTATGAGATTATGCAACCTTAGCTGGCTGCCCACTTGCTATTCTTGGCCGTCGCTCAACCTGTTGCCTTTTGCCTCTGTTCAGATCTGCCTGGGACTGAGCGACGACTGCATCTTCTCTTTGTGCTTCGGCCTAATATTTTTTCAGTGAAACTAGAAGAAACGTTGGCTGAAACTGTCGTGCCTTGTTTCAGATCTGATATGCAAATCTGAAAACCCTTCTTAGTTGATCTCTGGTTGCCTTTTACTGTTCGCGATTTCTGGTTTCCTCTCAGGAAAACTTCATGACGTTGGCTGCCCGATGGAAGAGATTCTGGTCGTGCTTCGCCCACTCAAGCTCTGCTGCTTGGCTTTGCTGGTGCTTCCGTCTCTGTGCCTGCCCATTTTCTTCACCGATGTGTCTGCTGAATGGGTCTCCTAACACTCACGATTTTTGGGTGAAAAAACCCCTTGATTAGTCTAAAAATCCCAAAGGCGCTGCCACACACTGTTCTTGCGATTGAAGAATATTTTTCAATCAGTCCTATCTCGAACTGAGAACCTTGGGACCTTGATCTATGATTTTGCCTTACCGCGCCGTGTCGAAGATCTGGAGCTCTGATACCAATTTGTTATGAAAATAAATGCAAAATCACACAATCAACACACAAGACAAGGGACACGGGATTTGCCTTATGATTGCTTAATTTACTATGAAGAAGATGAACAGGGTGTCACAAGAGTCTCTCCATAGTCTCTCATCTCTTCTCACAGAGAAAGAATTCTTGCATCAGCTAACCCTAAAGAGTAAAACTTACCCTTATATATACTGACTGGGCTTACAAGAGGACTTGGGCCTATTGGGCCCAACTTAATGTTGGCCTTTTGAGCCAAACCCAACAATTCCCTCTAAATAAGGAGAGCTTCTTAACTGTCAGGCCAATTCCCTCTAAATAAGGAGAGAAACATTTGATAATAAAAATAAGGCTAAAAAAATATTCTTTCCTAAGCATGTAGCCCTTTCACTATGGTGGATAAAATGAAAACAAGACAGAAAATATGAAGAATGTTTCTAAAAAAAACTTTGGATAATACTCGCCATTTAGCAATCACTTAATGCACTTTGTTGAGATAAGTGGAGAATTGATGATAGGGCTCCAACTCGGGTCGGGTTTTAATAAACCCAACCCTAACCCATGTCACAGCATATTGAACCCAACCCGAATTAGAAACCCGATTTAGTCAATCCGACCCGACCCGAATTTGTAATACCCTCAACCCGAACTGACCCGACCCGACTCAAGCCGACCTGACCTGCGTTGCAGCCCTAGGTCCAATGTCCACTGTACTAAGGCTGAGATGTGAACAGATGAAATGAGTAGATAAGCATGTGGAGGAGAAAGGAAACAGTAAAAAAGATCCAAAATCTGAAATCTAGCTGGCCTCCCTTCCTTCTCCATCACCTGTCTTGTCACCTCTCCTTCCTTTCTCTTACCCCATTTTCAAATAACTCTAAACAAGCAAAGACATGTGAGTAGAGGAGATAGAAGGTTGAAGCAGAGAGAGAGAAACGAAAAATGGCGGAGGGAAGAAATGGATAGACAAATGGCGAAGAGGGAAAGGAGAAAATGAGAGAGATATGTTAAGTAAAATCACCTCATTATCTATCACCAACCGATCAAAGATGGATATTTTCCTTTGGATTTCATTTGCACTCTCATTGAGGGAAGGTTTCCCATTCTCCAAAAGACTCAAGACATGCTACCCAGTCTTCTTGCCTTTGCCTCTGCCTTGTATATATGAGAAAGAAAGAGAATGAGATAGAGAGATTAGGGTTTTTGGATAGAGGGTTTTATACTAAGTTAAGAAATCCGAGTCGGGTCGGGTCGGGTTGAAATTTAAAGACCTCAGCCCAACCCGACCCGAATTTCGTTCAAGCTTTTCTTTTCTCAAGCCGACCCGACCCTATGATCCGACCCTTGTAACCCGACCCACATGATTTCTCGGATCGAGTCATGCAGGTCGGGTCAAAACCCGACCCGAGTTGCAGCCCTAATTGATGATAATATTGATGATGATGGTGATGATGATAAGTATAAATATCAATAAAATATATCTCACCTATAATTAATTTAAACTATTCTACATACCTATTCTATAAATTATTGTGTGACTCAATTTCGCAATGAATGAACTAATCTCTATTATTGAATTTGGACATAATATTCAAGAATTATTAAATCTCATCATTTAGATCATACATGAAAATAATTAGATGGAATTGATTTTTCACATGTTCAATATTTAGTGTACACTTATTTATTTGACAGTGAAATTGCTATTTAAAAAGTAGTGAGTTCTCCCATGTGAAGTTCACCAATAGTAACGGTGAAAGGCTTATTAGCAAGATTTATTTTTAATGTGTGACTTATAAAATGCACATTGATACAATGGAATATTTAATTGAATTAATAATTTAAAAGGCCAAATAAAGTATAAGGACAATACTAATTATGATTTAATTAGTTTAGAAAATGTGATTTTTGATCAAATGCAGATTCAAACATGGATTTTTTCTTATTGAATTATCACCATATGTCAATTTGAGCCTTAAACAAGATGATTACTTGAGGAGTGAACAAATGACCATACTATGTAAAGTATATTTTTTAATCAAATCATTTAAAATATTTATTTAAATTCAATTTAAATAATGCATTTTGAAGTCAACCTTTTTATATTTATTAAATAGATTTAATAGAATCTTGAATTTTTAAATTTTACCTTTTTCACTTCATTCAAAATCATTTTGAAGTCTCCTTTACTCCACTGATAGGCTTTTCAAACTATATATATTCTCAAAACTGAAAAGCAATTGTATATATTTTGTTACAATCCAATTACAATCAGATATATTTAGATTGAGACGGCAGAGTTGGCATGTTAACCATTTAAATCAAATAATTAAATAATTAATCTTTTAAAGTGTGTGAGGTCAGCTTCTCATAGAACAATAATTTTTATAACATAATTTATATTCTAGTTTTTATATTAAACTTGAAATTTCATGTACTAACTTGATTCAATTTGCATTTTAATTTAAATCTGAAAATGAGTTTAGATCAATTTAAACTAAAATCTATTTATATTGTTAAATATTTAAATTAAACACAATTCAAATTACATCGCCATTCTGCCTACTAAAATTGTAGGGCATCTTTGCCACGTGAGGGTGGCGGGAGAGGACAAAAAATTAAGAGAGGTGCCCATGCCAAACAGAGACAACAACTAAACAAATAGACAAACATGCGTTACACGTGTCAAACATACAATTACAAATTAAAATCAATGGTGGCCTGCGTTACACGTGACAAACGTTGTTTCTGCTACTTCCAGGGTATATTTGAACGTGGAAAATGATGAATTTTAATATATAATTTATGGGAACTGATATTTATAGTGCGCGTTTTTTTTCATCTTCCAATGGGATAAAAAGATTCTTTTCTAATTCCCATTATATCATTAGTATGTCTTTTTTCTTTTCTTTCATTTTTAGAGTTGAAATTATCATTTTACCCTTTTATTTTTCTGTATTTTTTCGAGTGAACGAACAAACAGTTCATTTTTCTTTCATCCGATCAATCTTATACAAATATACAATCGTCCGATTGAACAGACAATTCATTTTATATTCGTTCGATCGATCTTATATGTATAAACAATTGACCGATTGAATAAATAGTTCATTTTACATTTGTCCGATCGATCTTATACTTATAAACAATCGACTGATTGATCCTTCGAGATCGTCCGATCGATCTTTACTAAGAGGTCAACTGTAAAGGGATTGTTGAAGAATGCTGGAGCAAAAGTGGTTACAATAAACAATGCGAAAATCGTATGGGTCAACCATGTAAGAGCTCATTCACATTGCTTATGTCACAAAGTGTATGCTTCTCTTGTTTACAGTTGTGTTTCCGTGCTCAGTTAATGTTAAGGTATATAATTGAGAATCATGTAAACCTAAATCTACAACAACACCATTGTGCACCATCCACATGGACAACTCGTCTTTCCTTTTCTAAGTCTAATTTTTCAAAAAATCTACTTTTACTTGATTTTCTTGTCACGGTACACAAAAGATGCATTGAGAGTGGTAGATATAATTCTTAGGCAAATATACCCTAAGAATACTATGCTTCTACGTTGAGCCCAATTTTTAAAAACATCCACCTTTGCTTGATTTTCTTGTCATGGTACACACAAGATGCATTGAGAGTGCTTGTTGTGTTTTAAATTTAACTCGCAAGCGCACGAACTAATTAATAATGTAGGGACTGAGTGCAAGGTCGAACTCAAGGAAGGTCAACAAAATATATGTATGGAAATAAAACTGATACCATTAAAATAATGTGATTTAGGAAAATAAAATTTTGGGATTTAAGCGAAGCATGATAAATTTTCTAAAACATGGAGTTATAATCTTAATTTAGCAAACTTCTAAATTTAGAAAACCAATATTTAAATAATTATTTAACTTTGGAATTTAACAAAATATGAGATCTAATTTTACCATACAAATCAATGATTTATAAATTTGATTAAAATGGTGGAGTGAATTTAAATAACCTCAATCTAATTTAAAATGCATAGTTAAGAATAAAATATTTCTAACATAGTTCCATCATTTCAAGGATTTTTATGAATAAATAAAAGAATAAAATAAAAATAATAAATTATTTACATAATTTACAATGGAATCGAGACAAGTATCTAAGGTGGCATGTTTATCCCATTTAAAAATAAAATCATAGCCTAGACTATGAAATCCTTTAGAATTATTAAATATTAATTCAAGTTTATCATTTATTAAAATTCTAATTAGAAAAATTATGAGGTCCATTAAATTAGAACTTTTCAATTCATGCCTTAGGTTTGAACATAAATTTACATTTGTCTCTCCAAATCTAAAAAAAGTTGTTCTTAAAAAGAACGTTAGACTGGGTCGAATAAGTTCCACTGATCCTAATGTTTTTTTTTAAAGGTAAAAACCCTTTAAGAGGACGCCCCACACCCACACAGGTTGCATCTAGTTAACGCCGCTGAGACTCGAACTAGTGACTTCTCACTTCTTAAGGTAGGAAGTAACCAGTTGAGTTACCCAACGTTGAGTCACTGATCCTAATATTGATTCTACTTTTTCTTAAAAAATACTTAAAATATTTTTTTTCATAACATAAATAAGAAGAATTAAAATAAAATTAGAACCGTCATCATAGCATATTAAATAATTAAAAGATCATACATCTAATAAAGCTACTATGAATTTCATTTACAAATTACAATATAAAAAATTACAATTTTTTAGAACTTATTGCATAAAAATAAATAAAAGACTTACAAGAAATCTAATTTTTTTTTTCCCTGTCTGACTCTTTTGCTGTCCAAATTCCAGTCCTTTTTGATCACTTGCTCGGTTCCAAATTTCTCAATACCAACGCCATCAATTTATGGAGGTGAAATAAGACCCACCCGATTTCAGTGGATTCCTCCTATTACTGGCAGATTTTCCCTATAATTTCTCTGTTCCCACGATTAATTTCTAGTTTGGCAATGCCATGTGGGCCCTCCTCTTTACACCTGCCCTTTTTTCATTGTTTGACAACAAAGATGAATCGGCCAGCACATGTTTTTTTTTTTCCCTCTAGCCACCTGCCTTTATCTTCCATCTCATCCATGTCCTCTTTGTTCATCTTTACAGAGATTTGGCCGAATCCCCCTCTTGCTGTACACGGAAGATCACTTATCACTTCCTACTTTCTCCGCTTTGCTAGAATGGTAACCAAATCAGCCAGACAGCTGTGCTGCGTGTGTTTTCGTGTAAGCTTCAGCCGATCCTCCACTGGATTCTTGCATGCACGATCACAAGATACGCACAACGAACTCCTTCTTCCTCTTTACTCGGTTCAAGATCTTCTCTTTTCATCCTTTTTATTCTTCCATTGATTGCACAACTGGGCAAAGTTGATCTTGCTGCCAGACGTCTTCCACTTTCGTTTCATGCTGAATTTTCTCCTTGGAGATTTCATCTTATTATGATGACCACCGTACCAGCTAGCACCTGGATTTTCTCTTCTGTGTTGACATGGGTGGATTAATAACAAGCTAATACGTGTGAGCCCTTTGATTTGATTGCTGGCTGTAAGATTTTTTCCATTGTCACAGCAACCCACGTCATCTTCTCTTTTTTCTTTCACTCACGGTTCAAGCAGCAGATCTTTTTTTTTTTTTTCAATCATTCTTCTCTGCTGGTTGGCTTCGTCTTCTTGTTGTGCATGATTTCATAGCTGGTCTATCAAGCAGTTACTGCTAACCTTTTGTTCTCTGTATGATATGCTCAGATCTCTTCATCCTTCCAGAAACAACAACAACAATTACAAGGATGCAGAAACAATGGCAGGGATACAACCTTCCATGCATCAAAAGAATATCAATATAAACTATAAACCCTTTTCCATGGTCTTCAATTCCAACAGGCTTTCTTTGGCAATTGAAGATTCCAAAAGCTCTGTTATATCCAACTTCTCAGACTTTGTCTGTAATAGAACATTCTTGCAAGTATCATATGAAGCTCAACCTAAGGTTATAGGAACAATCCATTGTCCCTCACCGAAGAACCCACTTGACAAAGAGTAACCCCTAAATGACGCAATGGGGATCGGGTTAAAGAGATTTAGATGTGGCTAAATGGATTTGAAGGGAATAAGGGACCTAATGAGGTGGGATTAGATCTGGGCGGTTAGCAAAGTTGGGCGATGGAGCAGGGAATTGAAAGTTGAGAGAGCGGGATCGCTGGCTGGTAGAAGGGCGGAGGCAATAACCTAGCAGTCAAACAGAGCAGAGACGCTGCTCTAGCGTGGATGTGAAACCTAGATGGCAGCAGATGACAATCAGTGGACTGTCGTTGTTGGCTGATCTGGAAAAGAGGGTTCCATCTTCTGCTTGCAGGCAGAAGATGGAAGAAAATCAGGGACACTGGGGTTGTCTTCAAACACCATTGAAACCCAAACCCAAAGAGGAAAATCCAGCAAACAAGAACTAAGAATCTTGAAACGAAACGAAAATCTATTTCACTAATCAATTGTCCATTACAATCTACCAAAAGGGGTATTTATATACATACCCTGAATACTAAAATAGGAACGAAAATAAACAAAGAAAGGAGAAGAAAAAGAAAGGAGAAAGATAGAAAGAGGTGCCTGAATCGTCGGGATCGGGGACCGTCGGCATTTTCATTGCTTCAGTCGGTGCTCATGTGCTTCCGTGCGTGGAGAGGAAAGAAGGAGATGGGCATCGATGTGTTAGGAAAAGATGATCTCTATGCCTCTCTTCTTAAGTTGTGATGCACACGTGCTGCATCAGTCTCCCTTGGTTAAAAAGGACTCGTTCTCAAGTCTTTGACCATTGAAGTAGACACCGAAAGATGATATTCAAACAAGTCTTGAACGTTGAAGGTCTTCGATATGCCATAATTGTCTGGAAGATCGATCACATAGGCATTATCATTGATTTTGAGACGAACTTTGAAGGGTCCAATCTTCTTTGGATTCAACTTGCTATAAGTACCTGTAGGAACCCTTTCTTTACATAGATGCACCATGACCATATCACCTTCTTTGTAGACTTTCAATCGTCGACTCTTATCTGCAACTTTCTTTTATTTCACATTGGCATTCTCTAAATGTTGTTTTACCTCTTCATGAATCTGTGCCATGCGAGTAACCATATTATCTGCTGCTTGAATAGCATCGGGAACTTTGGGCTACTTTGCAAGGTCTACTGGATGAGTTGGTGACTTTCCCATGACAATTTCAAAAGGTGATTTACCAGTTAGATCTGTTCTTGACACTGTTGTATGCAAACTCGGCTTGAGCAAGAGCCAAGTCCCATTGTTTTGGACGATCACTGGAGAGGATGCGAATAAGATTTCCAAATGTTCTATTGACAACCTCGGTTTGCCCATCAGTTTGTGGATGGCATGTACTACTAAACTGGAGAGAAGTATCATACTGTGACCATAGGATGCGCCAAAAGTGACTGAGAAACTTGGAGTCACGATCCGATGTGATGGTCTTTGGAACTCCGTGCAAACGAACAACCTCTCTAAAGAATAGGTGAGCAACATTAGAGGCATCTGATGTCTTCTTGCACGCTACGAAGTGAGCCATCTTAGAAAATCTATCCACAATCACAAAAACTGAGTCAAATCCACGTTGTGTACGCGGAAGGCCTAAGATGAAATCCATCGATAGATCCTCCCTCGAAGCTTTAGGAACTGGAAGTGGAGTGTATAGACTCGTGTTCTGCGCTTGCTCCTTCGATGCTTTATAGGTGTAGGATCTTTGGATGAATTTTGTAACATCGTGCTTTAGCTGGGGCCAATAGTAGAGTTCTTCAACCTGAGCAATGCTTTTATCTTTTCCAAAGTGACCTCCAAGGCCACCTCCATGCAATTCCCATATGAGGTGCACTCGAAGTGAACTGCGTGAGATACATAGCTGAGTACTTTTAAAGAAGAACCCGTCATGGAGTTGAAATTCCCCTTTATAAGGCTTTTCTTCATGGAGATGCTTCCACTCATTTGTAAAATCTTCATCATCTGCATATAAGTCTTTAAGAAAATCAAAACCAACTATCTCACGTTGTGCGATATTGAGTAGAGCTGTTTTCCGACTTAAAGCATCGACAACTTTATTTTGTTTTCTGACTTTATGTTTAAGCACAAAGGTGAACCCTTGAATGAGAGAGATCCATCTGGCATGGTTGGAGTTTGGAGTGGTTGAACCATTTAGATACTTGAGAGCTTGATGATCTGTGTAAAGGATGAACTCTCGTTGTACCAAATAATGCCCCAATGCTTCAAAGCTTGAAATACCGCATACATCTCTTGCTCATAGGTAGACCATTTCTTCTATGCATCGCTTAGCTTTTCACTGAAATAAGTCACAAGTCTGCCTTCTTGAGATAAAACTACTCCAATGCCAACTGCAGAGGCATCATAATTGACTTCGAACAACTTGTCAAAGCTTGGCAAGGCTAAGATAGGAGCAGTGGTGAGTTTCTCCTTAATCAAGTTTAAACTCTTTTCAGCAGTTTCGGTTCACGTGAATTGTTTCTTCTTTAGGCATTCAGTGAAAGGAGCGGCAATGCTATTGAAATTCTTCATAAACCATTGATAGAAGGTTGCAAGGCCATGGAAACTCCTAACATCACTAACCGTTCGTGGAGTGGGCCACTCATGGATAGCATAGACATTCTCTTCATCGTCTTGTATTCCAGAGGATCCAACAACGTACCTCAGAAATACAAGCTTATTTGCAAGAAAAGTACACTTCTTTTTATGAACATATAAATTATTGTCCTTGAGTACCTGGAATACTTTGCTTAGATGCTGCAGGTGATCTTCCTTTGAACGACTGTAGATGAGAATGTCGTCAAAGTAGACAACGACAAACTTCCCAATGAAAGCCTTCAATACTTGGTTCATCAGCCGCATGAATGTGCTCGGTGCGTTGGAGAGTCCAAACATCATCACCGTCCATTCATAAAGTCCTTCTTTGGTCTTGAAGGTAGTCTTCCATTCATCTCCGGGCCGAATGCTGATTTGATGATGCCCGCTTCTAAGATCTAATTTGGAGAAGACTTTGGCTCCTTCAAGCATATCTAGCATATCATCCAAGCGAGGAATAGGGAACCTGTACTTGACAGTGATTTTGTTGATGGCACGTCTGTCAATGCACATTCGCCAACTTCCATCCTTATTGGGTGTAAACAATGCTGGAGCGAAACATGGGCTCATGCTGGTGCGAATCAAGCCCTTGTGTAATAAGTCCTCCATTTGGCCCTATAAGATATCAAGCTCCTTAGGGCTCATCCTGCAGTGAGACAGGTGTGGCAAACTGGCTCCAGGGACAAGATCTATGTGATGATGTGTAACGACGAGACCCGAATACAGGGCTTAGGGCTTGACTCAGTGTGATATTGTCCGCTTTGGGCCTCGTACACAACTCGAACCCTCACGATTTTGTTCTTAGGCCCTGGTCCACATGGCCAGGCCCAAAAGGCCTCACACATGAGTTACATGGGGTGGCTTCATATATACGCCCCTCTCATTTCCTTCACCACCGATGTGGGACTCCCCACATCGGTGGTGTGTGACTTCCCATTGCCCACACAGGGCAGAGTATCACAATCACCCCCCTACGGCCTCGAGCCGTCTTCGGCTCGATCTGGTCCAGCTCAACAACTACAGGGGAAGGAGGAAAGCCCACACAGTTCGAATGTATAACCTCAACTTTGATACCAATTTTGTAACGATCCGACCCGAATATAGGACTTAGGGCTTGACTCAGTGTGATATTGTCCTCTTTGGGCCTCGCACATAGCTCGAACCCGCACGGTTTTGTTCCTAGGCCCTGGCCCACATGGCCAGGCCCAAAAGGTCTCACACATGAGTTACATGGGGTGGCTTCATATATACCCCCCTCTCCTTTCCTTCACCACCGATGTGGGACTCCCCACATCGGTGGTGTGTGATTGCCCATGGCCTACTCAGGGCAGGGTATCACATGCTAGATGTCCCGAGTCGGAGGCAAGCCATCTGGAAGTTCATTTGGCATCAAGTTTTGGAACTCGTCCAGAATTGGGGTTACCTCTGGTGGGGCCGGTACGGCTATTGAGTCTGGTTCCTGGACGACCAATGCAACGATTTCACCTGTTGCACGTGACTCACGCTAAATGTCGTTGACTAGGAGAAAATACTCTTTTTTCTCAAGTGGTGGTGGATAGTGGCCTTTTCCTAACTTAGTGCCGAGGGTGACCGTTACTCCATCTTTGCAAAAGGTAAAGATATTTGCACGTCCCTAATGGTGGGAATCAAAGTCGTACTACCACGGGCGGCCTAAAATCATGTGGTTGACGTCCATATCAACAACGTCGCAGAGGGCTTCATCTTTGTATCTCTTACCAAGGGAGAAGGAGACGAGGCACTGCTTCTTTACTCGGGTATTTTCCACATTCTTGATCCATTCGACCAAGTAGGGAGAGGGATGTGGTTGGGTCGGCAAGCCCAACTTGTCTACCATGAACGGGGAGATCATATTCTCGCAGCTACCGCCGTCAATGATAACATCACAGACTTTATCATTGACGGTGCATCAAGTCTTGAAGATCTTGTGACGTTACGATGGGAGGCCCTTCCTCGGTGTGCGGAGCAATCTTCGAACCACCAAAGAGGATCCTTCATCTCCATAGTCGACATAGTCTTCTTCATCGTCAACAACATCTTCTTCTTGTCCTTCAATGTACTCATCTTCTTCATCCTGGGCTTCATTAGTGGTAATTGCAATTGGATGAAGAGTAAGACAATTATTTGAACGGTGTCCTGGCTCACCGCAACGAAAGCAATTGCCTGCCATAGGTCGGGCGTACTAGTTTTTTTGTCCTGTGTCTTTGCTAGCGGCAGACCTCAGCGGGGCAACTGGTTGGTTCCGTGGTGGAACTTGTCGAAGATGCATTGTCTGCTGAGAAGTGCGTCCTGAGGCTGGTGGGGGAGTCGAAGAAGTTGATGGAAGGGGGTGCCTAGCCATTTGTGTATTCCTTCCTCCCGAGCGATTATTCTGACTTTCAGCTGTTGTGGCTAACTGAACTGCCTCTCAAAGTGTGAACAGGTTGATGCCTGAAGCAGTCGCGAAGTGCGAAGACCACCCAAGAATAGTGACACTTGTTGGGTCTCAGTCTCAGGTAAATCGGCTCTGGAAGAAAGTCGATAGAACTCTTCTGCGTAGTCATAAACTGCACGATTACCCTAACGACAATTCTGATACTGCTCGAAAAGAACTTATTCATAATTATCAGGAAGGAAGCGAGTCCTTAGTAACTCTTTCATTCGTGTCCATGAATTGATAGGACACTTCCCCTATCACTTTCCGGCGGCTTCTAACTGTTGCCACCATGCGGTTGTTCCGACCTTGAGTTGTTTGGCTAACAACTTTACTTTCTGCGCCTCATCGATTTCCATGCAGTCGAAGAAGAGTTCGACCTCAAAGAGCCAGTCAAGGAAGCCTTCGACATGTAGTTGATCGTTGAAAGATGGTAAGTCCATCTTTGGATGGTATTTTCGATTATTGTTGTTGTTCGGAGGCTCACGGTTGTCATCTGACTCCTCATCGCTAGATTTATACTCAGGTCGAACTGAGGGTCTCCTACCTCGATTGTTACGATCACGTCGATTGTCGCAGTTAAGGAGTTGTTGCATCATAACTTGCAAATCTTCGATAGAATGTTGAACTGCATTCATCGCAGCCCTGGTGATAGGCTGATTGTCTTTATGATTGGGAGTGACAGCCATGGATTTTTTTTTTTAATCTAGGCTCTGATACCACCTGATGCAGCGGGCATCGGGTTAAAGAGATTTATATGTAGCTAAATGGATTTGAAGGGAATAAGGGACCGAATGGAGGTGGGGTTAGATCGGGGCAGTTAGCAAAGGTGGACGATGGAGCAGGGAATTGAAAGTGGAGAGAGATGGATCGCTGGTTGGTAGAAGGGTGGAGGAGGCGGAGGCAAGGAGGGCACAAACCTTGCAGTCAAACAGAGCAGAGACGCTGCTTTAGCGTGGATACGAAACCCAGATGACAGCAGGGGTTAGGGTTTGCAGAGACGCTGGCTGATCTAAAAAAAGGTTCTATGTTCTGCTTGCAGGCAGAAGATGGAAGGAAATCAGGGACTCTGGGGTTGTCTTCAAACGCCGTTGAAACCCAAACTCAAAAAGGAAAATCCAGCAAACACGAACAAAGAATCTTGAAACGAAACTCAATCTATTTCATTAATCAATCGTCCATTACAATATACCAAAAGGGGTATTTATACACATATCCTAAACACTAAAATAAGAACGAAAATAAACAAAGAAAGGAGAAGAAAAAGAAAGGAGAAAAATAGAAAGAGGTGCCTGAATCGTCTGGATTGGGGCCTGAATCGTTGGGATTGGGGACCATCGGCATCTTCATTGCTTCGATCGGTGCTCGTGTTGTCCGTGCTTGTAGAGGAAAGAAGGAGATGGGCATTGGTGTGTGAGGAAAAAAAGATCTCTATGCTCTCTTCTTAAGTTGTGATGCACACGTGCTAACTCATGATGCATGTGCTGCATCACTAAATCTTCTGTCTTTACATTCGAGCGCACATGATGCTTCATAGATAGAGCCAATGATCTCTGAAAACATTATAGACCAAGGTAACTTTGTAGCATCCGAATCAGAGAAGCAACAATTTCATCTATCACATGCATGGTTTACCTCTCCATCCAGTCAAATACCCTCAGTAGTTTGATCAAGAAACTGAGTCCAAATTTTCCATTAAGGAAACAAGGTATCGGTTCCCAAATAGCTTATCCATGTTGCAAAACCCTCATTAAGCTATAAATGATCCACCACTCCATTGTAACCAAATTCCCAAACCACTGATGGGCCAACTCGTGTTTCTCATTTATTTCATCTTTTGTGGCTTCAATAATCTTGCTTGTTGATGACCCAACTGATTTCCATGTTTGACAATATTGGCAACAATTGGATGGGCTTCTCATGAATGAATTTTTTAATAAATAATTAATGTGCTTTTAATTTAACTCGCAAGCGCAAGAACCAATTAATAGTGTAGTGAATGAGTGTGAGGTCATATCTAAGGGAAATCAACAAAATATATGAATGAAATAAAAATGGTACATTAAAATAATGTGATCTACGAAAATAATTTTCTAAAACGTGGAGTTATAATCTTAATTTAGCAAAATTTTAGATTTTAAAAATTTTGATTAAAATGGTGGAGTGAATTTAAATAACCTCAGCCTAATTTAAAATAAAAAGTTAAGAAACAAATAAAATATTTCTAACCTAGTTAAATCATTTCAAGGATTTTTTTATGAATAAATAAAATAAAAAATTAATAATAAATTATTTACATAGTTTACAATGGAATCGAAACAAGTATCAAAGGCGGCATGTTATCCCATTTAAAAATAAAATTATGGCCTAGAATATGAAATATTCTTGAATTATAAAATATAATTCAAGTTCATCATTTATTAAAATTGTAATTGGAATAATTACGTCGTCCATTAAATCAGAAATTTTTAATTTAAGCCTTAGGCTTGAGCGGGATTTAAACTTGCATTTCCCAAATCTAAAATAAACCGTTCTTGAAAAGAACCTTAGACTGGAAAAATGGTTAAGTCCCACTGATCTTAACAGAGGTTCCACTTTTTCTTGAAAAATTCACAAATTAATTTGTTTCATAACGTTCATAAAAAGAATTAAAATAAAATTTAAAAATCATCACTATAAAATATTTAATAATTGGGAACACCATACATCTAAAGAATCCACTATGAATTTCATTTAAAAAATGGAATATAAGAAAATAGAAACTCTTGGAACTCATTACCTAAAAATAATAAAATAACTTACAAGAAATTAAATATTTTTCTATCCTTAGCCGTCCAACTTCAGCCCCTTCAATGCCTTGCCCGGTTCAACCTTCAATGGACCCAAACACATAAATTTATAGAAGGGAGAAGGGATGAGATAAGGGACCCTTCAAATTCAGCCAAAATAAGGGATCCATTTAAATTCAAATTAATGAGTGCCGTGTAAACCCTTCTCAAAATCCCCCTTTTTCTCTCTAAGGATCGGCTCACACCAGCTTCTCTCTATCCCTTTATTTTCTTTGTTGTCAAGATCGGCTGACTCCTCCTTTTTTCTCTGCTACACGACGGCTCTTTCTTATCCTCATCTCTTTCTTTCTCTTCCATCTTTTCTATCTTTTGTTGAGTTTCAAAAACCAAGGAAACTGGGTTGCTCGACCCTCCTCGCTTATCTCTTTTGATTATCTCTCTTGGCAAAACCAAATTCTTCTTATCCCCTTTTCTAAGCTGGCAAATATTTCTTCATCCTTATCTCTTCCCAACTGCTAAAACATGATAAGGTTGCAGGATAATAGATCAGCAACAAGAAATTTCATATTTCATCGGGTGACAAATCGTTTCCTTATCCTTATCTTCTCTCGGTTATCTCTCTCGGCAACCCACCTTCTTCTTATCTTTCTTTCTTCTTCTTCTTACAATACCACTGATTTCGACTCTGGACTTGTCGGGTTGTAATATCAGAAGGAGAGTAAAAACCCATTTTGAATGGATGTGTCAAATAATGTTATGAACGGCTCTTTCCCTTCCGATTTTCCTCCATCGGCATCTTGGTTGCAGCTAGTTTTACTGCTTCTAAACAGAGAATGCTGTCGGCTGCTGCTTCTTTTGCTAGTGCTTCCACTGCTGCTGCTGCTGTCCCAAACAGAGCGATCCATGGATTCCAACCTCCACCTGAATCACTCTGACTTCCTGCTGTCCAGACGGAACTCGGGATCTCACCCTTCTTGCCTGGCTGCACTACAGATGCATCTCGGTTTTGTTCGGCTGCAGCTGCTTTTCTCCCTTTTTCTTCTTTTCTCAGTGGCCAAAGAGAAGGGCTGGGGAACCGTGTGCTTTACTTTCCTAGTGGGAACTGTTTACTCTGTATTGCAGTCGCTGCCACTGCTTCCATTAGGTCGAGTTTCTGCCTTCCAAGGATTTCAATGAGCCTTTCATTTCTCTCAATTTGAGTCAATCTTTCCATAGCCACACGTTGGACTTCCTTTTGGGCAGTAACAACCTCTGCCCGGGCTTCATCAGACAACTTGGTTGCTCTTTTAGCTTCTGTTTCAGTAGCTTTAATATTTTCTTGCTCTAATATCCTGGCTTCCTCTTAATCAGTTTCATGACCCACCTTTGGACTTCAAGATGGAACAATGGCCTATTTTTTGTAAAAATTAACCACCTTTATAAAAAAAATAGATAAGGTATTATTTTAATTCAAATTCTCATAATGGATTTGAATTAAAATAAATTACAATGAATTCCAAAATTATGTGGTAAAATTACAAACTTTACAAATTTTGACATTGTGGCCCCTTTTCACCAATTTTTATTTACATTTCTTGTATTTTCCAAAATATTCTGCAAAATTCAAAAACATATTACACATATCTAATATTTACAAAATAAAGACTAATTAATCTAATATTTAATGGGGAAAATGGTAGTTTTATGGTGTTCATCAAATACCCCCAAACTTAGATTCTACTAGTCCTCGAGCAAAACTAAAAATAAAAATTAAAAATGGAAAATTAAAATCCTAAATTACACCACTTTCGCTGGCACTCTCGATTGCATTTAGCATATGCAACAAGCCTTTAAATCCCTACCTTACCACTAGTGTAACGCCCCGCCCTTTTTCACTCGTTTTTTCCCATAAATTCAGAGTATATATATATTTTTTTAATAACAGAGTAGAGTGATAGAGCGCGGGACGTCATGACGCGAGCTAAGTCCGAACTTCCAAAGTCCGACCTTTAACTGGCCAACCCTATGTGTGTATGGACTCAGTCCAATAAAACGGTTCACACATAGCAATATCAAGATGCGGAATAAAAATCATAACCTGCGGAATCATAACATCAAAATGCGGAAACATAATAGAACCAAGTTCTATTCAAATCAGATAGCAAAGTACGTCAAGTCCTTAATCATTATTAAAACGTCATAATCATCAAACTAAATCATTCAACCATCTAAGTTATTACATTTCGAAATCCAAATACTCAAATACAAGTTCGTGTGTAACTTTATTCAAAACATGTAAAATAATTCTTCCAACCTCCTATGCCTGGTCCGTCTTACGTTCGTCGTTCCCCTGATTACCTGTATCATCAACTAAGGTAGAAGTAGGGCGTTAGAACAACGCGCCCAGTAGGTATTCCAATTACGGCTAACACATGGTTAGTACAAAACATATATTATAACATAATATATAAAACCAGGTAAAATCCATGCCATGCTATGATGACAAATATGCAATAAGTCCCACCCATCACATGTACATAAATGTACCCACCACATAGGTCTTCCGGACGCCCCGGCGGAGTGTGGACCCTCCGGTTTCTTCCTGATGGAAAAACATATCAAGGTACTGCACATAGGTTTTTCGAAAACCCCGATGGAGTGTGACCCCTCCAGTTATAAATCCTCCACCCCATGCCATGCATGAGATGCCAATGAAACACATGCTATTTTAATAAGATAAACATACCATTTAAAATCACCTTTTGAAACATAATCAATCCATGCTATTTAAACAATTTAAACATAGCATTTGAAATTCAATAATAAAGCATATCCTTTGAAACACATTTTCATCAAATATAAGATAGAACTAGTGTACATAAATCCATGGTTTCAAAGAGGTGGAATCCTACCAAAGATTGTTACGTGTCTTTGTGTCTTTTATCCAAGATTCAATCACTGATCGCGCACCGCTTGCGAGATCCGTTACCTTATAATATAATGATAAATCAATGCCAAGTCCCACTTGATTAAAAGGTTCTAAGTCCATAAACAAAACCCCATGGGGTTCGGTCATACACCATGGCCGAACCCATGGCTTACCATTTTTGTCCATAATTACAATAATGCCATTGAGCCTAACCATAGACTTCTTTCTTGCTTAGATTTCAAATAATCATTCATACTTCCAAAGCACATAGTCCATAAAATAATTCATGGGGTTCAGCCATACACCATGGCCAAACCCAATGTTCCATAATTTTCACATATTTACAAAAATGCCATCCTTGGCTTACATAGCCAATAATCCGATCATTGCGACCTTAAAATCATAATTGATTAAACATAGACCATAATTTGTTTCATGGGGTTCGGCCATGTGATGCCTAGGTTTCCATAAATAATGTCCACCCTTCCATATTTGGAAGGTCTCCATAATCATCTTCCAAGGTCTATAAATAGGTACATTCTTATTCCAATGTCCACTTCCAAGAATAGAAACTTTTCTTATTAAGCAAACACCTTCCATAATTGGAACTTTCTAAATTTAACAAACACCTTCCAAAAATAGAAGGTTTTAAAAAATAATAACCTTCCTTCCATATTTAGATTGCTTTCCAAATTTAGCAATCATTTTCCATACTTGGATGCTTTCTAATTTTAGCAACCCTTTCCATAATTGGAAGCTTTCTATAATTAATCTCATGTTTCCATAATTGAAATAGTTTCCAAATTTAAACTCTATTCCAAAATTACCCCAAGGGGTTCAGCCATACACCATGGCCGAACCCTATGGTTCATGACCTTCATCAATGGTTTAGATCCATTAAAATCCATCACCAATCCATTAAACTATTTGGTGGGGTTCGGCCATACACCATGGCCGAACCTCACCCCTTCTTGTCATAATTGTGGCTCCAATAACTTAGCCATAATCACATCATGGTTCGGCCATGCCATGGCCGACCATCATCCCTATCCATGTCTCCATTAATCGATCATGAATCTTCCATTTAATCCATTCAAATTCATATATCACTTACACAAAACACTTAATTAACAATCTCCATGATTTTCTTTCTTAAAACCAATAATTAACTCAAATCTTTCCATGGGGTTCGGCCATGCACTAAGGCCGAACCCTATGGTTCTTTCTCTCCATTTAAATCATTAAAACTCATCTCTTATCTTCCTCCATGGGGTTCGGCCAAACACCATGGCCGAATCCTATGGTTCTTTTTGTTTCAAAAATAAAACTATTGCATTAAGATACTGACCTCCTTTCAATTCTTGCTCTTCTAATCTTTCTCCCTTCTTCTTAATTTTTTTTGCCAAACAAGTACTCCTTCTTGTTGCTGCCCTTTCTTCTCTTGCTCTTGCCGTGTGAGAGGACTTGAGAGAGGGAGAGAGAGGAATAAACTCAACAATGAAGGATGTCAAAAACCGTGTATCCCTCTTGATCTCTCCTTTTATCACTTTCCTTGATCCAATATTAGAAAGTGTTTTAAGATAGGCAACCCCCTCCTTTGGCCATGCGCCCCATCCTTGCCTTAGATGGCAATGCCGACCTACCTTGCCTAATTTAAGACCTTCCCTTAATTCTATCTCTATCTAAATTAGATAGTTTCCTTGACTACTAATCCATGCGCATAATATTTAGATTTAATATTCAAAATTCGACCATGATAATCTTTTAATTATTTCATAGATATCTCATCCCTTTTTAAATATTCGAGCATATCATTGTGGATTTAGAATCCCACATATCTCTCATACGCATAATCTATGGATTTCACATTCAAAATTTGGCCATAAAATCTTTTATCTAAAAATAGATATAATTCATCACTAAATTAATTCAACCCATTTAAATTTTTATAAGACCAATTCCATCAATGGTTGGGTCCTAATTGGGTCATGGCCCAATTCCTTATCCATATAAGATTCAATTCTAAAATCCACAATTTAAAAGAATAATTCTCATATAAAATAATAATCTGAAAACCCGAGGTGTTACAATATAACCCTCTTTTTAAAATTTTCGTCCCGAAAATCGAGTGAAGTAGGGTTTCAAAAATTTACTTAAATAACTCAGAATGAGCTTTCCTCATTTCCGACTTGAGTTCCCATGTAGCTTCCTCAATGCCATGTCGATCCCATACTATCTTGACAAACTGGATCGCTCGGTTCCGTAATACCCTTTGTTCTGTGTCCACCACTTGGACAGGCTTCTCGACGTATGTCACGTCGCTCTGAACCTCTATGTCTTATACGTTCAGTACGTGAGAAGGATCAGGATTATACTTTCTCAACATCGATATATGGAACACATCTTGTAAAGATGCCAACTGTGATGGGAGTGCCAATTGATAAGCCACATCCCCCATCCGTCTTATGATAGAAAATGGTCCCACATATCTTGGTGATAATTTTCCTTTCTTTCCAAATCTCATGTGTCCCTTTCGTGGCGAGACTTTCAAAAACACCATGTCTCCCACTTCAAATTCAAGGAACCTCCTTCTCTTGTCAGCATAGCTCTTCTGACGACTCTGCTCAGTCAATAGGTGTTGCCGTATCAACTGTATCTGCGTTGTAGTCTCTGCAACTAACTCAGGTCCAATCAATGTAGGCTCACCGGCCTCTGTCCAGCACACAGGTGATCTACATGGTCTACCATATAAGGCCTCAAATGGTGCCATCTGGAGGCTTGTCTGGTAATTGTTGTTGTATGAGAATTCTACCAACGGCAAGTGATCCTCCCATCCACCCTTGAAATCTAGCATACATGCTCTCAACATGTCCTCCAATGTCTGAATTGTCCTCTCGGACTGTCCATCAGTATGTGGATGGAATGCTGTACTAGTCAATAAATCTGTTCCCATGGTTGTCTGCATGCTCCGCCATACTCTGCCGGTGAATCGACCATCTCTGTCAGACACAATAGTCCGAGGAATACCATGTAATGTGATGATATCCTTGATATACCGTCGACCCAAACTCTCAGATGAGTCTATCATCTTAATAGGAATGAAATGTGCAGACTTGGCTAGTCGGTACACCACGACCCATATTGCATCGTTGCCTTTTGGTGACCTTGGCAACCCTGTAACAAAATCCATGGAGATATGCTCCCATTTCCATTCCGGCACTGGTAAGGGTTTGAGTAACCCTAGTGGCTTCTGATGTTCCATCTTAACCTACTGACATGTTAAGCAATGAGCCACAAATACTGCCACATCTCTTTTTAATCCGTGCCACCAGTAATGTCTCTTCAGGTCGTGATACATCTTTGTGCTGCCCGGATGAAAGAGAGTTTTGTCTGATGTGCCTCAACCAATAACTCTTTTCTGCAGTTCTTAGGTACATATATCCTTCCTCGGAATGCAAGACCCTGTCCCGGTCGTAATTCCCATTCCGGTATGACTTCACCATTGGACATCTTGGCCCAAATTTCCTCCACTTTTGGGTCCGTCCACTATTCCTGTTCAATCTTGGTAACCATGTTGGACTGTATGATCATATTGTACATAGTCCCATGATTATTGAGATAAAGTCTAAACTCCCGAATGGTATTCAGCATCTCCCATTCCGTCCTGATCAAACATGCCATTGATGCATGTGATAAATGACTGAGGGCATCCGCCACTTTGTTCGCCTTACCAAGGTGATATCGAAGTGCGAACTTATAATCCGCCAGATATTCCATCCATCTGCGCTGCCTCAAGTTGAGCTCTTTTTGATCGAACAAATATTTCAATCTCTTATGATCTGAAAACACTTCAAATTTCTCTCCATATAAATAATGTCTCCAGCTTTTGAGAGCAAAGACCACTGCAGCTAGTTCAAGATCGTGCGTAGGATAGAGACATTCATGTATTTTTAATTGTCTTGATCCGTATGCCACCACACGATTACTTGGACTGAGTGTACACCCCAGTCCCTCTCCTGAAGCATCACAATATACCTCGTAACACTTGCTACTTACCAGTAAAACTAGAATAGGAGTAGTGGTAAGTCTCTTATTCAGCTCTTCAAACCTTTGATTGCACAAATCTGACCATACATATTTGACTCCTTTCTGAGTGAGTCGAGTCAATGGAGATGCAATTTTAGAGAAATCCATGATAAATTTCCTGTAATAACCCGCCAATCCCAAGAAACTGCGGATCTCGGTTACATTCTTTGGCCCTTTCCAGTCTCTTACTGCCGCTATCTTAGCCGGGTCCACCGCTATGCCTTCTTCTGATATAACATGTCCCAAAAAGTTGACCTCAGATAGCCAAAATTCACATTTACTGGCTCTAGCATATAATTTGTTATTCCTTAGAGTGTCCAAAACTATTCTCAGATGTTCAGCATGTTCCTTCTGAGTCTTGGAGTAAATCAAAATATCATCAATGAATATAATAACAAATTGGTCCAAATAGGAACGGAAGATCCTGTTCATAAGATCTATGAACACAGCCGGTGCATTGGTGAGTCCGAACGGCATGACTACAAATTCATATAGCCCATATCACGTTTTGAAGGCTATCTTCTCTATGTCCTCCTCCCTAATCCGGATTTAGTGATATCCAGACATCAAGTCAATCTTGGAAAAATGATTGAAACCTTTAAGTTGATCAAATAAGTCATCGATCCTGGGTAGAGGGTATTTATTTCTGACCGTCAGCTGGTTCAATTTTCGATAATCCACATACATACGGAGTGAACCATCCTTTTTCTTTACAAATAAAACTTGAGCTCCCCAAGCCGATGTACTGTTCCGAATGCACCCCAATCTGAGCAGTTCATCAATCTGCTTCTTTAACTCGGACATATCTGCTGGTGCCATACGGTAATGTGGTAATGACACTGGTGCAGTGCCAGGATACAACTTGATTTCAAAATTGATCTCCCTCATGGGAGGCAAACCAGGGAGTTCCTTTGGAAAGATGTCTGCATAGTCCTTTACTATTCTCGGAAGTTCAACCACCGGTGTCTTGTTGATTTTGATAGTGTTCAATACTAGATGATCCAACCCTTCATGCAATCTACTTTGCTTGTCAGTATGCACCACATGTTGTTTTTCCTTGGGTGACCAAAATGTCACCCTGCGACGATAACAATCAATGTTGGCTTTAAAGCTAGCTAACCAATCCATGCCGAAAATAATATCATATTCTGATATATCAAGCACCAAATAATTGAACTCAAATCTGAGTCCAACAAGTTCTATATTCATTGTTGTGCTTATAAGTCCCAATGATGTGTCTCCGACGGGGGATACAATAGTGAATGATGTGGGCAGTTTTTGTACCAATATACCAGTAGCAGATACAAATGCAGCAGATATGAAAGAGTGTGATGCTCCCGAATCAAATAATGTAAAAGCGTAGGAACTACTGACTACTGCCATACCTTGAATCACTGAATGATCCTTTGTTGCTGCTGGTGCTAAGGTGAATACCTGTCCAGATCCTGTAGGTGGCTGTCCCGCCTGATTAACTATCCTGCCTCCACGTGAATTTGCTGGCCTAATTGGTGGACGAGTTGAGCCTCTGGAATATAAGGGTTTGTTGAGTTGTGAACATTCCCTCTTAAAATGACCACGCTGATCACAGTGAAAGCAATTGCTCCCTCCCCTGGAAGCCTGAGTGCCTGATGCAATGGAGAGGGATGATTGGGAAGAAAGCCCCCTTTTGACCCAATAGATGGTGCGAGTCTGCTAGAGTTCGGTCGGAACCTCTTGTTGGGCTGGAATGTACCCCTCCCACTCTGAGCCTGGCGATTGTCAAACCGCGTCAACTCAGCTAATTCCTACTCTGTTATAGTGGCCCTGCTGACCACTTCTGCCAATGTGGGTGCCTTGAATATAACTACCTTAGCCCTTATGCTAGGCCAAAGGCCCTGCTCAAACTTCCGTGCCCTTCGATGCTCAGTATCCACCATATAGAATGCATACACAGATAAACTGAGAAACTCTTGGTGGTATTCTGCCACCGTCATGGTACCCTGTACCAAAGATAGGAAAGCTTGTATTTGACGCTCATTCTCCGTACATAGGTTTTTCGAACGCCCCAACAGAGTGTGACCCCTCCGATTATAAATCCTCCACCCCATGCCATGCATGAGATGCCAATGAAACACATGCTATTTTAATAAGATAAAAATAGCATTTAAAATCACCTTTGAAACATAATCAATCCATGCTATTTAAACAATTTAAACCTAGCATTTGAAATTCAATAATAAAGCATATCCTTTGAAACACATTTTCATCAAATATAAGATAGAACTAGTGTACATAAATCCATGGTTTCAAAGAGGTGGAATCCTACCAAAGACTGTTACGTGTCTTTGCATCTTTCGTCCAAGATTCGATCACCGATCTTGCACCGCTTGCGAGATCCCGTTACCTTATAATATAATGATAGATCAATGCCAAGTCCCACTTGATTAAAAGGTTCTAAGTCCATAAACAAAACCCCCATGGGGTTCGGCCATACACCATGGCCGAACCCATGGCTTACCATTTTTTGTCCATAATTACAATAATGCCATTGAGCCTAACCATAGACTTCTTTCTTGCTTAGATTTCAAATAATCATTCATACTTCCAAAGCACATAGTCCATAAAATAATTCATGGGGTTCGGCTATACACCATGGCCAAACCCAATGTTCCATAATTTTCACATATTTACAAAAATGCCATCCTTGGCTTACATAGCCAATAATCCTATCATTGCGACCTTAAAATCATAATTGATTAAACATAGACCATAATTTGTTTCATGGGTATGGCCGAACCCATGATGCCTAGGGTTCCATAAATAATTTCCACCCTTCTATATTTGGAAGGTTTCCATAATCATCTTCCATGGTCTATAAATAGGTACATTCTTATTACAATGTCCACTTCCAAGAATAGAAACTTTTCTTATTAAGCAAACACCTTCCATAATTGGAACTTTCTAAATTTAACAAACACTTTCCAAAAATAGAAGGTTTCCAAAATAATAACCTTCCTTCCATATTTAGATTGCTTTCCAAATTTAGCAATCATTTTCCATACTTGGATGCTTTCTAATTTTAGCAACCCTTTCCATAATTGGAAGCTTTCTATAATTAATCTCATCTTTCCATAATTGAAATAGTTTCCAAATTTATACTCCATTCCAAAATTACCCCATGGTGTTCAGCCATACACCATGGCCGAACCCTATGGTTCATGACCTTCATCAATGGTTTAGATCCATTAAAATCCATCACCAATCCATTAAACTATTTGGTGAGGTTCGGCCATACACCATGGCCGAACCTCACCCCTTCTTTTCATAATTGTGGATCCAATAACTCAGCCATAATCACATCATGGTTCGGCCATGCCATGGCCGACCATCATCCTTATCCATGTCTCCATTAATCGATCATGAATTTTCCATTTAATCCATTCAAATTCACATATCATTTACACAAAACACTTAATTAACAATCTCCCTGATTTTCTTTCTTAAAACCAATAATTAACTCAAATCTTTCCATGGGGTTCGGCCATGCACTAAGGCCGAACCCTATGGTTCTTTCTCTCCATTTAAATCATTAAAACTCATCTCTTATCTTCTTCCATGGGGTTCGGCCAAACACCATGGCCGAACCCTATGGTTCTTTTTGTTTCAAAAATAAAACTATTGCATTAACCTTTTTTCAATTCTTGCTCTTCTAATCTTTCTCCCTTCTTCTTAATTTTTTCTCCAAACAAGAACTCCTTTTTGTTGCTGTCCTTTCTTCTCTTGCTCTTGCCGTGTGAGAGGACTTGAGAGAGGGAGAGAGAGGAATAAACTCAACAATGAAGGATGTCAAAAACCGTGTATCCCTCTTGGTCTCTCCTTTTATCACTTTCCTTGATCCAATATTAGAAAGTGTTTTAAGATAGGCAACCCCCTCCTTTGGCCATGCGCCCCATCCTTGCCTTAGATGGCAATGCCGACCTACCTTGCCTTAGATGGCAATGCCGACCTCCCTTGCCTAATTTAAGACCTTCCCTTAATTCTATCTCAATCTAAATTAGATAGTTTCCTTGACTACTAATCCATGCGCATAATATATAGATTTAATATCCAAAATTCGGCCATGATAATCTTTTAATTATTTCATAGATATCTCATCCCTTTTTAAATATTCGAGCATATCATTGTGGATTTAGAATCTCACATATCTCTCATGCGCATAATCTATGGATTTCACATTCAAAATTCGGCCATAAAATCTTTTATCTAAAATTAGATATAATTCATCACTAAATTAATTCAACCCATTTAAATTTTTATAAGACCAATTCCACCAATGGTTGGGTCCTAATTGGGTCATGGCCTAATTCCTTATCCATATAAGATTCAATTCTAAAATCCACAATTTAAAAGAATAATTCTCATATTAAATAATAATCTAAAATCCGAGGTGTTACAACTAGTGGACGGGTTATAGTCTCGTGAGGGTTTTCAGTGATGATACCCACAAATATCAATTTTGTTTTAGCAAAAGCACATAGCAAAAAATCTAAATATTATACAATTCTAAAATTCATTTTATAGGACTTATACCCAGAGTGTTGTGTGTGATAGTCAATATTAAGACAGTCTTCTTTTTCCAAATTAACACAAATTTTATAACCACCATTGGAAAATACCCTTTGACTTCAAACCTCACCAGATATATCTCTCAGAAAGACTAACGCTCAAAGGTGGGTTTCTTTTCTCTCAAGGTTTATGTGAACAGATTTTACGTTTTCAAATCAAAGTTCTCACATATGTATTAAACAAAGACGGCATAGATGAAGAAAATAATTGATCTCATGAATATATGCCATTTTCCTAAGAACGTTGAGTCAAACACCATTATTTTTCCTCCTTTATTCTCTACATGAAATTTCTTATTTAGACATAGGATCAATAGGACTTTCTAATAGGACGAAAAGAGGCTTAGGACCGGGTCATATCAAAGAAGGGATAACAGACTCTAAAAATTAACATTTTCATAAGAAAAGGTTAGAGGTCTTCACAATATGAGCGGGATATTTTTCCTCTAATATTTTTCACACTTTTTTTTTTCAACATCCCATTTTGACGTATGGATGTTCTTTTCCTTTCCTTTTTTTTTTTTATAAAGAATCTTCTTTTCTTTTCTCTTTCAACATCCTTCTTTGATGTATGGATGTTTCCATTTTTTTTTTCTCTTTTATTTTTTATTTTTCAGTGAATTCTATCCCAAATTCTTCCCTAACCTTTTCTTATATGATGATAGGTAATGGATATATAATTCTGGCTCAAACTCCATGTCCGGAGTTGGATATGGTAGATATGGCTAGTCGATGAAAAATGATAAATTAGGCTCAACTAGAGAACTATCAAGATAGAATGACCAAAATAGGTGGGCTTGAAGGCTCAAACGATCCAAAAATGGCCTATATCCTATCGTAAGCTTCATAAGATAATTTCTTTGCTTCGAATAAATTCAGAAAAATTTCAGGGGTACTAAATCAAATTTGATGGCATTCTTAGTAATATGATCAAATCAATGATAATGAGATAACTCAATGACTTGATGCGCTTGATGAGCACAGGAAAATGACTATTTTACCATTGCATTTGGACTAGTTAACCCTTGTTTTTTGTGTTTTAAGATATGTTTAATGAGATTTTGGATGTTTTGCAGGATTTATAAGGAAATGCAAAATATGAAAATTCAAAAGGTGAATTTTGTAATTTATGGGCATAAATTGATATTTTTTGAAAGTTGAAATTTTTAATAATTATTTTACCTCAATTTTAGGGGTTTTATTGTAAACTAATTAATTCAAATCCATTTATGAGAGTTTGGATTAATTTAGTACATTTTTAGAATTGATTGTAAGTGGTAAAATTAATTATTAGATTTTCCATAGTTTGAAAAGTCTAATTGTTGAGCCCATTAAGAAGAGCCCATGAAGAAATCCACATGTGTGAAAACTATTTTTATAATCTCAAGATATATATGAGGAAATTCGAAATGTATAAGTCAAAATAAGAGGATTTTCGACTTTAGCAAGTGAATTAAGGAAAAAGAAACAAAATAAGAAGGGGAGAAAAAGAAGGTAGGTTTGACATATTTTCAATATTTTGGCCATAAAGTTTCACTTAAATGTCCAATTGCTTTGATTCTTTTTGAGTTGAAAAGAAAATTTTAAGGGTTACAACTTTTTAGTTTACGAGGTCAAAATTGAGCTCTAAGGTGGTATATGCGTAAAAAATGGGATTTTACACCCACTTTCCTTGCACGAATTTACTATTTTTTTCCCACCTCCTTGCCTCCTTTAAGCCATTCCATGTTTAGCACAAACCATATCAGCCCTCCATGTTTCCCTTACTTTATTTAAATCTTTAAATCAAAGTCATTCATTCCACCTCCTTTTGTCAATAAATACTAGCCATCTCCCATTGAGAAAATTGAATTTGGGCTATTGATTTTTGGAGCATAGGGAGGAAGGAAAGGATGACAGTGTGGAATTCAAATTCCACAATTGGTTTCAGGTTGGTGTTTTAACTTTTCATTATAATTTCTTAATCCAAGAATTCCATGGTTATATAATTTTAATTCTTTGTTTTATTAATAAAACTAAGACAAGCTTTTTAGATCTACGGTTTTTCACTTAATGTGTGTTGATTGTGATAGTTTGATTTGATTTTTAATCTCTTTATAAATGCATGTTTTGATTTAATCTTAGAATTTTTATCTTAAACATCCAATTTTTGGGAAAGTTTAGAACCTTAGTTTTCCATTCTAAGGCTCTTTTCAAGAGTATGTGACGAATTTAGATTTGAAATTTTATATTGAATTCTCTCTAAGCCTAAGGTTTATTTTGATTATTTCTTGATTAATGAAACTCATGTTTTTCTTAATTAAATTAATTATGAATGAAAATTTTGAATCAATGATAATTAATAAATGTGAGAGCTCCATGTTCTAGGTTTTGATTTTATTTTTAAATTATTGAAAATAATGACTCCTTAATCTTCAATCCAAATTCCATTGTAAATATATATATATATATATATATATATATATATATATATATATATATATATATATATATATATTATATATATATATATATATATTTTTATGTTATTTTATTTTGTTTATAAATTCAAATTCTTGAAAAATTGTGAACTAGGTTGGAAATAATTCAATTGCATCTTAATTTTGTGTTCTAAGTTAGAGTAAGATTATTTATAATTTTTAGATCAAATCCACTATCTTAATTAAAATTAGATCTCTTTAATTGTTAAATTATATTTTTGGATGTGGTCTCTAATTTTAGACCATATTTTCTATTTTTTAGAATGTTTCTAAATTAAAATTAGATTTCCAAGATTAGATAATTAATTCCATGTTTAAGATTTTATTTCTATGATTTTCTCAATTTCTTAATTTAAGTAATTCAATGGCGTATTTTCATGGATATATTTTCCTAAGCTCTGATTGGTTCGACCTCGCAATCGATCGTTATACTATCTAAATGGTTCGTGCACTTGCGAGTTATAAATTTAAAATTTGCACAACAGCGCTTATAAAAAAAAAATAAGAGTTTACTTATATAACCCTCAGAAGGATAGACTGACTCTAAAGGTCACTCGGTTTTAGTCTCCACTAGTATTTCTCTGGTGATCACTCGACTTATGAATATTTTTCTTTTTCAGACTAATATTAATATGGCTCTGTGTTTGTATTTCCGAACATAAATCCTATAAAAAACTTTTTGGAAAAATATAATATAAAGATTTTTATTTACATCTTAATGCTAAAAAAATATGACTCTTTTTACGTCAGATCGTCAAGACGCATGCTTTTCTTAGACCTAAATTGACAGTCTTGTTAATTACCAAGGTGTCTTAGCTTTTGCCTATTCTACCTTTAAAAGATTAAGTTTGTCTTTCTCTGCCTAAGAAAACTGTGACTCGTTTAACGTCAGATTGTTAAGACGTTTATATTCCCCTAAGCAAAATTCAATAGTTCTTTGGACACCAAGGAGTCTCAGTCTTTCCAGACTTACTCTACCTTTGACTAAATCCAAATAAATATATCTATTTTCACTAATAAGTTTATGCTTTGCTGCTGTCACACAACGAACTCTTTACTCAGATATTATTCCATTACAATTCCCACATCCACATTTGTGACAAATTCCTAGTCTCTTAACTTTCCTCTTTACAGCCAGAATGCTTCGACCACAAAGAGGTCTGGGTTGCTCCTCTTGGATTTCTGGCTTCCTCACCCTCATAACTAAGGAAATGATTTTCCTACACAAGTCTGGGGGAACTTTTGTTCTAGATAGACACAATGCGAAGACAAAAACTCGACCATCTACGTGCATGACTCCTATCTAGTTTTTTAACGTTTGCTGGTCACAAAGACAAAACATATGATGGATGCAATTTTTTTTTTTAAATAATTAAATAAATGATAAATGACCTCAGTATCCCCAAACTTAAATTGAATATTGTCTTCAATGTTCCTTAATTGACACTGGCCATATGTAAAGGAAGAAATATTTTAGAAAACGAACAATTGGGGTTCGGACATACCTAGGAATGCATGAGGTGCAAAATGGACCAAATAATGAAATCCTAGACTGATTCAATGAAAACTTAAACTAGACACTGAAGATTCAGACGGACTCAGACATAGACAGATGGATATGTGGGTTTGGGCAATGGAAATGATGAGGATGGGTAGGTGAGTGAATGGGTATGGATCCTCAAATCAGTCCTGGTACACAGGATCAGCTAACTTGACATCGGTTTCTTCTTCAGGAATGGGGAATGCTAAAAATGGCTTAATCTTTGCCCATTAACTTTGAATGCACGACCACTTGTAGGATGCATTATCTCTATTGCCCCATGTGGGAATACAGATGAAACAATGAATGGACCTGTCTATTTGGACCTTAACTTCCCAGGAAAAAGATGTAACCTTGAATCGTACAACAAGACCTTCTGACCAACTGTAAATTTTTTTCTCAATATGTGTTTTTCATGAAACACTTTCATCCAGTCTTTGTACCTTTTAGCCATGTCATAGGCTTCATTTCGTAATTCCTCCAGCTCAACAAGCTGAAGTTTCTGATGTTGTCCAGCAGAGTCTAGAGCAAAATTGAAAATTTTGATTGCACAATTGGCTTTGTGCTCCAGCTCGACCGGAAGATGACAAGCCTTCCCATAAACCAGACGGTAGGGTGACATTCCTGTAGGCGTTTCGAAAGTTGTACAATACACCCATAGTGCATCAATGAGTCTGGAAGACCAATCTTTCTGATTTGGATTGATTGTCTTCTCGAGAATACGTTTAATCTCTATATTCAAAATTTCCACTTGGCCACTTGTTTGTAGGTGATAAGGAGTAGCCACTTTGTGTGTCACCCCATATGATTTTAGCAAATTGGCAAATGAGCCATTGCAAAAGTGTTTACCCCCGTCACTAATGATGGTTCATGGAATTCCAAATCTAGAGAAAACATTTTCTTTAATGAAATGGAGGACAACCTTGTGGTCATTGGTTTTGCATGCCACCGGTTCAACCCATTTTGACACATAGTCGACTCATATAAGGATATATTGATTGCCAAAAGAATTAGCAAATGGTCCCATGAAATCGATGCCCCAAACATAAAAAAGTTTAACGGTTAGGATGGGCTTTAAAGGCATCATATTTCTACGGGAGATACTACCCAATCTTTGACGTTTATTATACGAGACGCAGAAAATGTGGGTATCTCGAAACATGGAGGGCCAATAAAATCCACAATACAAGATTTTTGCAGTTGTCTTTATAGTGCTGAAATGCCTTCCACAGGTCTGGTCATGGCAGAAACTTATGATACGTTGTTGCTCTTCTTCTGGGACACAACGATGAATGATTTGGTCCGCACAATGTTTAAACATATAAGGGTCATCCCAAATAAAACATTTGACTTGTACCAGAAACTTAGACCTATCTTGCTTAGTCCAATGCGGGGTTATTTGACCAGTAACAAGATAGTTAACAATATCTTCAAACCACGGTACTTGGGGCATTGACATGAGTTGTTCATCAGGGAAGGATTCAGTGATAGGATGGGTCTCATCAGTGAACTTAGTAATCAATCTAGATAAGTGCTCGGCTACTACATTCTCGAAACCTTTCTTGTCCCGCATTTCCATATCAAACTCTTGTAGCAGCAAGATCTATCAGATCAGGAGAGACTTCACAACTTTCTTAGAAAGGAGATACTTAAGTGCTGCATGATCAGAATAGATAATGACCTTGAACCCACTAAGTAGATCGAAATTTGTCTAGTGCAAAAACAACTGGCAACAACTCTTTTTCCATGGTGGAATAATGAAGCTGAGCGTCATTGAGAGTTTTGCTAGCATAGTAGATAACGTGAGGCAACCGATTTAACCTTTTTCCTAACACAGTTTCTACTGCATAATCGGAGGCATCGCACATAATTTCAAAGGGACAGACCAAATAGGTGGTTGTATTATCGGATCGGAGGTCAGAGCGGTTTTCAATTTTTCAAAGGCTTGAATGCACTCATCATCAAAATCGAAACTAGCATCCTTGGTCAAGAGTTTACAGAGAGGTTTTGAAACTTTACTAAAATCTTTGATAAACCTCCCGTAAAAACCAGCATGGCCTAAGAATGACTTGATCTCTCTAACTGTTTGGGGTCTTGGTAAATTAGAGATTAGGTTGACTTTGCCTTGTCCACTTCGATACCCTTTTCAGAGATAATGTGCCCTAGTACTATGCACTTTTTCACCATAAAGTGACATTTTTTCCAATTCAATACTAGGTTCTTTTCTTGGCACTTGATTAGCACAAGGCTCAGATGGTGTAGGCACTGGTCAAAAGTGGACCCAAACACAGAGAAGTCATCCATGAAGACTTCTAGGAAACGTTCGACCATATTGGAAAAAATGTTGATTATGCACCGCTGAAAAGTGCCTGGTGCATTGCACAACCCGAATGGCATACGACGATATGCGAACGTACCGAACGGACATGTGAAGGTGGTCTTCTCCTGATCCTCAATAGCAACGTAGTTCTGGTTATAGCCGGAATAACCATCAAGGAAACAATAGAACGCTTGACTGGCTAAACGTTCAAGCATCTGGACAGAACTCTAGATCATATTAACCTCGTACGGATCGTCTGTGCAGAATGGTTGTCGACATAGGGCAAACACATTGAGTTCTGTCGTTAGATCTCCGAACGGGAACTTAAGCATACCATTTTGGCAATTGATAAGAGCTTTCACGGTGGCCAAGAATGGTGTTCCAAGAATAACCAGAATGTACCCACTCTCGTTTTGAACAGATTGTGTATCCAACACCACAAAATCGACCGGAAAATAGAATTTGTCTACTTTCACCAAAACGTCTTCTATCACACCCCTCAGAATTTTTACAGAGCGGTCAGTTAACTGTAGTGTGATAGGAGTGGGTTTCAGCTCTCCCAGCCCCAACTGCTCATAAACGGAGTATGGCAGTAGGCTAACACTAGCTCCCAGATCTAATAAGGCCCTATCAACTTCATATGTACCAATGGTTCATGCAATGGTTGGGCACCCAGGGTACTCATGTTTAATTGGGAACAGTTGTTGGAGGAGAGCCTTGCATTTTCTTCTAGAAATGCCTTTACGAGAACATTAGTTCTCCGTTTCGCCCAACAGAGGTCTTTAAGAAACTTAGCATATGAGGGTATCTGATTTATGGCATCTAGTAGAGAAATATTGATATTGACATGTTTGAATACCTATAGTATATCATCATAAGGTACCCATTGCTTGGTGATGAACCTCTGAGGGTACGGAGCCCTAGGTACGTATGATTTTCTAGCAGATAGATCTGGTTCGATTTGGACTGGGGATGAACTTGATGGGTCATCCTTATGCTTGGAATGACCAGTGGTCTGGCCTTCTGATTGCGTAGGTAATTTCACTTTATTGTCTACCGTCTCCCTGATCTCATTGTAATAATGGAGTTAACGTCTTCTAGATTAGACGAAATAAAACTTCATTCTGTCCCTTAGGGTTTGGGATAGGCTGATTGGGAAATCTACCTTTTTCCCTATCTCTTATTGCAGTGGCTAATTGCCCAAGCTGTGTTTCAAGCTTGTGCATGGCCTGCTGGGTAGACTGCATGAATTGTTGCAACGTATCCTTGAGAGAGGGCATACGTTGTTGAGATAGATTGGATTAATAAGACTGATTTGACTAGGCTGGATGATTTTGAGATGGGTGGAATGGCTGGTTCTAAGGTGGTTGGTATGGTGGATAAGGTGAACCTTGATATTGAGGGGGTCCTTGACCTACTGGAGATTTATTCTGGCGCCAAGAAAAATTTAAATGATTTCTCCAATTAGGATTGTATGTGGCAGAAAAAGGGGTTCCCTGCTGTCTTCCAAAATTATTGAGTGCGTTGGCCTGTTCGGTTGAGCACTCAGCATTAGATCCGAAGGAAGGACAGTTTTGGATAGTGTGTCCTAAGTTAGAACACATTGCACAAACCTTAGCATGCATTCCTAATGTTGGGTTCATCGTCTGAGTCATCACTAACGCATCGATTTTCTTTGTTAAGTTTGCAATTGCAAGCTTAACATCTAAGTTGGTACTAGCTTCGTATAAACCTCCTCTCTTTGAGGTTTGAACTGAATTATCTCTTTTGTAAAGGTCCCATCGCTGAGAACTTTTTGCCAAGGATTCTAAGAAATTCCATCCATTGGTTGCAGTTAGCATTAAAAACTCCTCACCCTTCATAGACTCGACTATTGTGTGGTTTGATTTGGTTAAACCATCATAAAAGAATTGAACGAATCTCCCCGTTTCAAAACCATGGTGGGGACATTTATTCAACGTATCTTTGAATTTCTCCCATTATTCATACAATTGTTCACCCTCCTTCTGATTAAAGTTTGAAATTTCTTTCTTGAGGGCGTTAGTTTTAGATATAGGGAAGAATTTATTCAAAAAATTGTTGGCTAACTGATCCCAAGTTGTGATAGAATTTGCAGGTAGAGAATTTAGCCAAGATTTCGTTTTTTCTTTAAGAGAAAAAAGAAATAACCGAAGTTTAATGGATTCATCAGTGATGCCTTGGAGTCTGATGGTGGCGTAGATCTCTAAAAATTCTTTGACGTATAGGTAAGGATCCTCATGATCAAGTCCATTGAATGCGGGTAGGAGATGTAATAGGCCTGATTTGAGTTCAAAGGCTATATTAGTTGCTGGGACAACTATGCCTGATGGTGTATTGGGAGTGATTGCTGAAAAATAATCTTGGAGGGCTCTATCTTCGAGTCTTTCTTTGGCCATTTTAGGTGATGGAGGTGGACTGTCTATGACTGAGTTAGACTGAACTCCGGACGCAATGATCGTTAAATTGACAGAAAATTTAACTTGAACTAAACGATTGTGAGAGTCATAACACCAATACTTCATACACAGAAAAGATCATTCATGTTCACCCAAATTCACACAAGAAAAATGTTTAAATCTAAATTTGAATTGCACTAATGTAATCAAATTTTTTATTTAGCTAATAGGACCCTAAGGATTATTTCTAGACTTGTTCCTACTTTTTTCTCTAAATAATGTAAGTCTCAGATGAGAGTTTAACCACAATCATGGCCAGGTAAGTTCCCAGGTAAGTGGAGGAGCATGCGGCATCTGCTTAAATTCCACTTATCTTTAGGCTCTTTACACCTTGGTGATAGAACTAATCCTAGACACCATGATTGAAGAAAAATTATTCACCGGTTACAAAAATTAATTTAGATTGAAAAAGTTCCTAATGAGCATGAAACCCTAAAATTTAGCCTAATGGTTTCTTAATTGATTTTATTAAGGAGATGCATGAACTAATTTTACTAATCTTATTTTTCTATATATTGTGAAAATGCAGTCATAAATTACCATACAACATTCAAACAAATATGCAAACAACAATAAAACAATCTAAACTAATGTATGAATACTAACAACCTAGATGCATGGATAGATTAAATGCAAGCAATAAGTAAAATAAAGAAATGAAGAACACCCTAAATAAATCTATATGAATGCAAGATAAATATAAAATCAAAAGAAAAAAATTAGGCACTCACCTTAGCTTTTTATGCATATTTTCAGCATTTTTTTTAAGCGCGCAATTTAAAACTCCTTAGCTCATTATGCATATCTCCAGTGATTTTTAAGCACGGCGTAATTAAAATTCCTGCAAAAATAGAATACAAGCTTTGGTGAAGACTCTAATTCAAATTAAAAAAAAATGCATGATACCAATCTAAGTGCAATTGTCCTAAAGTTATAACTAATGGAAGAAATATAATATTTGTAACCTAAAAACATTTTTAAATCAAGTCAAGGTTATGAAAATTTGACTCCACCCCATTAAATCAAAACTTTGTTTCATTTTTTTATTTTTTATTTTTAATTTTTAATTTTTAATTTTTTAATTTAGAAACTTTCCTAAGTTAGATGAAAAATTGAGACATACCTCCAGTATTAGAGAAGTTGCTAAAAAAAGAAACTATTAAATTAGGAAATATCTAAGAAATAGAAATCCTAATTATATAGTTTCTAGATTTAGCAAAATTCTAATTTTAAATTAATTCCATAATAGCAATTTTCAAAAATCACAAAAATCTAATGGCACACAATTTATTTCGAGATTTCCCCAGCAATGACGCCAAAAACTTGATGTGATTTTAATTTAACTCGCAAGCGCACGAACCAGTTAATAATGTAGTGAATGAGTGCGAGGTCGTACCCAAGGGAAATCAACAAAATATATGTATAAAATAAAAATGGTAACATTAAAATAATGTGATTTAAGAAAATAATTTTCTAAAACCTGGAGTTATAATCTTAATTTAGCAAAATTTTAGATTTTAAAAAATTTTGATTAAAATGGTGGAGTGAATTTAAATGACCTTAGCCTAATTTAAAATACAAAGTTAAGAAACAAATAAAATATTTCTAACCTACTTAAATCATTTCAAGGATTTTTTTATGAATAAATAAAATAAAACAATAATAATAAATTATTTATATAGTTTACAATGGAATCGAAACAAGTATCGAAGGCGGCATGTTATCCCATTTAAAAATAAAATCATGGCGTAGATTATGAAATATTCTAGAATTATAAAATATAATTGAAGTTCATCATTTATTAAAATTATAATTAGAATAATTACGTCATCCATTAAATCAGAAATTTTCAATTCAAGCCTTAGGCTTCAGGGGGATTTAAACTTGCATTTCCCAAATCTAAAATAAACCGTTCTTGAAAAGAACCTTAGACTGGAAAAACAGTCAAGTCCCACTGATCCTAACAGGTGTTCCACTTTTCCTTAAAAAATTCACAAATTAATTTGTTTCATAACGTTCATAAAAAGAATTAAAATAAAATTTAAAAATCATCTCTATAAAATATTTAATAATTGGGAACACCATACAATCTAAAGAATCCACCATGAATTTCATTTAAAAATGGAATATAAGAAAATACAAATTTTTGGAACTCATTACATAAAAATAAAATAAAATAACTTACAAGAAATTAAATATTTTTCTATCCTTAGCCGTCCAACTTCAGCCCCTTCAATGTCTTACCCAATTCAACCTTCAATGGACCCAAACACATGAATTTATAGAAGGGAGAAGGGATAAGATAAGAGACCCTTCAAATTCAGCCGAGATAAGGGACCCATTTAAATTCAAATTAATGAGTGCCGTGTAAACCCTTCTCAAAATCCCCCTTTTTCTCTCTAAGGATCAGCTAACACCAGCTTCTCTCTATCCCTTTATTTTCTCTGTTGTCAAGATCGACTGACTCCTCCATTTTTCTCTACTACACGACAGCTTTTTCTTATCCTCATCTCTTTCTTTCCTTGCTATCTTTTCTATCTTCTGTTGAGTTTCAAAAACCAAGGACGCTGGGTTGCTTGGCCCTCCTCTCTTATCTCTTCCGATTACCTCTCTCGACAAAACCAAATTCTTCTTATCCCTTTTTCTCAGCTGGCAAATCTTACTTCTTCCTTATCTCTTCCCAACTGCTAAAACATGATAAAGTTGCAGGATAATAGATCAGCAACAAGAAATCTTAGTTCTCATAGGGTCACAAATCGTTTCCTTATCCTTATCTTCTCTCGGTTATCTCTCTCGGCAACCCACCTTCTTCCTTATCTTTCTTTCTTCTTCTTCTTGCAATACGACCGATTTCGAGCTCTCGACCAGTCAGACTGTAATATTAGAGGGAGAGTAAAAATCCATTTCGAATGGACGTGTCAAATAATGCCATGAATGGCTCTTTCCCTTCCGATTTTCCTTTGCTGTGGCCATCTCCTCCAACAACATCTTGGTTGCAGGTAGTTTTACTGCTTCTAAACAGAGAATGCCATCGGCTGCTGCTTCTATTACTGGTGCTTCCACTGCTATTGCTGCTGTCCCAAACAGAGCGATCCATGGATTCTGACCTCCACCCGAATCGCTCTGACTTCTTGCTGTCTGGGCAGAACTCTGGATCTCACCCTTCTTGCCTGGCTGCACTACAGATGCATCTCTACTTTGTTCGGCTGCAGCTGCTTTTCTCCCTTTTTGTTCTTTTCTCAGTGGCCAAAGAGAAAGGCTGGGGAACTGTGTGCTTTACTTTCCCAGTGGGAACTGTTTACTCTGTATTGCAGTCACTGCCACTGCTTCCAGCAGGTCGAGTTTTTGCTTTTCAAAGCTATCAATGAGCCTTTCATTTCTCTCAATTTGAGTCAATCTTTCCATGGCCACATGCTAGACTTCCTTCTGGACAGTAACAGCCTCTGCTCAGGCTTCATCAGACAACTTGGTTGCTCTTCTAGCTTCTGTTTCAGAAACTTTAATCTTTTCTTGCTCCAAGATCCTGGCTTCCACTTAATCAGTTTCATGACCCACCTTTGGACTTCAAGATGGAACAATGGGCTATTTTTTTTGTAAAAATTAACCACCTTTATAAAAAAATAGAAAATGTATTATTTTAATTCAAATTCTCATAATGGATTTGAATTAAAATAAATTACAATGAATTCCAAAATTATGTGGTAAAATTACAAACTTTACAAATTTTGACATTGTGGCCCTTTTCATCAATTTTTATTCACATTTCTTGTATTTTCCAAAATATTCTGCAAAATTCAAAAACATATTAAACATATCTAATATTTACAAAATAAAGACTAATTAATCTAATATTTAAAGGCTAAAGACAACAACTTCCATCAACATCTTGTGAATTGGACACTCACTATAAGTTAAAAAAAACTCAATTGAACAAGCCTTCACACCAAATAACGTTGCCCAGGGCAGGCCAGCCTCTTCCCCCCACCCCACCCCCTCTCTCTCTATCCATTACAGAACAAAAGACCTCTTCTTTGTTAGCGTTTATTAGCAAATAAACACACCAAATAAAATAATGGAATAAAACAAGCACAAATGAACACTGACAATTTTACGTGGTTCGGCCCACCATTTGGATTACGTCCACAGAGCGTGATATAATTTTATTATGAGAGAAGATAATACACAAGATACAATAGAGAATGAGTTTAAACAAAACCCAAAAAATCGAATACACATGAAACCCGATCACACGAATCTGCCACAACTGATTGGAAATCCCATTTCTCTTGCACTGTTGCAATGTCAGAATCGTCTTTGTTCTATCTCTGCTACAGTTGAACGCCTACTCTTCCTCTTGTTCAGCCTAAGAGCAGACGGTGCTTCCAATAGGTGTCTGATCTGCTTTTCCTCCAAAGCCTCCACGTTGCAGTGTCAGCACATACACTGCTTGATGAGATGTCTCAACACAAGCAGATCAGCAGAGTCTGATCTGTATATCTAGCAGACCATCTCCTTTGCTAGGCCCAACCACCCTTTGCTGTATGGACCTTCTTGCTGTTAGAGAATCCCTCATGTTGTATACGGTTCTCACACAGCCAGCCTAAAGATTTACCTTCGCTGCAACTTTTCTACAGCTCACGCTCACGACCCATTCTCAGTCGTGTGTATCTCTACACCTCAACGCTGCCGAGAACTCCTTATCCTCTGACTGTGAATTGCAACCCCCTTTAATAAAGTTATTACGCATCTAACGAATCCTATTTAAGAATCCTTTTGCCCCCTCTTTTAACAACTTCTATTTAATTCATGTTTCCAATTAGAACTCCTACTTAGAAAGGAATACATGCTAACTGCTAGTATGTAGTTGGCTTTCCCAATCTGTTTATGATACAGAGTCCCTTATACTGAGTCTAGACAGCAGTTCAGTCAGTGTCTCTCTTTTATCTAAGAAGATATGCTAAATATACACCTATTAATATTAAAAAGCTGCTTATTTAAATTACATGTAATCCACATCTCAGTCTTAACATTAGTAATTGCTCAAAAAAGGCTTCGCAGATTTTCTTTCTGAAAATCTGCATTGATTCGAGCTACAAGCCTAACGATCTCCACCTTGGCGAGAATTCACCAAACCTCCGAAGATGAATTGAGACAATGTCTTCGACTGCACCTGCAGCTCTGCACACCCGTCTACATGCAGCTCACGGACTCGCTCCACCTGCAACTACAATCCTCTGTATCTCTGTGTGAGATGCGCTCATCCCCACGCTCTGATGCTCCACCTGTCTTCTTCAATTAGAAGAATTGGCTAAACCCAAGCCTTGCTTGGACTTGACAGCTATCAATTGCTTTGTTTGGCCCGTCCCAGTTGTCTCTGTGTGGCACGTCGACATTTTCACCTTTTCAGTCGTGCTTTCACTTGCATCATGGAAACAAGGCAAAAAACCATCTAGTGCAAAAGTTACCTTACTTTTTGAGCCTTGCCTGACTGGAGGCTTGCGGGTTCTTCTCCTTCTGCCCACAACTCGATTAGGAGGTACCTGCTGTCTGTCAATTACTGTACTCCCTAGCATTGTATACAAACTACCCTGCCTCTTTCCGTTCATAACTATCATGGGTCCCTTAACAACTCTAAGAGCCCCATCCTTAGCTTTGAAGGTGAATCCCTTAGATCCAAGAATACCCAATGAAATTAAATTCATTTTTATATGCGGGACATGACGCACATTCTCAAGCGTTTTTACCATACCATCAACCATTTTGATTTTTATAGTCCCAACTCCAATATTTTTGCTAGTTACCCCATTATCCATTTGTGCAACTCCTCTATTGCATGGTTTGTATGTTGCAAACCATTCCCTCCTTGGACACATATGATAGGTACACCCAGAATCTAAAATCCAATTATTATTTAGACTTTTCGTACCTTTTGGGACTGTACACACACCACCTCTGCTAAAGCATCATGTGCATCACTTGATTGATTTGAATTTTGTGATTTGGCCTCCCGACCACGTTTTAGTAGGTTGCAGTCTCTCAATTTGTGTCCTTCCTTCTCACAGTAATAGCAATTGAATTTTCCAACACTTTTCCCCCTTGATTTAGGTAGTGACGACCTCCTATTGCTAGAGTCTTTGTCATTTCCTCTCTCGTGCTGCTAATTGCCAGTAGCCACCAAGGCCCCTGAACGATGTGATCCCAACATCTCACCCTATTTCGTCTTACGAATATCTTTGCCTAGAATCAAGTCACGAACATCGTCATACTTCAATTTCGTACTTCTTGACGAACTGCTGACGGCTGTTGCGGTGGCATTCCAACTTACTGGTAAAGAGGACAGAAGAATCAAAGTCCTGATCTTGTCCTCAAAGTCGATCTTCACCGAACCCAACTGACTTGTGACTGAATTGAACTCGTTCAGATGTTTAGCTACTGATGCACCTTCTGACATCTTTAGGTTGAATAATCTCCGAATCATATGTACCTTGTTGGAGGCTGAAGGTTTCTCATACACGTTTGAAAAGGCATCCATAAGACTTTTCGTGGTCGTCTCTTTCGCTATGTTGAAAGAGACATTCCGAAAGAGCGTCAATCGAATAATGCCAACACTCGTCTGTCGAGAAGTGTCCAATCTTCAGCCTTCATATCAACTGGCTTTGTTCTTGAAAGAGGTTGGTGTATTCATCTGATACAAATAATTTTCGATCTGTATCTTCCAGAACGCAAAGTTTATGCCATTGAACTTTGTGATTTTGCCATATTCGTCTTCCGTCATTGTGCTGTGTTCCGATCTCACACAATTCTCTGGTCTCCAACCAAAGCTTTGATACCACTTGTTAGCGTTTATTAGCAAATAAACACACCAAATAAAATAATGGAATAAAACAAACACAAGCGAACACCTACAATTTTACGTGGTTGGACCCACCCTTTGGCCTGCGTCCATGGAGCATGATATATTTTATTTTGAGAGAAGATAATACACAAGATACAAGAGAGAATGAGTTTAAACTAAACCCAAAAAACTGAATAAGTGTGAAACTCGATCACTCCAATCTGCCGCAACTGATTCGAAATCCCTTTTCTCTTGCACTGTTGAAATGTCAGAACCCTCTGTTCTGTCTCTACTACAGTTCAGCGCCTGCCCTTTCTCTATTTCAGCTTAAGAGCAGACGGTGCTTCTAATAGGTGCTCGATCTGCTTCTTCTCCAAAGCCTCCACATTGTAGTGTCAACACATACACTGCTTGTTGAGATGTCTCAACACAAACAGATCAACAGATTCTGATTTGTATGTCTAGCAGACCGTCTCCTCTGCTAGGCTCGGCCACCCCTTGTTGTATGGACCTTCCTGCTGTCAGAGAATCCCTCCTGTTGTATACGGTTCTCACACAGCCAACCTGAAGATTTGCCTTTGTTGTAACTTTCTCTGCAGCCCACGCTCACGACCCACTCTCAGTTGTGTGTATCTCTACACCTCAACGCTGCCGAGAATCCTTGTCCTCTGACTGTGAATTGCAACCCCCTTTTATAGAGTTATTAAGCATCTAACATATCCTGATTAAGAATCCTTTTGCCCCCTTTTTAACAACTTCTATTTAATTCATGTTTCCAATTAGAACTCCTACTTAGAAAGGAATCGACGCCAACTGCTAGTATGTAGTTGGCTTTCCCAATCTGTTTATGATATAGATTCCCTTATGCAGAGTCTACCGCTGTCTTACAGAGTTCAGTCGGTGTCTCTCCTTTATCTAAGAGGATATGCTAAATATACACTATTAATATTAAGTAGATGCACATTGAAATTACTTGCAATCCACGTCTCAGTCTTAACATTAGCAGTTGCTCAAAACAGGCTTATCAGATTTTCTCTTTGAAAATCTGCATTGATTCGAGCCACAAGCCTAACAATCTTCTATTGTAGGACCTGTACATCATTTTTGCTCTGCCAAAAAGGACAGAGACCTTTGCTTCCAAGATCAAACATATTCTCATTGGCCACCATCATGTAACAAGCTCAAGAAACAAGTTCCAAGACACCACAAGCGAACAACCTCGAGCTAACAGAGACCACCATCAAAATATCTTCCAAACTTATTTCAATCATCTTCAAATCTACCAAGAGTAATAGAAAGAGAGAGATTCAACCCAAAACCAACATAACTGACAAGAAATTCGTAAAAAAAAAAAGAGATTTTTTTCGAAAAGAAAAAACGGAAAAACAAACCTCTGACCACCCAAAGGGAGGGTGATGTATCGACCTTATGTTGGTGATTGTTCTTGGTCGCGGTGGCAGTTCTTGGTCATGGTGTTGGCGGTGCCTGTCATTTTGGGGCGGGAAATATGATGTACTACTCTTTCACCACACTCGTCCATAGCATTCTCTGCAATGATGATGGATGATTTGGGGGAAGGCCTAAAACCTCTCATGGGGTTGGCAAAGGCCCAACCGCAGCTCTTGCTTCGGCCGTGGGGAGTTGGTCCAAGTGAGATCCAACTGTTGAAATCCTCGAATGAGATCCAGTAGGAAGAAGAGGAGCCAAAATGACAAAAATGCCGCCACATTTGACCTTCTCTTGATCCAGTTGTAATGATGCAGCACGATCTTGGGCTTGGACTCCCTCACTACGTATCTTGCACCCTCAAGAGAGTGTAGTCTAAGAGGGACGACAGGAAGGAAGGGAACGAAAGTGAATACACAGAAGGATAAAATTGAAAAACCAAATTTTATCTTATCACACAATGTTCCATCTATCAATATTATCAGTGTCCAAATCATTACCCTAAAGTTATTATTCATCGAAATTATCTTGAATCCCAATTTTGCCATGCTTCGTTCCGTCCACCATTTTTCCAGTTTTGTCCTGTTTCCAAAACGTCTTCCCTATTTTCGCTGGAAACACAACAATCCTTTGTTTTCTCTCTCGTTCACATCCTAAGTAGTCCCTCTTTGCCCTTTTTGTTAGGACTTGGGTTTCCACCCCAAAAGACTAGCTTGTTAGGTGGAGTGACCCAAGTCCTTTGTAAACCCCTAGAACTCCCTCTACACTTCCAATGTGGGACTTGTTTATAGCAGCCCAACAATCCACCATCAAAAGAGGCCCTCTAGCGGATAGAGCGATGCCGGCCATCCCATTAGCTTGGGGGATCTCCTGAGTCCACATGAGATAGCCTGAGACCTGGATTTGATACCACTTGTTAGGACTTGGGCTTCTAGCCCAAAAGACTAGCTTGTTAGGTGGAGTGACCCAAGTCCTTTGTATTAGATCTCTCTTTACACTTCCAATGTGGGACTCGTTCGCAGCAGCCCCAACACTCTTCCCTTTCTTTTGCAATCGCACAGTCCATTTTCCATCTTGTTCAATAGTCTTGCTTTCCCTTGGCTTGCTCGCTCGTTAGAATTAGGGTCTCGACGGTGCTGGAATCGTACCCCGCCAATGGTAGCTCCACCGTTAATGGACCAACAATGTAGATGGATGATGAGGTCACTACCAAATCAGGTGCATCCACAGCAGTCACCGACGAGGTGGAGCTCTGTTCTCTTATTTCAATCAACAACAGATGGCCGAAAATCCCAATGCCATGTTGTATGTGTCACTGAGCCTTCCGTCTTTGTTTTTGCTGGCCCGATCTTTGTTGAATTTTTGCTTTTACTGATCGTGGTTGAGTTCCACTCCTTGTTGGGTTTGCTGTTTCTTGTACTTAGCTACCCACTTATGATTTGGTGTGGATTTGAGAAGCCATGGAAGATCTACTGGAATTGAAGGCTTGGGTCGCCCTCATGATATGGTAAATGCTGCGAGTGATTTGGCAAATCTTGTGAAGTCCGAATGTTGGCTTGGCTGGATGTTGTGATTGGTCACTCGATGGGTGGAGAAGTTGCCTTGTAGTTTACAGAGAGTTGTATTAAAGGAGATTATGGAGTTTACCACCTAGCCAAATAGAACATTGGGGGTCTTTTGCCTTAAAGATGATGTCCTAGCTTTCTTCAAGAAGTTTCACGTGAAAGGTGACCATCAAAAGATAATGGAGCTAGCTACCTTCATAGTCCTAATCCAATAAAAGAAACAAGAAGTATTTTTCAAGGATTTTAGGTTCATCAGATAGATTTGTAGCATCTATAAAATTCTGACATACAAACTCAAAAAAGATTGTGCAAGAAATAATCTCCTCCAATCCAGGGTTGGAGGTCGTGAAACGATTGACTCTAATATTCAATACTTAGGAAGCCATTTACTCTAGATTCATTTCTAGAATCCCAAGTATCATGAGCAAATTGATTTCAGCTCCAAAAATTGCTTCCCCACAAAGCCTCAAGCAAACCCCAAACTCACCATTTCCCACTCTTAAACATCAAGAGGTCCCCTTTTGAAACATTCAACGCCAGTAATCCTCCTCTGTCTCATTCCAACAGATCTCCAACCAACATATTTCCTAATGTTTTCCCTTCTCTTGCTCCTATTAAACCTTATCTTTTAAATGAATGGCGAAAAATTTTCATCGTTGGATTTGTAGTTCCCATCTCCGTCTACTGCCTTACATGTTGGATATGTGGCTCAATACCAGTTGTTGGGACTATTAGCAAATAACCCACACCCAAAAAATAATTAACGGAATAAATCAAGAACACAAGATGATATTTTACGTGGTTCGGCCCACCTGGCCTACGTCCACGGAGCGACAGAAATCTTCACTATGAGAGAGAATACAAGTACAATATAATGACTTCCCTGAGTCTAATAGAGGCTTTGTACATGTGGAAGTGAGCGATGGTAAAACAGAGGCTTTGGTTGTAGGTGGAGTCCTGAACAACAAAGACACATATCAGAGAAGAGTCTCTGATATTCAGTGGGACTGTCAACTACTAAGAGGGAACCCAACACATACACGGTATTGTCTACACTATACAGCAGGAGACAAAGTGCGTGTCTTCATTGCAGCTGTGAAGACAGTCAACGTGGGACTATTCGTAGGCTGCAAAAGAGGAACTGCTTGGAGGCAGTTGGTTTTCTGCAGAGACCGACTGAATAACAGAGAAAGGGAATCTTTCAGACTGGTGCAAGATACACAGAGATAGCCAGCGTTTGGATAGGTGTACAGTTTGCAATAGAAACAAGTGAGGGCTTGCCTGCATACATACTGAGAGGTGTTGAAATATATTTAGATTATCCTAATTCTAATGTAATTAGGATTCTAGGTTAGGTTTACCTCTAATTAAGAGGTGTATTTGACTCATAATTAGTTAAGTATTTGAGTCTGATTATAATAGCCCTATGGTCGGATAGAGGCTATATATACATGTAATAGTTTAGATATTCAATACAACTTTCTCTTTTCTGACATGGCATCAGAGCCAGAATTCATTCCTATTGAGTGAGGCTCAATAATCACGCCTTTTCTTCTCTCCCTCTGCCGGAAATTCATCGGCAGAGGGAGGGAAGGAGAAACATCTATAGGAAGACTTTCTCTCTCTCAAGAACGAAGCCTCTTGCATTCACAGACCAGAAGAATGCCCAAAAATTCTTGTGAGCATGATAATCAAAGAATTCAGATCAGCCGTTCCTGCAGCCACATGAACTTTCATTGCCAGCCTTCCTCACCACTTCAGATCTACATCCCCATCGGCCAGATTACTAGATCTGCAACCGGTCCTCATCATCCATCTTGTTTCCGCACTGCTCAAACCGAGCCAGATCTGCACAGAGGACACGGCAGGACTAGCGCCGGTGCTCGGCGCAGATTGACCCCGATCTGCTGCTTCCCTCTTTCTCTGAAAGAGATTTGTTCAAGGCCCAATTGCGACTCAGATCTGTGTGTTTCAAAATCACCACCCCATCCTCTCCTTTCTCTTCAATGCAGCCTCTTCTTCTAACGATATGCTGTTCACATCCAGTTACTCCGGCCTCTCGTGGATCTCGCTTGGTGACCAGTGCTCAGATTCATGACCGCCCCTCCTGCAATTTCGCCCCTGCTCGCGCTCCAGTGGCCTCTCCTTCTCCACTGTCCGTCTTCACCAGATTTGCTCTGGATCTTGCCTACATCCTGTCCGATTGCTGTAGTTTCACTCCTCTTTCTCAGATCTGAGACGTCCTTAGATCTCCCGAGCACGCACTTCAGATCTGCTTCCTCAGATCTGCTTCCTCTTCGATCCTTCTTCTCCGATTTAAGAAGTCCTGCTCAGATCTACCGACGCTGCTCGCTGCTTTAGACGCCAGATGCCTTTCTGATCGTCTTCTCTCATATTTGGACTAGGCTCGCTCGATCGTGTAGCCTCCTTTCAGTTCCGATTCGCCATTATGTTCTTCGCTGCCAAGCACGAGCATCCTTGCAACAAGCCTCTGCTGCCTCTGCAAACTGAGGTCCAGGCTCCGCACAAGCTCTGCCCATCTCGTCTTCAAACAGAGCATTAGATTTGCTCTCCTCTTCTTCCAACTACGAGTATATTTTCTCATCCTCTTCTCCGACCGACTATTGCTGCTTCTGCCGCTGTCCAGATCTGCTCTCTCGGCTCAAACACGGGTCTCCTTCTCTTCTCTGCTGAAATACAGATCTTCAATGTTCTGCTGTACCGATCTTGTTTTGTGTTGGACTTCCGATCGGATTTCAAAAAGGGGGGCTTCCTTCTCTGCACATGAACTTAATCACCGATCCTATGTCGGGATTCCTCGACTTGAACAGCCAACAGGCCCAGATCTGTTCACCGTTGCTCGAGCGAATGGCCCTAGTCAGTGCCAAGCAACCATCCCCTTTCAATCGGTGCTTCACTGGTCTCACACCTTCGCATTCCATTGTGTCTTCAGACGTGGTGGCTTCGTGTCTGGCTCAGTTTAAAAAAAAAAAAAAATGGTCTCAGACAAATTTAACTGTAGGCCATCGTTGGTTGTTGTTGGTGACTTCAATTCTACTCCAGGAGCTCTTCGATGACCTCACTTACATGAAGTGAAGAACGGACAATTCCATTGTGCAGTGTATGTGCATCTCTTGGAGGAGAACCACCTTTCACTAACTGCACTCCAGATTTCACCGATACCCTTGACAGATAATCTTTGCAGAGCTTGTTTGGAATAGAAGATTGCCAAAATTCCAAGTTATTGTGATGCACAACCAGCCCTTCTCTTCCACTGTTAGAGTTATTGAGCGGGATGTCAGGTGCAAATTTAAACAACTCCCTTGGATTGTTGTCGACGGAGGAAATCGTATTGTTGATTCAGGCTTTAGTCGTTTCTGGCAGCATTGGTGGTCTGGGTTCAGACGTTTTCGGTGATTCTGGTTCAAAGTACTCTGATGGCTTCTTGAATTCCAGTTCAAGCCGTTTGGGCTCTATTTGCTTCACTCAATTTTCTGATCTGTTTATGGTCAAGATTCACTACTTCGGTGTTTCAACTACCAATCATGATTCATTCCTTTGATGTTTCTTCTCGCCACAATCTGCAAGTTATGTGCCAAGAAGAAAGGGAGAGAGTTGAAGAAAGGGACACACATTGTCCTTCTCCTCCTACTCAGTTGCCTTTTGAGCTCGGCCTTATTTTGTCGTTTCTCAAAAATGAGATAGCATATTTTGGACACATGTCCATTTATTGTGGAATTCATCCACTCATTTTATTTGGAGGACTGATTCGTCCCCAAACCATTTGCTGGCCTTTCCAAGGTTACAGCCTCATTTGCTGACCTTTTATGGTTACAGCCCCATTTGCTGGCCTTTTAAGGCTTCAACCCTCATTTGCTGGCCTTTCATGGCTTCAGCCCACATTTACTGGCCTTTTATGGCTTCAGCCCTCATTTGCTGGCTTTTCATGGCTTCAGCCCACATTTGCTGGCCTTTATGGCTACAACTATTGTTCACTGGCCTTCCGATCTAATTGATCGATGTAATGGCTTCAGTCCCTTATTTTTCAGGTCATTCGTCGCCTGCATTTATCGCATATTGCGATCACTATTTTTGCCGGACAACTGTCTTACAGCCACTGCCGTCGTCCGTGCTGAGTTCTTTGTTTCAGGCCGCCATCTGTGTTTGCCGCCTGTCATTTTGCAGCCATTCAACGCTGCCACTTCAACAAGTTTTGCAGCCAATCAGTGTGCTGCTTCATTAAAGCTTTGTGACCAGTCAGTTGCCACTTTTGCACTTCACCTGGTGTTTCTTCACGTTCCAAGCTTTGCGTTCATCCACGCTTCAGCTTGCGGGGGAGTGTTGAAATATATTTAGATTATCCTAATTCTAATGTAATTAGGATTCTAGTTTAGGTTTACCTCTAATTAAGAGGTGTATTTGACTCATAATTAGTTAAGTATTTGAGTCTGATTATAATAGCCCTATGGTCGGATAGAAGCTATATATACATGTAATAGTTTAGATATTCAATACAACTTTCTCTTTTCTGACAAGAGGAAACACTGCAAGAGAGAACTGTAAAAGCCTAGATAGAGAGATACACAGAGGACGTGTATATGAGAGGGTCGGGTCTTGTAGCAAACACAAGTCAATCATCAGTGGTAGGGCAAGGAGCAGTAGGGTGTTGTGCAGAATGCAACTTGTCCCAAGCAAGTGCGGTGAGCGGAAGTGGTAGAAAACTCAGCTACAGGTGGAGATAGGCCGAGAGCGGCCAGTGCATTGATGGAATGCTCGCCAAGGTGGAGATTGTTGGATATGTGGCTCGATTCCACTAAGAGAAAATCAAGGGATGATGAAGTGGAGACTCCTAATGCAATTGGTAATTGCTATAGTTGGGATGGGAGTCCAAAGAAGAAAGGGTTGCAATAACAATTACTGTTCATGGCAATTGCTAATCTAATGGGACACGACAGCTTCCAACTATTGTATCATACGTGAGTGGGATTGACACACAAGAATAGAACATGTTATTCTTAATAGAAGGACCAACTACACAACATCTGTAATGTTCGAGGAGTACGTTGGGATGTGCTCGGGGAACACAGGAAGTGTAGAGGACACTGAACATAAGATGGGTTCTAAGCATGAGAGTGGTAAGAAGAGGGGTGTACAAGCGCTCGGGACTTCAGGTTTGGGCTCTAAATTCAAAGGAGTCATTATATTTTAGTTGTATTCTTTCTCTCATAGTGAAGATTTTTGTCGCTTCGTGGACATAGGCCAGATGGGCCGAAACACGTAAAATATCTTCTTATGTGCTTGATTTATTCCGTTAATTTATTTATTTTGGTGTGGGTTACTTGCTAATTTTCCCAACATTACAAAGTTTGTTCCTACAATTAAACTGATATCTACTACTCTTGCAAAATTTGAATCAAGTTGATGGTTCAAAGAGGGCTTCATGTTGTCAGCGTTGGTTGGATTCGGACAGCTGCGAGCTATTGGAAGCAAGTATTTCTCTGGGAAGTGACATTAAATTTGGCATGTCAGATTAGAAAATATATGTGCTTGATATGGTTTCAAAGAGAGATCTGGGATATTTTTGAAGGGACTGCTAGAGATATTTGAATATCGGATCACATCAATTATGAAAGAGTGATGATCATTTTCTGGTGGGCCTTTTCTACCTCTCTGAGAAAGTTTAGACTGGTATTAGATAATTTTTTTTCTTCAGTTTGAATTATGAGTCTAGGATTAAGTTTTTTTTTTTTTTTGGTGTTGGTGTGGGGGGTGGGGGGGGATGGGGATGGGGGCGTGGGGGGTGGTTTGAAATCATCAAGAAGAGAAGTTTGTGTAGTGAATTAAAAAAAAACACCACTGAAAGAGAGAGAGAGCAGGACGAGAAAGAGAGAGAGAACGAGAAACGAAGGACTACATAGAAAAAGCAGGAGGAGAGAGATCGAAAATTTTACCTAGAAAATTTTAAAATGAAAGAGAGAGAGAGGAGGACGAGAGAGAGAGAGCTGAGACCCAGGAAGAGAGAGACAGAGAGCATCGGTTGAGAGGAGGGACTGCTGCGTGCATGCGAACAGAGGGAAAAGAGACCACCTTAGCGTTTGAACAAAGGGGAAAGAGACCGCCTTGTGCGACTGCTGCATTTTGGATTACTGCGTGCGAAGAGAGAAGGCGTTTTTATAAAAACCAAATGCAACGGGAAACAAGAAACTAGAGAAAAGGCGGATGGAACCAAGAAGGGCGCAAAATCGGGATTTCAGTTAATTTCGATGCACAATAACTTTGAAAGAATGGAGAGAAGATAGGAAGGTAAATGGGAAAGGGTTGTGGACAAGGAAGCCACAATCGTTGGGAAAGTAGGAAGTTTGGCAAAAATCAAGGACCTTAGTGGTGTGAATGAGGAAGGACATGGTAGTGTTGGCCTTATGTAACCCCACTTACATGGCATGTGTCTAAGCCTAGGAACTGTGGAGAACTTTGTGGAAATTGGCTTGGAAGCATGCTTTGAACGAATTTTGCATTCTTTTTAATTTCCTTATTTTGTAAGACCCCACCATATTATAAATAAGAGTGGAAGCCCCTACTTGAAAATTTGGACTTCGGGATAAAATTGAACCAAGTTTTCTTTGGAACTTCTTCTTTAATCGGTGAGTTTAATTTTCTTTTGAATTTAAATTTGTTATTGTGTTGAGTTAATTTTTATTAAAATAATTGGATTGTTTCAATTGCATTTTGAATTTGAATTTTCAATTAGTGCATTTTTTATTATCTAATTAAAATTGGATTCCACAATTCAAAATAATTCATTAGAAGCTTCTTTGAGTTTTAATTCGAATTCGAGCTTGATTAGAGTTCATGTATGTTTAAATTTTATTGCATTTAATTCAATTAATTAAGTGCGTTAAAATTCAACATTCGAACTTCCAATTCATCATTCAAATTAAATTCCTAGGACATCTAATTTCTTTGGCGAATTTGACTGAATTAAATTAATCCCATCGAGACTAGTCTCATCTTTTATTTTCTTCAGTGTTTCAGAGAATTTGAGAGAAGATTCTTTGGGGCTTCAATCTTTGAAATCCTTAATTCGGTTTGAAAAATTCGGATCTAAAATTTATCAATACAAAAAATAAGAAACCCAAGAAAAACCTCTACATCATAAATTCTTATGAAAACATTTTTTGAGAAAAAAAGTCCATTAAAATTGATTTTCCACTATATATATACCATTAGATTGAATTGAATATTTGAAACCTAAATGACATGGTTTCACTTCTCAAATCAATGTGATTTTCAATAGGCATCCTTCATGCCATGCATAAATATAAGTTGAGTCCTTGGTTAAGTAAGCCCTAGTCCATTGACAAGAATTTGTAAAGATATGAGAATTTAACTTTTGAAATTACTCTCTAAATATAGACTCGTATCTACTTTTTTTTATTACAATCAAATCCCAATTTATCTACAAAAGTAATTTCAAAATTCAGGTGTATCTAAAAATCAATGTAATTACTTATTTCTAAACATCTATAAATAGAGGTAAGGCAACCATGTCTACAATCACTGGCAGGTAGGCAGGTAAAAGAAAGAAATGACTTTCAGTGGGTTCTATTTTATGAAGAAACTTATAGTGGCTCTTATGCTGGGGATTTTTCTATTATCATTAACTGGTAAGCTTCCAAATGTTCCTCATGAATTAATTATTATTTTTATATTCTATTGTTTCTCATAAATCTTAAATATTGCTATTCGATTTGAAAATGCAGTGACATAGTTTTCTTATGTTCTATTGTTCTCATAAATCTTAAATATTGATGTTCAGTTTGAAAATGCAGTGATATAATGATTACCATATGCAAGTAAATCTAGGGCACAAGGGTTCATGTTTTACTCATTTTATGTTAAATTCAGTCCTGCCAAAATGATTTTTTCCCTTTTAAAATTTAAATTCAATGTTTTAAATTTTTCATTTTATGCATCATAATCTTTGGATTAATCATAATAGGCCAAAATATTTATCCAATAGTTCATTTTTAATCTTAAAAAAATCAATAGTTAACATCATTCATTGGATTACATTTTTGACAGTATGATAGCCACAATGATAATCTATCCATCTATATGATATTTGTGATTATCATATGGGACCTACTATCTAATAGGACCCATCAGAACACCAATGCTTTTCAGCCTTGAATATATATATATATATTTATTTAATTCTGCATTTTGTGATAATTAGCTTAAGAATTGGTTTATTTGGTGCAGCCCAAGTTGCTGATTCTGAATCTGAGTGGTATTGTCAAAGACCATGTTCGGACATTGCAATGTGTAACAGTAACTGCCACAACAGTGGATTTCCGGGAGGAGGAAAATGTATTGATCCATCTATAACCAAGGATTGTAATCCAGGCTCGACGCCTTGTAATTGTTGTTGTTCTAATTAGTCACCTCATCCCAACGTCATCTGAAGGAAAATAAATAATGGAGTGGTGCTCTGGTGTTCAATAAAATGTAATCAAATTTCCTCCTTTGTTTTAAATTTGATTTCAGAGCAATTATATCAATGAGTGTATATATTTTATGCTAGTATTTATACCATAGATCATTTTAAACATTTTCTCCCTTCGTAAAATGAAAAGAGATGTAAATGTAAATCAATCACAAATCAATCAAATTTAGATAAAATATAGATAAGATTCTCATTTGTATCAACTTCAATTTTTCTTTTTTCTTTTTATAATTTAACTTCAAAAGATAATCTCAACAAACAAGTTTAGATAGTCCGTGATGCTAGTGCCGTATCCTCCTAAATCTCATGAAACTTAAATTCGATGTTTGATTTGAAAATGCATTGATATAATTATTAGCATATGTAGGAAAATCTACAAAATTCCAGAACACAAGGGTCTCACATGGACCCATTTTATATTAAATTTAGTTTGCTAAAATTATTTTTCCCTTTTCAAGACTTAAATTATTAGGCTTCAAAGTAGAATGGGACAATTTTCATTTGATGTATCAGAAACATTGTAATAATGATAATAGGTCAAAATATTTATCCAACACTTCATTTTTAATCTTAAAAAAAAAAAAAAACAATAGCTAATATCATTCATTAGGTTGCATTTTTTACTATGATAACTTCAATGATAATCTATTCATCTGTATAATGTTTGTGATTATCGTATGGACCTATCATCTAATAGAATCCATTAGAATACCTATGCTTTTCAGCGTGGGCAATATATATATTCTATTTAGTTCTGATTTCATGATAATTATCTTAAGAATTGGTTTATTTGATGCAGCCCAAGTTTCTCCATCTATGTGGTATTGTCAAGGGTCATGCTTAAACGTTGTGCCGTGTCTCAGTTACTGCCACAAAAATGGACATAAGGGAGGAGGAAAATGTATAAATCCATCTACAATCAATGAATGCAATCCAGGCTCACCGTCTTGTGATTGTTGTTGTACTTATCAGTCACCTCATCTGAGCTTCATCTCAAGGGAAATTAATAATGGAGGAGTTGTTTTAGTTCTAGATGTTTAACAAAATGTAATAAAAAATTTTTGCGTGCAAACAACAATTTGAAATTTAGATTCAGGTTTTTAAGTCGAATCACGGATTTCGATGAAGAAATCCGAAAGGGGCATTTTCGTGCTTTAACACGGACGAGGAGTGGTGAGTCTAAACATGCACAAATTAACACACTATAACTCGAATCAGGCTCGAATGAGGAGAAAACTCGAAGAACTCTCTAATCAATTTAATTTAATTGTGGAATCTCCACTTTAATTAGAAAATGGAAAGTAAATGCAATCAATGAAATTTAAGCCCATGATGCAATTGAAGAATCCCATTTAATCTAATAAAAAAATAATTCAACACAAAGAAATTAATTTCAAAAGATGAAATGAAGTACTCATCGAGTCGGGGGTTGAAGCTCACAACTTTACTAATATCCAAATTATCAAAAGTCTAAGACTCTGAGTACAATCTAATGGCCAAACCATGAATTTATATGCCTTATTTGCTTAAAAGTAAGTAGTAAAATGCAATACCCAAAATCGATTAAGTTGGTGGAAAAACCAGCCCACACGCCTCCTCTGTATAGTGTATGTCTTCCTATATTTTACTTGTGACTCTTTATGGGGAGGGTTTGGTGTGAAGTGTGTGGTCTATTTGTTTATGCATTTGGACTGCACTCCTTTTTAGTCATGAAAAGTGCAGTTTATCGTTTTGTATCTTTTTTGTGGGTTTAAATCTCTTACGTTGTTTTTTGTATTTTATTTTTTTCTTGACATAATATATCCATTTTGATTACTCTTACAAACAAATCTAGTACTAGTATGAGAAAAAAACATAATAGGAACCACAACAATTAGAAAAATAGATAATGAAACTTATAATTGAAGTCGTGGAGACCAAAAACATCTCACTTGTGAATTGTGATAATATTTCCTTCGCCAAATTTAATATAGAGTACAGTGATAACATAGAAGGGTAATGCTACTGTTTCTTCTTCATTTAGCTCAATACATAATAGATACATTAATAATACTAGCTCTATCACATATATTAATTGCCATCGGGTTATTAGAGCAAACATAGTTAGATAAAAAATGCAACTAAGAACGATGAATATTAGATTTAGATTTGAACTTTATATTTAACAAATTAGGAAGACCTAAAATTTGTATAAGAATCCATTTATTTTGAGTCAAATGTTTTGAATTTTTGAATAATACCATTAAATATCCCTAATGAGTTTGGTTCTTTTAAAGTTAATAATGAACTTGATTTAAATGTATATTAATTTAAAAGATTGTGACTTTTTATCCTTCACTTTGGTGGTGTTAAAATGTGTCAAATTTATTAAATTAGAACATAAAAAGAGAAAAGTTGGCATCATCTACCAAGCTCACAATTTTCACAAAATACATTTATGTAGTTCATTTCTTGGTTTCCATCGTTGATGATGGCTTTGATCATATCGGATGGTTAAAAACCAGTTTGATGGGAGGTTTTGATAAAAAAACATAAGGCCCAGAGGTTCTTAAAATCATCTACAATCTATCAGGGCCGTATAGACACAAGTTGAGGCCTAAGGAGAAAATCCTAAACGGGGCCTTCTTGATATTTAATATATTATTATAAATAATATTTAATTAAAATTTTAATTATATATAATAAAAAATTTATCTAAAATCTACTTTTCTTGCTTTTTGAGATGCAAAATTACTAATTAAAGTTTTGTATTCAAGTTTTGCTAAAATTTCATGTCAATTGATAATATGGCTAATTCACTTAATCTTTCTTGTGACATTGTTGATCGTAGATAAGATTTTATCAATTTTAGTTTTGAAAAACTTCTTTCTGCACAAGCAACTGTTACAGGTATTGTCAATAATATTCGGTATGCAATATCAGTATTTGCAAACGAATCTAGTCTTTTATTATAATTTAAAATTTCAATTGGAATTATTTCTGTTTGTAAAATTTCTCTTTAAGACTTTTAACTCTGAAAACAAATTTAAACCATCTATATCTGAAACCTCATTATGTTTCAAAAGACATTCAAGATTAAGACAATATTTTTTCAAACTATCATCATTTAATGATTTTAATTTTTTTAAATCAAATAAAAAACCAAAAACATCTTCATATTTTTTAAATTGTTCAAACCTATTTTGAATTGAAGAAATCGTTTGATCTACTGTATATAAAAAATAACTAACTTTAAAAGATTCTTCGGCCGATTGCGTTGACTCATCATTGACATTTTCATCAAACTGTTTTTTTCTACGAATTTTACGTCTTTCATTAAATACAGGTTCTATATCCATTTTAGTTGCAATCTCTTTCGCTTCAGTCATAGCTAATGTAAACCCATTTTCTCTATACTTATTAAAAAAACTAATAAGACCTTCTAAGTTATCTATAGCAACATCAATATGCATATTTTTAGATTATAAAGTTTTATTAACTAAGTTAACAGCAAATAATATATCATACCAAATAGTCATACCTAATAAAAATTCAAAATTTCTGATCTCATATATAGCTAAACTTTCAGCTTCACTTCTTGTTTTAGGGACTTCACTAGTTTCTGCTAATTGAAGTAGAGCATATCTAATTTCTGGAGCTTGATATTTTATCGCTTTAACATTTTCAATACGACTTTTCCAACGTCTTTATGACAATGACTTTATAGTTAAAGTAGATACATTATCTTGTAAAATTTTCCACCGCTTTGTAGAAGAAGAAAATAATGTATATATACGTTGTGCTACTCCAAAAAAAGATATAGCTTTAGGACACGAATTTGCCATATCACGAAGTACCAAGTTTAAATTATGAGAACCACATGGTGTGTAGAAAGCTCTAGGATTTATATCTAATAGGTTTTTTTGTACACCTTTTTGTTTTCCTTTCATATTTGATCTATTATCATACCCTTGTCCTCTTACATCATTAATATCAAGTCCTAAATTTTTTATTACATTTAAAAGTTCACTAAAAAGCCCTTTTTCAGATGTATCGTCTACTTTTAAAAATTCTAAAAACTATTCTTCAATTTTTATTGGATCTATTGAAACATTCATGCAACACAATATTAGAGTCATTTGTTCTTGGTGACTTGCATCCGGAGTACAATCAAGTATAATTGAATAATATTTGCTTCTTTAACTTTTTTAATAATTGTACTTTTAATTTCACATGCTAAAATACGCATTAATTCATTTTGTATATTATGTCCAAGATAATGATTACAGATTTCACAATTTTTAATACGACGAAGATGTTCTTGCATTATTAGATCAAATTTTGCAATCATTTCAATTAGACCTAGAAAATTTCCATTATTTTCTTCATATATCTTGCTATTATTTCCACGAAATTGTATGTTATTTTTAGCAAGATCTTCCACAACAACAATAATTCTTAAGAGTACTTTTTTCCAATGTTCTTTCTTTTTGTTAATCTGTTCTTTAATATCTTTATCGATTGTCTTATTTTTTAACAATCTTGATTATAAATCAATCCAACTTTTCATATCCATAATATGCTCATTTGTTAGTTCGTGATCTTTAAGCTTAGAATTAAGATTTTTCCAATCTCTAGTTCCATTTGTAACTAACACACTTGTACTCGGTTTTGAATTAAACAACTTGCAACAAAAACAAAATACCAAATCCATCTCTTTTGAATATACTATCCATTTTCTATTTTTCTTTTCTCCATTTGATAATACTCTAGTATAATAGTTAGTAGAGAAATGCCTAGAGTTGTTATCCATAGGAAATTTTATATTTTTATCTCTAATTGGACCTCTTTCTACTAATAAATCTCTTATTTTTGTATCTATAGTTTCCCATCGTCCTCGATCATAACTAATTGTAGAAATGGAATCGGTTATTTCATTTTCTTTTCTTATTTCTTTTTCTTCTAAATTTTTAAAAGTATCATTATGAATCTGTTCATTGTCATTTTTTTCTACCATTAGTTCATCATGTTCTAAATCTATTAAATGAATTTGTTGTTCATTTGTTAAATCTTCATTCAAATTACTTGTTAAATTTTGTTTATTGCCACTAATAAATTTATCAAGAGCCCCTCTTTGAGATTGAACTAATTTTTCTATTCTTTTTCTTTTTTGAAGTTTTTGAAATCCAGATTCATATTTTTTTAGTAGACATATTTATGATTAAAACACAATTATAAATAAGACGAAAACCTCTAAGATTACAAATAACTAAAAAAAACTAAAATTGAAAGGTTAAAGAACAATAGAACCTGGCACTGTGAAAATACGATAATTGATGAATAGTTGTAAGGTCCTTTATAGCTCTATTACTCTACCAATTCACCTCTAAATTAAAAGTCACAGCTTTATCTGCATGGAAAAATAAAGGAAAAAAATAAAGTTTCATGGGTAATCAAGGCAATGGAGTAGTTTTTCATATTCGTATCAAGGCAATGGAGAAATAAAAACCAATTAAGAAAAGCAATTATAGGAAGTCAGTTGTTGCAATGATATCATCTAAATAAGGCTGACATGCAAGACCTGATTTGTATATTCAAGCATCCTCCAAACACTGAGCACTAAACTGTGGATGGGCAATACCTCAAAAATACATTAAGCATAAGGACAATTCCACAAATTTAGGGACTTCTGCCTAATGACCTCAGTAGTTAGTTAGCCTTATTTTTGACCACCAGCTAGTAATCACCCATAAACTCCTCAAATTAACAATTGATACAATTGAGGCAGTGTGAAAATATCAGAAGTATGTGTTGGCCTGTTAAGTAAATACCTCAAGGATACCCTCATTATCCAAAGAAAAAAAAAATAGGAGCATGTGTGTTGGCAGCCAGAATGCAACAAATCTCGGAAGAGAGAGAGGGAGGGGGGATTAATAATAGTAGAAAAATAGATCGCATTACTAATCAACAATGAAATGAAGTCCCAACAGCAAGTTGTGAAGAGATACTGGTCTAGAGATGCTACATGAAACAGGATAGAACAATGTTTTCAAAGTGACCAACGATCACAAACTGCTGGCAGTACCAGATCCACCCTCTATTTAGATTTTATTTTAAAAAAAAACTTAAATCGATGGTGAATATGCATCATTTCACTTAACAGAAATGGAACTGAAGTGTCTCATCTATAACATATTTTTAGTGCTCATTATCACAACCAAACGGAAGTGTGTTTGAGTCCATGTTACTGTCTAAAAATAAATAAACAAACAACATACTAGTCAGAATTATTTTAAATGACAAGAGCCTACAACAAAGTTGGGATCATAAAGGTTGAGGGTTCAAGCCATACAAGCATCAAATAGATAGGCAGTTGGAACATGGAAAACAATTTACCAAATCTAATTATGTGTGCCCAACACTAGATAGATGGGATGAAAAGCTTTAATGAGAATGAGGATGATTCTTGCTTGAAAGTGTCTTACCATGCTAGGACTTTTTTAGTTCCATAAATCATGTTTCAAGCATGCTGAATGTAACAAGACTCAACATTCAAAACACAGCAAGAGACTATTAATAACTACAAAAATCTCATTCCATATCATTTCTTTCATACATTTCTTATGCCCAAAGTATAATAAAGATATTACAAGTAAAAGATAGAAAAAGTAACACAACAAGACCTAAAGCATATTTTCCAAGTACCTCAAAAGTATCCACTACCAATTACCAGTATTGGTATCGTTTCATACCTGAAGTAGTTATGTTTAGAGTATAAAAATATTTGGTTATTTGAGGCTTTGCTGGTTGGATTGTGTATGTTCATGTGTGTGAAAATAGGTAAAGTCTAGCAATTTACACAGACAAAAGTAAATTAGAAATAGACGAACTTCTCACAATGCTGGTTGGAGCTGTACCTACTTTCAGCTCAGAAATGCTGCATACCAGCTTTTACCAACTCACATTTCTTTCATGGGTAATCAAGTTTCCACGAAAATAGCTTAGAGAAACAGAGAAAATAGCAGAGGGAGAGAGAGAGAAGGAGATGGGTGTTGTAAGACTATACCAACTGATTTGAAAATAACTATAACAATGTTTTTATCTAAAACTATAAATAGATTTGAAGATTTCTTTTCCTTCATTTTCTTTCCCTCTTTTTCAGAGAGGGGAGGGGGCGATTTGGTTAAGAGATGATATTTTTTTTCTTTTTCCTTTGCAAGAAAGAAATTAAACCCAAATGAGAGAGAGGAGATACAAGAGAAAGCAATTAATCAAATTATCCTGATCTAAAACAAAACCAAGAACAAATGCAGGCTTTGCTATGTCTACTCATCACAATCCAATAGACTTAAAATGCACGACACAGCAAGAAAACATCCAAAACCCATCTCAAGAAAATGAAAGTAGAAGATAATAAAAAGTGCCCACATGAAATAACAAACAAATCCAACAGAAAGAAAGTGTCAGAACTGAAAAAAAAAAAAAAAAGCTCAAAAAACAGAGACTGGGAGATGGATATACCTTAAACACAAGAACCCAAGACAGGGTTTTGTCTCTCCTTCTCCAAATCTGACAAAATGGGTTCTTCTAAATCTATCTAAAGATTCTAGATTTAGGATTCCAATAACTAGAGGAAACGGAAGCTAACGCACTTGACAAAGTCACAGAGCTGCCGCAGTACTATAGACACAATCATGCAATTGAAAGGTGCAGCCATGCAGGAGTGTCTCTGAAAATGGTTTGCTACAGAGAAATTCCTTTCGAGAGAGAGCACTAAGAGAGGAGAGCGAGAGAAACCAGCGAGAGAGTCAGAGAGCGAGAGAGAGCCAGCGAGAGAGAAGAGAGAAGAGAGAGCAGCTGGGCATGGGAAAGTTTTTATCCAGATTTTTTTCCCTTTTTTCCCGTTACCTATTTTTAGGTTTTGTAGTGGGCCCCTAATTCTAAGTGAAATTTTTTTTCCGAAGGCCTAATGAAAGGCTTTTTTAGGGGGGGCCTAAGGCGACCGCCTTGGTCGCCTTATGATGTAGACGGCGCTGCAATCTATTTAGCTAGACATGCCACTCTCCATCAATTTACTCAATGTGGGTGGATTGGGAGGTTTACACATCGAGATTAGTCTCACATTTAATGTGAGGGTAAGAATACACATATTACAAACAAGACTATAAAAGACATTCGCATTAGAATTTAAGACAATACGCAATCGACTATCTACTTAGCTACTCAGAAATGAATAGAGAATGCATGAATTTGTGCTAATCGGAAGAAACTAACTCAACTAAACCAAAGCTAAATAGGTTTAACTACTCAAACTCAACATGTTTGTTAATTAATTTTTCATTACATAAATTTAGAGATAAATAAATATAAAGATATTGAAAATAAAAAAATAATTCTCAAGAAGTCACTTTTCATAAAAAATTCAAAATTTAAATTCATTTTTCTTTTGGAATTTATTTTTTCTAAAAAATCAACAACATACTTTAAAATAACTTCCTTTTTCCATCACTTAAAAAAAACAATGTGATATACTTTTCTTTTTCTCCTAAAAAAGTATGAATGAAAAGAAAACTTACTTTCTCATTAATATATATCTTTTCCCATTTAATAGGCATCTCTCAAATACAAATTCTTCCTTTATGGGACCCTTGTTTAGAACACAATTTTTCTTCCATTAATCGACTTCATCAATTAGGACTTATCACCGTTAAAATTCACCACAAAACTTTCAAGTCTTGTCAAAGTAGGAGATGTTAGCGTTATCCGGAAACAAGAAAAATCGAATGAAAAATAAACACAAACCAACCCAAGAGATTTAACGTGGTTCGGCCCCACTCGGCCAGGCCCGGCCTTGCCTATAGGCGAAGTAGGCTGGAGCCTAGGGCCTCCAAATAGGCAGTACCTCCAAAAATATATATAACTTTTAAAGGCCCTCGAGCCTGACCCAATATCCCCCCAATACCCATTCGTTTTCGCGGTCCGCGTTCCGCGTCAGCGTGCGGAACGCAGTTCCGCCGCACGCTGCGCCTATTTTCGAGTTCCGCGTTTCACACGTGTGGAACGCGCAGTTCAGCGTTCGCACGTGCAAAACGCACAGTCCCGAGTCTGCACGTGCGAAACTCGCAGTCCCTCGTACGCACCCGCGGAACGCGCAAGCTCGTTCGCACTTGCAAAACGCGGTTCCGCGATTCCACGTCGAATCTGTACGTTCGCGTTGAGTTGCGCTATTTTCGCGTTTCTTTTCCCGTTCGTCTCTCATTCCACGTTTTCTATCGCTTTATATTTCTCTTTAAAATAGTTAAAATACACACCTATTTTTAAATCCAAAAATACCAGCAGTCTCTCCTCTCCTCTCCTCTCACTCTCGCTCTCCTCTGATCTCTCTCTCTGTTCTCTCTCGCCTTCAGCTTGCTAAGTTACAGATTTCATATTTGTAGGTATTTTTTTCATCGATCCCGTCATTTTGAATTCATCATGGATGTTTGAGATCTGTTTTGAGTGTTTAGTGTTTTATTTTAAATAAAATAATAAAAAGTAAAAAAATAATAAAATATGAAATAATACATTTATACAATTTCTCAATTTCTCAGCATGTATTATTTCCTAATTAACTCCTGTCCTATTTATCTATAATCTATTTGTCTAATTTTATCATTCGAAAGATACACGGTTAAAGCGTCTATGTTCAGTGTTTTATTTTAAAAAAGATAATAAAATATGAAATAATACATTTAAACAATTTCTTAGCATGTATTATTTCCTAATTAACTCCTGCCATATTTATCTATTTGTCTAATTTCATCATTCGAAAGATACACTTTTAAAGCTTCTATGTTCAAACCATTAATTTAAAATATTTAAATATTGAGTTTATAAAATCTACTTATTAGTCTAAAGACTAGGTAGATTCCCTAATTCAATTGATTTTCCTATGCTTTTCTATTTTTTCGAAAATAGGATTTTCCTATGTCATTTAGTACAGTCAATTGATTTTTTTTTTGTCAAATACATTCTAAAAACTTATTATATATCGAGGAATAATCTTATATTTTCATCTTAATAGTAAAAATAACTTCAAATGTCTTTATTTAAAACATGTGGGATCTACTTCTTACAAATTTAAATCATTCAAATAAATCAAATGAGAGAATTATGATAAGTTTTATAGAATTTTTAATCAAATACTTTCTAATTGATCTATTTTACACTGGCTTAAATAGTTTCATAAAATCTAAAAAAAATATATGTATTCTTGCATTTAAATTAGATTAATAGCCCTATAATACTTTGTTATAAATTTGATTTTTATATTTTATTTGGATATTTTACACTATAAAAAAAATATATATATATTTTTTTTGTGAGTGTATATAAAGGCAAAGGGCCCTATTTTAAGAGTTCGCTTAGGGCCTCTGAAATGTCAGGGCCGGCCCTACACCCGGCCTAGGTCCACAGAGCTTGTAATAGTTTTATTATTAGAAGAATAAAAGAAAATTACACAAGTTTAATCCAAAAGCAAGAACACAGCAAAACCTGGACTTCAATGTCAGCAGTAATAAGACTGCATGGCAGTATTCTTCCCTCTTACTGCTATAAGGAATCCACTCAGTTTATGTAGTATTCCAACCTCGCTAGATGTTAACAGCACCGACGTCCTTTGATATATTTTCTTCTTCCGACTGTTCTCGACTTTGGCTGCCTAGAGGAATTCAGTTAATTCCCTCTCGTGCGTTGGAATACTGCGCCTCTAACGTCAGTTGCATCACCGTTAAAATTCACCACAAAAATTTCAAGTCTTGTCAAATTAAGGGAACGTGGAGAAAATGAAAATAGAGTTTGTATGCGGGAACATAGTGAGGATTGATTTAGATGAATGCAACTATTAAGTTATAAATTTATTAATGGGATTATACTAAATCTAAATGATGGATTTAAATGAAATGTCACCGGCATATCGATGTGTAATCTACTATTCTAAACAATTAGACAAGAAATTTATCAAAAGAGATAATGACAGGTGGTTAGAAAAAAGTAATTTTTTAAATTTATCATTTAAGACATGTTATTATAGTTTCCGATGTTTGATCAAGTCAAAATACTGTCTAATTTTTAAATTTTGTTCTCTTAAAAAATGGTTTCATTGATTGTATTGAATTTTTTTTTTCATGAGCATGATACTCAAATCAAGACATTTTCAATAGACATATTATCATCTTATTTGATGAATTCTATACCTAGATATACAGATTAAGAATACAGGTAATATTCCTTTTCTTTGATAAAGAGAAGGACTATTGGATTGAACTTTTTTTGTCTATGTCAGCAACTAGGGAGAATATTAAAAATGAGAGAGAGAGAAAAGACGGAGGCTTATGGGTTGCGTGTGAGGAACGGTATGTGTGTGGAGATATAATGTGTAGCTGACTCGGCCCATTTTGGTATGAAATGGTCACATTAAATAGTAAGCTTGTTTTGCTGATCCCCCACTTTCTGACGGAGTGAAAGGGACTCAAGATTGATTCACTCCAGCAACACATCAATAACTCTCACTTAAAATGAGAAAATAAAATTAGATTGACGAGTAGGTTTTTTTTTTTTTTAACATGGTAAAAGTAGAGACATTCACGTGCGTAGACAAAATTTCTACTATAATTTGAAATTTTTTACAACTTCAACGAATCGACATGTTCACCTCAACATTGCTTATTTCTCACTATCAGACAGAGTTTGATATTTGGTTTGCAATTTTATCTTTCCCTTCTTTAAAACTTGAGCCCACTTTGAAAGACCACCTCGGGTGCACGATCCCAATAATTGATGTGTGTAATTTGTTCTGAGAGAATCTAATTAAATGTGTACTCCATGATTCCAAGTTACATCTTATGAAGGTTCTTGGGTTTAGACCGTAATTGAATCTGAGAACACGGGTTTCTCATTGAAATCTATGGTTCAGCTTAGAACTCCGAATCTAAATTTCAAAGTTCAACTTGGCCTACATCGTTTTTTCTAATAATAATTTTATAAAAAAATTAAGATTTTCTTTTTATCTTGATACTTGACCACATTTAAATGGTTTCATCTGAATCAACCATTCATTTATGAGAGATCCACCCAACTTGTTCCAAAATCGAACCCATTTATTAAAAGGCGTAGATCAAACTTAGACCAACTCATTTATTCAATGGCTTGACCTAACATGACTAATTTTAAATTGGTCGATCAGAGCTATACTTCAAATTCACGTTTATTAAGGCAACCAAACAACCCATCAAAGCAAGATAGGTTGATCTATCCTAACTTGATCTATTTATTAATCAAATTTTCTACGTAAGTTATAGTGATAAACAAAGAAAGAGAGAAATTGATGCAGCCATGAGATTCGATAAACTCGACTCAGACCCGATCAAAGACGAGTTGGCCCAATTAGATCGGATTGACAAGTCTGGTCTTTGAATTCATGGTCAGGTCAATAGAGGAAAGATGGGGTCTAAACAACATTTTAATGGGCCCATTTGCAGGAAGAATGAAGTCCATTTAGGCAAGTTATGGGCCAAGGCCTATTTGGGATTGTTTTGTGCCTCCAAAGCCCAAGTTATCAAGCTCGTTTGCTGGCAATCAGGTGGACATCCGAGTCATCCATGGGAGGACATCCATGGGAGGACATGTCGTCACCTACGTGGAAGTCGCGTCACTGCCATGTCACCAAGGTATCCTAATTTTTCTTGCAAGTTGTGGGCGTGAAATATCAATGGAGAATTGGAAAAAAAACTCTTGTAATTTATTTTTATAATAGAAAATAGAATGGAGAGAAGATAGGAAGGTAAATGGGAAAGGCCTGTGGACAAGGAAGCCCACAATCGTTGGTGACCCCAGGAAGTAGGAAGTTTGGAAAAAATCAAGGACCTTAGTGGTGTGAATGAGGAAGGACATGGTAGTGTTGGCCGCATGTAAGCCTACTTACATGGCATGGATCTAAGCCTAGGAATTGTGGAGAATTTTGTGGAAATTGGTTTGGATGCATGCTTTGAATGAATTTTGCATTCTTTTTATTTTCCTTATTTTGTAAGACCCCACCCTATTATAAGTAAGAGTGGAAGCCCCTACTCGAAAATTTGGAATTGGGATAAAATTGAAGCAAGTTTTCTTTGGAACTTCTTCTTTAATTGGTGAGTTTAATTTTCTTTTGAATTTAAATTTGTTATTGTGCTGAGTTAATTTTAATTAAAATAATTGGATTGTTTCAATTGCATTTTGAATTTGAATTTTCAATTAGTGCATTTTTTATAATCTAATTAAAATTGGATTCCACAATTCAAAATAATTCATTAGAAGCTTCTTCGAGTTTTAATATGAATTTGAGCTTGATTAGAGTCCATGTATGTTAATTTTATTGCATTTAATTCAATTAATTAAGTGAGTTAAAATTCAACATTCTAACTTCCAATTCATCATTCAAATTAAATTCCTAGAATATCTAATTTCTTCGGTGAATTTGGCTCAATCAAATTATCCCATCGAGATTAGTCTCATCTTTTATTTCCTTCAGAGTGTTTGAGAGAATTTGAGAGAGGATCCTTTGGAGTTTCAATCTTTGAAATCCTTCATTCGAGTTGAAAAATTTGGATCTAAAATTTATCCATCAAAAAAAAAAACCCAAAAAACATCTACGTCATAAATTCTCATGAAATCATTTTTTGAGAACAAAAATTCCATTAAAATTGATTTTCCAATATATATATACCATTAGATTGAATTGAATATTTGGAACCTAAATGACATAGTTTCACTTCTCAAATCAATGTGATTTTCAACAGGCATCTTTCATGCCATGCATAAATATAGGTTGAGTCATTGGTTAAGTAAGCCCTGATATGAGAAATTTAAACTTTTGAAATTACTCTCTAAATATAGACTCGTATCTACTTTTTTATTACAATCAAATCCCAATTTACTTACAAAAGTAATTTCAAAATTCAGGTGTATCTAAAACTCAATGTAATTATTTATTTCTAAACATCTATAAATAGAGGTAAGGAAACCATGTCTACAATCTGTCACAGGTAGGCAGGTTAAAGAGAGAAATGACTTTCAGTGGATTCTATTTTATGAAGAAACTTACAGTGGCACTTATGCTGGGGATTTTTCTGTTATCATTAACTGGTAAGCTTCCAAATGTTCCTCATGAATTAATTTTTTTTTTTTTATATTCTATTGTTTCTCATAAATCTTAAATATTGATGTTCGGTTTGAAAATGCAGTGATATAATGATTACCATATGCAGGCAAATCTAGGGCACAAGGGTTCATGTTGTACTCATTTTATGTTAAATTCAGTCCTGCCAAAATTAATTTTTCCCTTTTAAAATTTAAATTCAATCTTTTAAATGTTTCATTTGATGCATCATAATCGTTGGATTAATCATGATAGGCCAAAATATTTATTCAATGGTTCATTTTTAATCTTAAAAATCAATAGTTAACATCATTCATCGGATTACATTTTTGACATTAGGACCCATCAGAACACCAATTCTTTTCAGCCTCGAATATATATATATATAATATTTAATTCTGCATTTTGTGATAATTAGCTTAAGAATTGGTTTATTTGGTGCAGCCCAAGTTGCTGATTCTGAATCTGAGTGGTATTGTCAAAGACCATGTGCGGACATTGCAATGTGTGACAGTAACTGCCACAACAGTGGATTTCCGGGAGGAGGAAAATGTATTGATCCATCTACAACCAAGGATTGCAATCCAAGCTCGACGCCTTGTAATTGTTGTTGTTCTAATTAGTCACCTCATCCCAACTTCATCTGAAGGGAAAAAAATAATGCAGTGGTGCTCTGATGTTCAATAAAATGTAATTAAATTTCCTCCTTTGTTTTACATTTGATTTTGTAATAGTCCAGATTTTCAATGCAATAAATATATTGGCTATGGCTATTATCTATTTTAATTGTTAAAAAATTAAGATTTATAAATGGAATGGATGTTAGATGGATAAAAGTTGGGGCAATGGCCCAAGTATGGTCCAATGGACCATGGATAGGATTAATTCTATTTAATTGGGTCAAATGCCCAATTGGGGCCCAATCGGTCAAGATGAATTGGGGTTTAGGGTAAATGGGTAAGGAATTGACTTGATCGGGTCATGGACCCAAATAAGATCTAAGGCATGGGGTTCACCTCATCAAGTGAGGTGGCAAGTGTAGGAGTGACATTAAAATGGCATAGCCAAGTGGGACCCAAGTCCACCTCATCAAGTGAGGTGGCGTGTGGACTGAGGCACATGTGGGGTTGGCTACCTTGGTCAACCATGGGTGAGTTCATGGGTGAATTAAAGAGGATCAAGTGAAGTGAGTTGAGTTGAATTATTTAATTAAAATCACCTAAGTTAGATGGAAATAAATCCAAGTGCTTGAGTTAGGAGATTGAGTTTCATTTAAGTAAGGTGAGTTGAATGGGTGGTGAGTCACTTGGCAGTTGAAGAGATGGAGTGAGTTAAAGGGGAGGTGGAGGGTTTCCATCTCATGGAAACCTTAGACACCAAAAACATTGGAGAGGGTGTGTGTGCCAAGTGTAAGGCATGTGTCCTCTTGGTTAGCCAACGGACACATGGGGAAGACTCCACATTGATGAAGGTGGTTGGGAGGTGAGGTCTTGTCCAAGAAACCCTAAGACAAGATGGAAAGGGCTCATCTCAACCCTCCCTTGGCCGATCCACCTTGAGACAAAAAGAAGTAGAGTGTTCCATCTCATGCACTGTCTCCCTCTCATCAAAAACCCTAGGGCCGACCTCTCTCCTTGAGACAAAAGAACTTAGAGTTTTCTCCCATTCTCTCATCCTCTCTCTCTCTCAAACCTTCACCTAGGCCGAACCCTCTCTTAGGGTTTTCATCTCAAACCCTCTCCCTCTCAAGCAACACTCTTTGGCCGAAGATCAAGGAGGAGGAAGAAAGACTAAGGAAGGAAAAGAACGGAGGAGTAAAACGGAGCGAAAGAAAACGGACGAGTCGTGGAATTGGTATGTACTCCTTAACAAGGTTTATAAATTAAAAGGAGGTTAAGGGAACCATGGTTTTGGCTATGGAATGGTCGAACCCATGGGGTTCCATATAGGATTGAAAGTGGTTGGCCAAAATGTTATGGGCCATGGATTTAAAATTCATCCAATGAATGAGATGGAAAAATGGACAAAACCCTAATAGGTAAGATAGGTTGTTAAGGACAATATGTATACATGCATGGTTAAGCATGAGAAATGATCAAAAACATGGTTCGGCCCTTGCATAGCCGAACCCTAATCTTGATATGAATAAAGAACCATATGCATGTTCAATATAAGGAATGGAGAATGATCAAAGATCATGGTTTGACCCTTGCATGGCCAACCCTAGATTTTATGTATAAGGACCATTAAGGACAAAAGGGATTGGATGAGGTTCGACCATGATGTATGGCCGAACCCCATTAAATGATCTAATCATAGATATGTAAATTTAAGAGGGAATGATGAACCATAGGGTTCGCCCATGTTGTATGGCCGAACCATAAGGTTCAGCATTGGTGATTTAAAATAGGTTTTAGTGATGAAAATGATGGAAAAATATGTATGGATCTAAAGTGGTTTTTAAATAATTAAACCATGGGCTATCAAGTAGGAAATGATGGAAAACAATGGACCATGGGTTCGGCCATGTTGTATGGACGAAGCTCATGGAGAAATATTGATGGACTTAAATGTGTTTAGACCATGAGAAGATGGAAACAAGGAACCATGGGTTGAACCATTTTGATGTATCATTTTGTAGATCTATGCATGTTTAAGAGATTGAATGATCAAGCTAAGAAATTGAGGGATTTATTATGGATCTATGTTTATGTTAATGAATCATTTATGGAGCTAAGTTATGTGTAAATAAGTTACGTGATTAACTATGAAAATGAATGGTGGCTAAGATGGGAAATGATAAAATAAGGAACCAAGTGTTCGGCCATGTTGTATGGCCGAACCCCATGAAGGACTTTCATGGACATGGGTGTATGATTAACCCCATGGATGATATTTCATAGACCTTTGTGGATCTAGGTATGATTGGATTAATAAATCAAAGAAGGCATGTTGTTGGACCCATTTTGTTTAAAATAAAACAAGGGTTAAAAAGGGGGTCAAAACCAAAGAGTGAGGTTCGGCCATGTTGTATGGCCGAACCCCACTAGTGAGTTTTGGTGGACAGTGGACAGTGGGTAGTGGACAGCGAGTAACCGGCTGATTTTAAAAATGAAATATTTATATGATTTTCCAAATGGTTAAGTTAAATTGAAAAGATGAAGAGAATGGTTTTAATCAATTGGAATAATTAATTTAATTATTTTATAGAATTTATTTAAGGTAAAAAGATTCCACAACCGGCGGCGCGATCGGTGAGCGGTTTTTGGACGAAAATGCAGGGACACAATATTTGGTCGTTGGTAGGATTCCTACCTTATTGAAAACCATGGAATATGTATATGTGATGTTTTTACTTCTATGTTAATTTTGCTAACAAAGTACTATGTTTCAACTATGGGATTTTAATGCTATGAAATTTATTATTACATAGCATATTTGTACTTGCATCTCATGCATGGCATGGGAGGGATCAAATGAGGGGAATCCACGCTCCATTCGGATTTCCGATAAACAACCGTGGAGAGGAATCCACACTAATTCCAATGGATGTATGATTGAATTGTAACCGGAGCCCACACTCCATTCGGTAGGACCGATAAGGCATTCGTGGAGAGAGATATACTGTGTTTGAAATGTAACCAGAGTCCACGCGCCGTTCGGTGGGACTGATAAAACATTCTTGGAGAAAGAAATACTGTGTTTGAAATGTAACCGGAGTCCACGGTCCGTTCAGTAGGACCGATAAGGCATTCATGGGGAGTCATGACAATACCTTGATGTGGATTATCCATCAAAAGGTATACTATGTGATTGTGATATGGATGATGAATGGGATTCATGGCATATGACACCCATGGCATGGCATTGACTTGCATGGTTTTGATATTATATATATCTTTGTGATTTTATACTAACCCATATGTTTGACCCTACTCGGAGTACCTACTAGGCACGTTGTCTAATGCCCTACTTCTACCTTAGATGATGACAAAAGAAATGGAGGGAGCGAAGGACGTGATCGGACCCAAGCTTAGGAACTTGGATGAGCTAGATCTATTTTATTTAAGTTTTTATTTTGGACATGTAATTTGAGTAATTAGCATGTTGGGACTGCAATAACTTAGTCTATTTGCTATGGTTTGGATTTTAATTTTGGATATTTTAACTTAAGTTGATTATTATTAAGTGATGGACTTCCTTCCTATTTAAAATTGGATAGGATAGAACTCTATTATAATTCCGCACTATTTTTAATTCCGCAAGCTTAACCTTATCGCGTGTGAACTGTTTTAGTGGACTTAGTCCACACACACGTATAATTGGCCAGTTAAAAGCCGGACTTTAGAAGCTCGGACTTAACTCGCGTCGTGACGTCCCGCTCTCTCTTTTATTTTAAAAAAAAAATATATATATTCTGATTTTCGGCGAGTGAAAAAGGGCGGGACGTTATAGATTTCAGAGCAATTATATCAACGAGTGTATATATTTTATGCTAGCATTTATACCATAGATCATTTTAAACCTTTTCTCCGTTCGTAAAATGAAAAGAAATGTAAATGTAAATCAAATGCAAATCAGTCAAATTTAGATAAAATATAGATAAGATTCTCATTTGTATCGACTTCAATTTTTTTTTTTTTAATTTAACTTCAACAGATAATCTCATTTCAAACAAGTTTAGATAGTCCGTGATGCTAGTGCCGTATCCTCCTAAATCTTCATTTCAAATGTGATTTCCATGTCCTCTTATTTCTAGAAACATAACCTACTATTCGATTACTGAAATACAATGATTTAATATAATAAAATGCAAGACAAATGATGAAATGGGTCCTACGTAACGTGGATGTAGTGGCTTTGATCATATCCGGTTCGTTTGATGGGCCCAACAAGCTATGCAGCCTATACAGGACATTAGAACATGCACAAAATGCAATCGACTTTCTATTTAGCTAATCAGAAATGAATATAGAATGCTTGAATTTGTGCTAAATGGAAGAAAATAAACATGAAATGCCCAATGGATGATACATATCAGAAGAATTAAAATCCAAAAGTTCATTCAAAGGAAACTCTAAATGATGCTTCTTCCTCCTCTTTAGAAACACAGGTTTCAGCTTTCTTGTTTGTTAACTCATTTTTTCTTATTTATGGCAATTGTTAAATAATGATAAGAATATGTAAAGATATGGGAAATTTACCCTTTCTGAACATAAGAAACACTAAATATAGACTCGTATCTACTTTAAATTATTCCCAAATTACCCACAAAAGTAATTTCCAATTCTAGGTGTATCTACAAATCAAGGTAATCATTTACTTCTAAACCGCTATAAATTGAGGTAAAGCGAACATATCTACAATCACGAATAGGTAGAAGAGAAAAATGACTTTTGGTTGATCCTCTTCAATGAAGAAACTTGTTGTCGCTCTTATGCTGGGGATTTTTCTCCTATCATTCACGGGTAAGTTTCCTAATGTTCCTAATAAATTTTATTTTTTTTATATTTATTGTTTCTCATGAAACTTAAATTCGATCTTTGATTTGAAAATGCATTGATATAATTATTAGCATATGTAGGAAAATCTACAAAATTCCAGAACACAAGGGTCTCATGTGGACCCATTTTATATTAAATTTAGTTTGCTAAAATTATTTTTCCCTTTTCAAGACTTAAATTATTAGGCTTCAAAGTAGAATGGGACAATTTTCATTTGATGTATCAGAAACGTTGTATTAATGATAACAGGTCAAAATATTTATCCAATACTTCATTTTTCATCTTTAAAAAAAAAAAAAACAATAACTAATATCATTCATTAGGTTGCATTTTTTACTATGATAGCTTCAATGATAGTCTATTCATCTGTATAATGTTTGTGATTATCGTATGGACCTATCGTCTAATAGAATCCATTAGAATACCTATGCTTTTCAGCGTGGGCAACATATATATTCTATTTAGTTCTGATTTCATGATAATTATCTTAAGAATTGGTTTATTTGATGCAGCCCAAGTTTCTCTATCTATGTGGTATTGTCAAGGGCCATGCCCAAACGTTGTGCCGTATCTCAGTTACTGCCACAAAAATGGACATACGGGATGAGGAAAATGTATAAATCCATCTACAACTAATGAATGCAATCCAGGCTCACCGTCTTGTGATTATTGTACTTATTAGTCACCTCATCTTAGGTTCATCTCAAGGGAAATTAATAATGGAGGAGTTGTTTTAGTTCTTGATGTTCAACAAAATGTAATAAAATGTGATGCCTGCAAACAACAATTTGAAATTTAGATTCAGATTTTTAAGCCGAATCACTGATTTTGATGAAGAAATCCGAAAAGGGCATTTCCGTGCCTTAAACACAGACGAGGAATGGTGAGTCTAAACATGCACAAATTAACACACTATAACTCAAATCTGGCTCGAACAGGAGAAAACTTGAAGAACTCTCTAATCAATTTAATTTAATTGTGGAATCTCCACTTCAATTAGAAAATGGAAACTAAACGCAATCAATGAAATTTAAGCCCATGATGCAATTGAAGAATCCCATTTAATCTAATAAAAAAATAATTCAACACAATGAAATTAATTTCAAAAGATGAAATGAAGTACTCACCGAGTCGGGGGTCAAAGCTCACAACTTTACTAATATTCAAATAATCAAAAGTCTAAGACTCTAAGTACAATCAAATGGCCAAACCATGAATTTATATGCCTCATTTGCTTAAAAGGAAGTAATAAAATGCAATACCCAAAATCGATTAAGTTGGTGGAAAAACCAGCCCACACGCCTCCTTTCTTCTCAGTGAGATCTGTATAGTGCTTGTCTTCCTATATTTTACTGGTGACTCTTTATGGAGAGGGTTTGGGGTGAAGTGTGAGGTCTATTTGTTTAGACGTTTGGGCTGCATTGCTTTTTAGTTATGAAAAGTGCAGTTTATTGTTTTGTATCTTTTTTGTGAGTTTAAATCTCTTAAGTTGTTTTTTGTATTATATTTTTTCTTGATATAATATACTCTCTCTTTCCCAAATTAGTTGTCTTATATGGATTTTGAAATTATCCCAAATTAGTTGTCTCATTTATATTGGAGTAGTATAAAGTGTTGAAAATGGTTGAGATCACATGGAGTGCCAACCTTATATAAAGAGTTAATTAAAAAATACAAATATTTCAAATGAGACAACGAAAATGGGACGAATAGAGTATTCATTTTTATTACTCTTACAAACAAATCTAGTACTAGTATGAGAAAAAACATAATAGGAAGCACAACAATTAGAAAAATAGATAATGAAACCTATAACTGAAGTCGTGGAGACCAAAAACATCTCACTTGTGAATTGTGATAATATTTCTTTCGCCAAATTTAATTTCCTGTGGGAAGGGAAAGAGAAGACGAAGAAAATTCACTTAATGAATTGGGAAGTAGCTAGTGATTTGAGAGAGAGGTGGGTTGGGGATTTACAGTATTAGAGATAGGAATCATGCCATTTTTGAGTAAATGGTTGTGGAGATTCGCCTCGGAAAGGGAGGCCTTGTGGAGGAAGATTTTGATTGAGATGTATGGCGTGGGCGACTATGGGGGTTGGAGGTTAAGTAGTAGAGCTGCTAGGAAAAGGTCTTCGGCAGTAAAAGCCTTAATGAAAATTGGGAGTGGGGAAGGTAAGGTTGGAGAAGTGTTTCAAAAGGGGATTGGGTTGCTGGTTGGTAATGGTAGAAGGGTAGTGTTTTGGAGGGATATTTGGGTGAGGAAGAGGCCTTTAATGATTATTTTTCCCAGACTATTTAGAGTGGTTCAAAATAGGGAAGCTTTGATCAGTGATTAATATAGTGAGGTTAACGGTTTACTACAGTGGTCAATCTCTTTTAGGAGAATTTTGCGGGATTTTGAAGAAGATATCCACCAAGTTTTGATCGGAATCCTTTGAGATACCAGACTGTGGGTTGAGGATGATGACAAGTGGATTTGGTCCATGGAGTCGTAAGGGTCTTTCTCGGTTAAATCAATCCTTCGTTCGGCATATGCATTAAATTTGTCCTCACCTCCTATCTGCAATATGGCTTGGAACAATCTGATGCCCCCCTAGAATCCAATTTTTTGTGGACGGCCTTGAAAAAAATGGATCTTTGTGAGACACAATCTTAAGAGAAGACGCGTTATTCCAGACGAAGCTCCTTTATTGTGTCTACTTTGCGAGGTCGAGGAGGAAACTGTGGACCACTTGTTATGCAACTGTCAGTTCACATGGGTGGTTTGGGTTTCTTTTTTAAGGCTTTTTGGGTGTTCCTTGGTTCTTAGTAGTGGAGTGGAGGATTCTTTTATGTCTAGGTTAGGGGTTCCCTTTAGATGTAGACGTAGAGTGACTTGGAAAATGGTTCCATTCGCTATCTTGTGGGCTATTTGGAAAGAACGCAATGGGAGGATCTTTGAAAGAAAGAGGGAAGAACCTAGATATGTGTTTGAGAAGGCAAAATGGCAAGTGACTGGATGGTTGTCTGTATGTAAGGAGTTTTGGAGTTTAGCACCGGAGGATTTTTACTTGTCTTGGGACGGGTGTATGAAAGGAGTTGGTAGAGATAAGAAACGTTTTGTAAATTGGGTTGCACCTTCCTGAGATTATTGCAAGTTCAATGTAGATGGGGCGGCTAGGGGTAAACCAGGACCGACAGGAATAGGTGTTGTGTTATATGAAGATAGGGGTAAAATGTTGATTGTTTTCTCCGAATCTGTAGGGTTGATAGAGTCTAATGAAGCTGAAATGAGGGCAATTAAGAGAGCACTTCAGATTTGATTTGGGTTTAAGAGTGGTAACCTTATTATCGAAGGTGACTCAACTAATGCCGTCTCCTGGGCTAGTAAAAAAAAAAATCTCCACCGTGGAGGTTGATTGGTATTGCTACGAACATTTGGAGGATGTGCAAGTTTGGTGGTGTCTCCTTCACTCATACTTCTCGATCGGCAAATTGCGTTTTAGACTTCTTGGCGAAAGCTGGTGTTCATTTACAAAGTTCATCTTTGGAAAAAATTTCATCTTCACAGCCTTGACTTTTGGGTTTTGGGGGTTTCTCTTATATCTTGTGTTGGGTGGTCTGTTTGATGTATTTTTGTTTCTTATTTTTTCCTTGTTATTTTTCTTGTTTCTTTTCCTTTTTGGCTCTAAGTATATATCTCCTATACTCGGACTCCTTCTTTATATCTCCTTCTTTTAATGAAATTAAATCGTCAATGTTTCAAAAAAAGATGTTTAAATTCTAAGCTTAAAGAAGAAAACAAGACCCTTCAAAAAGAAATAAGTATACATTGCAAGAATGTCGAGAACTTGTGGTATCACAATAAAATTCTTGAAGAGGATATTAAGAAACTGTCTTTGGAAGTACGTGAATTAAAAAATCACAAAGAAAAATTCCAAGATATAGTTTACCCAATGAGATGAAAGACTGAAAAAACTCCTTGCCTTGGGTAGACAGTATGGTGATAGGTCTGGACTTGGTGCCTCATCCATCAAAGTACCTATGAACCATGAAGTGCTCAGAAAAATAGATATCTTTCGCCCTTCAACTGGTAAGTGCAATTTCTGCCACAAGGATGGGCATTTCAAAAGAAATTGCTATCATCTAAAGAGATATCTAGAAAACAAAGCACTAAGGCAAAATCAAGAAAACCCTAAGCTTAAAACATATCCACCAACATCGAATCCTAAAAGAAATCTAAGAAAGGTGGAGACAAGACAAGATTCTTTGTTAAGACAAATGAATCATGTCTTAAAAGAGTTGATGAATCCAAGGCTTGGTTATCAAATGTAAGATTGTAGGGGTGTGTATGCGACACCAAATACCACAATCTTTGTACCTAGGAGATAGATCATTAATCATATTTTGTTGTGGTTTAAGATTTAATTCCATATCTTAGACCACTGCAAATAAGCTCACAAGAGACCATGTAAGTTCACATAGCAGAGAAATGCTATGACATGAAGAGAGGAACTGACTAACTTCAAGTCTAGATTGTACTTTTCCTGGCTATAGTACATATTCTAATTGAAGAGCCATACATTCTATTCAAAGTATTTTGAAAAGTACACATTTTTTAATGAGAATTGTTTGTGTGCATGATTTGATTAAACTCGGCATATCTATGCATTAAAATAAATTTATGTATGTCATGCTTAGAATAGGATTTCCATCAAGTTCCACAAATCAAAGATGATTGCTCTGCAATCTGAGCCTATCGTTGTTGTCGACATGACGGTTAATAGACTGTCGAAGTGACAGACATGTCGTTACTGTGCGAAATCAAAGCACTGTTGAAAAGGGAGGAAATTCAAAAAAGTCAACCTGTCAGTGGAACCGACATATCGATGAGACAGAAAGTTCAAAATAAAAAGGGGTCACTTTTTGCGAAAGAGAGAACACTTTCGAATTTGCTATCTCCCCTCCCGCGAAGGTCTGTGGTCCCTCCTCCTCCTCCTCCCATGCCCTAGACCGGTCGATAGGACCTCTGGGAGTGATTTCTTGCCAGAAATTCATATGGCTTTCTTTTCTCAAGCCTCTAGAAGCTTGAAAATCACCATTTTGTGATTTTCGTAGATCGAGTAAAGCTCAGGTTTCATCTTATCCTTGAGGATCTCCTCCAAGAAAAATCATGCCCAGGAAGACGGCAACTCAGACAAATCCTAAGCACTCTATAGAGCGAGGTGAATCCAGCCGTGCCAATAGATGGACTAAAAGAACCAAAAGGACAGCTTTTCGGTCTTGCCCTAGGTCAAGCTTTGAAAATCCAATGTATATTCAGGAACAATAAGAAACCACCGAACCTGAGGTAGGAGAAGACCCCATAGTTGACAAAGGTGTCATCTTCGAAGAACGACAAGAGGAAAGGAGAGAAGAAGCAGATGAGGAGAATGATCATAGAACCAGAAACGAAGACTGTGTTGACAGTGAAGAAGAAAGCGACGACCTTGACGACTTTTGGAGTGACTCTGACGAAGAAGAAGAGTATGAGCGCCCTTCTCTAGATAATCTAGGCAGAAAGGTATTCCAACTAGCAAGGAGAATGGATTGTCTTGAAAATAGTCTAGAAAGTATCTGATTGACTGTTCATGATCTAGTTGTTGCTACCTCCTTCTCTGATAGAGTTCTAGATAGTCCATCTCCTCCTCCTCTTGCACCCCTCAAGATGGCTCTCCTTGGGATAATTTTTAGAAAAACTGTACTTTTGGTATTTTGTCTAAGCACCCATAGTACCCCCCTTAGCAAAAACCATATGTACTCAATGAACATTTTGTCAAATGCAATGATATGGTTTGGTTTAGTATGATATATGTATTGTTGTATATGTATGTCATTTATCTCTTACGTATGATATACTAACATGCAGGTTTAAATTGGTTGAGGGAGCACAAAATATGTGCTGATTAGATGATGTCACTAATCATGACAGATTGTGAAGGAAGGAGAATGCAAGCTTGAAAGCTTGAAGCAAAATCAACTTAGGGGCAGATAAGTTTGTGGTGGAGCATAGAAGAAAAAACTAAGAAAAATAGCTTAGAGAATGGGGGAGAAAACCAGAAGAAGCTAGGAATATTAACTTAACCCAGAAGCTGTGATGCACGAAAAGTGTGCACTAATCCATGGGGTGAACCATGTATGAGATTCGATCTCAGTTAAAGCACCGATACACGAAGCATGGGGGAGTGCTTGATCTTGATGCTTGCCTACTAATCCTTTATCAATTGAATGACAAAATGGGGGAGAAAATAGTAGAAGCTAAAAGACATAAAAACCAATTAGGAGAATAATTGGTGGAAGGAAGATCCAACTCAAGGAGATTGGTATATGGGGGAGAAAATCTTATTTAGTCCATGGATGCTTATGGTTTGGACTAACCCATCTAATGATTGTCTAGTGTTGCTTGCTTTTGTGCTTAAATAAGAAAATGAAGCAAGCTGAGCAAGAATATGAAGATCATAATCTTGTTAATCTATTTGACTATACATGTAATTGATGTAATGTTTTGTATTCAAATGTGTTATAATAAAGGGTGGGATTGTAAATGGGTTAGCTTTTAGGTTTTGTCATGTAATTGACAAAGAGAGAGATTATTAGTGCCCCTGCTTGACCGAGTCCCTGTTTGTCAATGACATGACTCGGGTAAAAACACTTGCCAAGAAGTTTGAAGACTCAAGATGATCGAGGAAGAAGATCATGCTCCACCAAGCTCAAAGATCGTCGTCATGGCAATTACAAGAACAGGTATATAGCCATAGATAACCCTAGGTGGAACCCACACCTGATAGAGGACTACTAATCTTAGTTGCATGTATTGGTAATAAACATAATATGCCCAGAGAGGTTGTTGAACAGTGAATTAGAAGTGAAATTGGAAACATGAATTATGCTCACTGTCAGCATGACCAGTCTATCTCACTGACCCCTCGGTGTAGTCATGATCGACCCATCGTGGTCAAAGACTGGTTGGCCAAATTGACATTGATTCTAAAAATTAGAACTGTCTTTCTGGAAATGCCTTTGACCTGGAGTATCGTATGCACCGACCCCTCGGTGATGAACTTGCACGACCCTCGTGATCGACGACTCGTAGGTATAAAACTTATAAGTTCTGGGGTGGGAACCTACAAGGGCTCTCAATAAAACATACATATCAGCAATCAAAGACCGATCGAGAGATACAAGACCGACCACTCGACAAAGGGCGACAGGTCGTTCTAGGTAACAAGTTTCCTAAGGGAAACTACTGTCAAGCATGTTTTGCACCAGAACGAGCCTCTAGTATGGATTGATCCATCGGTGCCATAAGTGTTGACGCATGGCGATGACGACATGTCGGTCGGAAAATAATTATACGGTTGGGTGGTTGAATGGTAATAAATATGAACACTGACCTGTCGGTCTTAGACAGTCAATATGACCGTTAAAATTTCTCTATAAATATGAGTGTTGGGTGATCGTTTTACTATCTTCCTTGAGCTTAAAAGTGTTAAACACTCTAAGGAACGATCAACACTCTTGAGAGAAAGATAATAAACAACCAATCTTCGGATTGTGTTTGCAAGTGAAAAAGAGAGGAGGAGAGAAAGATCATAAACAATCAATCTTCGGATTGAGTTTGTAAGTGAGAGAGTTATAAACTATGAAAGCTTTGGTTAAGTCAAGTTTTCCTTGTCGCCCACAAGATTGTGATTGCTACACGATGACTGCAAGAAAGAGTGTCAACACAACTTGGGTGGGATTTTCAAGAAGCATACATCAGCGAGAAAGAGCTCTAAGACAAGTGCTTCTTGGTTTTTAATTTTCTTTTTAAAAACTTGTAACTCGAAAGTGGATTAAAGAGAGGTACGCTAGAACCATTATAAAAAACTCTAAAGCATCATCTCTGGCACAGTGGTAGGTGGAATTCCCAACCAATTAAGTGAGGTGGAATTCATACTCTAATTGTCAGGGTGTAAGTCCCCACATAATGAAATTAGGAATAACTCAAGGTTGAACGAGTCCTAACAGTGGATGAAGGTTGACGAACCGAACCACTATATATCTTATGTCCTTGTGTTTGTAGTGTTAGAACCAAAATTTTTTGTTGATTGTTTTAATCACATTTGTTATCACACATACACTCTTGATTGTTGTTTTCGCTGCATTTAAACTAATCAATCAAGTAATTTCAAAAAAGACCAACGAAATTAAATTGACCGATTCCCCCCTCCCCTTAGGGTCCATCAGGTTGTTCTAGCACCTATGTAAAGGATACTTTCACAAACAAACCCAAAAAACTGGGTTTCATGCATGTCTGGGAGCGGCAACCGTGATGGAGATAGAGGGGCCCACACGTGTCCGAAAACTAGGGTCCACTTGGGGCGGAGATAGGGGAGCCAGAGGTAACCACAAAGGTGTGGAGAGAAGGTGCAAAGAAGGAGAATCCGTGAAGAACGAAGGAAAAAACCAGTGGCTGCTGCAAGAAGAGCGACCCATCTGGCCTAGGAATAAGGAGGCAGAGTACAGAGCTCGCTCATTCAAAACAAAAATCCAACCCTACAGATGGAAAGGGTTGGCAAAAACGACGGGTGGATTATTCCCCGCCGGAAAGTACGATCTTCGCCGGAAAACAGAACTGCTGCAGAGGGATGCCCAAAAATAGAAGAGAAACTATTCCGGGAGCACAGAATCATCCTTGGTTGATACCATGTAGAATTAGAGAATAAAGAAAAGAGATTGGAGAAGTGAATTCTTTTAATCTTGTATATTGATTGCATATTCCTCTTAGAGGATACAAATTTAAATAGAACAAATAAAGATAATCAAGGGAACAAAAAAGGAAAATACACTAAGTATATCCTAATTACAATCTATTGTGTTGACATGCAGTATACAATGAATCTAGACTTATAATTAGGGACCACAACACCCAAGAGCAACCAGTTGACTGAACTCCGAGGAGTTGATCGTGGTGGGTACTGTTAGCCTCATAAGCCTCAAGAATTTACCAAAAATGATGAATGTGCCTCTAAGACTGTTTCTATCGTGCCCCGGGATTTTGATGGACATCTAGATCCTAAAGTTTTTCTCGATTGGCTATAGGACATGGAACGCTACTTTGAGTGGCATGATATGTCAGAAACTCAATGAGTCCATTACGCCAAATTGAAATTAGTGGAACAAGCCCAGATTTTCTGGATGACGGTGGAACAGAAAAGTAAGAGGTTAAAAAAAGACCCTCTAGATTTAACATGGGATGAGATGAAGAAACAGTTGATTGCGAAATACGTCCCTCCCTTCTACTTCGAGAGGCTCATTAATCACCTTATGCTTCAGGAACTTGATACATATGGTGTAAGTAATAATAAATCAGAGATGATACAATTCCACAGGTTATCCAAAACCATCGCGTTAAATAGAAAACCATTAGATCCCATCCCGGTATTAGTGTCACCTAAACCATCTGACTTTGCACCTTTAGACATATTAAAACCTCTCAAAGAAGACGAGCTTTCTGAAAAACTAGAGCTTCCCAGGGATGACATACCATTAGAAAAAGTAGAATCTCCCCGGGGTGAAGAGCCTTTAAAAGTAGAGCCGTCTAAATCTGTACATGCATCTGTACATGACATTCATGATTCGCATGCTGAAATTAAAAGTCAAATTAATATAAGCAATGAAAAATATAAGTTTGCTACAGATACTCATTGCAAGTCCAATGAATTTGATGCGGATGATCATGTGGAGGACCTCACACCATGTCCAGTTCTAACACTTTCACCTCCAGACTCCACCCCACATCAGCATGACTCTGTCCCACATATTGGCCTTCCTGACCATCCTCTTAGCCTATTTGACCCATAACCTCACCATGATCCTCCTGGCCTTTCTGATCCACAGCATGACCCACTCCATGACCCATGTCACCTACCAGTACAATCCCCTTAGCCTTTACATGTGCCATCATCTCAGCTTCTACCTTTTATACCTCTTGGCCTTCCTGATCCTTTCCATGACCCATGGCATGCACCCGTCCAGCCCACTCAGATGTCCAGTCCACTACATGACCCATGCTATGCACATGTCCAGCCCATTCAGCCAGTACTTCTCTCACTTGTTCAAAACCCAACAACTGCACCATCTAGCTCACCCTCACAATTTAGAGCTACCTTCAATCCTGATCATCACATTGACCCTCCTATTGGCTTTCCGGACCCCCTTCATAACATATGGCCTACAACTATACAGTTTTCACCGATCCTACCTCCCTTACCTTATTTGTCACCCAAAAAAGAGAAGATAGAATTTATCTTGGCCGAAGAAGTGGTTTCCACACATGCAAAAGGATATCAACGATATCTTGTGAAGTGGAAGAAAAAGCCTAGGACAAATATCATTTGGTTGACTGCGAGTGAGCTACCGCATCGTGCTTCGAATTTACTGGAGAGATATTGGAGTCTTATCTCAGCGGAGGAGCATTCTAATCACATCTTGTTGTTGTCGCCACCCAGAGTTGTTCATAATGTCAGTGTCAAATTCAGAGTATATCATCGATGGCGGGAGAGAATTGATCCGACATTCTTATTGTGCTTCGATGATGATGTTTCGACTAGTTGACATTTGAAGACCTCACGTGCGAGTGTTTGCACTTTGAAGACGCCACACTGGGAAGACACGTGCGTGGATAGATTTGTGTCTTTACATCTCTTTGAACTCGACGTCGAGTTCTTTTTCAGATGGGAAGTTTGATGCAGAGCATTCCTTCCATGCTGATATTTCCGTGTTTAATTTTTTTTAGTAGGTGTTTAGTTTCTTTGATTAGGGGTAGTTTTCTATTTTATGTAATTGCTTTATTTGATTACGGGTAGTATAGTAATTCTTTGTGGTTTATTTTTTAGTAAGTGAATGTTTATATAAGTGTAGCCCTTTGAGGCATATACGATTGATGAAATAAAAAACCTTTGAGTTTCCGCAAATCTGTGATTGGTTGGAGCGATTCCTTTGAGGCGAGAGGCCTTGGCGTGAGGCCACATCTTCTTTAGGTACTTATCTTCTTTTCTTTCTCTCCTATCTTCTTCTCCTTCCCTTTGTTCTTCCCCAAGTCCTAATCCCTGGCCAGATGTCATCCTAAATTCCCCTGCTGTTTCTGCCATTACCAGATTCATATCCTTTCTCGCCGAGACCCTTGAGAACCCCTCTTAGCTTCCGCCTCTTCCCAACTTCTTCCTAAACCTTTGCCCAACCCCAAGATTGACTGTAGTTCCCCTTCTTTCCTCCATTGCTTCCATCGGCGCCCCCTAAGAGGCTCCTTAAGCCTGTCGCCACCTCTATTAGCCCTCCATCCTAATCGCCAACCCCTGCATAGCTTTTCTCTTTGCCGCCACCTTTAAAGACCCTCCTTTTGCCTTTGCCTATCCCTAAAAGCTTCTCCTTTCGCTGCCGCAACTCCTAAAAGCACTCATACAGTCATCCGTAACTCATATGCCCTTTCCTTACCCTTCGTTCCTTTTATTTCCTTGTGTAAAAGCACATGGCTATTTAAAACCATGTCTTTTCAATTAAAATCTACTAGTCCACCCTTTTATTAAATCTTTCCATGTATTTATTAACATCATATTCTGGGAAATATTTTGCATGATTATTTGTGACAAATTTTTATATTAATTAATTTCAAATATTAATTGAAATTTAATTTCAGCTCATCTTAGGCTTAAGATGCATTATTTTTCACCCATTTTAATCTTTAGAGAAACACATTAGGAATTTAAGATTACCCTATCACTTGTCGTGCGTCACAAGTACTTACCTATCTCTCTCTTATCTTTTCTTCTTTCTCTCTTTCCCTTTACCTTTTCTTTTCCTTTCCTTTCCCTACTTGCCGTAACCCACAAAATCCCTCCCTTGTCTTACCTTAACCCATAAAAACCCACCGCTTGGTTTGCCGTGAACCCAAACACCTCCTTATTGTAGCCGTAACCCCTACAAAACCATCCATAGCACAAAATCGCTTGCCGCCCCCCCCCAAAAACCAAACCCACACCCCACGTCTTGTTGTCCAGCCTTTACCTTAGCCTCTCCTTAGCTGTTACAGCCCTACTATCACCCCCATTTGCTGTTGTCAACATTTTCCTTCCGTGTTATTGCATTCACCCTCTCCCAAATCCATCTCTAACTTCGTCCCATCCCATACAGCCCCAAACTGTTGTCGCAAGCTACTTGGGTCCCTCCCTCTGCCTTCGCCATCCCTAAACCCTCCACATATTGCCGTCACCAATCTGTTTTGGCCTCATCTTGATACCAAAAAGCCAAATTCAGGTTCAGACAAGCCCCTTTGTTTTGAAAGATTCCCACCGCGTATTATAAGTTGGTCTGGATCTTAATATAATTACTCATATTAGATTCCAACTTCTTTGACTATTTGTAGTAAATTTACACTATTTGATTTCTTCAATTAATTAGACTTTTAATTTCAGCCCATATTCAATCTAATTTATATTAGTTGTGCATCACTTTAATTACCTTAGGCATATAGAGTCACCCTATCTCCTGTCATGTCATGCATCAAATTAGTCAAAGGTTGAAACCTCTCGTAATTAAAATAAATCCTCATGAAGCTGAAGTAACAGTTAGTCTAAATGCCTCACTTAAATATCCTGAATTTACTGAAATACTCATCAGACCCAAGAAGTGAAATGTACCACCCATTTGAAATAAGACTTCACTTGGTTGTGGGTCTTTAAAGGTGGCGGCAAAGAGAAAATAACAAATAACAAATGGACTAAAACCTACATTCTATCAGTATTTTTTACCTACCAGTCGGTGAATTTAACATCTTGGGTGATACTATTTAAGTGAAGGTGACAGAGATAATTTATACTCATATAAAGATAAAAAGAGAATTCAAAGTAAAGAAGCATACTATAGTTAAGGTTTTAATTATGGTAATGTGTCACCTTTATGAGTAAGCTATCTCTTGTGAACTATGCTCTACCATAGAAGGCCATGCAACAGAGCCTCTAATATGGTAACTTATTCTCACTATTGAATAATTCTAACAGCAGCAGAAGTAATGAAAGAAAGGAAATCACAATTGTCTACATTTCAAAAGGAAAAAGAAAATATTGGATGCCTTAGTTTTTTCAAGTGTATTAATTAAGTTCACTGTGCATGAGCGTTCTGCTTTCTGCAGTAGTCCATCTTATCAAAAGTTTGGAGCTCCAAACTAACAAGTCAGTAGGTCACCTCTACCACAAAACCTAGGTCAAAACTGCCCATATTATCTTGGGTATCACCCTTTCTCTTCTAATAGAACCTATGATTAAAAAAGTGCTGAAAAAGATGATTGGACTATAACGAATATATAGCATAAAAAATTTGTAAATCGAAAAGCAATCATCTCTTTTGGGTTTTTTCCTTTCTACATATTCAGTCAGATTAATCAAGAAGCAGGTTAGAAATGAACTTTGTGACCAAAACATAATACTAATCCATGAAATAATTTGTTTATCAGAATAGGATATGGTGCCACTGACCTTGGTTGTTTCAATCATGTTCTTGAGACCCACTTGTATGAATACAGACTGCAACAAGGATTCTTCATCACAAATTGCCCTCTTTTGGTGCAGATCAGAGCAAACCCAATATAGTCTGGCTCCAGTCTCTTCAAAGCGTCAAATTAAAGATAAAGATTTATCTAAAGTCGTTTGCAATATTAGCAAAATCTAATAAAAGAGCCAAACATAACTCTTCAAAAATACTAAAAGAAAGGAGGGAAAGAAAATGAGAAGAAGTTCTGGGTTTCCTTCGGACGATATAGGAAGCGAAATCTTCACAGATGTTTGGTAGACTGGATGGATATCGTGAAATACAAAACACACCCAAAATATTAAAAACAACTGCGTTTTGGGGTACATCCAAAGACACCCTTTAATCCCGAAACTCCCAAAAAATCGTGCATATCTAAAAATACAAGTGTAAAAACTCGATTTTTGATGATTGACTTCTCACAGTTTGATGCCAAGAAGAAGAAGAAGATAAGAAACTTAGAAGCAACTTTCCTTTTCTAGAAAATGGTAGAGCTCCGGCGGGTGAGATGAAGTACAATGAGCATCATTTGGAAAGAAAAAGAGATTTTGCAGACGGGGGATGTGAGAAAGAAGAGAACTTGAAAAGAGAACAAAAATAAGAAGAGAAGATTCACCTGATATGGTGCTACTGACCTTGGGTGTTTCAAAATATCATATGCGATACAGCACTGCTGAATTTCTCAAATCAAGCCCTTGGAAATTGCTTGAGGCCATAAAAAGCCTTCCGGAGACGGCAGACAGAATGAGACTCCACCTGCTTGATAAACCCAGGAGGAGGAAGCATATAGACTTCATCCTTTAAATCACCATGAAGGAAGGCATTCTTCACATCTAGCTGATGAAGTGACCAAGCATTGGTGGTGGCAATAGAAATCAAAATTCGAACAGATGTAATCTTGACCACATGAGAGAAGGTTTCCTGATAGTCAACCCCATAAGTTTGCGTAAATCCTTTAGCTACCAACCGAGCCTTATAGCGAGCAATGGACCCATTTGGATTATGTTTCAAGGTAAATACCCATTTGTATCCAACTGGAACCATATCATAAGTATAATTTAATTCAAGCGCTATTAATTTCTTCATACATGGCGGCCTTCCAGGAGGGGTCTCGAAGTGCAATATCAGCCCTCTTGGGAATCTTAACATTGTCCAGGGCTGTGAGAAAGTTGTGATAGGAAGGAAAAACAGCACGATAGGAAACACATTGAGCAAGTGGATGGAGAGTACAAGTGCGCTTACCTTTCCGAAGGGCTATAGGAAAATCAGACTCAGCAGCGCTGGGCGGATCTGAACCAAGGGCAGATGTGATAGTGGCGTCTATTGGAGGTGGATGCTGGTGTTGCCGGCATCAATATACCAAAGTAGGCTTGGGAGTGCTAGTTGGAGTAGAGCAAGATAGAGTAATATCTACGGGAAAAAGAGGTAAAACAGGAGAGGAGGATGGACCAGATGGAGCAGAAAAATATGGGTCTGTCTCAAAGAAGATGACATCCATGGATAGGTTTTGCCATTGGTAGGATCAAGACACTTGCAGCCTTTGTGCAAGGATGAGTAACCCAAAAAGATGCAATGCACAACACGAGTGGAAAGTTTATCACATTGAGAATTGGTGAACAAAGCAAGCACATCCAAAAAATATAATGGTAGAAAGGAATGTTTATGGAGTGAGAAGTTGAATATGCGATTTGTCTAACAACACAAGGGATGGCATGCGGTTAATAGGGTAACAAGATGTCAAGACTGCCTCAGGCCAATATGACTGTGGAACATGCATGGTAAATAAGAGAGCTCGATCGACTTCAAGAAGATATCTGTTTTTTCTTTCCGCTGTACCATTTTGTTGTGGGGTAGATGGACAGTATCAGAAAAAATTAAGAAAGTCATGAGACATATTCCCCTCGTTATCACTTCGAAGAATTTTAATTTTTAAATCAAAGTGAGTGGTAACCCAATTATAAAATGTGCGAAAATGATCAAACACTTCATACTTATGTTTCATGAGATAAATTCATGTCATTCATGAGAAATAATCAATAAATGACACAATATCGGAAACCAGTGTAAGAGAGAGAAAGTGATTGCCAAACGTCAGAATGAATAACAGAAAATAAAGAAGATGCACTTTTATTTATAGATGAAGGAAAACAAGTTCTAATTTGTTTGCCATATTAGCAAGGTTCACACTCAAAATGCTGAAATGATAAAGAAGGAACAAGTTTCCGTAAAACAGAATCACAAGGATGGCCAAGCCGGCAATGCCACAGCCACACATCAGATGAGTATGAGGTCGAGCAGGCTTCAGAAGCACCAACTGGATGATCAAAAGGATATAAGCCTCCAACTTCACGTCCACCACCAATCAGCTGCCTCATGGTCAGATCCTAAAAGACACAATGAGAGGGCAAAAAAGTGGTTGAGCAATTAAACTATTTAGTGAGCACACTAACAGAGAACAAAGTACAAGATAAATGAGGGACATGTAACACAGATGGAAGGTGTGTGGTGGAAGAAAGAGGAATGGCCCATTTACTAGCAATGGTAGTAGATGAGACATTAGCTAATCGAACATTACCATATGAAATAAGAGAAATGGACGAGAAAAGAGTGGACATAACAGCTATGTGATCAGTGACACTGGAATAGATGATCCAAGAATGAGAGGAGGTATGATTTGCAATTGGCTCAGTACTTGAAGTAGAGGAGACTACATTGGAGACCTGAGGGAGTTGAAGACGATCCATTCGTTATAACAATATGTTAAAGTCCTGACAAGTCACGGGACCATCACTAACCACATCAAAGGGGGAAGTGATAGGAGAGGCAGCGGAGACATTTGCTTGCTTCGGACGCCCATCTAGTTTGTAGTAGGAATCCACATAATGGTTTTTTATCTTACAATAAGTGTAAAACCAAAACCCCTTCTTCTAAGGACCTTTACTAGGTGGACCGGGAGCCCCCCGTGCTGTAGAAGGCATGGGAGGATGAGAGGTCACTAAGGCAGAGCGTTCAGCAAACACAGGAGTCATGACTAAGCGGCGTCGATCATCACGGAATAAGGCAGACTAAACCTCTTCCAGAGAAAGACGAGAGCGTTGCCCCAGTAGTTGGGCCCGAATAGGTCCAAAATCCTTGTTGAGGCTAACCAATAACTCAAAAACCTGTCGACGAGAAAGGAGTTGCTAATAGAGAACTGCATCCGCAAGTAACGCAAACTTAACAGCCTCAAGTTGATCCAATTTGTCCGCATCTTGTAGTACTGAATCAGTGAGAGTTCCCCCTGTCGGAGGTGAGAAGCAGTCTGATATAACTCATAGAGGCGGGCATAATTATCACCATCTGAGCACAAATCCTTAATGGTGTCCCATACATCTTTGGCCATGGGAAGTGTATAGACGGTCCCATGAACATGATCCTCCATGGAGTGAAGGAGCCAAGATTGCACCAAGGAATTGTTGGTTTTCCATGTGCGACAAGAGTAGTCCGTCTTGGTTGGTTTTGGGGTAGCGCCATCAATATAATGAGACAATTGTTTGGCAGTGAGGAACATTTTCGCTGAATGACGCCATTGGAAGTAATTTGTCTCGTTCAATAAGACAGTGGCGATCTTCCCAATATGTGTGGGTCTAGAGAAAGCCATAGCAGGAATGGAAGCAAAAGAAGATCTCTCAGAAGACACAATGTCAGGTTGTTCTGAAGAGGAGGTCATGATCCCAAAGTAGAACTGTCAAACACAAGCGTAGGAGAAATCACAGAAGCAACAACAGTGCTCACGGAGAAAGAGATTAGTAGTGAGCAGGTGAGCCAGGTTCCAAATAGAAAACAACAAGAAGGGAGAGATACAACTGACCCAGACGAAAAACTGCACTGAAGTGGGGCCCACCGAAGATGGTAGTTGATGAAGATCAGTTAGATGTAATCACAAGGCAGGGGCGAACACAACCATGTGGATTCTAGACATAAACAAGTAGAAAGCCAGTAGATCTGACCTAAAATGTGAAAAAAACTGCAAGGCAACTACGTCACAAATGAAAACACTGCTCTGAAGGAGGGCCCACCGATGATGGTAGGTGATTAAGATAAGTTGGATGTGATCACATGGAAGGGGCGAACACAACCATGTAGAGTCCAGGCAAAGATGAGCAAAAATCCAGCAGATCTAGCCTAAAAAGCTAAAAAAACACAAGGCAGCAACGTTACATGCGGAGAAGCTGGAGTGCAAACGAATGGGTCCCACCGTTGGTGAAAGGTGGGACAAGCCACGGCGATGGAGAACAAGGGCAGGTGTGACTCCAATAGTGGAAGATCGAATCCCAACAAAGCCTCAAGCGAGCAGATCGAAGCAGAAAACTGAGAACTGGGTTGCCATAATCGCTAGAGGGAGAAGGCAGCAAAAACGTGCGAAAACAGTGGCAAAAACGAGATCCAAGCAGAGGGAAGGAGAGCTCTAGCAAGGACAGTAAGAGAGATAGGGTCCCTCCGGCAGATGTGTCGTTGGAAGAAATCAACGGCAAAGAGGAAATCCGCTACAGTAGTACAACGGTTCCAAAAAAAAAATGTCAGAATTTTTTCTGGCGTGATACCATGTTGATTAATAGAATGAAAATAAGAAAAAGAAGAGAAGAGATGGAGAAAAGATCAATGGAGAATAATTCTTCTCTTCTATGTTTGTATTCAGTATATGAAAACCATGTCTTTGTCATGTATAAATAACAAGTAAATGAGCTAATCTGATGCAGACATCGGTGACAAAGAAGAAGAGATTTTGGCCATGACATTAGATTTTTATGAGAAGTTCCATAGGACGTCCAATAGCAATGAATCATATCAATTGGACAATGGAATCCAGCCCAAGAACAGGCCCGGTAGAGCAGGCCCAATTGCTAAAGAGAGCCAACTGCAGCCAACGCCTCATAGTAATGGGAGTCTCTTCGGTGGAATGAAAAACACAGTCCTAATCAGTTTGGGACTGTCTCTCTCAGCAATTAATAGAATTTTTCCTAGGATAAGGGTTGCTTTAATTAAGTAGTTGTTTTAGAATTTACCTTGCTTTTAAAGTTTCGGATGTAATTTAGAAGGAGGGTCGGCTCCTACGTTCAAAGTGATCCTATGTTTAGAATTCACTTTTCTTTATGTTTCGGTCGGTAGGGTCTATTATAAATACGGTTGTAAACAGCTCTTTGGGATACCTAAGTTTTGATAAATAAAATTGAGTTTTTATTTCTCAGCAATTGGAATTGCCATGGAAATCTATTGCTGCCATAGTCAGCGTGTTCTCTGGAAATTGTTTCCAGACCAGCGTTAAGCAAAGAGTTTCATCTCTGTTAGAAACCACGAGTGCAGCCACTGTCCATCCAGCAAGCATCACTGGAAATTCTGTTCCAATTTGGGAGCATTCGAGGGTAGATTGCAAGTCCAACAACACAGCCAGAAGTCGTTTTCTACAACACATTGGGGCGGGATTCTCTGCAACAGGTTGCAGTCTTTTGTCGATTGGGCAACACCAGGAACAACAACCTCAATTCTGCCAGTTGGGGGTTCGTTTTCATCAGCCTCTGTCACAGGCTGCGTTGCAATCTTTTCTTCCTTGGTTCGGCTCAAAGCTAGGTTTCATATCTGCTGGCTTCAGAACAGATCAGCCTTGCTGTTTGAAAGCTACATCAGCACCTTAGAGCCAGGTGTCATTCCAGGTCCATCTGAGACCGTGTGGTTCAACCAGGTGTTGGAACTGATTTGATTTTCTTTTATTCTATTGCCAGACACGTCATTGACCAGGCTATTTGGATTAGTTCCTGTTACAGTTCATCTGTAACTTGGGTATGGGGCAGACTCAAGTGCCGTTTTGTTTGGGTTTCGTTGATAAACAGACCCGAAGGATTTTAACCATCAGATTTGACGACAAAGTGTTCAAGCTTCCGATATGAAACTGGATTGTAATGATGTAGACAAAAAAGGAAAATAATAATCTAAAATCTAATTACAAGCTATTAGACAACTAATCAAGTTTACCATGCAATATACATTAAACGTGGACAATTTCTGTCCCGAAATAGGTCAGAGGACCCACGACACAAAAATAGTACCTGAATTGGGTCAGGTCTCACAACATATTATGCTAAGTACCTACAAATTGCCTTGACAAGAACCCAAAAGGTTGACTCTTCAAGTCGAATTTTCATCCCCAAATTCCACAAGAGAACATCACAAACAAAAGCAAGTGTCGGAAATTGAAGATGCAAATCACACAAGAACAAACACACCATATAAGAGAACACAAGTGATTTGCATCTTCAATTTCTAACAAAAGCAAGGCCCTCTTTTTTCTTACACAAAACTGAAAGCAAGGTGTTGAGGGAGTATACAGTGGGTGCGCACCTGAAATTAGGGATTCTGGAGAAAATTTCAATGGAATCTTGAAGCAAGCCTGCTTTACCAAAGTTTTGGATGAGATCAACAAAAATCCTCTCTGGGACATCGAATTTATCAACCTTCTCAAGGCGGTCGAGGGCAGGCAGAAGTTGAGGGAAGAGTGATCTTTGGGATAAGTTGTTGATGACAAATGAGTAGGCTGCGGGGTTTGGTCACAGTCGTAAATGTGGAAAGAGTCAATAAGAGTCAACAGGGTTTTAGGGTTTTGTTCTTCTCTTGCCGCTGCTCTTTTAAATGTTTCCATAGCTTGTTGCTCATTAAAGGTTTGTTGCCATTTGCCATTTAAGATTTTGGAAAAGATTTGGGTAAATGATTTGAATCTTTAAAAAAATGCAAGTGTTGTAACTTCGCAAAAATCCATGACCAATGAAATCAACTTTTCCACTGTAAGCATATCATATACCAATGTATGCATTTATGCCTCCATCAAGAACCAATCACATCTATAGTTATTGTGACTTTGCTATCGTGTGTGGGGCATTTCCTTCATTGTTTAACATCAGTTACATTCTGTCTAATGCGTTTTTGCTTCATGAATCACTGTACGCCCACAACTTTTAGTAGTTGAGAGAGGGATAGAGAGAGAACATCAATTTGGAGCGATTCTCTTCCCACGGTGACGCAGGACAAGACAAAAAGGTGACCCTAAATGTCTAAATGCGATTATACTTTAACAATAAACTAAAATTAGGCTAAAATTAAAATTAAAATTAAAAATAACAATTAGAATAATAAAATCTACCACAAATAGTCAAGAAATTCAGAGAGTTCAATGTAAACAATTAAATCACAATCTAAATATAGTTATAGCTCAAAATAAAAGGCCTTTCAGAACAAAGGGGCTTATCAGATCTTACGCACACTTAGAACCACATCAAATTAGGACTGAAATCGAGTTTAAATGGGTTAAAAAAGACTAATGGCAATTTGCTAATTAAAGAAGGTGGGATAGGTTAACATGAAAAGAGGCTGGAAGTTACGGAAGTCAAAAGGGGGAAAGATATGGAGTTGCGGCAAGACTGGTTGGGCTTGGGAAGGTTTATGGAAACAAGGAAGAGGTCTGGGAGTGAATGTCGATGGTTGGAAAGGAAGACAAGAGGGTGGCGAAGGCTAAGAAAGGGGTTCAGAAGGTATGAAAATGGTCAGCAGGGGTTATGGTTGCTGTTTGGGACTATCTGGGAACTGTAGCAGCAGTAGGAAAGGTTTCTAGAAAGGTACAGAAGCAGCATGAAGGTGTAAGGGCTGGATGAAAGTAAAAGAAAGGATCTAGGACAGCGACAAGGGGTTTGGGATTTGGGAATCACTGTAGGTAAGGGAAGAATAAAAGGAAAAGAAAAGAGAAGAGAGAAGAGAAGAGGAAGAAGGATCAAGTACCTGGAAGGGAGACAGCTTCACGCCAAACTTTCGGATTCGCTCCAAGATAACCGCGGCAGAGGATTTACAAAGAAATTCTCAATCTTGTTTTTATTTCATCGTATATACTGTCTTTGCCCAAAGGACTACAAAGCCTTATATAAAGAATCACTTACTTAAAATAAAATAAAGCAAAATTACAACACTACCCTTGCTTAAAATAAGACTAACTAAAAGAAAAAATAGCAAGTAAAGAAAAAGCAGGGATGGACTGCATCACACGGCTTCTAAGTAGTTGAAAGAGAGAGAAAGCCTCCCTCAAATAGTTCAAAGGATCAAATGGGATTTCAATGCTACTTGGTTTGAACTCTTGGCACCAGAAAGATGAGGAAACATCCCTCTGTAGACTTGCTAAAATGAAAAAATGATGGCAGATAGCATTTGGTACAACAGCCTTTAAGGAGTGACAAGCACCAAGAGTTTCTAATGCAATTATAAGGACCAATATTTGGCATGATTTCTTTGGATCCTTCTAACACCCAACTTGGGCTCATCCTATCATGAATTCTCCCGGTGCTCTATAATCCATTCCTTTTAAGCAAAAACAGAAAAGTAATGTCTCTGCAACTCAGGACAGAGGGAAAGAATACTTCCAATTTAAATAAGACCATTCCCAAATTGTAGAAGTAGATAAAGGCTTCATACAATTGGAATAAGGATGTTTTTAACTAGAAGGAGAAACACATGGGTATCTCCACCACTGCAGAAAATGAGGTAAGAATTCATTAACTAAGTAAAACAAAGATGCGTGATAAAATCCAATTAATTTGTAACATGAAGTCAGACTCCTCTAAAATTACCAACCTTATGTTATTACCTAACTAGTAAATAAATTTGAAAGCGAGCATCCACTCATGAAAAATGGCAAGCTGCAACCATTTCACTTGCAAAACTAAAGGTGGTGAGACCTTTTGGACCAGAGACACAATTTGAGAACAGGTTCTGAAAAAACAAGGTAAATATTCATAGCCAAATTAGTCAAAGATCGAAACCTCTCATATTCTCTTGGGTATCACCCTTTCTCTTCTAATAACAAATGGGCTAAAACCTACATTCCACTCGTACATTTTACCTACTAGCCAGTGAATTTAACATCTTGGATGATATTATCTAAGTGAAGGTGACAGATAATTTAGACCATATAAAGATAAAAAGAGAATTTCAAAGTAAAGAAGCATACTATAGTTAAGGTTTTAATGATGATGATGTGTCTAACGTTATGAGTAAGCTATCGCTTGTGAATTATGCCCTACCATAGAAGGCCATGCAACAGAGCCTCTAATATGGTAACTTATTCTAACTATTGAATAATTCTAACAGCAGCAGAAGTAATGAAAGAAAAGGAAATCACAATTGTCTACATTTCAAAAGGGAAAAGAAAATATTGGATGCCTTTGTTTTTTCAAGTGTATAAATTAAGTTCACTGTGCATGAGCGTTCTGCTTTCTGCAGTAGTCCATCTTATCAAAAGTTCGAAGCTCCAAACTAACAGGTCACCTCTACCACAAAACCTAGGTCAAAACTTCCCATATTCTCTTGGGTATCACCCTTTCTCTTCTAATGGAACCTATGATTAAAAAGTGCTGAAAAAGATGATTGGTACTATAAAGAATATATAGCATAAAAATTTGAGAATCGAAAAGCAATCATCTCTTTTGGGTTTTTTCCTTTTTACATATTCAGTCAGATTAATCAAGAAGCAGGTTATAAATGAACTTTGTTACCAAAACATTTAAAAAATAATACTTAATGCATGAAATAATTTGTTTATCAGAATAGGATATCGTGCTACTGACCTTGGCTGTTTCAATCATGTTCTTGAGACCCACTTGTATGAATAGAGACTGCAACAAGGATTCTTCATCACAAATTGCCCTCTTATGGTGTAGATCAGAGCAAACCCAATATAGTCTGGCTCCAGTCTCTTCAAAGCGTCAAAATAAAGATAGAGATTTATCTAAAGTCGTTTGCAATATTAGCAAAATCTAATAAGAGTCAACATAACTCTTCAAAAATACTAAAAGAAAGGAGGGAAAGAAAATGACAGGAAGTTCTGGGTTGCCTTCGGACGAGCCAGGAAGCGAAATCTGCTCAGATGTTTAGTAGAATGGATGGATATCATGAAATACAAAACACACCCAAAATATTAAAAACGACTGCGTTTTGGGGTACATCCAAACACACCCTTTAATCCCGAAACTCCAAAAAATCGTGCATATCTGAAAATACAAGTGTAAAAACTCGATTTTTGATGACTGATTTCTCACAGTTCGAGGCCAAGAAGAAGATAAGCAACTTTCCTTTTTTAGAAAAGAGTTGTATGGGAAGTGGGTGCTTGAGGATTTCATTGCCGTAGAAAAACTAGGGACCTAAATGGCTAAATGCAGAATGAACAAAATGGTAGAGCTCCGGCGGGTGGGATGCAGTACAAAAGCATCATAGAAAAAAAGATTATGCTGACGGGCGATGTCAGAATGAAGAAAAACCAGAACAACAAAATTAAATAAAAAATAATTGAGCGGCACTTGAACTAGCTTCCAGAGACCCATCACCATCAATGGAAATCGAAGAGTATGCAGTAGAAGGATCGACAAGGATACGAGTTGAGCTAGCTAGATTCCACGAGGCCCACTTTCTGACATGTCTGGCCACATTGAGTCACGAGTTCTCATGTTGCAGTAATACTTCTCTTAATACTATTAATTTTTTAATATATCAATTTTATTAAAGTAAAATGTAAGTTATGCCCATATTAATTATAGATAATAATTTTATTTACACATATTTATTCATTCAATCTAAAAAAAAATTAATATTTTTTACGAAATTTCACTTTAATTGTATATTTTATTTAATTAAAATAAGGAGCTATATATTTTTATTTTTATAAAATTACTAAACTCAATTTATTAAAAATATTATTTAATTTTAAGTTGAGTCGTGAGAATCTTATGACTCAACCATGTCAAATTATCATCATTTTTCTCCCCCTTATTTCATCACAAAATCAACTTCTCCTTAATGAGAATAATTATACCCAAGAACATGACATCTCTTCTAAAAGTCTAGATTGACTCCCGTGCATGTGAGAAAAAAACTCTTTAATTTTTTGACAAAAATGTCCATCAGAAGCTAAGCGGTCCAGTTTTAGCAACTCAGTAATCTGTTTATAGCATCGCAACACTCCATTCAACATCTCAACAACCTCGTCCAATAGTTCAACAATTCAACAATCCAGCTCAGCAGTTCAACAATCCCATTAAGCAACTCAATAATTCCGTTGAGTACTTTAGCAACTTAACAATTTAGTACTTTAGCAAATCCGTAACTTAGCACTTCATCAACTCAACACTTAACAATTATTATGATTTTATTGTTTTGGTTGTTGTTGCCATGATGTTAACTCAAGATGTAACGCCCCGTCCTACTACGGGCGCGTTATCTTCGAAATAATTCAAATCAACACAAAGGACTGATATCGAGCATTTTTCTTTTGAAACAGGTTAACTATCTCCTACTCAACAATTTGATAAAGGCCAAAACCAACATGATAATAAGCATAACAAATAACCACCGACCGTTCAATATAGTTATACAATCATCGAAACAAAACATGTGATAATGAGTCTATATAAACAAGAGTCTCTCAAAACTAGAGCATAAGCATAATATGAGATATTTAACTATTGCTACTCCTTTCTGGGTACTTTTTCAAGGGGCCCGTCTTGCCTCTCCGCAATCGGGGTACCTAAAAGGTGAGGGGTGAACTAACCTATCCAGTGAAGGGAATAATCATATCTCATGTCAGCGACAATATATATCACATGTATGAGGAATAATGGGCATCGTAATAAAATGAATGTCTACGTATAAGAGTGTTCAACTATACAACTAATTAGTGGTCTCGCCGACTAATCTAAAACATCATCCCCATAACTCACAACTATCCTCCTCCAACTCCGGTCTCCCTACCAATACAAATGAGAGACCTCATAATACACAACTGCCTCAACCGCCGGAATGCAATGGGGAAACCTGCATCTCCTTATAGGGGTCTCGACCGTCGAAGCATAATGGGGAAGCCAATCTCAAGGGCAGACACCTCAACAACTGAAAGGCAACGGGGAAACCTGCATCTCCCTATGGGGGCCTCGACCACTGGAGCTTAACGAGAAAGTCCTCCCAACAACCAAACTCATCACATCATCATCAACATATACACATGTCAATAGTTCCTCCATCTCAACACCTAACGGCGCGTTGTCCGTTGTGGGTTACCCCCCAATGCATACGCATGATATCATGATCATATATATAACAAGATCTCAAACACAAGTCCACATACTCATCATGATCGCATTCACATATTATAAGTAAACACCCATCATATTGTCAACAAGTCTTTAGCATCGTATCCAAAATCCATACGCATATCTCACTTTCATCATAAATGCATTCACATATTATAATTAAATGCACAACACGTTATCATTAAGTCTCTAACATCATATTCAACATCCAACGCATGTCTTATTCTCATCATAAATGCATTCATATGTTATAACTAAATACACATGTTATCAATAAGTTTCAAGCATCATGTTCAATATCCATTAGTCCGATCAAAATTTTTCATTTAATCGCATATAGTTGACATGGGTGCACTCGAACGGATCTCTTGCCACAAATTCATACAACAGTTCCCTTACCGAGTGACTTAATAAACAAAGGGCCCCACTCAAGTCACTCCATGTCCAAGGTTAAAAGTTAAATAGATGCAAATGCATGATAAAACAGTGATAAGTCCCATCACCATCCAAGTGATGAAAACAAGTTGTGGGGTTGAAAGGAAATGATGCACGGACTATAGGGCTCGAGAAACTGGAACAGGTCCACAAAACTGGGACGATCCCACAAATCTGACCAGAAACATGCTCACAAATGGTCCAGAAGCGCTCTAGAATTTCTCCCCAAGAGGGCCAGAAACAATCCAGAACGAGCCCCAAAGCATGCTAGAAAAGAGCCTGAAATGGGCCTAAAATGGGCCGGGTTGGGCCTTGAAATGAGATTAAAATGGGCCGGGCCAGACTGGATCTGTTGAACTAGGCTTGGATAGAAAGGACAGGGCTAGCTGTGCAGGGCCTGGATATGGGTTCGGGTATGATGGGCTTCACTGAGTTGGGCCTGGATTGGCCAAGTTGGGCCGAAGGAACTGGGCTCAATTAGTTGGGCTAGGAATGAGTTGTGCCGAACTAGGCCAAAGAAACTGGGCCGAACACGAGTAGGGCTTGAGTCTGGACGAATTGGGCCAGACTTGGACTTGGCTCAACAGTCTGGGCTAGAGGGAGATGGGCTAGGCTTGGGTCAGCTGGGTTGGCCTAGGAATCATAGACTTGGCCCAACCGAGTTAGGTGGAAAACTTGACCGATTCGGCTCGGTTGGGCAATGAGATTGGGGTTTCAAGAAGGATACGAAAGGAGAAAGAGAAAAGGAAGGGAGATGAGAGGGCGGCGGCGGGAGGAGGAATAAGGGTTGTGCGAAAGAGAAGGAGGAGAAGAGAAGGGAAATGAAGATGAGTGAAGAAGAAATCGAGCCGGAGGTTGTTGCAACTGGTGGCGGTGGCCAGAGAGGAAAGAAAGGAAAGGGTTAGGGTTTTGATTAGGGTGGAAAAATGAAGGAGACGAGAAAAGAGAAGGCCGAAAGAGAGAAAAAAAATGCACCACGGGAGTGGCGACTGCTGCTGCAAGGAGAGGAGCGCCGGCTCCTAAGGTTTTGCTAGGAGGGGAGATGAAAGGAAGAGGAGTTAAAAAAGAGAGGAGAGGGCCGAGAGAGAGGGAAACAACAAGAGGGGCGGCGGCTGCACCAAAGAGGGGCGGCGGTTTTGCTCCTCTAGGGTTAAGGTTGAAGCAAGAAGGGGTGAAGTGAAAGAGATGAATTTATAGTCAGGGCTAGGGCTTTGAATTTTTTTTTTTTTTTAAAAAAAAGAGAAAAATCGCTAAAGTTTTTAAAGCCAATGAAAAATATTGAAAAGTGTGTTTTCAAATATTTTTCATGAAAAAATCATATAATAGATCAAAATTACCAAATGTCCTTCGAGCCTCCAACCTCAAAATCAGACAAATCAGGGCCCACCGCGGAGCCCACTCTCTCTCCACTACCACCAAAACACCTAATTCGACACGAAGACCTGAAAATCTCCAACAAATCCTATAGCACCCCCACCCAAAGGTCCCACGTCGATTGGGAGATTGGGTGGTGGGAGCTTTATTTGAGAGGGGCAACCCTCCCCGTTGTGAGGTCTTTTGGGCCTGGCCATGTGGGCCAGGGCCCAAAGCAAAACCGTGCAGGTCGGGTAGGGTCCAAAGCGGACAATATCACGATGGGGTAGGGTCGGGTCGTCACAAGTAATATCAAAGCACGGTTCAACACTTGGACTGTGAGGGCTCTCTATTTGTGTGGCTTGTTTGCCTGCCTGTGGACCCCTGTCAGTGTGATGAGACAATGTAACGTAATGTATTAATTATTACACAGCTCTATTCATATTCATCCGTTACTCGTCTCGATCTTGACTGCAACACATGACTGATATGTTGGGGCCTTCATTTCCCACAATGTTGTCATATATTTTACCCCTGAAAAAGAGTAATATTCAAAATTTCAAATTATTAAAATATTTTTGAAACTCTAAGTAAAAATTCTTACTCTAAAATTTCGTACATGTACAAAATTCATGAAACGTCTATTCCATAGTTTTTTTTTTATTGCAAAGCCATTTTATTAAAAATAGAAAAAAAAAAAAGATGAAAGCAACACAAAAGGACGTAAGGTCGTGAGAGTAAATTTGGAACTACTCAAATTGGAAATTTCCCATTGAGCATTAAACTAGGTTGCACAATTACCGATCCTTTGTTGTATTAAACAACAAATATGCATGGATTAGTGGCAGCAATCACTGCAAAATTCAGAAACACCCAAGGGCGAGAAGACTGCAATCATAACTAGATTTTTTTATCAAGTTTTGCAAGACATAGAATCAATGGTCGAGATTAAAACTAATAGGATAAAGGGATATTTTAACTCTTAAAAATAGTATTAAAACCAAATTGGAAGGGAGATTCTGTGCATAAGGAATGGGTCTGGTTTTTCTGATATTTTTTTAAGAAAGATGATCCACACGAAGGATTGGGATTTCAAACCCTTTTGGCGTGCATCGCTTGGCATGAGTTGTTGGGTGCTGTTAAAATAGCAATTGAATAATAATAGTATGGATGCACCCTAATTAGCATTACTCATTAAGTCTGCAAGCTATTGTAGATTGGTGTAATAATATAAATTGCAAACCAATCTCCCTATCTATGATAGAAACCAAAGAAAATGGCCCCTTCTCTCTGCTACATTCTACTGCTACTCCATGTCCTTCTCTTCATCCATCCCTCTTCATCCAATGATCTGGTGAACCAAATCTGCATACACAATGATGATCCTGTTAAGATTTGATCTAAAGTTATTTATTTTTAATAAAAGTTGTTTCTTACAGTTAGGAGATTTGTTTTACCTAGTCTGTACGAGGATCCCTAGTTTGTAGGAGTCATAGTTAGTTTGTTTAACCATGTTTAATGTTCATGCTTGGTAGTTCCATAAAATATGGTAAGTGACAATCATGTTGCTTGCAGCTGTAACTTTATTTTCTTTTTTTAAGTTGTACTGTTTCATTGAGTTCAATTAAGAATGTTGAAGTATTTTTATTGAGCTATTTGTTCATTAGTTTTCCAACATCTGGTATCAGAGCAAGGTTAAGGCCTGATAAAAAAAATCCCCAAACAGCAGTAGCTTTTGCCTCTTGCAGTAGCAAGTATCCATGGCGACTGACAAGTCAACAGAGAACTTTAACCAGGCAGCCATACCTCGCTTTGATGGTCACTATGACCATTGGAGCATGTTGATAGAGAACTTCCTAAAGTCCAAAGAATATTGGGATCTTGTGGAAACGGGATTTGATGTACCAGACGAGGGAACAACTCTTACACTGCAATAACAGAAGAAATTTGATGATCAGAGGTTGAAAGATATGAAGGTGAAAAACTATTTATTCCAGGCAATTGATCGTACTATTTTGGAGACCATTCTCCAAAAGGACACCTTCAAAAATATTTGGAAATCCATGAGGAAGAAGTACCAAGGCTCAACAAGAGTGAAGCGTGCATAGCTTCAAGCCATAAGGGCAGATTTTAAGACTATTCAAATGAAAAATGGGGAGTCAGTTATTGTTTATTTTGGAAGAATTATGGGGATTACAAACAAAATGTGAATCCATGGTGACAAGATTGAAGATAGTGCTGTTGTTGAGAAGATCCTGAGATCTCTGACTTCAAAATTTGATTATGTTGTTTGCTCTATTGAAGAGTCCAATGACATTGATAAAATGTCAATTGATGAGCTGCAAAGCTCCTTGCTTCTACCTTTGCTGAATTTTCAAGTTCAAGAGGAAGACGTCGAGACAGAGGTAGAGGACGATGAAGAAGTGGTCGTGGCAACAGAAATGGCATCAGACAATACCAGAATCACAAGAGATATGATGACCATTCCCAGAATAGAGGAAGATGACAGTTCGAAAAGTCCAAGATCGAATGCTTTAGGTGTGGAAACTATGGGCATTATCGCAATGAGTGCTACACAAAGATGCCAAAGGACAAAGAAAAAGGAGAGAAGTCGAACTTTGTTGAGAAAAAGGAAGAAAAAACACTCTTGATGGCCTTTCATGCCAATGAGGAACCTGAGCTTGATATTTGGTATGTTGATACACGTTGCAGCAATCATATGAGTGGTAGTAAGTCTTCTTTCTCATTTTTAAATGAATAATTTCATGCTATTGTTAAATTTGGAGATAATTCTACTGTGAATGTGATGGGAAAAGGTGATATTCAGATTAGGACTAAGAATGATTTTGTTGAAACAATGTCGAATGTCTTTTAAGTTCTGTTTTGAAGACTAACCTGTTGAGTGTTGGTCAATTACAAAACAAGGTTTATATTCTAACAATTCAAAAATGTACATGTGAGATATACGATCCAGTAAGAGGTTCTATTGCTATTGTTCAAATGACACCAAACAAATTGTTTCCGCTAAAGATCAAGTCTGTCCAAGCTTGTTTAATGGCTAAGGAAGATGATCCATCATGGCTTTGGCACTTTCGCTATGATCACTTGAATTTCAATGGGTTGAGAACACTTCATTAAAAAAAAATGGTGATTGGCCTTCCTATGATTACACCTCCATCCAAAGTTTGTGAAGAGTGTGTTGTAGGCAAGCAACACCGAGATCAATTCCCAAAAGGAAAGGCTTGGAGAGCTCATAACCTGCTGGATTTGGTGCACTCCGATATATGTGGTCCAATCAACCCAATCTCAAATGGTAAAAAGAAATACTTTGTTTCTTTTATCGATGATTTTAGTCGAAAGGCATAGGTATATTTTTTGCAGGAAAAATCAGAAGCTTTTAATGCATTTAAAAGTTTCAAAGCACTTGTTGAGAATGAAGCAGGAAGAAGGATTAAAATATTTCGAACAGATCGGGGTGGAGAGTACTGCTCAAAGGAGTTTGAAGCCTTTTGTGATGAACAAGGCATTAGAAGACATTTCACAGCTGCATATACACCTCAGCAGAATGGTGTATCCGAGAGGAAGAATAGAATCATCCTCAACATAGTTAGAAGCTTGCTGTTCCAAGGAAGAGTTCCAAAGAAGTTTTGGCCCGAAGCAATTTTGTGGTCAATACATGTTTTGAATAGATGTCCTACATTCTCTGTTAAAAACATGACGCCTGAGGAAGCCTGGAGTGGAAGTAAGCCATCAGTAGATCATTTCAAAGTATTTGGGTGCATAGCATATGCACACATTCCAGATGAAAAGAGGAAAAAGCTCGATGACAAGGGAGAAAAATGTGTCTTTCTTGGTGTTAGTGAACACTCCAAGGCCTATAAATTACTCAATCCAATTACTGAGAGGGTAATTACCAGTCGTGATGTAGTGTTTGATGAGGAAAATATATGGGATTGGACTGGAAAAGGCAATGAACAGAAGCAAATTCCAGCTGATTTTGATGATGCAGAAAGTAAGACTAAAGTGCAACAACAGTCCTCTGATGAACACTTGTCTAATTCTTCAGCAATTTCACCAATAAATGAGCAGCCACCAGAAAACCAACGTCCAAGGAAGAGACCAGCCTGGATGAATGATTATGTAAGTGGAGGTGAACTCTCTGATGATGATACTACTGCTCATTTTGCATTATTTGCAGATTCGGATCCTATTCTATTTGAGGAAGCAGTCAAGGATATAAAGTGGAAAAAGGCAATGGATGCGTAAATGAAATCCATTGAAAAGAACAATACATGGGAGCTGGCTGATTTACTTAAGGGACAGAAAGCTATTGGAGTAAAATGGATTTTTAAAACCAAATTGAACGAGAAAGGTGAGATTGACAAGCACAAGGCTCGTTTGGTGGCAAAATGATACAAACAAGAGTATGGTGTTGATTACAAAGAGGTGTTTGCCCCAGTTGCACGACAAGACACAATTCGATTGGTAATCTCCTTAGCTGCTCAAAAAACTTGGCCTATTTTTCAATTAGATGTAAAATTTGCATTCTTACATGGTGAATTGCAAGAACAAGTGTTTGTAGATCAACCTCCAAGTTATGTGCAGCGAGGCCATGAAGAGAAGGTTCTTAGATTGAAGAAGGCACTCTATGAGCTGAAACAAGCACCACGAGCTTGGTATAGCCGCATAGATGCTTACTTTGTCAAACAAGGTTTCCAAAAGTGCCCATATGAACATACATTGTATGTTAAGTTTAGTAATAAAGGTAAAATGCTCATCGTGTGTTTATATGTTGATGACTTGATTTACACTGGAAGTGATGTTGATATGTTTGATGATTTTAAGAAGCCTATGATGAATGATTTGATATGACTGATTTGGGACTAATGCACTATTTTCTTGGGATAGTGAAGGATGTTCTTGAAAGGTTTCAGATGATAAATATTAATCCAGTTAGAACACCAACTGAAACTGGTTTGAAGTTGACAAGAGATCCTGATGGTAAGAGAATTGACAATACTTTCTTCAAGCAAATTGTTGGAAGTCTGATGTATTTGGCTTCAACAAAGCCTGACATCATGCATGTTGTTAGTTTGATAAGCCGTTATATGGAGAATCCAACTGAGATGCACCTCAAGGCGGCTAAAAGAATTTTTCGATATTTGAAGGGCACATCTGACTATGGTATTCTTTATCAAAGGGGTAGAAAAACAAATTTCGTTGGCTTCACTGACAGTGATTATGCAGGTGATATTGATGATTGAAAGAGCACTTCTGGTAATGTGTTCTTGATGAATTCAGGTGTTGTTTCGTAGTCATCAAAGAAGCAACAAATTCTGACACTTTCGACAATCGAAGCTGAGTTTGTAGCTGCGGCTTCATGCTCCTGTCAAGTCATTTGGTTGAGAAGAATGCTTGAAGTTCTTGATCATAAGCAGCAAGGTCCAACAACAATATTCTGTGACAATGTTTCTACCATAAAGCTTTCAAGGAATCCAGTTATGCATGGGAAAACAAACATATTGGTGTTCGTTATCATTTATTGTGTGATCTTTGCAAAGATGGTGTGATTGAGTTAGAGTTTTGCAAGAGTGAAGATCAAGCTGCTGATATTCTGACTAAACCTCTCAAACAACCAGTATTCGTAAAGCTTAGAGGCATACTTGGAGTCTGCTCTTTACAGAATGTTGTTCAAGGGAGGGTGCTTACACGTGAAGATGAAATTTGAATCTTAAATTGTTTTATGCAGAAATTAGTTTAAGGGAGGGTGTTAAGATTTGATTTAAAGTTATTTATTTTTAATAAAAGTTGTTGCTTACAATTAGGAGATTTATTTTACCTAGTCTGTAGGAGGATCTTTAGTTTGTAGGAGTCATGGTTAGTTTGTTTAACCATGTTTATTGTTCATGCTTGGTAGTTCCATAAAATATGGTAAGTGACAATCATATTGCTTGCAGCAGTAACTTTATTTTCTCTTTTTAAGTTCTATTGTTTCATTGAGTTTAATTAAGAATGTTGAAGTATTTTTACTAAGCTATTTGTTCATTAGTTTTCCAACAGATCCTGCATTCTGCATCAGAAACCTCAACGATGCCCCCCCGCGAACACCACGTGCCGATCTTATCCTGTTCGGTAAGATATCGATTGGACATGGATTGGCAATGGGCATCGAGATCACAAATTTTATCAATACAAAAAATGGGACTGCTACAGATGGTAGATTGAGGGAATGCTTCAAATCATGTTTTGATCTGTATATGTCGGCAATTGACTTTCTGGCGAAGACGTCCGACTCCTTGAGCACACAATATTACGGTGCCATGAAGATGTATGCTGGGGCCGCCGGATTGTTCGCTCGAGACTGTGAAGATACCTTCAAACAACTGCCAAGAAGACCATCACCATTGATAGGCCAGGATGATAATTTCATTCATCTTACTCAAGCAACAGTAGTGATTTCTAAATTCCTTCAGGGTGGCCTCTGATTCAATTACCCATATTTTACTAAGATACGTAGGTTGATTGGTTTGGCATTAAGCTTAGTTCAAACTTTCATATATATGCAGTACCGGCCTTGAAATCTCAATGCAATGGTGGGTGCCTTAGGCCCTGAGAGTAGTGCAAGTGGGGGCCCTAAAGCCCATTGGTCACATTGGGGGGCCATAGGCAGTGACCTAGTTGGCTTAAAGTCAAGGTCGGCCCTGTATATATGCCAAGTAAAATTAAAATGGTTTCTGTAAGTAAAAAAGATGAAGTAGTAGAAATGTGAAATTAATAAGGGAATAGTGGTTGTTGTTTCCTCTGTGATTAAAGGATGACAGCATGATAAATTGCAATCACTTCAAATACTTTAATAGAATTGAATGTTTTGCTTGTTGGCTTTGCAAAACCTTAAATAAAAAACAAAATAGGAAATTGAAGATGACAAAACTACACAAAATATTTGGAACTTCTTTATTGTTGGAATTACAAATTCACTGGATTACATAATTGCTGGAATTACAATTCACTTGGATTACCATACAATAACATACATAAGACACCTTTATGCAGACATAGACTAACACCTTTTCAAAACGAACACATCTCTTTGGAAAGACATATCCCTTTGAAAGAACACATCTCTTTGAAAAGACATTCTTTTTTAAAGAACATAACTCTTTGAAAACCAAATGTTGCATTAGTTTGCAACTTCCAACACTCCCCTTCAAACCAAAATCAACTTTATTCTTAGCATTTCTCTTAATTTCTTTAATGCTTCAGTGGGCAAAGCCTTCGTAAAAATATCTTCCACTTGGTTTATAGTATTGCAATACTCCAGCTTCATTGTCTTCTGCTTGACATGATTTCTTATGACATGGAACCTTGTATCAATATGCTTGCTTCTTTCATGCTATATGATTGCCTCTTGCTAACCCTTTGCGAGTCATTATTACCAACCTCTTTTGTGTTTGGATTTTGGGCTGCCTTTTTGGTAGTTTTGCATCTATTTACTAAAATGACAATAACTTGTGCTACAGAACTCAAATTTTGATGTTCTTATACTTTTCAAAAAGCTCTTAGACTGATCCATCCAACAAAAGAAGTCTCACTAAAAATTTGGAGCTCATTTGATACCCCAAATGGGTCTCACAAGTCATACCTACTGCCAAGTCATCCAGTCTTACTATCAGCATGGCCCACTTGGTGCCATTGTGTTAATTCCATGCATTTTCTACCAATATTCTTGATAATTTGGAGGGTAGAGTTGCTACATATTTAGGTTTAGAGGTGGAGCATTAGTGACATTTGCGAATTGTGCTTCAATTGTTAAGACATAATAAGTTGTATGCAAAATTTAGCAAGTATGAATTTTGACTCTCAAAATACAATTTCTAGGCCATATGATATCAGTGGATGGAGTGGCAGTAGACCCAACTGACGTCGAGGTCGTGTTAAGTTGGGTGAGACCATGCAACGTCTTTGAATTCGCTGCTTCTTAGGATTAGCCAAATATTATAGACCATTCTTTCAGGAGTTCTCGAGACTCACCACACCTATGATCAGGTTAATCTGGAAAAGGTGTCAGATTTGTGTGGAATGAGAAGTGTGAGAATGCATTCCTTGAGTTGAAGAAGAGGTTGATGACCTCTCCTATATTAGTAGTTTTAGAGCGAAGTTTGGGATATAGCGTTTGTGGTGATGCTTCTCAGGATGGATTAGGTTGTGTTCTTATGCAGGATGGACTAGTGGGTTGCGCATTGAATTATCTTTAGAATCTCATGCTCCGTTGCTCTTCAGAAGAGTGGGGTGTGACAATTACTTTTGTTAGATGCATCTCTATCCTTCTCTTGGTGGAAATTAAAAATGCCCTAAAAGATGACCGATAGCGTGGCAAGGCGCTTGACCGAAATGCCCTGAGAATGATTCAACTATCTTTGGCATAGTTGGTTGCATTCGATATCTCGAAGGAGACTATTATAGAAGATTGGATGGTAGCCCTATCAAGAATGTACGAAAAACCTTGTGCTTTCGATAAAGTTCATATGATGAAAATGTTGTTTAATATGAGGATGTTTGTCATACCCTGACCCAAAATTAGACCTAATTGTGTGATTTAGTGCAAGTAATCATGTTTTGTTATCAGTTAATCATTAAGTTTACGAATTGAGCTTTTTGAAAAGTCCAAGTTTAGCCCAATCCGAGCTCGATAGCTCTTAGATCCGACTCGTCAAAGTTGGATGGGCAAAACTGTAAATATTTAAACTTTCTTTGTTTTATATAATGTTTTGGATAAACATCAAAAATAATGTATAGGATAAATGTAATGCCCCGACCCGGAAGTGGGCCCGGAACGCTACTGATTTTTTTTTTTTTTTGTAAACTAATCTCAAGACTTATAACTAGGATAGATCAAGAGTTAGGCCCAGCTACACATGTTCTCCACATGTGGTCTTACACACAAATCATAAGCCTACCCACATGCATACACATGACATATAGTCACATATTTCTATAAACGAAATATTTGATAATCAAATCAGAGTAACTGCGGATCACATAGTAGTTTATACAAGCCAACACATAATAAGAACCACATACGGTACTTTACACAAATTATGGTTCTAAAGAACCAAACACCAACAAGTAGTCTCCACCCATGGGAATCTAAGGTAATGCAACAACTTATCCTTCCTGAATCGATATGGAGGTTCCTACTCCTCGGGTACGTCTCCTGAAATATAAGTAGCGTGAGATAACTAGCCTAGTGAAAGAATATAACAATGCAATTTTTTAATATCAGGTTAGTCAAAATCAATATTATCAACATAATAGTTTTATCCTGTCCAAAATCTCATCATAATTGCATAACTGCTGACATCCACCGTAACACCTAGATACTACGCTGAGACCATTAGTATTAAGTCCCGACATGGTCAAAATACATCTTGCAAGTACATCTCCGGCCCACCTAAAACCGGTACTGGCATACACGAATTCAGCAACTGACCCACTTGTTCCAGTAGATGTAAACCAACACATAGAAGGCCGGTAATGGTTCAATAGTAAAGGATACGTGGAAGCAGTATCAATATCATCACAACTCATTAGCACCATCATATGTGATCAACATCACAATTATTCATAAGCACTTTTCACAAAAGTGCATCATATCTAGGCATACAAGTGGGTTAATCAAAACAGATCATTGAAACCACTCATTGCACTAGATCCCTTTTAACCCTATTTACTCCTATTCAGTTTTAAGTTTTCTCACCGAAAATGTGTGGTATCGAAGTATCTGTCAAGCATATAAATAGATATACAATTAATGATCAGTCAATATACATAGCATAACAAACAATACATACTCATAGTACTTCAAATCTTATTTTTCGGAAATCTCCAGGGGGAATGGAATTGAGTCTCCTATTTGGTTACTAACCATTTTAAGTTACAATAATCAACAATAAATATAATAGGGTGCTCAGACCACTTCTCATATTGTTTTTTGGGCATGACCAGGTTGACGTATTGAGTTAGGCCTAGAGGTATAAGGTGCTCAGGCCACTTCTCTTATAGCGAGTTAGGCCTATAGGTATAAGGAAATCGCATAGCTACAGATAGCTATTGGGCTGAGTAAGCCACAAATAGAGAGAATCAGCCTGGAAGTGAATACAACAAGTATATACACTATAGTACTAAAAGAAATGAGTTAATATCATTTTTATTTATCAAAAAGGGGTTTAAACATCAAATTAAAACTTAGGGTCTAAAACATGCAATCTTAAATCAAATCAAAATTGGGCTCCTCGGAACATGCCTCGGAACCTGGTTCTGTCCTTCGAAACTTCCGAGGCTCATGTCTCGGAACTTCCGAGGGTACTTCCAAGCGGAAAAACAGAAAACAAAAATATCTTGTGGGCTTCGGTGTGTCTGGGAACTTGCCAAGAGAAGCTCGGAACTTCTGAGTAATTCGGTCATTCTAAAATAGACTCGGAACACCCCGTCCGCAGAGTCGGGATATGCATGCATGTTAGACTTATATCTTTCGCATTTAGTCACTAAGGTTAGTTGGTGTTAGTTGACAACCTACAAGTAATGTTTTAAAAATTGGTTCATGAAATAAACTTTCGAGGAAGAAAGTTGACTTGGATAGAATTTAATTGAAGTTCAATTACAGTCAAGCTCTGAAAAACTTACAACCCTGACATGATATCATACATAATATAATATAATTAATTAATAATAAATAATTTCAAAACATAATAATGTGTAAATAATTTTATAGTGTTAAATATTAAATACAAACCACATAGACTATAAAAAATTAATATTGATTATAAAGTCTTGGGCATACAAATTACAATTATAAATAAGAAAATACTCTAACAATTCAACGTAAAAAATTCTAAACGTTTTAGGGATTATTAAGGGCCAACCACCGTAACCCTTTCAACTTTTGGGTTAATAAGGATTTTTGATAGTTTAAACTTCATTTTTTTTTTAAGATAATCAACCAGCATTTGATAGAGGTCAAAGGTGTATCAATGGTCATTACTAAGAATAGACCTGGCAATGGGTTGGATCGGTTTCGGGTAGAGTTTGATTTGGATTTGGGTCAACAATCTTCATTCAAATTTAGTTATTTATTAGACGGATTAGTCGATTCAAATCTATTTTGGGCTCAAGTCACAAAATTTTAAATTCTTACCGATTTAAAATGCTATGGGCTCAATTTTGATAATCGAGTTAAGTCAAAATCTTGCCAGGTTTAGTTCAAGTTACATTTGGCAATGGGCGAGTTGGATCGAATCAATTTTGAGTTCGGATTAACCACTCTTAACCCATAACTTACTTGTTTATTAAATAGTTTAGTTGTTTCGTATTTAGGTCATAAAACTTTAAGCCTATATCTATATAAAAGCTCATGTTTGATTTGTATAATCTAAGTCAAGTCAAATTTTGCCAAGTCTAAATGAATGGCTTAAACTTAACACTATATGCAAATTACATAGCTTATTGAAAAGAAAAGTTTACTAAGTAACGAGAAAGTACATGGACAGGTCCCTTCATATTTTAGACAGTTAGTGCATAAACAAATTAGTTAAAGGATTTACCGTTGTGGTCAATGATCATCTTTGGATATTAAAGGATTTATATATAGTTTTAAAGTATCTAGATCTTCATTTATAATTTTAAAAAGAATGCTGAGAAATGGCAACAATGGTGGATCCTTTAAAAATTCTCAATTTTTTTTTTTGATTTACCAACATTTTTTTTTTTTTTTTGAAATTTCTTAAACTTTGATGGTTTTAGACTATCTTTTAATCTCTATATATGATTTTGTAAATTACAATTGGACCCAAAAAACTATGCTATTCAATCATTCTAAATTTTGTTAATTGACTTTAAATTATTTTTAATCTTAAATATCTATGATTTTATTATTTAATTTGTTTAACATATTGGTCTATCAAAAACTAAATTAAAAAATTAGAGCATTTTGACGGGTCATATTAAAGGATGAGTTCAATCGTATAATAATACAAAAAAATGATGCATAGATTACTATAAGGAGTATTAAACTATAAAAACGAAGTTCACTAAATCATCATTACCTTTATTTTCTAATATAAAAATAAATCATTGGAAGAAAACAATATTTCCAAAGGTTTGGATTATAATACAACATTTATAAAGGCTTGGGGACTCCACAAGGGCTCATATCTCTATACAAGTTATCCATGTCGACTTTTCTAGTTGTGAAAGCCAAAAGGGCTAAACTGGTCGCTAAGTCAATTTGAATTAGAGCCCACATTATAATTATAAGGACCAAGTTTATATGGGGCCGAATCAGATCATATTTAATTAAAATGTTACTTGGGTCTTAAAAATAAACGAAAGTCAAAAGGGGTCTTCCATTTTTTGAGCTCTTTCTTTATTTTTATTATTTCAATAGATATTTTAGATATGACAAGAATTTGTGTTTTTCAAGCATATTTGCATTTAAAAGTTATATTTAAAGACTTGAATAAAATTGAGTTGATTTAAGTAATTTTTTATTAGAGATTAAGATGAGCTTAGACTTAAATGGCTAAAATTTTAAATTATTTAAATTAACTATAAACTTCTTATTTAGTATATTACAATAGATTATTTAAAATAATTATATTATAAAAGTTTATTTTTAAACTTGAAATTAATCTAAATTTCACTTTTGTAAGGACTTGACTTCAACTTTGGTCTTTGCTGATTCAACCTAAATTTATACTTTTTTTTTTCCAAGTCTATCCGGCAGTTATCTGAAGATTCATTACTTACAAACATTAATAATTACAGCTAATCTCGAAATACACCACGTGGGAATATTTTTTATTTTAAAATTTGAAATTTGAAATCAATTCCAACTGGGCAACAGCTAATCTTTCTCCACCCAATCACGGCACGCCACGTAATGTTGAAGGAGCACGTAGGGCCCTGTGACGTTAAGACCGTTAGAGAGGATTGTAATAAAATACACGGGAAAAGGCAATTCCCTTCCATTCGCTTCTTTCTTCTCTGTTCTTTCTCTTGCTCTCTCTCTGTTCTCTCTCTTGCTTCTCTCTCTGTTCTCTGGATTTATTAAGCGATCGCTGTGGGCGAAATCCCTGGCCGTTGCCTCGGCCGCCCTTTCTCTCTGTCGTTTGTCTCTGTTGCTTTCATTTGTTCCCCTGCCGCTCTCAGTCTCTACATCGGCTATTGAAATACAAGGTAAAAACCCAAACCCCCTCTCTCTTTCGTTGTTTTTTTTCCTCTCTGTCGTAAAACCAGAATCCCTCTCATATCTCTCTCTCTATCTCTCCCTATCTCTATCATATGAACATAAACCCTAATGTAAAATGTGAATGTTTTGTGGTGATCTGCAGATAAATGGCAACGATGGTGGACCGTCCTCCATTTGACATTGGAAATCATGGGAAGCATATCTATTCTTTGGGTCAAAACAAGTTCCTTGTCGACGCGAAATATGTGCCTATCAATTCCATCGGCAGTGGAGCCTATGGCATCGTCTGCTCCGGTTTGAACTGGGAAACAAAGGAAAAGGTTGCAATTAAGAAGATAGCTAATGCCTTTGATAATCGTATTGATGCTCTCAGAACCCTACGGGAAGTGACGATTCTTCGACATCTGCGGCATGAAAATATTATTGCTTTGAAGGACATCATGGTGCCAGATCATAGGAAAAGTTTCAAGGATGTCTATCTGGTGTATGAGCTCATGGATACTGATTTGAACCGTGTTATTAGATCTTCTCAAGCAATTTCCAATGATCAAATCAAATATCTCCTTTTCCAGGTATGCTTTTCCATCACTTTGAAGTATTTCACAATAAACATAGAGTGGATGTGAGGGGTTCTGTTTTCATTTTTCATCAGTGAAAAAACAAATATATGAAGGGTTTGTTTTTTCACACCCATATTGTTTTGTGAGTATTCATATCGAAACTGCTAGAGGTTAAAAGGGACGGAAGCCCTTGTGTTAGGACAGTGAAGAGAAGGAGCAAGAGGGGACAAAGAAGGAATGAAAAATTATAGCCTAGTTATTAGTTTGGGACCAATTAGGTTACATATTTCAGTAATATTTTTTGTCCTTTTTTTTTTGGTTTAACATATTTTCATTTCCAGATTTTCCCAGTTGAAAACAATTATTTTTTATATGTATTGAATTATTTTCTCATAGGTTCTCACTTATAAGTAAGCTAGTTATGTATAAGCAGCAATTCAGTCATTTTACTCCATCACTTCTGCAAATTACAAATGAACAGCTTGTAGAATTTCATGCGAAGTTTTTTTTTTTAAGAGATGTTTCATCAGAAGTTACATTTGTGTAATTTTTAGGAGTGAAGATATGTTATAGTTTGTGAGGAAACTGCAATTGAATTTAATTACAGAGACTTTTGAATTGAATTACTTTGAGTTGGAATACATTTTGTAAGGACTGTATCAATTACTGAACTTTCTTTTGCCTTTGATATGCAGTTGCTTCGGGGTCTAAAATATATGCACTCAGCAAACATTCTACACCGTGACCTCAAGCCTGGGAACATTCTTATTAATGAAAATTGTGATTTGAAGATCTGTGACTTTGGACTTGCTCGCGATGATGTAGGATGGTTCATGACTGAGTATGTTGTTACACGATGGTACCGTGCCCCTGAGTTGCTCCTTTGCAGCGACTACTATAACTCCTCCATCGATGTTTGGTCTGTGGGTTGTATCTTCGCTGAGCTGCTTGGGCGCAAGCCTATCTTTCCTGGTAACGATTGCCTCAACCAGCTGAAGCTAATTGTAAACATTCTTGGAACTGTTCCTGAGTCTGACTTGGAATTCATCGACAACCCAAGGTCACAGAATTTCATTAAGACTCTCCCCCACTCCAATGGTACCCCAATCTCCCACCTATATCCCAATGCCGACCCACTGGCCTTAGATTTGTTGCAGAAGATGCTGACTTTTAACCCATCAAAGAGAATCAGTGTTGTTGAAGCCCTCCAGCACCCATACATGTCACAATGGTATGACCCAAAGTTAGCCCCATCGGCAAACACCCCAATCGATCTCATAGACCTTGACATGGATTTAGAGGTGGAGATGATTAGGGAGAAGATGTGGGAAGAAATGCTTCATTATCATCCAAGAGCTGCTGTCAGAATATTTGGAGTGACTGTTTCATAGATCTCTTCTTGCTCAATCTAATTGTAAATTAGATGATTAGGGAGAAGATGTGGGAAGAAATGCTTCATTATCATCCAAGAGCTGCTGTCAGAATATTTGGAGTGACTGTTTCATAGATCTCTTCTTGCTCAATCTAATTGTAAATCAAAACCTATGCTTGGAGAGACTCGGTACAATTTTGGTGAAGTGTATGCCTGTATTACACAGGAGGATAAATGTTAGAATCATTATTATTTTTTTGTATAAGACTCGATACAATTTTGGTGAAGTGTGTACATGTATTACAGAGGAAGATAAATATTAGAATCATCACTATTTTTTGTATAGCCACTTTTGTATAACAAATGCATTTGACTCCAATTACTGCAATGTCATGATTCTTTTTATTTTAACCATTTTATCATCTAGAATTCTACATTTAGTAGAATCTATTGAATTCTATAAATGTCAAGTCTTTATGAAAGGTAATTGTTAGGATCTCTGCGTGGTCCAATGCCATTATTGGAACCAATTCTACTCAATATTTCTAAAATTTTATTTAAAGAGATAATTGTAAGCCGTCAATACAAAAATAATAATAGATAGTTTGGAGACATGTAGATGACCTATTCGTAAAACTCTATTAAATATGCATGAAATATAGTGAAATCTATAAAATGGATCTAAGTATTGAATTTCAGTGAGAAGAAACCTATTACAAGTTTACAACAAAGGAAAGTAAGGCAATAAAAAACATTTTTGAAATCTTTTAAACTAAAAGATATTCTCGGTATTTAAGCAACTTGGATCACACAATGTACCTCTGCACTAGCATGTTTCTCTTGCATCTAACTCTAACAGCAGAGACTTCATGGGATGCATAATCAAAATTTCAAGGGCTATTGAATAAATAAATAAAATAGGACTTTTTTTTTGCAAATAAATTAAATATAGATACCAATATAAACACTAAAAAAAGAAGACGTCTTTCAGATTAGGAAGGTTTGATTTGAATCAGTGAAATGTCATGATTCTTTTTGTTTTAGCCATTTTTTCATCTACATTTAGTAGAATATTTTTGAATTGTATAAATGTAAATATTTTGTGAAAGATAACATCAATCCCAGGGTTTTAAAAATCGGATTTGATACATATAGGTCGATATCTCTGCCGATATCATTCTCTCTCATCTGATTTATTTTTTAATTTTTTCAAAAAAAATCCAAAAAATTTATAGAAAATGTAGAAAATTATGGGCTTATTGGGTGTGTAATTTTTTCATTAAATATCGGTCATTTACATGTTCAAATATTATTTTAAAGTTAAAACATTGGGTTTTTCTAAAATTATTAATAAAATTATAAAAAAATTAAAAAAATTGTAGAAAATGGAATGTGTGGCTCCTTATTTAGATGTTCAAATTACTGCTAAAATTATTAGGTTTATTGGAGGGCAATTTTGAGCACATGGTTTTCCCGAAACCTATTTGGTTTCCCGCCCAAAACCAAAATCGGCCTATATTGGCCGATATCTCGGCCGATATTGGACCGAGATATCGGCCAATATCGGCCGGATAAGGTGACTTTCTTTTTTGTTTTTTTTTTTTTTAAAAAAAAAATCAGATCGGCTGATATCCAGGTCGATATGGTGGCTGAGATATCGGCCGATATTCTTGATTTTTTAACACTTACGGCCAATACTAATCTTATTGGCTGATACATATCAGGTTAAAAAACCAGAGATGTGTCTTCCGATATTTTCACCTTTTATCCATTCGACGTAGAAGCCCATAGTTTGTGGTCAATTTAGTCTAAATGAAGATGGACCTCAATATCTCTCTAAACAGAGATCAACCCTCTCAAATACATTCACCAATGAATCAGAAAACCCTGTACAGGCCAGTTTGGTTGTAGAGTTAAGTGAACCCACAAAAAGGTGTATGAGAAAGGAAAAAAAGGAGAAGAGAGTTGTGAACCAGTTGAAGTACCATTCTAGGTTTGTAGGTTCAACTGATAAAATGAAATGTGGATTCTACAGAAGATGTAGAAATACACGCCAAAAGCTGCTCAAATTGTAATAACAAAATGCTATGGGCCCCTTGATCCCTGCAAGTGCAATTTATTTTGAAAAATTGTCAAGTGCAAAAGCTAATGAAAAGCTTTTACAATTATTAAAAGCTAATGAAAAATATCAGTTATTGTTATTTGATTGTTATTACTATTAGTGCTATATTAGTATCATTATAAAATCATAGAAGGCCCAGAAATGACACAGACAACCAAAGCAAATAGTATTATTGTCCAACACATTGACAAGGTCATCAAAGCTCTAGAGTTTTAGGATCTGCACAACATGGGTGCAATTGGTTGTGCCTGTGACTCTGCATTCCAGTGACTGCTAGGGATCAGACACACAAATGAGAGATCAATTTGAAATCAGTCCAAGCTTTCCCTCCCTCCTTTTTTGTTCCCTTCTCATTGATTGACAAATTAATCAATGGCAAGAGCAGTGGTAGCTGCAATTTGCATGATAGAAATCAGTGTTTCAACATATTTATTAAGAATGTTGAGTATTATTGATATCCTTAAAATTAAGTGATGTATTATCCTAACACTTTGTATATGAGGCATTGAGGCAACACTCAAGCATAAGTTTTGCAAATTGTAGTGTAGTGTAGCTTACAATCTAATATCGTTTACCCATATTTATCAATCAAGAAAATGATTATGATGATAAAAACACTAGTAGTCATTCATTTTGTACATGATTACATGTTCTGGTTTAGCACAGATGAGTGCGTGAAGCGGTTGAGGAGAAGATATTACAATTAAGCAAAGATATTGGATGCCCACTTTTCTCCTTGCATCAAAATTTTAGATTTACCCCATAGAACAACATATATCAGCATGCTGAAAGATTTACAAACACTAGAGGAGATTGAATAGACTCTATACTTCTCTCCTAGACTGACCTTGTATACCACCAACCACCATACCTTGATCATTTATATAGTTGTCTGGGAAATAAACATTACTCTTGACAATTCAACAGTTAAAATGCAAGATAGAAATACAGATTGGGAAACAGGGCTGTGCTTGTGACAGCCAAAACGAAGTAGAAACCAGACCATAGAATGATGTTTCTTTTCATATCACTGTCATGACATTCTTCATGAGTGTGCTAGAACTAAATGAGAGACCCATCTTCCCGTATCCAAGATTCTTGTGGCAATATTCTTCTGCAATGTGCCTAACAAGCATCATCTGTTTCCAATTTCATAAAGGATGCATGGCTTCTCTTTTGCCTCTTTTAAGACAGTAGCAGATGTTCCAGTGCCAAATATGAATCAGGACCTGCTGGAGTTCCAACTAGGTTATTGTGATCCCACTAGTTTCAGGGTATCATGCCATGGTAACTTAGATTGTTCTAATTATGGTACATAAACTTCGCTAATGAATACCATTTAAGGGAATGCAACCAGTTAGAACCTAGAAGTGTACACTGCAAACTTAAACAATAATCCGATTTGAACTCAGTGGTGACAGGGTCCCAAGTGTGTGTAATGTTTTTACAATTGGCAATTAGTTAAGTGAAACAAGTGATTAGCTGGAAATAAACACATTGGCAGAACATGACATCTCATGTTAAAAAGACTAGCCATAAAAATGTAGCCTTCTTTCGAAAGTTTGAACCCAAATCAAGAGGCTTAAGATTTATCATAATGCTTCAGTTGACAAAAAAATGAATGATCCCATATTGGAGGTCACTTGACTAGGATTGTCAAAATTCTAGGGATCAATTCCAATGTTTGATAACTTAGTTTAGATGACTAAGTTATTGAGAAAATGATGTGCACCAACATACATTGAAGGTTACTTAAGATTGCCAAAGTTCTAGTCAAATCCAAAGTTTGATAACTTAGTTTAGATGACTCAGTTGTTGAGAAACTGATATGGGTCAGCTTGTACTGATCAAATCAATCAAGTTGGTCATAGACCAATATTCTTGACCCTTCCTAATCCAATTCAATCAATAGCCACTTATTGCATCGAGTTTAGACCAACTAAGATTATTCAATCACTTGGTATCTGAATATTCTGAGTTGACCCTCTGTTAATTAAATAAAATTCTAGATTTTCCAGAAAAAATAATAATCACTCTTTACTCTTCAACCATAGTTCCTTCCGTAGGAAATTCAATTAATGGGAAAAATAGAAAGGAACCCTTGGAAATATGAAGGTTGCTATTACTTTTCAAAAAAAAAAAAACAGAACGTTGCTATTGAAGGCAAGGTAAATTTGTTGTAGATAAACAAGAGGCTTGTTTATCCTTTCAATTTTGCATGGTAGTGATTAATAGAATCGACCTAGGATCTCGAAAGCACCAAATAAATGGAAGTGCCATCATCCTCTTCTCTCTTCGATTTAGCTGGATGACGACTATCTACATTCTTTTAGAAAGATTCAAGCTGAATAGCCCTAATCATATTCCATATCCAATATGGGATTCATGGATTTAGTCAATCTAGCCATTCACATTATTCAATCTGCACATTCATTGATCTTCAAGGCTTGGGTTGATCTAACAATAATTTAGCAATAAATGGGGAATAGAAAATTCCACTGGTGTTATTAGTCGAATTGGGTATGTGTTAAGATCCTCATAGATTTTTATTTTATTGTTTATGGTTTAGATGTCTCACACACACAGAGATATATATATATATATATATATATATATATATATATATAATATATATATATATATATATATATATATATATATCTATCATGTGTATAAAATGTGAAATTAAGTGTTTAATGTTTATAAATACTTTTGCAGAGACCAGTGAGAAAACAATTTCATGAATAGAAATTTTTGAGTTTTCCCTTTAAAAATTGGTTTGATCTCTCTACTTACCTTGATGTGAAATCAAGGTATTCTTACAAGATATTATTCTTCCCCATCTTCTTTGTCTTCTCCTTTACTTCTTTTTTCTCTTTCCTTTTTCTTTCTCTCTCCGCTTTACCTATTTTCCTTTCTTTTTCCTTCTCATTTCCCACTTTTTCCCCACCCCACCCATTCCACCTATCCCATCACCCAACCCACCTTACGTAGGGCTGAAACCACCCCTAGCCCTTCTCTTCGATATCACTGTGATAAGGGAACCTGGTTTGGCTCCTTTAGGCCTTGTTGCCCTGCTCTACGGCCAAGACACATTGACTTGACTACATGTTTTCAATCTTGTTGAGACCCCTTTTGTGTTTTGAACAACAAACTCTAAAACCCCTTTTCAAATCCCACTGGACTAGTAGAGCCTTAGATGAAGAATTCGGCCAATGCCGTGCGTATTGACTGAATAGTATCAGCAAAAAAAAAAAACAGTCTGCATCGTTGCAGCTGTTATACAACGTGAAAATGCGGTGTGCACAGTATTCGGTGCGATGGCCTGCGATCGCAGGCACGATGCGAGTGTCACATTCCGCCTGGATTTCTATGTGTGCGCCTCGGATTTGTAGGTTTTTGGGTCGGTATGTACAGTGCGCACGACTGCCCGATTGCATTCCTTTTTTTTATTTTTTCTACTATTTTGGGGCCTACAACCGTCAAAAACTCTTTTTTTTTTTATCACAAACCCATCTTTGCGGTCTGTACCGTTGAAGCTTGAATTACTTGATAGACCTACTAGTAGAGAAATTTTATTTCTAGGATTTTTAAAGGAAGCCTTCATGTCTCAAGGTATTATTTCCTAAAATTTATATTTGATACACTTCTATTTTTTTTTTCTTTCAATACGAATTTATTCTTAAAGTAAAATATGGTTTTAGTTTATTAAAGTGTCCTTACTATGTTTGGAATAGTTTAAATGGTATTTTAGAATTTAGTGTGTTGTCTAAAAATTATTGTTAATGTTTTTTTTTTTTTCTGTTTAAACCGAATTCTTAGTAGAAGGTAAAATATTGTTTAATTTTGTTCAAATTATTATTTTTTGTTTGGGAAATGCTTATGTATTGTTCTTTAAGTTAATGTAGTCTTTAAAAATTACTTACCATGCATTTGTTATTTTCTTTTTATTTTAAAATCGAAATTAAAGTGTAAGGTAAAGCATGGTTTTTAATTTGTTAGTGCCCCGACTTTGACTAAGTCGCCTTTTTGTCAATTTTGTGACTCAACAGAAGCATTGCCTTGGAAGAATGAATACAATGATTCAAGACTCAAGTGGTTTGAAGGTTGAATCAAGTCTAAGATTGGAAGATCAAATTGAAGATTCAACATCATCATGTATATGGCAACCACAAATGTAAATTGGCCATAGATGACTCTAGGGTGGATTCCACACACCTAGGAATACCTTGACTAGGCTTAGAGGAAAAAATGGTTAAATTTAAATCAAGCGTAGTGGACCTTGACAGTCAACAGAACTAAAGGACTTAAACTTGAAAAACTGATAAACTGTGAGGACGATCCATCATGTATGGCGACCCATCGCCAAAGATAAGATAGACCCATCGTGGTCACGATCCATCGTCTAGAATGACAAGAGCTGGTTGGAAAATACTGTCAAATAGGTTCTCTCTCAAGCTGAGACCATCATGGTTGTCGACCCATCGTAAATGACAGGGACGACCCATCGTTGTCCACGACCTGTCGGCTGGGATTTTCAAAGTTCTGGTTGGAAAAACTCTGTAAAATATAGTTGGTCTTAGGACGATACTATCGTTAGTGGCGACCCATCGGCATTGGGCTCAACGACCCATCGTGGGGGACCGTTTTTGTGCCCGTTGGATGTGCATTTATGTTTAACGGTCTTATAGGTGAGAAGCACTAATTGAGTTGCACGACCCATCGTGAGCCACGACCCATCGACAACTTGAGTTTGGAAAAAAACTCTGTTTTGCCTATAAATACTCCGGATTCTGGAGTTACTCTGTGAAACCTCTAGACTTGAAAATTCAAAGGCAAAAACAAAGCTTCCCTAACCTCTCTAAGCACATCACAGTTGTGAATCATTTGAGAATCCAATCAAACCTTTGATTCAAATTAAGGGAGAAACAAAACAAGACTAGGATTCAACTTGCAAATCTACAATCCTAGAAATCTTCTCCCAAACTTGTGGTTGCATATACAAAGGCACATCTTCGTCATCAAGAACATCAAGTTTAGAGAACTCTTCAAGAAGCACATCTTCATTAGATTTGAGCTACAAAGGTAAGTGCTTCTTCTTGTGATTTAAATATCATCTTGCTAAGTGGATTAAAGAATTGTTCTTGTACCACTATAAGAAATAGAGGGATAAGGATTATACCGGAGTAGGTCGAACCTTTTAAAAATTGGTGATTGAGTTGGGCGAAATTCCAACTCTATTGTGTAGGCATAATTCTTACTCTATGGTGTTGGTGTAATTCCAACTCCAAGTGAATTTGGTGATTCAGTGGATGTAGGAGAGTTTTACTCCAAATCTCTTTATATCGGGTGTTTGGTCTTTGCATGTGTGCTTCCTGATTTAACTTGTACACTCTTGTATCACACATCACTTGATTAATCTTGCCTATTATGCTGTTTTTCTTGTGATTAATCGAGAAATTTGAAAGAGCCATTAAAATTGGAGATTGTCTTATTTACCCCCTCTAGGGTCAATCGCGTTCTAGCTCCGAGAACTTTCATGACAATTGAAATGACTTCTTTTGTTTGGGAAAGGTTTATGTGTAGTTTTTAAAGTAAATATAGTGTTCAATAGTAAGTTTTCATGCATTTGTTATTTTTTATTTTTTAACTGAATTTAAAGTGTAAGATAAAATTTGTTTTTAATTGTTGAAATGGCTTATTTTAATGGGAAAGGTTAATTTTCTTTTTTAAGTTTATGTAGTGTTTAAAATAACTTTTTAATACATTTGTAATTTTTTATTTTAAAGCCGAAATTTTGTTTTTAATAGTCATAAAATGTCATTTTCCATGAATATGTATTTTTTTTTGTTTATCCGAATTTCATTTTTTTGAAATATATCCTATATGATTACTATAATAGTGTTATTTTTTCTTAATTTTATTTAACGTAAAAAATGTTAATGTAGCGATAAAATGTGTTTTTCATTAATTTTTTACAAACATTTGAAATTATCAATTTTGTAAAATTTATTTCAATATCTAAATGACTTGATACAATTACATATTGTTGAAATTTAGAATTTTCTACATTTTCTGTATAACTTTCATTTTTTTTAAATATAAATAAATAAATAATTAGAGAAGAGAGAAAATGTAGCAGCTGCTACAAGCTATTACGCACCATTGCGACTCAACAACCGTAATGGTAGGACAACAAGAAAAGTTTGAACGACCTTTGTTTGTATGCCGTATCTTTTATCAAGGGCATATTGATACCTTGTAAATGTAATTCTAGAAATTATTTGTTTTATTGATTGCCTACTAGTAATTACTTTCTAATGATCTAGGTACATCGGTCACCTACATGCACTTTTGCATTATTTCTTACCCATTGAACATCATTTTCAATTTAGGGAACCTAGTCTTTTTAATAATGTCTAGCATCAAGAAGTCTCTTGACTATAAAGATTTGGTTGGAAATGGCTTGCGTCTCAAAAAACAGAGATTCTTACAGCCAGGAGAGGAGATGCAATGTTTTTTAAAGATCAAAGTGTCAGGATCTCTTAGAGCACCCGTCTAATCCTCAGGGCATGTACAAGCTTCCCTATACACAGCCCCCGAGTAATTCTATAGAGAGTGACATTTTTAAGTGGAATGAAAATCAAACTTAGAACTTTGGCTTTATGAAATGAATTCATTACCATCACTCCAATTGCAAATTAAGTATTAAAAGCCTTAAAAGGCTTACAGCAGTTGATGCATTTTCTTGCTAGGACTCACTTGTGAAGGACAATCATGCTATGACATGAAATACGTGGTTTCATCACACTTTTGGAACTCGTACTCTTGGAGATGACCAGTGCATTCAGGATATAGTTATTTTTGTACATGTGTTCTTCCCAAGTTTTCAGTTTAATGAGAAAACCCAATGTTCAGACAAACAACGACTTTGGGATGACTTGTTTCCTATCTTTTGCAACATGTTCAACTTTCTCTTTATAAATAATTCTTTCAGCTTAAAATATGCATAGAAACAGGAACAATATTGAAACAAACCCACAGAGATAATGAATTTCAACTATATGAAAAGGGAACAACTGTTTATGAACATCAACATTATCTCTGAGAGGATGGTAACTCAATTTCATCTTTGGAGTTCATAAAATAGATGTAAATGATTGTTGGATTGGAAATTCAGCTATTAAAATTCAGCAACTTGCAACATAAGATCTGTCGATTAATTACAATGTCGTCATCAGTGATTGATATCATTACAAGAATGCATGATCTACAATGGTAAACACAAAAACGGATGGAACAATTACACAGACAATAGGGAGCTACAGATGCTCTCGTGCCATTTATGATAAAAGTGTCAAGTCACCCGTAACCCATATGCCCTTTCGTCGTTCTTTTTATTTCCATGTGTAAAAGCACATTGTTATTTAAAACCATGTCCTTTCAATTAAAATCTACCAGTCCACCATTTTATTAAATCTTTCCATATATTTGTTTAAAATCTACCAGTCCACCATTTTATTAAATCTTTCCATGTATTTGTTTACATCATATTCTGGAAAATATTTTGCATGATTATTTGTGACAAATTTTTATATTAATTAATTGCAACTATTAATTGAAATTTAATTTCAACCCATCTTAGGCTTAGGGTGCATTATTTTTTATCCCTTTTAATATTTAGGGAGCCACATTAGGCATTTAGGGTTACCATATCCCTTGTGCTGCGTCAAATTGGCATCAAAGCAAGGTTTTGTTGTTTTCTTAAACATCCACAGTCATAGATTTGCATTTAGTGTAAAAAAAAATAGCATTGCATCATATTTTTGTGAAAAAAAAAATCAAATAGAATTTTTTTTTATTAAAAAAAACAATTGCATTTTCAATAATAAATAAATTCATAGCATGTAGAGTTTAGGACACAACATTTAGAATTATCTAGATATGTCTAGAGAACAACCCTCAACTTGGTTCAATAAGTTCTTCACCCAGTTGACTGTCTAGACGAATGAAATTTTGAAGAGACATGAATCCATAAATACTAAATTCATTCTTGGACAACCCAATGTAGAATTAGAGAATAAAGAAAAGAGATTGGAGAAGAGAATTCTCTGAATCTTGTATATTTGTATATTCCTTTTAGAGGATGCAAAGTTAAATAGAACAAATAGAGATAATCAAGGGAACAAAAAAGGAAAATACATTAAGTATAACCTAATTACAATCTATTGTTTTGACGTGCAATATATAATGAATCTAGACTTATAATTAGGGCCCACAACACTCCTCCTCAAGCTGGTTCAAAGATGTCGAGTAGACCTAGCTTGCTAACAACTGAATCGAGCTGAGTTCGAGGAACTGACTTTGTGAAGATATCTTCTAGTTGATCCTTAGACTGTAGATGAGGAGTAAAAAGTCGCCCTTCTGTGATATGTTGTCAAAGAAAGTGGCAATCAATCTCAATGTGCTTAGTCCGCTCATGAAAAACTGGATTTGAGGTAATGTGAATGGCTGTCTGATTGTCACAAAATATGACGAGTGGATCAGCAGGATCAAAACCCAATTCAGTAAGAAATTGGCGAAACCACAACAATTTAGAAACAATATTAGTCATGGCACAATATTCAGCCTCAGCATTGGAACGAGCGACAACGGACTATTTCTTGCTTCGCCAGGCAACTAAATAGGAGCGCAAGAAAACACAATAGCTAGAAGTGGAGCGGTGATCATCTGGGGAGCTGGCCCAATCAGCATCAGAATAACTGCAAACCGGGCAAGTAGGCTGGTGTACATAGAGCAAGCCGCGTCTGGGATCAACATTAATATATTGACGGATTCAGAACACGGCATGAAGATGAATGTCTCGTGGTTCATGCATAAACTGACTAACAACACCAACAACATAAGATAAGTCTGGTCTAGTGATGGTCAGATAGATAAATTCGCCGACAAGTTTTTGATAGAAACTGGGTGTGTGAAGAAGAGTGTCATCAGAAGCAGATAACTTAGTGTTCACATCCAACGGGGTATTTGCTGGTTTGCAACCAGAATAGCCAGCTTCCTCCAGGAGATCCAGGGCATACTTCCGCTGAGAGAGATAAAGGCCACGAGCGGACTGAGCAACTTCAATTCTAAGAAAGTACCGGAGGGGTCCCAAATCCTTAATATCAAATGTTTGATGAAGATACTATTTGAAGGAAGAAATAACTTCATCATTGTTACCGGTGAGTACAATATCATCAACATAGACAACCAAAATCATCACAACTGAATGGAGACAGTGGATAAAGACTGAATGATCTGACTGACAGTGAGTGAAGCTATAAGGTAGCAAGGTACTGCTAAACATCTCAAACCAGGCTCGGGGAGACTACTTAAGACCATAGAGAGCCTTCTTGAGTTTGCAAACAGAATGAGGCTCCCCCTACTTTACAAATCCTGGAGGAGGAAGCATATAAACTTCTTCCTGAAGATCACCATGGAGAAAACACTCTTTACATATAACTGGTGTAGGGGCCAAGTATAAGTGGTTGGAAGGGAGAGAAAAATGCCCACAGAGTTAATCTTGGCGACATGCAAAAAGGTGTCCTGGTAGTCAACTCCGTAAGTCTGTGTGAAGCCTTTGGCTACTAGTCGTGCCTTATAGTGTGCAATAGAACCATCTGGATTATGCTTCAAGGCAAAACCCATTTGCACCCAACTGGAGTCTTGCCTGGGAGAAGAGAGACCATCTCCCATGTGTTGTTTTTCTCAAGAGTAGCTAACTATTCATCCATGGTTGCTTTTCAAGAGGGATCTTTCAAGGCCGTATCGATCCTCTTGGGTATCTTAATCTTGTCCAATGCGGTGAAAAAACTATGATAGGAAGGTGAAACAACATGATATGAGACAAAACGATATATGGGATGGTTAGTACAAGAGCGCTTACTTTTGTAAAGCGCAATAAGAAGATCAGAGAGGCAAAAATGGGTAGATCTGAAGTACTTGCAGATGGATGGGTGGAGTCAGCTGCAGATGGTACCTGAAACTACCCGAAACTGTTTGCGTTGGTACACTAGAAGAGGTTTAGGTGGACTTGGAGAAGGGAGATCTGCAAGTACAATTGGAAGAACAAGAGAAGGAGAAGATGGAGAGGAGGCTGAAAGGTATGGGTCCCGCTAAAAAAGGTGATATCCATGGAAATATATGTTTTCCAGTGATAGGAGCAAGGCACTTATAGCCTTTGTGAAAAGGGAAGTAACCTAGAAAACACACCACCCAGCCCGATGAGAAAGTTTATGGCCAGAGAAATTGTGAACAAAACAAAAACAGTCAAAGACATGTATGGGAATTTTATGAATGATTTTATGCAAGGACAAATGATCTATGGGTGACTGATTTTGTAAAATGCGAAAAGGTATTCTTTTAATAAGATAACAAGTAGTTAACACTGTTTCTGGTCAATAGGAGGATGAGACATGCATGGTAAAAAGAAGAGACTTGGCCACGTCAAGAAGGTAACGGTTCTTTCGTTCAGCGACACCATTCTGTTGAGGTCTAGAAAGACAAAAGAATTGAGAATCAATGTCATGTTGTTGTAAAAAAATAAGAAATGAGTGTGACAAATATCCTCAGATTTTTGTTTTATCAAATATGTCCATGTCAAGCGAGAAAAATCATCAATAAAAGTAATAAAAAATGAAAACCAGTACGAGAAACAGTTGGAGATTTTTAAATATCAGAATAAATAAATGAAAATAAGTTGGAGAATAAACAGTCGGAGATTTGTTGCTTTGACATTTATGGGCTACTTTATCCTCATTCTTCACAAGACTTTTTGATCTTCAATCATGTGATTTGCAACGAATGTCTTCTTGAGACGTGGAGTCACGACTCCATTTCAATTACCACGAGTCAATGATTTGTTAACATCAAAATACCATTTTATCCTTGAATTGAAATCTGAGCCCAACAATTGCTATTAACAACATATTCTCAATTATGAGTATAAAAGTAAATTTAAAAAATGATACATGGGATAATTACGTTGTAAGAATCTCATACAAAATAAAACCAATACTTTTGATATTCTTGATATTAAAAATTAAACCAACTTTCAAAGTTTTAGTCATTTGATTTAGAGGTTGAATAATAAACAATTAATATATAATCATAAATTTTCATAAATTAAAAAGATCAATAATAGACAAATTGGAGTACTTGTTTTCAATGGAAGACCACATATTTTTCAAAAACATGACTACACATGGTTTGATAGGATGAATATATTTTTTATATTTTATAATAATATTTGAAATCATTTTGTTTGATCTTTAGAATTTGTCAACTTGGTGTTTCAATGAAATAGAATAAATGCACGTATAACTCTGTAAATTCAAGTCGTTGAATGTTTTTGATTAAATATGAAGAGTAAATTAATCTCGTGAACATTAAGGCAGCAAAATATCTGTTTGTACCAAATTCATGCAGGTAACATATTTTTTTGAACTGGGTGACTTGTCCTAGTTCAACTTCGAGTAAGGGCAGCAAAGAAACTACTTGATTGGAATAGAATGAAATGGAGACAATAAGGGAAAAAGAAAATAGGAAGAGGAATAGCAATGAAAGCATACATGAAAAATACTAGAAGTAAATTCAAAAATAAAATAAAATAAATAAATAGAACTAAATGAAATTCATAAGCAATGATTAAATAAATAAGTGAATTAATGAAAGAATACAAGTGCCATAGAAAGGTTTGGGAATTGTTACTGTCTAAAAAACCCCAAGGTCCTACTTGGTGCTAAAGACAAATGAAACAAGTAAAACTCCAGTAATTAAATAGTTTTAGAAAAATCAAGGTAAAATAATTAAGAAGAAGGGTACTCTGTAAAACGATAACCAATTGGAACATGAGTCAATAAATGCTTTACTCAACTAAGCTGAGCTAGAACTAGATAAGAGATAGGAGAAGAATAAATAAAATACTTGACAAAAGATCCTCACGGTTAAATGGCTTACCTTAGGTCCACTGGGTTTAAAGGAATATAATGACGTTAACCTTAGCCAATAATTTAACAAGGATTTAAGGAATGAAGTGGAGGGTTAGGGTACGGAGACGTAAGGTCTCATGACAGGTAAACAATCCAATTTCTTGGTTCTTTGTTTCCGGCAAAGGAGAAGAATAACAGTAAAAGAGTTAAAATTCTCACGACCCATCTTGAGACGGGCGCACAAATTTTTTCTTTATAAACACAATATAAATATATATACTAGTCATGTCTCAAGAGTTAATTATAATAATCTCAATATGAGTTACAACTCTTGAAGATAAAAGATTTCAAAAGAAAGTACAACTAAAAATAATTTGAAGTCGTCTATGACCCGGTATCGAGTCGCCATCGCTCTAAGTTATTCCGTCTCTTCCCAATTAATACCTGAAATTGTTAGGGAGTGAGCTTCACTAGCCCACAGATCATAAGTCCAGTAGGGGTACAAGGGCCAAAGTAAAAAATTCAGGAATTAAACATATTCCATAATATGCACAAACAGAACCATAAATAGTACATACAAACCATCATGAGGTAATACAATACACAGAGGTCCATCTACCACATATGGACACACGCAACTGTCACAAAACATGTGACATAGCATAATGATATGCCAAACAGTCAAACATGCCGTCTAAAAGTTAGCACTTCCAAGCGTATAAATCTCAATCCAAATATTTTATTCACTACATACTTCTCTTGTATGTGCTATTATCATAATCCACATATGTATCTATCCATGAGTAATAGAAATCAATGCTATGTGTCTCACTCATATGTCTCCTGTACTGAATGGTGATAACCTCAACCATCTCCGCAGCATGATAATGAGGTAACCTTGCAGTGTAGTAGCATGGCAATGTTCTTAGCCCGCCCAACTCACACCTGCCTACTCCTCACTCGCCCACAAGACTTTTGGGTTTATTGGTCTCACCCAGACTTACTATGAACACAGAGTCATTAACACCCTAAATCATTTGTCATATGACGTATACCAACGTCAATATTCACCAATATTCATAATAGGTCAACGTGGCTTATCTCCTATTGACCAAAATCAACAATACACACTTGGCTTCTACAAAACCCTATCAACCATCATAAATATCATACCTTTTGTATAAAGGCAGTCATCATACGCTTTATCCACAAAGACCATAAGCTATGTAATCAAACAACATGCATTATTCATAATTGCAAATATATAATTCATGCATCCTTCACACAATTAATCACATAACATTTGTGAAGGGTATTTAATTAAGTTGACGGGTCCGGCCCGGTTCTTCGGAGAAAATAATTTTCAACATAAAATATCCATAACCTTTATTAATTAGGACCATATCCACGTTGTTCCACATATACCCAAATCACATATAAACATCATAACACATTTCCGTCAGGGCTTTAAAGAAAATAACTATACATATAGTACAATCTCAAATACATGAATAACAAACGATAAACATCGATAATATATATATATGATAAAACAATAAAACTGACTATCAATAAGGTTCGTACTCCCTACCTAAAAGCTGATGAAATTGATACCCTTCGGGAGATTTTTGACAGTCTCGACTTTCCCTCTAAAACCCACAAAAAATGGCACATACAGAAAACACTGTCGATCAAAGTAGGAAAGAAGTTTACAAAAGAAGAAAAGAGAAAAATGTTTACATGAAGGATGAGCCTATCCCTTTTTATAATGGCAAAAATAAATGGATAAGCATTATCCATTGTTTTGGATAATCATTATCTAAAGTTTTTGGATGATGTTTATCCAAAACATTATCTTTGATGTTTATCTAAATATTATCCAGAACATTATCTTTGATGTTTATCTAAAGCATTATCTTTGATTTTTATCCAAAACAAAGAAAGTTTAGATATTTACAGTTTTGCCCATCCAACTTCGACGAGTTGGAGCTTGGATTGGGCCAAACTTGGACTTATCAAAAATTTCAATATGTAATCGTCATGATTAACGGATAACAAAACATAATTATTTGCACAAAATCATACAATTAGGCCTAATTTTGGGTTAGGGTATCCCAAAAATAAACTTGGGAAGGGCACTTAACGTCCCAAATCGCCTAGCTCCAGCTGGGTGTGAGGGAATTTATGAGGGCAGCCCCCTCACCCATAGATGAAGCCTTTTGGGCCTGGTCAGGTGGGACAGGGTTCAAAGTAAAACGGTGCGGGCCTTGAGGCCTAAAGAGGATAATATCACCCTTGGGTTAGGTCGGGTTATGTTGAGCATTGAAAACAACAATTTTATCCTTTAATTTTGGAGTAGTTAGCCTTTGATTTGTGTATATTAGATGCATTTAATGTTATTTGTGAGTTTTGAAGTGTATTTGTGAGAATACAAGAAAAATGAATTAAAATGCAGAAAAGTGGGCTATAGTCTATTATTGGAAAGTTTTTAATTTTTACCACCTAATTTGATTTTAGAATTATTGTAAATTATTATAATTCAGATTCAGATATGAGAGTTTGAATTATAATAATAACGTTTAAACTGTGTAAAATTGTAAAGGTGGTAGAAATTTATAAACACACAAATTGACCCACTATTCGAGTTTGAAGCCTGAAGCCAAAGTCTGCAATTGGAAGCCAATGAGCCAAAGTCCACCAGCATTCTGGGCCAGATAAAAGTCTAAGTATGGGATCGAAGTCCAAAAGACCAAGAGGGACCCGTGACTTTCGTTTGAAGCATTGTGAAGAATAAGAAAAAAATTGAGATTTGGATTAACCAAAGTGAATTTTGGAAGGAGGAATATTTTGACACAGTTTCAGTATTTTGGTAATAACGTTTTACTTCAATGTCCAATTGCATTTATTTTTGTTGCGTTGGAAAGAAGAATTCAAGGGCTACAACTTTGTAGTTTATGAAATTTCATGATTCAGACCTTAACAAGGTCAAAATTGAGTTACAAACTAGTGCATGTGTAGAAAAACGGGATTTGCACCCTACTTTCCAAATTAATCCAAAATCCCTAAAATCATGGTGCATTATCTACAAAATTCGACCATGGCTTGGAAAAGATAGTAAATTTGGATAAATAAAAGAGAGAGAATTTGAGAGAGTTTTGGAGAAAGAATTATGGAGGAATTCTCTCAAGGCCTAATTCAATTTCTTTTTAGCACTATAAATAAAGGGGTTCAGGCATTATAAAATTTGAATTGGAACAAGGAACTAAGGTGTGCAAGGACTGGAGCTTGAGAAGACTAAAAGAGAAAGGAATATTCGAATTTTGTTTGTGAGTTCTTGTATTTTTATTTTTATTTCATGTCGATGCAAAAACTCCAAAGCATTGTAATTTTAATTTCCAATTTAGTTGAATGAAATTCATGGTAGCTTCTTTAGATTTAAGGTTTTCCCAATTGTTAAATTTTTATGGTGATTGTTTTTTATATTATTTTAATCTTTTTAAGATGTTATGGAATAAATTAATTTAAGAGTTTTCAAGGAAAGTAGAACCCCGTTTAGGATCGATGGAACTTAACCTTTTCAAATCTATGGTTTTTTTTCGAAGAATAGCTTATTTTTAGATTTGTAAATGAAAGTAGAAATTTTGTCCAAGCCTAAGGCTTGAATTGAAAATTTCTGATTTAATGGACATCATGATTTTCTTAATTGGAATTTTAATAAATAGAGAACATGAATTTTTATTTAATAATTCTAGAAGATTTTATAGTTTAGGCTATGGTTTTATCTTTAAATGGGATATTATGCCACCCTAATTACTTGTCTCAATTCCATTGTACATAATATGAATATTTTATTACTTTTATTAATTTTTTTTATTCTTTTCTTATTCTCTCAAGGTTGAGATCGATTTAATTGCATTTTAATTTTTTTCTCTTGAACTAGTTTGAGATTATTAACAAATTCTAGATCCTTACCATTGCTTTAATTAAATTATATTTATTGGTTAGATTTTAGATTTAGATGATGATACTCTAATTTCTAGATTATTTTCTTAAAACTGGAATGCACTACATTAAAATCGTATTTGTAAAAATTAGAATTTTATTTTCATATTTAGGTTATTTCTAAAGATCTATATTTTTTTAATTACAACGTTTCAATTTCATATATTTTGTTTTTGCATATATTTTGCTGTTTCCTTGTGTGATCAACCTCGCCCTCTTAACGCTATAGTATTAACTAGTTTGTGCGCTTACGAGTTATAAATTTAAAATTTGCACAACAGGTTGGGTCATCCACACTTCTTCGGAAAGAACACATCACTTTGGAAAGATATACCCTTTGAAAAAACACATCTCTTTGAAAAAAACACATCCTTTTTGAAAGAACATAACTCTTTCAAAACCAGAGGTTGCATTAGTTGCAACTTCCAACACTCCCCTTCAAACCAAAAGTAACTTTATTCTTAGCATTTATCTCAATTTCTTGAATGCTTAAGTGGGCAAAGCCTTCGTAAAAATACCTGCCACTTGGTATGTATTATTGCAATACTCCAACTTCATTGTTCTATACTTGGCATGATTTCTTATGAAATGGAACCTTAAATCAACTTTTGCTTGTTTTTTCCATTCTATGCTAAAATTTTGGTTGCCTCCTTCTAACCCTTTGTGAGTCATTATTGCCAACCTCTTTTGTGTTTGCATTTTAGGCTGCCTTTTTAGCAGTTTTGCATATCTTCACTAAAATAGTCATAACTTGAGCTACGGAATCATATTTTGATGTTCTTATACTTTTCGGAAAGCTCTTTGACTGATCTATCACAAAAGAAGTTTCATTGAATTTGGAGCTCATTTTATACTCCAAATGGGTCCCTCAAGTTATACATATTGTTAAGTCACCCTGTCTTACAGTCAACTTGGCTCACTTGGTGCTAGGTGTTAATTGATGCATTTTCTACCAATATTCTTAGTAATTTGGAGGGTAGGGTCGCTACATATATTTAGGTTCAAAGGCAGAGCATGAGCAACATTTGTGAATTGTGCTTCAATTGTTGAGAGATAATAAGCTTTATGCAAAATTTTGCAAGTTTGAATTTTGGCCCTTGAAATACAATTTCTAGGGATGGAGTGGCAGTAGGCCCAGCTAAGGTCGAGGCTGTGTTAAGCTGGGTGAGTCCATGCAACGTCTTTGAAATTCGCTACTTCTTAGGATTGACCAAATATTATAGACGATTCATTCAAGACTTCTGGGGACTCGCCGCACCTATGACCGTGTCAACCCGGAAAGGTGTCAGATTTGTGTGGGATGAGGGGTGTGAGAATGCATTCCTTGAGTTTAAGAAGAGGTTGACAACCTCCCCTGTATTAGTAGTTCCAGAGCGAGGTCTGGGATATATGGTTTATAGTGATGCTTCTCGAGATGGATTAGGTTGTTGTAAGAAAAGAATAAATTGTGTATTGTATTCATAAACTAAACTATTACATGCATTTATAGCCTCTAGCCGACCCTAGGGCTATTACAATTAAACTCAAACTCAAACTATTATGTTAATTCTAAACTTAATACAACTCATACTAAGAGATTAACCAAATTAGAGTCCTAATCACATAATAATTCTACTAAATAATAAAATCTAAATATATTCCAATACGCCCCCACAAGCTGAAGCGTGGATGAACGCAAAGCTTGGAAGGTGAAGAAATGACAGTTGAACTGCAAAAGTGGCACACATACTGGCCACAAAGATTTGTTGAAGAAGCACCACGCAACCACACTGGTAGCCTAAAACAGAGAAAGATGCAAGGTCGACGGTAGTGGTCGTAAGATAGTTGTCTGGCAAACAATGATCGCAATATGCGATAAATTAAGTACAACTCTTACTAAGAGATTAACCAAACTTAGAATCCTAATCACATAATAATTCTACTAAAAATAAAATCTAAATATATTCCAACAGTTATGTTCTTATGCAGGATGGACTAGTGGGTAGCACATTGAATTATCTTTAGAATCTTATGCTCTGTTTCTCTTCGGAAGAGCAGGATGTGAAAATTGCCTTTATTAGAAGGATCTCTTCTTTCTCTTTGTGGAAAATAAAAAAAGCCCAAGAAGATGATCGATATCGAGTGGGGAATGCTTGACCAAAAGACCCTGAGAACGATTCAACAATCTTTAGCATAGTTGATTGGATTCAATATCTCGAAGGAGAAGATTACAGAAGATCTAATGGTGGCTCTATCAAGAATGTACGAAGGACCTTTGTTTCCAACAAGGTTCATCTGATGAAAATGTTGTTTAATATTAATATGTTTGATGGTAGAAACGTGGCTAAGTATTTGAATGAATTCAATACAATCACATTTTAGTTGGAATATGTAGGCATCAGTTTTAAAGATGAAACCAAAACTCTTTTGATTTTATCTGGATTACTAGAAAGTTGAGACAATTTGGTGATGACTGTGAGGAATTCTTCTTGATCAACAAAGTTGAACTATGATAATATTGTAGACATCATCTTAAGTGAAGAATCTCAGAAGAAGTCCTTGGATGAAGCATCTGGGAGTTCTCTGAATGTCGAAGAGAGGGGAAGAACATCAAACCAATCTAGCGTGTGGATCCACCTTCAGTATGAAAAATAAACTCCTTTAAAGATAAAAAGTTAAGTAATTATTAAGATTTCAAGAAATATAGAAAAATCGCATATGATAGACCCAACCCACTCTTGCAAACATAAATGTGTCATTGATTGCTTTGTTAAAGTTATCTGTCACGATATTAAATACATTTTAAAAGATGTGCCATCCCCATTCATAGAAACATAAAAGGTACGATTGAATGTTGCTATGCTTTTAGGATCATATGACAAGTAATAAATGCATTTTGGTGAATGTACATGTCCACGTTGTGGTAATAAAATACTATTAGCTATTCATAATGGGTAATGTTATAGACACCCCCACTTTTCTTTTTATATTTGCCCCCTTCAAAAGTTTTACATAAAGTTTCGATTTTACTCGTTCCTCAACTTCCCACTTCATTTCTTTCCTCTTTTCCAAATGTCTCGTTTTCCTTGTTCTTCTTTCTACACACCTCCTTGTTAGAGTCCCTAAGTTTATCAATTCCATGACTCGGGAAGAAGCACTTGCCAGAACCTTGAAGATTTAAGGTGTTTAAGATTGAAAATCATGCTCCACCGGATTAAAGCTCATCGTTATGGCAATCACAAAACAAGTATTTGGCCGTAGATGACTTTAGGTGGTACCCACACCTCAGGATGACCATTCCTAGGCTTAGTTGAACAAATGGTAAAAATCATAAAAAGTCTAGAAAGGAAGCTTGACAGTGAATTGGAAGCAAACTCGAAAATATAAATTAAGTTCACTGTCAGCTCTACCAGTAGTTCTCACCGACCCCTCGGTCGAGACAGGATCGACCCATCATGTTCAAAGACTGGTCGGCTAGATTGACAAAGGTTCTGTAACATTGAACTATCATTCTGGGTATGCATCTGATCGAGAGTCTCGTATGCACAGACCCTTCAGTGATGAACTTAACGACCCTTCGTGATCAACGATTTGTCGATGATAACTTATGAGTTCTCGAACCTAAAACTCATGTGGACTCTCGAGAAAAAAGACATCTCAGTAATTCAAGACCGATCGAGAGTACCAGGACCAACCCCTCGGTTAAAGGGCGACTGGTCGTTCTGGGCAGGACAAGTTTTGGGACATGGGACTCTGTATGCATGGTGTTGTCCCAAATCGAGACCCTCGTATGGACCGACCTCTCGGTACCATGATTGTCAATCCATCGGCAACACAGACATGTCGGCCGAGTATAAATTATGCCATTGGGAGTGCATTTAATGCGCAACGACAAGGTGGTTAAACGGTAATATTCTTAGTCACCGACCCCTCGGTACGCTCGACCTGCCGGTACATGACATTTTCTGAAACAGGTTTCCTTCTCTATAAATATCAATCCTTCTGCAACGTTTCACATCCTTTGGCAAATCCATTGGACCCTCATCATTATCAGTGAGCTTAAAAAAGGGCCAACAAAATGATCAATCTCTCTCTTGTGCTTACACTAACCAATCATAGTGATTGAGGTTGTGAAAAGAGAGAGATGGGAAAGGATATACAACTAGGATAGATATTGGTAGAACTAATATCCTAGTCACCCTGAGATTGTGATTTCTCAACGATAGCTATAAGGCGGAGCGTCAGGATTAACTCGGGCACACATTAGGTGGATCTTTGAGAAGCACACATCTTCAAGAAAGAGCTACAAGGCAAGTGTTTCTTGGTTTTAATTTTGTTGTTAAAAACTTTGTCCTATGAAAGTGGATTAAAGAGGCTTGGCTCCGGAACCACTATAAAAAAAATCTAGAGCGTAGTCTCTGGCACACGTGGTGGGTGGAATTCCCAGCCAATTCAAATATGTGGAATTTCTATTTTACATATGATGGGTGAAATTCACAAGCGATTGAGTGAGGTGGAATTCCTACTCTAATTGTGAGGATGTAAGTCCTCACTTAGTGGATTTAGAGATAGCTCAAGGTTGAGCTAGTCCTAACAGTGGATGTAGGTTGGCTAACCGAACCACTATAAATCTTGTGTCCTTGTTCTTATGGTGTTAGAGCTAATTTATTATGTTGATTGATAATCACTAATGCTAACACAAACACTTGATTTCAATATACGCTGCATAACATCTAATCAATCAAGTAATTTTAAAAGGACCAATGATTTTGGGGTTTACCTATTCACCCCCCCCCCTCTCTCTCTCTCTCTCTAGGGTCAATCTTGTTCTAGCACCTAAGGGACTTTCATTCCTCCTCTACCTCTATCTATCTTCCTTTTCCTCTTCTCCAACATTTGTTATAATGTCACTCTTTTCTTTCGTGATAATCTCTCTCTTTCTACACACAACCTACCATCACTTGTAACCCCATCAATTTTTTACCTTGGCAATTACACCACCGACGGCTGCGGCGAATTCATTCTCGGCCTCCAATTCGCCGCATGTGACGACCCGCCTTTTCCAATGCTTAAATCAGAGTATTTTTTTTTTTAATGAATATAGAGGAAAAGGACGGAGACGCCACGATGCGAGTCTAGTCTTAGTTTGAATGCCCGATTCTCGACGGGCCCAACCTACCACACGCGTGGAACAAACTCACAAAACATTTTTGCATGTGCTAGCACAACCTGTGGAATATTTAAACATTCATATATGATACCAAGACATTCAAAGCAAATATATGGATTACCCAAAACATATAAGTCAAATACAATACCGAATTCAAAATTAGGAGTTAAGGCTAAGTTATTACATTCTCAAAAAAGTCACTCCTATGAATTACATTTGTTCTACCAAAATATCAAACTAAAACTAAGCCCTCCAATCATCTCTTGCTCCATTCTTGATTAGGCTTGGCTACCACTAGGTCCAGCCTCCTTTCTTTTGCCACAATCTGCATTAGCATCTAAAAGGGAAAAAAATGTATGGGCTTAGTCAACTCGTTGAGTAGAAATTCCGATCAAAGGAAATGCAACAAGCAGTGTGAGAGTACAATAACATATAATTCAAAATCAATATTTGGAAATTCATATGTTATAACACAGTTTATTTCTCAAAGACTTTTCATATCATAATAAAAATCTCATATTTCAAAATCACACTTGCTACTCATGTAATGGCATGCTATGGGTGCCATGCATCAATGAATGCTGTCACATGCCCATGTATCTGTCACACTAGTCATCTCATCCAACTAGTTTATTATTGGCCAATTATGTCCAACAACATTTAAGGCCGCAACCACCAGGATGTTGTTACCCAACCACAAATTAATCGAGATTATCGGTGGAGTGTGGACTCGTCCCTCTGCGTAGGATTTCGGGACCTTCCCAATAGCTCTTTGGCCCAATTATAGCCTTAACATTCACAATCAATGGACGTGGCCAAAGTGTAACATTTGTAATATCTCATCAGTATTCTTGTACAAGAGACCAAACAATGTCCGAACATTTCATTATTCACTCAGTAATGCAATTCCCTCCCATGCAGTCATGTATGCGGTACATGTATGCAACATGATGACTAACCATGCATCATATAGTTCCAATATTTTGCAATACGTAAAAACATCATAACAATATAGCTCAATGTAATTCATGTTAAAATAATTATATTCTCATAATTCAAGACATATGATTTTAAAAGAGCCAAGTATAACAATGATAATTATTTCACACTCATGTGCTTCAACAAAGTAGGAAAACCTACCTGATCTAAGGTGATCAGCAAAAGGGATAACTCACGAAGTCATTCGAACAGTGTCTAGACAACTTTTTGCCCTTGTTCACATACATGTTTCAATTCACAATCCTCCTGGCATTGTAATGTAAAACCCTTTAATTTGATTTATGTAGATCTAGTCAAGGCCTAATGGTCAATTGAGAAGGTCATTAGAGTCTAAGTGACTCCACACTGTGATTTGCATTAGGTAAGTTAATCTCATAAAACTTACAACGTCTCAGGTCGACACATTGACACTGAAGATATGTCGACCTTGGACAGAGTCGAAACATCGACCGAGGCTCTGTCTATACATGTTTATATTTTTCAATCGTTCTCAGATCGTATTTATCGATTTAGTCGATACATCTAGAGGTACATAGATTTGAGGTGTCTAGTACGTCAACATGTCCTCCTAGGTTTGGTCTATTAGTATTCATATCTGTCTTTCGTTCTCAAGCTGATACGTTGGCCTGGTCAATACATCCACCAGATATTTGTAGGCACATCGACATAGTTGATGTGTCCACAAATCTGTTCTTCCTTGGTCACCTTTATTTTCATTTTTGTCATTTCCAGGCCGAAACATCGACATGGTCGACATGTCGTCCTAGATCCAGCTCATCTATCATCACTTCATTTTTATTTTTTATTTCCATTTATAATTCACTTCCTCTTTCATCATCCCCAGGCCGAAACATCGACACTGTCGACATGTCGTCTTCGGTTTGATTCTTAAGGCACGATACTTTGGATTCCCTGTTCATTGGGCTTGTGTTTCAGTCGACACTTCGATAAGGTCAACATGTCGACTGGGTTGAGTTCGAAAGCCATGGATTCATCTTCCATGCCTCTCTTTCCATTTGCATGTTCCTCATTCTTAGTCTTTTTTCTTCTAAGTTTGTATATACATGTTTCTAAACACCCTAGTGTGTTTATCTTACTTGAAATCATAGTAAAATCGACGTACCTCGAGGGATTCAAGGTTTTCTCGGCTGAATGAAGGATGAGCTCCCCGATTTGAGCTCATTTCTTCCTCTTTGCTTGCTTCCATCCTCTTTGCTTTGTTTCTCCCTTTTTTCGAAGTAGATGGAGTTAGTGAAGAGGGGAAAGGGCTCACTGTCGAAATTGAGGATTGGAAGAGAGTGAGAGGAGACAATGTTCTCTTCTCCTCCTTTGTTTCTTCTCTCATCTTCTTTCTCTCCCCCTTTCTTTCTTTCTCTCATCTCTTCTTTCTCTCTTCCTTTCTTTCTCTTTTACCTTCTCCTTCGGTTGCCATAGACTTATAAATGAGTGATTGGCAGGTGGGAGGATAGTCATGCATGGTTTATGGACGGCGGTAGGTGGACTTGTCTGACTTAAGACGTGGGATCGAGACCAATTTATGGATCTTTGAATAAATGTTTAAATAAATCTTAAATTTGATAAATAAGTCAAAAAGAATTTAAATAAGTCTGGAAACGTCTAAATAAATTTGAAATGAATGTCTAAAAATAATTTCAATTGAAGAATGAGACATCAAGATGAATAATTACTTCACCAATAAAATTATACATAAAAACAATTACAAATAAAGAATGAGATGTGTAACAGTGCATAATAAATGAAAGAGTGCATTTCGTGAAGGTGTACTTGTGTAGGCGTATACATATTGGATGTGTATATCTTCAAAACTTGTATAGTGAGTTAAACATATGTATACTAAGTATGTCAAGTTGAAAAGAATTATAATTAGAATGAATGAAGTTAAAGTAAATCGAGAATATCTATGCTGAAGAAGATAAGCAAGTGAAATGAACGAACAAATGCTCAGGTCCTTAAATTTTATGGTTTTTAACTTTAAAATTGAAATTTGGATACGAATAAAGTATGTCCTAGAAATTTGAAAAATATCTTAAAATTTTGGAAGATGACTAAAAGTTTTATAAAATAGGAAGCCACTATGAGGAAACACTAATATGAAATTCATTTTCTCATGTTTGTTTCCTATTTTTAGGACAATTTTTTTTTTTGTAAAAATTTCTAAATTTCATAAAAAACCTTGGAATGTTAGAAAAATTATACAAACACCTTAAAAACTATATCAATCATATTAAGGGTTCTTCGTTTAATTTTAAAAATATTTTTATATCATTTCATTCATTTTTCCGATAAGAAACTCGAAAAACAACTCTTATCTTATAAAATTTGAGTTTTAACAAACTTTCAGAAAAATCTTAGAAAATCATGAAGAAACCCTTGAAACTATATGAATAACATTGACACGTCTATATTGAATTCCATAACACTAAATATTATTTTAATAAATTACTTTTAGAAGAAAAAAATTCTTAATTTGAAATTATCTTAGAGCCAAAATGATGTAGACCAAGCTACACTTTGAGATTTAGATTCGGGGTTTTAAGCTAAACCACAAATTTCAATGAGAAACCCGTGTTTTCGTATTCAAGTATGGCTGAACTCATGAACCTTCTTAATATTTAACTTGGAATCATGGAGTAGAAATGGAAAAAATGTATGAAGACAATTTGAATGCAATGCGGTTTCCCATAGGTAAATTCAAAAAAGAAAAGGAATATCAATACAATAAGCATAAATCAAACTCAAAAGGCATCAACTCATGGTCCTAGAGAGATGGAGAAAAAAAGTTTCTGCTTTCATAAATTTCAATAATAAAATCTTCATATTACAAAGCGTTGCCACATGTATTTAAAGGCCTTTATTTTGAGTTAAATAAACGAAATAAAATAACTGAAATAAAAAATACCAACTACGGAACACTGAGTCAACACTCAACACTGCTCTCTCGCCTAAGGCCTCCCTGTTTCTCTGCTAGCCATTTCTTCTTCTGTTTTCTTATTTCTCCTCTCTTTTCTTTTCTTCATTTTCCTTTCCATTTGGTTCTTGTACGGTCAATGCTGCTCATATCTCCATCTTTTTCTTTCCTTATTTTTTCTCTCAAAACTTTTTTCTTTCTTTTCTTACCTTATTTCCTCATGTCTCGTTGGCAGCAAGGTAATCTCTTCCTTCTTGTTTTATTTATTTTTCTTCTTTTCCATTCTCAGTTTATCTGCTAGATCGCTGTCCCTATCTCTCTGATTCAGCACTTCTGTCTTCATTCTTTTTCTCAGATTTCTTTCTTTGTTTTGCGAAGCTCACCCAAATCAGATCGCCTGGAAGTCAGCCAACTTTCCTGGCCTACTTGCTGTGGATCGTTGGCTCTTCATTTTCCTGCAACTTATTTTATTTCCATCCTTCTTACAGATCCTGCCAGCAACACCTGATACTGCCAGGGTTGAAATCTCGGCCATACTATTAGTGTTACACATGGAAACAAGAAAAATACACTTACATGTTTCGGCCCACCTGGTCTACGTCCACGGAGCAACAAACTATTCATTATAAAAGAGAGAAAAATACATGTACAAGAACATGACTCCCTTGAGTCTAGAGCCCAAACCCGAAGTCTCGAGCTCTTTGTACACCCATGTATACAATACACCGACGTCGCTTTTCAGTTGATATGAATCTTTCTCATACTCAGAATAGTGAGCCCAACTTCTGTGTTGCTCCCTTCACGCTTCATACGTTATACGAGCACATCCCGACGTGCTTCACGAACTCGAGCGACTTTGATGGGTTGCAGCAATCAACCCAGATACTTCCTTCTGGAACCTTTCTACGCATATGGCCAAGAGGCCGTCTCCTTGCGTACCGTCAAAGGCTAGAAAGACCTTCACCGTGCCTCAACCTCTCGGCTACATCTTGCCGTAGTTGGTGTGCTCCCACACACTTTCCTGCATGCGGCCATGTCAGGCCCTCATCACATGCAGCACTCGGCTAAAAACTACATCTTAGTTGCTGTGTATTAGATGGGCAGTATGTATCACCTAAATACACATGCAGCCCCACTTTCTTTGGCAAGTCCTAACTGATATACAATTGTCCCTATTTTGTCCCTTAGAACCAGAATAGTGAACACAACTTCTGTGTTGCTCCCTCTACGCTTCTTGCATTCTACGTGCACATCCCGACGTGCTTCTCGAACCCAGGGTTGCGTCTCCAGTGGGTTGCAGCAATCAACCCAGGCACTTCCTTCTGGAACCTTTCTACGCATATGGCCAAGAGGTCATCTCCTTGCATACCGTCAAAGGCTAGAAAGACCTTCACTGTGCCTCAACCTCTCGGCTACATCTTGCCATAGTTGGTGTGATCCCACACACTTTCCTGCATGCGGCCATGTCAGGCCCTCATCACATGTAGCACTCGGCCAAAAACTACATCTTAGTTGCCGTGTATTAGATGGGCAGTATGTATCACCTAAATACACATGCAGCCCTTTAATACCCTGACCCAAATTAGGCGAAATTAGCTTAATAAGTCCTTCTTAGATCGGTTAATCTCGAAGATTATAATTAGGACTTTGTGAAAAGCCCAGGTGTGGCGCAATATAAGATTGGAAACTCAGTGATCCAGCTCGTCTAGCTGGAGGGGCAAAATGGTAATTTACCACTTATTATTTTATTAATTGTGTCATTATATGATTATTATTGGATGATATTATTTTCCTTAATCAATGATTCCTATTTTTATTTTAAAATAATATTATTTTTCAAAAAATAGTATTTAAAACCACCCGTCAAGACCCCGAAAGGGAGAAATAAATATTGTTAAATGGTTTTGGAAATGAGAAATATTTTTGAAACAAGCTTAGCATGTTAGACCATTTTAGTATGGTCTAGTTTATTCTTTCAAACCCCGAAAATGAGGATTTTAAATCATTTTATTTAACACAAGTTAAAATAAACAAATAATGTTAAATTATTAATTTTATTTAAATCTATGGTTTTTGATGAGTTTTAAATCTCCAAATTTTTATGATGATTAGAGTATTAAAAGACCCAACATTTTTGTTAGGTTGGATTAAATTTATTAAGCTTTAAAAGTATTGTTTTAAGTTAAAAAATCGAAATTTTATAAAAAAGGGGCCTATTTGCAAAACCAGAACTTTGCAAGGATTTATTTGCAACCAATGACCGAACAGTACCGTTACTTTACCGGGCGTAGGCAGCAGCCGCATGCAATCGCCTGATGGCCATCACCCATTCCTCAGTGATTTCTATAAATCACTCTCCTCCCTAGCTGGTGTAACTCCCTCAAATTTTCATCTCTCTCTCAACCAAACCAGTCGATCCCTCTCTGTTTGGATATTTTCCAAAAATTTCTTACCGTAGTTCAAAGAGGAAGATTTTTCAAAATTTGGATTTTCAACCCAGGAACTCAAGTGAAGGTAACCACTGTGTTTCTCTTTAAATTTTAACTGGTTTAGAATCAAGTAGACGTAAATTTGGCAAAGTTTTGAGTGAGTAAAATGGATTTCAAGTTTAAGGAAAATCATGATTTTTCTTGTGTCAGTGTTAATCATTGGCTTAATCAGTGTTAAAACTTCAGACCATTCCCTATGGAAAGATGACTCACTGAGGAGTCCATCTGACCTGTTGGATGTGAAAATCGAATCCAGAAAACCTACTATTTCTGTATTCATATTTCATAGAGTTGCTGCCCATTACTGTCTGCTGTTGCAGACAGAGGAGGAAGACGACTCTCGGACCGTCCGAGAGTTGTGCTTCGGACGGTCCAAGGGTAACCCCGTTCGGACGGTCCGAAAGTGACCTTCGGACTCTCTGAGCTTTAGTTCGAAGTCACGAAGCGTCCGAGGCTAGCCACTCTCTCGCCTATGCTCCGGATGTTCCGAGCTATCTTCGGAAGCACCGAGAGGTTCGGACGATCCGAGCATACCTCGGTATGATCCGAGACACACAGACCCACCGAAGCCTGCTTTCTTGTTTTTTCGGTTCGGAAGGACGTTCGGAGGATTCAAGACCTAATCTTCGGACGGTCCGAAGACAGACCCAAGTTCCGAAGTCTGTGACTAGTTTAGGCAGTGGTTCGGATGATCCGAAGCCAAAGTACCTGGTTCCGAGTCATGTTCCGAGGAACCCAGTTTTTTAATGTAAAATCTTGATTGATTGGTGATGCATATTTAGATGCTAAGTTTTAATGTGATGTTTATACCCCCTTGATAATTTAAAAGTTATAGTAACCCTTCTTCTCTTAATACTATAGTGTATATACTATTGTATTCACTTCCAGGCCGACTCTATTTGTCGGGCACTGAGTGACTTCACTTCCAAGCCGACGCTATATCTGTGGGGCACTGAGTGACCTCGAGACCTTATTCAACATGTCAATCTGATCCTATCCAGAAGACAATACGAGAAATGACCTGAGTATCTAGACCTAACTCAATACGTCAATCTGGTCATGTCCAGAAGTCAATATGAGTTTTGGACTGAACACCCTATTATTATATATTGTGGATTATTATAATTTAAAATGGTTAGAAACTAAGTAGGAGCCTCAATTCCATTTACCTTGGAGATTTTTGGGAAAACAGTATGGTTTTGAAATACTACTTTTATGCATGCATTTGAATGCTATGTATTTTGACCAACTATTGATTGTGCACTTGTTTGCATATTGAACAGAGACCGCGATATCACACAATTTCGGTGAGGAAACTTAACTTTACAGTAGGTGTAATCATATTTAATGAGATGGATCTTGAGCAATGAGTGGTTTCAAGTTTGATGAACCCACCCATGTACCTAGACATGATGCACTGTTGCAAGAAGCACTTATGATGATGATAAATGTTTATGATATTGATCATATGAGATATTTAATACTGTTTCCACGTGCCCTTGACTACTGAACCAATATCGACCATGTGTGTGAGATGGTTTACGTCTAATGAACCAGAGGTGTCGACAGTTGCTAACTTGAGGAGTGTCAGTAACGGCCATGTGATGGCCGGAGATGTACTTGTAAGGATGTATTTTGACCGTGTCGAGACTTAATACGATGGTCTCAGCGTAGTATGTAGGTGTTACGTTAGATGACAGCAGTTATGGAAATGATGATGAGATTATATTGGATGTTGAGATTATATTGTCAAGCATGAGATATTATATTGCAAATGTTTATTATTTAACTAACATAATGTTTCATTAGACTGCATTATTATATTTCCTTCACTGGGCTAGTTAGATCACACCACTCACATTTCAGGAAATGTGTCCGAAGAGGAAAACCCTCCGTATGAAGCTTAGGATAGATAAGCTGCTGTGTTGCCTTGAGATTCCCATTGAGGGGAATTCCGTTATCTTTGATTTTTGGTTCCTCGAACCATTTGTTTATGTAAAGTACTGGGTGTGGTACTTAATTTGTATTGATGTGATGTACTGAACTACCATGCGTTCCGTAGTAACTCTGATTATGTTGAAATAATAATTCGTTGCTGGAATTATGTGTTTGTGGTTGTGTCTCTTTTGGGTAGACTTATGGTATGTGTTTGAGTTCACATGTTAAGATCATGTGTGACATTTGGGCCTAACGTTGATCTGGCCCAGTTAGAATTCTTGAATTTAGTTTCAAAAAAAAAAAAATCAGTCACGTTCTGGGCCCACCTTTTGAGTCCTAACCGATATACAGTTGTCCCTTTTTTGTCTCTTAGAACTAGAATAGTGAACCCAACTTCTGTGTTGCTCCCTCTACACTTCTTGTATTCTACGAGCACATCCCGACGTGCTTCATGAACGCAAGGTTGTCTTCGGTGGGTTGCAGCAATCAACCCAGGCACTTCCTTCTGGAACCTTTCTACGCATATGGCCAAGAGACCATCTCCTTGCGTACCGTCAAAGGCTTGAAAGACCTTCACCGTGCCTCAACGTCTCGGCTACATCTTGCCGTAGTTGGTGTGATCCTACACACACTATGTTGCTGCCATGTGTCTGTATTTGGCTGACTGCAAGTTTCTCTCTGCTCCACTTTCTTGATATCATGTGTACCCCATATATATAGATGGCAACCAGCCACCGAACCTTTTGTTATTGCCTTGTTTGCCAATACTTAATAGTGAAGAATTGATTTGTATCCTACTACAGAAGTTACTAATCTCATATTAAGTAATTTCTAATTGAGTATTTCCTCTCTTCTAATCTACTCGGTGCCTTGTCATGAGAGAATACTACACGACAGCAACTCCTTGATTTTAGAAAAAAATCTAGGTGGTGAATCGAGCCAACGATCCCAACTGTCAGGTAGAGAACTAAGAAGTAGTATGGCCTTCAACTCACCATCAAGAACCATCTTTATGGATGAGAGTTGATTGACTATACTCTACATCTCATTCAGATGCTCTGCAATTGAAGTACTTTCATTGTACTTCAGATTCACCAACTTTCTGATTAGGAATATCTTGTTGCCCGCAGTCTTTCTCGCATATAATCCCTCCAATTTATTCCAGAGAGATTGCGCCGTCGTTTCAGTGGACACCAGATGAAACACACTGTCATCCATCTATTGTTGAATAAAACCGAGGCACTTCCGATCAAGATCGTTCCATTCATCATTAGACATTTCAACCTTCAGTTTTGTCTTCCCTTGTCATTAGAAGACTCCAACGCTGGCACCTTCGGTCTCCCTGCGATCGGTTTGTAGAGATCTCTACAATACAGAAGATCTTTCATCTTTGCCTTCCACGATAAGTAATTTTGGTCCATTGAGGTTAATCATTCTAGCGGTGTTGATTTCCATCACCTCCGACAACCCGAAGCCTCTCTCTGTGTTGTGATCCGTTCACCCACAAGTCCCTGGTCTCCAACCAAAGCTACTGATACCACTTGTTAGCGTTTATTAGAAAAATAAACACTCCCAACAAGATATCGAACGAAAAACAAGCACAATCCAACACAAGCAAATTACCATGGTTCGGGCCCAGCCGACTTATGTCCACGGAGCGTGAAAGAGATTTTATTAAGAGAAGGTGATAAATAGTTACAAAGAAATAATCCTTCGTTTTAAAACAGACAAACCCGAACAGAGCTATAATCCTCTGGCTGCCTCCTATGTTTATATTCAGTTGTACAACACCTTACACACAAATCTGGAATCACTGCTCTCCAGTGTGCTCCTTTTACTGCCTAGTGTATGTTGTGTACTCTGTTCTCTGACCCTTCCTGTTCAACGCCTGCCTTCCCCTTCTGTCAGCCGTATGTATATTTTCTGATACTAATCTCCCACCGACATTTCTAGCTCAGTCAAGTAGTGTCTAGCAGTCCCCTTTTATAGGTTTATCAGTCAGTCCTTTTGGAAGCCTTTCTTAGCAATTGATGTGTGTTACACACATACGAAAATTGCTAATTCCAGTAATGGCACTTGCCGAAAATCCTTTCATAGAAGTTGTAAGCAATAAGAAAATAAACTTCCTATCTTACAGCAGTTGTAATCGGGCTTGCCTTTCGACCTTGTTGATCGGGTATGATAGATTTGAGCCACCCACGTCAACAATCTCCACCTTGGCGAGAATTCAGCAATCCTTCGTAGATAACTGTGGCATCGACCTCCACTGCATCTGCAACTGTGCACCTCTGTGAACACCAACCACTTCTGACTGAGCTCCACCTGCAGCTGCAATCATCTGCATCTCTGTGTGAGATGCGCGCATCCCACGCTCAAGGATGCTCCACATGTCTTCTTCAATTAGAAGAATCGCCTAAGCCTAAGCTTTGCTTGAACTTGACGCCCCATCACCGGCTTTGTTGGACACATCACCGACGATGTCGGACCCGCTACCTTTTTCTCTCTGTGATTTTTCGTCCCCTTCGCCTTTCCATCTCCGCTAGCACCATGGAACTCGGATGGACCATCACAACCTGCAAAAGAACCTTTATTTTTAAAGTCATACCTGCCACCTGACTTTTTTTTTTTTCTCCTCCTTCCTGCGGCCCGACTAGTAGGCCCTAGATATCTCGACCGATATGAGATGTATCGGCCGTACGAGCGAGATCTCGGTCGATATGACCAAGATCTCACCAATATCAGCCGATACGGCCGAGATTTATAGAAATAAAAAGGAGAGAGAAAGAAATATCGACCGATATCGACGAGATATATACAGATATTTGGCGGGCCTGAGTTCTCAGCGTCTCGGCCGAGATCTCAGATGGGCCTTTTTTTTTACCCCTGGATACTGTGCTTGTATTCTCAATTGGGCTTCTTGAGTTTGCATTGTGTGGGGTCCACACTGTGACAAGGATGATGACGTGGCTTGACTGAGATTTTGAAGTGAGACCCTGGCGATGTGGCTGCTCACATGGACTCAAAGTGGGGCCTCCTCTTCCCACCATCGGTACAATTTCTAATTTGAAGGGTCAATTTCTCAAATTTGTCCAACCGGGTCTTGGCCACGTCTTTATCGGATTTGATGGATGCGATGTATGCATTATAAAATTAAAAAAAAAAAAAAATTGATGAAAAGAACTCAAAATAATTTCAAAGTTAAGTAACTTGTTAAGAAAACTTTTTAAAATCACATCGAACATGAGATTCAACTCAAAAATCGGTTAAAACCTTTGTTTTGAATAAAAAAATGTGCATTGAGTTTGAGTTGATAAAGTCGATATGATCTTCTCAAGGCTGCAATGATACTTATTTCTCTTTAGATCAAACTAAGAGGAGGTGACTGTTTAGAAGTTAGAACAACAACAATTACAAGTCGTTGAGCCTGATTGCAATGAGTCTATACATTTTCTGCCTCCCTCAAATCCGTCTTGAGGCAACTGGATTGAATGCCTCTTTGTCCAAGTATGGTCCTTCAGAGTATTGAAAGGATGATGCTCCAAAATTACTAAAAAAAAATAATTATAAATTTTTTCTTCAATTTTTCCCACCACATGTAATACCCACCCACCCAAAAAGTCCCATATCGGTTGTGGACTTGAGTGGTAGAAGCTTTATTTGAGGAGGCAAGCCCCTCTCGATCACAAGGCCTTTTGGGCCTGACTTGGTGGCCAGGGCCAAAAGCAAAGTCGTGCGGGCCCGTGGGGCCCAAAGCGAACAATATTTTAATGGGTAGGGTCGGGTCGTCACAAGTGGTATCTGGGGCCACATTCAACACTTGGACTATGTGGGCTCTATTTGCATGACGTTGCCTGTCTATGAGTGTGGACCCTTTGTCAGTCCCTCTCCAACACAAGGCCGTTTGAGCTTGACTTGATGGGCCAAGGCCCAAAGCAAAGTCATGCGGGTCCACGGGGCCCAAGTCAATTTGACGTGTGCTGACTTGGGTACGAGAGATTGGTTACAGAGAAGCAAGGTAAGATAATAGTAGAAGGATAGGAGATATGACGTCGATGGGATTAGTTGTGCCTGTTGTAGTCGAATGAAAGAGATGAGGCAGGATCTGATAAGCAGATAGAAGGAGATAAAAGATAGGAAGATAAATTCATGGTTTTCCACCAACTTAATCGATTTTGGGTACTGCATTTTACTACTTCCTTTTAAGCAAATAAGGCATATAAATTCATGGTTTGGCTATTAGATTGTACTTAGAGTCTTAGACTTTTGATTATTGAATATTAGTCAAGTTGTGAGCTTTGACCGCCGACTCGGTGAGTACTTCATTTCATCTTTTGAAATTAATTTCATTGTGTTGAAATTATTTTTTTATTAGATAAAATGGGATTCTTCAATTGCATCATGGGCTTAAATTTCATTTACTTTCCATTGTCTAATTAAAGTGGAGATTCCACAATTAAATTAAATTGATTAGAGAGTTCTTCGAGTTTTCTCCGAGTTCGAACCGGATTCGAGTTATAGTGTGTTAATTTGTGAATGTTTAGACTCACCATTCCTTGTCCGTGTTAACGCAGGGAAATGCCCCTTTCGGGTTTCTTCATCGAAATCTGTGATTCAGCTTAAAAATCTGAATCTAAATTTCAAAGTGTTATTTGCACTCATCAAAATTTTATTACATTTTTTTTTAACATCAAGATCTAAAACAGCTCCTCCCTTATTAGTTTCCCTTGAGATGAAGCTGAGATGAGGTGATTAATAAGTACAACAGTAATCACAAGACGGTGAGCCTGGATTGCATTCATTGGTTGTAGATGGATTTATACATTTTCCTCCTCCCATAACTGAGACACGGCACAATATTTGAGCATGGCCCTTGACAATACCAAATAGATAGAGAAACTTGGGCTGCATCAAATAAACCAATTCTTAAGATAATTATCATGAAATCAGAACTAAACAGAATATATATATATATTGCCCTGGCTGAAAAGCATAGGTATTCTAATGGATTCTATTAGATGATAGGTCCATAGGATAGTAAAAAATGAAATCTAATGAATGATATTATCTATTGTTTTTTTTTTTTAAGATTAAAAATGAAGCATCGGATAAATATTTTGATCGAGGTTGAATTTAAATCTTGAAAAGAGAAATAATTTTAACAAACTAAATTTAATATAAAATGGGTCCACATGAGACCCTTGTGCCCTGTCATTTTGTAGATTTGCCTACATATGCAAATAATTATATCAATGCATTTTTAAATTGAACATCGAATTTAAGTTTTATGAGAAACAATAAACTATAAAAAAAATTAAAATTTATTAGGAACATTAGAAAACTTACCCGTGAATGATAGGAGAAAAATCCCCAACATAAGAGCTACCATAAGTTTCTTCATTGAAGCGGATCAACCAAAAATCATTTTTCTCTTCTACCTGTTAGTGATTGTAGATATGTTTGCTTTACCTCAATTTATAGTGGTTTAGAAGTAAATGATTACGTTGATTTGGAAATTACTATAGTGGGTAATTTGGGATTTGGTTTTAATTGAAGGTAGATACGAGTCTATATTTAGTGTTTCTTATGTTCAGAAAGAGTAAATTTAGATATTCTTGTCATTTATTTAATGTTGTAGTTGTATAAGAAAAAATGAGTTAACAAACAAGAAAGCTGAAACCTGTGTTCCTAAAGAGGAAGAAGCATCATTTAGAGTTTTCTTTGAATGAACTTTTGGATTTTAATTCTTCTGATTTGTATCATCCATTGGGCATTTCATGTTTATTTTCTTCCATTTAGCACAAATTCAAGCCTTCTATATTCATTTCTGATTAGTTAAATAGAAAGTCGATTGTATTTTGTTCACGTTCTAATGTCCTGTATAGGCTGTATAGCTTGTAGGGCCCATCAAACCAACCGGATATGATCAAAGCCACAACATCCACGTAGGACCCATTTCATCATTTATCTTGCATTTTATTATATTAAATCATTGTATTTCAGTAATCGAATAGTACGTTATGTTTCTAGAAATAAGAGGACGTGGAAAATCACATTTGAAATGAAAAAAAAATCTATCTAGAGTCTAAACTTTGCATAGATGAAGATTAGGAGGATACATCACTAGCATCACGGACTATCTAAACTTGTTTGTTGAGATTATTTTTTGAAGTTAAATTAAAAGAAAAAATTGAAGTTGATACAAATGAGAATCGTATCTATATTTTATCTTAATTTGACTGATTTACGATTGATTTACATTTACATCTTTTACAAAAGGACAAAAATGTTTAAAATGATCTATGGTATAAGTACTAGCATAAAATATATACACTCGTTGATAAAATTGCTTTGAAATCAAATTTAAAACAAAGGAGGGAAATTTAATTACATTTTATTGAACATCAAGAACTGAAGCACCACTCTATTATTTATTTCCCTTCAGATGAAGTTGGGAACTTGGGATGAGGTGACTAATTAGAACAACAACAATTACAAGGCGTCGAGCCTGGATTACAATCCTTGGTTGTAGATGGATCAATACATTTTCCTCCACCCGGAAATCCACTTTTGTGGCAGTTACTGTTACACGTTGCAATGTCCGAACATGGTCTTTGACAATACCACTCAGATTGAGAATCAACAACTTGGGCTGCACCAAATAAACCAATTTTTAAGATAATTATCATAAAATGCAGAATTAAATATATATAGATTCGAGGCTGAAAAGCATTGGTGTTCTAATGGGTTCTATTAGATAGAAGGTCCCATATGGTAATCACAAATATCATATAGATGGATAGATTATCATTGAGGCTATCATACTGTCAAAAATGTAATCCAATGACTGACGTTAACTATTGATTTTTAAGATTAAGAATGAACCATTGGATAAATATTTTGGCCTATCATGATTAATCCAACGATTATGATGCATCAAATGAAACATTTAAAAGATTGAATTTAAATTTTAAAAGGGAAAAATTAATTTTGGTAGGACTGAATTTAACATAAAATGAGTACAACATGAACCCTTGTGCTCTAGATTTGCCTGCATATGGTAATCATTATATCACTGCATTTTAAAACCGAACATCAATATTTAAGATTTATGAGAAAAACAGAATATAAAAAAACTATGTCACCGCATTTTCAAATCGAATAGCAATATTTAAGATTTATGAGAAACAATAGAATATAAAAACAAAAAACAAAAATTAATTCATGAGGAACATTTGGAAGCTTACCAGTTAATGATAATAGAAAAATCCCCAGCATAAGTGCCACTGTAAGTTTCTTCATAAAATAGAATCCACTGAAAGTCATTTCTCTCTTTTACCTGCCTACCTGCAAGAGATTGTAGACATGGTTGCCTTACCTCTATTTATAGATGTTTAGAAATAAATAATTACATTGAGTTTTAGATACACCTGAATTTTGAAATTACTTTTGTAAGTAAATTGGGATTTGATTGTAATAAAAAAGTAGATACGAGTCTATATTTAGAGAGTAATTTCAAAAGTTTAAATTTCTCACATCAGGGCTTACTTAACCAATGACTCAACCTATATTTATGCATGGCATGAAAGATGCCTATTGAAAATCACATTGATTTGAGAAGTGAAACTATGTCATTTAGGTTCCAAATATTCAATTCAATCTAATGGTATACATATATTGGAAAATCAATTTTAATGGAATTTTTTGTCAAAAAATGATTTCATAAGAATTTATGATGTAGATTTTTTTTGATGGATAAATTTTAGATCCAAATTTTTCAACCCGAATCAAGGATTTCAAAGAATGAAACCCCAAAGGATCCTCTCTCAAATTCTCTCAAACACTCTGAAGAAAATAAAAGATGAGACTAATCTCGATGGGATAATTTGATTGAGTCAAATTCACCGAAGAAATTAGATATTCGAGGAATTTAATTTAAATGATGAATTGCAAGTTCGAATGTTGAATTTTAACTCACTTAATTAATTGAATTAAATGCAATAAAATTTAAACATACATGAACTCTAATCAAGCTCGAATTCGGATTAAAACTCGAAGAAGCTTCTAATGAATTATTTTGAATTGTGGAATCCAATTTTAATTAGATAATAAAAAATGCACTAATTGAAAATTCAAGTTCAAAATGCAATTGAAACAATCCAATTATTTTAATTAAAATTAACTCAACACAATAACAAAATTAAATTCAAAAGAAAATTTAACTCACCAATTAAAGAAGGAGTTCCAAAGAAAGCTTGCTTCAATTTTATCCCAATTCCAAATTTTCAAGTAGGGGCTTCCACTCTTATTTATAATAGGGTGGGGTCTTTCAAAATAAAGAAAATAAAAAGAATGCAAAATTCGTTCAAAGCATGCCTCCAAGCCAATTTCCACAAAATTCTCCGCAATTCCTCGGCCAACACAACCATGTCCTTCCTCATTCACACCACTAAGGTCCTTGATTTTTGCCAAACTTCCTACTTCCTGGGATCACCAACGATTGTTGCTTCCTTGTCCACAACCCTTTCCCATTTACCTTCCTATCTTCTCTCCATTCTATTTTCTATGATAAAAATAAATTACAACAGTTTTTTTTTCAATCGTCCATTGATATTTCACGCCCACAACTCGCAACAAAAATTAGGATGCTTTGTGACATGGCAGTGGCATCACTTCCACGTAGGCGATGACATGTCCTCCCATGGATGACTCGGATGTCCACCTGATTGCCAGCAAACGAGCTTGATAACTTGGGCTTTGGAGGTCCAAAACAATCCCAAATAGGCTGTGGTCCATAACTGGCCTAAATGGACTTCATTCTTCCTGCAAATGATTCAGAGACTAGACTCGTCAATCCGATCTAATTGGGCTGACTCGTCTTTGATCGGGCCCGAGTCGAGTTTATCGAATCCGATGGCTGCATCAATTTCTTTCTTTGTTTATCACTATAACTTACGTAGAAAATTTGATTAATAAATAGATCAAGTTAGGATAGATCAACCTATTTAGCTTTGATGGGTTGTTTAGTTGCCTTAATGAACATGAATTTGAAGTATAGCTCTGATCGATCAATTTAAAATTAGTCATTTTAGGTCAAGCCATTAAATAAATGAGTTGGTCCAAGTTTGATCTACCCCTTTTAATAAATGGGTTCGATTTTGGAACAAGTTGGGTGGATCTCTCATAAATGAATGGTTGATTCAGATGAAACCATTTAAATGTGGTCAAGTATCAAGAAAAAAAAAATCTTAATTATTTTATAAAATTATTTTTAGAAAAAACAATGTAGGCCAAGCTGAACTTTGAAATTTAGATTCAGAGTTTTATGCTGAACTACATATTTAATGAGAAATCCGTGTTCTCAGGTTCAATTACGGTCTAAACCTAAGAACCTTCATAAGATTTAACTTGGAATCATGGATTACACATTTAATTAGATTCTCTCATAATAAATTACACACACCAAAAATTGGGATCGTACACGTGAGGTGGTCTTTCAAAGTGGACTCAAAGTTTTAAAGAAGGTAAAGATAAAATTGCAAACCAAATATTAAATCTCTGTCTGGTAGTGAGAAATAAGCAGCGTTGAGGCGAACATGCCGAGTCGTTGAAGTTGTAAATTTCTCAAATTATAGTAGAAATTTTGTCTACAATTGGCACGTGAATGTTTCTCTACTTTTTACCATGTTAAAAAAAAAAAATACTCGTCAGTCTAATTTTATTTTCTCATTTTAAGTGAGAGTTATTGATGTGTTGCCGGAGTGAATCAATCTTGAGTCCCTTTCACTCAGTCAAAAAGTGGGGGATCGGCAATACAAACTTACTATTTAATGTGGGTCTCCATTTATACACTCAGTTTTTCTATCTCTACACATCCGTTTTAGAGTGCGGGTGACTAATTACCATTTTGTCCCCGTGTTTCTATTCGTTCGAACGAATTCCCAGTTCATTTCGGCATTCGTTCGAACGAATGGATACATACCCCATCGAATTTTGATTCGTTCGAATGAATCCCCTTTATAAAATCAATTCGTTTGAATGAAACGGGTGAACAGTAACATTCACCATAACATTCACCCATTCATTCAAACAAATTGATTTTATAAAGGGGATTCGTTCGAATGAATCAGTCATTCATTAGAATGAACGATTCATTCTGATGAATGACTGATTGATTAGAATGAATCAATTTCTTTTTTTAAATTTTAAAGTTATTTTTTAAAAAATTGTGTATTTTCAAAATTTCTCAAATTGAATATCCGGACTAATTACGATAATCTGATAAAAATACTTTAAAACTTCAAGGTCTTTTTTACACTCCTAAATATTTAAAACACAGTATTTTATAAATAAGGATATCTCTAGGATGTGCCGAAAACACATTTAGGAGTGTCAAAAGACCTTTAAGTCTTAAAGTATTTTTATCAGGTTATCGTAATTAGTCTGGATATTCAATTTGAGAAATTTTGAAAATATACAGTATTTAAAAAATAATGTGTATAATGTATTAAATAATAAAATCTCCTTTAAAACTTTAAAGTATTGAATAAAAAAGTTCAATCCAATAGTCTTCTTTATCAAAGAAAATGAATATTACTTGTATTCTTAATCTGTATATCCAGGTATAGAATTCATCAAATAAGATGATAATATGTCTATTGAAAACGTCTTGATTTGAGTATGATGCTCATGAAAAAAAAAAACTTCAATACAATCAATAAAACCATTTTTTAAGAGAACAAAATTTAAAAATTAGACAGTATTTTAACTTGATCAAACATCGGAAAGTATAATAACATGTCTTAAATGATAAATTTAAGAAATTACATTTTCTAACCACCGGTCATTATAACTTTTGATAAATTTCTTGTCTAATTGTTTAGAATAGTACATTACACATCAGTTTCTCGAATATGATATCTATCGAATAATCAACACTTTCCCCTGCACTTCTCATTTCCATTCCCCCGCCGCCTCTTCTCCCTCTTACCGGGGAAACAGAGAAACAAAAGAAAAGAAAAGGAACCCATCCAGAGATAATAAAGGAAAATGTATAAAAAAGCTTACTTGGGCCAATTCCTTACGCCGAGTTCTGTTAGCTTCGACTCAGGAGGATTACTCTCAATCTTTATTCCCATCTTCTCCGTCGTCATTGTCTAGTGTTACCATTCTCTGCTAGGGTTTGAGACAGGATAAGTCAGCCTTTTATATTAAGTTATGAAAATCAGATCGGGTCAGGTCGGGTCGGGTCGGGTCTTCTCGGGTCATGTTTTCTCAGATCAGGTCGGGTCGGATTGAAATTTAAAGGCCCCATAGCAATCCGAACCGAATTTCGTTCGGATTTTTCTTTTCTCAACTCGACCCGACTCTATAGCCCGACCATTGTAATCCAACCTACATGATTTCTCGGGTCAGGTCATGCGGGTCGGACCAAAACTCAACCCAAGTTGTAGCCCTACCGGTGACTATGTTCCCGCATGCAAACTCTACTTCTCATTTTCTCCACATTCCCTTACTTTGACAAGACTTGAACTTTTTGTGATGAATCTTAGCGGTGATTTGAGAGAATTTTTATTTGAGAGATGCATATTAAATGGATATATATTTATGAGAAACTAAGTTTTCTTTTCATTTATACTTTTTTAGGAGAAAAAAAAAATTACAGCACGTTTGTTTGTTTTTTAAAGTGATGTAAAAAGTATGTTGTGGATTTTTTAGAAAAATAAATTCCAACAGAAAATAAATTTAAATTTTGATTTTTTTATGAAAAGTGACTTCTTGAGAATTATTTTTTATTTTCAATATCTTTATATTTATTTATCGCTAAATTTATATAATGAAAAATTAATTAACAAACATGTTGGTTTGAGTAGTTAAACCTATTTGGCTTTAGTTTGGTTGAGTTATTTTCTTCCAGTTAACACAGATTCATGCATTCTCTATTCATTTCTGAGTAATTAATTAGAAAGTCGAATGCATGTTGTATTAAATTCTAATACAAATGTTTTTTATAGTCTTTTTTGTAATATGTGTTTCCTTACTCTCACATTGAAGGTGAGACTAATTTCAATGTATAAACCTCTCAATCTACACATATTGAGTAAATTGATGGAGAATGACGAGTCTAACTGCATAGGTTGTTGATGATTTTAAGAACCTTTGGGCCTTATGTTTTTTTATCAATACCTCCCATCAAACTGGTTTTTAACATCCGATATGATCAAAGCCATCATCAACTACGGAAACCAAGCATAAATGTATTTTGTGAAAGTTGTGAGCTTGGTAGAAGATGCCAACTTTTCTCTTTTTATGTTCTAATTTAATAAATTTGACACATTTTAACACCAGCAAAGTGAAGGATAAAAAGTCAATCTTTTAAATTAATATACATTTAAATCAAGTTCATTATTAACTTTAAAAGAACCAAACTCATTAGGGAAATGTATTGGTACTATTCAAAAATTCAAAACATTTGACTCAAAATAAATGGATTCAAATACAAATTTTAGGTCTTCCAAATTTTTTAAATATAAAGTTCAAATCTAAATCTAATAATCATCGTTCTTCGTTCTTCGTTGCATTTTTTTATCTAACCATGTTTGCTCTAATAACTCTCTAATACGATGGCAATTACTATATGTAATAGAGCTAGTATTATTAATGTATCTATTATCTATTGAGCTAAATGAAGAAGAAACACTAGCATTACCCTTCTATGTTATTACTGTACTCTATACTTTTTGAATTTTCTCTAACTTTTTTGCCACCACCTTAGGAATTTCAAACAAGGAGAGGTAGTAAGTAGGGAGATTCATCAGGCACGATTTAATTAGAGTCAACCTATCCCCCAATGAGAAACAAAATTTGCTCCAAGTATTCAATTTCTTAGATATCCTTTCTAAAACAGGTTCCCAAAACACTTTGGATCTCGGATTCCCACCAACTGTCAAACTAAGGTATGTAAATGGGATTTTGCTGACACCACACCCTATCTCTCTAGCCAACCCTTCAAGCTCCTCCGCTTCCACCTCCAAGCCAATGATATTGCTTTTTCCTAGATTTATTCTCAGTTCGGATACCAGTTCAAAGCACCTAAGGACCGCTCTCACCCCAAAAAGCTAATCGGTAGATGCTTCACAGAACAATAACGTATCATCTGCGAACTGAAGGTGACTGATTGACCTACTGCCTGGAGAGATCTCCAAACCTTTGATGAGGTTTGACTGTTTGGCATGACACTTGAGGCCATTAAGAGCTTCAGCTACCATAGTGAAAAGGAATGGGGATAGTGGGTCCCCCTGACGTAAACCCCTAGTGGCCCTAATTGGTTCGGTAGGTGAGTCATTCACCAAAATTGAGTAAGAAGACTCGTGTATACATGCCCTCAACCAACTCCACCATCTGGTGTCGAAGCCCTATTTCCAAAATAGATAGTCCACAAACTCCCATCTTGCATGATCATAGGCCTTCTCCATATCAAGCTTTAAGAGCACGCCCCTTAGACCATCCTTTCGTCTAGCGTGGATTAGCTCATTTGCTATCAGAACTCCATCTAGAATCTATCTTCCTCCAATAAAAGCCCCTTGTGTCTCTTTGATCAACTCCCCAAGAACCAATCTAAGTCTCGCAGATAAGACCTTGGCCAGCAACTTATACACACAACCTACCAGACTAATAGGTCTATAATGAGACAACTCTGAAGCCCCCTCTGTTTTTTGGGATTAAGGCTACCAAGCTATATTTGAGACTCTTGTTCAAAACCCCTCTTCTATGAAACTCACTAAAGAATTTTAGGAAATCCTTCTTAATGATATCCCAACAACTCCTAAGGAATTTAAAATTGAAACCATTGGGCCCAGGAGCCTTATCCCCACTACACTATGTAGATTCTCCAACACCTCTATCTCCTCAAACTCTCTTTCTAACCATGAAGCCTTCCCAGATTCGAGAGAGCTGAAAGTAACCCCCTCCAGAAGACACCTAGGGCTCAAGGCTGCTTCCCAAACAAGATGAAGATGCTGAAGACACTAATAGTCTTGCTGTTGAACGAAACTCTGCCCAGAAAGATCTACGCCCAGGGAGGAACACGCTGAAACACTCTGAAAAGGGAAGAGAACGGTCCCCTACTTGGAAGAGTCAGGGATAAGAGGAGCATAACTAAAAGAAAAATAAAACAAATGAGATGGAAAGGTAGAGCACCTGAAGGAGGAGATCACCTGGCAACTGAATTCAAAGGATGAGGCATAGCATGGGGGTACGAATTAAGCATCGACAAAGGCACAGTGGCTGTAGACTCAGAATTCAACCTGTACGGATTTCCTTCACCATTTGGAGCAAAGATAGAGACAAAATGACTCATGACAGCTGCTCTAACATCACTTTTCCTTTCCAGTCTTCTCCCATTCACCTTGACAACTCTCAACGAATTTACCATAGCTCTAGCTTTAGCCATACGGTGGAAGAATTTTGTATTTCTGTCCCCTTCTTTCAACCATGTAGCTCTAGACTTCTGTCTCCATTCCACTTCTTTCCTCTTAAGCAGACCCCAAAGTTTTGACATACATAGGTGCTTCTCAATATTTTCCTCCTCTGACAAGTCTCTATTTTTCCCAATCCCCCAAAATCTCAAGACTATGTTCTCTCTCCTCATTCAACTCACCCATCACCTCCTTGGACCACTCTTTAATTTTGGGTTTCAACAGTTCCAACTTTTTATGCATGCAAACTCCAGCCCACGCCTCAAACTCAAATGAGTTCCACCACTCCTTCACTTTTCCAAAGAACTCCTTACGATCTGAGCAAGCATTATTGAAGCGAAAAGTTCGAGGACCCGAGTCCTCCTCTTCCATACTAAGAAGAATTGGCCAATGATTTGAAACTAGCCTTCTAAGCTTAACTTGGATCCCAACACCGAACAAGTCCTCCCAGCCAACCGATACTAAAAACCTATCTGGACTGCTCATAAAGGGGCCTCGCAAACCATTCGACCAAGTAAATCATCCACCCAACAATGGATAATCCACCAGTTGGCAAGAATTGATGCAATCCGAAAACTCCTCTGAGTAGATGGTTCTCCTTGACCGACCCCTCCTCTCTGACGGAAATCGAACAGCATTAAAGTCTCCTCCTACACACTACAGTCCAAACCAAATGTTCTTCAAGTGATGAATTTCTTTCCAGAACTGTATTCTTTCTGCCCCCGAATGTGGACCATAAACATTCGTAAACATGACTTCAACCTCTTCATCAACCAACTTCCCTTTTACAGAAAGTGACCTATTCCCCATGATTGTTTCCACTGCCTCAAACATATCCGTCTTCCAAAGGATAAGAAGACTACCAGATCTACCAATAGCTGGCTTAGCACTTCAAGATACTGAAGAAGCTCCTGATATCTTTTTAATATCCTTACCAGTATTAAGCTTAGAGATTAGAAGAGATTTTTCATCTTTCAACTCTTCCACTTGATTGGAGAGGTTAAGGTTTTCATTTTTAACCTTGTTGAGTTTTTTAGCCAGTCTCTCACTCTCAAGGAACAGGGCTCTATAGGAAATTTGAAGATTTTCATCATCTTCACTCTCATCTTCCTCTGTTATAATTGTAGGATTTTCATGATCACCAATGATCGAGGCTGTGAGACCTTTTGACACAACAATTTTTTGTTGCGTCTCCTCATCTGAATCGATCTCTGATTCAGAAGTTTCCACATGCGTCACACCCACATTCATAGCCTTCTTTATTTTATCTAAGGGACATTCATTCATGAAGTGTCCTCTTCCCCCACAGTTGTAATAAGTTTGTTCCTTGGTTACTTCTCTCTCCACCCCTTTTCCTCGATTATCTTCTTGCCTTCTTGGGTATCTTGTACTTGTTTCACCCATACCCATTCTTCTCAAGTTATTTATTTTAACAAAGTTTTTATTAAACTTCTTGGCAAACACTGCCATTTCATCACTTGAGAGATAATCTTCTAAAAAGTTTTCGTTTTCTTTTAGGGAAGATTTCAAGGCAATAGATTTATCCTTTAGTTGTTCAAAGTGTAGTTCATAGGTTTACAATGAACTAACCAAATCATCTATGTTCATTAAGGACACATCTCTGTTGTCCTCCATAGCCACAACCTTGGGTTTGAATCTGTCTGCAAGATTGCAGACAATTTTGGTGCATACCTTGTCATCGCGTATACCTTCCCCTAAAGCGTACATTTGATTAACAATGTTGCTAACCTTGGAATAGAAATCTATGAATGCTTCATCCTCCCTCATCTTAACAGTGTCAAACTGATTTTGGAGGATCTAAAGTTTCGACATCTTGACTATGCAGTCTTACAGATCATGATTCGCCTGTATTCAGTGTCAGAGATTGCACAATTCAGGGCATTCATGGCTTTGCCATCGGCTGTCTGAACAGCTTTCTCAGTGAAGCTCCAAGAGGAAGGTTTGGGTGTTCACAACACGGTTGTGGTGGATGCTATCATTTTCTCTCCCATGGGTTCTTGCCATCCAGTCTTTACAATATCCATACTGATGAATCGATGGAAACAAAGAAACATCTCATTTTGGCCTTCCATGAGGCATAGTTTGATCCATCGAAATAAAGTGGTTTGGATATTGCATGACTATCTCCTATGGTGTTCTAGCTTGGATCTAATCGGATGGTTAAATCCTTGTAACGAGCACATTGCTCTAATACCAACTGAAAGTACCCTTTACATTGGTGCTAGAACAACCTGATTGACCCTAGAGGGGGGTGAAAGGTCAATCTAATTTCTTGGGTCCTTTTTGAAATTAGTTGATTGATTAGTTTAAATGCAGCGGAAACAATAATTAAGAGTGTGTGTGTATTAGCAAATGTGATTAAAACAATCAACACAAAAATTTGGCTCTAACACCGCAAACAGAATGACACAAGATATACAGTGGTTCGGTTCTCCAACCTACATCCACTATTAGGACTCGCTCAACCTTGAGATATCCCCAAATTCACTATGTGGGGACTTATACAGTCACAATTAGAGTAGAAATTCTACCTCATTCAATGGCTTGTAATTCCACCCACTACTATGCCAGAGACAACGCTCTAGAGTTTTTTATAAGGATTCCAGCGTACCTCCCTTAATCCACTTTCGGGTTATGGGTTTTTAAAAAAAAAAAATTAAAAACCAAGAAGCACTTACCTTAAAGCTCTTTCTCGTTGATGTGTGCTTCTTGAAGATCCCACCCAAGTTGTGTCGATGTTCCTTTTTGCAGTCGTCATGTAGCAATCACAATCTTGTGGACGACAAGGAAACTTGGCTTAACCAAAGTTTTCCTAGTTTATAACTCTCTCACTTGCAAACTCAATCCGAAGATTGGTTATTTATGATATTTCTCTCCTCCTTTCTTTCTCACTTGCAAACACAATTCGAAAATTGGTTCTTTATGATCTTTATCTCAAGAGTGTTGATCGTTCCTTAAAGTGTTTAACTCTTTAAGCTCAAGGAAGATAGTAAAACGATCACCCAACACTCATATTTATAAGGACTTTTAATTGTCATATTGACTGTCCAGGACCGACAAGTCTGGCACCGATAGGTCAGTGTTCATATTTATTACCATTCAGCCACCCCACCGTTGCGCATTAAATGCACCGCCAACGGTATAATTACTTTCCGGCCGACATGTCGTTGTTGCCGATGGGTCGACACTTATGGCACCGATGGGTTGGTCTATACAAGAGGCTCATTCTGGTGCAAAACATGCTTGACACTAGTGTCCTTAGGAAACCTGTTATCCAGAACGACCTGTCGCCCTTTGCCAAGGGGTCGGTCCTTTATCTCGATCAGTCTTTGATTGCCGATATATCTATGTTATCGAGAGCCCTTATAAGTTCCCAGTTCAGAACTTGTAAGTTTTATACTGACGAGTCGTCGACCACGAGGAGTCGTTCAAGTTCATCACCGAGGGATCGGTGCATATGAGACTCTCGATCAGAGGGATTTTTAGAATAATAGTTCTTATTTCCGGAACGAATGTCAATTTGGCTGACCAATCTTTGACCACGATGGGTCGATCCTGACTACACCGAGGGGTCGGTGAGATAGACTGATCGTGCTGACAGTAAACATAATTCATATTTCCAAGTTCACTTCTAATTCACTGTTCAATAACCTCTCTAAACATGTTACGTTTATTACCAACATATATAACTAAGCCTAGTAATTCTCTCTCAAATATGGGTTCCACCTAGGGTCATCTATGGCCATATACATGTTCTTATGATTGCCATGACGATGATCTTTGAACTTGGTAGAGCATGATCTTCTTCCTCGATCATTTTGAGTCTTCAAGCTTCTTGGCAAGTGTTTCTACCCGAGTCATGTAATTGACAAACAAAGACTCGATCAAGGTGGGGTACTAACAGTCTGCTTTGATCTCCTTCATCTTGTGGATTTCAACCATCAAACCAACTCAATTAGGGTCGCCCTAACCTGTGTTTGCATCGCACTTGGCTTCCCACCTCCCATCATTAGTGGAACCCACTTCCGGATGCATCTACACCCAGATTTGTTCTTTTTTCGCTGGATCTACGCAGATCCCTCACTTGGAGATTTGGAATCTATCTCAATCCCATCGCCATCATCTTCTTCTTGCATTTAGAAGGCTCTTGTTTTAGTTTGTGGCTTGTGGGGTCCACTTCTACAGGTTTTTGGACTATTTTTGGTGGTTCTTGCCGTGAATTGCTTTTCCTTGTCCAACTTTGATGCGTTTATTGATGCTCTTGGCTTAGAATCAAGCCTCAGCGTCATTGCAGCGTCATCTTCTACACCTCCAGGTTTGGACTCTTCTGGCTCTCTGCAGATTGGACGGATCACGACGGTGTTACTGAATGAGACCAAGTACTTTGAGTGGTCCCATTCTGTCACAATGTTCTGAACTGTGATGCAACTCTCTCTTCATATGTCGTTGCGACTGGCGCCAAACCGGCTACGACTGATTCTACATTCTCCACATGGACTGCCAATAACTCCCTAGTCCAGGCTTGGCTTCTTCACTCCATGGAAGCTCATATACGACATCTCGTTTATAGCCTTTGCACCGCTAAAGCTTTTTGGGACACTGTGAAGACTCTTTAATCTGATGGAGATAACTTTGTCCGTATGGATGAATTATCTCAAACCGCTACTACTCTTCAACAGGGGGAGTTGTCCCTCATCCAGTACTATTCGGCTATGCAGTTTTGTTGGTTGGAGCTGGATCAGCTTCAATCCCTTACATTTAAAGATCCTACAAATACTTTGAAGTTTCACAAGTATGTTGAATAGCAACGGATCTTTGCGCTCTTAGCTAGCCTTAACCCGAAGTTCGAGCCTACAAGGGCCCAAATTCTTGGGCAATGACCTCTCCTTTCTCTAGATGAGGTATATGTAAGTGCTCCTGTTCGTCCTAGTCACCCTTATTGTCAATTACGTGACTCAATTGGACTTGCCTTTGATGTATAAGAAGATCTACTATGAAGTTGATGCGTCTCCACCAAATACGGTATTACCACACAGCTAAGTGAACCGTATGAGACCTTAGGCTAAGTCAAATACCTTAGAAATCAATTGGATATAAACTGTAAAATAAGATAATAAATGACTTTCAGCCTCGAGGCCTCATGCAGTCTGCCGAGGCCTCGTAGCCAGTTGTGCTGAACTGCGCTGAGTTGTTTTTTGGACAACTGTAATTCAGCTGATCTTGTGTCTTGCTGACTCAGTCTCTTACAGATTTAGGAAGTTAAAATTTGTGTCCTTTTTTATTGGGAGTTAATTATGGAAAATTGATTAGAAGATAATTATGGTAAAAGAATATGTATCCACATGGTAAGTTGCTGCCACCTCACACAGTTTGAAATTGAATATCGTTGGGGAGTTGTCCATGTAGACAAGAATGGAAAGGCTCCTCAATGAGTTGTAAATCCATTTGCAATCTTCTCACCTAATCCTTAATTGATGACTGAGATATATCTACTGAAAATCATGCACGGTGGATATGAGGTGGCTGGAATCTTACTAGGTTAATAGACAGATTAACTTATGCATTATGTGCTGTCTTTACAGATTTACCACCATGAGACCTCATTGGAAGCCTCGTGGGCATGACTTACTACAATACTGTAGACAGTCTTATAAATAAATTGTAAGCTGTATGTAAGAGGGATCGAACACACAGAGAAAAATAGGAAAAGTATTACAATGTGTCAGATCATTCAGCCTTCCCTCTTTACACCTTCTTCATCATCTTCCTTAGTGAATGTTTGGGTAATCATAACCCCAATCCTGATGAAGAGTAAGGTGTTTATATAGGACTATAAAACTAGTCATACCTAAGTCCTACTGCTATACCGATGAATACTTTGATGATGCTGATTTGATGGAAAGGAGCACACAGATTCAGTGAAGAAGAAAGAGCTTAAAAGAAAACGATTAAGGCTAAAGGCAAGTATTTTTTCTTCGTTTTATTTTAAACATTGTAAAGTGGATTAGAACAGTGTGTCTGAACCACTCTAAAAAATAAGTGTAGAGGATTAGACCGATTGGGTTGAACCTCTATAAAAAACTAGATTGTACTATTTGGGTGTGAGACCCATACATAGTATATTTGGGATAGCCCTAGAGAGGGTGAGTCTAACAGTGGATGTAGATTCAGGTGAGCCGAACCATTATATATCGTTGTGCATGTGTTGTTTGCATTAATAGTTTGATTCACATGTTTATCACTTGCACACATGTTTATTCCGCGGCACATATTGTTAAATCTGATTTATTTTTAAAAGAGAACTAAAATTGAAAATCGACCTATTCACCTCCCTCTAAGGGGGAGAAACTTGTGAATTTAGAGGGTCAAAAATCATTGTAATAGGATCTAAGGAGTGTCTTATGTGCATATGTAATTTTGGGAAATTGGTGTAATGGGTAGATCTTAGATTTTGTCACGAAATTGACAAAGGGGGAGATTGTAAGTACCCCGGTTCGTCCGATTCACCCATATTGTCAATTACGTGACTCAGTTGGACTTTCCTTGGAAGTATGTGAAAATCTACTATGCAATTGAAGAATCGACACCAAACATGTTATTGGCACACAGGTAAGTGAACCTTAGGAGACCTTAGGTTAAACAAAATATCTTCGAAGTCAATTGTTTAAATTGGAAAAATTAGAATTTATATATGTATGCATCAATGTGAGTGTTCATTTCATTGTTCAAATGGATTGTAACTAAATATTTAGAATAATGAATATCTAATGTCCAAATTCCAGTTTGAATAAATTGATAAGATCAAAATTTAAAATAAGTTCAAAATTAAAAGATCTGAAAAATCCAATTTAATTGGTATCATTGTGAGAATATTGGTGGTGGATCTTTCTTATTTTCAAATATTGGAATAAGTGCTTATTTAAAACTGATGTTTTGTTAAATCTGTTTCTCCATTATATTATTGTGTAGTACCCTTTGTCAATTTATGACAAAAAGGGGGAGAAAAATGGTACTAATGTTGAAGGGGAGCATACAAAGTCCCACCAGTTTTTATTTATTTGTATGAATGGAAAAATGGTATCTTACAGGTTGTTGAGGGGGAGCATAGAAAGTCCCACCAGTTTTTATCTATTTGTATGCAGGAAAAAATGGTATCTTCCAGGTACAAGCTAAGGGGGAGAAGCTTGTGAATTTAAGGGTCAAAAATCATTATAATAGGATCTAAGGAGTGTCTTGTGTGCATATGTAATTTTGAAAGATTGGTGTAATGGGTAGATCTTAGATTTTGTCACAAAATTGACAAAGGGGGAGATTGTAAGTGCCCCGGTTCGTCCGAGTCACCCATATTGTCAATTACGTGACTCAGTTGGACTTGCCTTAGAAGTATGTGAAGATCTACTATGCAATTGAAGAATCGACACCGAACATGTTATTGGCACACAGGTAAATGAACTTTAGGAGACCTTAGGTTAAGCCGAATATCTTAGAAGTCAATTGTTTAAATTGAAAAAATTAGAATTTAATTGACTCTCAGCCTCGAGGCCTCGTGCAGTCTGTTGAGGCCTTGCAGATAGATTGTTGCTGAGTCATAATTAGGACAGCTGTAAATCAATGAGCTTATGTCACTTGACTGAGTATCTTGCAAATTTAATTAAATAAATCTGTAAGGGTGTTTATGATTTCTAAAAGATCCTTGATTGAGAGTTTTTATGGAAATAAGAAATGACCAAGAAACTCAATTTTTGCCACCTCATACAGATTTGAATAAATCTGATGGAGCCTCATCGTTGGGGAGCTGGCAGTCTTTGACAGAATTGGAAAGGCTCCTCCATGTGATCTAAAGTGATTGACAATTATCAATCTCTCTTAATGTAAATCCGTGATTCATGACTGAAATAAATCAATGGCCAATCATGTATAGTGGCAACTTAAATTGGTTGGACAGTCACTGTTTGAAAAATAGAATAACTTATGCAGATTCAGTGATGTATTACCATATACTGCCACGAGGCCTCATTGGAATCCTCGAGGCCTCGTGGGCGTGACTGGCTGAAAAGAACAGACAATCCTATATATATCAGGGAGCTGAATGAAATTAGAATGGACACACAGAGAACCTCTTGAAAAAATATAACAGTGTGACCAGAAAGATTAGCCTCCTCTTTCACCTTGTTCATCATCTTCTTACATAAATGTTTGGGTAATCAATACCCCAGTTCTGATGAAGCTTAAGGTATTCACATAGGACCTTAAAACCAGTCATATTTATGTCCTATACTGTTGTGCCGATGATCACTCTGATGGAGCAAATCTGATGGAAATAGCCCAAGGCAAGTATTTCTTCTTTCCTTTATTTTAATCATTATAAAGTGGATTAGAACAGTGTGTTCGAACCATTCAAAAAAATAGGTGTAGAGGATTAGACCATTTGGGTTGAACCTCTATAAAAAACTAAGTTGTACTATTTGGGTGTGAGACCCATACATAGTAGATTTGGGATAGCCCTATAGAGGGTGAGTCTGACAGTGGATGTAGGTTTAAGTGAACCGAACCACTATATATCGTTGTGCATGTGTGGTTTGCTTTCATGGTTTGATTCATTTGTTTATTACTTGCACACATGTTTATTCCCCTGCACATATTTTTAAATTAATAAATTATTTAAAAGGGAACTAAAATTGAAAACCGACCTATTCACCCCCGTCTAATTCGTGCATACTTCTAGTAACGAAATTTCAATTGCATCAAGAGCAAGGTTACTCCTTATTTGACTTAATTGTCTGGAGTTGATCCTTTTTGCTAGAACTATGCATTTGGGTGAAAGTTTAGATATAAATAGACATTCTTACTTTGATGGCTCCAATTACAATTATTGAAAAATAAAAATGAAAATATTTCTAATTTCCTTAGATCCACTTACTTGGGAAGTCATCATAAAAGGTTGGTCACATCTATAGAAGAAGTGACCATAGATTCACATAAAATGATAAGACCAAAAATGTTGAACCTTTAGGATGACATTAAGAGAAGCATGTATGATGGTAATTTCAAAGCTCTCAATGCCATCATGTGTGCTGTTTTTGCTGAAAATGTAAATGTAATTAAGACGTTGAAACAGCAAGGAGGCGTGGGAATATCTGGAAAGAATTTATAAAGGTATAACTATTGATGAGAATTCTAAAATCCTCACAACCTCCAAATCTTACCATGAGGCAAACATAGACCAAGGTCCTACACATAAAGCCCTTGTAGTACACACTACACTGAAAAATGATCTTGATGTAAAATCTGAGGTTTCTAAGAACACCATTCTAAATGGTGCTAAAGATTATAGAAACAAGATTGGTTTTGGTCACAACTTGGAGAATGTTGTTTTGCCTATCTTGACCCAAAAGACTAAAAAACATGTAACTTGTTTCTACTGTAACAAAACTGGCCATTTCAGACATGACTGCAAGTTAAGGATGTTGCACATTGAAAATAAAAATATTGAAAATCATTTCAAAGGTGTAAAGAAAAAGAAAAATAATTTTAGAGGAAAATCACACCTTGAAAAGAGAAAGAAAGAAAGTTATTTTGCTAGTATGAATTTCTCTAAGAAAAATAATGATCCACACCATAGACATCAGTCCTACGTTGGCAAATCTTATGGGAATGTGATAAGACCTCAAAATATTATGAATTGGAATAATATAATGAGGTTCTTATATCAAATTACCGGATTTAGGCTAAATATTCTAAGATGTGAAATCAAAACGCCCATCATCCGTAAATTTGAGAAGAAAGGACTGGATCAAAATTTCAAGTGGATTCAAAAGACTTAAATGATCCGGAATTCCAAATTAAATTTGTGCCAATGTGGATGAAATGGTATGAATCTTCAAAAGGCACAAATTGGTGTGTGATTGAATGTTTATGCATACATAGTGTTGCATGATATATTTATTTCTACAATCATATATGGTGGTATTTCGTTGAAAAATAAATATTTGAATTATATGGTTATGATTTTTTCACTAATATGGCTTTGAAAGGGTTGCCATAACATGCAATCAAATATTGAAAAGCAACATTTTCTTTGAGTTGTTCATTCTTTACTATTTTATTGTGGTTGATTATGTGGAATGAACGTTTATATATGTATGCATCAATGTGAGTGTTTTTTTCATTATTCAAATGGATTGTGACTAAATATTTAGAATAGTGAATATCTAATGTCCAAATTCTAGTTTGAATAAAGGGATAAGATCAAAATTTAAAATAAGTTCAAAATTAAAAGATCTGAAAAATCCAATTTAATTGGTATCATTTTGATAATATTGGTGGTAGATCTTTCTTAGTTTCAAATATTGGAATAAGTACTTATTTAAAACTGATGTTTTGTTACATCTGTTTCTCCATGATATTATTGTGTAGTACCCTTTGTCAATTTATGACAAAAAGGTGGAGAAAAATGGTACTAATGTTGAGGGAGAGAAATTTCAAAATCCCACCTAGTTGTCTATGTCTTTTGCAAGAATTTTTTTTCAGGCATCATTTCAAGGGGAGAAAAAGAAAAAGGTGGAGAAAAGTGTTAGTGTAAGAAATTCAAGTCTTGATATGGTCATTGTTTGAGTTGTATTTTTTTAAGGACTTATATTTCATTGTAAAAGGGAAATTGATGTAATGGATAGATCTTAGATTTTGTCACGAAATTAACAAAGGGGGAGATTGTAAGTGCCCCGTTCGTTCGACTCACCCTTATTGTCAATTACATGACTCATTTGGACTTGCCTTTGATGTATAAGAAGATCTACTATGAAGTTGATGCGTTTACAGCGAATATGGTATTGGCACACAGGTAAATGAACCGTAGGAGACCTTAGGTTAAGTGAAATACCTTAGAAGTCAATTGAATATAAACTGAAAAATAAAATAATAAATGACTTTCAGCCTCGAGGCATCATGCAGTCTGCCGAGGCCTCATAGCCAGTTGTGCTGAGTTTTGCTGAGTTATTTTTTGGACAACTGTAATCCAGCTGATCTTATGTCTTGTTGACTCAGTCTCCTACAGATTTAGGAAGTTAAAATCTGTGTCCTTTTTTATTGAGAGTTAATTATGGTAAATTGATTGGAAGATAATTATGGTAAAAGAATATGTATCCACATAGTGAGTTGTTGTCACCTCACACAGTTTGAAATTGAATATCGTTGGGGAGCTGTCCATGTAGACAAGAATGGAAAAGCTCCTCCATGAGTTGTAAATCCATTTCAATCTTCTCATCTAATCCTTGATTGATGGCTGAGATATATCTACTGCAAATCATGCACGGTGGATATGAGGTGGCTGGAATCTTACTAGGTTAATAGACAGATTAACTTATGCATTATGTGCTGTCTTTACAGATTTACCACCATGAGACCTCATTGGAAGCCTCGTGGGCATGACTTACTACAATATTGTAGACAGTCTTATAAATAAATTGTAAGCTGTATGTAAGAGGGATCGAACACACAGAGAAAAATAGGAAAAGTATTACAATGTGTCAGATCATTCAGCCTTCCCTCTTTACACCTTCTTCATCATCTTCCTTAGTGAATGTTTGGGTAATCATTACCCCAATCCTGATGAAAAGTAAGGTGTTTATATAGGACTATAAAACCAGTCATACCCAAGTCCTACTGCTATACCAATGAATACTTTGATGATGCTGATTTGATGGAAAGGAGCACACAGATTCAGTGAAGAAGAAAGAGCTTAAAAGAAAACGGTTAAGGCTAAAGGCAAGTATTTCTTCTTCGTTTTAATTTTAACATTGTAAAGTGGATTAGAATAGTGTGTCCGAACCACTCTAAAAAATAAGTGTAAAGGTTTAGACCAATTGGGTTGAACCTCTATAAAAAACTAGGTTGTACTATTTGGGTATGAGATCCATACATAGTATATTTAGGATAGCCCTAGAGAGGGTGAGTCCAACAGTGGATGTAGGTTCGGTGAACCGAACCACTATATATCGTTGTGCATATGTGGTTTGCATTAATGGTTTGATTCATTTGTTTATCACTTGCACACACATTTATTCGGCTGCACATATTATTAAATCTGATTTATTTTTAAAAGGGAACTAAAATTGAAAATCGAGATCTATTCACACCCCTCTAAGTCGTACATACTTCTAGTAACGGAATTTCAGTCTATTCTACCTTACTTCGTGATCATCGGCGTCGTCTTGTTATGTCTCCTATGTCCGCTGAATGTTCTGTCCTGGTCACTACCCATCCCTTTGCTCCTTCTCCGACTCATGGGCCTCCAGCTTCCCATGGCAATGATCTTTCCATTGATCCTCGCAAAGACACCAAAGGCTCATGGAAGAAGGGGACTCGGTTCTACCCCTATTGTAAGATGAATAACCACACCATTGATTCCTGCTACAAGCTACATGGGTGCCCTAAGCAAGCAAATCTCTTTGTTGCCCCTATTGCTCCTTCCTCTGATGTGGCTTGTGATAACGCCCCCATGACTTGACAGGACCTTAACTTCATACTGCAATGACTGGAGCGCTTCACTCCTCTGAGGTTTTCAATTATGTCTCCTCTACCCTAGGCACTGAATCATCTGCCCATCATGTCTCTCACCATTCATGGATTGTCGATTCTTGTGCCACTGACCGTATGGCTGGTATGTCCACCCTCTTCTCTTCTATTTTTCATATTTCTTGTGATCAGGTCAAATTAGCCAATGGTTCATACACTAATATTGTTGGAAAAGGGACAGTTCCAGTTTCTCCAATTTTAGACCTTCTCTCTGTTTTACATGTTCCACATCTCTCCCGCAATTTGTTGTCTGTTAGTGCCTTGACTAAACATTTGAATTGTTCATTCACTTTTTTTCCCTATCATTTTGTTTTTCAGGATCTGACCACGAAGTAAGTGTTGGGTGGTGGTCGTGAAGCACGTGGTCTATATCTTCTTCACTCTCGTCATGGTAACTCCGAAGCTTATTCTACCTCTTATTCTGTCGTTGTGTGGCTGTGGCATTGTCGTTTATGACATCTTGCCGACTCTGTTCTTAAACAGCTTGTTCTTAGTTTATCTTTTACTCATTTTGAATGTGAACATTGCCAATGTGGCTAGCATGTTAGAAATCATTTTTCACTATCTATGAATAAAATTTTATCTACTTTATTTTCACTTATTTATTCCGATGTTTGGAAATCTCCAACTATTTCTCGCACTGGTTTTCCTTATTTTGTTACCTTTATTGATGACTTTTCTAGCATGACATGGACATATTTGATAAAACAAAAATCTGAGATTTTTTATCACTTTCAAATTTTTTACCAGTGGGTTCACCATCAATTTCGGTGTCAAATTAAAGTTCTACGGAGTGATAACGGGGGAAAATATTTGTCACACTCCTTTCTTAATTTTCTGCAACATGGCATTGATTTTCAATTCTTTTGTCCTTCTACACCTCAACAGAATCGTATCGTTGAACGAAAAAACCATCACCTTCTTGAGGTGGCCATGTCTTTTCTTTTTACCATGCATGTCCCATCCTCCTATTGACCAGAAGCAGTGTTAATTGCTTGTTATCTTATTAACAGAATGCCTTCTCATATTTTACAAAATCAGCCACCCATAGATCGTTTATCCTTACATAAAATCATTCCTAAAATTCCCATACATGTTTTTGGCTGTGTTTGTTTTGTTCACAATTTCTCTGGCCATAAACTTTCTCATCGGGCTGGGTGGTGCATTTTCTAGGTTACTCCCCTTTTCACAAAGGCTATAAGTGCCTTGATCCTATCACTGAGAAAACATACATCTCCATAGATATCACCTTTTTTTAGCAGGACCCATACCTTTCAGCCTCGTCTACATCTTCTCCTTCTCTTGTTCTTCTAATTATACTTGCAGGTATCCCTTCTCCAAGTCCACCTAAACCTATTCTAAGTGTACCAAAGCAAACAGTCTCGGGTACCATCTACAGCTGACTCCACCCATCCATCCGCAAGTGTTTCAGATCCACCAGTTTTTGCCTCATCTGATCTTCCTATTGCGCTTCACAAAGGTAAGAGCTCTTGTACTAACCATCCCATAGATCGTTTTGTCTCATGCCATGCTGTTTCACCTTCCTATCATAGTTTTATCACAGCATTGGTCAACATTAAGATACCCAAGAGGTTCAACACGGCTTTGAAAGATCCCTCTTAGAAAGCAGGCATGGATGAATAGTTAGCTGCTCTTGAGAAGAACAACACATGGGAGATGGTATCTCTTCCCCCAGGCAAGACTCCAGTTGGGTGTAAATGGGTTTTTGCCTTGAAGCATAATCCAGATGGCTCTATTGCACACTATAAGGCACGACTAGTAGCCAAAGGCTTCACACAGACTTATGGAGTTGACTACCAGAACACCTTTTTGCATGTCGCCAAGAGTAACTCTGTGCGCATTTCTCTCTCTCTTTCAACCACTTATACTTTGCCCCTGCACTAGTTAGATGTGAAGAATGCCTTTCTCCATGGTGATCTTCAGGAAGAAGTCTATATGCTTCCCCCTCTAGGATTTGTAAAGTAGGGGGAGCCTCATTCTATTTATAGACTCAAGAAAGCTTTCTATGGTCTTAAGCAGTCTCCCCGTGTCTGGTTTGAAAAGTTTAGCAGTGCCTTTCTACCTTATGGCTTCACCTGCTGTCAGTCAGATCATTCAGTATTTATCCACCGTCTCCACTCAGTTGTGATGATTTAGGTTGTCTATGTTGTTGATATTGTGCTCACCTGTAATAATGATGAAGTTATTTATTCCTTCAAACAGTATCTTCATCAGACATTTGATATTAAGGATTTGGGATCCCTCCAGTACTTTCTTAGAATTGAAGTTGCTCAGCCCACTCGTGGCCTTTATCTCTCTCAGTGCAAGTATGCCCTGGATCTCCTCGAGGAAGCTGGCTATTCTGGCTGCAAACCTATGGATACCCCGTTGGATGTGAACACTAAGTTATCTGCTTCTGATGACACCCTTCTTCACACACCCACTTTCTATCAGAAACTTATCTTATGTTGTTGGTGTTGTCAGTCAGTTCATGCATGAACCACGAGACATTCATCTTCATGCTGTGTTCTGAATCCTTCGATACATTAATGTTCATCCCGGCCGCGGCTTATTCTATGCACACCAGCCTACTTGCCCTGTTTGCAGTTATTCTGATGCTAATTGGGCCAGCTCCTCAGATAATTACCACTCCACTTCTGGCTATTGTGTTTTCTTGGGCTCCCATTTAGTTGCCTGGTGAAACAAGAAATAGTCCGTTGTCGCTCGTTCCAATGCTAAGGCTGAATATCGTGCTATAACTGATACTGCTTTTAAATTGTCTTGGTTTCGCCAATTCCTTACTGAATTGGGTTTTGATCCGGCTGATCCACCCGTCATGTTTTGTGATAATCAGGCAGCCATTCACATTGTCTCAAATCCAGTTTTTCATGAGCGGACTAAGCACATTGAGGTTGATTGCTACTTCTTTGACAACATATCTCAGAAGGGCAACTTTTTACTTCTCATCTACAGTCTAAGGATCAACTAACAAATATCTTCACAAAGTCAATTCCTCGAACTCAGCTCGATTCAGTTGTTAGCAAGTTAGGTCTACTCAACACCTTTGAACTAGCTTGAGGGGGAGTATTGTGGGCCCTAATTATAAGTCTAGATTCATGGTATATTGCACATCAACACAATAGATTGTAATTAGGTTATACTTAGTGTATTTTCCTTTTTTGTTCCCTTGATTATCTCTATTTGTTCTATTTAACTTTGTATCCTCTGAGAGGAATATACAATCAATATACAAGATTCAGAGAATTCTCTTCTCCAATCTCTTTTCTTTATTCTCTAATTCTACATTGGGTTGTCCAAGAATGAATTTAGCATTTATGGATTCATGTCTCTTCATAATTTCATTCGTCTGGAGAGTCAACTAGGTGAAGAACTTATTGAACCAAGTTGACAGTTGTTCTCCTGACATATCTAGATGATTCTAAATATTGTGTCCTAGACTCTACATGCTATGAATTTATTAATGAAAATTGTTTTTTTTTAATAAAAAATGCTATTGATTTTTTTTTTTCACAAAAAATATTTTTTTTTTACACTAAATGCAAATCTATGACCGTGGATGTTTAAGAAAACAATCAAACCTTACTTTGATGCCAATTTAACGCAGGATAAGGGAAATGGTAACCCTAAATGCCTAATGTGGCTGTCTAAAGATTAAAAGGGATAAAAATAATACACACTAAGCTTAAGATGGGTTGAAATTAAATTCTAATTAATATTTACAATTAATTAATTTAAAAATTTATTGTAAAATATTTTCCAGAATATGATATAACCAAATACATGAAAAGATTTAATAAAATGGTAGACCGATAAATTTTAATTGAAAAGACATGGTTTTAAGTACCAATGTGCTTTTACACAAGCAAATAAAAGGAACGAAGGGTCAGGAAAGGGCATATGGGTTATGAGCGACCGTAGGAGTGCTTTTAGCAAAAAAAAAAAAAAAGGGTGTTGATGGGAACTTGCTTACATATAGGATTTTGATTGATGATTTACTTTGAAAAGGTGAGACGATTGGATCTTTTAGGGTATTGGATGATATGCTAAATAGAGGGTTTGTTCTCAGGTCATCCACATACTCTTCTTTAGTTTGTGGATTGTGTGATTGCCACCTCCTAAGTGAAGCGCTTCAAGTGCTAGAAGAAATGGTTAGTAGTACTGTTGCTCCAGAAGAAAGGGCATGGAAAGCTCTACTCCTAGCTTCCAAATTCAGTTATGATTTCACCAAAACCTTGGAAAGCCTCGTATGTCAGCCAATTGATTAGATCGGATCTAGTGTTGCTTGCTCGGTAGAATTTAGCAAATGCTAGTTCTTGAAGCACACTAAGTGGGCTATTGAAGTAAGGTTTTATTTCAGCATTGTGACAGCTTGCCCAGAGAAGCTTTATCATCACCATCTTCATCATGAAAGCCAAAATTTCATCTATTTAGGGTGCGGTGAGAAGTTTATTGACATCACTAATTTTGACACTTTTATCATAAATGGCACGAGAGCATCTGTAGCACCTATTGTCTGTGTAATTGTTCCATCCGTTTTTGTGCTTACCATTGTAGATCATGAATTCTTTTAATGATATCAATCACTGATGACGATACTGTAATTAATCGACAGATCTTATGTTGCAAGTTGTTCCTGAATTTTAATAGCTGAAGTTCCAATCCAACAATCATCTACATCTGTTTTATGAACTCCAAAGATGAAATTGAGTTACCATTCTCTCAAAGATGATGTTGATGTTCATAAACAGTTGTTCCCTTTTCATATAGTTGAAATTCATTACCTCTGTGGGTTTGTTTCCATATCGTTCCTTTTTTTATGCATATTTTAGGCTAAAAGAATTATTTATAAAGAGAAAGTAGAACAAGTTGCAAAAGATAGGAAACAAGTCATCCCAAAGTCGTTGTTTGTCTGAACATTGGGTTTTCTTATTAAACTGAAAACTTGGGAAGAACACATTCTCCAGGCAGAATGTGACACGCGCATCGTGCCTGCGATTGCAGGCCATCGCACCGAATACTGTGCACACTGCATTTTCACATTGTATAGCAGCAGCAACGATGCGGACTTTTTTTTACTGATACTATACGGTAGATACGCACGGCATTGGCCAAATTCTTCATCCAAGGCTCTACTAGTCCAGTGGGATTTGAAAAGGGGTTTTAAAGTTTGTTATTCAAAACACAAAAGGGGTCTCAAAAAAGATTGAAAACATGTAATCAAGTCAATGTGTACTGGCTGTAGACGAGGGCAACAAGGCCTAAAGGAGCCAAACCAGGTTCGCTTAACACAGTGATATCGAAGAGAAGGGCTAGGGGTGGTTTCAGCCCTACGTAAGGTGGGTTGGGTGATGGGATAGGTGGAATGGGTGGGGTGGGGAAAATGTGGGAAATGAGAAGGAAAAAGAAAGGAAAATAGGTAAAAAGGAGGGAGAAAGAAAAAGGAAAAAGATAAAAAAAAGTAAAGGCGAAGACAAAGAAGATGGAGAAGAAGAATAATATCTCGTAAGAATACCTTGATTTCACATCAAGGTAAGTTGAGAGATCAAACCAATTTTTAGAAGGAAAACTCAAAAATTTCTATTCATGAAATTGTTTTCTCACTAGTCTCTTCAAAAGTATTTATAAACATTAAACACTTAATTTGACATTTTATACATATGATCTATATATATATATATATATATATATATATATATATATATACCATGCCCCCAAAAAGTCTCATATTGCTATATATATATATATATATATGTAATACTCTGCCCCCAAAAAGTCTCACATTGCTAGTGGAGTTGGAAATTCTCTAGTATATAAGTAGTAACATTCCTCCTTCTAGCAGAAGGACTTTTGGGAGCAACAGCGGGTTGACTCGTCAAAGTAAAGCCGTGCCGATCTGTGTAGACCCAAAGCGGACAATATTGTGCTAACGGGACGGGTCGTTAAAAATGGTATCAAAGCATGATTCAACTTTCTGCCTGAGGGTGTGGGCTTGATTGTTGTGTATGCAGAGCCGGGGACAGCTCTGGCTTTAAGGGAGGTAGATTGTAATACCCTGTCCCAAAAAGTCCTACATTGCTAGTGGCATTGGAAATTCCCTTGTATATAAGTAGTGGTCTTCCTCCTTCTAACACAAGGCCTTTTGGGAACAACAGTGGGTTGGCTCGCCAAAGCAAAGCCGTGCGTGTCCGTATGTAGGCCCATATATATATATGTGTGCGCGTGAGAGACAACTAAAGCATAAACAATAAAATAAAAATCTGTAAGGATCTTAAAACATACACAATTCGACTAACAACACCAGTGGAATTTTCTATTCCCCATTTATTGCTAAATTATGGTTAGATCAACCCAAGCCTTGCAAATCAATGAATGTGCAGATTGAATAATGTGAATGGCTAGATTGACTAAATCCATGAATCCCATATTGGATATAGAATATGATTAGGGCTATTCAGCTTGAATCTTTCTAAAAGAATGTAGATAGTCGTCATCCAGCTAAATCAAAGAGAGAAGAGGATGATGGCACTTCCATTTATTTGGTGCTTTCGAGATCCTAGCTCGATTCTATTAATCACTGCCATGCAAAATTGAAAGGGATAAACAAGCCTTTTGTTTACCTACAGCAAATTTACCTTGCCTTCAATAGCAACCTTCTGTTTTTTTTTTGAAAAGTAATAGTTACCTTCTTATCTCCAAGGGTTCCTTTCCATTCTTCCCATTAATTGAATTTCCTACGGAAGGAACTATGGTTGAAGAGTAAAGAGTGATTATTATTTTTTTTTTGGAAAATCTAGAATTTTATTTAATTAACAGAGGGTCAGCTCAGAATATTCAGATACCAAGTGATTGAATAATCTTAGTTGGTCTAAACTCGATTCAAAAAATGGCTATTCATAGAATTGGATTAGGGAGGGTCAAGAATATTGGTCTATGACCAACTTGATTGATTTGATCATTACAAGCTGACCCATATCAGTTTCTCAACAAAGAACTTTGGCAATCTTAAGTAACCTTCAATATATGTTGGTGCACATCATTTTCTCAATAACTTTGTCATCTAAGCTAAGTTATCAAACATTGGAATTGATCCCTAGAATTTTGACAATCCTAGTCAAGTGACCTCCAATATGGGATCATTCATTTTTTTGTCAACTGAAGCATTATAATAAATCTTACGCCTCTTGATTTGGGTTCAAACTTTCGAAAGAAGGCTACATTTTTACGGCTAGTCTTTTTAACATAAGATGAGATGTCATGTTCTGCCAATGAGTTTATTTCCTGCTAATCACTTGTTTCACTTAACTAATTGCCAATTGTAAAAACATTACACACACTTGGGGACCCTGTCACCACTGAGTTCAAATTGGAGTATTGTTTAAGTTTGCAGTGTACTCTTCTAGGTTCTAACTGGTTGCATTCCCTTAAATGGTATTCATTAGAGAAGTTTATGTACCATAATTAGAACACTCTAAGTTACCATGGCATGATACCCTGAAACTAGTGGAGATCACAATAACCTGGTAGCAACTCCAGCAGGTCCTGATTCATATTTGGCACTGGAACATCTGCTACTGTCTTAAAAGAGGCAAAGGAGAAGCCATGTATCCTTTATGAAATTGGAAACAGATAATGCTTTTTAGGCATTACAGAAGAATATTGCCACAAGAATCTTGGATACGGGAAGATGGGTCTCTCATTTAGTTCTAGCACACTCATGAAGAATGTCATGACAGTATGATATGGAAAGAAACATCATTCTATGGTCTGGTTTCTACTTCGTTTTGGTTGTCACAAGCACAGCCCTGTTTCCCAATCTGTATTTCTATCTTGCATTTTAACTGTTAATTTGTCAAGAGTAATGTTTATTTCCCAGACAACTATATAAATGATCAAGGTATGGTGGTTGGTGGTATACAAGGTCAGTCTAGGTGAGAAGTATAGAGTCTATTCAATCTCCTCTAGTGTTTGTAAATCTTTCAGCATGCTGATATATGTTGTTCTATGGGGTAAATCTAAAATTTTGATGCAAGGAGAAAAGTGGGCATCCAATATCTTTGCTTAATTGTAATATCTTCTCCTCAACCGCTTCATGCACTCATTAATCACGTACAAAATGAATGACTACTAGTGTTTTTATCATCATAATCATTTTCTTGATTGATAAATATGGGTAAACGATATTAGATTGTAAGCTACACTACACTACAATTTGCAAAACTTATGCTTGAGTGTTGCCTCAATGCCTCATATACAAAGTGTTAGGATAATACATCACTTAATTTTAAGGATATCAATAATACTCAACACTCTTAATAAATATGTTGAAACACTGATTTCTATCATGCAAATTGCAGCTACCACTGCTCTTGCCATTGATTAATTTGTCAATCAGTGAGAAGGGAACAAAAAGGAGGGAGGGAAAGCTTGGACTGATTTCAAATTGATCTCTCATTTCTGTGTCTGATCCCTAGCAGTCACTGGAATGCAGAGTCACAGGCACAACCAATTGCACCCATGTTGTGCAGATCCTAAAACTCTAGAGCTTTGATGACCTTGTCAATGTGTTGGACAATAATACTATTTGCTTTGGTTGTCTGTATCATTTCTGGGCCTTCTATGATTTTATAATGATACTAATATAGCACTAATAATAGTAACAATCAAATAACAATAACTGATATTTTTCATTAGCTTTTAATAATTGTAAAAACTTTTCATTAGCTTTTGCACTTGACAATTTTTCAAAAAAAATTGCACTTGCAGGAATCAAGGGCTCCATAGCATTTTGTTATTACAATTTGAGCAGCTTTTGGCTTGTATTTCTACATCTTCTCTAGAATCCACATTTCATTTTATCAGTTGAACTTACAAACCTAGAATGGTACTTCAACTGGTTCACAACTCTCTTCTCCTTTTTTCCTTTTTCATACACCTTTTTGTGGCTTCACTTAACTCTACAACCAAACTGGCTTGTACAGGGTTTTCTGATTCATTGGTGAATGTATTTGAGAGGGTTGATCTCTGTTTAGAGAGATATTGAGGTCCATCTTCGTTTAGACTAAATTGACCACAAACTATGGGCTTCTACGTCGAATGGATAAAAGGTGAAAATATCGGCCGATACATCTCTGGTTTTTTAACCTGATATGTATCAGCCGATAAGATTAGTATCAGCCGTAGTGTTAAAAAAACGAGAATATCGGCCGATATCTCAGCCACCATATCGGCCGATATGTTTAAAATTAGCCTTATCCGGCCAATATTGGCCGATATCTCGGTCCAATATCGGCAGAGATATTCGGCCAATATAGGCCGAGATTGGTTTTGGGCGAGAAACCAAATAGGTTTCGAGAAAACCATGTGCTCAAAATTGCCCTCCAATAAACCTAATAATTTTAGCAGTAATTTGAACATAAGGAGCCACACATTCCATTTTCTACAAATTTTTTAATTTTTTATAATTTTATTAATAATTTTAGAAAATCCCAATGTTTTAACTTTAAAATAACATTTGAACATGTTAATGACCGATATTTAATGAAAAAATTACACACCCAATAAGCCCATAATTTTCTGCATTTTCTATAATTTTTTTGGATTTTTTTGAAAGAATTAAAAAATAAATCAGATGAGAGAGAATGATATCGGCAGAGATATCGGCCGATATGTATCAAATCCGATTTTTAAAACCCTGGGATTGATGTTAAGTTAACTATCTAAAACGATCCTAACAGTTATCTTTCACAAAATATTTACATTTATACAATTCAAAAATATTCTACTAAATGTAGATGAAAAAATGGCTAAAACAAAAAGAATCATGACATTTCACTGATTCAAATCAAACCTTCCTAATCTAAAAGACGTCTTATTTTTTTAGTGTTTATATTGGTATCTATATTTAGTTTATTTGCAAAAAAAGGTCCTATTTTTTTATTTATTCAATAGCCCTTGAAATTTTGATTATGTATCCCATGAAGTCTCTGCTGTTAGAGTTAGATCCAAGAGAAATATGCTAGTGCAGAGGTAAATTGTGTGATCCAAGTTGCTTAAATACCGAGAATATCTTTTAGTTTAAAAGATCCAAGTTCCTTTGTTGTAATAGGTTTCTTCTCACTGAAATTCAATACTCTTAGATCCATTTTATAGATTTCTCTATATTTCATGCATATTTAATAGAGTTTTACGAATAGGTTATCTACATGTCTCAAAAGTATCTATTATTATTTTTGTATGACGGCTTACAATTATCTCTTTAAATAAAATTTTAGAAATATTTAATAGAATTGGAGATCCTAACATTTACCTTTCACAAAGACTTCACATTTATAGAATTCAATAGATTCTACTCAATGTAGAATTCTAGATGATAAAATGGTTAAAACAAAAAGAATCATGACAATGCAGTAATTGAAGTCAGTCAAATACATTTGTTATAACAAAAGTGGCTATACAAAAAATAGTGATGATTCTAATATTTATCTTCCTCTGTAATACATGTACACACTTCACCAAAATTGTATCGAGTCTCTCCAAGCATTAGGTTTTGATTTACAATTAGATTGAGCAAGAAGAGATCTATGAAACAGTCACTCCAAATATTCTGACAGCAGCTCTTGGATGATAATGAAGCATTTCTTCCCACATCTTGTCCCTAATCATCTCCACCTCTAAATCCATGTCAAGGTCTATCAGATCGACTGGGGTGTCTGCCGATGGGGCTAACTTTGGGTCATACCATTGTGACATGTATGGGTGCTGGAGGGCTTCAACAATACTGATTCTCTTTGATGGGTTAAAAGTCAGCATCTTCTGCAACAAATCTAAGGCCAGTGGGTCGGCATTGGGATAAAGGTGGGAGAATGGGGTACCATTGGAGTGGGGGAGAGTCTTAATGAAATTCTGTGACCTTGGGTTGTCGATGAATTCCAAGTCAGACTCATGAACAGTTCCAAGAATGTTTACAATTAGCTTCAGCTGGTTGAGGCAATCGTTACCGGGAAAGATAGGCTTGCGCCCAAGCAGCTCAGCAAAGATACAACCCACAGACCAAACATCGATGGAGGAGTTATAGTAGTCGCTGCAAAGGAGCAACTCAGGGGCACGATACCATCGTGTAACAACATACTCAGTCATGAACCAACCTACGTCATCGCGAGCAAGTCCAAAGTCACATATCTTCAAATCACAATTTTCATTAATAAGAATGTTCCCAGGCTTGAGGTCACGGTGTAGAATGTTTGCTGAGTGCATATATTTTAGACCCCGAAGCAACTGCATATCAAAGGCAAAAGAAAGTTCAGTAATTGATAGTCCTCACAAAATGTATTCCAACTCAAAGTAATTCAATTCAAAAGGCTCTGTAATTAAATTCAATTGCAGTTTCCTCACAAACTTAAAAGAAAGAAAACAGTTTTGCCTTATTATAACATATCTGCACTCCTAAAAATTACACAAATGTAACTTCTGATGAAGCATCTCTTAAAAAAAAAAAATTCTCATGAAAAATTCTACAAGCTGTTCATTTGTAATTTGCAGAAGTGATGGAGCAAAATGACTGTCAATAGCTGCTAATACATAGCTAGCTAGCTTACAAATGAGAACCTATGAGAAAATAATTCAATACATATAAAAAATAATTGTTTTCAACTGGGAAAATCTGGAAATGGAAATATGTTAAACCGAAAAAAAAAGGACAAAATATTACTGAAATATGTAACCTAATTGGTCCCAAACTAATAAGTAGGCTATAATTCTTTCATTCTTTCTTTGTCCCCTCTTGCTCCTTCTCTTCACTGTCCTAACACAAGGGCTTCCCTGTCCCTTTTAATCTCTAGCAGTTTCACCTCCAAAACTCACTTCAGTCCCCCCTCCAACAACTACCACTATGATGACAATGACCAAAGAATGAACCCACATACAAATAGAAGATGATCCTGATATTAAAGAAATTTGTTAAGAACCAATTGTTGTCTAATATTTACCAAAATTATATCAAATGCCATATATAATAAATTAGAAAGAAGGTCAATATAATAATATCATAACAGCCCATACAAGAAACCACAGAAGACCTAGTTTAAAAGATATGAATACCCACAAAACAATATGGGTGTGAAAAACAAACCCTTCATATATTTGTTTTTTCACTGATGAAAAATGAAAACAGAACCCCTCACATCCACTCTATGTTTATTATGAAATACTTCAAAGTGATGGAAAAGCATACCTGGAAAAGGAGATATTCGATTTGATCATTGGAAATTGCTTGAGAAGATCTAATAACACGGTTCAAATCAGTATCCATGAGCTCATACACCAGATAGACATCCTTGAAACTTTTCCTATGATCTGGCACCATGATGTCCTTCAAAGCAATAATATTTTCATGCCGCAGATGTCGAAGAATCGTCACTTCCCGTAGGGTTCTGAGAGCATCAATACGATTATCAAAGGCATTAGCTATCTTCTTAATTGCAACCTTTTCCTTTGTTTCCCAGTTCAAACCGGAGCAGACAATGCCATAGGCTCCACTGCCGATGGAATTGATAGGCACATATTTCGCGTCGACAAGGAACTTGGTTTGACCCAAAGAATAGATATGCTTCCCATGATTTCCAATGTCAAATGGAGGACGGTCCACCATCGTTGCCATTTATCTGCAGATCACCACAAAACATTCACATTTTACATTAGGGTTTATGTTCATATGATAGAGAGGGAGAAAAAGATAGATAGAGAGAGAGAGATATGAGAGGGATTCTGGTTTTACGACAGAGGAAAAAAAACAACGAAAGAGAGAGAGGGGGTTTGGGTTTTTACCTTGGATTTCAACAGCCAATGTAGAGACTGAGAGCGGCAGGGGAACAGATGAAAGCAACAGAGACAAACGACAGAGAGAAAGGGCTGCCGAGGCAACGGCCAGGGTTTTCGCCCACAGCGATCGCTTAACAAATCCAGAGAACAGAGAGAGAGAGAGAGCAGAGAAGAAAGAAGCGAATGAAAGCGAATCGCCTTTTCCGTGTTTTTTATTACGATCCTCTCTAACGGTCTTAAGGTCACAGGGCTCTACGTGCTCTTCAACATTACGTGGCGTGCTGTGATTGGGTGGAGGAAGATTAGCTGTCGCACAGTTGGAATTGATTTCAAATTTCAAATTTCATATTTCAAATTTTAAAATAAAAAATATTACCACGCGGTGTATTTCGAGATTAGCTGTAATTATTAATGTTTGTAAGTAATGAATCTTCCGATAACTGTCGGATAGCCTTGGAAAAAAAATATATAAATTTAGGTTGAATGAGCAAAGACCAAAGTTGAAGTCTAAGTCATTATAAAAGTGAAATTTAGATTAATTTCAAGTTTAAAAATAAACTTTTATAATATAATTATTTTAAATAATCTATTGTAATATACTAAATAAGAAGTTTATATTTAATTTAAATAATTTAAAATTTTAGCCATTTAAGTCTAAGGTGATCTTAATCTCTAATAAAAATTTACTCATATCAACTCATTTTTATTCGTCTCTAAGGATAACTTTTAAATGCAAATATGCTTAAAAAACACAAATTCTTGTCATATCTAAAATATCTATTGAAATAATAAAAATAAAGAGGGAGCTCAAAAAATGGAAGACCCCTTTGACTTTGTTTATTTTTAAGACCCAAGTAATATTTTAATTAAATAGGATCTGATTCGGCCCCATATAAACTTGGGCCTTTTAATTATAATGTGGGCTCTAATTCAAATTGACTTAGGGACCACTTTAGCCCTTTTGGCTTGCACAACTAGAAAAGTCGACATGGATAACTTGCTTAGAGATATGAGCTAATGTGGAGTCCCAAAGCCTTTATAAATGTTGTATTATAATCCAAACATTTGGAAATATTGTTTTCTTCCAATGGTTTATTTTTATGTTAGAAAATAAGGATAATGATGATCTAGTGAACTTCGTTTTTATAGTTTAATACTCCTTATAGTAATCTATACATCAATTTTTTGTATTATTATAGGATGGAACTCATCCTTTAATATGACCCATCAAAATACTCTAACTTTTTAACTTAGTTTTTGATAGACCTATATGTTAAACAAATTAAATATTAAAATCATAGATATTTAAGATTAAAAATAATTTAAAGTCAATTAACAAAATTTAGAATGATTGAATAACATAGTTTTATGGGTCCAATTGTAATTTACAAAATCATATATAGAGATGAAAAGATAGCCTAAAACCGTCAAAGTTTAAGAAATTTCAAAAAAAAAAAATTGTTGGTAAATCAAAAAAAAAAAAAATTTGAGAATTTTTAAAGGATCCACCATTGTTGCCATTTCTCAGTATTCTTTCTAAATTATAAATGAAGAGCTAGATACCTTAAAACTATATATAAATCCTTTAATATCAAAAGATGATCATTGACGACAATAGTAAATCCTTTAACTAATTTGTTTATGAACTAACGGCTTAGAATATGAAGGATGTACGTGTGCATGTACTTTCTCGTTAGTTAGTGAACTTTTCTTTTCAATAAGCTATGTAATTTGCATATAGTGTAGTTTAAGCCGTTCATTTAGATTTCGCCAAATTTGACTTGGCTTAGATTATACAAATCAAACATGAGCTTTTATATAGATACAGACTTAAAGTTTTATGACCTAAATCCAAAATAAATACGAAACAACTAAATTATTTAATAAACAAGTAAGTTATGGGTTGAGAGTGGTTAATCCAAACTCAAAATTGATTCGATCCGATGGGCCCGTTGCCAAATCTAACTTGAACTAAACCTGGCAAGATTTGACTTGACTCGATTATCAAAATTGAACCCCTAGCATTTTAAATCAGTAAGAATTTAAAATTTTGTGACTTGAGCTCAAAATAGATTTGAACCGACTAATTTGTTTAATAAATAAGTAAATTTGAATGAATGTTGTTGACCCAAATCCAAATCAAACTCTACCTAAAACCTAACCAACCCATTGCCAGGTCTATTCTCAGTAATAACCATCGATACACCTTTGACCTCTATCAAATGCAGGTTGATTATCTTAAAAAAAAAAGTTTAAACTATCAAAAATCCTTATTAACCCAAAAGTTGAAAGGGTTACGGTAGTTGACCTTTAATAATCCCCAAAACGTTTAGAATTTATTACGTTGAATTGTTAGAGTATTTTCTTATTTAAAATTGTAATTTGTATGCCCAAGACTTTATAATCAATATTAACTTTTAATAGTCTATGTGGTTTGTATTTAATATTTAACACTATAAAATTATTTACACTTTATTATGTTTTGAAATTATTTAATATTAATTAATTAATTATATTATGTATGATATCATGTTAGTGTTGCAAGTTTTTCAGAGTTTGACTGTAGTTGAACTTCGATTAAATTCTATCCAACTCAACTTTCTTCTACAATAGTTTATTTCATGAACCAATTTTTAAAACATTACTTGTAGGTTGTCAACTGACACCAACTAACCTTAGTGACTAAATGCAAAAGATATACGTCTAACATCCATGCATATATAAGATTTTCACATATATAATGTTTAATATAGTAACACGATACACTCAATTCATAATTAAACATCTCTCTCAAAATCATTATTAAATAGATTAAACATGAAAAAATGAAGGTCAAGATCCTCTTCAAAGATTTTATGCCTATAAAATCAAAAACATAAATAACCAAACCATGGGCAATACTCTTACTTGTTTTGGATAAAGCACCAAAATATTTTTACTATCAATTGATTTAATAGAAAAAATAATTTAATCAAAATTACCCTTCCAAACAACAACCCATTTTATAAATAAATCTTCTTTGGCTAACACAATATCAAAGCGAGAAATATAAGAAAAAAAAATCTAACAAAAATGGAAAAATAACAAAGAATATGTGTAATTCGGAAAATTTGGAGATGTTGTGCTTGTATGATCAAACGTATTTCAGGAAACTAACACAAAAATCACCTCAAATGATTTTCAGGAAGAGTTAGGATAGCAAGAGAGAATAAGCGTGACTTTCTAATGAGACATCTCATTACCTAGATGATAGGACCGATATGAATTTGATTTATCTAAAGTTTCATTATCAATTGATAATCCAAACTATGTAATCTTAGTCTTTAAATTTTGATGAATATAAGTCATTAATTTTTAAACTTTTAAAATCTAAGGATTAGATGACCAGATGGAGCTGACTTTTCATGCACAAGCTACTCATATATTCATCTTTACATATTATTTCATTATGTAAGCTCCAAAATTCATTTGATGATGTGTCTTGTTAGAGAATCCCAATAAAAAAGATCTTAATAAAGTTTTTATTTCATAAAAGATGCCCATATTTTTCTTTTATTTGTAAATCTATCAACTAGGAATAGCTAATAGGATTTTATTTCAGATTAATAACCACAACGTGCACACGTACAATCAACCAAAATGCATTTATTACTTGTCATATGATCCTAAAAGCATAGCAACATTCATTTATACCTTTTATGTTTCTATGAATGAGGATGGCAACGTCTTTTAAAATGTATTTAATATCGTGATGGCCACCCATTCTAACACGGGTATTTTTTGTTAGGAGACATATGATAAAGTGAAATTTCCACTTTACCCTTACCCTTCCGTACGCAAATCTTAAGTAGAGCAAAGCGGTACACCTATAATTATGAGTGGTGCACCGATCATTTTAAAATTAGCTATAACTTTGGCGTGCAGAATCTATCCACAACGGTGCACTTATACGATGAACCGAGCGGTGCACCTATAATTATGAGCAGTGCACCTATAATTATGAATGGTGTACCAATAATTATGAGCGGTGTACCTATAATTTCATTTTTTTAAGAGATTAGAAAGGTGAAGGGTAAAGTGGACTTTTCACATAATTTTTTTAAAACTCATGTCTCCTAACAAAAAAAATCCCATGTTATGATGGGCAGCCTATCATGATAGATAACTTTAACAAAGCAATCAATTACACCACCTTGTTTCCAAGAGTAGATTGGGTCTATCATATGCAATTTTCCTATGTTCGTTGAAATCTTGATAAGTACTTAATTTTTTATATTTAAAGGAGATTATTATTCATACCGAAGGTGGATCCACACACCAAATCGGTTTGATGTTCTCCCCCAGATGTTCAGAGAACTCCCTGATACTTCATCCAAGGATTTCCACTGAGATTCTTCACTTAAGATGACGCCTACAATATCATCATATTTCAACTTTGCTGATTAGGAAGAATTGATCACAGTCATCACTAAACTGTTTCAGCTTTCTAGTAATCCTGATAAAATCAGAAGAGATCCGATTTCATCCTTAAAAATGATGCATATGGATTCCAACTGACTTGTGTTTGTATTGAACTCATTCAAATACTTAGCCACGTTTTTACCATCAAACATTGTAACGACCCACCCCGAGACGTGCGCATGATTTTTTTTTTATAAACACAATAGAAATACATATACTGGTCATATCTCAAGAGTTAATTACAATAATCTCAATATGATTAACAACTCTTAAAGATAAAAGATTTCAAAAGAAAGTATAATTGTAATGACCTGACCTGTCATTTCGGGTTTAATAATGAATACCACGTATAAAATTGCAATTTGTGTAATTAAGATTTTATTTAACTGTAATTTTATTTATTTATTTATTTTTCCAAAAACTCTAATTAAAATCCCAAATTCTTGTAAAATACTAATATTAATAACAAATATTTGGACCCAAACCCCAATGGACCCCACTCGAGTCTCTCTTTTGTACTCAACAGAGGAAAGGGAGAAACCCACCGTATCCCTCTCTCCCCTCTCCTCCTTCCCTCAAACCGTTTTCCCCAAATCCCGTTCTCCATCTCCTATCCTCTTCATCGTGGTATCCCTCCCGATGATTCCTCCTCCAAATCATCTCAGTGGCGGAAACCTTTTTTCAATTTTCTCTTATCCCTTCTCCCAAATCTCTCGAACGCTCCCTCTATCTTCGCCTTGTCTACTTCAAATGGCAAGCCCATCCCAATTTCTTCTCCTTTTCTTCGCTTAATCCTAATTTCCCATTCCTCTTCTAATTTAATCCCTCTTCCTCTCCCTTTCATTGTTCGATACCACTCTATCTTCCCAATGATCAATGTATTCTCTCTTCTCACTCAATGACGTGAAGGCGTGAGCAGTGTTGGTTGCATCAGGTCTGATCGAGTCAAGACTCCTCATCCTCTGATTTTCTTCCAAAAGGTAGGCCGCTTTATTTCCTTTCTACTTATGCTCAATCAACCGTAGATATTGTTTTAAATACATAAGAAATTCTGATGTAGTTGGATTGGTAATTTAGGCCTTGAGTAATCTGTCGACCCACTGATTTCTGAAACCTTTGGTGAAGATGTTTGCCAGCATTACAAAGTCTATGTATCAGCTTACATGGACGACCAACAAATACAACCGTGGCCAGTTAAGGTTGCCTACCACATGTTTGAGAAAATGCCTCTTAGCTCCAATACATCTTCTAAGTATGCCAATTCAACTGAGCTAGACCCATGACTATAACCAACAACGGATCCTTTATTCAGATAGTTATTGTGTTCAGATTTATTTGAGTAACGAATAAAATACTTATCCTGTCAACTATTGTTTTATTTTGGAATTTCTTTTACCAACTCAATTACTCATTATAATCTTAGCTTAATCTAAGTTATAATTGGATTATAGCCTGAGTCTCATTTATTTAACAATTTCTTTGACCTGAAAGAGAAATACACTTGTTAATCCTTGGAATTGTCAACAGTAAACCTTAATGGGATTGCATTTATTCCTTTAACTGATTCTTCAATGAATTTAGATTATATTATACAACAAATTCTTAATTCACTCTTTTTAGTTCATCGTTGGCCAAAAATAATACCTTAACCGATGACACAACCAACCACTGGCCTTAGGGCCATAGAATCATCTCATTCTTATTCCTTGCTTATATGCTTAGTCAGTTATTTATTCTTTTCAAACAGAAAACAACATATTCTTTTAAAAGTTCGACTCAAATATCTCAAGCGAGCTCTTTATCAAAAGGTTTCCATAAAGGCACATAGAGGTGAGGGTTCAACACACTTTAATCAATGTTCTTAATTATTGCATTTAGTTACCTTTCAATATGCTTATTGAAATAAGTGTTTGATTTGATGAATAAACTTGGTATACGTGAGGGATGAAAATTATATGATGTGATGTGATAGTTATGATGCATGTTATGGTTATATATTTGATTGACTACATGTCTTATTCTATTATTGATATGGGCGATAAATAATCATGATGGAGTTGTATGTCATGATATGATTAATATGAGTTGATGTATGCATATGAAAGTCTTTATCTAGATGAATATGTGATAGTAAGAATGATGACTACACATGTAATATGATGTTTACTGAGTTATGCAAGCCCTGCTAGTGTGATTGCATTCAGCATGCATGTAGGGACATGGGCATGAGCATGGGTGTTAGTGTGGCGGGTTGGCATACATGACAGTACCGTATGTGCCACGTCACGTGAATGACTGCGATGACACATGTGAGAGTACCATGTGCCCCGCGTTGAGTGTTGATGAGTATGACTGTGTTGGTATACGTGAGAGTACCGTATATGCCGCGTCTTAAGTGTGATTATATGGACATACGTGAGAGTACCGTATATGCCGCGTCTTAAGTGTGATTATATGGACATACGTGAGAGTATCGTATGTGCCGGATGAGAAAATGGCTACGTTGGCATGTGTGAGAGTACCACATGCGCCGCGTAATGTCTGAGATTGAGTGGGTATTGGTCATTGAGTTCATCATGTAGAGTTGCATTTTGCACGAGGTATGCTTATATGATGATTTGCGAATTGGCTCATGTAAATGAATTGTCATATGCTATATATATATATGATGCTTGCTTATATACCTTGGTGATGAGTAAAATGATATTCTATTGTCTAATTATAAATATGTTATAATTCTAATAGTGTGTTACTTTTACCTCACTGGGCTAGTGTAGCTCATATCCTTACCAATTTCAGAGAATGCCATGGAAGTGGAGTTTGAAGAACCCCAAAAAGATGTTTAAACCAAGGAGAAAGTGGATTACAATAAAAACCCCTCTACTTGATTTCCCTTATTAGGGAGTTTGACAATTTTAATAGAATTGAAATATTATATTTGAGAATCCTTGGAATGTAGTAAGTTACTTTGGTTAGTGTGTAACTCCAATGTGTTTGAGTGGAGTACATAACATTTTTGTGTTATTTTGAGAAATATCATTGTTATGGTTTGACAGGTGAATTGAAGTTAAAATGTAGGGAATAAAATTTCCTATATGTCCAACTTTTAAGGGAGACTGTATCGAAATTTCGGTAGAAATCTCGAACCATAATCGTTTAGATCTCCTCGTTAAATGTGGTGACAAGTTTTGAAATTTGAAATGAGAATCCCATGCTTTCGTCACATGGCGGATCGTGAAGTGTCAATGTCACGGGTTCGTCGAGGTGCGGGGCATTACAGTAACTAAAAATAACTTGAAGTCCTCCATGGCCCGGTATCGAGTCACCATCGCTGTCAGTCATTCCGTCCCTTCCCAACTGATACCTGAAACTGTGAGGGAGTGAGCTTTACTAGCCCACAGATCATAAGCCCAGTAGGGGTATAGGTGCCAAAGTAACATTGTAGGAATTAAATCCTTATTCCATAATATGCACAAATAAAACAATAAATAGTACATAAAAACCATCATGCGGTAATACAATACACAGAGGTCCATCTATAACATATGGACGCACACAACTGTCACAAAACAAGTGATATGGCATAATGGTCTGTCAAACAGTCAAACATATCATCTAAAAGTTAGCACATCCAAACGTATATATCTCAATCCAAATATTCTATCCACTACATACTTCTCTTGTTTGTGCTATTATCTTAATCCACCTATTTATCTATCCATGAGTAATAGAAATCGATGCTATGTGTATCACTCATATGTCTCCGGTATGGAATGTGATAACCTCAACACTAACCGCAGCATGACAGTGAGGTAGCCTTGCAGTGTAGTAGCATGAAAGTGTTCCTCGCCCGCCCAACTAACACATGTCTACTCCTCACCTGCCCACAAGACTTTTGGGTTTATTGGTCTCACCCAGACCTAACGTGAACACAGAGTCATACATCCCTAAATCATCTGTCATATGACGTATACCAACATCAATATTCACAATAGGTCAACGTGGCTTATCTCCCACTGACCAAAATCAACAATACACACTTGGTTTCTACAAAGCCCTATCAACCATCATAAATATCATACATGTTGTATAAAGACAGTCATATGCTTTATCCACAAAGACCATATCTATTTGATCCTAAAATATCACAGGACCCAATAATACACAAGATGATCTACTTACCTTATTCTCAACTTAATTAATACAACCAATACCTAGATTTCCCACATGAACCTAATCATATCTTGGCATAGAGTAAATCCTACTATGCTCTACACAGCTCTACGAGGTCAATCATTTAAGCAATGTAATCAAACAACATGCATTATTCATAATTGTAAATACATAATTCATGCATCATTCACACAATTAATCATATAACATTTGTGAATGGTATTTAATCAAGTAGACGGGTTCGGCCCGGTTCTTCGGAACAAATAATTTTCAAAATAAAATATTCGAGAACCTTTATTAATCAGGACCATACCCACATCATTCCACGTATACCCAATTCACATATAAACATACTTACACATTTCCACACATTTCCGTCAGGTATTTAAAGAAAATAATTATACATACAGTATAATCTCAAACATATGAATAACAAGCGATAAACTTCGATAAAATCTCCATAAATTTATGATAAAACAAAATAAAATTGAATATCAATAAGGTTCGTACTCACTACCTCTAAGCTGTTGAAATTGATACCCTCTGGGAGATTTTTGGCAGAATCTCGGCTTTCCCTCTAAAAACCCACAAAAAATGGCACATATAGAAAACATTGTCGGTCGAAGTAGTAAAGAAGTTTGCAAAAGAAGAGAGAGAAAAATCTTTACATGAAGGATGTGCCTATCCCTTTTTATAATGGAAAAAGTAAATGGATAAGCATTATCCATTGTTTTGGATAAGCATTATCTAAAGTTTTTGGATGATGTTTATCCAAAACATTATCTTTGATGTTTATCTAAAACATTATCCAAAACATTATCTTTGATGTTTATCCTATACATTATATTTGATGTTTTTCTAAAACATTATCTAAAACAAAGAAAGTTTAAATATTTACAGTTTTACCCATCCAACTTCGACGAGTCGAATCCAAGAGCTATCGAGCTCGGATTGGGCCAAACTTGGACTTTTCAAAAAGCCCAATCCGTAATCTTAATGATTAACGGATAACAAAATATGATTATTTGCACAAAATCACACAATTAGGTCTAATTTTGGGTCAGGGTATTACAAACATCCTCATATTAAACAACATTTTCATCAGATGAACCTTATCGGAAGCACAGGATTTTTCATACATTCTTGATAGGGCCACCATCCAATCTTCTATAATCTTCTCCTTCGAGATATCGAATGTAACCAACTATGCCAAAGAAAGTTGAATGGTTCTCAGGGCCTTTCGGTCAAGTACCTTACCACTCGTTGTCAGTCATCTTCTGCGACTTTTTCAATTTTCCACCAAGAGAAAGATAAAGATCCTTCTAATGAAGGTAATTGTCACACTCCACTCTTCTGAAGAGAAACAGAGCATGAGATTCTAAAGATAATTCAATGCGCAACCCACTAGTCTATCCTGCATAAGAACACAACCTAATCCATCCCAAAAAGCATCACCATAAACCATATATCCCAGACCTCGCTCTGGAACTACTAATACAGGAGAAGTCGTCAACCTCTTCAACTCAAGGAATGCATTCTCACACGCCTCATCCCACACAAATCTGACACATTTCTAGGTTAACCTGGTCATAGGTGCGGCGAGTCTCGAGAACTCCTGAATGAATCGTCTGTAATATTTGGCTAATCCTAAGAAGCAGCGAATTTCAAAGACGGTGCACGGTCTAACCTAGCTTAACACGGCCTCGACCTTAGTTGGGCCTACTGCCACTCTATCCACTGATATCATATGGCCTGGAAATTGTATTTTGAGAGCCAAAATTCTTACTTGCTAAATTTTGCGTACAACTTATTATCTCTTAACAATTGAAGCACAATTCGCAAATGTCGCACATGCTCCACCTTTGAACCTGAATATATGTAGCAACTCTACCCTCCAAATTATCGAGAATATTGGTAGAAAATGCATGGAATTAACACAATGGCACTAAGTGGGCCAGGTTGACCGTAAGACCTAGTGACTTGTGAGACCCATTTGGGGTATCAAATGAGCTCCAAATTGAGTGAGAATTATTTTGTTGGATGGATCAGTCTAAGAGCTTTCTGAAAAGTATAAGAACATCAAAATTTGAGTTCTGTAGTTCAAGTTATTGTCATTTTAGTAAATAGATGCAAAACTACTAAAAAGGCAGCCCAAAATCCAAACACAAAAGAGGTTGGTAATAATGACTCGCAAAGGGTTAGCAAGAGGCAATCATATAGCATGGAAGAAGCAAGCATATTGATACAAGGTTCCATGTCATAAGAAATCATGTTAAGCAAAAGACAATAAGGTTGGAGTATTGCAATACTATAAACTATGTGGTAGATATTTTTACGAAGGCTTTGCCCACTGAAACATTAAAGAAATTAAGAGAAATGCTAAGAATAAAGTTGATTTTGGTTTGAAGGGGAGTGTTGGAAGTTGCAAACCAATGCAACATTTGGTTTTCAAAGAGTTATGTTCTTTCAAAAATGATGTGTCTTTTCAAAGAAATGTGTTCTTTCAAAGGGATATGTATTGATGCGGTGCATCCTTGTGCTGCTATTTTGGTTATTTCCTTTTATTTTCTAGTTTTATTTTAAGCAATGGCAATCTTGTAATTTTCTATTTTAGTAAGTGAGATAGCCTTATAAAGCTTTGTAGCCCTTTTGGGCAAGATACATACGAATGAAATAAACTTCAGATTTATGGAAATCTTATTCTGGGTTTTGGCGAGAAGCTTGATTCCGGCGAGAAGCCCTCCTCCTTCGATCTCCAGGTACTCTTCCTCTCTTCCTCTCCTCTTCATCTCATCTTCTCTCCTCTTCTCTTTTCTTTTCCTTTTATTCTTCCCTTACCTACTGTGATTCCCAAATCCCAAACCCCTTGCCACTGCTCCAGATCCTTTCTTTTACTTTCATCCAGCCCTTACACCTTCATGTTGCTTCCGTACCTTTCCAGAAACCTTTCCTACTGCTGCTACAGTTCCCAGACAATCCCAAACAGCAACCATAACCCCTGCTGACCATTCTCATACCTTTTGAACCCCGTTCTTAGCCTTCGTCACCCTCTTGTCTTCCTTTCCAGCCATCGACATCCACTCCCAGACCTCTTCCTTGTTTCCATAAACCTTCCCAAGCCCAACCAGTCTTGCCGCAACCCATATCTTTCCCCCTTGTGACTTCCGTAACTTCCAGCCTCTTTTCATGTTAACTCATCCCACCTTCTTTAATTACCAAATTGTCATTAGTCCTTTTAAACCCATTTAAACTCGATTTCAGTCCTAATTTGATGTGGTTTTAAGTGCGCGTAAGATCTGATAGGCCCCTTTGTTCTGAAAGGCCTTTTATTTTGAGCTATAACTTAATTTGGATTGTGATTTAATCATTTACATTGAACTCTCTCTGGATTTCTTGATTATTTGTAGTAGATTTTATTATTCTAATTGTTATTGTTAATTTTAATTTTAATTTTAGTTTCATATTAGTTTCTTTTTACAGTATAATCGCATTTAGACATTTAGGGTCACCTTTTGTCTTGTCCTGCGTCAAATTTGGTATCAGAGCCAGGTTTCGATCCTGGGACCTGTGGGTTATGAGTCCACCATGCTTCTGCTGCATAGATACTCATCGTAGAATCAAAGAATTTAATATGGGTGATTATGTGATGATCCGCATAAGACCTGAGCGGTTCCCAAAAGGAACTGTGAAAAAGTTACATGCTCGTAGTGTGGGGCCTTTCAAAATTTTGAGGCGAGTTGTATCCAATGCATACATTGTAGACCTACCATCTGATATGGGTATTAGTCCTACTTTCAATGTGGAAGATCTAGTCCCTTTCCAAAGCCCAACAGCTACACCTGTAAGTCCATCATCACATCAATCCCTTAACCATTCTACTGGCCTGCCTGACCCACTTCATGACCCATGGCATGAACCTTCTCAGCCTTCACAGCCTTTACCTAATTTACCTTCCTTGCCACCTAAGAGAGATGAGATAGAATCTATTCTGGATGAGGAAGTTGTTTCTACACGTGCCGGAGGCTATCAGAAGTATCTTATGGATGGAAAAACATACCGATTACAGACGCCACATGGTTGGCAGAAAGTGAGCTATAACGACTTGATCCAGACCTTCTAGAGAGATATCGGAGTTTTGTTTCATTAGAGGTGCCTTCTTTTTCTATAGCAAAAGATGACAACAATGACAAAATAGGTTTCCGAGTTTATCAGCGACGACGGAAGAGAGCCACTTCAACTCCATCATTATGGCTTGATGAAGATTCACTTAGTTGACATTGAAGATCTCACGTGTGCATGTTTTGCACTATGAAGACCCTACACTAGGAAGACGCGTGCGTGAGAAGATTTATGTCTTCTCATCTTTTTGAACTCGAGGTCGAGTTTTTCTCAGATGGGGGGATTGATGCGGTGCATCTCTGTGCTGCTATTTTGGTTATTTCCTTTTATTTTCTAATTTTATTTTAAGCAATGGCAATCTTGTAATTTTCTGTTTTAGTTTCTTTTAGTAAGTGAGATAGCCTTATAAAGCTTTGTAGCCCTTTTGGGCAAGATACATACGAATGAAATAAACTTTCAGATTTACGCAAATCTTATTCTGGATTTTGGCGAGAAGCCCTCCTCCTTCGATCTCCAGGTACTCTTCCTCTCTTCCTCTCCTCTTCATCTCATCTTCTCTCTTCTCTTCTCTTTTCTTTTCCTTTTATTCTTCCCTTACCTACTGTGATTCCCAAATCCCAAACCCCTTGCCGCTGCCCCAGATCCTTTCTTTTACTTTCATCCAGCCCTTACACCTTCATGTTGCTTCCGTACCTTTCCAGAAACCTTTCCTACTGCTGATACAGTTCCTAGACAATCCCAAACAACAACCATAACCCCTGTTGACCATTCTCATACCTTTTGAACCCCTTTCTTAGCCTTCGTCACCCTCTTGTCTTCCTTTCCAGCCATCGACATCCACTCCCAGACCTGTTCCTTGTTTCCATGAACCTTCCCAAGCCCAACCAGTCTTGCTGCAACCCATATCTTTCCCCCTTGTGACTTCCGTAACTTCCAGCCTCTTTTCATGTTAACTCATTCCACCTTCTTTAATTACCAAATTGTCATTAGTCCCTTTAAACCCATTTAAACTCGATTTCAGTCCTAATTTGATGTGGTTCTAAGTGTGCGTAAGATCTGATAAGCCCCTTTGTTATGAAAGGCCTTTTATTTTGAGCTATAACTTAATTTGGATTGTGATTTAATTATTTACATTGAACTCTCTCTTGATTTCTTGATTATTTGTGGTAGATTTTATTATTCTAGTTGTTATTATTAATTTTAATTTTAATTTCAGTCTCATATTAGTTTCTTTTTACAGTATAATTGTATTTAGGCATTTAGGGTCATCTTTTGTCTTGTCCTGCGTCAGATATGTCTTTCCAAAGAGATGTGTTCTTTCCGAATGGTGAAGGTGTTAGTCTATGTCTACATAAAGGTGTCTCATGTATGTTATTGTATGGTAATCGAAGTGAATTGTAATTCCAGCAATTATGTAATCCAGTGAATTGTAATTGCAACAATAAAGAAGTTCCAAATATTTTGTGTAGTGTTGTCATCGTCAATTTCCTGTTTTGTTTTTTCTTCAAGGTTTTGCAAAGCCAGCAAACTAAACATTCAATTCTATTAAAGTATTTGAACTGATTGCAATTTATCATGCTGTCATCCTTTAATCACAGATGAAACAACCACCACTATTCCCTTAGTAATTTCACATTTCTTCTACTTCATATTTTTTACTTACAGAAACCATTTTAATTTTACTGGGCATATATATAGGGCCGGCCCTGACTTTAGGCCAACTAGGTCGTTGCCTAGGGCCCCCAATGTGACCAATGGGCTTTAGGGCCCCCACTTGCACTGCTCTCAGGGCCTAAGGCCCCCACCAATGCACTGTGCCTAGGGCCTCTAAGATTTCAAGGCCGGTACTGCATATTTATGACAGTATGAACTAAGCTTAATGCCAAACCAACCAACCTACGTATCTAAGTACAATATGGGTAATTGAATCAGAGGCCACCCTGAAGGAATTTAGAAATCACCACTGTTGCTTGAGTAAGATGAATGAAATTATCATTCTGGCCCGTCAATGGTGATGGTCTTCTTGGTGACTGTTTGAAGGTATCTTCACAGTCTCGAGCGAACAATCCGGCGGCCCTAGTATACATCTTCATGGCACTGTAATAGTGTGTGCTCAAGGAGTCGGACGCCTTCGCGAGAAATTCAATTACCGACATATACATATCAAAACATGATTTGAAGCATTCCCTCAACCTACCATCTGTGGGGGCTCGAACCCGCAACCTCCTGCTTCTTGAAACGGGAGGTAACTAGTTGAGCTATACCCATCTGGGTAATCCATGCATATTTGTTGTTTAATACAACACAAAGGATCGGTAATTGTGCAACCTAGTTTAATGCTCAATGGGAATTTCCAATTTGAGCATTTCCAAATTCACTCTCACGACCTTACGTCCTTTATGTTGCTATCTTCTTTTTTTTCTATTTTTAATAAAATGGCTTTGCAATAAAAAAAACTATGGACTAGACGTTTCATGAATTCTGTACATGTACGAAATTTTCAGAGTAAGAATTTTTACTTGAGTTTCAAAAATATTTTAATAATTTGAAATTTTGAATATTACTCTTTTTCCGGGGTAAATATATGACAACCTTGTGGAAAATGAAGGCCCCAACATATCAGTCAACATATCAGTCATGTGTTGCAGTCAAGATCTAGACGAATAAATGATGAATATGAACAAAGCTGTGTAATAATTAATACATTACGTTACACCAATACGAGTTCATTTAAATCATTCATGTTCATCTTTAGATGTATGTAATATATTGGGGAGTCATATAGACACTCGGAAAATCTGCTTTTATACACCTGTTTTCGAATTTTTAGGTGAAGTTACCATTCTACCCCTACGTATAAATTCATTCGAACGAACTGAGTGTTCATTCGTTCAAATGAATAGTTTGGTTCATTCGAATAAATGAACATGTATATATGTCAATCCTTCACTAAATTCGGCCCATTTCCATTGGTTTTCCATACGTAAATTAAAAAAAAAAAACTATCTCACCTCATAGCACTCATATCAAATTAGCAGTTTTGACACTGAAATTTAAAATGATTAGATAGGGGTATAATTTCATAAACAACTGATACAGTCGATATTTTCCAATTCCGATATTTTTACCCCAAATTTCAACAGCGGAGTGAAAAAAATAAGGTAAAATTGAGTGGATAAATTTGATCTTAATTAAGTTGAAATCTATTAAAATAATTGTGTTTATTTTTATATTTTTTAAATATATAGATATTGATGAGACAGATTTATTTATTGACTTGAGTACAATTTTCAATGAATAATTGAAAACAGCAAAGACCTCTAAAATCTTTATTTCTCTTTATTTGTTTTAGACTAACCATTCTTTATATTAAAATTACAAGAATTTCTACGGAGAATGAGATAAAGAGAATGGCTTTAAAAAATGATAAAATGGTCACATGATAAGATGAAATTTCCTAAGAACCACATAAAAAAGAAGTTTATGAAATTATACCCCTATTTAATCATTTTAAATTTTAGTGTCAAAACTCCTAATTTGATGTGAGCGCTATGAGATGAGATAGTTTTTTTTTTTAATTTACGTGTGGAAAATTAAGGGAAATGAGTCGAATTTGGTGAAGGATTGACATATATATGTTCATTCGAACGAATAGTCATTCATTCGAATGAACCAAACTGTTCATTTGAACGAACGAATGAAAATTACACTAAGGTGTTCGTTCAGATGAGTATATTCATTCGAACGAACTGAGAATGAACTGAAAGTTCGTTCGAATTAATTTATATGCGGGGTTGAATGGTAACTTCACCTAAAAATTCGAAAGTGGGTGTGTAGAAACAGATTTTTCGAATGTCTATATGGCTGACCAACATATTTGTATATTATATAAGTCGTCCATTCTTGTTGTCAGTGGCTATCACCTCCACATCCATGGTTGGTGTGCCAATGGGAAGGGTAGAGTCCCATCATGTTCGAATTGAATTTACTACCAAATATAATATGAATTGAGAACAATCCAACCTAAATCCTGTTCAATTATTAGCTCGGTTGAGTTGCATCTATTTATTGCTTTGTGCATTAACCTTATAATATACCTATAGCCACCCATAAGGTGCATGGTCCAACGTTACTCTGCCTATTTTTAATAATCCTTTATGAAGAGAATGAGTTTGGAAAGAATTATAATACAAGGTAGGTGACATGCATTGGACGAGTGATTTCACAGGAAAACAGCAAGGGAAATAGAAGAGAAAAAAAAGTAAAATCAGAGAGAAGAACGACGATCCAACAGGTCAGCAAACGAGAGAGAAAGTAAAGCTCAGCCGAAAAAGGAGGAAAGAAAGCAAAAAAACAATCAAGAATAAAACTTCAATATTAAATTAAGTGACACTATTTTTTTTACATCATCACATTATGAATCTAATTATGTAACTTATTTGATGCCAATATATAATATGATATTCCTTTGGGTAAATGTATTTCTATTTTGATAAGTTAAGCTACAATTTCAAAAACCAGTATTTAGATAATTGAATGATAATTGTTTGGAGCCATGAGATCCAAAATTTGGATTAAAATAATTAGCTTGTACAACATAGAGGAGCAGCAGAACTAACATAAGTGTTGAACCATTTAGCCACAACTCACCAAAACATGGTCGAGAGAGAGAATAATCAATGAAGAACCAGACTTTTTAGATATCATTTAGAAAAGCAAATCCCCACCAAAAGTACATGGTTTCGCTGGTGGACTCACAAGCTGAGGGCAAATCTTTACCATTAGTATCAAAGGAAATAATACAATTAGATCTCCTAGCACCAGCAACAGCAAAGAAGAATTAGATCTGTCTCCATTGAAAAAATCTCTTAAGTTCTTTTTTCAAGATGACTCTACTCTCTATCGTGATATGAGAAAGAATTTGGACCACAGCAAGTTCCTGCACACTCTTTTGGTAATGATAGGAGAAAAATGCAAGCACAAATGGTAACAAGAAAATGCCTCTAAAAGGCCCATATAATATTCAAAATTTAACAATATAATGATGAGACAGTATTTTGCCTATCCTCAAATTTACACTCTATCTGTAATATACAATATTCCAAGTGTAACAAATGGCAAAAAAATATAATCTGTTTGATATAGCATAAGAAGAAATACAATATGACAATCATGAACAATCTTCCAAACAGTGAATGAGAGACAAATGTAATAATCATCCTATCTTCGTAGAAAATAAGACTAATCAACTCAGCCGCATATACACTACCAACTGTCCTCTAAACTGCACGAAACTGGTCATCGATTTCCACTAATCTAACTCTGGACTGCATCCAGTGTCCTCAAGAAGTCTTCGACATAAAATCCACAGTCGAAGTCCAGATCACCATCTACCATTCCCATCAGCTGAAGTCCCGACCTATCAGCAAGATCATAATCCAGTTCCCTTATCAAGTCATCAACAAAGAATCCACACTCATGGTCTGGCCTCTGCTGTTCGACATCGAATTTGACGTCATGACCCATAAACTCTTCCACCTCACTATGTGATTGTGGGAGATCTTTTGAAGCATCTCCAAGCAGCAAGCCTTTCATTAAGCCATCGAATTTGACATCATGACCCATAAACTCTTCCACCTCACTATGTGATTGTGGGAAATCTTTTGAAGCATCTCCAAGCAGCAGGCCTTTCATTAAGCCTTTGGCCGGAGCATTCCAAACTTGTACCTCAGAAGAATCAACTTCACTATTGATCTTTTTCCTCTTTGCATGAATTTCTACAACAGAATTGCTTCCACCATGGCTACTTCTTGAACTTTTTTTCCTGTAAATTAAGTAACAAAATTTGGTACAACAACTGAAATGCAGATGCGATAATTTCTAAACCAAAAGGAAACAAGAATCACACCTTAGAAATAAAATTAGCAGTTAAAATCAAATTTATACTACAAAATAGTACTAGCACATGCAACATATATGGAGGTAGGGGTGTAAAGTTGATGGCACAGAGAGTTATTGACACATAAAAGATCACTTCATTCCCAAAAGACATAACTGCCAATTTAGAAACATACCTAACATAATAATTATAGCAAATGGTTGATAATATGTATCATCACAAACACATAACAATCATCAATACATGTTCCTAAATAAAAGGAGCAAAACAAGGGAATGAAGCAAGTTTAGACGAGCCTCACCTCATACGGAGGAACACACTTTTGTAAGAGCAATTTTATAAACTCCATTAAATTATACATTTATACCACTGTACTTCATTTCAAGGCATTTCATTGAAGCCTATCATTTCATATAGTTGTGCCTTTTCAAGTTATTTTTGTCCCATTAATCCATTTCTTCCAATTGGGGATGTCAAACTGAATAGGGGTAGGGTCACAGAGGATTTAGAACCAGAGAACTTACAATATCTGCTCTGGTTTGAAGAAATTATAATCGTGTTGGTTGGACTTTTATCCAATTTAAACAGCATATGGATAGTTAGAATTAGTAAACTATTGAATTTATGGTCTCTGATAAGGAAGAATGAAAATGCAAGACAAATACAAAAAAAAAAAAAAAAGAATTTAATTCAACTGGTCTGAACTAAAGCCAGTGGTCCCATACCTAAGAATTAACTTTAACACTCTTACCCCCTCTAATGTATAATGTATAATGTACTTCTGTTAATTGATTCTAGAGTTTATGATGTTTCATTACTCTTAGGCAAATTATGAATCTTCTTAGAAGATTTCAAGTCAATTGTACTTGTCATCCATCTAATGAAATTCAAGCACTTCCTTTACAGCAGATTTACACTAATTTCTAATCTGGACCTATAGCAATTGGGAGGCCGTTTTGGCTTGACATGAGCAATCACATCTTTTGAAAATTCAAGGTAGCCACCAAAAGTGGTTTAATTCTAGAGTTTATGGGTGGGGGAAATTATGGTCTCCCTCACCATTTGATTGGAAGGCCCACTATCTTAAATCAAGTGTGTTCTATATAGTAAATAAATATATTATTAGGGCTATGTATAGCTTGGTTTTGGGCTAGATCAATTATACCAAGACTTGGGTGGAATCAATGTGAGTTGGATCAAATTTATATTAATTCATTTTAATTAAGATTTGAAATAGAAATTTAATTTGATATAAGATTTTCAAAACATATATCTTAATCAAGAAAATATCTAAAACACAAGAAACGGATTAGAGAATTCTACAAAATAGGCAATTAAGATTTATAAAATATTTCTATGTAGTTACATATAAAATATTGTATATTATATAAATACAAAAGGTCAAGTCCCAAGGCTTGGGTTTTTTACCCTTAATCTTACCCACCGAAAGAAAATCTTGAAAATTTGGAAGCCAACTAGGCCCTAAACCTAGTGATCTTTGACCTTATACGTAGATGGACTGTCAATTTATAATTTTATTATGAACAAACAATTATATGGCTCATAAGGCCTGGGAGATAGATTATCAATGGTTTCAAGAATAGATGGAAATTTATACAAATTATTAAATAACATAAACATTACAAACTATAGATAATGCATGTGAATAATATTATTTAAATATAAAATACACAATAGAATCTAGGAGAAAAATGGAGTTTAACTTAATCCCAAATTGAAAGGGCCCCAAAGACAGAGACCAAGAGTGCAATGCCAACACCCAAGCAATTCCCCTAAATGGGGGTGTTTGAGTCTCTATTTCTAGATATAGAAGAACCGTTACCATACTCTTATGGATATTGAAAGAATATAAATAAATAAAATTACACAATACAAACTGAATAACTTCATCCAAATAATATACTACTGCCGCGAATAACAAAATAGAGCATGAAAAAGAAACAAATACTTAAGGAAAATAGGGTTGAAGTTTAAGGGGCAAAAACGGGTAACACCATAAAGAAAGGAGAGAGACAAGAAGAATGGGAAAAAGAAATAAGGGACGATGCAAATGCCGTCTGAGAGGAAGGAGAAATAAAAAAGAAAAACAGAATGGAATAAAAAGAAAATGAGAGAAAAAGTTACCGTGAACAAGAAAAAGAAACAATGTGAAAAGAAAGCAGAAACAAAAAGAAGAAAGTAGAAGAAAAAAGAATTGAAATAAAAAGAAAAAGAAAATGAAAATGGAAAGAAAATGTTTGAAGAGAAAAAAATAAAGAAAGAAGAGGAAATGAAAGAATGATAGATACCTTTGGCCGAAAGGAGGAAGAACAGATCGAGGCATCGTATTCGCATTCATCGCCAACGTTGAAACCCTAAACACCAAGAGCGAGAGTTGAAACCCTATACAACAAGAGCGAGAGTTGAAACCCTAAACACCAAGAGCGAGAGTTGAAACCCTAAACACCAAGAACCAGATAGAATTTCTCACGGTAGAAGGGAGAGACTAAGAGAGAGTGAAGGGAAAGAGAGAGTGACGAAGAGAGTGAAGGAGACTTACTAAAGAAGGAACTCTTTTATACGACTGAGAGTCGGGAGAGAGTCGCGGGTGATGAAGTTGCGTTTTCCAACTCCAGCGGTAAATAAATTCAAATTTCAAAACGTTTTAATTTTTATTTATAACATCAATACCTAGAAAAATATATATTTTATAATAAGATAATTAATTAATAGAATATATAATATTAATGTTTGTATGAATGTAAAGTCATAATATAACAAAAAAACAATGTGTTTCTGAAAATAAATTAATAAAATAATTAATTTCCAAAATTAAAAACAAGAGATCTACGTAGAAACAATTTGAAAATGAATATTCACTTTAAAAAGTTCAATTATTTATTAATCTGTCAAAAATTTAAGGTAATGAGGACTATATTGTTACGCCCCGACCCGAAGGGTGGACCCGGAACGCGACTAATATTTTTTTTTTTGAAACTAAATCAACTCAAGCATTCTAACTGGGCTGGATCAACAGTTAGGTCCAAAGGTCACACATGATCCCAAATGTGGACTCAAACATATAACATAAGTCTACCCCAACAAAAGCGCAACAACAACACATAACATGATCACATAATTCCAATCACTAAATTATCATTTCAAAATCATCATCAGAGTAACTACGGATACATGGTAGTTTTTAATACATAACATTCAAACAGACTAAGTACCACACCCGGTACTTTACAAAGACAAATGGTTACAAAAACTAGAAAGCAAAGACAAGGGTATTCCTCTCAGTGGGAATCCCAAAGCAATGCCACAGTTTATCTACTCTAAGCTTTAAATAGAGGGTTCTCCTTCTCAGGTTCATCTCCTAAAAGGTGAGTGGGGTGAGCTAACTAGCTCAGTGAAGGAAATATAACAATGCAGTTAAGTAGACAACAGGTTAGCAAATAATCAACAGTTGCAATATAACATCTCATGCTTGATAATAAATTCACAATATCAAGTAATATCTCATCATCATTTTTCCATTACTGCTGTCATCCACCATAACCCTAAATACTACACTGACACCAATAGTATTAAGTCCCGACACGGTCAAAATACATCCTTACAAGTACATCTCCGGTATACACCTCAAAATCGGTACTGACACACCTTGTCAGTCACTGTCGACCCACCTGGTCCAGTAGATGTAACCGATACCTTAGTTCGGCGATGGTTCAATGGTAAAAAGTATGTGGAAGCAGTATCACATAACTCATAATCAACAGCATAAGCATTTATAATCACCACAAGCATTTCTTACAACAGTGCATCATGTCTAGGCATATGGGTGGGTTCATCAACATAAAACCACTCATTGCTCAAGATCCATTTCAAATAAAAACCTGTTTACATCTTACTGCAAAGTTAAGTTCCCTCACCGTAACTGTGTGGTATCGCAGTCTCTGTTCAAAAACAAACAAGTGCACAATCAATATACATAGCATTCATATACATACAAATAGTATTTCGAAATCATACTTGTTTTCCCAAAAATATCTAAGGTACATGGAATTGAGTCTCGTACTTGGTTTCTATCCTTTTTAAAGGGAAATGATTTGTGCACCTCCATCTTTTACCCATTGTGCACTCCTCCTATGTAAAATTACAATTTTCTCAAAAAAAACAAGGAAGGAGAGAGACAAGAGGAATTTTGAGTTTGGGCAAAATTGTAATTTCACATAGGGGGAGTGCACAATGGGTAAAAGAGGGGGGTGCACAAATCATTTCCCTTTTTAAATTACAATAATCCACAAGATAATAAATAAAAAGGTGCTCAGTCCAAAACGCATATTCTCTTCTGGGCATTGACCAGATTGACTTATTGAGTCAGGTCTAGATTCTTAGGTCACTTCTCGGTTGTCTTCTGGATATGACCAGATCTGATATTTTGAGTAAGGCATCGAGGTCACTCAGTGCCCGACAAATATAGCGTCGGCCTGAAAGTAAAATCACTCAGTGCCCGACCAATAGAGTCGGCCTGAAAGTGAAACCAATATATACTATACTAATAAGAGAAGAGGATTAGTACATTTTTAATTTATGAAGGGTACTAACTATCACATGCAACAATAACAATCAAACAAGATTAGACACTTCAAAAACTGGGTCCCTCGGAACATGCCTCAGAACCAGGTACTGTGGCTTCGGATCATCCGAACCACTGCCTAACTAGTTACTGACCTCAGATCTTGTGTCTGACTTCGAATCATCCGAAGATCGGGTTTTGGATCATCCGAAGTCCTTCCGAACTGATAAAATCTGAAAAACAAGTCTCAGTGGGTCTGGTGTCTCGAAACATCCGGAGTAAGGCTCGGATCGTCCGAGTGGGGTTCGGTCCTTCCGAGTTCTGCTTGGAACATCCGGGCGAGTCAAGCTAGCCTCGGGCGCTTCTGGGCTTCGGGTGAAGCTCGGAACGTCCGAGGGGTTTCACTCGGACCGTCCGAAGGGTGTGACCCTTGGACCGTCTGAGAGTCGTCTTCCTCACTGTCTGCACCAGACACTGTGTGAAATGCGAATTCAGAAACAGTGGGTTTGCAGGATTCTGTTTCCACAACTAGCCGGTCCGATGGATTCCTCTAGGAGTCCTCTTTCCAAAGGGAGAGGTTTGAAGCTTTGAAGCTCAGCAGGCCAGTGGATTTTAACACTGAAAGCTCACGGGTAAAAGAGAACCCATGATTTTTCTTAAACTTCAAACTGATTTTTCTTACTCAAATCAAGGCCAAAACTGGTTTTTCTTGATTCTAAACTGACTGGAATTTGAAAAGGAACACAATGATTACCTTCACTGGAGTTCTTGGGCTAAAAATTCGATCTTTGAAAAATCTTTCCTCTTAAGCTATGGTAAGTGAAAACTGGGAAGAAACAGAGGGTGATCGGCTGGTTTTCAATCAGCTGGAACTGAGACAGAGAAGAGAAGAAAGTCCGAGGGATTGATCAGCTGCAGGGAGAGCCATATTTATAGGAAATTTTGGTCGAAGGGAGGGGGCCTTTGGCCACTGCATGAAGGTGCATGCATCCGGTGCGGACGTCCGGTATAGTGAAATCACTGTTTCGGCTTGGTGGTTGCAAATAAGTCATCCTATATTTCTAGTTTTGCAAATAAGTCACTGTCTTCATAAAAAGCCGATTTTTAACTAAAAACAAGATGTTAAAAACTCAAAATCTCAATCTAAGCTTACAAATAAGTTGAGTTTTAAAAACTTTAATCACCATAAAGATTTTGGGATTTAAAATTCACTAAAAACCATTGATTTAAATAAAAATCACAATTTAACACTATTTACTTAATTAAACAAATGTTAAATAAAACAACTTAGAAACCTTATTTTGGGTTTTGAAAGAATAACTAGACCATACTTAAAATGGTCTAACATAAAATACTTGTTTCGAAATTTATCTCATTTCCAAAACCATTTAAAATAATTATTTCTCCCTTCCGGGGTTTTGACGGACGGTTTTTAAATACCATTTTCTAAAAATAAAATTATTTTAAAATCAGAAATACAAATCCTTGACTAAGGAGAATATTATCATCCCATAATAATCACAATTTATAAAATAATTACAATAAGCGGTAAATTACCATTTTGCCCCTCCAGCTGGACGAGCTGGATCACTGAGCTCTCGAGCTCGGATTGGGCCACACCTGGGCTTTCATCAAAGCCCTAACCTTAATCTTCGAGATTAACCGGTCTAAGCGAGATTATTAAGTTAAAACACACCTAATCTGGGACAGAATATTATATATATAATATATTGAATCAGTAATTTATTTGTAAAAATTAAAAAAAATTACAAATTGAAAATTACTGATATACATACCAAAAAATCATTTCAATTCACCAAATTTAAATCTTAAATATCATTTTCTCTCTCTTTTTTACTTATTTTTACCTAAATTATCTTGTTTTAGATTGTTAGTCTAAAAGTTAAATCTATCTCCCCTGAGTCAGACTGAGTTGTCAATTCCGTGACTGTGTTCTACTCAGTCATGAGTTGGCAATGTGTGTGACTTGTCGTGACCTTGTTCGTGAGTCAAGACTGTGCCTTTGGCAGACCTATATAATCAAATCAAGTTTGAAGCTCCAGAAGACACATCATTTGGAAAGTATTGCACCGAAATTGGAAGAACTTCATGAATATCAACCAACACATGTATTTGGACCTTAGAAATGACTTAGAAGACCTAGAATTACCATTAGGACAAACCTTAGAATCCATAACTTAGAATTTGGTTAGACTAATTTGGATTTCTTAGGTTAGGTGAATTTTGCTCTATTTTTGGCAAGATTTTTCTTCTATCAAATGTTCCTAAGTATTAGTAAAATTTTAATTATTTGATAGAAAAGTAAAAGTGCGTTTCAAAAAGTCTAATAACACCCAATTTGGAAATGTATAGATCAAATTATGAGCATTATAATAAAAATGTGTAAAATAGAACAAAACAATTTTGTCATATACTCTCACTTTGAAAGATTATTTGAGATATAAAATGGACTTTAAATTTGACCAAATTTTGTGAGTATAGATCTCTCAATGATCTTTTCAATGAGCCCAAGAACACCCAATTTGGAGATGTATAGCTCAAGTTATGAGCATTTCAATGAAAGGGTAAAAAACAGATTAAAACAGTTTTGTCACATACCGTCACTTTGAGAGATTATTTGAGATATCAAATGGACCTCAAATTGGACCAAATTTTAATAAGTAGATAGATCTCTCAGTGAGCTTTCCAACAAACCCAAGAACTCCCAAAACCGAGTTCAAGAACCCAAGTTATGGTTGTTTTAGTGGAAGTGAACAAAACTGTGGAGATTCAGTCAGCTGAATTTATGTTTCAGTCGACTGAAAATGTTTCAGTCGACTGAATCTTTATTTCAGTCGGTTGAATTGTGCCCAGATGTTTCAACAGTCATTTCTGGACATTTCAATCGACTAAATCTTCAGTTCAGTCGACTGAAATCGTAACGGGAAGTTTTTAACGGCTTTATTCTTGTGATTTCAACTTCCAACGGCCATATCTTTAAGAGGGCTTTAAATGTATGACCTTTATGGCATTTCAAAGGTTGATTCTTGATGAGCAAAACCCTCTTTAACATTCTCTAAAAATCTCAATCATTTCAAGAGCACTAAAACTCCATAGTTAGATTACCAAAGTTCTTTAACTTAATCTCACTCACACTCAAAACTCTCATAGGCAAATCTTGAGCATCTTAGGCTTACTCTTGGGTGTGTATTTGAGAGACCTTTAGGGATAGATTGTATTTATAGGTAAACCTTTTAGCATCCCTAACTATCATCTCCTACATCTTGGTTGGGCATCATTGGAGCATCTACACTTCATCAAAGAAGCCAAGAAAAGGGGAGGATCTTCAAGAACGTGCCAAAACCACTTCGAGCATCAAGAGGCAAACGTTCTTGGTATTTTTCTAAAAATCAAATTATTTCTATCATTGTTTAATTTATATAGGGTTGGTGTAACCCTTGTAAGGAGAGAATATTGTTTCTCTCTTGAGCATTATCGGTCCGATCTTCATTCGTGAAGAAGATCAAGTGTTGTATAGGTTCGATCTCTACCCGTGAAAGAGATCAATGTTGTAATAGGTTTCTTCTCCACCCTCGAAGAAGAATTTAGTGAAATCCTCAAGTGGTGAACTTGAGGCATAGATGTAGGCAATGTTGCTGAACCACGTAAAAATCCTTGTGTCAAGATTTTTCATCTCTTCTCACCTCCTCACCTTACTTTATACATTTGTTTTTATTTCTTATATTTCTATCACACTTGTTTGGTGAAGTTGTGTTTGTTGAGATTTCACTTCACATTCATTATTTATTATAAATCTCAATATTTTGGAAGATCAATTGGATTAATTAGTAAAGACTCAATTTTAATTGACTAAAACTTTAAAGAAATTTAAAATTCTGCAATTGTCCTATTCACCCCCTCTAGGACAATCCAGCTTGACCAACACTATTCATATGATAAAATGAAATGAAATAATTACAAAATAATCATATCAATTTATAATTTTTTTTATTTTTAGACTTTACTCATAAATTTTTATATTTTTAGATTGTACCGAGCTAAATGTTTGCAAGTTATCAAAACTAATCTTAAAATTTGGCAGCTAAGTGATCTTTTTACGTCTTTTGACCATCCCAAACATCTCGTGCAACCGGAGCCTACTTTGTCCATTGTAATGGATCCACTGATTTTATTCTTACAAATAGAATTTATTAAATTTTATTATAATTAAAATTTACGAATAGTAGATTTGTAACCAAATGGGCCATACTGGTAGAATTGGTAAGAAAAAGCACCCTACATTTTAGGCAATGTTTCAAAAACCAAATTGAATTGTACATATTAACCTAGTTCAACCTACACCAATCTCTAAGATGATTCGGTTCTTGAAACGGTTCAGTTAGTCTCAAAACTATTATAATTTTAATTATTTTATTTTTTATCATCCTATTTTTCTTAAAAAAAATTAGCTTTTACCATTACTAATATTAGCCTATTGCAGTGTTGTGACGTGACTTTACATTTTTCATAATTTTTGCCTTTTAATTTTAACTATAAAAATTATCACATTTATGATGTTATGCTAAATTATAGCTCAAGTAGTTTGACCAAATAGTTGAATTTAATTAGACCAAATCATGATAAAAATGGTTTGATCAACTCTTTGGCTTTTAGAACATTGACTTTAAAAGTTGAGTTATGCTCATTAGCACATGGCAATAACTTGAGTTGGTTTTGGATTTGGGTCCAATTTAATTCGGGTCTAATTTGTATTTGAGTCACCATGCCAGAATCATTACTTATTTATTAAATGGGTTAATCAAGTTAGGCATATTTGAGATTGGGTCACCAACCTCCAACCTATATTCACTGAAAGGTTCAGTCATGACGCCTCTATTTGCAGGTCGTCAATAACCCTCCATTTTAGTATAAAAAATACTTAATCCAATCTAGTTACTTTCGAACTCGGTAATGGGAATTGGATCAAAACCCAAGTGAAGTTGTTCATTATTTATTGCACGTAGAAATGAAAATTGAGTTGAGTTTTGACTTGACCTATATTACTTGACTCGAAAAATAAATAAGTTGGGTTAATTATTTTTTATATGAGGGTTGGGTTGAAAGATTAAAGCCTTAAATCAAATTTGGGTTGGATTGAGACTTAACCTTTAAAAACCAACCTGATCTCACCTGACCTACCTAAATTTCATCCCTAATTGCACACAAGTTTTTAAGGATTTATCACCTAAATCAAAAGTTTTTCCCATCACACAAATTATTGCCATAGGACTAATTTTATTATGCTTATCACATCAATTAAGTTCTCAAGTTATTATTTTACTTCTAATTAACTAAGTGTATAAAAGTCCAAACAAATGAGCTCTAATCTAAAACTTGGAAGAAAAAAAAAGCATTAGTTTAATTTTGTATGAGATGCTTACAACGTAATTATCCCATGTATCATTTTTTAAATTTACTTTTATACTCATAATTGAGAATATGTTGTTAATTGCAATTGTTGGTCCCAAGGTTTTAATCCAAGGATAAAATGGTATTTTGATGATAACAACCCATTGACTCGTGGTACTGATCATTGAAATGGAGTTGTGCTATAAGATAGATACATAAAGTGACTCCGCATATATTCATTGCAAATCATATGATTGAAGATAAAAAAGGCTTGTGAAGAATGAAAATGAAGCCCATAAATGTCAAAGCAACGAAGATCAAAAGGGCTGATGAAGATGGAGACAAAGATGGTGACTTGTGACACAGAGCATACAAGAAGATTGAACACATTTGAAGAACATGTTCAAGTCAAGTTAGGGTAGATTTAGGCCTTGAATATTTAGGATCATATTTGTAAAGTTACTCAAAAGTTGAATACCTTGGCTCAAATTTAACTTAAGACGGATCTAGGTTCATGCGATTAATATTGATCACATTATAATATGATCCTAGTAGAGTGGCCTCAATCCAAAGCCATTAAATATTAAAAGGACTGTATAAGACCAAAATTATAAAGTGTCCTCAGGCCCAAACCTTTGAATATCAAAAGGACTATGTAAGACCAAAATTGTCTCAGTCGGTAATTGGGCTTCAATTCCAAATCATTGAATATTAAAAGAAATTGTGTAAAACCAATTTTGTGACCAAACCATAAATTGGTAGAATCCCTATCGTTGATTGAACCATACTAAAAATTATGATCAAGCCTCAAATTGAATACCGTCGACTATTGTATTTGTAATATCCTGCCCCAGATTAGGCGAGTTTTACCTCGTTAATCGTGTTTAACCTGTTGATCTCGAGGTTTTCGGTCAATGCTTTGAGGAAAGCCCAAGCGAGACCCAATCCCAGCTCGTGAGCTCAGAGATCCAGCCCGTTCAGCTGGAGGGGTATTTTGGTAATTTTACCGTTTGTTGTGTCTATTTTATAAATTGTGAGATTATGTGTATATTATTGATGAATAATATCCTCCTTATTGAAGGATTTGCATTTATTATTTTAAAATGAAATTATTTTCAGAAAATGGTATTTAAATATCGCCGTCGAAAACCCGAAAGGGAGTTTTAATTATTTTAAATAATTTCGGGAAGGAGATAAATTTTGAAAACGGTACCTGGTATTAGATCATTTTAAGAATGATCTAGATATTTCATTTCACTTGAAAATGAGATTTACAAATTAGTTATTTTTACATTTGTTTAATTAAGTAATTATGGGTAAAATGTGATTTTTGTTTAAATCAAGGGTTTTTATTGGGAGATAAAATCTAAAATTTTTTTTGGTGACCTAAGTTTTAAAAACCCAACCCATCTATAAGGTTGGGTCCAGTTTTTGAGGTTTTAAATTATCACCTTTAGTTCAAAAAATCAATTTTTATTAACACTGGGACTTAACTGCAAATTAGAAGATTACAAGAGGGCTGATCTGCATCAGCAGAAATTTTCCTGCGCACGCCATGCAACGTGCACTGGCTGACCAACCGGATTTCCGGCCATCATGAGATCTTCCGTCTCATCCCATCAAACAGCAATTCCGGCCGGCGAATGATGAACCCCTTCTGTCTAGTCTAATCGTCATCGCTGCTTATGCAGCCGATTTCCGGCATCTCTCCTCAACGAAAATCCTATAAATTGAGGCCTCTTTCGATCATTTGAAACTCCCACCACTCCTTTGCAATTCTTTCCTCTCTCTCTATACCTCTGTTTTCAGTTGAAACCCAACCGACGGACCTTTGATCAGCCTCTGTTTAAGCTGCTATTTTTTAGTAACAGTAAGCTAAGTGGAAGATTTTTCAAAAACCCGAATTTCAGCCCAAGATCCCGAACCAAGGTATCCATTGCATCCCTTTTGAAATTCTAACCAGTTTTGAATCAAACAAAACCGATTTTGGATTAGTATGGAGTGAGAAAAACCAGTTTTAAGTTTTAAGGAAAACCATGGGTTTTATGTACCCGTGAGGATCTACCCTTAAAATCGGATGGCCCTTTGAGCTTCTGAGTTCCAAACCAATCCCTGTGAAAAGAGGACTCCCAGAGGAGTCCATCAGACCAGACGGATGTGAAAACCGAATCCGAGAAGCCCTCCCTTTCTGGAATCGCATTTCACTCTGTTTCCGCCGTGACTGTCTACTGTTGCAGACAGTTGGAGACGACGACTCTCGGAAGGTCCGAGAGCCGATCTTCGGACGGTCCGAGCCGTGACCCTCAGACATTCCGAGCTTCAATCCGAAGCCCAGTCCGCCCGAGGCGAGCCCAACCTCTCTCGGAAGGACCGAGCCAGCCCGGAAGGTCCGAACCTTTTCGGAAGGTCCGAGACCCTGTCTTCGGACGTTCCGAGCCTTATAGACTCACCGAGACTTCTGTTTTCTGATTGTTTCGTTTCGGATGGACTTCGGACGGTCCGAGACCCAGTCTTCGGACGATCCGAAGTCAGGCCCCAAGTTCCGAGGCCAGTAACTCAGTTTAGAGTGGTTCGGACGATCCGAAGCCACTCTACCCTTGTTCCGAGGGACCCGTTTTAAAAATGATAAAATATTGTTGGAATACTGTTTTTATCTAATATTGATGATTATTTATTGTGTCTGATTATTTGTTATGATTTATACCCCTCTGTTAATTAAAATTGTACTAACCCATTTTCCTCTTATTATTTATAATGTAAATACTATTGTATACGCTTTCAGTCCGACACTAGTCGGGAACTGAGTGATTCACTTTCAGGCCGACACTATAGTCGGGCACTGAGTGACCTCGAGGCCTATTCAAAATGTCAGCTCTGGTCCATGTCCAGAAGACAACCGAGAAGTGACCCGAGGATCTAGACCTCACTCAATAAGTCAATCTGGTCAATGCCCAGAAGACAATATGAGTTTGGACTGAGCCCCTTATGTTTATTATATTATTATCTTGTGGATAATTTAAAAAGGATAGAAACCAAGTAGGAGACTCATTTCCATTAACCCTGGATATTTTTGTGGGAAAACGTGTGATTTCCAAATACTATGTATGTGTACGTATTTGTTATGTATATTGATTGAGCACTTGTATGTTGTTTGAACAGAGACCGCGAAACTACACGATCACGGTGAGGGAACTTAACTCTGCAGATTTTGTAAACAGGTGTTATTTTGAGCAATAAGTGGTTTCGGTTTTGATGAACCCACTCAGGTGCCTATACAATGCACTATGGTAAGAGTGCTGTGATGATTTGATATTACGGTGTTGACCGTATGTGTATGTAAGATTGCTTCCACGTACCTGGGCTATTGAACCAATATCGGCCATATGAGAGATGGTTTATGTCTACTGGACCATGGGCGGACCATGCTGTCGTCAGTTGCTGACTTGAGGGTGTCAGTATCGGCTAAGTTTAAGAGCCGGAGATGTACTTGCAGGGATGTATTTTGACCGTGTCGGGACTTAATATTGGTCTCAGTATAGTCAGGCGTTACGGTGGATAATGGCAGTGATTGATAGTTTGATGATATTATTATCTTATTTGAGATTATGCTTACTGTTATCAAGCATGTGATATTGAACTGTTGCTAACCTGTTTTACTATTTACTTAATGTGCATTGTTAATTATCCTTCACTGGGCTAGTTAGCTCACACCACTCACCTTTCAGGAGATGAACCCGAGGAGGAGGACCCTCTCTTTCAGGCTTAGGTTGGATAAGCTGAAGCAGTGCTTTGGGATTCCCCCGGAGGGGAATGCCCTGATCTTTTCCTGTTGGTTCTTGGAACCGTTATCTTTTATTAAGTGCCGGATGTGGTACTTAATTTATGTTTATTTGATGTACTAGGTTATGTTGCCTTTGTAATGGTTGAGACAATGTTTGATCTGTAATAATCAATGATGGTTGATTTTGATTATGCTATGTGTTGATGTTGTTTATGTCTTTTTTTTTTTTTTGAGGCATATGGTACATGTTTGAGTTCACTTGACGGACTAATGTGTAACCGCTGGGCTTAACTGTTGATCCGGCCCAGTAAGAATGCTTGTGGTTTAGTTTACTTATCTTTCAAAAAAAAAATAATTAGTCGCGTTCCGGGCCCACCGATCTGGTCGGGGCGTGACAGTATTCGCAACCGTCGACTAGACAAATGACTGTAAAAAATGTTTGGTCTCTGATAAGTTATTGTCGACTGACATGTTGGTAACCGTCGACTGAATGAAACATCTGCAAAACAGAGCCAGTCTCTGATATCCATTCGTCGAATGTTACAATAGACGGTCGCTTGTTCTCAAATTTGAATACTTATACAACTGGTCCAAACCGTCGCCTAGTAATTCTAACCATCAACTATCTGGCGGCAACTACGGCTGAAATCATGGCGGATTTCTTAAACTTATGGAACCCGACCCGACCCGACCCGACTCGAGCTATTGACCTGAACTTCACGACCCAAACCGACCCGAGCCGAATTACATGAAGGTTTTTGTATTCTCAACCCGACCCGACCCGCTGAGCCAACTTGCATGACCTGACCCGTATGATTTCTGACCCATATGATTTATCGGGTCGGGTCAGGTCATGCGGGTCGGGTTGTTTCACCCCTAACGACAACGGTTGATTCCATGATGCAATAAATTCTATTTAAAACGGCTATCTCTTGCATTTAATGCATGTTAATGATAATAAACTTGAAATTTCTATATATATATATATATATATATATATATATATATATATATATATATATATATATGCCATTATGAGGATTTAACACTCTCCAACCACTCATATAATTTAGAATCAAAAGAAGAGGTTAATACAACAATCCTCAAGCTCAACAATCCTAAACTTGCATATCTTTGATTGAGCTATATCGGTTCTATCTTTTGAGTAACTCTTAGTGTGAGCCAACCGTAACACCCCAATTTCTCAATAATATGAATATTTACGAAAATGCCACTGGATTGGTGAATTTAATAAATGTAATTGTAAATGAGAAAATGGTCGCCCATTGTTCAAATTAAGACTCTACGAACATATTATAAGAATCAAATTTAAGTAAAGGGGTAATGTATATCAAATTGGGTCAAAATGGTTAATTGGGTCAAAGGACCCAATTGGGACCCAATGGGTCATAATGGACTTATTTGACCATTGGGTGAGCCCAAATTTAATGAGGTTAAGCCGAATTGATTTGAAACTAAATGGAGCATAAATGGGTAGGCTTGAGGCACATATGAAAATCACATGCAAATGACTAAAACAACCCATAATTGGGTCATGGCGTCAAATTGGATCCATGGGCTAAATGGGGACCCAATGGGTCGTGTTGACCATGTGGACTATGTTTGACCGTGTGGACCCTCAAGTGAGCTTAAATATGAGTCAAATCAGGTTGAGTTGGGACTGAAATGAGTTGGATTTGAATTAAGAAATGAGTTGACTCAAGTCATTAAATGAATGGCATTAAGTGTAGTGAGTTGGGTGAGTTGAGTTGGAAATCAAAGGGACCTTGAGTTCAAGTGAGTCAAATGGAATGTGAGGAGTTGTCTTGGTCTCAAACAGCACCATGAAAACAAGTCCCACACGTTGGTGGGTTGGAATTAAAGGTTAATGCATGAAAACCAATAAAAATCTCATGGGAATTGGGAGGGTTTCCATCTCATACGGAACCCAAAGCTCCAATGTTGGGAGTGCCAAGGGATGCATTGGTTGGCACCAAATGTCCCCTTGGTTTGATCAAGGATTGATGAGGATTGATGAGAGGATATGGGGATGTTTAACAAAAACAAAACACCATCACTTGGCCGAATTTACATTGCCAAAAACCTTAGAATTCTCATCTCTCTCCTTCTCTCAAGAACACACCTCCTTGGCCGAACTAGCTATTGGTGTTTTCACCATTGATCAAGCACATATTCGGCTAAAGACTAAGGAAGAAGGAAGGAAGCAAGAGGGAAGGAAGCAAAGATCAAAGGCAAGAGGAAAGGCAAAGGAAATTGGTAAGTACTCCATGGAATTTGGTTTAATTAAATTGGTGAAAAGGGAGCATGTTTTGGGCCATGGAATGGCCGAATGCATCAAGGAATTAAACCTTTGATAAAGGTTGTTTAAAATGGTAAAAATGTGTCATTGGGTTTGACCACTTTGGATGGCCGAACCCCATGAAATTATCTGCGTATTTTGATGGTTTTTGAAGGCTAAAAACCATGCAAAATTATAGAGATTTTATGTGTTTTAATGAGACTCAAATTATATGTTAAAGAGGTTCAAAACATAGGCCATAGGGTTCGGCCATTGGGGATGGCCGAACCCCATGAAAGGAGTTGTCAAGCTTATGGTGAGTTTATGGTTTTTAAGGGATAAAATCCATATCATGTAATAAAGAAAACTTTCATATCTTGGGTCGGCCATGGGATGGCTGAACCATATGGTTCTTATGGCTAAAAGTGTTAAGCCTAAAGTAAGTACACATAATGTAACCATTGAACCAAGGGAACCATTATATGGCCGAACCCCATGGACCCTTTTATATGGATGTAAGGTTCATTGGTTATGGAATTTAGTGGACTGTTTTTATGGATTAATTAGGATAAGATCATGGTTGAAAATTATGGATGATGATATGATTATCTATGGACTTAGTGTAAGGAAATAACCAATCATGGTAGATGACGGAATATGGGATAAAAATCCATAGGATGAGGTTCGGCCATGTAGTATGGCTGAACCCCATCAATGATCATTTGGTGGACTTAGGCTAAGTTATAATATAATTGGATATGGGTTAAGGAAGGTTAAAGGACAAAAACTAAGTGGTGAGGTTCGGCCAAGTTGTATGGCCGAACCCCACTAAGGTGGTTTTTATGGATCTTGTTTTTCTAAGCAAGATTAAATATGGTTAGGTCAATGGCAAAACCGTAAATAAAAGTCAAAGTGTAATATGAAAGGATTGATCAAAGAACTTGAAAAGAGGGGTCCAAAATCAAAGTGGTATGGTTCGGCCATGTTGTATGGCCGAACCCTACCAAGATATGTTTGAAGGGTAAAGTGTTTAAGGGTTGATCAAATGAAAAAGGAAGATTAAATCCTAAGTTGGTGAGGTTCGGCCATGGGTATGGCCGAACCCCACAAGATGGTTTATGGGATCTAAACTTGATTAGAAATCAAGAAGATTAAGTATTAACTTGTTGATTGTATAAACAAGGAAACGAAAGTTGAACGGCATGCGAGTCGTGATCGGGTGAAGATTAAAAAGGAAGGGACACTTAAGCGAAGCTTCAGTAGGTTTCCTACCTACTTGTAACCACTTTTATAATTGGTTTTATCATGGTTTTTATGAGATATATTGTTATGGTTTTATGTTTTAAATGGGTTTGAATGATGAGATATATATTTACAAATGACATATATATACATTGACATCTCATGCATGGCATGGGGTGATGATTATGGGACAACTTAATGATGAGAGTCCTATCCAGAGGAAATGAGGAGTACTCTAGATTACCTGGACATGAGAGTTCTATACAGAGGAAATGTGGAGTACTCTGGCTTACTTGATATGAGAGTTCTATTCAGAGAAAATGTGGAGTACTTTGGATTACCTTGACGTGAGAATCCCGTCAAGTGATAGATATGTATACTTGTGATGGGTGGGACTCATTACATTTGCACTTACATACATAGCATAGATTTCAGATATTTTGTTGGTCATATACTATGATATATGCATGTTTTATATACTAACCATGTGGTAGCCTTGATAGGAAAATCTACTGGACGCGTTGATATAACGCCCTAATTCTATCCTTAGAGGATAATGCAGGAAAAGGAAAGGGGAAAGAGAAGGTCGAGGACCAGGACGGGAGCCAAGCTTAAGCGCTTGAATGATAAATGGAATTTCTATTTTTCAGTTATTTGAATTACATTTTATGGACATGTAATAACTAGTAACTTTGCTATGGTTTGTTTATGGTTTGATATTGGATGCTTAGTTTAAACAGTTTTAATGGGAGACTTGTACTTGTTATCTATTCAGTTTATTTTCCGCAATTGGTCTAGTTTATTCCGCATGACTTGAGTAGTTTCATGTGTGGATTCTTTTCATGGGTTTAGTCCATGCTCACATGGGTGGCCAGTTAAGGGTCGGACTTCGGAAGTCCGAACTTAACTCGCGTCGTGACGTCGTCCGCCCTCTTCCGGTGTTATTATATTATTATTTAAAAAAAATTAGACTCTGAATCTCGAAAAGGGCGGGGCGTTACACCAACATCATGGCAACAACAACTAAAACAATAAAATCATAATAATTATGAAGTGTTGAGTTGATGAAGTGCTAAGCTATGGATTTGCTGAAGTACTAAATTGTTAAGTTGCTAAATTACTCAACAGAATTAATGAGTTGCTTAATGGGATTGTTGAACTACTGAACTGGATTGCTGAATTGTTGAACTGCTGGACAAGATTGTTGATATGTTGAATGGAGCGTTGCGATGCTAAAAACAAATTATTGAGTTGCTAAAACTGAACTGCTAAGCTTTTGATGGACATTTTTGTCCAAAAATGAGTTTTTTTCTCAGATGCACGGGAGTCAATCTAGACTTGTTGAAGGGATATCATGTTCTTGGGTATAATTAGACTTCTCATTAAGGAGAAGTTGATTTTGTGATGAAACAAGGGGGAGAAAAATGATGCTAATTTGACATGGTTAAGTCATAAGATTCTCATGACTCAACTTAAAATTAAATAATATTTTTAATAAATTGAGTTTAGTAATTTTATAAAAATAAAAATTTATAGCTCTTTATTTTAATTAAATAAAATATATAATTAAAGTGAAATTTTGTAAAAAATATTAATTTTGTTTTTTAGATTGAATGAATAAATATGTGTAAATAAAATTATTATCTATAATTAATATGGCCATAACTTACATTTTACTTTAATAAAATTGATATATTAAAAAATTAATAGTATTAATTATTAAGAGAAGTATTATTATGTCATGAGAACTCGTGACTCACTGTGGCCTCGTCGAATCTAGCTAGTTCAACTCTGATCCTTGTTGATCCTTCTACTGCATCCCCTTCGATTTCCACGGATGGTGATGGGTCTCTGGAAACTGATTCTGTTAAAATAATTTCTCTGTATTTGATTATGATTACAAGGGGTCTATTTATACAAATAATATTCCCCACATAGGAAATCTAATATTGGATTCTCCTTGATTACATGAGATCCAATATTAGAGGAAGAATTATAGTAAGTTGATAACAACTTTCCTATTTACACGAGATTCTAACACCCCCCCCTCAAGTTGGTGCGTGGATATCGCTCATGCCTAACTTGACAAGAGAGTAGAGAAACATCCTGCTATCTACAACTTTAGTGAGGACATCTGCCAGTTGGTCTTCGGACTTCATGAATGGAAAAGTAATGATTCCGGTTTCAAGCTTTTCTTTGATAAAATGTCTGTCAATCTCCACATGCTTAGTCCGATCATATTGAACAGGAATATGAGCAATGTCCATAGCTGACTTGTTGTCACAGTATAGTTTCATTGCCATTCTTGGTTTGATGCTTAAGTCATTCAGTAAATTTCTTAACCAGAGCAACTCACATACCCCAAGTGCCATACCTCTATACTCAGCTTCAGTATTTGATCTTGACACTACTTGTTGATTTTTACTTCTCCAAGTCACAAGGATCCCACTTACAAAGGTGAAGTATCCTGAGGTAGATCTTCTGTCATCAGCTGATCCTGCCCAATCTGCATCGGTATAACCTTCAACCTTTAGGTGACCATGATTTGAGAATAATAAACCTTTACCCGGAGCAGACTTTAAATATCTCAATATACGTTCTACAGCATCCACGTGAGGTTTACGCGGGTCGTGCATGAACTGACTCACCACACTTACTGCATATTCAATATCTAGCCTGGTATGAGATAAATAAATTAGTTTTCCAACGAGCCTCTGGTATCTCCCTTTATCGTTAGGAGATGCACTCCAACACTCAAAGAGTTTATGATTCTGCTCAATGGGAGTATTAACTGGCTTGCATCCTAACATTCCTGTTTCAGACAATAAATCAAGGATATATTTTCGTTGGGATAAGAAAATACCAAGCTTTAATCGAGCTACCTCAATCCCAAGAAAATATTTAAGATCTCCAAGCTGCTTCATTTCAAACTCAGATGCTAAATACTGTTGTAAACTAGAAATCTCCTCATGATCATCACCTGTCACTACCATATCATCAACATAGATAATTAGCGCAGTGGTTTTACCTCTTTTGTGCTTTAAAAACAAAGTGTGATCTGAGTTACTTTGTTTGTAGCCAAAATTCCTCATAGACTTGGTGAACCTGCCAAACCAAGCCCTTGGAGACTGCTTCAACCCATACAATGGCTTTTTTACTTTGCACACCATTGCTGTATATGCGTATTTTGGTATACCTGGAGGAGGATCCATATATACTTTTTCAGTAAGGTCTCCATGCAAGAAGGCATTTTTTACATCAAACTGAAGAAGTGGCCAATCTTGATTAGCTGCTAACGACAAAAGTACTCTCACAGTATTAAGTTTGGCAACTGGTGCAAACGTTTCTTGATAATCTATACCATAAGACTGTGTATACCCTTTTGCAACTAGCCGAGCTTTGTATCTCTCAATTGTCCCATCTGCTCTGTGTTTGACCGTAAACACCCATCTGCATCCCACGGTCTTCTTACCCCTTGGTAAGTGCACGAGTTCCCAAGTGACATTTTTGTCCAATGCTGTCATTTCCTCTTCCATAGCCTTGCTCCATCTAGAATCTGCTACAGCTTCCTGCAATTTACTAGGAATAGAGACAGAGGATAATTGAAGTACATAAGATGCATATGACTTAGACAACTTGTGGGATGACACATGGTTACTTATTGGATATTTAACTTTAGCTTTTGGGTCAGGCTTATATCTAGTTGCTGGTTGACCACGATTAGATCGGGGTGGAAGATGATATTTGGATGGTTCAGATACAGGTTCAGTTATACTAACAATATCATGGATATTAGAGTCAACATGAACAGGATCAGGTAATACCTCTAAGGAGTCATCTGGAGACGATTGGATCAATGGTATTGTAGACGTAGGAGACATTGTACTATCATGGACTGGACAGTCACGCCCTTCAACTGAGTGCTCAATGGAGGATGATTCGGGTGTCTTGGCTTCAATACTAGATGGCCTCATTATTTCAAAGAACCGTATTTCATCCTGATTCTGTACTTCATCTCTAGGCTCCCTCGGAAGTGAAGAATCTGGTATTGCTTGGGGATAAAAAAAACATGCTTTTATGGAAAATGACATCCATGGAGAAATAAAACTTTTTAGTAGGGGAATGATAACATCGATATCCTTTCTGAGTAGAGCCATACCCGACAAACACACACTTCAATGCACGTGGTTCCAGCTTGGTGCGTTGATTGGAATGTAAGTGAACATACACAACACATCCGAAGACACGAGGTGTCAAATGAACAACGGAGGGAAGCGTACAGTGGTCAGATAGTACATCCAAAGGTCGTCTGAATCCAAGAACACTAGATGGTGTACGATTAATCAAGTAGACAGCGGAACTCAAAGCGTCGCCCCATAGATGCGATGGAGCATGACCTCCAATTAAGAGAAAACGAGTGACCTTCAAAAGGTGCCGGTTTTTCCGTTCAGCAACCCCGTTCTGTTGAGGAGTCTGAGAGCAAGATGTTTGATGGATAGTACCAACGGAATGCAGAAAATTAGTCAATTCATTGTTGAAATATTCACCCCCATTATCAGAATGAATAAATCTGATAGAAATGCCAAATTGTGTTAACACTATTTGATGGAAAAGGCGATAGACAGTACAGACATTGCTCTTGTGTCGCAGCAAATAAACCCAAGTCATCTTGGTAGAATCATCAACAAAGGTAATGAACCACCTCATGCCATGATTTGTAGAAAGTGGAGCAGGACCCCAGACGTCCGAGTGAACTAAAGCAAAAGGTGTTGCAGTTTTATTATCATTCGAATGAAAAACAGAACGATGGTTTTTCGCCAGTACACAAGTTTCGCAAACAAAGTTTGAAAGATTAGAACCAATAAATAATGAGGGAAATAATCTCCTAAGGTAACCAAATGAGGGATGACCCAATCGGGCATGCCATAACCAAATCTCCTCCTGCCTTTTAAAGACGCTGGCGTCCATAACGTGAACACGGGCTCCATCATTGGATCGGTGTAACCCATCGTCAAGATAGTACAAGCCTCCACGTTGTTTACCACTGCCAATCTTCGCCTTGGTATGGAGGTTCTAAAAAAGACAGTAAGTAGGAAAAAATGTGGCAACACAGTCATGAGATGCGGATAACTGATTAACAGAAATAAGATTACAATTTAGTGATGGGACAAATAAAACATTAGTGAGAGATAAGGATGGTGACAAGGGTACAGTGCCGACACCGACAACTGGGGAAGACACACCATTGGCATTAGTAATGGCGGATGTGGGACAACTAGAAGAGAAATGGCTAAACCTAGATTTATCATAAGTCATATGGTCCGTAGCACCTGTGTCAATTATCCAAGCACTATTTCGAGTAAAAAGAGTACTAGCAGAATTAGTGATACCTGACTTGGCAACGAAGCCCGAAGTAATGACGACGTGGCTCTTGGGAACAGAATCCACGACAGGGTAAGTCCTTGGAGATGTCGTCTTACCCTTCAGATGCCAATCAGGGTAACCATGGAGCTTAAAGCATGTATCAATCACATGATTAACTCCATTACAATGAGTGCACTTACGAACACCTTTCTTTGGGTCCGGACGAGGACCAGATTTTCGAATAGCCATAACAGCTCCGTCAGTAGATGGTGTACCAAGCATAACATCTTGGCGATTCGCCTCGGCACAAATGATAGCATAAACAACTGGTAGAGTGGGAAGCGGTGTAGTCGCAAGAATACGACCACGAACCCCATCCAAATGAGAATCAAGACCAGCCAGGAAAACATTCAGTCTTTGAGAGTTTACTAGGGAGGTATACCGCTCAAGATCACGGGTACATTCCATAGTGCAAGGCGCAATAGCATCAAGTTCCTGCCATAATGTTTGTAGTTTTCCAAAATAAGAAATAATAGAACCTCCATTTTGGCGGACAGAAAGGACCGCACAATATAATTGATAGGCCTTGGATGCATCTTGGCTGACAGAATAAGTTTGTTTGGCAGCGTCCCAGATCTCTTTAGCAGTAGATAGGCGAAGGAAAAGGGACCTGATGTCCTTAGTCATAGCGTCAAGAAGCCAAGATTTGACCATACAGTTCTCCTCATCCCAAGTTTCATATTCCTCAGAGGTTATGACTTCGGGGGCCCGCTTACTACCAGAGATAAAGCCCCAACGTTTGCGGCCTTTGATTTTATTATGAGCATTCAAGGACCACTCAACGTAGTTAGTACCATCGAGTCGTTCGGGAGTAATCAAGGAGGACATATCTTGTAGGTGGAACGGAGGCAATACAGTAGGAATGTCCTTCGCTTCGGAGAGGATGACTCAGTCATGATAGAGGGCGAAAAAAGGCGGAAACCGCGTTTGATGCGTTTGATGCCAACCAGAGTAGTACGCTTCTGGCACCTCCGAGCGTCACAGAGTTTAGGCTGGGCTGAAGAAACAGGTTTTCAACAGAGCAGTGCAGACGGATGGCGCAGATGATGCTCCGGCGGAAAAACACGACGGAAATCACGGCGGAAATCACGGCGGAATTCACGGCCGAAATCTCTGCCAAAGTGGGCACGCGCAGATCTGGTAGGAAGACAGAGGGCGACGGCGGCGGAGGGCGAGAGGATGGCTGCAAGCAGATCTACACAGCGGTAACAGATCCGGTATTGAAGAACAACGACAGACGGATGGCGGGGGCTGCAAGAACTGGCTGCAGACAAGCAGCGTCTGGTTACACGGCTGCTGGAAACAACCTGCCGGCCAACGAGTAGAGAGAGGCTGTCTGGAATGCAGATCTGCAAGGCCAGGAGAGACGGCAAACGCGACTGGCTGCGTATCCACCCAGACACGTAGATCTGGCAGCGAATGGATGCCGGGTGCAGGGAGACGGAGATGAAGACAGATCGGGACTGTGCAAATCAGAGTCGACGACGAAACTGGCAAACAGAGAAAATAGAGTGGCGGATCTGGAGAAATTGGCGGCGGATCTGTGATGATGGGGTGGCGGAAAACAGCACAGTAGGGCACCGTCGACGCTACAAGCAGAGCCGCGCGTCCAGCAGATCGGAGCGGAAGAAGAGGCACACCAGAACAGATCGAGGAGATCTGGAGAAGACGCAGGCAGATCGGGGCTCGCCGGTGGAGCGGCGTCCAGCAGGAACAACGTCACAGATGTAGAAATACTGTGTAGAAGCACAGTAGATAAGAGAAAAAAAAAAAAAGTCGATTCTTACGAGAGAGGATCGAACCTTGGCTCTAATATCATGTTAAAATAATTTCTCTGTATTTGATTATGATTATAAGAAGTGTATTTATACAAATAATATTCTCCATAAAGAAAATATAATATTGAATTCTCCTTAATTATATAAGATCCAATATTATACAAAGAATTATAGTAAGTTTGATAAAAACCTTCCTATTTACGATAGATTCTAACGTATTCAAGTGCCGCTCAATTATTCTTTTATTTCTTTTTGTTGTTCTGGTTTTTCTTCTTTCTCACATCCCCCTGTCAGCGTAATCTCTTTTTCTTTCGAAACGATGCTCTTGTACTGCATCCCACCCGCCGGAGCTCTACCATTTTGCTCAGTCTGCATTTAGGTCCCTAGTTTTTATAGGGCAATGAAATCCTCAAGCACCCACTTCCCATACAACTCTTTTCTAGAAAAAGGAAAGTTGCTGCTAAGTTGCTTATCTTCGTCTTCTTCTCGGCATCAAACGGTGAGAAATCAGTCATCAAAAATCGTGTTTTTACACTTGTATTTTCAGATATGCATGATTTTTGGGCGTTTCGGGATTAAATGGTGTGTTTGGATGTACCCCAAAACGCAGTCGTTTTTAATATTTTGGGTGTGTTTTGTATTTCATGATATCCATCCATTCTACTAAACATCTGAGCAGATTTCGCTTCCTGACTCGTCCGAAGGCAGCCCAGAACTTCCTTTCATTTTCTTTCCCTCCTTTCTTTTAGTATTTTTGAAGAGTTATGTTGACTCTTTTATTAGATTTTGCTAATATTGCAAACGACTTTAGACAAATCTCTATCTTTATTTTGACGCTTTGAAGAGACTGGAGCCAGACTATATTGGGTTTGCTCTGATCTGCACCAAAAGAGGGCACTTTGTGATGAAGAATCCTTGTTGCAGTCTTGATTTATACAAGTGGGTCTCAAGAACATGATTGAAACAGCCAAGGTCAGAAGCACCATATCCTATTCTGATAAACAATTTATTTCATGCATTAATATTATTTTTTAAATGTTTTGGTAACAAAGTTCATTTCTAACCTACTTCTTGATTAATCTGACTGAAAATGTAAAAAGGAAAAAACCCAAAAGAGATGATTGCTTTTCGATTCTCAAATTTTTATGTTATATATTCTTTATAGTACGAATCATCTTTTTCAGCACTTTTTTAATCATAGGTTCTATTAGAAGAGAAAGGGTGATACCCAAGAGAATATGGGAAGTTTTGACCTAGGTTTTGTGGTAGAGGTGACCTGTTAGTTTGGAGCTCCAAACTTTTGATAAGATGGACTACTGCAGAAAGCAGAACGCTCATGCACAGTGAACTTAATTTATACACTTGAAAAAACAAAGGCATCCAATATTTCTTTTCCCTTTTGAAATGTAGACAATTGTGATTTCCTTTTCTTTCATTACTTCTGCTGCTGTTAGCATTATTCAATAGTTAGAATAAGTTACCATATTAGAGGCTCTGTTGCATGGCCTTCTATGGTAGGGCATAGTTCACAAGCGATAGCTTACTCATAAAGTTAGACACATCATCATCATTAAAACCTTAACTATAGTATGCTTCTTTACTTTGAAATTCTCTTTTTATCTTTATATGTGTCTAAATTATCTATGTCACCTTCACTTAAATAGTATCATCCAAGATGTTAAATTCACTGGTTAATAGGTAAAATGTACGAGTGGAATGTAGGCTTTAGTCCATTTGTTATTTTGACATTAATCTTGCAACTTCCACAAGGCCCACAACCAAGAGAAGCCTTATCTCAAATGACTGGTACATTTCTCTGCTTGGATCTAACGAGTATTTCACCAAATTCAGGATATTTGAGTGACGCATTTAGACTAACTGTTACTTCAGCTTCATGAGGATTTATTTTAATTATGAGAGGTTTCGATCTTTGACTAATTTGGCTATGAATCTATTTATCTTGTTTTTTCAGAACCTGTTCTCAAATTGTATCTCTGGTCCAAGAGGTCTCACCACCTTTAGTTTTGCAAGTGAAATGGTTGCAGCTTGCCATTTTTCATGAGTGGATGCTCGCTTTCAAATTTATCTACTAGTTAGGTAATAACATAAGGTTGGTAATTTTAGAGGAGTCTGACTTCATGTTACAAATTAATTAGATTTTATCACTCATCTTTGTTTTACTTAGTTAATGAATTCTTACCTCATTTTCTGCAGTGGTGGAGATACCCATGTCTTTCTCCTTTTAGTTAAAAACATCCTTATTCCAATTGTATGAAGCCATTATCTACTTCTACAATTTGGGAATGGTCTTATTTAAATTGGAAGTATTCTTTCCCTCTGTCCTGAGTTGCAGAGACATTACTTTTCTGTTAGGATGAACCCAAGTTGGGTGTTAGAAGGATCCAAAGAAATCATGCCAAACATTGGTCCTTATGAATTCCATTAGAAACTCTTGGTGCTTGTCACTCCTTAAAGGCTGTTGTACCAAATGCTATCTGCCATCATTTTTTCATTTTAGCAAGTCTACAGAGGGATGTTTCCTCATCTGTCTGGTGCCAAGAGTTCAAACCAAGTAGCATTGAAATCCCATTTGATCCTTTGAACTATTTGAGGGAGACTCTCTCTCTCTCTCTCAACTGCTTAGAAGCCGTGGGAAGAGAATCGCTCCAAATTGATGTTCTCTCTCTATCCCTCTCTCAACTACTAAAAGCTGTGGGCGTACAGAGATTCATGAAGCAAAAACACATTAGACAGAATGTAACTGATGTCAAACAATGAAGGAAATGCCCCAAACACAATGGCAAAGTCACAATAACTATAGATGTGATTGGTTCTTGATGGAGGCATAAATGCATACATTGGTATATGATATGCTTACATTGGAAAAGTTGATTTCATTGGTCATGGATTTTTCAAAAGTTACAACACTTGCATTTTTTTAAAGATTCAAATCATTTTCCCAAATCTTTTACAAAATCTTAAGGTTTCTGCTTACATTTGGATCTCCAAAGATGTTGAAATATTTTGACTCATAATTTTGAGTAGCATGGTTGCATGTTAAATCTCTGTTCTTTGAGAACACAAATTTATATTATTCGTGCTTAATTTAATGAGTATTCAAATTGATTCATGTACCCATGCGTTAAGCATGGGTAGTGTTGCTAGTAGTCAGCCTAAGGCTCTAAGCATCTTACAATCCCAGTCTTTTTTATGTGTTAAACAGAAGTTGGTTTGCATTTTTGGCAGGGATTGAAATTGTAAGTTTTGTATAGATTAGTTGAAGATGGTATTCTTTGGTTCTTCCATGAACAACAGCTGTCTCAGGTGGAGGAGGAAATGTCCTCACATTGCATACAAAGGCAAATGGCAACAAACCTTTAATGAGCAACAAGCTATGGAAACATTAAAAAGAGCAGCGGCAGGAGAAGAACAAAACCCTAAAACTCTGTTGACTCTCATTGACTCTTTCCGCATTTACGGCTGTGATCCAAACCCCGCAGCCTACTCATTTGTCATCAACAACTTATCCCAAAGATTTCCCTCAACTTCTGCCTGTCCTCGACCGCCTTGAGAAGGTTGAGAAATTTGATGTCCCATAGATTATTTTTGTTGATCTCATCCAAAGCTTTGGTAAAGCAGGCTTGCTTCAAGATTCCATTGAAATTTTCTCCAGAATCCCTAATTTCAGGTGCACACCTACCGTATACTTCTTCAACACCTTGCTTTCAGTTTTGTGTAAGAAGAAAGAGGGGCGGCCTTGTTTTTGTTCATGATGTTCTCTTGAGGAGTTTGGGGATGAAAATTCGACTTGAAGAGTCAACCTTTTGGGTTCTTGTCAAGGAAATTTGTAGGTACGCAGCGTCACATGTTGTGGGACTCGACCCAATTCGGGTACCATTCTTGTGTTGTGGGTCCCCTGATCCATTTCGGGACAGAAATTGTCCACGTTCAATGTATATTGCATGGTCAACTCGATTAGTTGTCTAATAACTTGTAATTAGATTTTAGATTATTGTTTTCCTTTCATTTACTTGTTATTTATACATGTACAAAGACATGGTTTTCATATACTGAATACAAGATAGAAAGAGAAGAATTATTCTCCATTGATCTCCTCCATCTCTTCTTTTTCTTATTTTCATTCTATTAATCAACATGGTATCATGCCGGAAAGATTTCTGACATTTTTTTTGGAACCGTTGTACTACTGTAGCGGATTTCGTCTCTGCTATTGATTTCTTCTGACGACACATCTGTCGGAGGGACCCTATCTCTCTTGCTGTCTCTGCTAGAGCTCTCCTTCCCTCCGCTTGGATCTCGTTTTTGCCACTGTTTTCTCACGTTTCTGCTGCCTTCTCCCTCTAGCGATTATGGTGACTTTGGCAACCCAGTTCTCGATTTTTTGCTTCGATCTACTGGCTTGAGGCTTTGTTGGGGTTCCATCTTCCACTATTGGAGTCACCCCTGCCCCTGTTCTCCATCGCCACACGGCTTGTCCCACCTTTGACCAACGGTGAGGCCCACTCATTTGCACTCCAGCCTTTGAGCATGTGACGCTGTTGCCTTGCGTTTTTTTCGCTTTTTAGGCCAGAGTTGCTGGATTTCTGCTCGTCTTTGCCTGGATTTTACGTGGTTGTCTTCGCCCCTTCCATGTGATCACATCCAGCTGATCTTCATCACCTACCATCATCGGTGGGCCCTCCTTCTGAGCAGTGTTTTCATCTGTGACGCAGCTGCCTTGCAGCTTTTTTTTCGCATTTTAGGCCAGATCTACTGGCTTTCTACTTGCTTATGTCTGGGATCCACATGGTTGTGTTCGTCCCTCCCTTGTGATCACATCCAATTGATCTTCATCACCTACCATCTTCAATGGGCCCCACTTTAGTGCAGTTTTTTGTCTGGGACAGTTGTATCTCTCCCTTCTTGCTGTTTTCTATCTGCGAGGACCTCTTTGTAGACTCTGGAACCTGGCTCACCTGCTCGCTACTGCTCTCTTTCTTCATGGGCACTGTTGCTGCTTCTGTGATTTCTCCTAAGCTTGTGTTTGACAGTTCTACTTCGGGATTATGACCTCCTTTTCAGAACAACCTGAGATTGTGTCTTCTGAGAGATCTTCTGCCGCTTCCATTCATGATATGGCTTCCTTTGGACCCACACATATTGAGAAGATCACCACCGTCTTATTGAATGAGACAAATTACTTCCAATGGTCTCATTCAGCGAAAATGCTCCTCACTGCCAAACAATTGTCTGATTATATTGATGGCACTGCTTCAGAACCAGCCAAGACAGACTCCTCTTATCGCACATGGAAAGCCAACAATTCCTTGGTGCAATCTTGGCTCCGTCACTACATGGAGGATCATGTTCGTGGGACCGTCTATACACTTCTCACGGCCAAAGATGTATGGGACACCATTAAGGCTTTGTATTCAGATGGTGATAATTCTTCTCGCCTCTATGAGTTATATTAGACTGCTTCTTACCTCCGACTGGGGGAGCTCTCACTGATTCAGTACTACTCCAAGATGTGGACATGTTGGCTCGAGTTGGATCAACTTGAAGCTATTAAGTTTGCGTTACCTGTGGATGCAGTTCTCTATCAGTAACTTCTTTCTCGTCGACGGGTTTTTGAGTTATTGGTTGGCCTTAACCAGGAGTTTGAACCTATTCGGGCCCAGCTGCTGGGACAACGCTCTCTTTCTTCTTTGGAAGAGGTTTACTCTGCCTTACTCTGTAATGATCGACGTCGCTTAGTCATGACTCATGTGCTTGTTGAACGCTCTGCCTTAGTGACCTCTCATCCTAGTCCTCCTGGTAAAGGTCCTCAGAAGAAGGGGTCTTGGTTTTGCACTTATTGTAAGATGAAAATCATTATGTGGATTCCTACTACAAACTAGATGGGCGTCCGAAGCAAGCAAATGTCTCCGCTGCCACTCCTATCACTTCCCCCTCTGATGTGGTGCTCCCGTGACTTGTCAGGACTTTAACATGCTGTTACAACGACTGGATTGTCTTCAACTCTTTGAGGTCTCCAATGCAGTTTCCTCTACTTCAGGTACTGAGCCAATTGCCAATCATACCTCCTCTCATTCTTGGATTATCGATTCTGGTGCCACTAATCTCATGGCTAGTATGTCCACTCTTTTCTCGTCCATTTTTCCTGTTTCATATGGTAATGTTCGATTAGCTAATGGCTCCTCTACTACCATTGCTGGTAAATGGACCATTCATCTTTCTTCCACCATACACCTTCCATCTGTGTTACATGTCCCTCATTTATCTCGTAATTTGCTCTTTATTAGTGCACTCACTAAACAGTTTAATTGCTCAGCCACTTTTTTCCCCTCTCATTGTGCCTTTCAGGATCTGATCATGAGGCAGGTGATTGGTGGTGGACGTGAAGTTGGAGGCTTATATCTTTTTGATCATCCGACTGGTGTTTCTGAAGCCTGTTCGACCTCATCCTCGTCTGATGTGTGGCTGTGGCATTGCCGGCTTGGCCATCCCTGTGATTCTGTTTTACGAAAGCTTATTCCTTCTTTATCATTTCAACATTTTGAGTGTGAACCTTACCAATATGGCAAACATATTAGAACTTGTTTTCCTTCATCTATAAATAAAAGTGCATATTCTTTATTTTTTGTTATTCATTCTGACGTTTGGCAATCACCTTCTCTCTCTCGCACTGGTTTTTGATATTTTGTGTCATTTATTGATGATTTCTCATGAATGACATGGATTTATCTCATGAAACATAAGCCTGAAGTGTTTGATCATTTTCACACATTTTATAATTGGGTTACCACTGGCTTTGATTTGAAAATTAAAACTCTGCGAAGTGATAACGGGGGGGGGGGGGGTGTGCGGAATATATGTCTCATGACTTTCGTAATTTTTTGCACGAGCATGGTGTTGAATCACAATTGTCATGTCCATCTACCCCATAGCAGATTGGTGTAGCGAAAAGAAAAAACAGACACCTTCTTGAGGTCGATCGAGTTATCCTCTTTAGCATGTATGTTCCACAGTCATAATTGCCTAAGGCAGTCTTGACATCTTGTTACCTTATGAACCGCATGCCATCCCTTGTGTTGTCAGACAAATCGCATATTCAACTTCTCTCACTCCATAAACATATTCCTTTTCTACTATTATATATTTTTGGATGTACCTGCTTTGTTCACCAATTTTTTGGCAATAAACTTTCTCCTTGTGCTGGGCGTTGCATCTTTTTGGGTTACTCACCCTTTCACAAAGGCTACAAGTGTCTTGATCCTACCAATGGCAAAACCTATGTGTCCATGGATGTCACCTTCTTTGAGACAGTCCCACCATCACATCTGCCCTTGGTCTAGATCCGCCTAGCGCTGCTAAGTCTGATCTTCCCATAGCCCTTCGGAAAGGTAAAGGCACTTGTACTCTCCATCTACTTGCTCAATTTGTTTCCTATCATGCTGTTTCTCCTTTCTATCACAGCTTTCTCACAGCCCTGGACAATGTTAAGATTCCCAAGAGGGTTGACACTTCACTTCGAGACCCCTCCTGGAAGGCCGCCATAGATGAAGAATTAGCAGCGCTTGAATCAAATCATACTTGGGATACGGTTCCTCTTCCTCCAGGAAAGACTCCAGTTGGATGCAAATGAGTATTTGTCGTGAAACATAATCCAAATGGGTCCATTGTTCACTATAAGGCTCGGTTGGTAACTAAAAGATTCATGCAAACTTATGGGGTGGACGATCAGAAAACTTTCTCTCTTCTCTCCTGTGGTCAAGATTACATCCGTTCGAATTTTGACTTCTATTGCTACCACTAATGCTTGGCCACCTCATCAGCTAGATGTGAAGAATGCCTTCCTTCATAGTGATTTACAGGATGAAGTCTATATGCTTCCTCCTCTTGGGTTTATCAAGCTGGGTGAGTCTCATTCTGTCTGCTGACTCCAGAAAGCTCTTTATGGCCTCAAGCAATCTCCAAGGGCCTGGTTTGAGAAATTCAACAGTGCTGTATTGCCTTCTGGTTTTTCTAGATGTTAGATGGATCACTCAGTTTTTATCTATCGTCGTCAAGATGTGGTTATGATTTTGGTAGTATATGTGGATGATATTGTTCTTATTAATAATGATGCAACTATCATCTCTACATTCAAAGCGTATCTTCACTGCACCTTTGCCATCAAAGATCTGGGCCCCTTATCCGACTTTCTTGGTATTGAGGTTGCTCGTTCATTTCAGGGATTGACTTTATCTCAGCGCAAGTATGCTCTTGACCTCCTCCAAGATGTCGGGTACTCTGGTTGCAAATCAGCTAACACTCCACTTGATACCACCACCAAGCTATCTGCTTCAGATGAGACTTCTGGATTCTCCTATCTTTTCTCTGAAGCTGGTTGGAAAATTGATTTATCTTACCATCACCCTGCCTGATTTATCGTATGTTATTGGTGTGGTCAGCCAATTCCTACAGGTTCCACGGGATACTCATCTTCATGTTGTCTTTCGCATCTTCCGCTATATTAAATCTCATCCAAGACGGGGATTGTTCTTTGTTCGACAGATTTCACTACCTGTCCATGGTTATTCTGACGCAGATTGGGTTGGATCGTCTGATGATCGTCGCTCTACCACTGGTTATTGTGTCTTCTTGGGCTCCCATTTGGTATGCTGGCGTAGGAAGAAGCAATTTGTTGTTGCTCGCTCTAGTGTTGAAGCTGAGTATCGTGCCATGGCCAATGTTATTGTTGAACTACTTTGGATTTGTAGTTTCTTACTGAATTGGGATTTGTTCTTGTTGACCCCCTTATTATGTTCTGTGACAATTAGGCGGTCATCAACATTGCCTCTAATCTGGTCTTTCATGAGAGGACCAAGCACATTGAGGTAGATTGCCACTTTCTTCGCCAACATATTTCTGAAGGTTGGCTTGTCACTCCTCATCTAAAGCCATCTGATCAACTTGCCCACATTTTCACGAAGTCTGTTGCCCGAGCTCAACTTGATTCCGTTATTAGCAAGTTGGGATTACTCGATGTCTTCGAACCAGCTTAAGGGGGAGTGTTGTGGAACCCAACCCAATTCGGGTACCATTCTTGTGTCGTGGGCCCGACCCATTTCGGGACAGAAATTGTCCACGTTCAATGTATATTGCAGGGTCAATTAGATTAGTTGTCTAATAGCTTGTAATTAGATTTTAAATTATTGTTTTCCTTTTTTGTGTACATGATTAGCTCATTTACTTGTTATTTATACATGTATAAAGACATGGTTTTCATATATTGAATACAAGATAGAAAGAGAAGAATTCTTCTCCATCAATCTCTTCTCTTCTTTTTTTATTTTCATTCTATTAATCAACATCACAAATATCATTTTTAATATGGATGTGGATTCTATATAAAACAGAGTTGCATAAAGCACTAATAATTTCTATATGGAAATTGCTTTGGGCAGCAATTGTACTCAAATTTTTATACAGTGGTTTTGAAGCTCACGTGGTTGGAGCACATATTTTAACTCTCAAAAGGAAACTATATATGACTTGCAACATCAGCACCGAATAAAAAATGGGTAGAATATATGGGTGCATAACATCTTTTGATAAATACTTTGATGTTGAATATTGCAAATTTCTTGTCTACATCCAAAAGTACATATTGGTACATGAGCCAATATTTACTTTTACTGTTTGAATTTCAAAAGGAACCATTTAATTGAGCTCTACCCTGATAATTCTCTGAGAAGACTGAAAAATGTAGTAATCCACGGTGTATGGGAGAAGTGCTCTTTGATCTTATCTGGATATATATTTCTCTGTTAATATTTTTAGTGTTCACAAATATTGACAATACCATGATATTTGCATGATCATACCACAACATTTTCACATAATTACTTAAAACATCCATTTCCCTCTCAAAACATGTTTACATGTTAAGTTTATATAATTTTAAGCTTATGAAATATAGTTTTAATATATTCTTATTTTTAAGTCATTTTGTCTTTTTTTTTTTTTTGTGATGTTTACATATAATATCTTAATTAAGATCTAATAATTTGAAAATATCTCAATATTATTGCTTGCAGATAATATACTGATGACGATATTTGTGATAGTGCAGGTTTGGGAATATAAAGTTTGCAATTGAGTTCTTAAATCTAATGGAAACTCATGGTTGTATGCTGAATTCAAGAATGTATACAATGATACTCCTATCGCTAAGCATGCGAATTCGGTTGAGGTTCTGCAGTTCTTGGAAGAAATGAACAAGGCAGGTTTTGTGCCAAATGGGTTTGAGTATTCAAGTGTGGTTAATGTTCTTATTTAGGAGGGGGAGGGCAAAGGATGCTTATGATGTCTTGAATTGGATGAAATTGGAAGGCATGAAGCCTAACATTGTTTGTTACACTAGTGTTCTAAATGGACTTTTCTTGGTGAGAGATTTTCAGAGAGGTGAGGAAGTGTTTGATGAAATGCTGATCTTGGGTCTGGTTCCCGATACATTTACTTACACTGTTTATATAAATGGTCTCTGCAAACAGAATAACTTTGATGGAGCACTAAAAATGCTTGACTGTATGGAAGAAGTGGGTTGCAGGCCTGATGTGATTATTTGCAATACCCTTTTGGCAGCATTTTGTAAGGCTGTGGATATTGGGAGAGCAACAGAGCTCATGAGGAAGATGCAAAAAAGGGGTGTTGATGGGAACTTGCATACATATAGGTTTTTGATTGATGGTTTACTTTGTAAAGGTGAGACGATTGCAGCTTTTAGGGTATTGGTTGATATGCTAAATTGAGAGTTTGTTCTCAGGTCATCCACGTATTCTTCTTTAGTTTGTGGATTGTGTGATTGCCACCTCCTAAGTGAAGCGCTTCAAGTGCTAGAAGAAATGGTTAGTAGGACTGTTGCTCCAGAAGAAAGGGCATGGAAAGCTCTACTCCTAGCTTCCAAATTCAGTTTTGATTTCACCAAAACCTTGAAAAGCCTCGTATGTCAGTCAATTGATTAGATCGGATCTAGTGTTGCTTGCTCAGTAGAATTTAGCAAATGCTAGTTCTTGAAGCACACCGAGTGGGCTATTGAAGTAAGGTTTTATTTCAGCATTGTGATAGCTTTATTGCCCAGAGAAGCTTTATCATCATCTTCATCTTCATCATCAAAGCCAAAATTCCATCTATTTAGGGTGGGCTGAGAAGTTTCTTGACATCACTAATTTTGACACTTCTATCATAAATGGCACGAGAGCATCTGTAGCACCCTATTGTCTGTGTAATTGGTCCGAATCTTTTTATTTTTGTGTTTTACCATTGTAGATCATGCATTCTTGTAATGATATCAATCACTGATGACAACACTCTAATTAATCAAGCTGTTGCTGCATTTTAATAACTGAATTTCCAATCCAACAATCATCTACATCTGTGTTATGAACTCCAAAGATGAAGTTGAGTTACCATCCTCTCAGAGAGAAGGTTGATGTTCATCCCGAAGTCCTTGTTTGGCTGAACATTGGGTTTTCTCATTAAACTGATGACTTGGGAAGAACACATGTACAAAAATGACTATCCTAAATGCACTGGTTATCCCCAAGAGTACGAGGTTCCAAAAGTGTAATGAATGCACTGGTTATCCCCAAGAGTACGAGGTTCCAAAAGTGTAATGAAAAGACGTATTTCATGTCAGTAGCATGATTTGTCCTTCCCAAGTGAATCCTAGTAAGAAAGTCTTTTAAGGCTTTTGATACTTAATTTGCAATTGGAGTGATTGCTATGGATTCATCTCAGGAAGCTAGAGTGCCGAGTTCGATTCTCACTCTACTCTAAAGGGTCATTTCCTGTAGAGTTATTCGGTGAGTGTGTGTAGGGAGACTTACATACAGGGGTTTAAAAAATGTTATCGGCCGATATTTTTCTTTCTCCTCTTTATTTTTTTTTAAAAAAACTGTCCATATCGGTCGATATTTTGATATCGGCCGATATTGTGAATATCAGCCGAACCGATATGATATCGGTCGATATTCGGCTCTCCAAAATCATTTCATATCGGCCGATACGATATGTATCGATCCATATTTGTACCCCTGCTTACACATGCCTGAAGATTAGTTGGGTGCTCTAAGAGGCTTGGACACCTTGGTCATTAATTTTTTTTTTAATCTCCTCTCCTGGCTGTAAGACGCCTGCAAGAAAAATGCATCAACTGCTGTAAGCCTTAAGGCTCATATTGATACTTAATTCCATCTCCTCTCCTGAATCTCTGTTTTCCAAGACGCAAGCCATTTCCAGCCAAATCTTTATACTCAAGAGACTTCTTGATGCTGGACATTGTTAAAAAGACTGGGTTACCTAAATTGAAAATGATGTTCAATGTGCAAGAAATAATGCAAAAATGCATGTAGGTGACCTAATCATGAGATGTACCTAAATATCCATTATTCATGTGTCAGAAATTAGAAAGTAATTTACTAGTAGGCAATGGATAAAACAAATAATTTCTAGAATCACACAAGGGATCAATATGCCCTTGATAAAACTTACGCCATGCAAACATACGTCCTTCAAAGTTTTCTTGTTGTCCTACGATGTAAACCTTTAAGAAGTGCCATTAAGGTCTTGCTAACAGTTATACTAAGACTGGTCTTGCTAACAGTTATACTAAGACTTCAAACTTATAGAATTGAAATAGGTCTCTACTCTGGAGTTAAAAATTTGGCGAGTGATGCGTAGTGGTCGCTACGGCCGTTGTGCCGCAACGTTGTGTAGTGGCCTGTAGTAGCCGTTACATTGTCTCTATTCTCCAATTATTTATTTATTTATATTTTTAATTTTTTTTGAAAATTATACTAGAAAATTCTAAACTTAAAGAATATGTAATTGTATCATTAGGATGAAGTCATTTAGATATTGAAATAAATTTTTGAATCTTACAAAATTGATAATTTCAAATGATTGTAACAAATTAATGAAAAACACATTTTATCACTACATTAACATTTTTTACATTAAATAAAATTAAGAAAAACTATCACTATTATAATAATCATAAAGCATATATTTCATAAAAATAAAATTCGGATAAACAAAAAAAATACATATTCATGGAAAATAACATTTTATGACTATATTAAAAACAAAATTTTACCTTACACTTTAATTTCGGCTTTAAAATAAAAAATTACAAAACTTAAAAAAACAAATTAACTTTTCCCATTAAAATAAGTCATTTCAACAATTAAAAACAATTTTTATACTTATACTTTAAATTCAGTTTAAAATAAATAAATAACAAATGCATTAAAACTTATTTTTAAACACTAAATTGACTTAAAAAACTACACATAAACCTTTCCAAACAAAAAAAAACAGTCATTTCAACAATTAAAAACCATATTTTACCTTATACTTTAATTTTGATTTTAAAATAAAAAGAAAATAACAAATACATGAGAAGTAGTTTTTCAAGACTATATTAACTTAAAGAAAAATAAATAAATATTTCCCAAATAAAAAAATATATTTTTAACAAAATTAAACAATATTTTACCTTCTACTAAAAAATCGGTTTAAGCACAAAAAACAAAAAAAAAAACATTAACTATAATTTTTAGACAACACACTAAATTCTAAAATACCATTTAAACCATTCCAGACATAATAAGGACACTTTAATAAACTAAAATCATATTTTATTTCTAGAATTATTTCGTATTGAAATTAAAAAAAAATAGAAGTGCATCAAATATAAATTTTAGGAAATAATACCTCGAGATATGAAGGGTTCCTTCAATAATCCTAGAAATAAAATTTCTTTAACAGTAGGTCTAGCAAGGAATTTGAACTTCAATGATACGGATAGCAAATAGGTTTGTATATAAAAAATAGTTTTTGACGATTGTGGACCTCAAAACAGTCAAAGAAAATAAAAAAGGAGGGCAATCAAGCCAGCCGTGCGCATTGTGCTTACAGATAAAAAAACCCTCAAATCCCGGACGTGCATGTAGAAATCCAGGCGGAATGCGACGCACGCACCGTCTCTAAATATTCAGATACCAAGTGATTGAATAATCTTAGTTGGTCAAAATTCTATGCAATAAGTGGCTATTGATTGAATCGGATTAAGGGGGGGTCAAGAATATTGGTTTATGACCAACTTGATTGTTTTGATCAATGCATGCTGACCCAGATCAGTTTCTCAACCACTGAGTAATTTAAGCTAAGTTATAAAACTTTGGATTTGATCCCTAGAATTTTGACAATCATAAGTGACCTTCAATATATGCTGGTGCACATCTTTTTCTCAATAACTGATTTCTATCATGCAAATTGCAGCTACCACTGCTCTTGCCATTGATTAAGTTGTTAATCAGTGAGAAGGGGACAAGAGAGGAGGAAGGGAAAGCTTGGCCTCGTTTCAAATTGATCTCTTATTTCTGTGTCTGATAGCTAGCAGTCATTGGAATGCAGAGTCGCAGGCTCAACCAGTTGCACCCATGTTGTGCAGATCCTAAAACTCTAGAGCTTTGATGACCTTGTTAATATATTGGAAAATACTATTTGCTTTGGTTGTCTGTATCATTTCTGGGTCTTCTATGATTTTTTAATGATACTAATATAACACTAATGATACTAATATAACACTAATAATAGTAACAATCATATAACAATAACTGAGATTTTTCATTAGCTTGTAATAATTGTAAAAACATTTCATTAGCTTTTGCATTTGACAATTTTTCAAAAACTTTTGCACTTGTAGGGATCAAGGGTTCCAAAGAATTTTGTTATTCCAATTTGAGCTGCTTCTAGCATGTATTTCTACATCTTCTCTAGAATCCACATTTCATTTTATCAGTTGAATCTTCAAGCCCAGAATGATACTTCAACAATTGGTCCATAACTCTCTTCTCCTTCTTTCCTTTCTCATACACATTTTCGTGGCTTCACTTAACTCTACAACCAAACTGGCTTGTACAGGTTTTCTGATTCATTGGTGAATGTATTTGAGAGGGTTGATCTCTGTTTAGAGAGAATATTGAGGTCCATCTCTATTTAGACTAAATTGACCACAAACTATGGGTTTTTACGTCTGATGAATGTTAACTATCTAAAACGATCCTAACAGTTATCTTTCACAAAAGATTTGACATTTACAGAATTCAAAAATATTCTACAAAATGTATATGAAAAAATGGCTAAAACAAAAAGAATCATGACAGTTCACTAATTCAAATCAAATCTGTTCGTCATACAAAAATGGTTTATATAAAAAAAATGAAGACTCTTAACATCATTATCTTCCTTGATAGTACTATTGACTTCAACTGTATAAACTTCTCCAAACATAAGTCACATATAAAATTTTGATTTACAAATTGATAAACCATGCAGAGCTCCAACCCCTCCCAAAATAAGTATAATAATAACTAAGGAAGCTAATGTTCTTGGAATGAAGTTGGTGTAATTTTCTGACAGCAGCACTTGGATGATAATAAGCATTTCTTTCCACATCATCTCACGAATCATCTCCACCTCTAAATCCATATCAATGTCCTTGAGATCGATTGGGACCCTTGCCAATGGGTACAACTTTGGGTCATAAAGTTCTGACATGTATGGATGTTGGAGGGCTTCAACAACACTCCATAATCATTTTCACCTTCTTCAAGTTCCTCATTCTCATAAAGAACAATTTCTCCTTCTTCAATTTCTCTTTCCTCAAGTTCATCCAGTTAAAATGGGTAAGAAAATTATATTTCTTGAATGAATTGATTAATTGCTTGCAATGTAGTTACAGAGATATATGGGTAAAATACAGAAGATGGAAAGTCATATATTAGGAAACAATATTAATTTGGAATGTAACAACTCATTGACACTCCCTCTCAAGTTGGAGCATATATGTCGTCTATGCCCAACTTGCTAAGTGAGCTGTGAAAAACTCTTCCTATAACTGCTTTGGTGAGAATATCTGCAAGTTGATCTTCGGATTTAACAAATAGTACCTCAATAATCTTCGCCTCGAGTTTCTCCTTGATGAAATGTCTTTCAACTTCAACATGCTTGGTTTTATCATGTTACACTAGATTATGTGCGATGTCTATTGCAGACTTGTTATCACAATGCAGTTGTATGGCACGTTGGGGTTTGAATCCCAATTCCCCCAACAAATCCCTTATCCAAAGTAGCTCACATACTCCGTGCCCTATACTCCTATATTCTGCTTCAGCACTTGATCTTGACATCACTTTCTGCTTCTTACTTCGCTAAGAGACCAGATTGCCTCTCACAAATGTAAAGTATCCAGATGTAGATTTGCTTATCAGTAACAGAACCAGCCCAGTCTGCATCAGTGTAACCCTCAACATCTAGATGATCATGTCGTGAGAATATCAAATCTTTTCCAGGAACTGACTTCAAGTATCTCAGAATTCGAGTTACAACATTCATGTAAGCTTCACTTGGTTCATGCATGAACTGACTCACAACACTTACTGCATATGCTATATCAGGTCTGGTGTGAGCTATGTAGATTAACTTACCCACAAAGCGTTGATATCTTTCTTTGTTGGTGGGTACCTGATCAGGATATTTACCAAGTCGTTGATTCAACTCTATTGGAGTATCTGCTGGCTTGCTGACTAACATTCCAGTTTTAGTAAAGATGTCAATGATATATTTCCGTTGTGATAGAAATATTCCTTATTATAAGCGAACCACTTCAATGCCTAAGAAATACTTCAGAGCACCAAGATCATTCATTTCATACTCACTTTCCAAATGGCGCTGTAATGTTGCCTTTTCCTCTAGGTCATTCCCTATAACTACCATGTCATCAACATACACAATAAGGGCAGTGACCTTACCTTTCTTATGTTTTAGGAAAAGAGTATGATCTGAGTTACTTTGTTTGTAGCCGAAATTCTTTATTGATTTGCTAAACCTTCCAAACCATGCTTTAGGTGATTGCTTCAATCCATAAATAGACTTTCTCAATTTAACACACCATGTTATTCTGACTGAACCTCATCTTATATCCTGGAGGAGGGTCCATATAAACTTCTTCTTCTAGGTCTCCATGCAGGAAGACATTTTTTACATCAAACTGGTGTAATGGCCAGTCCAGGTTTGCTATAAGGGAAAGAAGCACTTGAATTATATTGATCTTGGCTACAGGAGCAAAGGTCTCCTCATAGTCAATCCCATAAGTTTGAGTGTAGCCTTTCGCTACTAGTCTTTCTTTGTATCGTTCAATGGTGCCGTCTGCTTTGAATTTACTGTATATATCCATCTGCAACCTACTGTTTTCTTCCCTTTAGAAAGGGTAGTCATCTCCTATGTGAAATTTTTCTAGAGGGCCTCCATTTCTTCATCATTGTTTGAGTCCACTTGGGATGATTTAGAGCTTCCTGCACATTACTTGAAATAGATATAGTGGATAATTGACATATAAATGATACACACGACGGAGACAAACTATATAGAGACACATGATTAACAATAAGGTATTTAATCTTTGCTTTAGGGCCATGGTCATATTGTTGTCTAGGGATACCTCTAGTCGTAAGAGGGGGTAATTGATAACCTGGATGACTCGACTTAGGTAAAGTGTTTGAGTTTGAGTGTTCAGTTACCTGTGGAGGATCTTCAGGACCTGATTGGATGAGAGGAGGGGGTACTATAGGAGGAGATATAGGAGGGAAAGGATCCGAATGAGTCTCTTGCTCTTGTTGCATCACTGTAGTTGGTGGGTCAGTAGTCATCATTACTTTCTTAGGTGTTGTCTGAAGCTGATTTGACACATTTTGTGAAACTTGGATGATCTGATTCTGAGTAGCTTCTGCAAAGCTAGAGCTCTCCCCTTGCAGGGGATGTTCAGAATCTTCCCCTGTGTAATAGAATTCACTCTTGTGAAAAGTAACATTTGCTGTAACGTGCAAAGTCTGAGTAGGGGGATGGAACCACTTATAACCCTTCTGAGTGACAGCATACCCCATAAAGACACAACGTAGTGCATATGGATCAAGTTTGCCACGCTGGTGTGGATATACCTGAACATAAGCAACACAGCCAAAGACACGTGGTTCGAGATTTGGTGTGGACGACATGGTGAAGAGAGTGGTTAATGTCTGAAATGGAGTCTGATACTAAAGGGGACTGAATGGTGTTCTATTGATGAGATAAGTAGCCGAACAAAGAATCTCCCCCCAAAAATGATGGGGCATATGGGCCTCAAATAAAAAGGCACGAACAACTTCAAGAATATGACGGTTCTTACGTACTGTTACACCATTCTGTTGTGGCGTATAGGCACATGTGGTTTGATGAACAACACCATTTTGGCTCAAAAAATTAAAGAGGTCATTGTTGACGTACTCTCCTCTATTGTCAGACCTAAGTGTTGTGGTTTTCTTATCAAAGTGAGTAACAACATATTGATGAAATTGCTTCAATTTCGCAGTGACTTCGCTTTTCTATTTCATGGGGAAAACCCATGTCATCCTTGTGCAATCATCTATAAATGTCACAAACCATTTAAAACCACTAATTATAGAAACTTTTGACGGGTTCTCAAACATCAGAATGGACAATCATAAAAGGCATAGAACTTTTATTCAATCTTAATGAATAAGAAATACGATAACTTTTCGCCAAAATACAAGTTTCATAATGAAAGTTTGATTCAGTAAAATGGGAAAATAAATCTAGAAATAAAAGTTCTAGATAACCAAAAGAAGCATGCCCTAATCGTCTATGCCACAACCAAATTTTCTTCATCTTGACTGACTCATCTCCTTTAACATGATATGCTTGACCCAATCTCTTACTGCAGTCTTCTGTCAAGTCCAGATAGTATAACTTTCCCCTCCTAGTACCAAATCCAATCACGGCCCTGGTGAGAAGGTCCTAAAACAGACAATACAATGGCAAAAAACACACAGTACAATTAAGGGAATCAGTGATTTGAGGAACAGATAATAAGTCATAATTGAGTGATGAGACAACCAAGACATAATCTAAACTTAATGATGATGTAAGAGATAGGATCCTTCTCCCAGAACTGGAGAGGTGGTTCCATTGGCACTGGTGACATGTGTTTGGTTTGATGGTTTGGTAGAGTGTAACCTAGTAAAACTAGATGTCATGTGATCAGTAGCGCCAGTGTCAATAATCCATGATCTATTACAAGTAATTGAAAATGTGCAAGAGGAGATACTTGAGGTAGCCAAGGCCTCGGAGCCAGATGTACCTGATGGATGTTCGGATGTAATCTCTTGGGATAACTCAGCGGATGCGACTAAGGATCTGCTCGACTCCCTCTTTCGTCCTTTGTGAACCCACCCTTCTGGATAACCAATGATCTCATAACAGCCTTTAATTGTATGATTAGTTAAACCATATTTTGTACACTTCATTGGAGGCCGGTTACGAATAGAGTCGAAGTTCAAAGTGGGTGGCCGAGATGACTTGAACCTTGCGGTAGCTAAGGCTGTAACATCGGATGTGACACCAGCTTCAGACATGGTTCCCTGTCGATTACTCTCTCTTTTAATATGTGCATATACTGCCTCAAGTTCAGGTTTAGGTTCCATCCTCAAAATCTCTCCTCCAATTTGATCAAAGTTCTTGTCCAAACTTGTAAGGAAAATATAAACTCGGAGACGGTCAATCTCCTTGTGTCTAGTTTCAATGTCGGCCGGATGCTGCATATGGCTTGGGCATAATTGATCAAGCTCCTGAAATATCTCAGTGAGCTCACTGTAGTATGCGGCAACAAGCGCTCCATTTTGTGTCGTCTTGAATGACCTTCTATGTAGGTTGAAAATCTTCACCTCATTGGACCCATCAGAGTATGTTGTCTTGATTGCATCCCAGACCTGCTATGTTATGTCATAACGGATAAACCGTTTCATCAGCTCATTTGACACATCCTTTTCATCCAGTTTCAAATATAAGCCGAGTTGATGCAAAGGATTTTTTCCGGTTGGAGAAGAAGCGAGCATCTCTAACTCCCTCATATATGAGGAGTACTCGTTGTGTTCGAAGGTCCTTTCCACTGGCCAAATAAGCAAAAAATATTGGTAAGAAGCAATAATTGAGAAATAAATAAAAGAACCGGCACTCATAGGCTACGCAACATGGATTCAAATGCTTTAAAAAATATGTAATTAGGTACCGACATCTTAATGATGGAAAAATCATTCTAGTTGAAGTGGCTTTCATCATGGAATTAAACAACGTCAAAGCTCAAGAGGCACATGTCATCATACTAAACAATGTCAACACTCAAGAGGCAAGTCTCACCACACATGCAAGTGAATCATGCCTCATATCATGAATCAATCCAATGATGAATATACAAAATAAAAATTATACTCAGGTCCACCACATAAAAAAGAAGGCAATCAAACGAGACAATTTACCTGCATAAGAGTTATGGTCCATAAGAAATAAAAATGAATAACATTTAAGCGAAGTTTGTAGGAACAACCCAAAAATAACCTAGACCCTTCAAGCCCTCCTCCATGAAATTTCTAAAGTGCCCAAGATTCTATCATAAGAAATATTTACAATTGGATTTGATCTCCTAAATTTAGATTCATATGATCACCCACTTGGGAAGGCAATAATTTTCCACTCAGAGGTACTTATATCATCCCCAATCCATAATGAGATATTTGTCAATTGGATTTGATTGTTGAAGTTAGACATACAATTATCCACACAATGATAAGACCTTACTATGAAAAGCATGCTTACTTTTAGCAAAGCCAAACGTGCTGCTTCTCTCTCGAGTTCTCGCTTCCGTTTGGCTTCTAGTGCTTCTGCTTACCTTACAGCTTCGGCTTCCGCATTCAGTCGTGCACTCTCTGGTTAAATAACAAAAAGAAAAGTTATAATGCCATCATACATGATGGATATTGTGGGATAATTGATGGTTACCCATTGTAATGTGCATTTAAGGCAACAAACAGATATCACATATTGCATTGAATATTGTGTTGCCTTTCCTATCCACCATCAATAAGGCACATGCCTAGCCACCATCAACACACACTAGCATGCAGACACAAGAGCATACACAAAGAGAGAGACTACCATGCAGATACACAAACCCAAAGAGAGAGAGAGAAAGAGAGAGGAATTTGAACATTTCCTATGTTGTGTTTCAAGCTCCACCCTTGCCTGCTTTAATTTATTTGGGCTCCAATTTTCACCCTGCATACATTAAAAAAATTGTAACCAATAATAATTTAAGCACATAAAAATAGGCATATATTCTACATTCAATAAAACCAAGAGGATTTGTAACCAACCAGGCCAAGGGTCTTTTCTTGAGCCTTAAGAATGGTATCAGCAAAGCGGCTCCTCAATAGTGCTGCACAATGAAGCTTCTTGACCTGACTCTCAGATGTAGCATTATCCCCTAATAACAATCATAATGAGCAAGTTAGGTGGTATACTCAAATTAAATGCTTTAGCACCAAGACCTAAAATCAAATGCTTCAAAATAAATAAACCAAGGTGCTTACCCTTTTACAACACTTAAAAAAACTATTTTTACTTTCTTTTATAAAATTTCAGATCAAAGCCAAATTTAAATCCACATGTTTAAATCCAAGAACATAGGACAAATGCAGGAAAAAACAATTTATTATAAACAAACAATTATATGGCTCATAAGGTCTGGGAGATAGATCATCAATGGTTTCAAGAATAGATGGAAATTTATACAAATTATTAAATATCATCAACATCATAATAAACATTACAAACTATAGATTTTGTGAATAATAAACATTAGAAAACTATAGATAATGCATGTGAATAATGTTATTTAAATATAAAATACACAATAGGGTATAGGAGAAAAATGGAGTTTTAACTTAATCCCAAATTGTAAGGGGCCCAAAGACAGAGACCAGGACTGTAATGCCAATACTAGGGCTGCAACTCGGGTCGGGTGGGTCAGGTTCCTTAAAACCCAACTCGCCCCAAGTTGATATATATGGAACTTGACCCGACCCGACCCGAATTCTCAACCCGAACTTCACAGCCTGACCCAACCCGAATTCTAACCCGAATCGACCCGAATTCTGACCCGACCCGCATTCTGAACCCATTTAACCTTGATTTTAGCCAGGCCGGGCAGGCTGGGTCGGGTTGTGTCGGGTCAGGTTAGGTAAACTTGTAAAATCCTCAACCCGACCCGACCCGAATTTCATGCGAGTTTTTATCTTTTCAACCCGATCTGACCCACTGACCCCAAATTCTCAACCTGACCCGGATGATTTCTCCTCAGGTCATGCGGATCGGGCCAAAACCTGACTCGAGTTGCAGCCCTAGCCAATACCCAAGCAATTCCCCTAAATCGGGGTCTTTGAGTCCCTATTTCTAAATATGGAAGAATTGTTACCATACTTTTACGGATATTGAAAGAATAAAAATAAATAAAGTTTTACAATGCAAACTGAATAACTTCATCCAAATAATATACTGATGCGAATAACAAAATAGGGCATGAAAAAAAAAACAAATAATTAAGTAAAATAGGGTTGAAGATGAAGGGCCAAAAACTGATAACACCATAAAGAATGCAAATGCCGTCTAACCATTAATTAATTAATTGACGTCCTCTCTCTCTATGTGTCTCTTGTACACTAAGGCTGCGTTTGGATGGGGGGTAAGAGGGGGTAACCCCCCATTACCCCTTGTTACCCTCGTTTGGTAACAAGCGGGTAAGGGTAAATTTTTACCCCTCTGATGAGCATTTTGAATACCCCCATGAGGCTTGGGATATTAAAAAATGAATACCCCTCCTTACCCTCTCTTTTGCTCTTTCATGAAAATTCTTTTTTTTTTACATTTCATTTATTTATTTATTTTGGTGAGTACTTGGCTTTTATTTTTTTTTAAAAAACATCCCATTATTTCTATTTAATAAATTTCATATCACCAAATAATAAATTATATTTTTTAGAAGAGATATATAGAATTTTTTATTCATTCATTGAAATTTAAAATAATAATAGTGGTTTTTTATTTATTTTTTATTTTTTAAGGAAACCATTCCCCTATTTATCCTGTGCGTTCCTTTATTTTTCAATTATATATTATATAATTGAAAAATTAATAGATTTCAAATAATTAGCAATTTATTTTTTATATTATATAGATTTTCAACATGATGCATTTGGATGAGGGGTAATTTTTTATAGGAGTTACCCCAGGTTACCCTTGAGTAGGGGTAATTAGAAGTATGGATCACCTGACGTATTAACAATTTTAAAATAATAAATATTTTATTTAATCCATATAATATAAAAATAAAAATAAAATTTTCTGAAACGTATTTGTCAAAATGTTCTATTTTTAAGGGGTGATTCTGTCGAAATTTCGATAAGGTTTCAAAACTCTTAAAAAGTTTGAAGTTTTCATGAAAATCTCTTTTAGAGTAATTAACAATTTATTCTGCTAAAAGACTATTTTTAAAATGTGTCAACATTTTCAACGTGATGCATTTGGGTAAGGGGTAAATTTTTACAGAGGTTACCCTTGAGTAGGGGTAATTGTAAGTAAGGGTAAACTGACATATTAATAATTTTATGAGAATTAATAATTTTATTAAATCTATATATAATATAAACAAAATTTGCAACATTTTCAACGTGATGCATTTGGGTGAGGGGTAAATTTTTACAGGGGTTACCCTTGAGTAGGGGTAATTGTAAGTAGGGGTAAACTGACATATTAACAATTTTGAGAATTAATAATTTTATTAAATCTATATAATATAAAAATAAAATTCTGCAATATTTTCAACGTGATGCATTTGAGTGGGGCAAATTTTTATAAGGGTTACCCTTGAGTAGGGATAATTGTAAGTAAGGGTAAACTAATATATTAACAATTTTATGAGAATTAATAATTTTATTAAATCTATATAATATAAAAATAAAATTCTACAGCAATTTCAACGTGATGCATTTGGGTGAGGGGTAAATTTTTAGAGGGGTTACCCTTAAGTAGGGGTAATTGTAAGTAGGGGTAAATTGACACGTTAACAATTTTATGAGAATTAATTATTTTATTAAATCTATATAATATAAAAATAAAATTCTGCAACATTTTCAAGGTGATGCATTTGGATGAGGGTAAATTTTTAAAGGGATGACCCTTGAGTAGGGGTAATTGTAAGTAGGGATAAACTGACATATTAACAATTTTATGAGAATTAATAATTTTATTAAATCTATATAATATAAAAATAAAATTATACAATATTTTCAACGTGATACATTTGGGTGAGGGCTAAATTTTTACAGGGGTTACCCTTGAGTATGGTAATTGTAAGTAGGGGTAAACTGACATATTAACAATTTTATGAGAATTAATAATAGCTATATAATATAAAAATAAAATTCTGCAACATTTTCAACGTGATGCATTTGGGTGAGGGTTAAATTTTTATAGGGGTTATCCTTGAGTATGGGTAATTGTAAGTAGGGGTAAACTGACATATTAACAATTTTATGAGAATTAATAATTTTATTAAATCTATATAATATAAAAATAAAATTCTGAAATATTTTGAACGTGATGCATTTCGGTGAGGGGTGAATTTTTACAGGGGTTACCTTTGAATAAGGGTAATTGTAAGCAGAGATAATCAGACTTATTAACAATTTTATGAGAATTAATATGTTTTATTAAATCTATATAATATAAAAAATAAAAGTAAAATTTTATTAAACATATTTGTCAAAATGTCCTATGTTTAAGGAGTTCAGCCTGTGATAATTTTTAATATTAATTTTATATTTGTTATGATTTATTAAACTATTATAATAGTTTATTATATTATATATTTCATGTTACCAATGAACAAATTATATTTTTTTATGAAGAGATATGTTGATTTTTTTTATTCATTTATTGAGATTTAAAATAATAATATCTATTTTTTTCTTTATTTATTTTTTACCGTTAGAATGTAAGTGTTCATTTTAAATTATAATTATAAAAAAGAATCTATAAGAATTAAATAATATTAGAATTACTTAATGAATATTATTTAATAATTATATTTTATAAAATTTCTCATAAAATTATTAATATATCAGGTTTTACCTCTGCTAATAGGTACCAAACAACATTTTTTACCATTAGGGTAAGTTCTTACTTTACCACTGCAATTACCAAATAAGATAAAGATAACCCTTTTTAAAGGTGACCCGTACTCAAGGATGACCCCTACTTAGGATAACCCCTATAAAAATCCCATCCAAACGCAACCTAAGTTTCACAATGTTGAATTAAATTTTAATGTCGTGATCATGTTTATAACAAAAATTTCACAAAAGGTATGCATAAGAAAATATATAGAAAACAAGCTATAACACTGAGTGAGTGAATGAGACTTGGAAAGAAGGAACTGTTTTATAAAACTGAGAGTCGGGAGAGAGGAAGTAGCGTCTTCCAAGCTCCCGCTGTAAACATTTTAATTTTTATTTATAACATCAATATATAATGTATTGAATCGGTATCCTATTTATAAAACACAAAATTAAAAAAAATATAGTCACAACTTGAATAATAGTGATATACATACCTAAAAACTACCTTAAACGTTAAAATTCTCCAATCCAATGTTAAAAATCCTATTTTCTCTTTTATATTTATTTTTACCCAAATTTCTCTTTTTCAGTTGTTGATATGACCAAATGAAATCAAATCCTTATAATTCATCATATCCATTTATAAATTTATAGTTTTAGAATTTTTTTTTACAAATTTTCTTTACTTTTCAAGTTATCAAAACCAATCGTAAAGCCCCATTTATAGTTTTAACTATTTTTTACTCCAAATTTTTCATAGCTATTGATGTGACCATTAGCGTGAGAAATCAATCAATTCACAAAATCCAATCCTACAAACTATTTTTCAATTTTTAATCATACATAAATAAATTTAGAATTAGGTCAAATCCTTCAAAGTAATAGAAACCAATTATTAAAATTTTTCAATTTTCAAACAAATTTTGATGAACTTTTCTACTATTATAAAAACATAAAATAAAATCATAAGATTCCAATAAATGAACAATCAAAATTTATTTGACGATCACACTAAACCATCTCGCTTGTACTAAGATTGACCTGTAAGAAAAAAAATTTAAATCTACTTGATAGCCAGGTACAGATAAAGATTTAGAGTCTAAATATTTTAACCCATATGTGAAACTAGGACTTGCATCATGGATCCATTTTGTATTAAGTCTTGGACTTGGATATTACTTAAGTCTTAAGGATCAAAGTCAGATTTAGATCCCAATTCAGATCATGCATCTATAATGTGAATCCAAATACATAGCTTACTCAAATTCAATCCCTCTGATTTTGGAGAAAACTTGAAGCAAACTTAGTCTCTTCCTGAATCAAATGTCTCACCTTATAATCATCGGACTTACAACAGATTTGCATATGCATGCAGTTCCAGAATGCATCACTCGAAAAATCGACTATAAATTGTTTCATTCTTCAGTAAAATAATATCTAATGTTGACGTGTGTTAGGGCCGAATCAGGCAGTCGAAGAGCCCTCAACAATCCTTGACTCATTCAGACATCAACTCATATAACAAATCTCAGTCACTAAAGAGACGTCCGATAAATCCCTGAGAAGAGATGATATCTTCACTGCTGCAGAATATATGCATTCCAAGTATCTGTAAAACTCAGATAGCTGCTGCCAGTTCATTTCATAAGGATCATGCTTCAGCAGGTTATGTTTCGGGCATGTTCTAGTTTTAGGGTTTGCAATGCAAGGGGGATAAAAAAGAATTTTCGTGACCTAAACCGCCAGAAAGTTTCAAAAGATTTCTGAAAAAGGGATTGACCATCCACATACAAAATGCATGAAACTTGATATATATATATATATATATATATATATATATATATATATATATATATACACACACGAAAGCACCATATAAAATATAGGTTCATAAAATGAAAAAGTCATCATAATTACAAAATTCAAGGGAAAAGAGAACTAGAAATGAGAATTTATCTAATCCATGCGGAATCATAACCCAACATAGGGCAGACATGGTTTAACAGGCAGACAAAGGACGAGTAAAATTGTGCAATCATTTGTACTGTCTGAAAGTCAGATTTAGACGTCCAGGACGGAGATGTGTTTCGTCGCTCAAAAATATGGGAGCAGAATTTGGGATAATGCGAGGCACTCCATGAAAAATATGCCTTGATTTACCACCAAATATCAAGAGATCACCTGAACCCAGTACAACTTTCTGTGCTTTACCTGGGTCTTTATCAGATCCATATAAGAAATCTGCCGAGTAGCCAATGGAGAAGGAAACTACTGGTAGTCCTTTGAGAAGGCTATCTTGGGTCTCATCTCGATCCTGCATGAATATAGAGAACAGAACCTGTTATATAGATACACCAAAGGCAAGTAGAGACTGATGAACAAATATGGATACCAATATATACCGGTTCCACTGTTCCAGAGATAGAGATAGGGATGGCAGGGTGAATTGACTTAACAGGTCAATAACATCTACAAACCTGACCTAGCCTGAACTAATTTCACTCAATATACCAATCTGGCTTAACAGGTCAATAACATCTACCTAACCTGACCTAGCCTGAACTAATTTCACTCAATGTATACCAATCTTGGATCAGTGAAGGCCTTTTCTGTGATAAAGAATGGGGTGTTGACTACAAGAAGGTTAATTATAGTTTTTTCCCAATACCAATAATGCCCCAACATGCCTTATTTGAGGTACCTCCATATGAGCCTACATGGACCCCTTTGAATTGGTTCATTTGAAAGGTCTACTAGAATAAAAAGCCCATGAGAAATCACTTTGATAAGATAAAGCCATTTTTTAAGGTCCCAAAAATTCAATTTTATCCAACGGTGTAAGCTTCAGAGTGGTATCAACAGTCCATCAAAGTTGAATGGAGTTGGATAAGGATCGAATTCACATGGGGTAAGTGACTATAAGGTGGGAAGGGTTGTTATTAGGGCCAAGGTCGGCTCCATAAGACCATCACCCCATCCAAGCTTCATGAGGTGACCACCTTAGGAAAAACTATAGAATTTCTCATATACATCCAAGTATCACAGCAATGTGTACTTTTCGTATGAGCACTCTAATTATCTCTCTACCTTGACAAATGCTTGACAAATGTTGTAAGTCATGAGATGGGTGTCTGTGTGTGTAGAAATGATGATCCCAACACCCCTCCTTAAGCTAAAATCTTTACAATCTCACCAATGTAGAGCTCGCCAATGGTAATGGTGATCAGTCCAATTGAAAGGTCTAAGGTTGAACTTCCGGTCAACAAAAAATCAACCACATTGATTAATCAAGCCTTGTTTTTTAAGCCCTACAAAAATTGATTACCTTTTTAACCCCTAAATTTCTATGGTTTTAGAAACCATGACTTCATAGATCCAATGAAGTAGCTTTCTGGAAGGCTACAAATCCAAGCTTCACTTCTCAAATGGGCCCATCATCTTCACCATTGTAGGCCCCACATACATACGTGGACTCGAAACGACTGCATCTTAGGACAGGTGCTGAGAATCATCTTACTGGATTCGGAAAAAAGTTGACCTATGCCATTCTTTTTAAGCTTTCTTACTATTAATATTCTATGCATTTAAAATGTAATAAGACTTTCAATTCGATCAGGTTCTAGGGCAGTGGTGATTTCTCTAGGAAGGCTGACAATTTATCATGGGCTAGGCTCCAATTGAGCTGGTTGAGATGGATAAGAGACCACATGGATGTTAAGATATAAGACAAACTCAACATAGCTTTGTGGGATGGGCTATCAGTGGCTCATAATAACCAACATTTCACGGTCTGCGACCTATCAGATTTATCCTTCTTTTTTCTTAAAAAAAAAGGCCAGGACAATCAGATGGGGATAAAACTTACTCATCATGTATACTTACAATCTTTCTACAAATCCCAACCAAATCCACGCTCCAGTCAGAAAAACAATAAACAGCCACCCACCCTACCTATAGTGTTTTTTTGTACTCCTAATTGTATAGTTTTAAATTGCAAAATCTGTTGAAAACAATTCCATTCTCCATTTAACAGTTGCTTAGCCACAGAAAAAGTAAAAGGAAAAAGGTGAACAAATTATATTTCAAAAACATGCATAGTGGGCAACCATATTTTGTGAGAAGAGCACAGCACGTGGAAGCCTTAATAAAAAAATGCTTAATCTCAATCAAAGAAGTAAAAACCTTTTAAAGCAAAAAGAAAGTCCTACCACTAAGTTTGTTTATTGATTTACCTGATGGAGTCCAAGTTTCCCTTTTTCTGCATAGAAATTGACAATACAAATATCTGGTGTCATGGCTGGAAGCACAGCCTCTACCGGTTCTCTACAGTTTTTCTTTAAGTAAATATGGCAATCCTTGATTGCCCTCTCAACAAGTCCCTTGAAGACATCTGGGATTGCAGGAGGCTTTACACCATCTATTGAACGTACATCATCATACTTACTTGTTTGTGGATCCCAATTTTTACCAAGGCACATCATCCACAAACGCAATTTTGCACCATCAGAATAACCTGGTCGATAGAAACCTCCTGGACCCATACCAAGTTGACGGCACACACTGACAATTTCAACCTAAAACAGAGTACAACTGATGAAATTCTCATATCAACAGAAAGAAACAATAGATGCAAAAAAACATTTAGAGATGAGCTTTAGCCTTTACAAGCACTCAAGTATGCAGATTTGAAAAAAAACACAAAACCTTCATGCTGTGACAAGACAAAGGATTCAATAAAGACTGTGATTTTGATTTTATTCTTGGATTTAGAAATGTTCAGTGATTTCAGATAACCTCAAGATACTAATTATTTTTGTAAAATTGGGATAGACTCTAGAAAATAACAAAAAATTCATCAAATCAAAGAAATTCAGAAAATTTTAATTTCCAAAGTCCACCTAGAATAACAATTTTTTTTTTTGGCAATTTTCCTTCGAGTGTTCATTTTCCTTTCCCTGAGCGAATGCTCTCCTAAAAACAATGAGAAAATTGACTTTTCAAGAAATAAATAACCACCCTTGGGTACATTGGAAACCACTTCTCTAGGAAATGTGATGCAGAGCAGCCCAGCTGGGCCTGGGCCCAGTTTCGAGCCAGGCCCAGTCACCACTTAATGTTGTAGGGTCTTTATAACCTTACTCAAAGAAGGCATACGATGGACAAAAAAAGACTGAGAAATACGAATGCTCCTCCACGAACCTGCCCATGGTGTGATTTCTCCTTGAGGGTTTGGTGTGAAGCCAACTTCTTTCTCCCTTCTCCTTTCCACATGTTCTTCAGGTATTCTTCTTCTACTTCTTGTCTCTTCTTCTTCTCTTCTTTTACTATCTCTTTTCTTCTATCTTCTTCTTTCTCTCTTCTTCCTTCTCTTTTTCTTTATTCTACTTTCTCCCATAACCGTGACCAAAATCTCATACCATCAGTTTCACCCCTCCCTAAAACCCATCCCAACACTTTCGCCCAAAACCCTTCCCTAAGTGTTGCTACCTTCCATATCCCCTCCCCCCGTTGGTGTCGCCTCCCCCTAATCTCTCTCATACTGCCTTCCTAATTGCTACCCAAGCTTCACCCCACCTCTGTAACCCTTTCCTTTACCTCATCCTGCCCCAAAACCCCTTCCTGAGATTCACCTCCCTCCCAGAGACTTCCTAAACCCTTCTGCTGCCATTCCCAAATTTCCCCTTTCTTGCTGCTGTAGCCCCTTAGTCCCCCCCTACCTGCGTCGCCTCCCTCCCTAGTGACCTTTACCCTTGTCACCCCACCTGCTACACCCCCATACGACTTCTGCCCCACCTGCTACACCCCCATACGACTTCTGCCCCCACCTGCTACAGCTCCATACTCTTTCGCCAGCCCCTTCCCTAGCCTCTGCTAGCGTGCTCGCCTCCTTCCTAAGCCCAAAACTGTTGCCGTGTCCCCTCTAATCCACCCCCTTCTTGCTGTTAGCTCCCATTAACCCTCCCAGATTTGCCGTAAACCCAGAACTCTCTTTTCTTGTTCACCGTAAATCCATAGTCCCTTTTCCACATCCATCGCCCATTCCTTTCTTTCCCAGTGAACCATTATCTTACCCCTTTCTTATTATTCCAAACCATATGTTATTAAATTCCAATACATCCCACCTTTGACTAGTAACCCATTTAATACATTGCCTTTTGGACCCCTTTACTCCCATTAAACCACATTAAATTTTAGTATTTGCATGTTTATTTGTGGTAATCTTATATTAATTAATTGCACTAGTTAATTGATTATTTAATTTCAGTCCATTTTATATTTAGGGTGCATTATTTTTCATCCTTTTTAATTTTAGGCAACCACATTAGGCATTTAGGGTCACCCTATCATCTTTTACCTGCATCAAAATGTATGGTAAATAAATTCACCCCTTCTCTCATGTCTATATAATAGTGGTAGTTAGTAAATATCCAAGCAACAACCAAGCAAAACAGTTCTGAGTGTTGAAATTTGACGCTCATCCAATAGAAGATCTTAAAACAATTCATTGTTCTGAATATTGCATCGCAAACCATCTTTCCCATCAGAGAGATCATATAGAACTATACATGGTCTTCTACAAATGACTAAATAGTGAAGATCAAGAAACCTCCATTTTACCAATGACATAACTGATGGGGCCATCAAAAGCCCACTCAAATCAAGTGAAGATAATGGGGCTCTTTGGCGTGAAAGTGATGAATTTAAATTCCAAATTGATGCAAAGATTGATGGTGGTAAGAGAGGATCTAAAGAGCTTTCTAATGGACCCCGTTTCATCAAATTCCAAGCCCATAATTACATGGTATTTTGGGCCATAAAATCCTATGTTTTGAAACCCATTTGCTGCACACAAGGGAGGATTACGAATTCCACATCATTGCTTTGGGACCACAAGATAGGATTTGGAAATCGTCAGAATAGCAATGAATCCTAGCTTGGGTGTATCGACTGTTTTGGAGCACAAAAAGACAGCAATTTTTCAAATTCATAGCTGATATTCAACACCAAATTTGCCTAAGGTTAATTTAGATCTATGATGTATTTCTTTGGTTTTTAAAAGGACACGAATGATGTAACAAGTCCACATGGAAATCAGCCATTGGTGGAAGCCTAGGATAGCAAATAAACTAGAATGGAATGGGCTTGGGCGTGTATGGCTCAATGGCGAAGACTTGTAATTTTTAATATTAGTTTTCCTAACTCTTAGTTGCTTGAAAACATATAAATACATGCTATGGGCGACCAATGTAAGCACAAGTTGTGATTTCAAATTTCGAAGCTTTGGTAGCTTGTGAATTCTATCCTAATGTGGTGCATTGTCACAAATACCATTCTCGGAATATTAACGGCAATTATTAATATCGGGATATTTTCAAATTCCCAGATTTTTAACGAGAAAATCTTGCGGAAAATATAAATATTTAAAAGATAATAAAAATAAATATAATAAATAAATAATATACCAAACAAGAGAGAACTTATTATTTGACATGAAAGCATAGGTTCAATTTAACATAGAAGATTCCATCTGTAGAAGATCGTTGCAATATGAGCATATCTGTAGCAATAAAAGGTTTCAAGTGAAACTGCTTTGGGTAGGTAATGAGACTTGGTTGTAGATGATTCTGAACATTTCATGAAGTTAGTGCCCCAGCTTACCGAGTCACCTATTTGTCAATTTCATGACTTAGGTGAAGCATTGTCTCTGAAGTTTGAAGCAATGATCAAGGCTCAAGTGATGAAGATTGAATCAAGAACTCAAACATTGGATGATCAAGTGTGGATTCATCATCACTATGTATGACACTCACAAAAGTATTTAGCTATAGATGACTATAGGTGGTACCCACACCTTAAGAGGACCATTCCTAGGCTTAGTTGAATAAATGGTAAAATCATTAAAAAAGTCTACAAAGGAAGCTTGACAGTGAATTGGAACCCAACTTAAAAATATGTATTTGGTTTCACTATCAGCTCGACCAGTTGTTCTCACGACCCCTCGGTGGAGACATAATCAACCCATCGTGGTCAAAGACTGGTCTGCCAGATTGACAAAGGTTCTGGATCATAGAGGTGTCATTTTGGGTGTGCCTCTGATCGAAAGTCCAGTATGCATCAACCCCTCGGTGAAAGGCTGAAACGACCCCTCGATCAAGATCTTGAGTTCTAGAATCTTTGAACTCATGTGCACTCTCGAATAAACAGACATATCGGCAACTAAAAACCGATCGAGAGTGCCAGGACCGATCCCTCGGTAAAGGGTGACAGGTCTTTCTGGGTAACAAGTTTCAAGAGTTGAAACTACTGTCAAGCATGCTTTGCACCAAAACAAGTCTCTCGTATGGACCAACCTCTCGGTACTATAACTGTCGACCCGTCATCGACACCGACATGCCGACCGAGAAAGAATTATACCGTTGGGAGTGCATCTAATGCGCAATGGTCGGGTTGTTGAACGGTAATATTTTTTAGTCACCGACCCTCGGTGCGCCCAACCTGTCGGTACATAACCGTTGCTGAAATTGGTTGCCGTGTCTATAAAAACCAATCTTTGTACAACCAGTTGAGATCCTTTGGCAAATCAGTTGGACCCTCATTATTATCAATGAGCTTAAACAAGGGTCAACAGAAGGATCACTCATCTCTCCATGCACTACACTTGGTGAATCAAACATCCAATCTTCTTGATTGTGATTAAGAGAGAGAGAGAGAGAGAGAGAGAGAGAGAGAAATATAGATCTAGGAATCCATTGGCACATCTAAATCCTACAGACCTCCCATTGATTGTGATTGAGCATACACAAGGCACATCTTCGACAACGTCGACATCACATTGGGAGAGCATCCTCAAGAAGCATACATCTATAGAGCTCATACAAAGGAAAGTGTTTCTTAGTGATTTTACTTTATAAATCATCTTCTGAAGTGGACTAAGGCAAGGAAGCTACTTTATAAATCATCTTGTGAAGTGGACTAAGGCAAGGAAGCCGGAACCACTATAAAAAATAGAGGGATAAGGAAGTAGACCTTAGGTTGGTCGAACCTTTCAAAATCTAGGAAAGTGGATTAAGGGGGATTTGCTCCGGAACCACTATAAAAAACTCTAGAGCGTCGTCTCTGGCACAGTGGTGGGTGGAATTCCCAGCCGATTGAGTGAGGTAAAATTCCTACTCTAATTGTGAGGGTTTAAGTCCCCACATAGTGAATTCGGAATAACCCAACGTTGGGTGAGTCCTTAGAGTGGATGTAGGTTGTTTAACCGAACCACTATAAATTGGTCTTGTGCGTGTTGATCTTTACTTGTGTGATTGTTCTTATAATTGTGCACACTTTTGATCGCACAACCCATCTCTCGTGATCTGAGAGAGAGCAGCGAGAGAAAAGCGACCGACGAGAGAGAAAAGATGGTGATGGCTGAGGCTGAGCGAGAAGTAAGAGACTTAGAGAAGCAAAAAACCAATCGAAAAAATAGCAGTCGAAAGTCTGGAAACTTCTGAACGAAAACCCTAAGTGAAATGGGGTTTTTTAAGTTTAGTCTTTCCGTCCGTACGTGCGGCATGCGTTTCTTCTCACCCTCTCGTGCGAAACTGCCATCAACGAATGGGATGGGAGTGTTTTGTGGGAAAATACTTTACCATTTCTCACGTTAAAAATGTGTTTTTAACGCTAAATTCCCGATATTAACGGCAGTGGCGTTAAAAACGTGTTTTTTAACGCGGTAACGTTATTCTTCTGATATTTTCATGGTAAAAATGAAAAATACCGACGGTATTTGTTACAATGGTGTGGTCGTCTTTGAAATTCTTTTGAATTTAATTTTCCTTTGTGTAGAGTTAATTTTTATCTAAGTTATTGGGTTTGATTGATTGCATGGTGAATTAGAATGTTCACATAACTTGTATCTACTGATATTAGATTGAAATTGGATTCCACAATCCAAATTACAATCCATTAGAAGGCTCATTGATGTTCAATTCGAATTCAAATTCATGCATGCATTAGTTTGGTGAATTGCATTTAAATTTGATTGTTAACTAATTGCATTCTAATCTTCGCATTCGAATTTACTATTCCACATAAAAATTGATTTCAATGAACACCTAATTTCATTGGCAAATTTGTTCATAACAAATTATCCTAACTAAACTATAGCCATCTCTCTCTTTCTTAAGTGGGAGTGAGAGTTGGGATTTTTGGGGTTTGAATTATTAAAGTCCTAGATTCAGATCTGAGGATTTTGAATCTACAAACTATCTTATGTTGGTGGTTCAAGGAAGAGTGCGGGAACATCACCTTCATCAGTTGGTGATCAAATTTCTTGCAGTTATGACCGTAGGCGTCATCACTAACTTTCCTAAGCTTAGTCATAAGTAGCATTAATGCAGCTAATTCCATTTTACAGTTTTTGGCTTTTGTATGTTTATCTACTTGGCATAAAGCAAATTGGATTTTATAATACCATATTTTCAACATAGCCATTGTCTAATTACCCTTTTAAAATACTAGATTCTTGAAACCCTGCAAATGTTGTGCTTCAATACACTCAGTTGAACAAAAATTTGGTCCAACAGTTTGTCACCAAGACCTTTTGTCTAAAATATGGCCAAGTTGCACTCACAAACATCAACATCAGTAAACTAAGGAATTGAACTTCAGTTTGCGTGAGCAGGCACACACACAACGTTCTCAAGACAGCAACAATAAACAGGAACAATACCCAATTATATTTGTGCATCCTGTTGATGAAAAAAACTGTGTGTTGCAATATAAAAGTATCCTCCAAGAGGACAATCTAGGGTAACTTGCATGGAGAAAGAAGAAATGCAAGCAAACTCACTACTACTTGGCAACTCGTAAGTTAAAACAACTAAAGAAAGCTCAAACCTATTTCATATAGGAAGTGGGACAAGAGCTGAATGAGTCAAATTTTGTGAAGGATTGACATATATATGTTCATTCATTCGAATGAACACTCGTTAGAAGGAATGGAAATTACACTAAGGTGTTTATTCAGATATGTATATTCATTCGAACGAACTGAGAATGAACTGAAGTTCATTCGAATGAATTTATATGCGGGGGTAAAATGGTAACTTCATCCAAAAATTTGAAAACGGATGTGTAAAGGCAGATTTTCCAGGTGTCTATATGGCTCCTCTAACATTCATTTCCATTTGGTAAATATAATAAAAATAACATGCTAACCAAGAATCTTAAGCACAATAAGAACAAAATGAGCCTATCAATAAATGGGAACTTTTTATACAGTTAGGTACATGCTGAAACCAGAATAAGCAAACAGTAATAAAAATAAAACAGTAAATTTACTGATAGAACTAACTTCCAATATAAGTAGTTACTGCATGAAGTTGTACAAAGTGAAAAATCAACAACAATTGATGTAGCTCAGAAAAAAACTTAACGAACAAGTTAAAATTTGGAACTAGAAGTGCATCTATGCATGTGTGAGTGAGATGAGAGTGAGGCAACTGCAAGATAATACAAATTTATTATATCGTGATAGAATATTAGAGAGTGAAGTAGCTGAAAGTAACACAATTTACTAATAAACTAATAGCATGAATACCACTTAGAGGAACTGCAAAATAAAGCTCTAAGGATCCATGAACAAGAAATAAAGAATCAAATGGTGCAGATGAGGTTAAAAAGAAAAAACAGGCAAAAATTAATACATACACACCTGATCACAATCCTTGAGATACTTTCTTATAAGAATCATTCCAGGCCCCAACTCAAGGTACTCTTGACTGTTACTCAATTTTTTTTCTTTATTTCTTAAATGAAGAGGGGGACGTAATTTTATTGGACCGTTCTTTTCAACGGGGCAGCAAATGTCAAAAGAGGAAACATCAGAACGCTCATTATCTTGTCGTCGCAATGCACTCTCACTCAACGCCACACCTTGAAGAACCCCTTCAACAGACCTATTCATGTCTTCACAAGCACAATCATCTGAATATGTTCCATCTTTTTGGTCCATAGAACCCTCAAGATGCAAGAGCTTTTCATTTGGTTTTACATTTCTTTCTGCCGAGCTTATACATTCTGTTTGTGTTTCAAAAGAGGAAACATCAGAACGCTCATTATCTTGTTGTCGCAATGCACTCTCACTCAACGCCACACCTTGAGGGACCCCTTCAACAGACCTATTCATGTCTTCACAAGCACAATCATCTGAATATGTTCCATCTTTTTGGTCCATAGAACCCTCAAGATGCAAGAGCTTTTCATTTGGTTTTACATTTCTTTCTGCTGAGCTTATACATTCTGTTTGTGTTTCAATTTTCCTCCATGTCCCCCTTCCATGGGACCTTTGTTTGGATGAGGAACCACGAAAAGAAGAGTGTCTGCTACCTTGAACACCAGAAGAAACTGAAGATCGCTGATTCTTTTCCTGCATAGACCCCAGGCTGAACCGTAAATCCAACAAAGTTTAAAACAGCATATACAGTGATAACAACATTATGTTGAAGCAAAAAAGGTTAATAAAGGCCAATATCTCAACAGAAATGAATAAGGAGACATGTGATGATACTCTTGTTATCATGTATGTTCTTTCCATATTATTATAGACGCTAAAGTCATAATCATTCTAGTAACTTCAGCCTTCCCTCTATTTCCATTATGTCAAGAACTCCAGCCTGTGTAGGTTATCATTTATGTTGTGTCCTATTCATTCTGGTAAGGATAGCTTTTTCCTTCTTCCTTTTTTTCAGAGAGACAACAATAAAGGTTTTATCAATAGGGAAAAAATACATCAATAAGAGATTTTGAAAAGCGAATGGAAAAGGACTAACAAAAAAAAAGAAAAGACTAATAATGTAACGATTGAATCACCAGCAATGCAATGTGGATATAGATTAAAATATGTTTACCCAATTTCCATTGAATTGCAAAATCCCACTTAAATTCAAATTCTTTTTCTCCATTTGACCCTATCATGAACCATACTATAAATCTTCCACTATCAAAACGACGCACACATAAATCCAAGCCCATTTACATTTTACTGAAGTCTAGATACCAAACAAGCTGAGCAATTTGCCGTGGGTGCAAAGGGACTTCCAATAGGTGCAAACATGTGCAGTTTACTCCAGATGGATACCCCCAACAATATAGCAAAGAATTGTAACATTATACTAGCTTACATGTATGTTTAGTTCATAAACTCAACAAACTGAAAAATCTTTTTTTGATGACCAAGGTGTCTAGCCTCTTAAAGCACCCAACAAATCCACGGCGCATGTGCAAGCCTCTTTACCCACACATACCGGGTAACTCTAGTGGAGTGGCCCTTTGGAGTGGAGTGGGAATCAAACTCAAAACTCCTGCTTCTTGAGGTGGGTTGCTGGTCATCACTCCAACTCCATTGGATTAACAAACTAAAAAAACTTGTATCAATTCTTCAAACCTTAAGACTTCAACAGCTATACAAAAGGATCATCAAACAAAATATTTCCAGGATAAAACCACTTCAAATTTAATTTTCAATAAAACTAGAAAGTAAACTTAGTTGGAGTACGCTTTCTACAAAATAAGTACATATTATGCTTCGTTGAATTTATTTTTCCTTGAAAATTAACCTTAGATGTTTGGTATCCTGAAAAATAAAATCCATCATCAATCTTGAAGATATCTACAGATAGAACATTTCTTTCCTCGCTTTAGAGAGATATAAACAGCAGCATCAGGGAAACTCACTTCGAATCCATCCAAATACAAAAACCAAAATAAAAATTATAGTGTCATATTTCCCCAATTTCAGACCCATCTAAGTGCAACTTTGAAATGGATCTCCTAGAAAATCCATTTTCCTAACTTAAATACCTGTATCCAATTGAATGATAAATTGAAAAAAGATACAAAATCATATCCTCCAATTTAATGAACACCCCTCACAGGCCAGAACGTTGCCAAAAAAAACAGACCAAGAACACTATTCCAAGTTGCTGCTACGTATTTTCATACTTCCAAAGACTTGCCTCTTTTCAAGGCTAAACTTAGATCATGAAAATGAAAATACTCTTACAAAATTAAGAATTTAGAAGCCAAAAAGATGGTGAATGCCATTTCTGATTTTCAGTGGGAAAATGGTTACTATCATAAAAATAGTTTTCTTTTCATGAGCAGAATTTGGAGGGATGTTAACGAAAGTACTCTTCACGGGAGAAAAATAATAATTCTTAACAAAAATGACTAAATCCATTTATGGGGTCAGTTAAAAAGCCAAATTTCAAGAAAATACTTTACCTTTTATGCATCCATGAAAAAACCACCCATTAAAACAATTTAAAGAAAACATATATAAGCTAGGGGCAGAGAGAGAGAGAGAGCAAGGGAGGGAGGAAGAGAGAGAGAGAGAAGAAACATACAAATTGGCCAGAATTGGCAGATTCTGGAACGGAAGGAGAATGACTTGATCGCGGATTTGAATACCCACTTCGATTTCTCTGGACATTAAAAAAAAACGGGGACACATAAATAAACTACAGAGAGAGAGAGGAAGAGAGAGAAGGGGAACCTACAATTTGGCGAGTATGAAAAGATTCCGGAGCTGAACGAGAACCTCTGGGTGTCGAATTTGAGTAGCCACCTTGATTTGTCGGGTTCGACATCTTCCTTCCGTATAAAGAAAGAGACCAAGAAGAAGAAGCAGCTGCTGCTGCAGCAGCCAAGTGCTGGGAAATTTGGCGGGAAAATAAGGGTTTCGAGGAGCGAAAAAGGAAGAGTTCAGAAGCGATGAAGACGCCCAACAGAGGCATATATAGAAAGAGGTGGAAGACGATGGAGTTTTGCTTATTCCAAAAGCAACAGCGACTCTCTAGATTCTGTTCAACATTGTGAAGCGGGCCTCTCCGTGTCTCTGAAGGTTCGTCAGTTAAATCAGAAAAGCCCTTCACTTTCCTAAACTTTAATGGGTTCTGTTCTCAGTTACAATTTAGAAAACAAATATATTTTCAACATATATATATTAGAGCCTAATTTTTTAAATGAATATGCAAGAGGGTAGTTCTTTTCCGATTTCAACTTATTACATATTTTGATTGTTTAAAAATTTAAAAACTTCAAGCCCTTTAATTAAATGATCGTCATAGTTTATAGTTTTATTTAATATATATTATCAACAAATGATTCAACTTTTAAATTTTAAAATCAAGGATTAAGTTAGTTAGATAATTTTTAAATTTTATAATTAAAATATACAAATAATTTAATATACAATTCTCATAAAAATATTAATCAAACTTCTTCAATACTCTTCGTATATTAATTTTTTTTATTTTATAAAAATGAATTGTATTGATTGAAAATAAACCTAATGACTAAAAGCAAAGCAATTTGCAACTCTAATGTTCATTTCTAGGGTTGAAGTCACTTAGCATTGTAAAAAAAACCTTAATAACACTTTGTGATCTTCAACATTAAAATCAAGTAGTTAAAAATTGAGTTTGATATTGAATTTGATCTAGTTATATCTCATCAAATGCACTTTTAATCCATATAATTAATTTATATGATATTTTAATTAAAAAAGGTACAAGTTGCAACCATACTACCATTTGCACTTAATCTACAATCATCAAATAAATGTAAACCTAAATGGTTAAGGAATTGATGGGTAGATAGGGCTGCAACTCGGGTCGGGTTTTGGCCCGACCCAAGAAATCATGCCGGTCAGGTTACAAGGGTTAGGCCATAGGGTCGGGTCAGTTGGGAAGAGAAAAACCTGCACAAATTTCGGGTCGGACCGGGTCGAGGTTTTTAAATCTCAACCCGACCCGACCCAACCCAAGAATACCCGACCCGACTCAGATTTCCTAACTTAATATCTTCAAACCCTAATCTGCCTATGAAGCCTCATGACTTGGAAACCTAAGAATAAAAACCCTCTCTCATTTCCTCAAGGAAAGTCTCAATCTTAAATGCTGCTTCATTCCTCTAAATCTTAAGGAAAGTTTCGAAATTGCCCAGCATCACGGCCACCATGCCTAGCGTCAACGGCCAGCAGCATCAGTTAGAATACCCACATCTCTCTCGTTTCTTGTCTGGAACTTTTGGAAACCCCCTTCTCTCTCTTTATTAATAAAAGGATTCAATCTAAACTCTTTGTGACGCTAACCAAATCTTCTCATAGTCTTTATACAATAAATCACATAATCTTGGATTTGCACTAAAATAATGGATGAAAAGTAGGAGTAAAAATAAAAGTAGAAACATGCCTGACAATATTGGTATAATGTAATAGCAGTCTATGGATATCAAACAGATGCAGATTGATTTTGAGCAACACCTTGTTGTGACATTCTCTTCTTTTTCCTCATCAACCACCCCACAATCCAATCATGGGCTGCAACTCTGGTCAGATCGGGTCAGTTCGGGCAAACAATCGGGTTGAGAGTATTACAAACTCGAGTCGGGCTGGGTTCACTAAATCGGGTTTTTAATTCGGGTTGGGTCGGGTCGAGTTCTATGTGTTGTGACATGGGTTAGGGTTGGGTTTATTAAAACCCGACCCGAGTTGCAGCCCTATGGGTACACCAATATTTTCGACAATAGGAGACATTAGACTTATATTTTTATCAACTTGTCGCTATCTAAATGGTAAAAAGATGCATTGATATTCCTTACGATAAAGAACATCAGTGTTTCTATCACTTCCCAATTGATTAACCGACTTTTATCTAAGGTAATGACGTCATTATAAAGATCTTTAATTGAACATGAAACATTAAAAAAAGGCTCGGCATATAGACACCCCTGAAATCTGCCAGCAGACACCGCATTTCAAATTTGGAGTGGAAATTACGTTTATGCCCTTCCGCTTGAAATCAACCGATCAAACATGCAACACATTTTCGCTTCGATCTATCGATCAGACAGTTCATTTTCGAATCGATCGATTGATCCTAACATGAGATTCAATCGATCGGATGATCCCATGGGATCGTGCAATCGATTTTAACTAAGAGGTCGACATCTTGACAGTCGACCTCTTGTTTCAAGATCGATCTTATGATCTATAAAATCAATCGATCGATTGTATAGCAGTGTAAGATCGATCGCACGATCACAGAGGATCATGCGATCGATTTTAACTGAGAGGTTGACAGTTTGACAATCGACCTCTCATCTGAAGATCGATCGTACGATTTATAAAATCAATCGATCGATTTTATCTTTAGGGTAAGATCGATTGCACGATCACAGAGGATCGTGCAATCGATCGTACACGAGAAATTCAAAATAAGTATCGATTGCCCCCTTTTTCCCTTCCACTTTTCGTTTCTATCTCGCCCCTTTCCAAACCTTACTCCCTCAAAACTCTCATTTCGAAATCTTCTCCCTTAGACCCACCCCTCTCCATTTCGAAATCTTCTCCCTCAAAGCCCTTTCTATACCCCTCTCACTCAAACCCCTCTCTCTTAAACTCCTTTCCAAACTATTTTCTCTCAAACCCAAACCCCCTTTCCAAAACGAACCACTCCCTCAAACCCCCTTTCAAAAATGAACCACTTCATTCTTTGAAGATAGTCTCTCAATCTCCTATATTGATTCGAACGTATCTCTCTGAAGCTACTCTCTCAATCTCCTAACCGGAATCAAAGGTAACTCTTTCTCAAATCCAAAACTACTGAAATTTCTTTGAAAATAGTATTATGGATTGTGAGGGAGTTTTATCCACATTTGTTGAAAATGATGGGAATGTTGAGAATGAGAATGTTGAGAGGTGTCTTTTAAATCGCGAAGATTTAGTGAACCATGTTAAGGAAGTTTCCATTGCGCAAAGATTTGTAGCTACCATTAAGAGGTCATATAATAAATGCAATGTAGTTATTCTTGTTTGCGATAGAGGGGATTCATATCGTAGCACAGTTAATTTGAAAGATGATGAGAGGAAGAAGAAAGCATACTCTCTCCTTATTAATTGTCCATTTGAAGTGAAAGGGAGACAATTTGTTGATGGGTCATGGAAGTTGACCATAAAAGATGTGGAGCACAATCATAATCTCACGAGCGTATTATTAGGTCATCCAAGTAGAAGATGTTTTTCAGATGAAGAGAAAAGAATGATCATTGAAATGAGTAACAGCAATATACCACCTCACCAAATTATGACGACCCTTCGAAACGAAAATCCACAGATTGGAGTATCATCTACTGATTTGTACAATTTTTTGTCTTCGATTCGAAAAGAGCAACTTAGAGGTCGTACTTCAATTGAAGCCTTAATAGAAGATATTCAAGAAGGTGGTTACCAATATTTTCTTAACTATGACACTCAAGGTCATTTATCTCATCTTTTCTTTACACATCCATTGTCAGTTTTACTTATGAAGAGCTATCATAATGTCTTCCTCATGGATTGCACTTACAAAAACCAACAGATATCATATGTCATTACTTAATATCATTGGTATCACAAGTTTCAACAAGAATTTCTACTCATATTTTGCATTTATAAGGAATGAAAAATTTGAAGATTACGTATGGGCGTTACAGATGTTCAAAAAGGTCTTAGGAGTCCATCATGATCGACAAGTTTTTTTGACCGATAGAGATTTGGCGTTGAAGAATGCCATTGATTCAGAGTTCCCTAATGATGTACATATCTTGTATATTTGGCACATCAACAAGAATATTATTGCTCATTGTAAGCCTCTTTTCAAGAAAGTGGAAAAACGGAATGCATTTATAATCCAATGGAATGACTTGGTCGAGTCTCCATCCGAAGTTGCATTTAATAGAGCATTTGAGGCATTCAAACAAGAGTTTAGAGAATATTCGGATGCAGTGAAGTATATAAAAAGGACATGGATCCCACATAAGAGGCAATTCGTCAAGGTATGGATCGGTTGGAATTTACATTTTCAAAATTCAGATACTTCAAGGGTTGAAGGTGCACATTCAGTGTTAAAATAATATATAGCTAACTCCACTAGTGATTTGTATGTTGTCCAAAGGAAGATATCCCATGCTATTAAAAATCAGTTTAAAACTTCAAAATTCAAATGGAGGATGAGAAAATCCGGTTTGCTCTTACTGTTTCGATTCCTTTTTTTGATGAAGTGAACGCCAGAGTATTACAGTTTGTATTGTCTGGGGTTTACAAGCAATACATTATGCATATAAACAGGTCATTTTCACCCAATTGTACACATGAGTTTACAGTTTCCATGGGCTTACCTTGTGCTCATAGAATGTAATGGATGAACAAGTTATATTTGGATCAGATTCATCTACAATGGAGAATCGATTTGATTTCATTTGACAACTTGAACTTTGAAATGAATCGACCTGGGGATGAATTAGATGTAAACTAGGAAGGCATTAAGAAAAAATATTGAAATCTGTCCATATTTGATCAAGAGGGGCTCCGAGATAATCTCAAAGATCTTGCCAGTGATGAGATGCATATCAGTCAACCTATTATGCAATACAACAGAGGACGTCATTCAGGTTCAAAGAATTCAAAAGGTCAAACATCTAGAAGACGAGATCCTTCTGCATTTGAGATTGTAGAGAATCAAGTGAATGGAAGAAGATGTGGGGTATGCAAAAATGTTGGTCATACGAAGAGAACCTTTCCGAATAGAAGTGTTGCACAGGCATCTTGCAGTGTAGATTTAAATGTTTTGCCTCAACCTCATGATTTCCATGAATCGCAAGCAACGAGTTTGTCTCAATTATCCCAAGTAAGTTGCTTTTACATAAGCTACATATTTACATTCTCATTCATATAAAATAAGGTGAAAAATGCTAACACGTAATCCTTTTTCCACAGCCGACTGGTTCTTATGACTTCTACGACGAATCGACATATAGCTCTGGTGATCTTAGAGATACTGGCGAATTCCAGCATTGGTAGAATCAGTGATGGGTGTCTATCATTTTCGCATGTATTCAGTTGAAAGAATATATTTCATTTGAAAAAAGTTGTATTAATTTTTATTCCGATGTACTGAAGCATGTATTCAAGTAACAATTGTTATTTTGAATAAATCCAGCATTGAGTAGTTTGTTACGAAATATGGGACCCTTGCGTGGGGCTGTCACTAAATATGGGACATTTTCATGGTTTGTCGCTAAACATGGAACCTTTGAGTGGTCTGTCATTCAATATGAGACCTTAGAGTGGTTTGTCATTAAACATGAGACCTTTGACTGGTCTATCACTAAGTATGGGACCTTATAAATCAGATAGCTTGATTAAAGAAGAGTTTTTCCCATTAGTGAGGAACTTTGTCAAAGGAGTAAACAACTACAAGTTAGGTCGTTCCAATGAGGACGCCTAGTAGCACTCAATAAGAGGCTAGTCGAACGCACCTAACGAACAACACCAGTCGGACGAGGCTGAGTGGGTCCAGTCAGACGAGGCTGAGTGGGTCCAGTTAGACGAGGCTGAGTGGGGCCGTAGGACGAGGCTGAGTGGGGCCAATAGGACGAGGCTGAGTGGTGCCAGTCGGGCAAGCCTTAGTGGTGCCAGTCGGGCGAACTTCAGTGGTGCCAGTCGGGCGAGCCTCAATGGTGTCAGTGGACGAAGAGGAAACTCCCAAGATCGATTTATCATCGATTCACTTAGAATGTTCTTACGGTCCCGATTTTCTTTTCGCGTCCTAGTTGTGTTCGTATTCCTGCTCTTTGCACTAAAAGAACAGAGTTTCTCATTATATCTACCATTTGATTATCCAAATTATTCAGCCTTCTCGTCGTCATTCCAACCAACTCACCATTTTTCTTATCAATTTTTTTCATTCAGCCTCCCTTCCATCTCAGCCGATTTCTCATCAACCATTCCTTCAAGCCTTCCAATAAGCCTTCATTCCATCTCAGCCAATTTCTCATCAACCATTCCTTCAAGCCTTCCAATAAGCCTTCCTTCCATCTCAGCAAATTTGAAATCAATTTTTTCATTCAATTTTTCAATGTTGTCAAGGATTAGCATCGTACTGACTCTAGTATCATGTGCCTCTGCCCTCCCAAATTCAGGTGCCTCTGCCCCCAGAACTTCAGGTGCCTCTGTCGTGCCAACTTCAGCTTCAGGTGCATCACCCTCCCCCTCAGGTGCCTCAACCTCAATAAGAGCATGTTCTACTTTGGGACCCAACATGCATTGTCGAGTTTGAATCCCATCTTACACAAAGTAGACGCATCCAAAGTATCGGTTTTCTTCAAAGCTATTTTCTCTTCAGGGGGAAGAGTGATTTTTTTTTGGTCGAAACAAGTAAAACAGAAATATGCCGTATGGAAGGTTACATTTTCTCCTCTTACGGCAAGCAACCATGTGTTTTATGATGATGAAGGAAATGTTAATTTGCTTGCCATTCAAAATGCACCGTATGAGGAAACTATCAAAATAGAGCACCTGATTATTAAGCCCTTTTTTAGGTAAAATATTCTTCCTAATAATGTAATATATAATTCGGGCTTCTAGGGTTAGCTCCATCAGCGCGGACTTATCTGCTTTGGTATCACTCCGCCCACACATTTGGGTCATGGCCTCTGAAGGAACGAATCCAACAACATAGGTGGGCCATGAATTTGATTCATATTTCACAATAGTGGCACTTGGAAACTTAAATATTCTGTCTAGTGCCGAAGTTGAAATCTCAATTTCGGTCCCTCTAACTTTGGATTTTGTGGAATGTCTCGCCCTATCTTCAGACATGTTTGCATAAAATTCCTTTACTAATTTAGGATAAAATCCTCTTTTATTGCCAAGAATTTGCCCCAACCAAGTCTCTCAATATAATCATGAATTCTTATTTCAAAGGGTGGAAAAAAGCTAAGGTCAATGATTTTACCAAAAATCATCGGCCGAGAGTACAAATCCTCTCAGTACAATGTGGCCGCTTCCAAAGAGGTGAACTGGTTGGGGTCGAAAGTCTCAGTCTCCGTCTCCATCGATGTCTCCGTCACTCTCTGTCTCTTCCCTCTCGTTGTAGGCATCACCCTGGACTTCCTCCCTCTCGATGTAGACCCTTGGGATGCCATGTGAAAGGAGAGGGTGTAAAGGAGAATCGGTTTGGAGGAGAAGGAAGGGTAGAAGAGGGGAGAATCAATTTGATTGATCGATTGGAGAAGAAGAAGAGAAAGGGTTTTCGGAGAGGGCAAGATCGATCGATTTTGGAAGAGGGGAGAGGGCAAGATCGATCGATTTGGAGAATCGTGCCGTCGATTTGGTGAAGAGGAAAGGGTAGATCGATCGATTGGAGAAGAAGAAGAGAAAGGGTGTTCGGGTTCTAGGGTTTCAATCTCATGACGGAGGAAAATGGGCTTAAATTTCGATCGTTGGCTTATATATAAGTTTATGATCGATCGCACGATTTCTGTGATCGTGCAATCGATCTTACCGTAAAGATAAAATCGATCGATTGATCACAGAGGATCGTGCGATCGATCTTCAGACGAGAGGTCGACTGTCAAACTGTCGTCCTCTCAGTTAAAATCGATCTCATGATCCTTTGTGATTGTGCGATCGATCTTATCCTAAACATAAAATCGATCGATTGATTTTATAGATCGTGCGATCGATCTTCAGATGAGAGGTCGACTGTCAAATTGTTGACCTCTCAGTTAAAATCGATCGCACGATCATAGAGGATCGTGCGATCGATCTTGAAACGAGAGGTCGGTTGTCAAGATGTCGACCTTTCAGTTAAAATCGGTCGCACGATCCCATGGGATCATCCGATCGATTGAATCTCATGTTAAGATCAATCGATCGATTCGAAAATGAACTGTCTGATCGATCGATCGATCGATCGAAGCGAAAATGCGTTGCATGTTCGATCGGTCGATTTCAAGCGAAAGGGTAGAAACGTAATTTCCACTCCAAATTTGAAATGCGGTGTCTGCTGGCAGATTTCGGGGTGTCTATATGCCGAGCCTTAAAAAATTCATCTTAATCTAATCATAGAAGCTATTTTTGAAACTACTAATATTTTCGTGACTTATATTATTTTTTATTCACTATATTTTTTTATATTATTTGTGGAGCCAACTTTGCTCCATATAGTCTCCCATTGAGTAGTTCTTTTATTCCATGAACATAGCATTCATAAAACTACATTAATCCAATAATAACATTCACGTTTTTTGACCTTTTAATTTATTTTTAAAAATTATTTAAAAAATTAATATATATATATATATATATATACATATATATATTTAAATATACATATAAATTTAAATAAAGCTATGTTTTAGTGTTGCGGTTTTCATTGTTTATATTTTTATGCACAAAGATTATAGATTGTATAATTTAGTTTTGATATACTATTTTATTCAATAAAATTAGTCTAATATCCCTTTTATATTATTCTTATAAGCTACCTATAAAACATTATCTACATTAATTATATACTAAAAGGAAAACTCTTAAGTGACCTCTATTAGCTAAGGTGAGCTTAATGAGTACTAGTCCATGTTGACAACCACCTGACCCAACAACTAGTCCAATCGGTTGCCTAGTTTTTTTTTTTCTCATTTTCCGGTCACAGGTTGGATTCGAATGAGCTCACCCACTGCTCGTTAAAAGCCAGACCTGTTCATTTGGAAAATTTAAGTTTTGAGTTATTTTAAGTTTTCAAAACTTCAAAATTGTTAAGCCTTTTGATGATTTTATCTATTAAGATCAATTAATTATAAATTAAATTTTAAACTCATTATAGTTCAACACGTCTATATTCTATCTGAATGCTCAGTTTTTTAATTAATTTCAAAATAATTTTTTGAAAAAGGAAAAAAAAATTCAAATGCAAACATACACATATAATGGTTAAGTGGGTCAAAAAGCGCAACGATTTTTTTTTTGTGTACTTCTTATAGAGGTTCAAGCCCAACTATTTAGCTAAACAAATTTAAGAATTTAGGTTCAACCCAACCTAAAGAGATTATATATGTGTTCAAATTTGCTTGTTAATGATAGATTCAACATAGTCTCGGGCGATTTGAGATGAGGACAAGTTTATCTTTGTCAATAGAATTGACAAAGTGTGTTAGAATCTAAGTGAATTGCTTGAATTGCTTTGATGGCTAAATAATGTAGTTCAAAGTTTGAGTTAAGGAGAACCTTGGAACTACGTTAGAAAATATTTAGACTTTCTTTCAAATTCAAATCCAAATCCAATGAATATGAAGATTGACTTTAAAAAATTGAGAAAAAAAGTTAGAACTCAAATCTCCCTAGAGAATCTTTTTTAAGATCCATGAAGTAATTCCAAATGTAATAGAAAATTTTAAGTATAACTCTCTCTAAATGAAGAAAATTAACACTAGTGCCAATGAACACCTAGAATGCGTGATTTCACGAAGGAAATAAACACATTCATTGAACGAAAAGAAAACTTTAAAGACAAGGTAATAAGAACTCTCAAGATAAAACTCTCACAAATTAAATTAAAATTCACACAAGAATTAGATGTATTGTTATGGGACATCGAAAGAGCAAATACAATTTTGGTGTGGAGCTCTTCACACATTAAAAATGTGCGAGTCAATCAGAGACAACCACGTTGAAAGTGACACGCGAGAATCACATGATGCAAAAGGGAGTCTTTTGCTCTCTTCCCTTTATCAAAAGCTCTCTCATCTTCTTGTTATCCTCAAAATCGAATCAACCATCTCTAGTGTGGTAAAAGAAAAAAGCTTAGCCTTTTTCTTCTCTCTCGACTCCTTGTATAGTAGTTAAAAAAAAATACTGTTGAATGCTCATCAAAGATTTGATTTTTGCCTTATATTCAAGTAAAATTTTCTAAGACAAAAGCTCTCTCAATATCAGAATTTCTATCTATTTACACTTTTTCTTATTTAATTTTCTTTTCTAATTTTCAACTTTGATAGCCTTCTCCATGTGTGTTTTCCACTTAAAGTTTCTTTGAAGAGAGGGGGATAATCACTCACTTATGTTAGACGATGTGCGAGACAATAAAATCCACTCAATATTTCTATTTGTTTATTTTACTGAATGAAAACCATATGTATTTATAGAATATATGAAGATATTACTTTCTTAATTAAGATATATACAAAATATCTCCCATTATCACTATAAATCCATCAAAATCAATGACAATCTAAATCATGTCCTAATATATCTTAGCATATCTTAACACTTCCCTCAAACTCAAGTAGACTCCACTTGAGTTTGAACTAATTTAATTCATGAACCAATGGTCGGATGATGTTATCTGATGGAGTGAAAGTAGATAATGGTTGAGATGTGTCGGAGAAGCCAAGAACATAACCAATGTGCCGCAAGTGTAGAGCAAACTAGAGATGAGTATAAATAGATAGAGATTGACATTCTTGTGCATGAGAATGATAAATCTAGATGATCTCGACAACTCGAATCATGAAGACATAAAACAAACAAATCTAAAACATACGAATCTGGATAACAAGAGCAGACAAAATCCAAATAACAAACAAATGAGGATAATGATATTTGCACCAGTTTATTTTTATGTGTACTCCGGCTGATTTTGTTTTATTTAAAATTCCTATTTTATCCTCTTTAATACCTTTCGTTCTTCCTCCTTGGTTGGAACGGTGAGAGCAATGATGAGAGAGGGCGGTGTCTGGGAGCAGAAGTCAAAAGAGGATTCTCAGTGGGTTGTGGACGATGGAGTGCTGGGAGTGAAGGTGGAAGAGATGAGAGAATGAGGGAAAGTAGAAGGTTATGGATCGTATGACCGAGTGAAGGTCAGGTTGGGCCACGACAATAGAGATGGATCTGGGTTTGGTGGGTTCGAATAGAAGGGGTGAATGGGGAGAGAGAATAAGAGGGAGAGAGGAGCAAAGGCAATAAGGGGTAGGACCTGGGCGCGAGTGATGGCAATCTTGGGAATCTAAAGAGGAGACCTGGGCGGCTAAGTCCCAAATGAAACAGAGACTCCATATGAAATTTAAGAAGGACTCTTCGACAAAGCTCTGAATCATATTAGCTCCGTACATATCATCTGTGCAGGGAGGCTGTCCACAAAGGCCAAAAACATTGAGTTCTGTCTTCAAATCTCCGAACGACAACTTGAGCATACCATTTTAGCAATTGATGACAACATTCGCCGTGGCGAGGAATGTCTTCCTAAAATGACTGGTATTTTCCCACTTTCACTTTGAACATTCAATGAATCCAGCACCACAAAGTCTACTAGGAAGTAGAATTGTTAGTGTAACGGCTTGACAAGTCACCTATTTGTCAATTCCATGACTTAGGTGAAGCCTTGCCTCGGAAGATTGAAGCTATGATCAAGACTCAAGTGATGAAGATTGAATCAAGAACTCAAGCATTGAAAGATCAAGAGAAGATTCATCATCACCAGTGAATGGCAATCACAAAGGTAAATTGGCCATAGATGACTTTAGGTGGTACCCAACACCTTAGGATGCCCATGCCTAGGCTTAGAAATCATATATGGATAATCTAAATGAAGCCTAGTGGTTGTTTGACAAACCAACAGAACTAAATGGAACTGAACTTGGAAATATGAATATGATGAACTGTCAGGACGACACATCATGTCAGCGATCCATCATCATTGACAGTGGGCGATCAATCGTGGTTTTGTGATGCACAAGGTTCTGGTTGGAATGGTTTGTCAAATACGACACGATCAATCGTACAATACGATCAATCGTTGAGATAGGGGCTGAACCATCGGTCATGCGATCAATCTCCTGAAGTCTGGGTTGAACATACACTGAAAAATACCATCAGGCTCAGGACGATACATTCGCCTGGCGGCGACCCATCGTGAGGAACCATCACGATCAATCGGGCGCACAACCCATTGCAAGAGACAAGGCCAAGGCATCGGGCGTACAACCCATCGCCGTGGGTTTGATTGAGGTCTGGATTGACAGACACTGTCAAAACAAGATGGTCTCAGGACGATAGTATTGCCGGACCACAATAATCGTGAGTCAGATCGAGAGCATCTTCGTCATCGAACGATATCACATTAGGAGAGCAATTTCAAGAAGCACACATCTACAAGTTTGAGCTATCGAAAGGCAAGTGTTTCTTAGTGTTTGAATTTAATTTTCAAATCATCATTGTAAAATGGATTAAAGCAAAGTGTTTGAACCACTATAAAAAATAAAGGGATAAGGACGTAGACCGGGGTTTAATCGAACCTTTCAAAACCTTAGGCGAATGGGTGAAATTCCCAATCAATTGGATAGATGGAAGTCTTATTCTATCTGCGAGGGTGTAATTCCCCACCTAGTGTATTTAGGATAACTCAAGATTGAGTGAGTCCAACAGTGGATGTAGGAGGGATTCTTCGAACCACTATACATCTAGCGTTGTTGGTGTTTGATCTTTTCTTTATGTGATTGATTTATAATTGGTGCACTCTTGTTATCACACAACACATCTATCTTGATTAACATTGTTATATCTGCTGCAAATTATTTTAATTGATCAAGAAATTTGTGAATACCATAAAAAATAGTGATTGCCCTATTCACCCCCTCTAGAGTCAATCTTGACTCGCGTTTTAGCACACTGGGAACTTTCAAGAACTTATCAACTTTGATCAGAACATCTTCTATCACACCTCTCGGAATTTTAACTGAGCAGTCGGCTAACTGAAGTGTGATATGAGTGGGTTTCAACTCACCCAACCATAACTGCTCATAAACAGAGTATGACAGAAGGTTAACGCTGGCTCCTAGGTCTAAAAAGACCCTTTCAATTCCATATTCACCTATGGTGCAAGTGATGGTTGGGCACCCATGGTCCTTGTGTTTGACTGGAAACCATTGTTGGATGATTGAACTAGCATTTTCTGTTAGAAATGCTTTCTTGGGAACGTTAGTTCTCCGCTTAACCGCACAGAGGTCCTTCAAGAATTTGGCATAAGAAGGCACTTATTAATGGCGTCTAACAAGGGGATGTTTATACTAAATTGTTTAAACACCTCTAAAACATTACCATACGGTACATTTTTCTTAGCGGTAATTAGCCTCTGACGGTATGCAGTCCTAGGTATATATTCATTTCTAACAGACGATTCCAGTTTATTATGGATAGAGTGTGGATGGATTGGGTCCTCATCATGCTCTAGTTGACCAGATGTCTGGTCTTCCTGTTGTCGAGGCATCTCTACCCGGTTGTCTACCTGTCTCCCAGATCTCAATGTAGTAATCAATATAGCGTCTTTTGGATTAGACGAAGAAACCTCATACTAGCCGTTAGGATTTGGGATAGACTGACTAGGGAATTTTCCTTTCTCCCAATCGCCTATTCTTGTAGCTAACTATCCAAGCTTTTTTTCAAGCCTAAGCATAGCCTAAGAATTACTCTGTAGGGCTTGCTGGGTGGACTGCATAAACTGCTGAAGCATTTCCTTGATATAGGGTTTACACTGCTAAGATGGACCAGACTAAAAAGACTGACCTTGAGGCAGTGGATGGAATGGTTGGTTAGGTGCTTGAAATTGAAGGGGACCATGATTTACAAGTAGTTGGTTCTTCCTCCACAAGAAGTTTGGATGATTTCGCCAATTTGGGTTGTACGTGATAGATAATTGAGTTCCTGGTGTCTCCCATAATTGTTGAGTGCATTAGCCTGCTAGGTCATACACTCTTGTATTGTTAGCAAGGAAAGACGGTTTTAAGCAGTGTGTCCCATGTTAGAAAACATCGCGCAAATTTCAAACTGTACGTCCATTGACGAATTCATCATCCAAGTCATTGCTAAGGCCTCTACTTTCTTGATCAAGTTAACGATGGCGTCTTTAACATCAAAATCGTTGTTTACTTCATACAAGCCCCCCTTACTGGGTGCATGTACTGAACTATCTCTTTTAGAGAAATCTCATTGCTGAGAGTCCTCTGATAGACTTTCAAAGAAATTCCATGCAACTCTAACATTTAAATTAAGAAATGCCCCACTGTTCATGGACTCGACTGATGTGAATTTTAAATTACTCGCAAGCGTACGAACCGATTTATAGTATAGAGTATGAGTGCGAGGTCATACCCAAGGGAAATCTACAAAATATATGCACGAAATAAAAAAATCGCACTATTTAAAAATGATGTGATTTAAGGAAAATAATTTTCTAAAACATTTAGTTATAATCTTAATTTAAAATAATGAATAGTTTTGATGGATTTTTGAGAAAAAGAAAAATAAATCAAAAATAAATGTTTTACATAATATACAATGGAATCGGGTCAAACATCGACGCGGCATATTATCCAATTTAAAAATAATAAAATCACGGCCTAGACTATGAAATGTTCTAGAGTTATAAAATATAATTCAAATTTATTTTCTATTAAAATTCTAATTAGAATTTTTTATGTCATCCTTTAAATCAGATTTTTTTTCAATTCAAGCCTTAGGCTTGAGCGGGTTTTATACTTGTGTTTCCCCAAATCTAAAACAACTGTTCTTGATAAGAACCTTAGATTGGAAAGACGGCAAGTCCCACTGATCCTAATAGGGGTTCTACTTTCCTTGAAAAAAAATCTAAAATAATGTCTTACATAATGTTCATAAAAAGAATCAAAAATAGAATACAAATCATCACTATTAAATATTTTAATAACTGGGACCACCATAAATCTAAACAACTGCCACGAATTTTTATTAATAAATTGGAAATGAAATACAATTCTTTTGGAAATTGACATAAAAATAAAAATAAAAATAAAATAACTTACAAGAAATTATTTATTTTTTTCTCTTCTGTCTTTTGGTCGTCCAATTTCAGTCCCTTCGATGTCTAGCCCAGTTCCCCTTTCTATGGATCTAAAGCCTTGAATTTATAGAAGAGAGGGGATGAGATGGGATGAGATAAGAGTCATTTTTCAAACTCAGCCGGGATAAGAGATCCATTTAAATTTAAATAGATGATTTCCGTAGAAACCTCTTTTTATCACTATCTTTCTTTCCTCTGGTAAAGATCGGCTAACAGGTACACGGCTGATTTTATCTTTATCTCTTTTTCAAGAAACCTCAGCTGCTATCTCATCCTTTATCTTCTTCTCATTCCAAATTTCTGCTTTATCTCTGCTTTCTACTAATCTTATCCTTCTCTTCCTCTGCTGTTATCCCCTCTCTGCTGTACCGTATCTTTTCAAATTTGAAACCAGCTGCTATCGGCTAATCTCATCTGATCCCCAGCTGCTACAGGGCAGCTGGTTCTTATCTTCCACCTCTTCTCTGCTTCACGCCTCTATCTTCTTTGGATTGGATAACCATATCTCCCTATCCGGCTCAGCTGCCTTATCTCCTTCTCATCTTTATCTTCTTTTTCAAATTTGAAACCAGCTGCTACATGGCAGCTGGTACACGGCTCAGCTGCTTTTCTGCTGTCTTTCTTAATCTCTGCCGATCTGAGCTGCTCCTCCTTGCCATTTATGGATTCCGACGTCCACCCGAATCTACTCGGACTGGCTGCTGCGTGTACGCCGCTGGCTTCAGCCCGGACTGGCTGATTTCTCTGTTTGGTTCAGCCGGCTGCCTCTACTCTGTTCTCTTCTCTGCTCGGAGCTGCTCTGCTTCAGCTCCCAGCTTTATTTCACCGCTGCTGTTCTGCTGTGTGCGGTGCTTCAACTGGCTGTTGTCTGCACTCAGTTCAGGTGGCTGCCTCCGGCTGGTTGCCGTGTTCACCTTGGCTGTTCTCCCCTGCCTTAGCCGCTGCTGTCGGTCTGGCTCTGCCCTTCTTCTTTTGCTTCAGTCGGCTGCCGGTTGCTTGGCACCTGATATCACAGCCGCTGTCGTTGCTCTGACTGGCTGCTATGCGCATCTCATCTCTGCTCGCTGCTGGTGTCTTCCCCTGCCACTGGTACTGCTCTATCTCTGCTCATAGCTGCTCCACCATCGGCCCAGCTTTCTCAGTTTCTGCTCGGACTGGCTGCCGCTGCCTCCACCGCTGGCTGCTCTTGCCTGTTGTGTTTAGTTCAGCCGGCTGCTTTTGCTTCAATGGTGCAAATCCGTCCTTCAGCTGGGCTGTTTGCTCGGTTGCTATCCTCATCTCAGCAGGTTTTAGCTTTCAATCTCTGCTCAGACTGCCAGCTCTGTTTTTTTCTCGGGCTGGCTGCTTTCAGTTTCTTGGCCGCTGGCTGTGTCTGTGTGCTTTTCATGGATGTCGTTTAACTCTATTTTTTTCTATCTTCTATCAGTCTTCTCCTTTTCTTCCCTTCAACTGGTTGCCGTTTCAGCTGGTTGCTGTCGGTTATGTTTCAGGTGGCTGCCGTTTTCTCAGCTGGCTGCTATGGATTCCTCTGCTCGCCGCTGCCCTGTTCATGCCTTCAGCTGCCCTCTTCGGCTGGTCGCCATGGGCGTTGCTCGGCTGCTCTGCTATCTTCCCCCGGCTGTTCTGCCGCTCAGTTGGCTGTCCAGCCTCTCTGCTGGTTGCTGCTTTCTCCATCGCTGCAATCTGCCAGCAGCAGACTGTTTATGGCTGCCCTTCATGGCAACTGGTTGCTTGCTCGGCTGCTGGCTTCTTCTCATTTCTGCTTGCTGCCGCTTCATCTCGCTGCCGTTCTGTTCATCTCAGATGGCTGCCTACTGTGTTCGGGCGGAACCGATCTGACTGAATCTGCTGTCTTCACTCGCCTTAGCCGCTGGGCAACAGACTTGTTGCTGCTGTTCTTTCTCTTTTCAGCTCCTCTCATAAGTCCCTTTAAATCCTGCAACCAGATAAAGAAAAGAAAACGTAGAAAAGAAATGGAAAGAAATAGTTTATTTAGGCTTTTCTTCAGGTGACGGGCATCCCGATCGACAATAAATGAGAGGGGTTGGTAGATTAAACTCGACTTTCACTTGAATTTGGAAAATGAAATATTAATTACACGAGTGTAGAAAGTTATAGGTTCTGAGACCCAACTGGTTTAACCAATTTTACCTGACCATTTTGAAATTGACGTCGACCGTATTTTTTTACTTAACCAAATTTTATCATTTTTATTTTTATTTTCTTTTCTTTTTTTTTATATTTCTCAAAATAAATTATAAAACTAAAAACAACCCTAAACATATCTAATATTTATAAAATAAGGACTAATTAATCTAATATTAAAGGGTAAAATTGTAATTTTACGGTGTTCATCATCGACCATGTGTCGATTTGATGTAGTCAAACCGTTATAAAAAAATTGTACGAGTCTTCATTTTTCAAAACCATGGTGGGGACAACAGATCTTTGAACTTTTCCCAAGATTCCCAAAACTGTTCACTTTTTTTTTTGAGCAAAATCAGAGATTTCATCCTGAGGGCGTTGGTTTTGGACATTGGGAAGAATTTCGACAGAAACTTGTTGACCAATTGGTCCCAAGTGGTAATGGAATTGGCTGGTAGAGAGTTCAGCAATGATTTCTCTTTCTCCTTGAGAGAGAAAGGAAATGTCACGCCCTGACCCAAAACATAAACACGTGACGCAGAATAATTTTACTTTTTTGAATATCACACGTTGGAAACACACGTGCACTCACAACTCAATCATCGAGATCATAAATGAACTCAAATACCATTAGTATCTCAAAGGGGATATAAATTCTCTACCATAAATGTTATCAAACATTCTAGAATTTATTACAACTAAATCCACAATGAATAAAATGGTATAAACAACATTACCAACTCAAATCAAATAAATAAAGCAATTAACTCAATATGTAGGGCGTATAAAGCAGCATGATAAACTAAGCTCTTCCACTGGGTCCCTCGGACCTAGACGGTGCAACATTACCTGAAATTGAAAGGATGTGAGTACAAACAATACTCATTGAGGAAATATGCATGCTTCACACTCATGCACCCACATAATAATAATGTATAAATGGAATATAAATAAGGCTATGCTATCATGTAATGTTATCAATCTCATCATTATGAACACAATGTCCACCCAAAGACACCAATCTCAGCAACATAGACACAATGTCCACCTAAGGATACCAATCTCATCAATGTGAACACAATGTCCACCCAAGGACACCTCTATGGAATGGGCTGTCAAAACATCATGATCCCTTGAGGGACATAGGCCACGACTTATAAGTGGGAGATCTCCATACAACATAGATAATTTACCTAACCCCACGTCCCTTCACCAATCTGTTGATTAAGTCAGATCTAAGGTGATCAATATACGACTTACCAAGTTAGTACTGCCCTAGTAGGGCTCCAAAAAATAGCATATACCATTTTCCCAATTTACTCCCCTTCCCATGGGTTCAAAACTCAATCCTAACTCAGATCTACACACAAACAATGTTCCATAACAAAAATCCAAAATTACTTCCATTGATTCATCCCCAAATAAGGCCTAAAAGTCATCACATATTTTATTCTCAACACATCCCATTAAGATTTTATTAAAAAAAAGGAAAGAAAAGGATCATAGATCTTACCTTTGGAGGAGAATGAACCGTGCTAAAGATGATCCAAGCATAGGAAATCCGAATCTAATGCCTTTGATGGGTGAAAGTCAATGGAGGAAGGGTAGAGGAGGCAAGGGTTTGCTGCTGGAGAATAAGGGGTTGTTGAATGGAGAAGAAATGATGAAAATAACCTAATTTCGTGCAAATACGCACTTAAATATGGAACTTAAGTTTCGTTGTCGGTCCGACCTACACATAGTGTCGGTTCGACCGACAAACTATTCATAATTTTTATGTTTATTTTAATTTTTTTAGGGACGGGCTATTAAAGGAAACATGCGAAGTTTCACTAATTCCTTAGAAAAATTATGAAATTTAAAAGTGGAGCAAATTTCTAGAAATTCTTTAATGTGTAAATAGGGGACCTCACATTCAAGACCATAAAATGAAGGAAGGAGATTTAAAATGGACGGTTTTAACTCCCATTGTGTTGCATTGGTTTGTGGAAAGACTATGCATGAATGAGTGTTTGTTGTAACCGGTGAGAAGTATTCTCGAAGGGTTTTTCATTCTCTTGCTCTCTTGCCATTTTAGGTCGTGGAAGTAGACTAACTACGACTGAGCTTGACTGGGCTCCGGATGCAACGATCGATAGGACAATAAACAGATCAACTAGAACCTAAAATTTAAATTTTTTACTGACACACAAAAACCTTGACTCTAGATTGTTCTTAATCCTTTCTCCATAAAACTCTTAGCCACTGATTAAAGTCGACCACAAACATAGTTAGGTAAGTTCCTAGGAAATTGGAGGAGTCACAATAGTCTCGCTGAAAACCCAGAATCCTTAGACTACCCGTCTTTTTGACAGAACTTGCCTAGACACCCTGAATAAGGCAAACTCGTCACCAATGAACTGATCATAAACCGAATTGGAGATGGTCCTATTGAGGATGAACAACTCTAAGACAATGGTTCTAAATTGATTTTAATTTATCAATGCATGAACACTTTTACTAATCTTTTTGGTTTTTCTAGTTTTTGTGAATACAAATCTAAATTACCAATATAAGATTCAAAGCAAATATGAAAGAAATAAACAAACAATTTATTCTCATGCATAAACTAGCAACCTAATATGCATGATCAAATTTAAATATGCAAATTTCTATTTTTTTATATGCAAATATAAATGCAAAACACCCTAAATAAATCTATATGAGTGCATGAAAAATTAAAATTTCAAAGAAAATGGTTCAGGCACTTACCTTGGCATGTAATGCTTACTTCCAGAAATTTTAGAGCGCGCGATTAAAATCTCTGCAAAATGGAACACCCAAAAACTTTGGTGATGAGTCTAAATCATATAAAAATTTCATGAATCCTAATCCAAATGCAATTTCCTAAAATTATAACTGTCAGAGGAACAAAAAATATGTGAATCTTAATGAGGAATTCTAAGTTAAACTAAGGCTATAAAATATTCTAAAATTAATTTCCACCAAAAATATAAAAACTCAAAAAATTATATACATATATAAATATATATTGAACCTTTGAAATAAAATATGAAATTGAGATCTTTATAGGAAAATTGATTTGCAATGAATTTACAATCCTTAATCAAGAAATTTTCAAGTTTAGATAAATTTCTAAAAATAGAATTTCCTAAATTAGAATATTTCTAAACCCTGCTGGAAAAGAAAAACACCTAGCAATGAAAAACAGAGGAACAATCCAATTTAATTGTCAATAACAATTTAGCATCTAATTATAATGATAAGTGGCTCTAGTAGTGGAGTTTAGCCATCATTCTGTTGGAGGGTAGTTAACATTGGCAACCTCCACTTTGTTGAGAAAGGGAATTTTGTTTATCCTTTTAATCTCCTTTATTATCTTTTAAGTATATGACTCAAGGACCCAATAAATGCCATACAGGATAACCAGCTCGCATAGTACCAGTGGGTCATTCACATCATCCATTATGTGTCCTACGAATAGATCATCATAAAAACTTAAAAATATACCACAAGAAAGTCTTTTCCAATTTTAAACGTTCTAATGGACATGACCATTAAAACAAAACTCAACAATCAAAATTTCACTCGTATCCAAACACACCCTATTTGGCTCATATTCTTAATGCAACACGCTAGGAGCACTTGTATCAAATTCTAGAAGTCCTAATTTTCTCCTTTGCTTTGCCTTTTTTGGTTGTTTCTCCCAGGTAAGGTGTTCCTCAGTTTTGGCCCATTTGGATTTTTTTGTCTGCCTGGCCCGTTTGTCTTGGCCTGGCATTGTTGTATGTTGTAGTTCTTCTTTCCCTTCTTTCTTTGGCATGTTCCCTGGGCCTCTTGTATCTTTTCCATTTCTTCTTAGTAAATATTATTGACATCAAAAAAGGAAGCAAGGAACACACCCAGATCATTGAAACTGAGTGTCCTAATGAACCTTGAGTAATACCCCAAATACTCGCAATATGAGACTTAACCATTCAATGGCAGTTGCATAAATGTCTAGAAAAGTGTAATTCGATAAAAATCTTCATTCTACAGGTCATGGCAAAAATCCATTGTTGTCAAATATTATAAATTACTTCTCTATCATGCCTGTAGATAACTGCTAGAGAGAACACGTGCAAGGAAGCACATTGTACTAGTAAATATTTGAAAGGGCTTCAGGTTGGATCTTCATCCAACTGCAATCTGGTCCGTGGTTCAGTAGATCATGGAACCTATATGCTTACTGGCGGGGGGAAGGGGGGAGAAAGAAGGGGTGGGAGTTGGAGTATGGCTTGTGGGGGTGAGTTTCTTTTACCCTAATGAAAATCCATCTTTGCTCGTAATTGATGTATGCTTGGTTCTAATTGTGCCATAGGGTTAAATTGTCGAGAGATACATTTACAAACAAAGAGAAGGATTGGTAAAATATGGTAGATTCAACCCTCAATAGTCCTCGAAGAATACTGAGTTTATTGAAGGAGAGGGCAACAGTCACCCTCTCGGACCCAGATGAAAGGGTTTCTGGCTTTGCTCTATCCCAAGAGCGTATTCCCAAACCTTCTGTGATCTACGGTTTTGTCAGCTCCATCTCCACTATTGTTGCCACAGGTAATTTTTAGCCATTTAATGCGAATGCACTTTATGGGAGATCTACCCTTTTGTCAGCTCCATGTCCACTATGTATATTCCTTCATTCATCATAAATCACGATCAACCCTTTCTGTTATGCAACAGTTGAACAAAAAAGTCAAAGAATGTATTTGCAACAGTGATATTCTCATATTTATGTCGCCTTAAAAGCTCTGTTTTACAAGTTTCCAGTTAGGATACATCCAAGATGACCTTATATGACTGGTTCATGAGATTTATTCATTTGCCTTTGATGATGTAAATATAATCGTAGTCTAAAATGCAATTTGCAATTGTGATGTTTCTAATGAAAGTACTTAGATTTTACTCTTGGTAGCTATTTTCCTAGCATGGGCATATATTCCTGAGCAGTGGCTACATTTTCTAGGCATCACTTACTATCCTAGCAGGTTGGTAAGCTCTGATAATCCTACCTTCTTTTTTTTTTTTTTTTGCATTTTCTGAATTTCTTCTGTTGGTGATTGGGTAAACATGTTTTGTTGGGGTTTACTCATAATGATTTGTTGTCTTTGCTTGTGTCAAGCCACTTTTGTTTTTATTTTCATTTTTGAACTAACATCTTTCTGTAAGTCGTGGTGGTAAAAGGTTGGGATTGCCCTCGTACACTAATTTGTAGTGGCATTGAAAGCTCATACTTGCATTAGGTAGATCCTTGTTTTCCACTTCTCACATTTGAAATTGAAATAGTTCCTATTTCTTGTTTTATCTGGCTCGTTACCTTGTATGACAGAACTCGTTACCTTGCATGACAGAACTCAACCTGGCTGGACTGGAGCACTTCTCAACACACCCAAAGATCTCAGAATAATAATGCCATTTCATTATTCTGATCTAATTGTGGCAATAACTTCTATTAGGCAATAAATTTTTTTAGCCACCAATGCACAATCAAGCACTATAGTATAGTGCCTCATACAATCCAATGGTCAGTCCACTCCTTGGGCCTGTTCTAATACAATGATTGTTAAATTCATGAGTGGCTAGGATTTAAGAAATTGGCTCCTCTTCCTTGGATTCTTGAATGTCAGGCACCATCTGGTGCAGGACAAGGGATAGGGTAACCCTAAATCCCTAATTTGGTTTAAAGGGATGAAAATAATACACCCTAAATTTAATATGAGCTGAAATTAAACCAACAATTAATATATGCAATTAAATAATATAAATTTACCACAAATAATCTTATAAAATATCACATGTGGTTCTAATTTAAAGGCTTATACTTTGAAATAATGAAGCAAATGGATATGTGGGTCACAGACAACAAAGGGTGGGATATGAATGGAATTAAAATAAAGAACAAATGAATATGTGGGTTACGGATGACTCTAGGGATGCTTTTATGGGTTGCGGCTAAGGTAAAGAGATCTTGAAGTGGCGGCGATAGCTGTATGGGATGGGTAAGGATAGGGCGAAGGCAAGAAGAAGGGATTGGCATGGGCGGAAGTGGCTGAGAGACAAATCTGGGTAGAGGCTTGCTTAGGGGAGGAGTTGCAGCAATTCTAGAGTTAACAACAGGAAGAGGAAGACAAAGAGACGAAAGGGAAAAAGAGAGAGATAGAAGAAAGATAGATAAAAACCTGGATCTTGGAAGAGGATTCTCACCTTTTCCCATGGCTTCTCACCTTCCCTAGTTTCTCACGAGGGTTCCTTGGCTTCTCACCATACTTCCTACGATGGAGGCAAGTTTACACAAAGCAAAAGTTGTTTTTTTTCATTGATTAAGTGTCAATCCTGTATGGAGGGGTTACATCATATATATAATGACTTAAAACATGAAAAAGACAAAATACCTCCAAATAAACAAATACCAAACTAACTCCAATGATTAAAAAGCCCTATCTACATGTAAAATCACTAAATTTCCACAAACAAAACCAACTATTGTACTAAACAAATAAATGAAAGAAAAATACAATTATGAAAAGCTTGAAAGACTAAATCTAAATATAGAAATTTGATAAATATGGAAACTCGTGTGGTGTTCCGCATCACCATCCCTATGCCTTTCATCAATGTAGCTTGACATCATAGTTTTTGTTTCATTGCTCAACTGACTTATTCCCTAATGGAAATCATGCTTGCCAAATAGATTTTTCCAAATGTTATTTCACGTATGCATAATGCAGGCAACTTAGCATTACGGTTGCTAATCTAGCAATATTAATCCAGCAGGATATGAGGGGCATGTTTGTCTTGAAAATGCATCTGACATTTCTCTTACAGAACTAATCTATGTTAGCCATGCAATAGAAACACATAATGCATTGCAAATATTAGTTATAACAATGAGGAGATTTAGGTTGTTCTTATGGTTGTCTGTTCCTATTATGGGTTGGACACTGGTGTCGTTTACTTGTGTTGCTGTTTTTTCTCTCCCTCTCACTACAGTTAGGACCATGAAAAAACCATGTAAGCTCCTTCCTTTGGTCCCTGGGGAGAGTCAGGTAGCAGAGCTGTCATTTTTGTGACAAGAACAAGTAAAATGAAAGATATGTACTCCTTGTTTCGTGTGGAATGCGGGATTGGGGAGAATTTTGACAATTAACAATTTGTGCAAAAGAGGAAGAATCTTAGTCAGTGCTTGTCCTTTATGCCTCCAAGCTTCGGAAGAGACAAATCATCTCCTTATCCACTGTCCATTCTCATGTGCTGTGTGGAATTCAGTGTTACAACAATTTGGTGTGCTTTGGATCATGCCTTCTACGGTCACTGACTTATCTTTTGCTTGGGATATCATTTTTGTCTCCAAAAAATGCTCATCGTTGTGGCACTTGGCTTTCTTCCCCACTGCGTGGATCTTATGGTGGGAGCACAACAATAGAATTTTTAAGGATCAGGCGGATACTCCCATAGCGGTTTCGATTAGAGTTTTTGCCAAGTGTGCTTCTTGGGCCTCCGTCCTCGTGGAATTCAGGAATATCTCTATCAATGATATCTTGTATGCATGGAAAGAAAGTGTGGATTTAGCTTATTTCTAATCTTGGATTGCTTAATCCCTTTGTGATTTTTCTTGCTTTTCTCGGGGTTGAAGGTTGTAGCGTATCTTTGTTTTCCTTATCTTCTTTTCTGTACTTACACCTCTGGTGCTTTTATATTTCTAATATATTAACCATTCAAAAAAAAAAATTGTTTTAAACAATTTTCAGTCCACAAATGTCAAAGGTGAAGGCAACTGAATTAACTAATGATGCACGTGTTGGAGCATACCACACATGAGGGCCAATGTTCTACCGATCGAACAACAAATTTTTCGATTTTATAGATTTGATTATTTTACGTACTATGTTCATGAATCATTTCAAAAATATTATCATTATTTTTATGCTTTTAAATAATGGTCATAGTTCAGGTGTAGTACAACATCCAAATGACATGTCAATGAACCTATGTTTATGCAATTCCATATCAATTAAAAATGCTAATGGCCATTTCTTTGATAGGGTGTAATGGAGTAACAAGTTAGGGATGTTTAACTAAGCCCCAAATCAAGAAAGCAATAGAACAACATAAATACAACAATAAGGGCCTACAACCAATAATTTTCTGGTTTTGTTGAGTTTTGATAGAAGCTTGGGAAATCCATGAGAATGCTTCTAAGGGGATCTGTACTCTATAAATATACAATCATAAAATCCATCCAGCCAAGTAGATATAGGAAGAAATATTTTGCACGGGGTGAAGCTTTAGAAGTCCAAATGCCAAGGTTGACTATAGCACGAGTAGTCACCCGATTGTACCACTTAATGAATGATTTGACAGAGAAGCTACCAGACGTATCTGGCCACCAAACAAGGCCGTCCTCAATAGAGGTCCGGATCTTGTAGGCAGAAATGACCTGAAGAAGAGCAGAGAAGTCATCAATCTCGGAATCAAATAATTATAATTTGCTTAAAACAAATTATACATGAGCAATAGTAGTTTACCTTTGAATTCTTTTCCCTTTTATTAATAATTATAATGGATGCATCTTCTTCTCTCTATTCTGTCATTGACGTTTTCATTCTCTGCACTTTTTTCTCCTTTGCTCTCTTTTAGAGCCTTCTCAATCCTCACATGATTTTGACTTTCTGCACTTTGAGGAAACTTTTCACTAGAACCTCTAGCACAGTTGATAACCCTTTGTTTTGCAACCACAAGGTTGTAGGCTTGAGTCTTTTGGGCCCTGGGTGTCAAATAATCAGTTGGCTGATGGGAAAAAAATTGTTAAATCCAATTACGAGCCCTAATGTATGGCACATCAAGGTTTCGCTGTCTTTGGAAATTGTAAATAAATTCATGCAATCTCTTGGATGTGGTTTTCTTGTAAGGTTCACTTTCTTGGGTGTTGGACACTTTTTACCCTGTTGTTTTGGCTTCCTGATTGTATTTCTTCTTCTTTTGTGATTAATACAATATCTTTCAAAAAAAAATTGTTAGATGAGATAAATGACTATGATGATATTGATGCACTTCGAGGAAACTATTCCTAGTTATTGAAGAAGTTTCAAGCTTCCCATGAAAAGAACATGCATTCAACATCTATTGCTCTGCAATAGATCATAATGCAACAATTTTCCTATATGAAAGGGATAAATTATGCATGGAGACCTCACGTGATTTCTCACTTCTTCAATGTATAGAGATATTCAGCATGTATTTAGTTGCTAGCATCTCCATGCTCAATGCCTTGAGCAACATCTTCCCTATTTACTTATCCAAATTTATGTAATTATGCTTCTCCCATAAAAATTAATGAATGCCTTTAAAAAAGGATAATGTTTCTGGAGAACTTATTGCTTGTAGTGTCTTTTAGCTAACGTAAATGTAATACCCCAGATTTTACAATATATTAATATTTACGAAATTGCCACTGAAAGGATGAATAAGAAGGATATGACTGTAGATAAGTAAATCGTGGGGTCCATTGTTCAAATAAAACCCAATGTACATGTTATAATGATCAAAGCAAAATAAATGGGTAATGTGCATCTAAATGGGTCAAGGTGGTTAATTGGGTCAAAGGACCCAAATGGGACCCAATGGGTCGTGGTTGACATGTTTGGCCATTAGGTGAGCTCAAAGCTTAATTAAGATGAATTAAATGATTGAGTTTGGATTGAGTTTGAATAAATGACTGAGTTTGGATTGAGTTGGAATAAATGTTTGAGTTTGGATTGAGTTGAAATAAATGATTGAGTTTAGATGGAGTTAAATTAAATGATTTAGTTGATTAAATGTAAATGTGAGGGAGAAGGTTTGTAGTTTCAAAAATAAAAACCACTCCACACGTTGGCTGCATGGAAAGGCAATTCCATGCATGTAACTCCAACATAAGACATGAATGGGGTGGCGGTTTTGGGAGTTACAAATGTGAGGAGTTGTATTTCAAATTTAAACCTATTACACATTGGAATTGTATGGGAGTATTATGTCTTGCATGAAACTCCAAATGGAGAACTAAAGGAAAAGTTTCATGGACCAAGACCAAACCATTGGCTTGTGGGAGTTCCATCTTATGGATGAAACCCCCACATGGGCAAGTAAATGAGAAGTGGCGGTTATGGATTTTCAATTCAAAACATGACCGTTGGAGCCTATGGGAGTTTTATTTTAAAATGAAACTCTCATATACGAGATTAATGAGAGATGAATGATGAGAGGAAAGGATACAACCAAACACCATTGGAAGCCATTGGGCACCTTGGGAGTTTCATCTCAAGGATGAAACCCCAAGGAAGGTATTAAACAAATGAGAGTTACAAGTGGGTTCACACTTGGAGAAGTGATGGAGAAGGGTTGCATCTAGGGCAGCCAAGAGCCAAGAAACTATTGGAGGGTTTCATCTCAAGGATGAAACCCCCAAATGAAATAAGTTATGGAAGTAAATGGGAGGGGAGTTACATGTAGTGGTAACCTTGGGCTGATCATTAGCCAAAAAGGGTTTCATTTTCTATCTCTCTCTCTCTCTCTTGGACGTTGTTCATTTCTCAAGACCAAAGGCATTGGATGATTGTATTCCGTACCAATCAGTCCTTGGCCGATCATCTTTCCAAGTCAAAGTACACATAGAGCAAAGGAGTTTGGCATCAAGGTTTATCACTCTCATTCAAGACCAAATTTCTATCTCTCTCTCTCCCTCTCAAATCTACCTTGGCCAAATTATTCCAAGGAGTTGGCAGCAAGGTCAGTCTCGGCCAAAAGAACAAGAACAAAGAAGGAGAGGCTAAGGAAGTAAAGGACCAAGGAAGGAGTCAAAGAACCGAAGGAGTCGCGGTATTGGTAAGGGCATTACGAACCCTTGTAAATAAGTTGGTTAAGGGAATATGATCCGGCCATTATATGGCCGAATCTACCAAGGGTTTAGATCAAGGATTATGCTGTTTAAAAATGGCAAAACATGGACCATAGGGTTCGGCCACTTTGGATGGCCGAACCCCATGAAAGGATGTGGTGATTTTTATGGTTGTTAAGGGATAAAATCCATATCATGTAATGAACGTTTTTAAAAGGGTTTTGAATGGAGATAAGTTTAATATTTTGGGTTGGCCATTGGATGGCTGAACCATGTGATTATCATGGCTAAAGTATAGAGCCTAATTTGTATATAATGATGGAATCATTGAGTTAAAAGAACCATAGGGTTCGGCCATGTGTATGGCCGAACCCCATGGACTGTTTTTATGGGTTATTTAGAGTAAGAACATGGTTGGGAATTATGGATTATGTTATGCTTTTGATTTGAGAATCACATATGTTTATCTATGGACTTAGTATAAGAAAATAATCAGCCATCAAAGATGATGGAAAGAGGGACAAAAATCAGTTTGGTGAGGTTCGGCCATGTAGTATGGCCGAACCCCACTAATGGTTTGATGGACTATGAGGTTAACTTATAATGGAATTAAGCAAAATCAAATGGATATATATATATATATATATATATATGAAGGATTTAAAGGACCAAATTAAGTTGGTGAGGTTCGGCCATGTTGTATGGCCTAACCCCACTAAGGTGGTTTGGTTATGGACTTTGGTTTTTAAGCAAAATTAAACAAAGGGTTATGATAATGGCAAGATGGTAAATATGATTGAAATGATCAAAGGAAAGAATGATCAAAATCAAAGAGGTATGGTTCAGCAATGTTGTATGGCCGAACCCTACCAAAGTATGGTTGTAGTTAAGGTGTTTTGATTAAGTTATTTGAACGGTGTGTTTGGGCTTAAGAATTCAAATGAGGGAGTAAAACAAAATTAAGTGAGGTTCGGCCATGGTGTATGGCCGAACCCCCCAAGGTTGCAATTGGTGGTTTGGGGTTTGTATATAAGTAAATTGTATGGTTTTTGTTAAGTAAAAAGAAAGACCAAAATTTAAGTGGGTGGGGTTCGGCCATAGGGTATGGCCGAACCCCACAAAGTGGTTTTTGGGACTTAGACTAAGTTAGAAATTATATGGACATATATTTGTCTTGCTGCTATATAAATAGGGTAACGAGACTCTTTGAACGGTATTCAAGTTGTGAACTTTGAGTAGGTTTCCTACCTTTTTGAACCACCCTTTATTTGAGATTTTATCGTAATTTTGATGTATTATGTGCTAAGTTATTATGTTTCAAAGTGGTTTTGTATGTTAAAATGTATTTACAAATGGCACGGACACATTGACATCTTATGCATGGCATGGGGTGATGATTATGGAAACCGGAGGCCACACTCCGTCGGGGCGTCCGAAAGACCACTGTGGGGTACCTTGGTGATGAGAATCCCATCAAGAGGAATCCAGAGGCCACACTCCATCGGGGCGTCCGAAAGACCACTGTGGGGTACCTTGACGATGAGAATCCCGTCAAGGGTAGGCTATGTATATTTGTGATGGGTGGGACTCATTACATGTGCATAACATACATGGCATTGTTTTATGAGATTTTGATGAACATGTATTATAATTATTTGCATGTTTTTATACTAACCTTGTAGTAGCCCTATTCGGAAATACCTACTGAGCGCGTTGATCTAACGCCCTATCTCTATCTTTAGTGGATGACGCATGAAATGGGAAGAATGAGGATCGTGAAGAAAACCAAGCTTAGGAACTTGGGCTTGGAATGGACTTTAATTTATGGATTGATTTATGGACTTTTTATTTGGACAATGTAATTTGATAATTAGATGATGTTATCATGTAATAATTTAGTTAACTAGCTATGGTTCGGTATGTTTTGGATGGTTTGGAATGAATGTTTAGTCTAAGGTTATTTTAGTAATTTTGGAGGATATGATTATATACTTTGCTATCTAAAAATATAAAATGGAGTAGTCTTAGGATCTATTATTACCCGCAGTTAGATTAAGATTAAGTTTATTCCGTAAGTCTTATTTGTACCATGTGTGGATCGGTTCTTATGGACTTAGTTCATACGCACATGGGCTTGGCCAGTTAAGGGTAGGACTTTAGAAGTCCGAACTTAACTCGCGTCATGAAGTCCCGCCCCGATCACTTGTTTATTATAAAAAAAATAAAAATAAACTCTGATATTAGAGTGAAAAGGGCGGGGTGTTACAGTAAATACTTACTAGATGTTTAATAGAGTAATATGATTATAGAGTAGTTAAATCTCCGACCCCCAACCCTCCACACCCACATGCACAGGCATCATTTCAACATGTTGATCATTTTTGAATTTTTTATTTTATGATTAACTCACAATGGGAAGCTCTTAATTCCCTTAAACCCCGGCAAAAAACTAAGAAATATGAGACATCACTATTATTTTGGCTAGCTAATTGGTGATTATTCTAATTGATAAACGTCAAACAAGTTAGTAGACGTGATTGTTGCATGATCTCTTCTCAAATTTGCGGAATTATGATTATTCACTGTATATTCTTTAGCTGGATCAAGCTGTTGACTTGGTTAATTGTCTTTCTAGGTATTGGGCATTGGCAGTGCCAACTTATGCCATGGTTGCAGTATTCCTAGCCATGGGATTTTATGTTGGCCTGAATTTCATGGTCACTCCACCCCCGACTTCTTCGAACACGTTGTTCGGTAAGCCTTGCTCTTTGCTATTCTGACCTAAAATCAACAAACCAATGGTCCAAGAACCATTGATGGATCTTCCTTCCAAATCCAATCTTCGATCCACACCGACAAGGATCGAGGCCAAGAATTTATTTTATTTGGGTTGTATTCTTCACATTAAAACGCAAAAGCTTTCTCCATTTCCGTCCTTGCCTGGAATGGATATTCTGAAGGGAAAAACCTTCAACTCCGCTAAAAATCTACTTTTCTACTACCTTCTCCCTTCTCCCTTCTCCCATACTACTTTTCTTTACTTTATCTACCCCTTTCTCTGTCTGTTTTTCACATCAGGTCATAGTGAGCCCCAGTCACTGTAATTTTCTTTCCCTGTGACTGATTTCCATCCAACATAGATATTGCACAACCAGCTATCCCTCTGTTGTAAATCTCACAAAAGCAAATCTCTTCTCCGACCTGAACTGCTCTCCGTAGGAATGTAGCGGTTGCAAACTGCTCCCACCATCCTCTCCCACACCCCACTCAGGGATGTTCTCGACGAAGAGAGATGATATCTTGCCACCACCTCTCAATGTCAGTTTCTGCAATTGGTGGTCTTCGTTTTCTTCTCATTGAAAGCTAGCATCCATGGCTTTCTTGTGAACAATTGTAATTTGAGAACCCATACTCTCTTTGGAGTTGCTATTCATTTATAGATGAGTATCCACCATTACAGAAATTAAAATTGTTTACTATCCTAAACAAGGAAACAAAATCCTAAAAAGACCATTTCATCGTTAAGACAAATATGCAAATATTGGATTGCACAAAAAAGAAAGGGTTCCAGCTTAAGCCTTTTCATGCTCTTCATGACCATTCAGTTGTTCACTTGATACACAGCCCTGCTGATGACTGATTTAATTGATGATTCTATGATCATTTGCCAGACAAAAAAAGCCCATGGTAAACAAATGTGCCACTTTGTAGGCTGATTTGGTTTAGTTGATACAAGACCAATAACTAAATTAGCAAACGTGTTTACTTTTGATAATTATAGATTATGCATTTACTAAAATTGGTATTAGACATTTCATGGTTTATTAATATTGTCAATTGATATTTCAGAAGAACAGGAGAGCCATAACCATTGATGTCTTATCCATCAAGCTGGGCTGGGCTGAAATGCAGAAGAGAAGGAGATCTTTGTTTTCTCATGTCTCTCTCTGTTCTAATATTATGGTTAAACATGCCAGATGCATTTTCAAAGTTGTTTCATGACTTGTGGCTCAAACAGAAAAAAGCAATTTCTGAAAAATGGGTGTTCTTTAAATGATGTTCATACATGGATCTTGACTGGCTTATGCTGCTATATGCTAATGTCTCTGCTTTTATTTACAATGTGAAGCAACACCCATTGCGAAAGTTCACTATGGTTGAATCATATTTCCATCCTTTGTATTGTTTTGGGGATCTTACCAATCAGTGGGCATCACTTGGCTTCAATTGAGGTGAGACCCAATTTGGAACTACAAACCTAGAACTCAGCCTGTTTGGTAGCACGAGTCTTGTTTGAGAAATTGAAAATTCTATGACTTTGATACTCCACTGTCAAAATATTGTGTGTGACATTTCAAAAGAATTCTGGTTCCACTAAGAATTGCATTGTGCAATCTTCCTAGTTGAAGTAGGGTTTTGAATCTCGAAGATTGATAATGCCAAAGTGTGAAAAAGAAAATATGGGGTTTGAAACCCAATACAGGTGTAAATTCACATGAGGATGTATCCAAAACTGAGGCCATGAGACAGTTGTCAGAGGATATTTCTAATGCAAACCATTTACGTTGCAGCAGAATCTTCTCGGGGGAATGCATGTAATGTAATTAAATGGAAACATGAAACAACCGTGGCCTGCTGTTATCATAGTTCGAGAATTGGAGGCTCAAATTTAATTTAGAATCCAACGAGTCAATTTCTTTGGAATTTAGCACACAACTCAGCTGAGTCTCTCAACTCGAGTCAAATCTAAGTTTTAAAATAAGCTTGGTGCCTTGATCACCGTGCCTGGTCTATAATCTCCACATCCATCTCTCTCTTGTACAACACCCAGCATTTTAATCCCATACAATCCAAACTTGATCTAGATTATTTTGGTCTCTTTGCTTTTATTGCTAGAAATCTCGAGTTTTTTTTTAAATAAACAATCTGATACTCTTTAACCCTTTCTTTTACATACAGAATTTTAGGCCACCAATGGCAAAATTAGGATGGATTTTGGGTCTACAGACCATCCATAGAGGGGTGAGAAGTGATAATAATACCTACACACGAATGATTTTCACAGAACTAGTCAAGACCATCACAACAATTGGGAATGGAGTTAGCCTAGTGTTGAACCACAATTCACCATTGTTTTTAAAGTTTTCCTCATGTTCTACAGTTATTTTCAAGGTTCAACTAGTTGGACCATGAATCGACCAGCAGCATCTCCAATCTTGAAAAGAATGGATCCACATATGTCCTGCCAAATTCTCACAAGAGAGAGACTCAATAATTGAAGCTCCGTTAGCGAATCATCGTTGTGAATATGTAAAATTAGATAGTATTGATATTGTCATCGTCAAAACTTATACAGGTTGACCTGCCTTTTCACGGCTGCAATTGTCCTAATCTTGGCTTGTCATGGAATAGTAACACGTAGGAGTTATTGCATACAATTCTTTTCCCCTGTCAATATATAAAGAGACAATTTAAGGTGTCCGTTAAATAAATCTTGAATGTTTTTTCAATGAACAATGGTGATTTGCTTCCACGTTGAAAAAAAGAATTCATCTAAAAAATAGAAAAAAAATAAGAAATTAAGATGAGATTTAGTGAGTTTAAGGATTTAGTTCAACTTTATCGTATTATTATCTAAAGAGAGAAAATTCATGAAAAAGTTGTCTAGAAATATAGAAAAGGAGAGTTTATGATTAAAATTGGTGATTTTGAAGGATTTGCTCGAAATTCTTTTATATTAATATCTAAAAATAAAAAATTGTGCAAAAATTGTAAATTATAAGAAAAAATATTTGCTATAAATTTCTAACTAATTTTACTCCCGCAAATCGTGTACCTCCCACTAGTATTCAACAGAATTTGCAGAACCGTTACATTGAAGGTTCTTTTTTTTCTCTGGCTTTTTTTTTCCATATAAGCAAATTATGATTTGGTAGAAAAGCATTAGCCTTAAAAAAGAATCTGGAAATCCCAACTCATCTGTCTCAGTAATCAGTATCCATTGCTAACAGCAGGGGGAGAACAAAGATTATTATACTGGAAGAGAGTATCACCAGAACAAAATACCTCCTCTTCTCAAGAGAATGATGACACCTACAACCAAATTCATACAAGTCACCCATGGCCTCACTTGGTGTGCTCTAAAAGTACTGTGTATCACCCATGGAGATTTACAATGAGTTTCTCACACATAAATTCAAAGAAAAATTCATACAAGTCATTTCTTGCGAGAGTCATCATTTGAACTAAAAAGCCACATGATCTCATGTACTAGTCCCAAAGAAGCTGAATGACTGGTACCATCTTAGACAGCAGCCTTTTCCTTCAGATGTAGGGGCTTTGCAATTTCAACAAAAAAAAGCCGTCCATTGAGTATCTATCAGTTTCAAGAAACAAAAAACAAACCATAAAACTGGTTTGTAACGAAACAGTGAGAGAGAAAAATAGTTTTGTACACGCAATGCCTGAAGCAGTAATAATGAAAGGGAAAAGCACTGACTTTTGAGTTAGAAATTTAGAGTTACCAAATTAAGTGCTCATTTTTACTGTCTGCTATGAGGTCTTGTTTAGATTTAGAAGAGCTAAAAATTTATCCGAAGATTCCCATGTACTCCATTTTCCAACATAGGGATAGCGATACATGGTCCTGCATCATTTCTTCACCGTCTTGTTCTTTGCGAATTTCCCCATTCCCAATAGAAAGCTGGTGAGAAAATCTGAATTTGGCCTGCGTTGAAAGCAGGCGTTTCACATTTTGTGTAACTTTCAAGAATAGACCAATGAAGAAAGAGGTAGATGTCGATGAATTCCAGCAAAGGTAGACATTAGCCATTCCAAATGTACCCTACGTGTGAAGAAGAAAATCTGAGATTCCACGCCAATATTCTAGTTCTCTATGGTTCATAAGTGCATGGTTTCCATATTATTAGATTCGAACTTATAATAACTATCTTCATGTTTTGAAAAATGCAGTGACCGTCAATGAAAGACCTATCAACAAGAAAAGCCAACGTAGTTGATAGGAAACAGATCTTTCTTCATAGAAGAAATGATGAAAGTTTTCTCAATTGCCATTATGGAATAAATGAGGTTAAGGCAGTTTCACATGGTTGAGTGGGTTCACGTATGTACAAGCCTTCTTGACAAAGGCCTCAGAATTAGACTTCTTCATCAAGTTATCACCATTCCTCTCCATAAGCAATTGTAAATGCTGGGACTAGACAATCAGTTTGAGGAAGGAGATTGTTGTGATCAAGAAATACATGCATCCCAAAGGTTGAAGGGTAGAGCATATGGCAGAAGGAATCAGGTATCCTTATGGCTTTTATGGAGGTGGCTCCTAATTATCACGCATATTAAGTTTAGAGCGCACTGAGGCTTCTGAAGTCCTTTTCTGTAATGATGTTTGGTAGAATAATGCCACTCTGAGAAGCAGGTTCCCCTTCCTCTTCGGAATAGTAAGATGCAGAACTGCCAAAGTTGCACATTACTGTCACATTTCAGGAAATGGAGTTGTCTGGACTCTGGCCTGTAGGACTCACTTTTGAAACATTTATGGAGCTAATTCCCTTGCTCCAGGAATGGTTCATTGTGGGAAATGGAAAAGGTCAAATGGTGGGCTCTGGACTTGCATGGTATCTTCTCTGTGAAATCACCTCTCAGCTAGTGCATAGTGATGACTGTCTCTGATATTCTGTGACTTGTAGCATTCCAAAGCCTCTCCTCAGGTGATTGCATTCAGTTGACTAGCAGACAGGTATGAACAAAATCCTAATAATTAATGTTACAAGCTGGCAGCATGTCATAGTGAATGAAAGGAGCACATAATATGTAAGCCATCTATTTATCCACTGCTAGTGTGCCAACAAAATCTGTCTCTCTGATATCACATTTTCGTGTTAAATGGCTCATGCAAATCATCTGCAGCTGATTAATTCTTGACAAATTGAATGGGATAACAGCAAGACCACCAACATCTTATGGCAGCCCTTCCAGTGGCACTATGGTCTTCATGGAGAGATTAGAAGAGATGCTTCTCTCCTAGAGGAGAGAGTTCTTTAGAGACGATTTCAATGGGACTCCTCTTATTTCCTTCTCTGCGCACCTTCTGAGATACTTTGCAAACCTTTGTGAATGGGTTCCAATGGGCCCAGGGTGTGATGTGTCCTTCCAAGTTCTTTGATAAAGTCAAGAAGATCCGCTTCCTAATCAATTGAAAAAAAAAATGTCTTTTTATCTCTCACAGAACATGGATTGGCTAATGAAGAAGCAGACCATCTAGCAAAGGATGGGCAGCCTTCCAGGGGTTGGCAAAAATTCATGTAGTCCACCAGTGTAGTTTTGGGTGGTCTTTTCACTGTTTTCATTGGGCCATTAGGATTTTCTTCTCTTGAGAGGATTAATATCTTTTATATCATAATGGGGTTGTATTCTTTTTTCCATCTAATATAGTAGTACTCATCCAGAGGAAGAGGAGAGACAGAGAGAGAGTTACACAACAACTCATAATGAGAAAGATACCCTACCATCCATAGCTTTCAACGCCATTTGTGCTTCAGCTTCAGATTCGTATGTCACAAAACCAAACCCTTTATGCCTTTTGGTTTTCTGGTCCATAACAAGCCTGGCTGAGCAGTGACCAAATGGAATGGACTGTTAAACTTCAAGAGGACTACTAATTATATTCTACAGAGAAGTGTACTGATAATTCCAATTATTTATTTAAAAGAAATTTATAGAGGTGAAATGCATGTGGTTCCTGGGGAAGTGCAATTAACTTAAAAAGTTCAGAATTAACATGCAAAGAAATAAATAATTTCTTTAGTCATATTAAAAAGACAGCATAAAGTGAGTTTCAAATGAATCTCAATCATTCATTCAATAAACAGTTGCAATTTGCTTCTATGTCAAGGAGAGAGTTTATAGTGATCAAAATGTTAATAATACAGGAATTATATCTTGATAAGTTTCCTTATACAATGATGTGCCAATTCTGGGTAGCACAATCTGAGAAGCAAGAGGACATTGGCTCCAGTTTCTCTAGCCACGTAGCATGCTAATGTAGGCCCAACTCATGCTATGAGAAAATTCAAACCTCTAAAAAGAAGAACAAGAAAGAATGAAAGAAAGAAAAAGAACCTCCAACTTTTTTAGTTGTAACACTCTTCTCTCCTACCAAAGTCCAAACACCTCCAAATCTATTGCAGGTGATTCTTCTTTTAAATCTGGAGACTCTTCGCCTCTCTTTGCCTCATTCTCTCCTCACATACAAATACAGCTACAAACTGCCTACCACCCTTCTCCAAGATCTCAATTGCTCTCTGCACAATGAATGATTCAAGGTAAATTTAAAGCCTCAATCTCCTCCTTCCTTGAGATGTCCCATGGTTTCTTTCTAAAACTATTTAGATTTGAGATAGAACCCAGTACCCTTCTTCCCAGCAAATAAGTTGCATCTTCATCATCCTTTTAGGTTTCCTACTGGCAAAACCAACCTCTTGCTCACGATGATCTTCTAATGATGTGTTGTCGGGGTCAATGTACAAATGTATACAAGGTTTGGTTGGACAAATGTTCATATTAAAATAAGAAGAGGTCTAATAGAGCTGTGAGATTTATTGTTATTTACTTTGTTCTGTGAGGCTCATCTGAAACATACGTGCCATTCTAAATGTGCACCATGTGCGACACGTGTTAAAACTAGAATTGAGAAATGAAACAGAAAAACATCTGGTTCCTGGAAAACCAAACAAGAAGTTTGGAAGACCTTCAAATGTGTACCTTCTGTAACTTCACCAAATTGTGAAAATGACTTTCTTAATTCTTCATCTGTGGTGTAGTATGATAGCCCTATAACACAAAGGAGAGGTCACCACAAGTAGTTAAATTTAACCTTTTTTTCAAGAATTTAGCAATTCCATATCTGGTTTCCATGGGACCATAATACTACTGCCACCAAATTTTGCATGCTAGTGGCAGTATACATCTGTGAGGGTCTTCTACTTACAGATGTATGCATATGCAATCTTTTCTTTTGTGCTACTAAAACTTGGTTTTTATGAAGTGAGTCTTGGACTGGAGAAGAAATTTAACAAATGGCATAGTAAACAAAGTAGAAGAGCGAGCACAAATGGATTCTGAAACGATTGACACCAAGGTAAAAGTACCTTTCTTAACAATGCAGCAAATTTATAAGAAAACAGAAAGAAACCATACAACATAATTGAAAGGAGGTTTAATCCACCATGGTTAAAAAGATAAACAACACGGATGATTGATCTCTCTACACACAGTAATAAATATGCCACTGTACTTCCAAAAGAATATTAATCTTACAAATATAAAACAAAAGCATCAAATAAATGCAAGGAATTGATTTGATCAGTTAAGAAGCTTGAAGGTAGCCCCATTAGATGAAAAGATGAGGGAATCCTTTTAAAATGGCTCTGGCATGTAAATGGAAGACTAGCGACAGTTCTAATATGAAGAACTAAACAGTTACAAGTGGAAGGTACAAGAAGAGACCATTAAGGACTTGGATTGATGGAGAAAGGAAAACATGGACTGTGGAGCAACAATGCAACATAAAATATTATTTTTGATAAGGGGAGTGGAAATATAGAACTCGAAAGCCAACCTAAGATATGAAAATATCCACAATGATGATTATGAACATCCAACGACCTGGTTTACCCATGAACCAATGGCAACTCAGAGGCCATTTAATCAACCGAGAAAACTGAAAAGCCTCAAAAACAGCCAAAATTTCCAGATGATCAGAAATATCAATCTGTGGGAGTGGAAAACAGTACCAACCAAATCTCTCCATTGATAAACTAAGAGAATTCATGAACTCACATCTAATTATATAAATAATCAATGGGTTTGATTTTTATGGATGGCTAATTTGCATCGCCTTCTTAAATCTATCTATGGCAGAGCAACTATGATAAGCACTGAAAAATGATAATTTTACCCTTTAATATTGAATTAGTTAGTTCTTAAATTTTGTTTATTTTATATTATTGTTGTAATATATTATATATTCTAAAATTATATTTGTTAATATATTATATTAATTAATTTTATCTAATTAATGTATTTTTGTGTGTTTATAGATTAGTGATTCTTGATCAGCTTATCAACTCATTTGGAGATTCTAACACGACCAGTGTTATCCATGCCATAACTAAAGTAGTTATAGAAGCCAGCAACCCATTGAGAAGAAACGCAGCAAGACCGTCCCAGCAGAGTGAGAACCAGAAGCATCCCAAGACAAGAAGGAATTAACGAGAATAAGAAGGGTAAGATTTACAAAATAAGAAGAAAATATGATAGAAGAGGAAAGTGGGACCCACTTTCATTGACACTGCCAACAAAGTCAGAAGAAATCTGATGAGGCTCAATTTGGGAAAATACAATCGTATGAAGGAGCATTAAAAATCAAAGAAAGAAATAAAAAGAAAGTAGAAGTTGCTGAGAATGGAGAAAATCCAGCATATGCTAGCCGACTGAAGTAATGAAAAAGAAGGGTGGCTGCTAAAGAAGGGTTGTGTTCAAATAGAAGGAGAAGAATAGGAAAGGCAGGCCACACAGTGTTGGCTGGTTGTTAAAGTGGAATATTCTAATTCCATTGGTGGCTGATTCCTTATAAATTGTGACTCAACGAACAACACAATGGAGAGAATCGCATACTGAAGGGCGTGAACAGCACAGTGGCTGAAGGCATCAGGATCTCCGGTGATGACCGGGTTATATTTTTCCATGTTTTTTTTTATTTTAATTCTTTTATAATGTCCGGCTAATTTTGTACTGACGTTGAGGATGAAACCCCATTAATGAAATAATGTTCTTTTATTCATTTATTTAAATTCCAATTATGTGTGTTCAATTATTTATGATTTGTGCTTCATTAGATTAATTAGACGTTAATTATTTTCACCACTAATATCATGTATTTGTAGTAGTTAATATTAATATTTGATTCATCAAGAACTTGGCATTTTAATTTAAAAGAAAGATTTATTTGATTTAATGTTTTTCAATTTAATTAGATACATTGGATGCTTATATTATTTACTTTGATCCATTGTCTTTTAAATTTAAATTGGATACATTAAATGCTTAGGAATTATATCTTTAAAAGCAGAAGGAAAATCTGAATTTTGAACACCATATTAATGAACTTAAATGTTTAAATCTTTAAAACTGGGAATTAATAAATAAACAATTGGAATATTATGGATTTAATGGTGGTGGAATCCGATACCTTAGTCATTTCTCTCACTTGATTTAATCTCCACTTTAGTTATTTTAATTAATTTTGCAATTTCAATTCAATCATTCTCCTGAAAAAGTGTTAACTACGTTAAGGTTAAAGTATTAGGCTTTTTTATTTATTTTCCAGTTCATTCTAAATCAAGTCCCTCTGGATTCAACCTCGCACTTGCATAACTCTATACTCCAATTCGATTCGTGCGCTTGCGAGTAAGAACTCATGCGAGCAAGAATCTTCTTTGACTAATTCTAACTCATCAGATTCTTTTGGGCTTTTATTGATTCTGAAGCCCCCATTTCTGTCTCAGGTGGAATCAAACAAATGTGCCATATGCCTACAATTCCACACATTTAAGTACTTGAGAATTGGTACAGCTAAAGAGAAACAAGCACAGGGTGCTGAAAGACTAAGGATGCTTTGGATTGCAATCGCTTGAAAATTTTGCCCAATCCAAGCAGTTCCATAGGTTTAATATCCTAACTAAGAGCTAAGAGGTACAAATAACAAACGTGGCCAATAGTTTTATATCAATGGCTAAAACATAAAAATAATTGGAGTCTATAGACCATTAATATGCAAAAGATTGCCCACTTTCAATTGCTAAAATCTGATCATCTCCCTCTCACTGAACCCAAGGAAAATAAAACCACAGAACCAAGAGATAGAAGTCTATAACAAGCTTTAATTGAACAGCATAACCAAACATGAAAATCAACAAACAGTTGCTGTGCAATGTCATCACATCTAGCTATTTTCTTCTCTATTTGAGATCAACTTTCTGGGTTATACATTTCAACTCTACCCTATGCAAAATCAAATTCTCAATCTACAATCTGCCATGTTGTTTCTTATCAATTCAAAATTACACTAATGGTCGCCCCTCCCATTGCCTTCTAACCCCAACTCTCAGTGCTATGGTTGTTTCTAGCCTTCTTCCATACTACAGAACCAAAAATGTGCATATTTTCATCTAGCCAATAGACGATCAGTGGTTATTACATCCATTATAACACGTATACATTACAAGATCCAAACAGATGCTTAAACGAAGTAGAGAGTTTATTTCAAGGGATGGGACTCATTTATGACAAAATTTTTTGGATGGTTTAATAGATTGTGATAGAACATATTACTGTTGGAAATAGATTAAAAAAATTTGGATGGCTTAATAGATCATAACAAAAGCTATTACTGTTGGAAATGGATTCTACAAATCATCTTAGCATTTTAAGTTTTTAAGATGAAAATGAAGTTATTGGAATAAAAATGTTTATATGTGACATCGAATCCATCTATCAGAGTGTATAAAGATGACCTCAATGAAACTCACTGCTAACAAAGAGTTGAGAACTGAAACTTCTGGTCAGAGGCAACCGCTTCAAAGAGATGGAGCAAATTCCCGCAATTTTCTTCCAAGAAAAAGCAACTGACCCTGACATTTGATGATCCAATTCAAAGCAGGGAAACACCAACTACATAGGCACATGTTTTTTTCTTCTTCATTTTTTCTGTGTGGAAAGCCGTAGGATACTCAACGTCAGAACCTCACAGATACAGTCCACTACCGTCAGGGCACACAGTCTTAGGCCAAAGCCAAATTTTCAGCCGTGATCTCGACTGAGTTCTCAGTTCGGCTAAGATTTTTCTCTCTCCTCTTTTTGTTAAAAAAACTCAGTAGATCTTTTTAAAAAAGAAACATTAAAAAAATAAAAAAGTTGTTTTTTTAAAAAAAGTAAAAAATATATATATCGACTGAACCCACACTGACATTTGTTTTCTTTTTAAAATAAAAAATAAAAATCAGCCGAAATCTGAACCCTTGAGTTAAATTATTGGGGTTTTCGAGACTGGAGACAACTAGTTGAATTACACCATATGAACTCATGATACATGTTTAACCTAATTTGACCACAGTTAAATCTTATTTAACCAGCCCATTTGCTTCAATGTCCAATTAATTTTGATAACTTTGTTAAAGGCAGCTTAGATCATCAACAATAGCTTCCATATTCAATGACAAAAATAACAATCAATATAAGATTTCTTACCATCCTAATTTTCACCTCAATCTAATTTTTATAGTTTAACCACACACCATCCATTTTCTAAAGAAATTTGCTGACACCCATGATGGGCACAGCCTACAATTAAGCTACTACTAGTCTAAAACTCATTCATTGTAAATATAGACCTTAGTTTAAAATCTTAATTTAATCAATAAAATATAATTTTACAAAACCATCTAAAACTGTGACGCTTCGGTCTATGAAAATTAAGTATTAAAATAATCACCATTTTCTATTCTTCTATATAAAACAAATATAATAAAAAATTATAATTCTACTGAACAAATATAATTTCAAACATTGTAAATCTTACAAATGTTTCCAATCGATAAGTAAGTCAACAGTCTTTACTATCTTGATAAAAATATCTTCCATTGAATTATAGATTTATAGTACAAAATAATCATTTCAAAAGATTTTTTTTATTATTTAAGTTTAAATAAAATAGTAGAAATGTCCCTTAAAAATCATGTTATCTGGGAGTTTCCATCTTTTAAATACATTATTAGTGCATATATACTTTTTTTTTCAAATAAACTAAGATTGATTATAAGAACAACATGCTACCAAAACTCCAGCCAATTCTTACGAACATGTCATGTGACAGTAAGTTCAACTTAGAAAATAGTAACACTGAAGAAAGAAAATTGCACAGTAAGATGAAAACAAATTCCATGGAAAGTCATTTAATTGGATTTACAGTAGCTCAAGTCATTCATCACATCCCATAAAACTAAGGCCCACAATACAAGGAGTCAAATATGAAAAAAAAAAAACCCCAACCACCTCAGAGAATTCCGACCTTCACCACATCCCTAAAACCACAGAAATTACAAACAACCCCATCAATCCTCCAAAGATTAGGTTAATTTAAGAGCTGGTGAATTTAGTGACGGCCTTGGTACCTTCAGAGACGGCGTGCTTGGCCAATTCACCAGGAAGAACAAGGCGAACCGAGGTCTGGATCTCCCGAGAGGTGATGGTCGGCTTCTTGTTGTACCGAGCGAGCCTAGAAGCTTCCTGTGCAAGCTTCTCGAAGATATCGTTGATGAAACTGTTCATGATCCCCATCGCCTTGCTGGAGATACCGATGTCAGGATGCACCTGCTTGAGGACCTTGAAGATGTAGATCTTGTAAGTCTCAATACCCTTCTTGGACTTCTTCTTCTTCTTGTCTCCGCCCGCAGCGCCTTCCTTTGGCAGCCTCTTCCCCGCCTTTGGCTTCTTTTCCGCCGGTGCCTTCTCCGCCTTCTTCTCCTCCACTGGCTTTTCAGCCGGCTTCTTCTCTGCTGGCTTCTTCTCTGCCTTCGGTGCCATTGAAAACGATCAAATCGAGCAAATGAGAATGAGATAAAATGCAAGGGGCAGATTCTAGTTTCGATGGGAAGAAAGAGTTCCTTGGAGATTATAATTTATAGGAGATGCCTTTGTGTTCTGATTGGACGTCGATGCCGAGGCGTGGATCGATGACGTGTTTCATATCTGAGCGTTCATTTGATCATGAGAGGCGAGGTTGTTAACGGTCTTGGAGGGATGTAGAGTTTTGCAGAATTTGTATTTTCATCTTTGTTAAAGTCTGTACACGTGGCGCGTTATGATTAGAGGGTTACGGTGCCTCCGGATCGATGCGTTGGAGGCTGGATTTCATGTCACCGCAGATGGTCTTGGTCTACTTTTAGTTACAGAAGCAAGGTCAAACTAATGTATTACGTGCGCCGTTATGCTTCTATGATTCTATCGTTGATATTAGTTGATACATTTTTTTTTTCTCTCTTTCGATTTGTTTTTAGAAAAATGATTTGTGCACTCCAATCTTTTATTCATTGTGCATTTCTCTATGTAAAATTACAATTTTTCTAAAAAAAATAAGAAAGGAGAGAGAAAAGAGAAATTTTGAATTTGAGCAAAATTGTAATTTCACGTAGGAAAAGTGTACAATGGATAAAAGAGGGGGTTGCACAAATTTTTTTTTTTTTTATTTTAATTCTTTCCTAAAAATATATTAAAGATTATAAAATGTAAGTTTCATTTCTTCTTCAAAACATTATAAAAAATTGGACAAATTAAATATTCAACGTCTCCATCGACTTTGAACGATGGAGATATTACAAAATAGATAATTTTTTTTTTTTTTAAATTATCAAAATGGTAGGATTGAATGAGGAAGGAGAAGGAAAAGTTTTTCTCTCAAGTGGCGCCCACATGTTTTAAAAGAAAAAAAAAAATCTACTGTCCAATACTTGGCGGCGCCATGATATGGCTGCTTCGGACATCGTATGAGACGAATCGATATTGGCAGATACACAATGTGATGTGTTGACCGCATCATTGTATCGGCCAAATTTTTGCAATGTATTGGTTGATAACTTAAAACAAACTTACATATACATTATATGGGAGTTTTTTATTTTATCTAGATTTTTTTTTTATAAATTAAAAAGATAAAGATAAAATGATTTTTTTTATTTTCACGTAATCATGTACACCCATCTTAATAAATATTCCAATACACAATTCATTCCCTTTTATATATGGGCATGTCTACCAAAAAAACGTGTTTTCAGGAGTAAAAAAAGACGGTCTACAACTCTACATATATCACATCGTCTGTACATGGATACAAAAATATACTCATGTATCTTCTAGTTTTCAATATTAAGAAGGGTAGTCATTTAGACACGGGCTTTTCTTTTAAGGGACACTTCATTTCAAAATTTTATATGAAATTACTATTTTGCCTCTCAATTTTGTACAAAGAAATTGTCTTTTTTTAAAAAACTGAAAGGCAAAATGATAATTTTCACACAAAATTTTGAAATAGAGTGTCTATTAAAAGAAAAGTAGAGTGTCTGAGTGGCCACCCTATTAAGAATTGTGATAATGTTAATTTTATACCTAAATTAATTTTGTTATTCAACTCAATATCTTTTTATCATTATTTATGGTTTTCGTCATTAACCATTTATGAAATTTATTCAACATTAGGTTATAGAATTTGAAATACACCATGGTGGTAGTGTTTAAATTAGAAAAAAAAAATTGTAGAGGATTTTAAAATGTACCTTAATCTAGCGGTGATATACCAAGTCTATCAAATATTTTTCGAGAAAAATGTATATTTTATTGAACTTCATCAAGTATGTGGATCAGGGGTCGAAATATCGGTCGATACATATCGTATTGGCCGATATATATCGATTTTTTATGGCCGAACGATATCAGCCGATACTATATGTATCGGTCGTATAAAAAGGTTATCGGCCGATATGATCGATATTCAGACCGAATATCGGTCATTGTATCGACCGTACAAAAAAGATATCGGCCGATACGGTTTTGAATATTAGAGGAGAGAAAAATGCAATAAAATGGAAAAAACAGATGAGAGAGAAAATTATCGGGCGAAATATCGGCTGAAGCATTTTTTCGACCCCTGATGTGGATGAGTCGGATGTTTTATAATTTGGAGATAAGTTGATTTAATCCTTCACAATTTTACATTGGAAGAAAAGGTGGGTGACTTTCTTTGGAATCATTAAAATGTTTTAGAATAAGGTAATGTCACAGAGGTAATCTTTTCAAATTTACTACATTTGATCTCCAAAAATCATTATCGTGTTAATATCGCTTATTTATCGACAAGTAGATAATTTTTTTATAAGATCACGTTAAAATTGCAAAAAATGACAATAACTCAATAAATTTTCAGTAAATTTCTTATTAATATTTTTATTTATTATTTTTTAAAACATTATATTTTCGACAATAACTCAATAAATTTTCAGTAAATTTCTTATTAATATTTTTATTTATTATTTTTTAAAACATTATATTTTCTGTGAGATTTTCACATTGATTTTCTGAGAAATTAAAAAATCCCGATATTACCAATCACTATTAATATACTGAGAATGAAATTTGTAACAATGGAATAAAGTGCATTTAAATTAAGAGGTAGTGAGACTTGGGAAAATGGAAACGCTTATTCTCAAATTAATTTATTTGATAATCTATTAATAAGAAAAACAGTGCAAGAATAATACTATGCCACCTTGTATTTTTGTCGAAATATGTATTATAATAATATTGATAGATAGGCTGTTGAAACTTTTTAAAATATTATTCCCTCAGTCCCATTTTAGTTGTCTTATTTGATATATTTATATTTTTTAAGGAACTCTCTATATAGCACCATGTGATTTCATTCATTTTCAAAATATTTCATACTAGTCGAATATAAACGAGATAACTATTTTGGAACAATTCCAAAATCTATATAAGACAATGAAATTGGGAGGAGGGAGTAATAAATTCAATTCTCGCCTGCTCGATCATTGATATGATTTTACACCATGATTCCAGGGCTTGATCATTTACATGGTGTGGCCCACCTGTTGCTTGCATGAATTTGGGACGCTTATGAGGAGGCAGGGTGATGCAAATCATTCACATGCGTATGGCAAACTTTAACGGGGCTCCTTTACATCCCACCCACTTCCTCAGCCACCGCTTTGTATTGATAAATATTTATAAATCTTAACTTCAAAAAAAATATTAATGAATATTTTGAAATTTATATATTTTCATTAAAACTAGATAAAAAAATTCATCCAAAAATTCATATTTTGATTATAAAGGAAAAGCCTAACTTCAACTTCCTTTCGTCTTCTTGGAGGATGAAGATTCATTTATAATAGGCAGTCAGGTTTTACGTTTTTGTGAATCAAACTCAAGATTCTATTTCATAAAGTGGACATTTTGATTGTCAAATCCATCCCTTGGAATTGAGACATGATGATTTAAGAGAGAACGATGATTAAATTATTGATTCTGAGTTGATTCATATTAATTTTTATAACTTTTAAAGATGGTATTCAGATTAAATTAAATTGAATCATTAGTTAAATTTTAAAACTAAATATGGTAGATTTATGCGCAATTGAGAGTTTACATTAAATTTTATAAATCGACATCCACACATGCATATGGAGAAAATATCCCAACATGGGAAAGTCTTGTAAGAGTAAAGACTGCTGCAAGATCTGACTACACGGTGCACATATCCAACTATGAAGGTCCAAGATAGGGAATATGGAAAGACTGCAAGATCTCACAGGATTTCAATTGATTGCAATTTATATTTTGGAAAGAAAGAAAAATAATACAAACTTGGAATGTAACTCCACACACTTGGAATGTAACTCAATGTGGAAGTAAAGTGCATTCAAGACTGAGAAGAGAGAGATATGATATAGATATCAACGATAGACTTTTCGTAAGTGTGTGTCCCACTATTTGGTAGTCTTTCAATTACAAATTGTAATGATTTGTTGATTGATTTTTTCTTTTTTAAAAGAGCTTGTATTTTCTATATATACAATGTTAATGAAAGAGGCCAATGAGCTATTATTCAAATTTCTACATTACATCAGAACTAGACAGTCTAACCTCGGGTTATAAAAAATTCTACAATATAAAACCCAAAAAAAAGGTCATATACTATATTTTTTGTAAGATATAAAGGAGAAACTTCACTTCTTGAATATGGGTTTCTGTCAAGGAGACATACTTGACCCATGAACAAGGCAGGATACAATCTTTACCTTCGACCATGATAAAAGCAAACCATCCTGATCATGATTCATGGGTCTTTCTTGGGTATGATTTTAATACAATGAGTAAATAAGTAAGAAGCATCACAGCCTAAGACATGCCAAAGATTTCAAGTTGCCCTTGTGGTGTTCATATCATCACCACACTTCTGTCTTCTTATTCTCCATTGTTGATGATGCCGGTGTGGTTCGTCGGCGATGGCGCCACCTCCGGAAAAGTTGCTTGAATTCCATCAGAGGCTGAATTGGAGCTTCTAAGGAATAGAGATGGAGAGAGATGATGGGAGTTGGTACTTAGTGCTTTTATAGGTTTTAAGGAATGGTTCTTCTCAGCATATGCTTCCAATGCAGGAAGGATCCTTCTGTAACTTTATTTTATTTTACTTTAAATTTTCTTTCGTGTTATGTCAGGAGGGTCCTTCTGTAACTATATTCTCCACTTCTTTTTAAAGGCTGGGTTTAGTGTTTACAAGGGGAGAAAAGATTCGGATAAAAATGGAATGTAAGATCAGATCGAGTTAGAAGTGGTATCTACCGAAAGTGTTCTAATATGAGTATCGGTGATTTAATAATTGTTACTTTTGAGTCTTGTTACAATTACCAAATGGCATTTTTAAAGCATCCACCCAAAATTCCCTTGCTTAGCAGAGTGGCTTGATGAGAATTCTCTCTATTTTCCAATTGAGTAACTTGTGATATCTACTAATTTCCATTAAAAAATTTGCAGAATTTAAAAGCGACTCTTCCCTTTGCCGTGGGAATGAAGACACTAGAACCAACAAACAGAATTAGTCCTACTCTTATAATTTTAGAAGAAAGTGATTAGGTTATTTTAAATTTATGTTAGTTGTTAACGTTAAAGAGTTTTTAAAGTGATGATCAGGAACCCACTTCATGAAATAGGAGTCTTGAATTTAATTATCACTTGATTCTCAATCTATTCCAAAAGACCACTCTTCGCAGAGTTACCATTTGTAGAGAAATTTGTACATGTCTCAAAAATTAGTCGAGTGCTCTAAAAGATTTTGGTCATCAAAAGTCTATATCAATTGTTAAATTTTTCTATTAAGTCAAATTTACTCTGAATTTATACACATGGCATGAGGTGAACGATTGTAGTACAAATTTTGTAGTACAAATTTTGTAGTGTTACAATAGTAGAATATATATTTCTGATTTGGAGGGGTAATTCTGTAATTCAATTTTCCCTTCTTTGCCATATGGCATCACAGTGGGTCCTTGATTAAAAGGGCTTGGGTCGATACGGTTTTTATAATACCTAGGCTGCGTTTGGATGGGGGATAATTTTTATAGGGGTTATATCTAAGTAGGAGTCACATTTGAGTAGGGGTGACCCTTTAATTGGAATTACCCTTATCTTATTTGGTAATTGTTGTGTTAAAGTAAAACCTTACCCTAAGGGTAAAAAATCTTATTTGGTAACTATAAGTAAGGGTAACCTGATATATTAATATTTTTTTATTTTTTTATAAAATATAATTATAAATAATATTTATGAAGTAAATTCTAATAATATAACTTATAATAATATTATCTAATTTTTATATATTATTTTCATAATTATAATTTAAAATGAACACTTGCATTCTAATATTAAAAATATAAATAAATTTTTTTTTTATATTACTATTTTAAATCCCAATAAATAAATAAAAAATATCAACATATCTCTTCATAAAAATTATAATTATTATTTTTTATATTATATGAATTTAATAAAAATATTAATTCTCATAAAATTATTAATATGTCAGTTTATCCCTATTCAAGGGTAACCCGTATAAAAATTTACCCCTCACCCAAATGTATCACTTTGAAAATGTTACAGAAATTTTATTTTTATATTATATAGATTTAATAAAATTATTAATTCTCATAAAATTGTTAATATGTCAGTTTACCCCTACGTACAATTACCCCTACTCAATGGTAACCCCTGTAAAAATTTACCCCTCACTAAAATGCATCATATTGAAAATGTTGCAGAAATTTTATTTTTATATTATATAGATTTAATAAAATTATTAATTCTCATAAAATTGTTAATATGTCAGTTTACCCCTACTTACAATTACCCCTGCTTAAGGATAACCCCTGTAAAAATTTACCCCGTCACCCAAATGCATCACATTGAAAATGTTGCAGAAATTTTATTTTTATATTATATAGATTTAATAAAATTATTAATTCTCATAAAATTGTTAATATGTCAGTTTACCCCTACGTACAATTACCCCTACTCAACGATAACCCCTGTAAAAATTTACCCCTCACCCAAATGTATCACGTTGAAATGTTGAAGAAATTTTATTTTTATATTATATAGATTTAATAAAATTATTAATATGTCAGTTTACTCCTACGTACAATTACCCCTGCTCAAGGGCAACCCTTGTAAAAATTTACCCCTCACCCAAATGCATCACATTGAAAATGTTAGAGAAATTTTATTTTTATATTATATAGATTTAATAAAATTATTAATTCTTATAAAATTGTTAATATGCCAGTTTACCCCTGCGTACAATTACCCCTGCTCAAGGGTAACCCCTGTAAAAATTTACCCCTCACCAAAATGCATCACGTTGAAAATGTTGTAGAAATTTTATTTTTATATTATATAGATTTAATAAAATTATTAATTCTCATAAAATTGTTAATATGTCAGTTTACCCCTACTCAAGGATAACCCCTGTAAAAATTTACCCCTCACCCAAATGCATCACGTTGAAAATGTTGACACATTTTTAAAATAATCTTCTAATAGAATAAATTGTTAATTACCCTGAAAGATATTATCATAAATCTTAAAATTTTCAGAGTTTTGAGACCCATCGAAATTTCGACAGAATCACCCCTTAAAAATAGAACATTTTGACAAATACGTTTCAGAAAATTATATAATATATAATTTAAAAATAGATGAAGGTACGGGATAAATAGGGGAAATGTTTTCTTAAAAAATAAAAAATAAATAAAAAACCACTATTATTATTTTAAATTTCAATAAATGAATAAAAAAATTCTTCATATCTCTTAATAAAAAAATATAATTTGTTGTTTGGTGATATGAAATTTATCAAATAGAAATAATGGAGTGCTTTTAAAAAAAATAAAAGCCAGGTACTCACCAAAATAAATAAATAAATAAAATGTAAAAAAAAAAAAATTCATAAGCAAAAGTGGGGGTATTCATTCTTGAATACCCCTTGTCCCATGGGAGTAGTGAAAAGGGAGATAAGAGGAAAATTTTTACCCTTTCCCCTTTATTATCAAATGAGGGTAAGTAGGGATAATGGGGAGTTACCCCCTTACCCCATCCAAACGCAGCCCTAATTTACTGAATGAGGCAGCAGTACGGGAATCCGGTGAATCTGTCTTGATTTTTTATTAAAAATTTGACGACAAAAGGCATTTACATTTTTAAAGAGTCGGGATATGACATAAGAAAAAAATATTTTACTGGAATTTTCGTTTGCTACTGTTCTTTTTTCAATAGACGATGCTGGTGAAATAGTGATTAAAAAAGGTTGTTAACCCTAACGCAAAAATAAATGGTGTAGAAATGAAAGGAAGAGTAGAACTGATATCTCGAGGCCATTGACATGTGGGTGGAGTAACTAGGGGTCGAAATATCGATATATGTAAATCGGTCGATTAATTTATCTCTCCTTTGATATTTGTATTTCCCTCTTCTCCAAAAATTCAAAACTGTGAAAAACAATAAAAAAATCATGAAAAACAGTTGAAAACTGTGAAAAACCATCAAAACCCTTAAAAAACTGATTTTTTTTTAAATATTTTTTTAAATTAAATAAATTTTAAATACCAATTTTTATGTATGTCGGCCGATATAGTGACTGATATTCTATACTAAATATTAATCATATCAACTAATAATCTTTTTGACTGACCAATATATATCGTATCAGTCGATATCGTTTGAAATTAAAAAATCAATCAATATCGTCCGATCAAACGTATATAGTAGAAAAATGTGAAGAAAATTATAAAGACAGTGAAAGAAACTTCTACCCAAAAACAATAACCCAATCGCATTGACCCAGCCTCCTAAATATTGCTGCAAAGGTTACATCAGAATTTTCAGATCATGTTCCCCACCCACTGCAAGGTGCCCAACCATATTAATTCAATTGCCAATTTTTAACATTCTGAGGAGCAAGAATAGGGGGCTGAATAGTTGAACGGGGACGGAAAAGATTTGATAATGATGACTACGTCAAAAAAGTTTGATAGCAAAGAGGGTAAACCACTGAGGTGGGTAATTTTCATTATGAGGATTAGCGATCTAACATGCTCACTCTACCAAAAATTTCTAAAAGAAACAAGGATAGGACACTTTCTTGTCACTTTATAAGATCAGCTATAAAGAATCAATAATTTGTAATAATTTTTAATAATTTTAAATTACAAAATTATAGTAATCAGTACAAAATTTCACTTAACATATTATTCGTGTCAATTTTTGTACACATTTTACATAAAACATATATTTCCTAATAAAAAAAATACATTGCCTTCCTTCAAATGTTTTTATTTCTCATGGGCTCATGGCAAACGAACTGTATCTGTTAGAAAAATAACACAATTGCCTACGATCAAAAAATATTTCACCAGATAACTGGAGTATCACGCTCGTAGCCCAGGTCTTCAGCGAAGAAACGCCGACCCATTTTACCATTTTAGCCCCAGTATTTTTTTTTTGCCATGACTGATGGCCGACTCGGGTTTTATATGTTCTTAAAAAGAATACTTTGGGTGTTCATTCTAACACGAGCGGTATCTTTTAAGAGGTACGAATTTTAGTGAATTTTTCATTTTGTCCCTCATCCATCTGAAGCAAGCAATTTGTTGTGCAAATTTTAAATTTATAACTCGCAAGCGTACGAACCATTAGATAGTATAGCGATTAAGTGCGAGGTCGAACCCATCGGAACTTAAGAAAATATATCCGTGAAAATACACCATTGAATGGAGTATTTTAAGAACTTTAGGAAATATGGAGATAAATTATAAATATGAAATAATTTATCTAATCTATGAGTTTTAATCTTAATTTAGAAACATTCTAGATTTAAACATAAAATCTAACAATTTAGCTAATTTTAATTAAGATGGTGGATTTAATCTAAAAATCTAAACAATCTTAATCTAATTTAAAATACAAAATTAAGATGTAATTAAATTATTTCCAACCTAATTCATCAATTTCAAGAGTTTTTTGAATTTATAAACTAAAATAAAATTTAAAATACCTAAACTACATCTATACATATTTACAGTGGAAATGGATCAAAGAATTAGAGATGCTATATTTTCCATATCTTAAAAATAATATCAAGGCCTAGAATACGGAGCTCACATTTATTATTTATCATGTACTCAAATTCTTCATCTATTAAAATTCTTATTATAATAATTATAAAATCCATTATATTAAAAAAAATTCAATTCAAGCCTTAGTGTAGATAAAATTTCAACTTATAATCTCAAATCCAAATATTTCATCAACTCTTTAAAAAGAGCCTTGAATCGGAAAAATCAAGTTTTATCTATCCTAAATATTTCATCCACTCTCCTCGAATCTCTTAAAATAATTTCAATCATAAAATTATAAAAAGAATAAAAACAAAATCAAACTCTCATCATACATAAATTAAATAATTGGACGACCATGATTCTAAATAAATCCACCTCTCCTTTATTAATAAAATATGATTTAAGAATTATAATGCATTGAAATTTTAGATTTAAATAAAAATAAAACAAAAAGACTCATGACTATTATTAATTTATCACTGAATTTAATCATACTAATGAATTGAAGAAATTAAAGACAAAGAAATTGTACTATTATTGATGGAACTAAATTACACTACATAAATTAAATAAAAGAAACTAATTACAAAATAAAAAAAATACTAACCAAAAGAAATAATTTCAAAATTATCTACTGCTCCAATGTCTCTAAAAATCTCTGTCCAAGTTCGAATGTTAGTATAGCCCAAAACCACCTTTTATAATGATTTGGAGGGGATAAGTAAAGCTAAGGCAAAGTGAGACCCATTTCCAAGTCCAGCGGATGGCAGGTATTGCCGACCCTCTCTTCTCTTCTTTTCTTTTCTTTTCTTTTCTAATTTCTTTCTTATTCTTCACTCCCATCCTCCATTTTCTATTTTTTCTTTCAGCCGCATATTCCCTGCTATTCTCATGCTTTCCTTTTCTTATCCTTACCGATCTCCACTTTGATTGGTTTCTTTTCTTATGCATCCACTGATTACCAATACCCTCCTTCGATCCCAGCCTTCATTACAAAATATAAAAGGGCACATGGGCGGCACGGGTGAACATGAAGGACGGGCCAGCTCATGCTCAAACTTTCTTCTAATTGAGGCTTGCTTCTCTCGATGAACTGTTGTCCCTCCTTTCTCTTTTCTTCCACGATTAAATACATCCAGCAAGTCTCTGCTGTCCTTATCTCTTTGCCCAATTCGTTTTTATCTAATCTTATTAACCTCTGTAAGTTAAAAGTATATTCCTCTTCTTACTGTTCTGGACATCGTCACCTCCTTGCTTCATCTCTTTTCACACCAAAACAGCTCAGCTGATTTCTAAGTTGCTTGGTCCATGAAAAGGTTGCTGTACCATGGTGTTCCACAAATCTGAGACGTGTTTGCTGATTGATAATTGCTCTGCTTTTTATTCTGCTTCTGGTTCCTGCCGATAACTCCACTAACAGCATCTCTTGTTGATCACTTGAGATGACAAGTTGACATCCAGCAGTAGATAACTTCACTTGTTTTACACGAGGGGGAGGAACAATGAACTCCCCAACAATATCTTTACCACCAACCATGTTTAGTCTTCCAACTTCACCACCACTTGACGTTACTCGGTCCTCCTCTTCTTCAGTTTGATCGGTCAAAGCACACATAAATTGGATAGATTTCTTGCCCATCTTAATGCTGCTGTATTTCCATTCTTGTTGTTTGGCTTCTCTGTGCTGCTGTTTCAATCCCGATTCTCATATGTATTTTCAAGTTAGCTGGGAATCTTCAGCTGCTGCCTTTTATATTATCATCATTCAACAAAACACCTATACCTATAGAACAAGCCGCTTATGTGCATTTTCAGTCGGCTTGCAAATGGGCTTGAGGTCCAAAATTACTCCTAATGGATCCAGGCTTTATATTTAATCATTTTTTCTATCATCCTCACTTTTAAACCTGCAAAATACAAAATTATACTAATTAGATAAAATTAAACAAAATGAGATACTAACAATAATAAATTTAGGAGTAAAATATGTATTTATTTTGCACAAATCACGATTTGCTTATCGGTGCACCAACTGGATTTCTTGAGAGTTCAAATCAGTGCACCCAGCGGATCATTTTACACATAAATCAGTTCACATTTTAGTGAATCGGTTCACTCATCGGTGCACCTGACAATGCACCGATGAGTGAACCGATTTACTGAACAAGTGAGTCAAATTCTGCGGATAGGCAAAGTGAAAAATCCAAAAAACCCGTGTCTACTAAAAAAGAATTCCAGTGTTAGGATGGCCACCCAATGCTTTATTGTATTCTTTTGAATAATAAATGACTTCATTAGATAGATATGATCTAATAAAATTAGAAATTCAGGGAAAAAAAAAAGAGTACATATGCATGATCAATTCAGTTTGTATAGCGTATCAGTTTTTTTTTTTCAAAAACTAAGTTGACACGCTGACACAGGATGATTGGTCTGAGTTTCATTGTTCTGCATCATGGATGGACAAAATGATGGAATATATTTTTTTATCTAACTTTTCTAGATGCTTTAAAAAAGTCAAGAAAATACCAAATATTTTATGAGTTAAATTGAAAAATTGCCAAAACTTAATTCCATAACTGGTTCCACGTCCACTAAACATATTAAATCAACAAGTGGGTCGAAGAATAAAATCCGAACAGAAAATAAGAAAGATTAAAATTGAACATCGCAAAATAAAGCCTTTATTAAAGAAATTTTCATATACCAATTCTGTAACACTAGGTTCTCTCTTTACTTTTATTTTTTAACTTTTGATGTTCACAAGCATGCACCACATATGGCTTACAAGGTAAATTTGTCAAGTGTACACAAACATTCAACAACAGGAACACAACTGATGCACGCGATGTGACATCCAAGTAAATATATAAGATGAGTTGTAATAGAACATTAAGAGGTGGTAAAAGCATTATGGTCCAATGTCCTCTGCACCATAACATTACCTCCTAAGGTTCTCCACTATGTATATTGCATAGAGATCCCTTCACATCATAAAAGATAAATAATCAATCAAATAGTGTGTAAGGTGCATATTTACACTATCGTGTCAACTCCATTGTTTTTCCATTAAAAAAATTTGGAAACAAGCCTAACCGAATTTTAGCCAACTAGGCCAACAACGGCATGACTCACCTGATAAACCCACCAACTCATCCAATACAAGTTGGCCTATAAGCCAACTCATTGTAATATTAGCCTCCTAAAAGCCAATATTAATGTCTAAGGTGCAGACTAATCTTTGATGATCAATAGCTTCTCCCATACACATAGTTTATTAATTCTCAGCTTTATTAGACTTTTGTCAAGTTAGAGAACTAATTAAAAAGCTCATTTTCAAATTCATATAGCAGAAGTACATACTAAGTATGTACGTGCTTTTGGAAGTACATAAATTGCTCCTTTTGATCTAAGCCATTCTTATATTGAAAGCGACAGTATACCCAGAAATTTCCCCTTATTAATTGATCTTAATCAATTGACTTTGTCGTAACTGTCAATCTTGGATTGTAATTGCCGAGTTTTAATCACCAATTGGATAAAAAGTCAGCCAAAAATAAAGAAGAAGCACACTTGATGGATAGCTTAGATTGCCAAATGCAAAACGAACCTGCGGTGTTGCCACCTCTGCATCTCCAGTTTCAATAGATTTAGCAGAATGCAGTGCCAATCCAAGTAATGGGTTTTCTCACATAAACCTTTCTCACTCCATGTCTATTTATTGGTTTCTCCGTGATGAGAAAGCTGAGTTTGGGTTGTGCCGCTCTCAGACTCCCTAAGATTATTGTAGCCGAGTTTGGGTTGTCCCCGAGTGCTGGATGGCTTCATAGGCAGTAGAAGCTGGCAGAAACTGGTCAACTGCAACTTCTTTGTTTGCATTTTTCTTGTCTGGTTTATTTCATTTATCAAGGAAAGCGATAAAGATTTTATGATAAAAGAGTGAAATCAAATTAAACATATGAGCAAAATAAGAGCTTATTGATTTGAACCCAATGAATCATACTCTTATAATGATGATTCTATATGGTTTACTCATCTTGTTCCAATGGTCTAGACAATTATCCATATGGAATGAGTGATACTTTTGAATTGGATGATAGCCATGAAAATTAGATCTCTTGAATGGTTAATTTCTAATTTTAGATGTTGTTCCTTTTTTTTGACTTGTTTTCTATTTTTAGAATGTTTTTAAATTAAAATTAGATTTCATAGATTATAGAATTAATCCCATGTTTAATATTTAGTTCCATATTTCCTAAATTTCTTAATTTACATAATTCGATGGTGTATTTTTTACGGATATATTTTCCTAAGTTTCGATAGGTTCGACCTCGCACTCAATCACTATACTATCTAATGGTTCGTGCGTTTGCGAGTTATAAATTTAAAATTTGCACAACAATCACTAATATACAAAGAATAGAGAAAAAATAAACAACTAAAATTTGAAAAAAAAAAGAAGAGAAAACAAAGACATAAACCATTGAATGTATAATTTAGAATACAGGATGTCAGAGCATTATGATAACACACCAACGAAATATGTTCATTTGATTCTTGATTATATAGATATGGAGTATATAAAATTTTACTCTAAATTGATAGTCCAAATCATATAATCTCAGTTTTTAAATTTTGATAATTATAGATTTTAATTATTTAAAAATTTAAAATTAAAGAATAAAATTATTTGATAAATTTAAATAGAAGTATGTTAGTGCATCGGTTTGACCGAGTTTGTATTGTCAATTCCGTGACCGAGTACGTTGGACCTTGCCTTGGAAGATTTAAGAAGATGTCAAAGTCTGAAGACCGCATGAAGATCTACTACACATTGAAGGTTCTACAGTCTGCACATGATTGGCACACAGGTAAGTGGACCATAAGTCAAGCCCAAATTACCTTAGAAGTCAATGGCTTAATAATTGGGAAATCTGAGAATAAGTTTTAGCTTCGAGACCTCGAGCTTTCTCTGGAGGTATTGAGACTGAATTATGAGGAAACCAGTCTGGCTGAATTTGTGAAAATCCTTGGTCCCCCAGCCTAGAGGTCTCGAATTTTTTTCTAGAGGCCTCGAGATCGTTTGGGAGAATCGTGACAGCTTATATCTGATGTGTGCACCTAAGCCGAGATGTCCTTTGACCTTATATCAATCAAAATTTAAGAGGAAAAATCTTTACAGGCTCCTTGATTATGAAAAATCTAAAAAGGATATGTGTTCATCATGATTGGCAATCATGGTTATAATTGGAAACCTTGAGAATGTTCTTCAATCTAATAAGGGATAAAAATCTCAAGGTGATTTGCAATATGCAAATCTGGAAATTCCAGGAGTCCACTCAAGTGATTGACAATCTTACAAAATTAGAAAATTTCAAGAGGCTCCCTTTGATTTTAAAAGATCCTTGAAAATTATCTTGCCACCTCATGTTTTGATAAGTCAAATATCATGTTTAGCAATCAAGGACAGATGTCAATTTAGTGAACTGGTCATTGACTTAATATGATTAGAGTTGTATTACCATTTACAGCCTGGAGGTCTTGAAGAAAACCTTGAGGTCTCGAGACTTAGTCATTGCAAAACTGTCTTATAAATACACGGCTGACTAATTTCAAAAGACAATCCTAAACATTGGAAAATATAGAACAACTATTAGAGAGCTTTCAACCCTCATCACTCCATCTTCATTATCCTTTAATAAGGATATAATCATGTATTTAATAATTCATTAATGATGAAGATGAGGATGTTTCTCTTGGACCCAAAATCAGTCATATCCCTATCCTATTACCCATGTTCCGCTATGCTAATACTCAACAAAGATGGACCTGATCTAAAAGAAGAGGGCGCAGAGACATCTACAAAAAGAACACACATTTTGAAGAATTGTTAAGACCTAAGGCAAGTGTTCCTCTTTTTTTTTTTTTTGAATCAATTGTAAGGTGGACTAGAACATTGTGTTCGAACCACCAAAAAAAAATAGACGTTGAAGATTAGACTATGGGGGTCGAACCTCTATAAAAAATTAGGTTATACTATCTGGGTGTGAAGTATATTCATAGTTTATTGGGACGACCCACGAGTTGAGAAGTCTGACAGTGGATGTAGGTTTAGGTGAACCGAACCATTATAAATGATTGTGCAATGTGGTTTGCTTTGATGATTTGATTTATTTGTTTATCACTTGCACACACGTTTATTCTACTGCACATATTGTTAAATTAATTTATTTTAAAAAAGAAAAATAAAATATGTGAGACCCTGACCCGGCCCAGACAGCCGAGTCTACTAAAGGGCAGGCCCAAGTGAAGAGAGTTGAGTGAGAGTGTGGTTGTATGCTTGAGGGTGGAAAATAAGGTCCCACATCGGAAGTTGAGGAGTTTGAGAGGGGGTTTATAAGTAGCCTTACCGTCCTCTTCCAGTAAGACGAGTTTTGGATCCAGACTTGAGCCACGTCCGATCCAGAAACCGTGCGGGCTCGCGTGTGTGCACATGTGTGTGCATGTGGGCTCAAAATTTGACAATTAGGAGTAAGGGAAATTAATTGACTGGTTACCTCTTTCATCCTTCTCTCTCCTAGCTGGAACGAAAACCCCTTTACTCTCGCCCCACTCCCGCCACTTTCCCACGGTCGATTTGCCGGTGATTTCACTCTCGAGCACAGGTATATGTAATTTTTTTCAATAGATTTTATTTTTTTCAAGTTTTATTTGGAAAAAATATACAAGTAAATCCGAATATGATTCTCTCTCTCTGTCTTTCATTCTCCTTCTTCCTCGTCCTCCTCCCGTCATCGTTCTTATTCTTCTTCTTTGTTTTTTTTTTTTTTCTTTCTTCTCATTCATTTTCAGCTGAAGATGATGATTTCCCTCTTCCTCTCCTTCCAATTTCGACCATTCCAACGACTGATTCACCGTTGGTATCGACAGATTTTATCGAGCAAAGATACATTTATATTTTTCAATAGATTTTTTTTTTCATTTTTCTAATGTGAATAAATACAACAAATCAAGATTTATTTGTTTATTTCTTTCTTCCTTCTTTTTTACCTCTTCTTCTCATTTGATCTTTTTATTTTCAACCGACTACGTGATGATTTTTCAGTTGTAAAATGTGATTAGGGTTTGAAAAAGGGGTTTTCTGATTAATGCAGGTTTCCCTCTTCCTCTCCCACCAGTCTCAATGGGCGATTTGCCGAAGGTATCCACCGCCATTCTCCAACACTGGTACATTTGCTTTTTTCGAGCTTGAGACCATGGTCATTCAACAGTGTATATGTCTGCAAATGTGTGGCCTAATATGATAAAATGATATGTTTGTAATTTGAAGTAAATTGAAACATGTCATGAGGATGGAAATTTTGTTCTTAATATTCAATAAAGAAAATAGGATGGCTTGGAAGGCTCTCACAATTCAGTTGGGTCGCTCCAAGCCTAAACTGAATGTTTTGAAACAACGCTACGTTCATCTGATGAGTACAAATTGTTACTGATTGCCGACTTACAAGTTTACCTCGAAAACTTGAAACTTGGGACTCAATTCAAATTTCCGTTGAGTCGAGAAACTTGACCAAGTTTTTGCAAAAAATAGGAAAGACTCACTGTCTCATTTGACTCAAAATTCTATTGAATCGGCTTGGGCTTACTTGTCTGAATCATTTTGAGTTTTTAAACAATGACTATAGGAGATACACATTTAAAGAATATGAGTCTCACATTACAGTATAAAATTCATAAATCACATATCCCATGTTAGAAATCCTATGAAACTTGAAACATGATTTGTACCAGAGTTTTGTCACTTAAAAATAGTTATAAGTTGAATAACTTATCTTATTTTTGGGTAAGAGAAAAGTTCTCATTTGATTTTTTTCCCCTTACTTGAAAGATTAGGGTTTCCATTTAATTAAAACCAATTTACTTACAAAGGTCACATAGTGCTTCAAAACTGCATGCCCATATACCAATCCGAATCTTCCAATTCTCATTCTCTTTCGTGACCATTCATTTAAGCTCTCTGATAATGTATGTACTGACCAAAATAAGATGTAGAAAGGAGATTTGTTCAATGTAAGAAGCATGATCCAATTTGTGACAGTTATAAGCACCAAATCCAATAACCAATTGAGGTTTAGGGGGTGGCTGAGACCCACAAACCGTTGCTCATGGTACAAGGTTCCTCCCATCATACTCTCAATGTATTGAAGATCTCAATACTCTGCGGGAAGAGAAAAACACCTAGCAATGAAAAACTGAGGAACAATCCAATTTAATTGTCAATAACAATTTAGCATCTAATTATAATGATAAGTGGCTTTAGTAGTGGAATTGAGCCATCATTCTGTTGGAGGGTAGTTAAACATTGGCAACCTCCACTATGCCAAGAAAGAGAATTTTGTTTATCCTTTTAATCTCCTTTATTATCTTTTAAGTATATGACTCAAGGACACAATAAATGCCATACATGATAACCAGCTCGCATAGTACCAGTGGGTCATTCACATCATCCATTATGTGTCCTACAAATAGATCATCATAAAAGCTAAAAAATATACTACAAGAAAGTTGTTTCCAATTTTACATAAACGTTCTAAATGGACATGACCATTAAAAACAAAACTCAATGATCAGAATTTCACTCGTATCCAAACACACCCTATTTGGCTCATTTTCTTAATGCAACACGCTATGACCACTTGTTAAAAATTCTAGAAGTCCTAATTTTCTCCTTTGCTTTGCTTTTTTGGGTGTTTCTCCCAAGTAAGGTGTTCCTCAGTTTTGGCCCATTTGGATTTTTTTGTCTGCCTGGCCCGTTTGTCTTGGCCTGGCACTGTTGTATGTTGTAGTTCTTCTTTCCCTTCTTTCTTTGGCATGTTCCCTGTGCCTCTTGTATCTTCTCTGTTTCTTCTTAATAAATATTATTGACATTAAAAAAGGAAACAAGGACCACTCTCAGATCATGGAAACTGAGTGTCTTAATGACCTTGAGTAATACCCCAAATACTCACAATATAAGACTTAACCATTCAATGGTAGCTAAATAAACGTCTAGAAAAGTGTAATTCGATAAAGATCTTCATTATACAGGTCATGGTAAAAAATCCATTTTTGTCAAATATTATAAATTACATCTCTATCATGCCTGTAGATAACTGCTAGAGAGAACACTGCAAGGAAGTATATTGTACTAGTAAATATTTGAAAGGGCTTCAGGTTGGATCTTCATCCAATTGCAATTTGGTTCGTGGTTTAGTAGATCATGGAACTTATATGCTTACTAGCGGGGGGAAGGGGGGAGAAAGAAGGGGTGTGGGGTGGAGTATGGCTTGTGGGGGTGAGTTTCTTTTACCCTAATGAAAGTCCATCTTTGCTCCTAATTGATGTATGCTTGGTTCTAATTGTGTCATAGGATTAAATTGTGGAAGAGATACATTTACAAACAAAAAGAAGGATTGGTAAAATATGGCAGATTAGCCCTCAATAGTCCTCGAAGAATGCTGAGTTTATTGAAGGAAAGCGCAACAATCTCCCTCTCGGATCCAGATGAAAGGGTTTCTGGCTCTACTCTATCCCAAGAGCATAGTCCCAAACCTTCTGAGATCTACGGTTTTGTCAGCTCCATCTCCACTATTGTTGCCACACGTAATTTTTAACCTTTTAATGCGAATGCACTTTATGGGGAGATTTACCCTTTTGTCATCTCCATATCCACTATATATTCCTTCATTCATCATAAATCACGATCAACCCTTTCTATCATGCAACAGTTGAACAAAAAAGTCAAAGGATGTATTTGCAACAGTGATATTCTCATATTTATATCTCCTTAAAAGCTCTATTTTACTAGTTTCCAGTTAGGATACATCCAAGATGACCTTATATGACTCGTTCATGAGATTTTTTCATTTACCTTTGATGATGTACATTTAACCATAGTCCAAATGCAATTTGCAATTGTCATGTTTCTAATGAAAGTACTTCGATTTTACTCTTGGTAGCTATTTTCCTGGCATGGGCATATATTTCTGAGTAGTGGCTACATTTTCTAGGCATCACTAACTATCCTAGCAGGATCGTTAGCTCTGATAATCTTGCTTTCTTTTTTCCTATTTTTTTTCTTTGCATTTTCTGAATTTCTTCTGTTGGTGATTGATTAGGTAAACATGTTTTGTCGGGGTTTACTCATAATGATTTGTTGTCTTTGCTTGTGTCAAGCCACTTTTTTTTTTTTAATTTTCATATTTGTACAAACATCTTTCTATAAGTTGTGGTATTAAAAGGGTGGGATTACCCTTGTACACTAATTTGTAGTGGTATTGAAAGCTCATACTTGCATTAGGTAGATCCCTGTTTTCCACCTGTTACATTTGAAACTGAAATAGTGCATATTTCTTGTTTTATCTGGCTCGTTACCTTGTATGACAAAACTCAACCTGGCTGGACTGGAGCACTTCTCAACACACCCAAAGATCTCAGAATAATAATGTCATTTCATTATTCTGATCTAATTGTTGCAATAGCTTCTATTAGGCAATAATTTTTTCAGTCACATATGCACAGTCAAGCACTAAAGTATAGTGCCTCATACAATCCAGTGGTCAGTCCACTCTTTCGGCCTGTTCTAATACAATGACTGTTAAATTCATGAGTGACTAGGATTTAAGAAAGTGGCTCCTCTTCCTTGGATTCTTGAATGTCAGGCATCATTCCTATGCCTTTCATCAATGTAGCTTGACATCACAGTTTTTGTTTCATTGCTCAACTGACTTATTCTCCAGTGGAAATCATGCCTGCTAAATAGATTTTTCCAAATGTTATTTCATGTCCACGTAATGCAGGCAACATAGCATAACGGTTGCTAATCTAGCAATATTACTCCAGCAGAATATAAGGTGCATGTTTGTCTTGAAAATGCATCTGACATTTCTCTCACAAAACTAATCTATGTTAGCCATGCAATAGAAACACATAATGCATTGCAAATATTAGTTATAACAATGAGGAGATGTAGGTTGTTCTTATAGTTTCTGTTACTATTGTGGGTTGAGCACTGGTGTCATTTACTTGTGTTGTTGTTTTTTCTCTCCCTCTCTCTACAGTTAGGACCATGAAAAGACCATGTAAGCTCCTTCCTTTGGTCCCTGGGGAGAGTCAGATAGCAGAGCGGTCACTTTTGTGACAAGAACATGTAAAATAAAAGATATGTACTCCAAATATTTCTTCCTATATCTACTTGGCTGGATGGATATTATGATTGTATATATATAGAGTGCAGATCCCCTTAGAACCATGCTCATGGATTTCCCAAGCTTCTATCAAAACTCAACAAAACCTGAAAATTATTGGCTGTAGGCCCTTATTGTTGTATTCTATTGCTTTGCTTGATTTGGGACTTAGTTAAACATCCCTAACTTATTGCTCCATTACACCCTATCACAGAAATGGCCATTAACATTTTTAATCGGTCTGGAATTGCATAACCATAGGGTCATTGATAGGTGATTGAATAATATAAGTGTAATACTCCAGCCCAATTTAAAGGTTAATTATGATTAATTGTGATTAATTAAAAAAATTTAACCGTTAATTATGAATTATTTTCCTCTAATCGTGAAGAGTATCAAATAAATTCTTCAATAGATCTGAGTTTGACTCGATCCGAATCCGATAACTCTTTTAATTAAATTTCAAAGCTATATAGATAAGTTATGAATATAATAATAATATTGTTTTAGGCTTAAACCTTTGCTGCTATAGAAAATCAGTCATTTGACTTAGTTTGAATTTCAAACTTTAGATTCTGCATTATTTCTAAATTTTGGACCTAATGACATGCTAATCTCGTTATAATTTTGCTAATTTATTTTAGCCTTAAGTTTTAAAGTGGTAAAACCCCAATTTGATAGGGTAGAGAAAGTCCTAAAAATATACGGAAAGAATCAGTAATCAATCTGTATTATAACTAAGTTATTTATTTCTTTACACTATAAAATAGTGAGTTTTTTATATTTACTTTAAGCTATGAAATATGGGCCGTTGAATATTTTTTCACTGGCAAAGTGTGGTTTTTGACTTCAAAATACTTTGAAACTTTATAATATTTTTATCAGACAAATTTATCAAACTATAAGATTGGATATTTTCAAAGAAAATCTTGAACATTAAGAGATCTTGTTAAAATGGTGATTTTTAACAAAAACACTAGGTTTTTGAGATAGATTTCACTCCAAATTTTAATATCATGCTTAGTTTTTAATACCTGACCTACTGAACCAATTATATCAATCTAATGAGACCCTGAAATACCCAGATAAAAGAAAGGACATAGATGTGAATAGTAAAAGGAATAAACTAATATTATATTATAAAATAATAATTAAAAAAAAATGTAAGATATGTTTCAAAGCTACCGTTGTAGCTTATAGTTGTGCTGGACGGTTACAATACCGTCAAATGCCTATGTCAATGTTGTGATAATTGTAATAATAATTATAATATATATAATAATAAATGCATCGTTATCTAAATCCTATGAAGCTAATGAATAGCTTAGGCAACGTGTATATTTAAAAAATTCCATACGGTTGCTTATAAATGAGAGTAATGGGAGAGGAAGCAATAAGGTTAAAAAAAAAAACCCCTCAAAGTCCTTCTGCCGCTTCGCTCTCTCTCCCTCTTTCAAAACAGCAAGCGCTCTCTCTCCTATTTTTCTTTTTTCTTTTTTCCTCTTCTTTATTTTGGTTTGGCCATACCAGCAGTAGCCGAATTTTACACTCAAGCAGCCGAACGTTCGGGTTTCCCGCGTTCTTTCAAGGGTTTTCAAATTTAGTCAATCTTATATAGAATTTTGCACCTAAGATATCAAAATCATTTTAGTCTTATTTTTATTAACTCCAGAGCAAGTTAGGAGTAGAATAGCTTAGTATTGGGATTCAAAAGATGAGATTTTTTTAAATGGAGGGAAAAATAGATTTCCTCTTAAAATTTAAGTTTCACCCTCAAGATTTGTATTATTTTACGTTCAAAATATAGTTTTCGACCCTAAGTAAAATCGGGAAAAATATTAACCCCAACTGACTATTGTGTGTTTATTTTTCCGCCTCGTGTGTTTAAATTCTTGTATTATACCCTCTAGGCCAAATTCTCAATATGTCTTCATGGTCCTTCTTCCAGAAGACAATATGAGTATAGGGCATTGAGTATTTTATTTACTTTACTGTCTTTATACCCTCTGTGCCTCTCACAATATGTCTTCCTGGTCCTTCCTCCAGAAGACAATACGAGAGAAGACACTGAGTAGTTTACATTTTTCATTTTATTGTAATGTTTTGGATGGCTGACAACTAACTTTCTGACATAATTTAAAAGATAGAAAGAGCCTAGGTGACTCATTACACATATCATATTTTTTGGAAAAATTGCACAGAGTTTGAGAATTATTATGTGTATATACTGATAAATAGAAAATTTATACATTTTATTCTATCTTACAGATTTTCTTTGAAATACTCAACCGGAGAAGGTGAGGAGACTCGAACCAACACTTGTATTGTGTTATATGTTAAATCCACTAACACCAGACTGAAATGGGACCCATGGGCAATTAAAGATGGAAAAGGCTATATAGGTCCAGAATACGAGACATGACACTACCTACATGTAACGGATGTAAATGTTCTAACTGTTTAGACAGTATGCGTTAAAATGGTGTTGGGGAGTCGAGGACTTTTAGCTTTTAACGCAGAATGGACGCATGGAATGTCTGGGAATTGTCGGGTACAAACTGGGCGAAGGCATTCGTGTTATTAAATCTAGTTTTATATAATTGTGTGATACTGATTATTTTATTGATTTCTTATATTGGTATTGGATACACCAAATGGTATGGCTGAAATATGGTGGTTCTTTCAGAATAAGTCCCTATGTAAGGAGGGCACTATAAATCATGCATTATCATGCATTTAATATTTGCATGTGATAATTATGTTCATAAGTTAAATCTGTGGAAGGTAATAACTTTGTAAATTTGATATTGGCCGTTGGGCTATAATTGCTGAGATTAGCCGAACACCACTTGCGAACCGTTGGGTTGGACGTGTTAGTAGGTTGTGGTCGACCGTCATCAACCGTTGGTGTTGAATGGGCTAGTAGACCGGGTCGTGGAGACCTTATGCACTTGCAAGTTGCTATATTATTTCCGTGGAGGAATTGATATTAGTTTTGTTTGGAACTTCAGATGGGGGCTGACCCCGGTGTTGTTAGCATGGCTGGAGACTGACCCCAGTGTTAACAATACATATAACTTAAATAAAAACTTTAGAAGATGATCATATGGTGAAAATGAGATATGTTAATAACATGCATTTCTAATTTTGAGGCATGCATTGTTGCATTACAATCATTGAATTTTATAGTGAGTTCTCCTCACAGGGCTAGTAGCTCACGTCTCTTAAAATATAGGATACGAGCTGAAAGATGAAATGGAAGAACCAATGGTGCCTCGTTAGCAGTCGGAACTTGGGAATTGTCTGTGGTTTCCCGCACGTGGAAACTAAGCGTACCTTTGGCTATTTTGTGTGTTTTTATTATAAATATGCCTCATGTGGCAAAAGAAACTTATGTCTTTAAGTTTTAATGTCGTATACATTATATCCGCTATGTTTTCATTCGTAACACTAATGAGATAAATGGAAATATTCGTTGTGTGATAGGGGTTTCTATGTGGGGACATATGGTATATGTTTGAGTCCAAGTGTGAAGAGCACGTGTGATATTTTCTATGATCGGGTTTTGGTAAACTTGAAGATCTAGCCCAGCTATGACGTTGGTTGATTAGAGTTTATTGTTGGGAAAAAATTTTAGTCGCGTTCCAGGCCCACATTTGGGTTCAGGGCGTGACAAGGTGGTATCAGAGCTTGGTTCAAGCTCTCGGACTGTGATGGATAGTATGTAGTTAGATGTTTATAGTGAGCTCAAACATAGTTCGATTTTTTTTATATATAAAAAGATTCCAGTATGTCACTGACTCTGTTGTTTTGTTTTGGAAAGATATGTCTAACAACAGGATACCCGCCAAGGTTAAGGGAAGATATACCAAGAGAAGTCCTATTACCATTGAATCATCTACTAGTGACTCAGGGATGGAAATATGGTCGACTGATTCAGAACCTACTGAGACTATCATAATCTCATCCTCTAGTGACCCATGTACCCCTTCACCTCATTATTCACCGAACTCTGTAGTTGAAGCAGCCCAACCCCATGTACCTCATCCAGTTAACCAGCCTGTACCAGAAGTAGCTCCAGTTGCTCATTTAGTGGCAGTACAATCACTTATTTGCTTGTTATGCGGACAAATTTGACACATTTATGAGAAATGTACTTTACGATACCCACCTATCTGTCCTGCTTGTGGTACGACTGGGAATGTGAGAGTTGACTGTTTTTATGTAAGAATGGGAATCAATGTTCAATGCACCAACTGCAGTGAATATGGATATCTTCATAGAGCATGCCCTCACTATATCGACAACAGTTCTGATGCACTGTCTTCATCTGAAAACTGATCAGGGTCTAGGGTTTAAAAAGAAAGAAAAGGGTGAAAGAGAATGTTGTAAAAATATAAATATGTAAACATGTGAGAATGTAAAAATGAGAGTGATCGTAGAATGTAAGAAAGTATTAGTATGGGAAACTGGAAAAAGTATGTGAAAAGTATATGTGAATATTTTTATGCTTTGATGTATAATGACTATGTATCTCCTTTGAATGTAATATATATGAGTGTAATATATAAGTATGTTTAATTACTATGTGATGTGATAAAGTTTTTACTTTGAAACTCTGTTATTGATACCTATGATCTTTAGGATGTCAGGATCATAGGGGGATTCTGGAAACCAGGGGGAGAATGCAGTATCACCCCTAGGAAATCAACCTGAACTCTTAGACGCGGTACATATCACTGTGGAGGCTTTCCAAAGGGTTGTAGATGATCTTCGCAACCACGGGAGAGAACTCCCGAAGGAAGAGCTACTTCAGCTCTGAAAAATTTCAAACAATTGAACTCGCCGACTTTCTCGGGAAATGCAGAACCAACTGAAGCTGAAAACTGGATTAACCAAATTGGTCGAATTTTCGACACTCTAGCCACAGCTAAGGACCTAAAGGTGACTCTCGCCACCTATCAATTGGAGGGAGACACCTATAAATGGTGGGAAGTCAGATATAATGCGAGAAACCGTGAACCCATGACTTGGGAGGAGTTCTCTACAGCTTTCCTTACTTTCTATTATCCAAAGGTGGCAAGGGATGCTAAAAGGAGATAATTCTTCGATCTGAAACAGGGCTCTGACAAGGTAGCCCAGTACACCGCAAAATTTCTAAACCTTTGTCAGTATGCTCCCCGCATCTTTGACAATGAGGAGGAGAAAATCCAGCATTATATTGAGGGACTTTGTCCTTTTATTTAGCGGCAAGTGGCGGGAATTCAATTTGCCATTTTAGAAGAAGTGATTATTCGAGCTTCTATGGTGGAAGCAGTTAACACCACCAACAGAAATGTGGATCGATTTCTTCAAGGAGATGCACCGAAACCTCATCTGCCTAACAAAAAGAGGAAAATTAGTAAAAATTCATTCACTAGGAGGGGACAAACATTTGTAGGACAGACCAGTAACACTAGACCCAGGCAAGTGATATGCTACACGTCTAATCAGCCGGGTCACACGGTGAAATAATGTCCTTAGAACAACGTTCCAGCAGCTGATAGCCGAGTGTGTTTCAGATGGAAGCAAGTGGGACATTTCATTAAAAAATGTCCTTATCCTGACACCCGAAGCAACATGGTAGGACCTTCCCAGAATGTTAAACCGATGCAGTCTACTGCACCACCCTCCAAAGGTTCAATAGCATCTGGAAATGCGCCACGAAGGACTGGAGAAGGTAGAAATCAAGGACGCTCTCAAACGACTCGGGGAAGAGTCTACACCATGGGAATCTAGGAAGAGGAGCGGGCAGAGAACGCTGTAATGGAAGGTACCTTACCTCTCTTTAGTTTCATGGCACAAGTATTAGTAGATACCGGCGCTTCACATTCATTTATCTCTAAATCATGTCAGGATAAATTGAATTTATCGTCAGTAGTTGCCACCAAACCTTTAATGGTAGTGTCACCATTAGGAAAGAAAGTACGGATTGATCAGATATGCGAATCTTGTGTTCTGAGAATGGGTGATCTAGATATAGTATATAATTTCTTTTTAATAGAAATGACAGATTTTGACATCATTCTAGGAATGGACTGGTTAACTGCACACCAGGTTTTGATCGTTTGCCTACAAAGGAAGATTTATGGGATATCACCAACCATAATCCGATTTGTAGAAAAATTAGTACCATATGTGAACATCAGAGTTCAGTTCTCTAGTTTGAAGGCATATTCTGGAAGAATTGTAGCTAGCATGGGATGGGAGGATGTAGAAGGTATAGAAGCCAGTTTACCTCGAGTGGTTTGTGAGTTTCCAGATAAACTCAGTGGTTTACCTCCACACGCGGGAGATAGACTTTGTAATTGACCTGCAGCCTGGAACATCTCCTATATCTATGGCACCATATAGGATGGCGCCGGCAGAACAAAAAGAGTTAGCAAAGCAAATAGATGAGCTTCTCCAACTTGGTTTCATTCGTTTGAGTAATTCACATTGGGGCGCACCAGCTCTCTTTGTGAAAAAGAAAGATGGGTCACTGAGAATGTGTATAGATTACCGGCCATTGAGCCAAGTAACCATAAAAAATAAGTACCCATTGCCTAGAATTGATGATTTATTTGACTTGTTGAGAGGAGCAAGGTGTTTCTCAAAAATTTACTTGAGATCTGGATATCACCAACTTCGAGCCAGGGGGGAGGATATTCCCAAAACTGTTTTTCGTACCCAATATGGCTTATATGAGTTTCTGGTCATGCCTTTTAGAGTAACAAATGCACCAGCTACTTTCATGGATTTGATGAATCGGATTTTCCAACCATATTTAAGAGAATTCGTAATCGTCTTCATCGATAGTATTTTAATATATTCGTCGACTGAAGAGGAACATGAACAACATCTACGTATCATTTTACAGTCTTTACGGGATCACCAACTATATGCCAAACTCAGTAAATGTGAATTTTGGCTGACACAAGTCCAATTTCTCTGACATGTGGTGTCGGCAGATGGAATTTCAGCGGATCCGGCAAAAGTGGAGACAGTTATGAATTGGGAAAGGCCTAAAAATGTCATAGAAATTTGAAGTTTTCTGGGTTTAGCGGGATATTATCGAAAATTTATCTCAAATTTCTCTCAAATTGTAGTACCAATGACTCGTTTGACACGAGAAAATGTCAATTTTGAGTGGACAGAAGACTGTGAGAAAGTATTTCAGGACCTAAAGGAGAAACTAACCACCTCTCCTATGTTAATCATACCTGAACAAGGACGTGGCTATGAGGTCTATTGTGATGCTTCCAAACTGGGATTAGGATGTGTTTTAATATAAGAAGGAAAAATAGTTGTTTATGGGTCCAGACAAATGAAAGGACACGAGCAAAACTACCCCACTCATGACTTAGAACTAGCAGCAGTGGTGTTCGCCCTGAAACTTTGGAGACATTACTTATATGGTGAACGATTTAATATCTTTTCTGATCACCATAATCTCAAGTCTTTATTCACTCAGAAAGATTTAAATATGAGGCAACGGAAATTGATGGAGTATTTAGGAGATTATGACTTTGAACTCTCCTACCATCCTAGAAAAAATAGTGTGGTAGCAGATGCCCTAAGTAGGAAGTCTCGTGGTGATATTGCAAAGGTAGCGTCATTATAGTGGAAATTATTAGAAATTCTATCTCACTATGATTTAGAATTGGTTGAAAGTAGGGAATCGGCATGGATTCAAAATCTAGTGTTGCAACCCAAAATAGTCGGAATAGTACTAGAACAACAACAAAGCGATGTTGAGGCACAAGAAGTGATAGCTCAACTATCGAGTGGAGCAGAGTTAAAAGATTGGAAGGTTAGAACTGACGGAGGTTTAACTTTCAAAGGTCGATTGTTCGTCCTAGAGTCAGAAGGATGTAGAGAGGAAGTGCTTCGACATTTCCATCACTCTAAGTTTACAGTTCATCCTGGTAGTACCAAGATGTATCGTGATTTACGCCGACAATTCTGGTGGAAAGGAATGAAGAGGGAAGTGGCAGATTTTGTTTCTAAATGTTTAACCTACCAACAAGTCAAAGCTGAATATCAACGACCTGCTGGAAAAATGGAACCTCTTCCAATAGCCAAATGGAAGTGGGAACACATTACCATGGATTTTGTAACAGGATTTCCAAAATTAGCAAGGAAGAATGACTCCATATGGGTAATTGTGGACCGACTGATTAAGTCAGTCCATTTTCTACCTATCCGGAATAAAAGACACTTTGATCACTTTAAGTAAGTTGTATATCAAGGAGATAGTCCGACTACATGGAGTGACAATCTCCATTATGTCAGATAGAGATACTCGATTTGTCTCTCGATTTTGGCAGGGATTACAGACGCAGTTAGGCACCAGGTTATGTTTTAGTACAACATTTCATCCTCAGACAGATGGTCAGTCTGAGAGGACTATCCAGACATTAGAAGTGTCATAGACATGCATGGAAGCTGGGAATATCATCTAGCTTTTATTGAATTTGTATACAACAACAGCTATCAATCAAGTATACAAATGGCACGGTACGAGGCTTTGTACGGTAGACCTTGCAGATTACCTCTGTGTTGGACAGAAGTTGGAGACAAAGCTTTGCTAGGACCAGATATGGTACGTGAAACGACACAACAAGTGGAAGTCATAAAGCAACGTGTCAAAGCCGCTCAGAGCTGACAAAAAAGTTACGTTGATAAAAGACGGAGACCAGATATGGTACGTGAAACGACAGAACAAGTGGAAGTCATAAAGCAACGTGTCAAAGCCGCTCAGAGCTGACAAAAAAGTTACGTTGATAAAAGACAGAGACCATTGGAATTTGAAGTCGAAGACTTTGTATCCTACGTGTAGCTCCACGTCATGGAATATAAAGATTTGGACGTAGAGGAAAGTTGTCACCACGATACGTTGGACCTGTCGAAGTTTTGAAGAGAATCGGAGAAGTTGCTTACCAGATAGCACTACCTCCGAGCCTGGAAAAAGGTACACAATACATTTCATGTGTCTATGCTTAGAAAGTATGAACTAGATCTATCTCATGTGTTGAACGTGGAAGACATTGAAATATCTGAAGATTTAACTTTTGAAGAAATAGCCCTTGAAATCCAAGATACCAGGACTCGGTGCTCCGACAAAAAACGATACCACTAGTGCATGTGTTATGGCAATACCAAGGAACTCAGCACGTCACTTGGAAACCAGAATCGACTATGAGGAAATTATACCCGAGTCTTTTCACTAATTAAAGGTACGACTTTTTCTATTTAAATTTCGGGACGAAATTTCTTTATGGGGGGTGGGACATAATACTTCAGCCCAATTTAAAGGTTAATTATGATTAATTGTGATTAATTAAAAAAATTTAACCGTTAATTATGAATTATTTTCCTCTAATCGTGAAGAGTATCAAATAAATTGTTCAATAGATCTGAGTTTGACTCGATCCGAATCCGATAACTCTTTTAATTAAATTTCAAAGCTATATAGATAAGTTATGAATATAATAATAATATTGTTTTAGGCTTAAACCTTGGCTGCTATAGAAACTCAGTCATTTGACTTAGTTTGAACTTCAAACTTTAGATTATGCATTATTTCTAAATTTTGGACCTAATGACATGTTAATCTCGTTATAATTTTGCTAATTTATTTTAGCCTTAAGTTTTAAAGTGGTAAAACCCCAATTTGATAGGGTAGAGAAAGTCCTAAAAATATACGGAAAGAATCAGTAATAATCTGTATTATAACTAAGTTATTTATTTCTTTACACTATAAAATAGTGAGTTTTTTATATTTACTTTAAGCTATGAAATATGGGCCGTTGAATATTTTTTCACTGGCAAAGTGTGGTTTTTGACTTCAAAATACTTTGAAACTTTATAATACTTGTTAAAATGGTGATTTTTAACAAAAACACTAGGTTTTTGAGATAGATTTCACTCCAAATTTTAATATCATGCTTAGTTTTTAATACCTGACCTACTGAACCAATTATATCAATCTAATGAGACCCTGAAATACCCAGATAAAAGAAAGGACATAGATGTGAATAGTAAAAGGAATAAACTAATATTATATTATAAAATAATAATTAAAAAAAAAATGTAAGATATGTTTCAAAGCTACCGTTGTAGTTTATAGTTGTGCTGGACGGTTACAACACCGTCAAATGCCTATGTCAATGTTGTGATAATTGTAATAATAATTATAATATATATAATAATAAATGCATCGTTATCTAAATCCTATGAAGCTAATGAATAGCTTAGGCAACGTGTATATTTAAAAAATTCCATACGGTTGCTTATAAATGAGAGTAATGGGAGATGAAGCAATAAGGTTAAAAAAAAAACCCCTCAAAGTCCTTCTGCCGCTTCGCTCTCTCTCACTCTTTCAAAACAGCAAGCGCTCTCTCTCCTATTTTTCTTTTTTTTTTCCTCTTCTTTCTTTTGCTTTGGCCATACCAGCAGTAGCCGAATTTTGCACTCAAGCAGCCGAACGTTCGGGTTTCCCGCGTTCTTTCAAGGGTTTTCAAATTTAGTCAATCTTATATAGAATTTTACACCTAAGATATCAAAATGATTCTATTCTTTTTTTATTAACTCTAGAGCAAGTTAGGAGTAGAATAGCTTAGTATTGGGATTCAAAAGATGAGATTTTTTTAAATGGAGGGAAAAATAGATTTCCTCTTAAAATTTAAGTTTCACCCTCAAGATTTGTATTATTTTACGTTCAAAATATAGTTTTCGACCCTAAGTAATATCGGGAAAAATATTAACCCCAACTGACTATTGTGTGTTTATTTTTCCGCCTCGTGTGTTTAAATTCTTATATTATACCCTCTAGGCCAAATTCTTAATATGTCTTCATGGTCCTTCTTCCAGAAGACAATATGAGTATAGGGCATTGAGTATTTTATTTACTTTACTGTCTTTATACCCTCTGTGCCTCTCACAATATGTCTTCCTGGTCCTTCCTCCAGAAGACAATACGAGAGAAGACACTGAGTAGTTTACATTTTTCATTTTATTGTAATGTTTTGGATGGCTGACAACTAACTTTCTGACATAATTTAAAAGATAGAAAGAGCCTAGGTGACTCATTACACATATCATGTTTTTTGAAAAAATTGCACAGAGTTTGGGAATTATTATGTGTATATATTGATAAATAGAAAATTTATAAATTTTATTCTATCTTACAGATTTTCTTTGAAATACTCAACCGGAGAAGGTGAGGAGACTCGAACCAACACTTGTATTGTGTTATATGTTAAACCCACTAACACCAGACTGAAATGGGACCCATGGGCAATTAAAGATGGAAAATGCTATATAGGTCCAGAATACGAGACATGACACTACCTACATGTAAGGGATGTAAATGTTCTAACTGTTTAGACCGTATGCGTTAAAATGGTGTTGGGGAGTCGAGGACTTTTAGCTTTTAACGCAGAATGGACGCATGGAGTGTCTGGGAATTGTAGGGTACAAACTGGGTGAAGGCATTCGTATTATTAAATCTAGTTTTATATGATTGTGTGATACTGATTATTTTATTGATTTCTTATATTGGTATTGGATACACCAAATGGTATAGCTGAAATATGGTGGTTCTCTCAGAATAAGTCCCTATGTAAGGAGGGTACTATAAATCATGCATTATCATGTATTTAATATTTGCATGTGATAATTATGTTCATAAGTTAAATCTGTGGAGGATAATAACTTTGTAAGTTTGATATTGGCCATTGAGCTATAATTGCTGAGATTAGCCGAACACCGTTTGCGAACCGTTGGGTTGGATGTATTAGTAGGCTATGGTCGACCGCAATTAACCGTTGGTGTTGGATGGGCTAGTAGACCGGGTCGTGGAGACCTTATGCACTTGCAAGTTGCTATATTATTTCTGTGGATGAATTAGTATTAGTTTTGTTTGGAACGTTAAATCGGGGCTGACCCCGGTGTTGTTAACATTGTTGGGGACCGACCCCAGTGTTAACAATACGTACAACCTGTATAAAAACCTTAGAAGATGATCCTAGGGTGAAAATGGGATATGTTAATAACATGCATTTCTAATTCTGAGGCATGGATTGTTGCATTATAATCATTGGATTTTATGGTGAGTTCTCCTCACTGGGCTAGTAGCTCACGTCCCTTACAATGTAGGGTATGAGCTGGAAGATGGAATGCAGGAACCAATGGTGTATCGTTAGGAGTCGGAACTTGGGAATTGTTTGTGGTTTCCCGCACGTGGAAACTAAGTGAGCTGCGTACTCTGATACCAAGTGAGGCCTTTTGGGCCTTGGCCATGTGGGCCAGTGTCCAAATGCAAAACCAGCGAGGCCTAAAGCGGACAATATCATACTGAGTCGAGCCCTAGGCCTTGTATTAGGGTTGGGTCGTTACAAATTTGGTATCAGAACCGAGGTTCAACACTTGGACTGTGTGAGATTTCCTCCTTCCCCTGTAGTTGATGAACTGAACCGCGTCGAGCCGGGGACAGCTCAAGGCTTTAGAGGGGGTGATTGTGATACCCCACTTTGCTCACGCTAATGTGGGAAGAGTCCCACATCGGTTTGGAAGGGTGAGAGTTGAGGGGTTATATGAAAGCCACCCCTTGGAACTCTTGTGTGAGGCCTTACAGCCCAGTGGGGTAGTGGAAACAAAACCTTAACGGGGTGGACCTCGGAGAGGACAATATCATGCTGTGTGTTATAAGCTACGTACTCTGATACCGGGTGAGGCCTTTTGGGCCTTGGCCATGTGGGTCAGGGTCTAAATGCAAAACCTTGCGGGTTTGAGCTATGTGCGAGGTCCAAAGCGGAAAATATCACATTGAGTCGAGCCTTAAGCCCTGTATTCGGGTCAGGTCGTTACATCACCTTTGATGTTTGTGGACTGAAAACTGTTTAAAACAATTTATACCTGAGAACTAGTAGTTTACCTTTGAATTCTTTTCCCTTTTATTAATAATTATAATGGATGCATCTTCTTCTCTCTGTTATGTCATTGACGTTTTCATTCTCTGCACTTTTCTCCTCCTTTGCTCTCTTTTAGAGCCTTTCCAATCCTCACATGATTTTGACTTTTTGTACTTTGAGGAAACTTTTCACTAGAACCTCTAGCACAGTTGATAACCCTATGTTTTGCAACCACGAGGTTGTAGACTTGAGTCTTTTGGGCCCTAGGTGTCAAATAGTGGCTGATGGAAAAACATGTCAAAGCCAATTATGAGCACTAATGTTAGTATGAAATGGCGCGTCAAGGTTTGTCTTCGGAAATTGTCAATAAATTCATGTAATTTCTTGGGGGTGGTTTTCTTGTAAGGTTCTCTTTCTTGGGTGTCGGGCGCCGCTTTTTGCCCGGTTGTTTTGGCTTCGTGATTGTATTTCTTCTTCTTTTTTGATTAATATAATTATCTTTAAAATAAAAATAATTGTTAGATGAGATAAATGACTATGATGATATTGATGCACTTCGAGGAAACTGTTCCTAGTTATTGAAGAAGTCTCAAGCTTCCCATGAAAAGAACATGCATTCAACATCTATTGCTCTGCAATTGATCATACTGTGTAACAATTTTCCTATATGAAAGGGATAAGATTATGCATGGAGACCTTACGTGATTTCTCACTTCTTCAATGTATGGAGATATTCAGCATGTATTTAGTTACTATCATCTCCATGCTCAATGCCTTGAGCAACAACTTCCCTATTTACTCATCCAAATTTATGTAGTTATGCTTCTCCCATAAAAATTAATGAATGCCTTTACAAATGGATAATATTTCTGGAGAACTTATTGCATGTAGTGTCTTTTAGCTAACGTAAACACTGACTGGATGTTTAATAGAGTAATATGATTAAAGAGTAGTAAAATCTCCGACCCCAGCCCTCTAACCCCACATGCACAGGCATCATTTCAATATGTTGATCATTTCTGAATTTTCTTTTTTATGATTCTCACTATGGGAAGCTCTTAATTCCCTTAAACCCCAGCAAGAAACTAAGAAATATGAGACATCAATATTATTTTGGCCAGGTAATTGGTGATTATTCTAAATGATAAAGGTCAAACAAATTAGTAGACGTGATTGTTGCATGGTCTCTTCTCAAATTTGCAGAATTGTGATTATTCACTGTATATTCTTTTGCTGGATCAAGTTGTTGACTTGGTTAATTGTCTTTCTAGGTATTGGGCATTGGCAATGCCAACTTATGCCATGGTTGCAGTATTCCTACCCATGGGATTTTATGTTGGCCTGAACTTCATTGTCACGCCACCCCCGACTTCTTCGAACATGTTGTTCGGTAAGCCTCAAACTGCTCAACTGCACTCAGTTTCGTTGTTTTAACTTTTACCCAATCTCTGCCTCTATTAGTTGGGGGAAATGTGTTTTTAGGACACCAGAGAATTGCTTCAACTGCAACATGCACTTGCAATTAAAGCAATTGATGACTTAATTTCCAAAGTCAGTTGGAATTGTGTAATCAGCTCTGTTACTTGCATTGAAGAGTTTTCTTTTGGCAAATGAATATACTCGAGATCGAGCGATGTTTGTGGCTTTAATGGAAGGCACTGAGAAGCCTATTGAGCCCATCTCTGATCTCCCTATCAGCAAGATAAATGAACTTATGTTCGGGTGATTATTGTGACAAAAACTTAAAAAAAGAAGAAGATAAAAAACGTGTAAACTTTGCATGCTCAATATGATTCTTGTCGTGTTTGTACTTTTGTTATATTTAATTATTTACACCTATTGTAGAATTTAGAGGGGAATCAGTTTAGTAGAAATAAACTTAATATGCAAATAAGCCAAGTTAGAGTTATAGAGAGCTTGAGATGGCCGGCCTTGCTTTTGCTATTCTGACCTCTTTTTGTTGCATAGCGTGGGTTAGTTGCCTCTAACTTGATGATGGGTCCCACCTTTTGAGACCCAAATAGTGCACTTGAGCAATAATCCAGTGAATGGTAATTAAGTATTTCTGCATAATTTCAATCCGGTCCAAATATTGGTTCATGGTACGCTGTAGCACCTCAAAAAGCCGATGCGTATGGGCTTCTACAGGCCCAACTTGGTCCTGTTAAAAAATCAGAATTTTCTACTAAGTAATTTTTTGGGATTTTTTCATGCAATGAAAATTGAAATTAGATGTAAATCATAGGTAACTGTGATTTAATGTTAAATGAGGTCTCTAAAGAGACCGTTGATAAAAGTTTTAGTGGGATATGTAGAAAATGGCAACTATAATGGGTGGTTAAAATTTGATCTTCATGTGATTTGGGCCTTTGAAACTATTACCATAAGCTATTGAGTTTTCAAGTTATAATGATTGGTGGAAGAGTTTCTCTTGACTTGTGGCATTTACAAAATCTATATCCATCTCATTCATGCAGTGTCTTGTCTGGTAAATATATATAGCTTCTAGAGTGAAAATAAGAAGTTTTACCTTCTAGATCTGTTGAGTGTAAAAATTGAAATAATCTCATATGGGGTAATGCTCAATCGGCAATACTTTAGATCAGGAGCGAGAGATTCTCAGATTTGAGTCCCATAGTCATGATGCCCTTGGCTTGTAAGAGTATGTGTGCATCCGGAGTTTTATCTAACGCCTTCGATTTTGGAAAGAGGTGAGGACATTGGGTTTTTTTGTCATAAAAAAAATGTAAAAATTGAAATAGTACATTCATTACATTTTCAGCTCTTTTGGTTTAGAGTGACAAAAACATGTGCAATATAGGCAAGAGTCATTACCATTAAAGGAACCCCTGAACTCGTCGATGTCATCTTTAGAGCTGGAAAATAGAATATCCCTGCCTACCTTGTTTTCCTACTTTTTACAAGTCATAGGGTGTGGAGCTATGTTTGTAGGAAGTGTTGTTTCTATCAACCAAAAACCGACCAGAAGTGGCTGGGGTAGGTCGGGTTTGAGTTATTCTCTCGGCCAAGAAGCCTTAACTGAGTTAAATCCAGGGCAGAGTAAAGGTTGTCTTTTACGTTTATATGGTTTTCATTATCCATTAAAAACAAAATGACCCAAAATAAAGGAAAAACCACCAATGTTGGAAGTGTCGTGGAAGGTTTACCATTAACTCAAGTACGACTGAGCAATTGTTCGAATTTAACTCACTTTTTTTAAATTTAGAAGTTGCTCAAATGAATGTTCAATCGAGTCAACTTTATCAAGTAACAAAGAACAAAGTTCACTTCTCAAAGGGATCTTATTTCCCACTTCTTTTCTACTAACAAATTTTCAAAACAAGAAACATGATATTACAAGTCTCAACTTGAGGAGGAAAAAAAAAAACCCTTGTGACTACCAAAGAATAAAGGGTGGAAGGAGGTTCTCATTTCAGTCGCTATCCATCTTCGAACCAATAAAAGGCAGTCTGTACTCTGGACTGTACTCAACAGCTGGTAATTGCAGTCCCAAAGGCAAAAAGGAAGAACCCAAAGCTGAAAAGCTTGTACTAGGCATAAACCAGACCCTCCCAAAGAAAAAGAATTACAGTATATGAACACGAAAACAGTAATGTAAGTAAACGTTATATAATGGAAAAAAACAAAAAAAAATTGAAAGAAGAAGAAGGCGTGGGAGAGGTTTGTCAGGTAGGCTTCCCCATTTATTAATTTGTGATTCTCTCCTCATCATCATTTCCTCTCTCAACACTCAAGTTTTAAATCCCAAAACATTCCCTCTGTTCCTTCCTCTCAAAACATGGCAGAAGTGCATCGATAAAACTGCTCATGACGTATACCAAAACTGCAGGCATTGCACTCTCTTTGGTTGCTTTTATTAAGAAATCACTTAATCATACGACTGTCGTAAAATCATGCCGACATTTTTTATCATAATGCCCTTTAGTCCATCTCAAACTCGAACTAAAAAATGACAGCCAACTTTAGCAATTTGGTTGCTTTTATTAAGAAATCATAGCTTGGGCTGCTAACCATTGACAATTTGTTTGCATGTATTGGGAAATAATGACTTGACTGCCAACATTAGCAGTTTGTTTTTGTATTGAGAAATGATAACTTGATTGCTAAGCATTATGTGACACTTGGGCTGGACAAAACCCAAGCCCGTGTAAAAAAATTGGAAAAAATTCAGGTTTATATTGATCCAAGCTCAGATCAGGCTCATTTTTAGCCCAAGATATTAGATGCGTAAATTAGGCTTTGAGCCGGACTGGGCCCAGTACATGAAATCCCTAAATTAGCTCAAAAGCTTGAATTTGAGTTCCATTTTATAAATCTAATTTCTTTAATTTATATTATGCATATATACAAAATTTACATAATATGTGATTTATTTTTATAATTTTATTTTAGGCCCAAAGAATCCCGAGTATAAATACACTTGTAGATACATTTCGGTTTTGAAATTAAGCTCAAGTCCTATAAATACAATTCAGATTGGGTTGAGTTCAACCAGGCCCAAACCTAACCTGCCCCATTTGAGTTGCAGCCTAGTAGTTCTGTTTCAACATTCAAATCGCCTCTTTTATTTGCTAAATGAGTAATTTGGCTGTGTTTGGATGAGGGGGTGTAAAGGTAATGGGGGGTTATCCTTCATTACCCTTATTTGATAACCAAGGGGTGAAGGTAAAATTTCAAATTTTTATCCTTCCGTTCTCACTTTTGAACACCCTTTTCTTCTAAGGGATTTTCATATTATCTGGGGTAACCCTTGGTAAAAGATAATTTCAGATAACCCCTGCAAAATTTTTCCACAGCCTCTTAGTCTTACTTTTGATTTCTGCCAAGTTCAGCTTCTCCTTAAAATAGTTGGAATTTGGAAAATTTTTACAAGTGATAATAAGAGACAAAACCATATTTAATGTGAGCATAGAATTTTTTTCATAACTTTGCAAATTAATTTGGATTGCGACCATTGGATTGTGCAACAATAGAGAATCTCTATATTTTAATTTGACAACATGACACAGTCGATTGATTTTAGTCAAAATTTTAATTTATAGTTAATTCTATTCAACAAATAACAAAATATGAAATAAAGAAGTTGGGATGAAACTATTTCATTTAGACATTAAGGAATTCTGATGGACTTCAACATGAATAAATTAAAATGTCAAAACACCAACTTGTAAGCTAAGATATATTATTTTAACATAACCATTAAAAATATAAAAATAAGTAAAATATTCTAAAATATGTGTGTCATGAACTAGGCAAGATCAACTTTTGATATCTTGTATGAAAAGTCTTTTCTAAAAAGTGTGGCTAATATGCATATTATGTATTATTTATTTGGATTGGTCATTATATGAAAATGAGATAACTAGCGCTTCAATCCTGCTAGAAATATCTCGAAATAATTGTTACAAATGGTAAGAAGCTGCTTTGCAAATTAAATTAATTAATTGTAATTAACTATGGTTAGATAATTGAACAAAAACATGTAAAGAGAGGAGCTGTCTAAATTAAAACAAGCCTGGTATTTGATATCAACAGTGACTCATTGGATTATGTAAAAGAAAAAGAAAATTCTGTTTAGATGAAAATCATAAAATGTTGTACAACAGCATACAGATAGTATCATCCATCATCATGGACAAGGGCTCCATGAATGACATTATTTTTTTTCTTTTAAGAAAAACAGAAACTCTATCTGAAAATAAACAAAGTCTTCAAAGATTAGTCACGTGAGATGATCGTATATGTTGGTCTTAAAAAAAATATTAATGAACCAAAGGAATTTTTCTGATGCCGAGTGCAAAATCGGTATCGTTCTCCGACGGTGTCAAATTCAAATCAAAGCTCAATCCATTGCCACTGTTCAATTTCTTCCCCGCAGGCACTTCGGTGAACCCGTCGATGGCGGTTCGATGCCTTCTCATGTGACCTCCCAAAGCCTGACCGATCGCGAACTCCATACTGCAAATCGAACATTCATGTACTCTCGGCTTAGCTCCTTGTACCCGGTTGTGCTGATCGTCGATCAACCGTGGCTTCTTGTGGCTGGCGCGATGCCCGCCGAGAGCCTGAAACGAAGGGAACTGTCGATTGCAGGTCTTGCACTCAAAAACCCGATATGTTGTTTGCACCACCGGTTCATGGTCGACACGGCCTCCGCCGCCGCTGCGAGAGAGCAACATCAGCCAATTCGCGACATCGGTGCCGTACAAATCTCCTCGGCTGTCTTCTCCTTCTCTGAAACGCTTCATGGCTTGGAGAATTGAAGGTTGAGAAGGAAGAGAATTGAGATGAATGGTAAGCTTAGAAGCTTGTTTTTGTGGACTGACTAAGCCTTTGCTCCTTTGAAGAAGCCAAGTCAAATAGATTTTATGAAGTAGTGAATGAAAGATAGTAAGCAAAGGAACTCTATATTTATAGGACTTCACTTCTAAGAGATTACTTGCTCTATTACTTCTCTATAACGACCAAACCAAACCCTAATTTTTATTATTTTATGTGGAAATAGAACATGGGTTTGTTGTAATAAGATTGAAAATAGGTATTGACTGGCAGACACGGTGTCACGTAAGCGTGTACGCATGATCATCACCCTTAATTACTCTGTTTAATGAGTTATTAATGTTTAATGTTTATCATAATTTTTCAACACTTGAGGCTATGTACACATTGCCATTGAAGCTTAATGAATTATGAGACGCATATAACAATGTGTAATGAATCTTTTTTATTGAAAAATAAGTATTATTTGGACAAAAAACATTCATACTTCGGTATTTCAATTTGGTTGTTGCCAAAGTTTTTAAATGTGTTCTAGATTTTTATCTACTTTAATTTTGTTTTATGCTGAATAATGAGAAGCCAATGTGTTTAAATCTTTGTAAAAATTTGAGATGAAATGCTGGTGTTTGATCATTTAATTTCATTAAATTGTAATATTTTTACTTTTATACATTTTAACTGTCATTTCTTAGTTAAGAGAATAAAAAAAGGATATTTCTTTCTTTTTAATTTATATTACTTAAACTCTTTCACATTTTAACATTCATTTCATCAAGTGTTTAGCTACAAAACTATTAACACATTCAAATATGAGTTATATGACTTCAAATGATAAATTCAATTAAGTTATTAGGATTTATTGGATAAGAAGAACAGAAAAACTCACTCTAATAATACGATAAAGTTTTTTTTTATGATCGGGATGGTGATGGCCTAATATTGATGCAAATTTGGCACGTATTAATTTTTTTAATGAAATTTTTAGGCCAGAAGTGTCGAGCAGTCGTGGTTAAAACTTAGCTCTTGTTGATAGGTTAACAGTAAACTTGGTTATAACGAAGCGCTTATCAATCTCGAAAGAAAGGGTCTTTGCCACTCCTTTTTTGTGTTTTCAAAAAATTAATGATTTAAATAGTTTAAAAGATTAAAATTTAATTATCTATAATCTAATAACATGATAAACCTTCAAAACACCTTGGCACATCAAATTAGTTGTTTCTAAACTATAATCTCGAATCTCAATTGGGTTAACCTATATTGATCTTTATCAGTTCAATATTTCTTAACATTTTTTAAAACTAAATCATTTCAATTTACCAATTTTAAGATCTTTATCACACCTTGATTCAAGCTTGAGTATTCTAGATTTTTCTCAATTTAACTTTCCAGGTATGAAAACGAGTTGGAGATGAGTCAGCAAACGAGCTGCAGAAGAAAAGATAAGAAAGTCCAAGTGAGAGACTTCTTCAGTAAGGAGGGAAACGTGGACCGTACGGTACTATCAGGGCATGGTTAAGGAGGCTACGCTTTCACACGTTTGGTCCATTTGGCAGACCGCCCACTGCACTCTAATGCAGCATTTAGTTCCTAATTTAAAATATCAACATATATGTTTTAAAATAGTTAATATAAATTCTTTGAAGTAGAGTAGTATGATAAATTTTATAGATTTTTTCGTAAACAAATTCTTAGATCTAATAGTTTTATAAAATCTTAAAAAGAACTATATATAAATTAATAAATGAATTCGATTTTTAAAAAGTAAATCTCATATATCTCACTATTAACATGGTAACATAAAATAATTTTTTCATTTTCTAATATCTAAAATCCCCAGTATTTTAATTATATACTCATATAGATTGAGAAATTAAATGTCTGATGCTAATATTTAGATATTAGAATCATAATTATCTATTGTAGTACATGTTAAATAAGGAATTGACGTCTGTACATTATTTTGTTTAAATTAAATATAAATTCTAATATACGTAGAGAAGAGGAAGGCATTTTAAAAATGGATTGATAGGATAAACACATGGTGATTGTGAGTAAATGACGATTATATCTTTTAATAGAGTAGGGAGAAAATTGGAACTTAAGAAATTAACTATTACTCAAATCAATTGTCTAGATCACTAGTCACCAAGCCTTGGCTTAATACAAAATCAAGAGTTTATAAATAGCTTTTAATTTTTATCAAAATTACAATCTATTAAAGTTGAGAATATGGTATTAACAAAAATCAACATACATGGCTGAGTCACTTCTAATTGGCTTTTTTTTTTTTTTTTTATAACATTGAACACTCTCTTCCCACAAGTCTCATATATCAGGTAAGTCAAGTGGAGTGGAATCCAAAATCTATAGTCAAATCCTCATTGGCTTTGCTTTTCTCCTTCATGGAAAACATGGGACTTCTCACATGTTGGCAGAATTTTGATATTTATGTACATTTGCTTGTTTTTACATGAGTAGAACTCATCATTTTATTAGAGATTTAGGAGTGAAGTTTTTTTTTTTAAGACCAAGGTCTTCAAGCTTCTTAGAGTACTGGCTAATCTTTGGAACATATACAAACTTCCTTATCCACACACACTGAATAACGTTATGGGAAGTGACCTTTTTGTGTTGAAAGTGACTTAAATCCAATACCTCTCGCATCTGATTTGAGAGTGAAGTTAGCAGAAAAACTAACTCTATTAAAGAAAAATAAATCATTATCCCACAACATTTTAAATTAAAAAATTGCATTAAAAAACATTCAAACGTTGCCTTACAGCAGAAGTGACATCCTACATCAATCTACGTTTTCTTTAACCCTAATTTTTTCTTTTGAAAAAAAAAAAAAACTAAACCATGAGAAACTGGCAATAAAAAGAAAGGTCGGTCTACCAGGAAATTTCTTGCAAGTCATGTACGGCAGAAATTCGTTACAGATGAGCTGAACCACTAGGGTTAGTCAACCAAAGTTTTCCAAAGAGAAGACTTTAAGAGTTCCCTGCGGAGTTGCTGGGATAATACATGGAACCTTCCAACATCCAACCCAAAAATGATCTTTAACCTTAGAAGAGACCATTCAACATTTTAGATCCCTACATTGGAACGCGATTGGTCATCTCAGCCATCCATCCAGTGGGCCCCACCATGTATTGGCACTAGTCAAGCAACTTCCAACTTTTTTTTTATCAAATCACTGAATATCGACCTTTCCTATTTCTATTTTTCATTTAAATTCCACTTTTTCGATGCCTTTGATCAACTTCGGTGGTTGTAGTTCCTGGTTCGTGGCATGTACCTTGATCCCCGATGGACCCGATTAATGAACGGTCTGGATTTCGCCCATCCCCGCGATCATTACAGATTCAGATAGGAGCAAAATGGACACATGGGCGCACCAATATCTACTGACTTGTTTAGGTGCTTAAATCATTGACATAATCTTTTCTAATTGTTGGAATGCAACAAGTAGGCATTTATTAATACAGAAGACTAGCAGACAATCACAATTATCTCAATCCGACGCGACTGACAAAAATGGAAGAAGGAAGATTATCCAGCAGCTTGGCTGTTTCTGTGACATACTCAATCTTTTGACTTCTATATTATAAATTATAATCACTAGTTAGTAGAACTAAACATTAAATAGTTTTGTGCAAAGTCAAGTTTATTAGAACATGTCAGCACAGTCATATAAAGGAAGTCAAGATAGAGTTCTTATTTGTTCTCAGTTGATAAGCAAATAATGGGAGTACTTTCATGCTTTAGGTATGCAATCACGTAATTATGATGGCAATTTAAATGGAAGCATGAAGTTTATAGATCAAAATATTGAGCTTAAAATTGATGTAGCTTAAAAAAATTAATATGTATCAACTCATACATATATGTTCATGTCGAGCCGACCTGAGAAATTATGTGGGTCGGGTTGAGAATTTCTGGTCATCGGGTCAGGTGGGGTTGAGAAGACAAAAACTCGCATGGAATTCGGGTCTGGTCGGGTTGAGAATTTTACAAGTTAACCTGATCCGACCCGACTAAAGTTAGGCTAAAATGCGTTCAAAATGCGGGTCGGGTCAGAATTCGGTTTAATTTGGGTTAGAATTTGGGTCGAGTTGGGTTCCATAAATATCAACTCAGGTCGGGTTGGGTTTTAACGAATCCGACCCGCTCGACCCGAGTTGTAGCCCTACCAATCATCTAATTAATATTGAGGTTTTAAAGAAAAAAAAAATCTTATATTTAATCAAATTTTGAAATGGTTTATTGGTATACATAATTAACCATTTTTCTTTAATTAAAATCACCGTTCTTCGAAAAATAAAAGAACTAAAGCCTAATTCTTGCATGCTTTATTAATTATCAACTGCAAAAATCTAAAAAGGTAGTTTTTAAGAGTTTATTTGCTTATTTTCTCAAGAAATGCAATTTAGGGGAAAATTACGAATAGGTATGATTAATGTCATTTAACAAGTGCTATAAAATGTGAACTCGTGTTTGACTATGAAAATTTAACATTTGTATTACTTTTGTCAAAATCTTTGTTTTCTTTGAAAATGAACAAACCATTGTCTTAACGAGTTAGGAAAATCTTCTTATTTTTTTTCTTCTTTAAATTTTTCTCTCACATAAAAATAGATTCATTGGAAGAAAAGGGAAATCTATCATATTTTATGTTGTTGGCAAATAGTTCTTATTATATAAAAGAAGAGCTATAATTGAAAAATGACAAACAGCTCAAAGGAACCAATTAGCTATAGATTTTTCAGAAGTAGTAAAATAATTATTTATAAAACAAGGTATCATTCATGAAAAATTGTACCTTCCACATCAATGTTTCTCCTCTGAAGTGTTTCATGCAGTCACACAAGTTGAAGGAGAGCATGCCATGCTTTGACCATTGAGTTGCATTATTCACATACCTCTCAGTTTTTCATCCATTCATTTGGAAAATCCAGGAAATTCCTCAGTGGTTACTATTTTCCACTCCTCAAGATTCATCTGCAACTAAGAATTTGGAGAGAAATGCATGGCAGTAATGAAAGAGCAATTAGGACTTTCTTTAAGAAAATACTATGTAATTTCCTTTTTTCCAATCATCTGTACGTGTAACACACGTCATTTCTCTTCATTCAAGTCTTCGTTTCTAGAAGTAGAAGAATGTCATGCAGAGCCCTCGAAGTCTCGAAGTGTGATGTAAAGTAGAGGTAGAAATATCCGTATCCGTCGATAAATTTTTCTTTCTTGTTATTTTTTTAACAAAAACCATTAATATCGACGATATATATCGAAAACCGACTGATATTATCACCCATGATGTAAATAATACAAAGAGATGAATGTGTTTAAAAGGTATTTTAAGTTGATATTTCTCATAAAAATAAGATTCATTGAATTTAAAGAGTCGTGATTGTTAAGAGTCCAAAAATCAATGATCGTAATTAAGTTAATTTTAGATAAATTTTTAATTCAATATTAAGACAAAAATTCTAAATATTTTCAAATTAAATATGAATATAATTCATGACAAGAAAGAAGGTGTGAGAACAATCTAGCGTAATTTCAAACTTCAGTATTAAGAATCAATAGACGGTAAATCTCTGATAATCAGATTCAACATAATTTAAGGCTGTAGAATCTTTTAATAATCAATTCATCCTACCTTTATATGCAGATTTGATTTCCATGTATCTCTGCCATCTTTTATCTAACAAAGAAATAATAATAAAAATACAAAATAAACAAGATTATGAATTCAACCTAGTATATTTGTGGAAAAAAACATAATGAGTCTATTAAATAAAATGGACAATCTCTGAATCTAACACTCTATACGTATATATACAAAGAGATTTCTCTACTCTAAAAATATATTCTATGCCATATTTTCTATTAAAACAACACATTCTCTATTCATATTTCTTTTGATTCAAATAACACATTTAGTCCCATGTTCTTTAACTTCTTATTAATCAAAATTGTCACATAGACTACCAAGGCATTAAGGCCTAAGAGTAATTTGAAATTTCTAATGACTTTTCATATAAATCTAAGGTAGATTATATCTCCTTCTATCAAGTAGTATTCCAAGCCATTTGCATATCCTTAGTCTTATTTTTAAAATATTATAAGGAAAGCTAAGCTAGATTATATGTCTAAGTAGTATCTCTTCCTTTGTGAATCATCATTAGAAAAATAATTGTCATTTGGATCAGTCTTGCCTCTTCTTTCTTTCTCTCAGTCCTTTCTTAATTCTTAAGTTTAGCAATGGCATGACTTCATTAGTTTATAGGAAATTTCGTCACTGCAGAAATGTCAACATGAAATGGAATTTCGAAGGCTTATTTTACTGCAATTACCATTAACCAAACAGAAAAAACACAGAAGTTGAAAAATGAAATACATGGTCTGAGTCTGGTGTTAGTTTTTTTAATTGTCGTCTGTTTATACATGAAGCTTCTAGATAACTTCTTGGCTTGACGGTCAAAAAGTCCGTTTTATGAAGTAAAGTATTGAGTTTGATTCATGCTCAAATTCAACGGATTACTCTCCGTAGATTTAGCTAGTGTGTGTGAATTGAGAAATTTACACATACTTATGGGATTAGGCTCACCTCCAATGTAAAATGGGGATATTCATGTTATCCGAAGAAAAAGCTAGTGGGTTAGTGATAAGCACTGAAAAATGATAATTTTACCCTTTAATATTGGATTAGTTGGCTATTGAAATTTGTTTATTTTATATTATTATTGTAATATATTATATATTCTAAAATTATATTTGTTAATATATTATATTAATTAATTTATCTAATTAATGTGTTTTGTGTGTTTTTAAGTTGAAGTATTTTCTGAATCCGAAGTCGGGCTAATTAAGCAAAACAATGAAAGGAAGGTTTCTCACAAGTGGTCAAAAGCGAGCAACTCATGTTATTGTAAAAGGAACACACGACAGAAACTTCTATATGGGCAATCCACTCCATCTGAAAAGCAGAACAGCAACAGCTGAATCATGAAAAAGAGGCTGTAACAGATTAGTCACCATCCCAAGTTTTGCTGCATATCGTAGAGCAAATTGAGAGAAAAACAAAAGAGATCGCTGCCCCATTTACATACATGGCTGTTGTGTTTAGATGAGAACCTTTGCAATGGATTAAGATAAAATAAAAAGAAGACAACAGCAAGCATTGGTTAAACGTGGATGGCAGTATCTGTAGAAGATTGAAATATCTGTCCTAAGCAAGAAAAAATAGAGAAAAGATATCTGCTCATTCACAGGCATCGTCTCAAGCAACAGAGAATTAGAAGGAATGTAAATAGAAGATCAGAAGAGGATGGTGGGTTGCAATGACCGAATTTAGAGAAAGAATATGAAGAAAGTATCATGGCTGCCTTTCTTGCATGCAGCCAACAACAAGAAAAGAAAAGAAAAAAAGGCAGCTCATCCAACTACCGAGCATCTAAGCAGAGAAGGTCCAGGGACGGCTGGTTGAAAATAGAAAGGGAAGATTCATTCGAATACAGCAGATTGAAAGAAGATAGAAATGAGGATCGGCAAGAGATAAGAGAGAAAATAGAAAGAAGATAAGAATGGAAGGACAGTGCATATGCGAGAAGGAGAATAGAGAGAAAGAAGTTGCAGTTATTTCGTACGGATACAGTGGCTGAAATTGGTGTGGGTCCATGCCTTCCTAATTTTATCTCTCTTAAAATCTATAAACTGGAGGCCTTTCCTACGGCACAAGAACGAACTGGACAACCAGAGTGCTGAGGGGTTGACGCTGAAGGCTTGCAATCTTCGACATGGCTCGGGTTTTAACTTTCTATCTCTTTTGTTTTAATTCTTTCATGATATCCGGCTAATTTCTTATACTAAGGTTGAGGATGAAACTTCATTAATGAAATAATTCTTCTTTTATTTATTTAATTTCAAATTATATATGTTTGATTATTTATGATTTTGGCTTTATCAAATTAATAAATGTTAATTATTTTTACCATCAATGCCATGTATTTTTGGTTATTAATATTAACATCTAATTAATTAATGCTTGATTTTTAATTGAATAAAAGTAAACCCTTTGATTCATTGTTTTCTTTTATTTTAATTTAATTACATTGGATGCTTAGATTTATCCCTTTGATTCATTGTCTTTTAAATTAAAATAGGATACATTGAATGCTTAAAAGTTATATCTTTAAAAGCAAAGAAAAATCTGAATTTTGAACACCATATTAATGAACTTAAATGTTTAAATCTTTAAAACTGAGAATTAATAAATAAATAATTGGAAGATCATAGATTTAATGGTGGTGGAATCCGATACCTTAGTAATTTTTCTCACTTTATTCAATCTCTATTTTAGTTGTGTTAGTTTAATTTTGCATGTTTAATTTAACCATCCTCCATAAAAAGTGTTAACTAGGTTCAGGTTAAAATATTAGACTTTTTAATTTGTTTTCCCATTCATTCTAAATCAATTCCATGTGGGTTGGACCTCGCACTTGCATATCTCTATACTCCAATTCGATTCGTGCAGTTGCGAGTAATTATAAATTTAAAATTTGCAAAACAATTAGCGATTTTTTTTTTTTATATTTTTTTCTAAAAGTTTGATCAAATTTCTTCACTTGATAAAATTTTAAATTGAATTCGAATTTTCAGTTTTTCACTGCATTAGAGCCGATTGTTGAGGCATACCAACCTATGAATTTGCTACGAAAGTGCAAAATGGACTCATCGTATTACCCAGAATGCAATTAGAGAAGAGTAGCTTACTCATTTTACCTTCAACCATGAGACTTCAATAAGATTGATATTTGTGTTTATTTTATATAAAAATACACATTGCTTTCACCGGTTATAAGAGAAAGAAGAAGAAGCAATGTACCATTGCTACCAAGTGGGGCATGCTTAACGATGCAGTAGAGACTCGAGAGAGAATACGAAAGGTTAGGAAAAAATAGGTAGTCTTATATTTTTTTTTTTTTTTTTTTGAATTTAGAAACTGCAAAATATCCTTATCATATGAGTAAAAATTTATTAAAATTTTAAAATATTAATATGAAAATAACATGTACGACCGGTCATACAATAGTAGTATATGCTTGTGTGGAAATTATAGGACGATATTTCAAGTTATTAATAGATATATCTAATAAATCAATCTTATGCAAGTTAGATTTTTTTTAAAAAAACTTATTATATTAATATCATTCAAAATAAAAATCTGAGCTTGGAAGTGAAGATGAAAATAGGAGATGATAAGGAAGGAAAAGAAGAAATTCCATACGTGGAATTGATTGAAGTTGGCAAGTCAAATGAAAGAGTTCGGAGATTTATAAAGTAAGGTAGAAAGAATCAATTTGCTTCAAGGGAACGATGTTCGTTTGCTTCCAGAAGTTGGTGATAGAGAGAGGTGAAGACTGACGCATGTGGAGCGTGGCATATGATCCACGTTATCATTTTTATGAAAGGCAACCGTTGATTCAAACCTGGTACAGCAGACGAAGGTTCTGAACATTCAACTTCTAAAATTTGAAAAACTCCACCAATCTAAATCTTCAAGTTTCAATAAGATAAATAACTGTAGAATTTGGAAAAATCACTTCGTATTTCTGTATCATTAATGATGACTTGTTTGTATTTCATTTTCTTTCTCTCCAATGGTATCTAATACTCTCTCTGTCTCAATTTAGTTGTCTCATATGCATTTTGAAAGAGTTATAGGATGTTGGAGAGAAGTTTATAAGCCTTTTAAAAGTCCTTTTTTAAAAAATTCAAAATTTTAAAATAGAACAACTAAAATGAAATAGAGGAGAGTATATTTTATCTTACTGTTAATATTATATGTTTTGGTGAAGTGCACAATGATAAATAGGGCCAATAACGGGTTGAATTCGAGTCAAACTTGTATGTTTGTGAACTTGGGTCTATTTATTGTTCACAGGCCGAGACCAGAAGAAAGCATGGTGGGCTTTCATTGACTTGCCGAACCCACCATCTACCAAATTGTAAGCCTCAAATATACCCAGAGATCCATTTACTTTCAACATAAAAGAGTCACTCTCTATATTATTATCCTATGTGTAGATAGAGAGGTCTGTAAATGGCTCAACGATTAGCCAGGTGCTTTAAGAGGCCTGGACACCTTGGTTTAGAATTAACGCAATTACCAAAAGCAAAACTAGACTGCCAAATAATAAATCCATTTAAACAAGTGGCTAAGGCTCATTTCAAGCCCTATTGATGCAAATATTTGGTCTTTGGGTTAGGGCTTTGAGGGTGATGAGCCCATGCTTATCATGGTTAGAGTTTGCCTCAAACAGAATAAATTTTGGCTGAAAAACGTTATTTCCGATTTCAAATGGAAACATGTCACAACTTGGGCCTTCCATGATGAGAAATTATCTGTTGTGAATCGATCCATTGTGAACTTTTAACGATAGCCCTTAATCAAATTTTTAACTGAACTTAAAAAGTAAAATCTAATATCTCTATATTCATCGAAAGACAAATTAAAAATTCACACAATTTTTCTTGAACTCAAATCCTGTAACAAAAATTGAACGATCCAAACCTGAGTCTAGATCATTTGCAGGCATACAGCTATTATTTCAATGAGAACATGTACTTTTCTCACTTCAGGTAAATGAAGCGTGTTTTTCTCCTCCAAATTCCTAGAATGGGAATTCATTTCCTCCATACCTTCAGAATTTGGAGTGTTTGTCATGATCTTTCCAGTAACTTTAACCTACGTTCGAGCCAATTTTAAGTTTTATAATTCTATGGATTTTTAAAATCAACGTCTCATTTCATCTCAATTGAGGTCGAGTGTACTGAAGGATTACAGAGAGGGGGTTGGCTTGACGATTGGCTTGACGATCAAGAAGCTCCTCTCATGAAGGGAGGTCTTGGGTTTAATTCACACTCAAACCCTTCTAAGCCACTCTCAATGAGATTACTCCTCATCGACTCACTAGTGTGTGTGGATTGAAAGGTTAACACATGCTTGTGGGATTAGTCTCAGATTCAATGTGGAGTGGGGATACTCATGTTAAAAAAAATACTCAAGATAAAGACAACTAATCCACATTATTTAATGTTCTTTTATCCAATACAGCGTCTTAACTTGACTAAATATTGGATCATACCATTACAGCCAATTTTTGTAGGCAATGATCTAATAGTCCAATTTTTTTATTAACAAGGTGTCCAGGCCTCTTAGAGCACCCAGCTAATCCACAAGACATGTGCAAACCTCCCTACCTACATATTGAGTAACTCTAAGGGGATTGATCCTTTGAAATAGAGTGAGAATCGAACATAAAACTCCCACTTCTTAAGGCGAATTCCTGGCTATCACTCCAATACCTTTGGGTTATTCAATATATCCCACTTGTATGACTCCAGTCATAAATTATACACGAGAAGAAGATAATCTTAAGCATCCTATTACAAACAGGTCCTGCTGTGCATTTTCTTTGTCTCTCGGTTTTTCCCCTCATTTGCCCAACTTCTGTCTTTAGTCCTATCAGATGGATATCTGAACCTCTTATACACATCCTCATGTTTATTTTGAAGGGTTGATCCATCATCACCATCATCGTCCAAAGTCATTATCTTATCAACAGAGGTTGAGTATCAGATATCTTATTATCAGTTCTCCCTTTCTAGAACAACTCATTTTAATTTTGGAGGTGGCAAAACAGATTGCCTACCAAATATCAACAGTCCTTTCACACCACACTAGGGTGTTTTAGTTTGGCATCTCAGCTTATTCTGATTTGGAAAAACCTGAGAGTCAAGACAACCTCAGACATCACACACACACATATGGGGAAATATCAAACATTCAAAGTAGACTTTCCACAAGAGTATCACACACCCAGATCCTTCCAACAAAGGAAAGAAAATATAAACTTTAACCGACCAACGAGTGTTGGGATTATCCAAGGGGTACACTTTTGACAACAACCTAATCCACAAGATCCAGCACCCACTCCATACCATCGCACTGCCCACCCTACGAACAAATTGAACAGAAAAGGGTTGTTGGCCCTAGACTTTTATGAGTGTGTATGCACGTGCATGCAATCACATGTGAAGTAACTTTTTTTTTTTTTTTTGAAAAGTCACATGTGAAGTAAATTTTAGCTGAAACTCTGGAAACATTATTCATGGGCGATGGAGACTACCTGGATGCATGACAACACACAAGGATGGGGACATTGAAAGGCCTATAAATGGATTTGGGACAGCAAAAATCAGCTCAGTGATTAGATTCATGCACATTTTTTCCTTTTTTGAGATGGTCCATGCAGTTAAGATTTTAAGGCCCCAAAGATCAAACAATGATAATAGGTGCAAGAAACCATTGTTTTCAATCCAACAGTGCATGGAAGTCATATAACAAGAACCAGTAGCACGACTGGAAACTGCCCATTGTTACAACCAAAGGTTGTGGGTTTGATCATGTCAAGAGAGAGAGAGACAGAGAGAGAGTTCAAAAATAGCAGGCATTTGAATATAGGGAGTGAAGGAAAGCATTGACATGAGGCCGCCCATGATGTCTCACTTTAGCTTGCCACATGAGTATTTACCTCAAAAACAAAGCAAAGGGCCATTCTATGGTTAGTTGCAGAGTTAAAGCGAAATGTGCTGCTTGGGCGTCCACCCTTAAGGGCCTTTCAAGATCTTCTCAATCTCAGATATTCTATGATTAGTGTTTCTGGTCATCCTGTCCTTTTTGGTAAGGTGGTTTAGGAATTTTTTTGGGTGGTTTGGATGTGATTAGGTCTGTTAACTCCCCTTTTTTGTCTATTCCTTTTTCAAGCACTTCTTGTGTCCTTAATGAAGTTACCATTTCAAAGAAAAAATTTACCACAGGGGATCGCCCAAAAGAATATATGTGTGTATGTACATGCATAAATACACATAAATGGATACATATATAAGTAAATCCATAAAATTAAGAAAAAAACAACTCAAGCAAGGATTCTGCCCAAGTTTTTAGCCTCTAGTTGGGGCCTATATAATGAACAATCCAAAACACTCCACTACTATTCTGCCCTTTAGATTCAGATCTGGCCTAGAACAAAACCCATCTGACTTATCCTCACCACTTGATCAAGTATCACTAGTGTGTGTGTGTATTTGAATGATATTTAATAGTATATAAGTGTGTGTGTGTGTGTGTATTTGAATGATATTTATTAGTATACAAGTGTGTGTGTATTTGAATGATATTTAATAGTATATATAATTATCCAATTGTTCAACTTAGTGCATAAAATCAAAGGTCAAGATGACATGATAGGGACCATGTTTTAGTTCACATGATTCTATAACCATCCATCAGTACGTCCATGTCAAAAAGCGGTGCCAATCTAATATTCCATATACATATACATACATGTATGCATGCATATGTACAGATGTGTGTATGTGTAAAATTAAGGGGGAACCAGCCCTTAAGCTCCCTGCTTCCTGACAAAACCACAGATCCACCCCCTATATGTGAATTGTCACACGAACCGTCGCAATACCCAGCCAAGTGAACCTCAACATTGGATTTATCTTAGCCCGTAAACTTTGACACCCTAAGATTGAATGCTAGGATGCTCAGAGGGTCCCCAAAGTTGGGAATACGAGGGCCCACCCTTTGGCATGATTGGTGATAGGAATGGGAGTAGTAAACTATGGAGTACCTATGACATGATACGATTACATTTGTTGCACTTAAAACACCACATAAACCTTTACTCAACCCCTTTGTCTCTTGTACAACTTTCTCAGGGTTAGAATCCTTATCTCCAAAGGGACCTCATCATCATCAACACATGTATTTTACGGTACCTTTGCATCTCTATCCATCACAGCATCTAATCAACTAGGCTTTGGTTGTTTCTTAATAATAAGACCTCTTTAATATGTTTAATTGTTCAAGACGGCTAGATCACAAGCACATCTTGAATAAAAGGCCATAATTCCTGATGAGTGAACCGATTCACTGAAAAAGTGAGCCAAATTCTGCAGATAGGGGCAAAGTGAGAAATCCGAAAAACCCGTGTCTACTAAAAAAGAATTCCCGTGTTAGGATGGCCACCCAATGCTTTATTGTATTCTTTTGAATAATAAATGACTTCATTAGATAGATATGATCTAATAAAATTAGAAATTCAGGAAAAAAAAAGAGAGTACATATGCATGACCAATTCAGTTTGTATAGCGTGTCAGTTTTTTTTTTAAAAACTAAGTTGATAAAGCTGACACAGGATGATTGGTCTGAGTTTCATTGTTCTGTATCACGGATGGACAAAATGATGGAATATATTTTTCTATCTAACTTTTCTAGATGCTTTATAAAAGTAAAGAAAATACCAAATATTTTATGAGTTAAATTGAAAAATTGCCATAACTGGTTCCACGTCCACTAAACAGATTAAATCAATAAGTGGGTGGAAGAATAAAATCCAAACATAAAATAAGAAAGATTAAAATTGAACCTCGCAAAATAAAGCCTTTATAAAGGAAATTTTCATATACCAATTCTGTAACACTATGTTCTCTCTTTACTTTTATTTTTTAACTTTTGATGTTCACAAGCATGCACCACATATGGCTTACAAGGTAAATTTGTCAAGTGTACACAAACATTCAACAACAGGAACACAACTGGTGCACGCGATGTGACATCCAAGTAAATATATAAGATGAGTTGTAATAGAACATTAAGAGGTGGCAAAAGCATTATGGTCCAATGTCCTGTGCACCACAACATTACCTCCTAAGGTTCTCCACTATGTATGTTGCATAGAGATCCCTTCACATTATAAAAGATAAATAATCAATCAAATAGTTTGTAAGGTGCATATTTACACTATCATGTCAACTCCATTGTTTTTCCATTAAAAAAATTAGGAAACAAGTGTTGTGCAAATTTTAAATTTATAACTCGCAAGCGCACGAACCATTTAGATAGTATAGTAATTAAGTGCGAGGTCAAACCCATAGGAACTTAGGAAAATATATCCGTGAAAAATACACTATTGAATTATGTAATTTTAGAAATTTGGAAAATCATGAAAATAAATCTTAAATATGGAATTAATTATCCAATCTAAGAAATTTAATTTTAATTTAGAAACTTTCTAAAAATAGAAAATACAATCTAAAATTAGAAACAATATCTAAAAATAAAAGCTAATCATTAAAGAGATCTAATTTTCATGGAAAACACAAAATTCATCTAATTTCAATTAAGATGGAGGAATTAATCTAAAAATTATAAATATTCTCAATCTAACTTAGAACACAAAATTAAGATGCAATTAAATTATTTCCAACCTACTTTCACAAATTTTCAAGAATTTGAATTTATAAACAAAAGAAAATAAAATAAAACATCTAAATTACCTATATACATATTTACAATGGAATTTGGATTGAAGATTAAGGAGGTATTATTTTCAATATTTTAAAAATAAAATCAAAACCTAGAACATGGAGCTCACATTTATAAATGATCATTGATTCAAAATTTTCATTCATAATTAATTTAATTAAGAAAAACATGAGTTTCATTAATCAAGAAATAATCAAAATAAACCTTGGGCTTAGAGATAATTCAACATAAAATTCCAAATCTAAATTTTTCACCTACTCTTAAAAAGAGCCTTAGAATGGAAAATTAAGGTTCTAAACTTTCCCAAAAATTGGATGTTTAAGATGAAAATTTTAAGATTAAATCAAAACATGCATTCATAAAGAGATTAAAAATCAAATCAAACTATCACAATCAACAAACATTAAGTGGAAAACCATAGATCTAAAAAGCTTGTCTTAATTTTATTAATAAAACAAAGAATTAAAATTACATAACCATGGAATTCTTGGAATAAGAAATTAAAATGAAAAGTTAAAACACAAACCTGAAACCCATTGTGGAATTTGAACTCCACACTGTCTTCCCTTCTTTTGTCTTCCTTTCCTTCTTCCCATCTATGTTCCAAAAATCAGCATCACAAGTTCAATTTTCTCAATGGGAGATGGCTAGTATTTATAGATGAAAGGAGGTGGAATGAATGGCTTAGATTTAAAGATTTAAATAAATCAAGGGACACGTGGAGGGCTGATATGGTTTGTACTAAACATGGAATGACTTAAAGGAGGCAAGGAGGTGGAAAAAAAATAGTAAATTCGTGTAAGGAAAGTGGGTGTAAAATCCTATTTTTTACCCATGTACCACATTAGAGCTCAATTTTGACCTAATTAACTTTCGAATAAGGAAAGTTGTAAACTAAAAAGTTGTAGTGCTTGAAGTCTTCTTTTCACCCAAAAAGAATAAAAGCAATCAGACATTGGAGTGAAACTTTATGACCAAAATACTGAATATGTGTAAAACCTTCCTTCTTTTTCTCCCCTTCTTATTTTGTTTTTTTTTCCTTAATTCACTTGCCAAATTCGAAAATCCTCTTATATTGACTTATAAATTTTGAATTTCCTCATATATATTTTGAGATTATAAAAATAGTCTTCACATATGTGGATTTCTTCATGGGCTCTTCTTAATGGGCTCAACAATTGGACTTTTCAAAGTATGGAAAATCTAATAATTAATTTTACCACTTACAATCAATTTTAAAAATGTACTAAATTATTCCAAACTCTCATAAATAGACTTGAATTAATTAGTTTACAATAAAACCCCTAAAATTGTGGTAAAATAATTATTAAAAATTTCAACTTTTCAAAAATATCAACTTATGCCCATAAATTGCAAAATTCACCTTTTGAATTCTCAAATTTTGTATTTCACTGTAAATCCTGCAAAATATCTAAAATCTCATTAAACATATCTTAAAACATGCAAAACAAGGGTTCACTAGTCCAAATGCAATGGTAAAATAGTCATTTTCCTGTGCTCATCAACAAGCCTAACCGAATTTTAGTCAACTAGGCTACCAACGGCATGACTCACCGGATAAACCCGCCAACTCATCCAATACGAGTTGGCCTATAAGCCAACTCATTGTAATATCAGCCTCCTAAAAGCCAATATTAATGTCTAAGGTGCAGACTAATCTTTGATGATCAATAGCTTCTCCCATACACATAGTATTATTTTTAAACATTTCTAACATTAGGGCCAAGGCGACAATATTCAAATCAGCAACTTTAATAGAGGTAGTCAGCAGAGCTAGCATTGCAGAGTAAGAGTTCATTGAGTCGGTCAAGTACATAGAGAACAGAAGGAGCCAGAGCGTGCGAAACGCTTATCGACCTCGCAAGAAATTTCTTCCCAACTTCAGAAAGCCTTCAGTTTCTACAACATCTACTAGTAGACATGGCCCCAGTCACCCTTCATCCTCAACACCAGTAGGATAGACATCCAGGGGTGACATCACATGTTTTCAATGTGGTCAGGCAAGACACATGAAGAAAGAGTGTCCACAACTCCGCAAGTCACCTCAAGCACGAAACTCATTTCGCCCACCGGGCAGGCCAGTAGAATCACAGATGTCTCGAGCACAGACTCAATCAGGAGGCCACCTCTTCCAACAGCTTTAGGACGATTGTACACCCTCGTCCCTCCTCCAAAGACACCAGATCACTCTGTGGTCCAAGATATGACAGTTATTGGCAATTTTTATTCAGTAGCATTATTCGATTCCAGTGCATCACATTCATTTTTATCTGCATCTTTTGTATCTACTACTGGTTTACTTGTACAATGTTTATCAACTGCATTTACTATAACATCATCAATCGGTGACACATCCCTCGTTTTAGTTTGCACTTCCGTTGACACCGAACTGGCCGATCTCAAATTCAAATTCGACTATTTGGTTATGGACATGACAGAGTTCGATGTCATATTTGGCGTAGATTGGTTGGCCACATTCCAGGCTGTTATTGATTGCTACCTCAGGAAAGTGACTTTTTGGTCACCAGATGGACAACGAGTTTTAATCTATGGGAACAAACAGAAAATTCCAGTGTATGGAAGATCCCATGATGAGGCAAACCAAGTTTTACTGAATAGTATCAAGTTAGAAAGTCACTTGTACCCACATTACCTGCAATAGTGAAAGATTTTACAGATGTCTTTCCGACAAAACTTCCTGGCTTACCTCCGAAGCGGGAGATTGATTTTGAGATTAAATTGCTTCTTGGCACTACACCCATGTCACTTCCCCATTATTGGATGGCACCGACAGAGATGTCAGAATTAAAGAAACAAATTAATGATCTACTTCGGTTGGGATTCATCCGACACAGTCCTTCATCGTGGGGAACACACGCATTGTTTGTTAAAAAGAAATATGGCTCTCTACGGATGTGCATGGATTACAGAAAGTTCAACCAACTCACCATCAACAAGAAATATCCTCTACCCCGAATTGATGACTTGTTTGATCAATTTAGAGGATCCAGTCATTTCTCTAAGATAGACCTCATGTCATGCTATCATCAAATCAGAGTTAAGGACGAGGATATAGAGAAAACAGCTTTCAGAACTCGATATAGACTATATGAGTATGTGGTCATGCTTTTTGGACAGACAAATTCACCGGCCGTGTTCATGGATTTGATGAATCGGATCTTCCGACCATATTTAGATAAATTTGTAATTTTCTTCATTGATGACATTCTCGTTTATTCCACAAATGAGAAAGAACGTGTTGAACACTTGCGAATCATACTAAACACTTTGAGAAGTAACATGTTGTTTTCCAAGGCTAGCAATTGTGAGTTTTGGTTGTCCGAAGTGAACTTTTTGGGAACTGTTGTGACGACAGAAGGGATAACAGTGGACCCAGTAGCGGTAGCGGAAGTAAGGGATTGGAAAGCTCCAAAGAATGTCACATAAATTTATAATTTCCTTCGATTGGCAGGATATTACCGCAACTTCATCCAAGACTTCTCTAAGATTGCAGCCCCACTCACCCGATTGGCTCAAAAGGGAGTCAAGTTCGAATGGACAGATCTGTACAACAAAAGATTTGAAGAGCTGAAAGAAAGACTCATATCAACTCCTATCTTAATCCTCCCAGAGTGAGGCAAAAGGTATGAAGTGTACTGTGATGCGTCAGGTGAATGACTTGGGTGCTCCCTTACCCAAGGTCCGCATGTAGTGGCTTACGGTTCCCGACAATTGAAAATCCATGAGACAAATTACCCTGTCCATGACCTTGAACTGGCAGCAGTAGTATTCGTTCTCAAGAGTTGGTGACATTATCTCTACGGACTCAAGAAAAATGTGGAAGATTTTGTCTCCAACTGCCTAACATGTCAGAGAGTCAGGGCAGAGCATCAGAAGCCACCGGGGTTACTCAAACCTCTCTCTATACCTGAATGGAAATGGGAGCACGTCGCCATAGACTTTGTGACCGAATTACCTAGATCTACCAAAGGCAATGATGCCATATGGGTCAAATTGATCGTCTCACAAAATCACCACACTTTGTACCTATTAAGATGACAGATTCATCTGAGATATTGGGTAAGCGGTACATCAATGACATTGTCAGATTGCATGGGATACCCAGAACCATTGTGTCCGATTGTGACGGCAAATTCACAGGCAGAGTATGGCAGAGTTTGTAAATAGCTACAAAGACAGATTTGTTATTTAGAACGACATTCCACCCACAGACTAATGGACAATCAGAGAGGACCATACAGACATTGGAAGATCTGTTAAGAACTTGTATGCTAGACTTTCAGGGAAGTTGGGAGGATCACCCTCCACTAGTGGAGTTTTCATACAACAACACTTACCAGACAAGCCTTTAGATGACTCCATTTGAAGCATTATATGGTTGACCCTGTAGATCTCCAGTTTGTTGGACAGAGACAGGAGAGTCTGAACTCATTGGGTCAGATTTGGTCGCCGAGACTATAGAGCAGATCAAGGTCATTTGTCAACGCCTATTAACTGCCCAAAGTCGACAGAAGAGTTATGCTGACAAAAGAAAAAGGCCTTTGACATTCGAAGTGAGAGACCTAGTGTTCTTAAAGGTCTCACCACGGAAACGTTAGATGAGATTTGGGAAGAAAGGGAAAATCACCGAGGTTTATAGGACCATTTCCAATCATTAAGAAGATCGGTGAGGTTGCATATCGCATAGTACTTCCCGCACAACTGTTAAGCATGCATAATGTATTTCACGTCTAAATGTTCTGGAACTACAGTCCCGATCCGTCACATGTTTTGGATGTACAGAGCTAGATGTTCAGAGCGACGTGACCTACGTCGAGAGACCTATCAGAATCATAGATTCCGAACAAAAAACACTGAGGAATAGGGTAATCCCTTTCGTCAAAGTAGTCTGGGAGCGACACGGAAATGAAGAACCCACTTGGAAAATGGAATCTGAAATGAAAGCATCCCACCCTGAATTGTTTGTTTAAAGTGTTGCTTTTGGAACCCAACCTTCGTCTAATTTTCGAGGCGAAAATTCCAAAAGGAGGTAGTATTGTAAGGACCTGAAGTTTAAACTCCCTATTTTATGTAATTTCTTTTTAAATGAATGAAATGCATGTTGAGATTTTGGTCCAAATAATGTGAATAAAATGTGAAATTGAATGTACATTGAAAATAAGTAAGGAAAACAGAATTTCCCTCTAACGATACATCGATTGGGTCGATGTGTCGGTAAATTGAATTTTCTTAGGTGATACATCGACTAGGTCGATGTGTCGGTGATATCTGAAATCCAAACTCGAGGTGTAAGTTACCAGGAGGACGCATCGACATGGTCGATGTATCAGTGAAAAGCCAAAATCAAACCAATGGACATATCAATGAAACCAACCAACATATCGGTCTGGGTATGACTGAATTGAAAATGAAATGAAGGGTGATAAACTGGTTCCACGACGATGTATCGACTAGGTCAATGTATCAGTCTGGAAATAACCAGGAATTAACATGAAATTAACGAAGGAAGAATGAATCTGTGGACATATCGACAGTGTCGATGTACCCACGAATCTTTGGTAGATGTATCGTTGTCGATATGTCGGGGTAGTTCAAACGTCTATAGCAGACGTTCTATCTACCGCCACCCACACGTGCCATTCCATGCATGGGTACTCTCCCACGCCGTTTACATTTTCCAAACACCCATTTAAGGGTCTAGGGAAACCAAAGAGAAAGTGGAAAGGGAGGAAAAAAGAAATAAATAAAGGAAAGGAGAGAAAGAAGAAGAGAAGAGAAAGAGAGAAGAAAAAAGAAAGAAAAACAGAGAAGAGAGGATACCCGATCACCCCTTTCACTCACTCCATTTCGTCCACTCACCCAACCTTAACCCTCAGCTCGGCAGTGAGATCTCTCCTCTCTCTACTGACTTCATCTTCTCCAGGAAAGCGAGGAGAAACGAGACAAAGAAGAAGGAGAAATTGAACTGACAATGACCAAAGGAAGCAAGGAGGTCATACTTTATCCACTCGGGCACACCCACGAATCCCTCGAGGTAGGTAGATCTTTGGTGTTTTTAAGTAAACTGATAACGATAGGGTGTGCATATGAGCATAGGGGAAACATGGAAGATGAACCCATGATTTCTGACTCAACCCAGTCGACATATCGACTTTGTCGATATGTCATCTAGAGCATGAGTCCAGTAAACAGGAACCTCGAAGTATTGAGTCGACAGAAATCAAACCCAGGACAACACATCGGCTGTATCGATTTCTCGACTTGGGTACAATAGAAATGGAAATGGAACGTACGAATGATGAACTGGTCCCAGCACGACCCATTGACTAGACCAACATATCGGTCTGGGCATGACTGAATTGAAAATGAAAAGTGTAACAAATTGGTTCCAGGACGATGTATCGACTAGGTCGATGTATCGGCCTAAAAATGATAAAAAATGAACATGAAGTTAATGAAGGAAGAATGAATCTGTGGACATATCGACAATGTTGATGTACTCACGAATCTTTGGTAGATGTATTGACTAGGCCTACATATCGGCCTAGGAACAAATAATGAATGATAATACTGATAGATCGAACCCCTGAGGACATGTCGACAAAGTCGACACATCTGATATATGCACCAGTATATGTATCGACTAGATTGATATATATGTGTTGGAAACAGAGGACAAACACGAACACTGATAGATCAACTCAGAAGATCACGTCGACATTACTCGACACCTCGAGCCAATGAACCCTAGATGTATCGACTGGGTTGATACATATGATTAGAAGAAGGACTAGAAAATATGAACTGAAACAGAACGAACCCAGTTGACATATCGAAATGGTTGATATGTCGGCTATGTCTAGAGTGCGATGTATCGACAATGTCGATATGTCGGCCTGAATCATGGATAGTTTAATAGGGCTTATGAACCTGATGTTAGATCAGATTTACATGGAATCTCTTCGACTCTGAAGATCATATAGATGACCCTTAGGTCTTGGTTTAACCTACATAATTAGAATTAGAAGGATTCTACATTTTAATGACATGAAATTATGATTTGAAACATGTACATGAACAAAGGAATCAAGGGTAATCCCGACGCCGTTCGAGCAACCGCGTGAGTTCCCCTTTAGTTGATCATTCTAAATTAGGTAGGAGTTCTTACTTTATTGAAGAACCTTAGTGTGTAATGAATTTTATATTTAGTATTTATTATACTTTAAAATTCTAAGTTTGATTTATGAGATCAACATTTCAAAATGTGTTATATGAATACGATGTTTTATGAAGAACTATATGATGCGTGTTTTGTCATCATAATTGCATACATGATCCTCATGCATGGCTGCATGGGAAGGATTCTCATTACCTAGCCAATAATGAATTGCCCGGACATTGCTGGTGTACAATGATATTGCAAGTGTTAAATTTTGGATCTATCCTTGTGTATGATTTTTACGGCGTTAATTGGGCCAAATAGCTCCTGGGTAGGTCCCGAAACCCTGCGCAGAGGGAGAAGGCCACACTCCACCCATAGTATCGGCTAAATTGTGGATGGGTAATAGCACCCTAATGTTGCCGCCTCAAATACTGTGGAAATAAGTGGCCAATAATGAGAACCATTGAAATGAAATGAGAATTGTGATTTGATGATGTATGGGTGTCGGATGGCATTTCATCAATACATGACACCCATGGCATTTCAGCATGTGATAAGTAATCAAGTATGATTTATAAATCATGAGATTTTGATATTCTTTTATTTGAGAAACATATATTTGTTATGACATGTGATTTTCTCCAATATTGTTATTGTTAAATGTTATTACACATGTAGTGCATTTCTTTGATCGAAATTCCTACTGCGCAAGTTGATTAAGCCCGTACATTTTTCCCCCTTAGATGTTAATACAAATCAAGGCAATGGAGAAGAGGTTGGACCCAGTGGTAGTCAAGTCTAAGTGAAGTGGAGAAAGAAATGCTTGGAGATTTAGTTCTTTATTGGATATGTAGTAACTTAGATCTTTGACTTATGTTTGATTAATTTCCTATCTTTGCTATAAAATGATTTGGTATCATATTTGAATCATAAGTATTTCTGTAAATTATATTTCCGAAGTTGTGCTAGCACGTACTCAAATAAGTAATGAGTTATTTTCTCACATGTGCTAGGTTGGGCTAGTCGGGGGTCGAGTCTTCAGATTCGGACTTAACTCGCATCGTGGCGTCTCCGTCCCTTTTCTTCCATATTCTTTAAAAAAAAAATTACTCTGATTTTAGAATTGGAAAAGGGTAGGGCGTTAGAGAATGTGCTATAGTTTTTGAAAAATCGAAAACCGCTTTGACCTCTGCTCCAATTATACAACCACTTGATTGGTCTGTACCTTTTGAAATCATGTGCGATGCCTCTAACTATATAGGAGGAGCCGTATTAGGACAAAGAACGAACAAATTTCCTCATGTTATCTATTATGCTAACAAAATGTTGAATGATGCTCAGCTTCATTAAACCACCACAGAGAAAGAGTTGTTAGCTGTCGTATTTGGGCTAGACAAATTTCAATATTACCTAGTAGGTTTGAAGGTCATCGTCTATTCAGATCACGCTTCACTCAAGTATCTTCTTTCCTAGAAAGATGCTAAGTCCCGTCTGATCCGTTGGATACTTTTGCTGCAAAATTTGATATTGAAATCTGGGACAAGAAAGGTTACTGAAAATGTGGTAACCGACCATTTGTCTAGACTGGTAACTGAGTTCACTGATGAACAACTCATGTTTGTATCCCAAGTACCATGGTTTGTTGATATTATCAATTATCTTGTAACTAGTCAAATGCCTCCGCATTGGACTAAGCAATATAGAGTTAAGTTCTGGCACAAATCAAAAGTTTTGTGTGAGACGATCCATATTTGTTTAAGCATTGTGCGGACCAAATCATTCGTCGTTGTGTCCCTAAGGTGGAACAACAAAGTGTCACAAGTTTCTGTCATGATCAGGCATGTGGAGGCCACTTCAGTGCTAAAAAGACAGCTGCAAAAATCTTGCAGTGTGGATTTTACTGGCCCTCTATGTTTCGTGATACCCATACCTTTTGCGTTTCATGTGATAGATGTAAAAAATTAGGAAGTATATCCTGCAGGAATATGATGACTTTAAACCCCATCTTAATTGTTGAACTCTTTGATGTTTGGGGTATCAATTTCATGGGACTCTTCCCTAATTCTTTCGACAATCTATATATCCTTGTAGGTGTTGACTATGTATCAAAGTGGGTAGAAGGCGGTGGCATGCAAAACTAATAATCACAAAGTTGTCACCCATTTTTTAAAAGAAAATATTTTCTCTAGGTTTGAAATTCCACGAACAATCATCAGTGATGAAGGTAAACATTTCTGTAATCTCTCATTCGAAAATTGATGAAATCATATGGGGTGATTCACAAAGTAGCTATTCCCTATCACCCACAAACAAGCAGACAAGTGGAAATATCAAATAAAGAAATTAAGCATATCCTTGAGAAGACAGTCAATCCATCTCAGAAGGACTGGAATTGCAGACTCACTGATGCACTATGGGCTTATCGAATAGCGTTCAAGACACCCATAGGAATGTCACCCTATCGTTTAGTATATGGTAAGGCTTGTCATCTTCCAGTCGAGTTAGAACACAACTTATTAGGCTATCAAATGTTTTAATTTGCTTTAGACTCAGCTGGACAATCAGAAAGCTCCAATTGACTGAGTTGGAAGAAATATGGAATGAAACCTATGATACAACCAGGAAGTACAACGACCGGACAAAAGTTTTTTATGACAAACACATTTTTCAGAAAATGTTCATTGTTGGTCAAAAGTTCTTATTGTACAATTCACAACTACATCTTTTTCTTGGAAAACTAAAGTCAAAATGGTCTGGTCCCTTCATTGTCATAGATGTATTCCCACATGGAGCCATTCAAATCAAGCATCCTAAGAATGGTCATGCTTTCAAAGTCAATGGTCATCGATTAAAACCATTCTTAGAGTTTCATAATCCAGACTGAGAGGCAAAAGTGTTAGTCATTGATCCAATTTACCAAGACTGATCCATTTACCCATCTACCAACACCCACTCATCCATATTCACCCATTCATCTACTTATCCCCATTCATCCAGACCCACCTACCCATCTGTCTATGTCTGAGTTGGTTTGAGTCGTTAGAGTCTAGTTTTGAGTATAGTTTAGGTTTTTCATAGAGTCAGTCTAGCTTAAGAGTTAGTCATACATCATTTCATACTAAGGTACATCTAAACCCCGATTGTTCATTTTCTAAAATATTTCTTCTTTTGCACTTGACCAATGTAGATTAGGGAACATTGGGACAATGTTCAATTCGAGTTTAGGCGTACTAAGGTCATCATATGTCATCCATCTATAAAAAAAAAGGTTTTTAGGGGAGAGTAAGTGAAAAACTGAGACCCCTTAAAAAAAATTCTGCATGTATCATCCATCTTTGTCTTTGTGACCAGTAGATGTTAAAGAACTTCATAGAAGTCATGCACGTAGACGGTCGAGTTTTTGCTTTCGGAATGTGTCTGTATAGAACACAAGTTCCCCCAGACTTGTGTAGGAAAATCATTTCCTTAGCTATGAGGGTGAGGAAGTTGGAAATCCAAGAGGAGCAACCCATACTTCTTTATGGTCAAAGCACTCTGGTTGTAAAGAGGAAAGCTAAGAGGCTAGGTGTTTGTCACAAATGCGGACATTGGAACTGTAATGGAACAAGATCAGATTATGGAGTCCTCTATGAGATAACAGTGAGCAGACTCATAGGAAATAGGCAGATCTGTGTTGATCTATGCAAGGGCAGAGTAAGTCCTGAAAAACTGAGACGCCTTGTACTCTAGAGAAATGTTGATTTCCAAATGAGTGCCTATAAACGTCTTGACAATCTGACGTTAAACGAGTCATAATCTTAGTTAGACAAAAATAGGCAAAATCTTTTTTAGAGAAGAGTAAGTGAGGTTACCTACGTCTTGACAATCTGACGTAAAAAGAGTCGCATTTTTAGAATTAAAACTAAGATTAAGATAGAGATCTTTATATCATACTTTTCCAGAAAGATTTTTATAGGATTTATAATTGGAAAATTTTGTACACAGCCATATTAAGTTTAGTCTGAAAAAAGAAAAATATTCACGAGACGAGTAATCAATAGAGGAATACTAGTGGAGACTTAACCCATTGAGCTTTAGAGTCATTCTTTTCTTCTGAGGGGTATAAGTCAATTCTATTTTCTTTGGTAGCAGAATTATTCTTCATCTTGGTCATATTACTAAGAACGACATCAAATTTGAGTTAACATACCTGAAATTTTTCTGAATTTATTTAAAATAATGAAATCATTTTATGAAGCTTAGGATATGATATAGGTCATTTTTTGATCGTTTGAGCCTAAATGCGTACCTATATTTAGTCATTTATCTTGATAGTTTCCCAGTTGAGCCTTTAAAGTAGCATGTTTTCTTGACCAGCCGTGTTTACCATACCTAACTCCAGTTTAGGAGTATGAGCCAATTGAGAATATCCATGACCTATTCTTAGAAAAAGTTAGAGATGACAATTTGGGGTGGTACTCTAAAAATAAGGGCACAAGAAAAAAAAAGGAAGAAAAACCATCTAAAGAAAGGAACATGCAGATACAAAAGAAAGATAATAATAGAGGAAAAATATCTCATTCAACATCTTGAAACCCTTCTATTCAAAATACTTATTTTTTTAGAGCCCTCTATCCTTCTTTGATATGACCGAATCCCAAGCCATATTTCGCCCCATTAGGAAGTCCTATTGATCTTAAGTTGAAATAGGGTATTTCATATGGAGAATAAAGGAGGAAAAATGATGGTATTTGACTCAACGTTCTCAGGAAAGTGGGTATTTGTGGCATCTATCCATGAGACCATTCATTTTTTTTTATTAACATTTGTGTGTATTATCACTGAAAACCCTCACGCGACTATAAGTCGTCCACTAGTGGTGAACTAGCAGTTTAAAGGCTTGTTTCATACGCTAAATGCAATCGAGAGTACCAGCGAAGGTGTTGTATGTTGAGCACTAAAATCTTGCATTTTTACCCCTAATTATTAGGCCAGTTGGCTCTCATATTTATGTATATTGGTGCATTTAATGTAATTTCTTAGTTTTGTAGAATAAAATGGAGAATTCAGGAAATCAAGCTATGTCAATGGATAATTGCAAGTTTTGAGCCTAAAATAGAAGATCTGGAATTTTAGTAATTAATTTCACTTCACTTTTAGGGATTTTATGTAAATTGGTTAGTCTATATCCATCTATGAGAGTCTAGATTTAATCAATATTTTAGATTTTAAAGTGGTGAAGTTAATTATTTAATTCTGGAAGAGAGAACCTACAATTCAAGAGGTAAAGGCTGAAATTCAAGATTAATAGGCCAGAGATCTACTTCAACTAGGCCAAGCTAAGCTCCACAAGCTAACATTGGGCCAGGCCACAAGCAGTCTATGCGCATTTCACACAGTGGGCCAGGCCAATATGCAACTCAAGTCCAAGTTCTCAAGCTCAAGTCTAAGTTCAAAAGCCTAAAGTCAAGTCCAAGAGTTGAGGTCTAACTCCAAAGTCCAATGCTCCATGGATCAAGTCCGAATTTCACCCATGTCCAAAACCCAATCACCTAAGTCCACACCCGATTAACCATGGCCAAAACTCATAACTCAATTTCACATCCACACCATCAAATTCCCATCTTCTATCCTAACCGTTCATTTCACATACGAAAATTAGATCAAACCGTAGATCCACCTTCAAATCCAAACCATACATATATTAACAACAGATCTAGACCATCCAACCCATCCATCATCTAGATTTACCTTAGGATCACATGCATTCATATATCACCTATGCATCCATTCAATTAGATCATCCATCAACCATCTAAATCATTAGAACTTAGGATATGTCATCACAACCATCCATCTCATTCATAAACTTAGGAAAAACCCTAGAGCTACCTTACCTATCAAATGCATACATTCATCATCTTAGATTTAAGACATGCATTTCATCATCCATTTAGATCAACCCTTGAATCCAAACCCTCCATTATATACCGTTCCATTTATATAATTTATTTTAGCCAATTAACCCTAGAGTCATTAGATTTAACCCAATACAATTTTAGCCATCCATTCCCTAAACCCTCAGATAGAACAACTTGAAGTTCAAGCTAGTCTCCATTCGTCGATGCCTGGTCACCACTCTATCCATCCAAAACACAGTTCACACGATTTTAACACCTAAAACCTCTCCATGCACTTAGAACTAAAACCATTTAGATACACTCCTATGACCCCTACACACCTCATCATCCCAATCCACCATGTCTCACAAGAGTTTCACAATCCAAAGCCACCACATTCGAATTCTACACCTAGTCAACCCTCCACATCATCTCATGTACATCCATCCATTCATTCATCTCATCTCTTCATCTCATCCATTCATTTACCATTGCATTAAACAAACCCTAATCCCATTAGCCAAATTCGAAAATTCCATGCCACATCCAAATCCTAAAATCCCTCTATCCTTGCTTGCATTCCAATCCAAGCCACCACACATAGCCAAATTCGTGTACACCCCTTGTAAACCCTAAACTTTTGCAACCTTTATTCCCATACATTCAACGCCAATGAGATTTAATCCAAGCCATTCACAACTTAACCCAGATTTAATCCCAACCATCCATTCCAACCCCGAGCCTATAAATAGAGCACTGAGGTACACCATAGAATTCGAATTTGACCTGGAGCTTGAGAGGCCCAAGGCTGGAGCAAAAAACAAGAAGACAGGAGCACCATTCGAATTTACAAAGTGAGAGTTATAAATTTTATTTTTATTTTCTCTCTTGTATCTAATTTATAGTGCATGTACTGAATTTTTCCATGAATAAATACAAAGCATTATTTTAGAACCCTGAAACATCCAATTTTCAAATCTCTGTGATGATTATTTAGATTTGATTTTAAAATTTATATTCTTTTTTTAATTAATTGGACATGAAATAGTTAGAGCTTAGGTTGTAAGCTTTGAATCTAAGTTACTGAGGCCTGATTATTAAATTAAAGTTTATAGATTCTTAATTTTGATGATAGGCATGAATTGACATTTGGACTTTTACGCGAATTTCAGATCTAGGTTTTGTATTTGTTTATACATTTTGGGCGATGAACGGTCAATTCCAACAACCACCCTTTAAATTCTGCACTTTTAAATTTTGTCATTTACTTTACTTGCAATTTCAATTTCAGTCTTTTATTATGTTAGTTCCTTTGTTTATGTGTTGTATTTTTAATGTTCAATTTATTTTCATGTTTTTATTCTTGTATGTTTATGTATTTTATTCTTTAATTCTTTGTATTCAAATTCTCTCCCTCTCAAGATTCAAATAACTAAGGTTGGAGATATGCTATTTTAATCTTAAAACATGTGAATTTAAATTAAGATGAGAATACATATTCTTGTTTCACCATTTTATTAAGATGGATTTGATTCTCGACTTGTTAAATTCATAAGTTAGATAATGAGGGTGTTACTTTCGTTTTCTAAGTTAAAATTGTAACTCCATGTATTATATTTCTTAAGATTACATCTTTTAAAGGTAACAATTTGATTTTAAACATATATTTTATGGATTTCCTTTGGGCTTGACCTCACAGTGATACTGCTATACTATACATTGTTCGTACGCTTGCGAGATTATAAATGTAAAATTTGCACATCAACAGTGTAGTCTAGGTTTAGACTAGGTTTAGACTAGGTTTAGTTTAGGATTTGTGTGTTTTTATTCTTAAAGTCTTTTAGTCTTTTTAGGTAGTTTTTCTCGAGGACTAGCAAAATCTGATTTAGGGGTATTTGTTGAGCACAAAAATTTTACATTTTTATCCCTGATTATTAGACTAGTTAGCCTTGATTTTGTATATATCACATGCATTTAATGTCATTTTCTAGTTTTTTAAATAAAAATGAAAAGTTCAGGAAAATAATCTCAAATCAATGGATAATTGCAAGTTTAGATCTTAATTTGGAAAACTTGGAGTTTTTATGATTAATTTCACTTCACTTTTGGGGTTTTCATGTAAATTGGTTAGTTTAGATTTATCTATGAGAGTCTAGATTAAATCAATATTTTAGAGTTTAAAGTGGTAAAGTTAATTATTAAATTATGGAAGAAAGAACATGCAATTCAAAAGGTAAAGACTAAAATTCAAGGTCCATGGGCCAAAGATCCACTTCAATTGGGCCAAGCTAAGCTTCACAAGCTAACATTGGGCCAGGCCACAAACAGCCTATGCACATGTCACAGTTGGGCCAGGCCACAAACAGTCCATACGCATTTCACAGTTGGGCTAGGCCAATGTATACCTCAAAGTCCAACAAAGGCCCAAGTCCTCAAGCGCAAATCCAAGATCCACTAGAGGCCCATGTACTCATTTATAGATCCAAAATCAAAGCCCATAACCCATTCACACGCCCAAAGCCTTGTCCATTTTCTTGTCATCCACACCATCCATTCTCCATCTTAAATCATGACCATTCATCTCATGCATCAAAATTAGGAAAACCCTAGAGCCACCTTTCCATATCCATCGCATACATTCATCATCTTAGATCTAAGCCATTCAATTCGCCCATCATCATAATCAACCTTTCAATCTTAAACCTCCATTAGGAAACTTACCTTTTATATAATTTATTTTAACCACATTACCTTAGAGCCATTAGATCTAGATCCCATCCAATCCTAGCCATTCATCCATAAAACCCTAGATCTAGAACAACTTGGAACCCAAGCAACTCCATTCCAATCCATGTGCATATGACATGTCATGTATGTTGGTCGAGTTAGCCAAATGTCTAGAATAGTCCTAGAGTGGGGTGATTAAGACTATGGGGAATTTTAATTTCTATTTAAAATATTGGACAAGTTAATGATTGGTCTTTACAAAATTGTCCAATTAATCTCTCAATTTGATTTTTAAGTAAAACTAAGTTCACTCAAACTATATGTGCAATAAGCTATGAGATGATGTACGTGCACTAATTAAGGTGAAGGAGATGAGGAGAAATGGAAGAAGGTGACATAAGTATTTTTACGTGGTTTGGTAACATTGCCTACGTCCACGCCTCAAGTACACCACTTGAGGATTTTGTGAAAAAAATGGATAGGTGTAGAGCTCATGAGTGTTTTTTGCAATCAAATAGATTTAACTATAATGTACAATTGTCATATTGCAAAGACACTGAAAATATGGAGATATTTGATAGATAACAAGAGCTCCCCACGGGGTAGGGAATGGATTTAGAAACCCAGTTTGAATTATTCCAATTTTACCCAAATGGCTTCTGAGGCTTCTAGGATAGTCCTATGGTCCATATACCTTTGTTGGTTGGCATTCAAGAAGTTCTTCCGATTTTGGTGCGATGTTTTCCAAACAACGTATCTTCTGGAGCTTCAAACTTGATTTAACTATGCATGTCTTCCAGAGGTACGATCTTGGACACGTGGACACAGTCATGACTCAGTCAAGGGAATTGACAACTTAGGACTCTGTCGGACACAGTTATGGAATTGACAACCCAGTCTCACTTAGGGGAGGCAGATTTAACTTTTAGGTCAACAATCTCCCCTTTGTCAGTTTCGTGACAAAGAATACTCTATACAGACTCAAATACATAGTACAGGGTTTGACAAGCTCAAATACATGCCATGTACAAAAATACAGTATTACAAGAATCTCAAAACACATGGATATGATTGCATTATGGTCTGAAGGCTTGAAGGCTCATGGCGGCTCCCCCTTAGAATATGCATGTGATATTCCTGTAAACACAATATAAAGTGCATATTCTTGGTGGACAGTGATCTTCCCAATGGTTAGTGATAATAAGCAATATGTGTTCAATTTTAAAGCATATCATAAAATCACATTTGCTCCCCCTGTCTTTGATACCGATATTGAATTTTTTGTTGTTTTCTCCCCATTCTTCATGTGTTAGGCCCTTCAAATGTTTCCTCTCATGAAAGCATTTGTCTCCAGTATTTCAATATTTCTCCCCCTTTTTATCAAAAATTGACAAGGGGTCATTTTAAGTTAAATAAAGGTTTAGAGGTGTATGTCATAGCATCCCATCATTCATCAAGATAAATATAACTATATAAGGGCAAATATAATGAATGATACTAAGACAATGCCATATTCCCCAATTTGTATGTGATATAACTATAAGCATGGGGAATAGAGGAGGGGAGAAGAGAGAGGGAAAGACATTGGTCTTACATAGTTATCTTAATGTTCCATGGTTATGAACTGAGGCCAAACTTTGCATTGTGCATTATCATTCATTCAATCATTTGTCATTTCACGAGTAATTCCAATGAATGAGGGTAATAATGCACAAATATCCCCAATTATCCCAATTGATTTCAAGATATGACATATAACTTGTTAAACAATTTTAAGAACATCAAGTGAAAATAAGATATAACCATAATCTTTGGGGATAGAGGGAGAGAGAACAAAGGCAATAGTAAGGTGCTCCAAATGATTTCACATAGCTATATAGATTTAACTTTTGGCCCATTTTGATGATACCATTTGAATCACGAAGATACATTCATGAAAGGCAAAACACACAACCATCCATACTTGCATGAGAGCAATAAAGGCACATCATGTGTTGAAGCCATCATGAAAGCATGTAAAAGGCTAACTATCCACCCATATAAGCATTAGAGATATATCATGAAAACACCATGGATTCAACTCATAGAGATATATAATTATTTTAGAACATGAGTTTGAACATTACCATTTTTGCAAAATGTTACATGCCTAAGAGTTTTAAAGTATATTTCCAAATTTTGACCATAATAGTTAACGAGCCCAAAGTGTATGTACCCATCCCACTACTCCTAGTGGTCCATCATGATCTGGTCTTGCGAGATGATCTAGTTTGATGAGGAGAGGAAAGAGTATAGCCATCAGAACATCTGCAGCTACACATATCTAGAATCAGTCACAACCATAGGCCACGCCTATTTTGAGTTCCACGAATCTCGACAATTTTCCTCTCATGAGATTCACACAACTCTGCAATGTCTCTTTCTAAGGCAGCTAGGCGTTGATGAAGTAGAGGTTGAGGAGTTTGTTCTTCACGTATCTGCTCACCATGTACTCCCTCTTGATGGGTTGTTCACGTCCTGCTTGACCTTCATTTTGCACTTGTTCGTCTACAACTGGAGGTGCTTGAGGAGGACAAATACTTCTTCGAGGACGAGGGCACTCTATGAGTCCCATTTTTTGTAGAGGTGTCTTGTTGAGAGGGTTATGATACACAGTCTCCTCATCTGGGATTGAAACTCCCAGTTTCTTGGCCCGTTCTGACAAGATATATCCAAAAGGAGCAGCAGAATGACCTTTGCAAGACCAATGATCAATAATGGTCCGACAGATCATGGAGGGAAGGCAGATGTTTTGCTCGGAATCTATGGCAATCAATGTGTTCATCATAAGAGGAGTCAAGTCTTATGTGCTTCCCTTTCATGGATAAACATTGAAGAGAAACACCTGGTGAAGAAGACGAAATTTTGGGAGAAGATTGGATGCACGAAGAGCATTACCCCCAATCCATTCGGCCGATTGTCCACATAAATTTTCTGTCACCTGTAATCTTTCACCTTCAGGTACAGAGTCACTGATAGATTTGAGGCCACCAGGACATAGGGGCACATCGATAAGGGATGAAATGTGACTTGGTGTAATCTGAGCTTGGGATCCATTAGTGAATCTTATGGTAAATGACAGACGATCACGGTTCACACCATAGATTGCACCATACATTCCTTTGGCAAGAGAAAGATAAGTGCAACCAGCCTGTTTCAAGATGTTTAGCCAGTTGATACGCCCAAGAGTTTGTAGAACATCAAATTGTATCAAACATTCTATCTCACTATATCGTTCTAAAGTAATTCCATTTCTTGTAATGCACTCGGTCGACTTTGGAACTACATCCATGAGAAGTCTTTCAGGAGGATTGGTGAGAAATAGAGGTCATCTCCTATAACTTTGAGTATCGGGAACAGTTTCATCCATACTTTGGAAAAATCAAGGAAAACGAGAGAAGGTACCAAGGATGGAATCCTAAGTCACTAACAGAGATTTTCAAATGGAAGACTGATGGAGAAGGGCCCTAAGCAGACAGTAAGCAACTTAATTAACGCCCAAAGCAAGATGATTATCAATTAGGATTGTTTTTGGATTGTTTGGCCCTTGGAAAATGAAGGAATTTGAATGCCAAGGTGATACTGTTCTAAGGTCCCTAATTTTGGGTAAAATGTCAGATGAGAAGACTGTTACTAAACACTTTGCAGCCAATGCAAGACAATTTTTCAAGAAGGGACTGATTGGGCCTGTTTGGCCTTGATTTTCAGTGAAATCAGTTGAAATCTGTGAGCTTTATGGATTCTGCACTAGAGCTTGGGATGTACTTTACCCAAAAGTACAAGTAATCAGTTCTAAACCAAGGGAGGAGTAAGTTTATCAATAGATTCAGGAAAATCCCGAACTATAAGGTTAGCTATGAGGGATTTTGTCAAAAGTAACTATTAGGAACTCCCAAAACCGAAGAGAGAGATTCGTAAGAATGCTTACCCGAGAAGAAGATGAGCTATATAGGAAGGAAACGTGAATGGAGAAGAGATAAGAGTGATTTGAAACTTCATCTTGGAGGCAGACTTGAAAAGAGAGGTTTGGAGGGAGAGATGGATCGAGAGAGAAGACACAGGCCTGCAGGTCGTGTTTTATAAATCTTGAAACTGTGCAGTTTCTGCATCTTCGGAACGTTCTGAAGTAATTTGTTTCACTCTTCGGACGTTCCAAGGTCATCTAGAGTTTAAAGGCGTATTCTGTATCTTCAGACTTTCCAAAGTAAGTTCCTTCCGTCTTCGGACGTTACGAGGTTGTACAGAGGTGTTGGCCAGCATCAGCACCTTCAGATGTTCCAGAGAAGGAGTTCGATACATCTGAATATTTCCCACTAAAGAAGGTCCGAGAAAGGATTCGGATCTTCCAAGAAAGGCAAGATTCCAAAAAGAATTTAGATTTGAATTTCTATTTTTGGGCCTCATACAGAGGTGTCCATTTGATCAGAGAAACTTGCCTAGAACACTAAGGGCAAGATGGAGGTTGTGTTAATTTGAGGTCCTAAAGTATCAAGAATCATGCAATTAAATATTAGAACAATGACCACTCTACTCAAGCATGATTCACACATACCATGTTGCATGAAGCACTATATCAATGATTTTTATGACAATCAAGGAACATGATCAAAATTAGTCAATCACAAACACCATAGAGTCCATTCGAGTGAATTTCAATTCAAGACATGGAGATGGAAATAGTGAAAGTAAATATGATTCAACATTTTGTGATTGCATCACTATTGGGTAGCATGATTATTGAAGCACACAACAATCAATACTATTGGACCCTTGATAGGTTCAATTCCACACATTTGTGACTCCACAATCATGATGCATAGCCAGGAAAAATGTTATCATTGCATTAAGAGTCAAAAGTTCGATACCAAAGCATATAAATCACTCAAATTTGCCACCGGCAGTGGTGAACCAATAATCATAATGCTAGACAAAGTATTCTACTTAGGTCCAATGATATTACTATTTGCTCCAATTTTGGACCATAGTGGAACATGGTTGACACAAACACATCATCAACAAGATATAGGCATGAAAAATATGGATGAAACAAGACAATCAAGCAGTATTACATACATGATCAGATCTATTTTGAATACATAAGATGGAATCATATGAATTCTTCAAAAGTTTACACCCAAGATCATAATCCAAACTAACCCACTCTCCTAGCCTTGGGTAACCATATGGCATTTGGAAAAGGTCTTCAAGGTCCACCGATGTCAAACACATGAACATTTGATTTTCTCTTTTTGGTGTTCTTGTTCGTTTGACAGAATCTTGTGAATTCATTTAAGGCTTCAAAAATTTATGAGTTAAGGCATGATTTAGATTTCAATTTAAGTTCTTATGTCTTTGTCCATGATTTTGAATTATTGGTGCATAACTCTTTTGATTTTTATTTCTTTTACCCCTTTTCACATTTTCTATTAACATTTTCCTTTAGATTTTGTACCTTAATTTGATTTGCATTTTTTTATTGATTTTCTTTTCTTACTTTGCATTCAAACATGAGATGCCCGGATTGTCCACAATGAAAGCATTTTATGACTTTCATTGGAGGAGCTGAGGGAGACTTACCCTTAACAAAAATAGTTTGGTTCTTGGGTCCTTTATCATTTTTTTTATCATATCCAAGACCCGTTTTGTCTCCAAATGGTTTGCTTAGTTTTAGAAGCTTTGAAGCTTCTCTTCTCCTTTTGTGAACTTCATTTCAAATTTTCTTTTTTTATATCTCTTTAAGTTATTAGCTTATTATGCCAATATTTGATTTTCAATTTCTAGATTTGATTGTGATTTAGGGACATTAGCTTTAGGATCATTAGGCTGATTTTTAAATTTAGCATTTTCTTCTTCTTCACAACTTAGCACAATTTTCAAATCTTTGTAGTCTTCTTTTAATGAATGAAGTTCATGCTTCGACTTTCTTATATCATTTTCAAGATTTCCTCTTATATTTATTTCCATTTTTAAGCACTCTTCTTGAATAGCTTTTGGATTTACTTGATTTGTCAATGTTAGATCTTTTAGAAATTTTTTTCCAACTTTTCTTGATTTAGTTCTTTTGTTAGTTTTATATTTTCTTTACCAACTTTCTTAAGTTGCTTGTACATTTCATTTAATGTCTCACTTAATTCTTCTATGGTAGGTGTATTACCTTCTACATCTTCTTCATTAGTTTGTTCTTATTGAGATTCAAGCGTTTGAATGGGTCATAAACAATACACCACTTCTAAGCATCTTCTTTCCTAGGTTTTTCATAGGTTTTCTCCAAAATATCCCATGCTTCCTTTGCATTGTCACAAAATATTATATCTTCCAAAATATTTGGTGAAACGGCACAAAATATAGCATTGAGGGCATTGGCATTGGCCGAATACATACAATTTTCCATTTCATTATATGGAAAATAGTTCTATGATGGTTCGGTCCAACCACATAATATAATTTCCCATAAAGCTCCATCCATTGTCATTAAATGTATTTTTATTTTGGTTTTCCAAATACCATAGTTGGAGCCATCAAGGATTGGATGACACATCACGGCTATGCAATCACCCTTAGACATTTGTAGCTTGAAGGATCTACTCTCAGATAGTTAAGTTAAATAGCAAAAGTCCTTGTTCTGATACCACTTGTTGGTCGACCTAGCCAAATGTCTAGAATAATCTTAGAGGGGGTGAATAAGACTATGGGGAATTTTAATTTCTGTAATACCCTGCCCAGATTAGGTGTAGTTTAGCTTAATTAATCTTGTTTAACCGATTAATCTTGAAGATTACGGTTAGAGCTCTGAAGAGAGCCCAAGTGTGGCCCAATCCTAACTCGTGAGCTTAGTGATCCAACTCGTCCAGCCAGAGGGGCATTTTGGTAATTTACCGCTTCTAGTTATTATTTTATAAATTAGGTTGGTATGTGAATATTATTGATTGATAATGTTCTCCTTAATAAAAGATTTGCATTTCTGATTTTAAAATAATTTTATTTTTAGAAAATGGTATTTAAAATCCGCCCGTCAAAACCCCGAAAGGGAGTATTAATTATTTTAAGTGATTTTGAAAATGAGATAATTTTGGAAACTAGTATTTGGTGTCAGACCCTTCTAAGTACGGTCTAGTTATTCTTTGACACCCCAAAATGATATTTCTAAAATGTTTTATTTAACATTTGTTTAATTAAGTAAATAAGGTTAAATTATGGTTTTTATTTAAATCAATGGGTTTCGGTGAGTTTTAAATTCCAAAACTTTTATGGTGATCAAAGTTTTCAAAACCCAACTTATCTGTAAGGTTGGATTAAGTTTTTTAGTTCTAAAAATCATACTTTCAGTCTAAAATCAACTTTTATTAAAACCGTGGACTAGAATGCAAAATGGAAACTGTTGGAGGGCTGATCTGCAACCAAACAGAAAACCTGCCGTTTACTGTTGCAAGCGTAAGCAGACGTTGCATGCGGCTGCATGCAGTGGCTGCTCGACCCCATTTTCCGGCCATTTCTCTATAAAACCGGCCTCAGCTCTTCAGTTCTCACTCCCAGCAAATCTCTTCTCTCTACTGCTCTCTGGTTCTCAGACCAAACCCAGCCGATCACCGTCTTTGTTCCCTGTTTTCTTCCCAGTTTCGGTTACCATACCCTTGAACGGAGCTTTTTCAAAAATCAGATTCTTAGCCCAGGAACCCAATTGAAGGTACCCAATGTATTCCCCTTTCAATTTCAGTCAATTTTGAATCTAGCAAATCCGGTTTTGGCTCTGTTATGAGTGTATAAAACCATTTCAAAGTTTAAGGAAAAACCATGGGTTTCATGTACCCGTGAGGATTTACTGTTAAAATCCCGTGGCCCAATGAGCTTCCAAGCTCCAAACCATTCCCTATGGAAAGAGGACTCCCAGAGGAGTCCATCAGACCGGCTGGATGTAAAAATCGAGTCCAGAAAACCCTCTGTTTCCAGATTCTTATTTCACTGTCTGTCTACCATCACTGTCTGCTGGTGCAGACAGTGAGGAAGACGACTCTCGGACGGTCCGAGAGTCGATCTTCGAACGGTCCGGACCTTTGGACAGTCCAAGAGCTAACCCTCGGACGTTCCTAGCTTCACCTGAAGCCCAGTTACGCTCGAGGCTAGCCAGACCCCTTTCAGACGATCCGAGCCGAGTTCGGAAGGACCGAACCCACTCAGACGTTCCGAACCATACTTCGGACGTTCCGAGGCACCCAGACCCACCGAGACTTGTTTTCGGATTTCTAATCGGTTCGGATGGAGTTTGGATGATCCGAGACCCGATCTTCGGACGATCCGAAGTCAGACCCATGTTCCGAGGTCAGTGACTAGTTTAGGCGTGGTTCAGATAATCCGAAGCCACTGTACCTGGTTCCGAGGCATGTTCTGAAGGACCCAGTTTTGAAGTGATAAAATATTGTTTAATTGTCACTTGTTTGATTAATGATGTGTTATGATGATTAATACCCCTTGTTAATTAAAAATATACTAACCCTTTTCTCTTATTACTATAATGTAAATACTATTGTATTCACTTACAGGCCGACCCTATTGGTTGGGCACTGAGTGATCTCACTTTCAGGCCGACGATATATAGTCGGGCACTGAGTGACCTCGAGGCCTAGCTCAAAATGTCAGATCTGGTCCTATCCAGAAGACAACCGAGAAGTGACCCGAGGATCTAAACCTAACTCAATAAGTCAATCTTGTCAATGCCCAGAAGACAATATGAGTTTTGGACTAAGCACCTTTTTATTATATTATTATCTTGTGGATGATTATAATTTAAAAATGATAGAAACCCAGTAGGAGATTCAATTCCATGTACCTTGGAAATTTTTGGGAAAAACAAGTATGATTTCGAAATACTACTTATATGTACGTATTTGATATTATGTATATTGATTGTGCACTTGTATATAGTTTAAACAAAGGCCTCGAAACCACACAATCACGGTGAGGGAACTTAACTCTGCAGAATATGTAAATATGTTTTATTATGAGATGAGTCTTGAGCAATGAGTGGTTTCAGTTTTGAGGCACCCACTCATGTGCCTAAACATGATGCACTGTGGTAAAAGTGCTTATGATGACTGTGAATATTATGATGTTGATCATAAGAATGTGTAAGACTGCTTTCACGTACCCTGGGCTATTGAACCAATATCGGCCATATGGGAGATAGTTTACTTCTACTGGACCACGTGTGTCGACAGTTGCTAACTTAAGGGTGTCAGTATCGGCTAAGTCAAAGTCGGAGATGTACTGGCAAGGATGTATTTTGACAATGTCGGGACTTAATACAGGTCTCAGTGTAGTCGACATGCGTTACGTTGGATGATAGCAGTAATTGACGAAAGATGGAAGAGATGATGATCCTTTACATGATATTATGCTTAACTGTTATCAAGCATGAGATATTATTGAACTGTTGTTTATTGCTAACATATTATTTACTTAAACTGCATTGTTATATTTCTGGGCTAGTTAGCTCACCCCACTCACCTTTCAGGAGATGAACCCGAGGAGGAGAACCCTCTTTATCAAGCTTAGGGTGGATAAGCTGCGGCGGTGTTTCGGGATTCCCCCTGAGGGGAATACCCTTATCTTTACTTATTGGTTCTTGGAACCATTTGCTTTTGTTAAGTACCGGGTGTGGTACTTAATTTATGTAAACATTATGTATTGAGACTATTACGTTTTGTAGTCACTTTGTTTGTGTTTTGAATGCTAATTCAATGTTTGAAATTTGTGATCATATTATGTGTTTATGAATGTTTCACTTATTTTGTTGGTATCAGACTTATGGTACATGTTTGAGTCCGCATATTGGGATCATGTGTGACCTCTGGGCCCAACTGTTGATTCGGCCCAGTTAGAATGCTTGAGTTAGTTTATCTTCAAAAAAAAAAATCAGTCACGTTCCGGGGTCACCCTTCTGGTCGGGACATGACAATTTCTATTTAAAATATTGGACAAGTTAATGATTTGTCTTTACAAAATTGTCCAATTAATCTTTCAATTTGATCTTTAAGTAAAATTAAGTTCACTCAAACTATATGTGCAATAAGATATGAGATGATGCACATGCATTAATTAAGGTGAAAGAGATGAGGAGAAATGGTACGTGGTTCGGCAACTTTACTTACGTCCATGTCTCAAGTATATCACTTGAGGATTTCACTAAACTTCTCCTTCACGGGTGGAGAAGAAACCTATTACAATGCTTGATCTACTTTACGAGTCTAGATCGGCCTAATCACTAAGAGAACACCTCTCTTGAAAGCCAATAAGGTTACATCAACCCATTACAATATTTCACAAGTAATAAAAATAAGTTGTGCTTTGAAATATACCAAAAACTTAGCCTTGAGTTACTTGAAGTAGCTTGGGCTTGTTCTTGAATGTTCTCCTCTTCTTGGCTTGATGTAGATGCTCTAATGAAGTCTAGCCAAGATAGTAGCAAGGAGGTCTAGGGTAGATAGTGGTTTTCCTATGAGGTTTAAGACTCTAGTGAGAATCTCAACTTAACACATTCAACTTAGTGCCTAAGATGCTCAAGATATGCCTATGAGAGCTTTTGATATGTTTGAGATTAAGATTCAAAACTTAAAGTGTTTTACTATGGAGTAAGTAAGCTTTGGAAGTTGTTGGGAAGCTTGGAAGAGTGTATGGAAAAATTGGGCTCAAGTCATCAACATTTTCCTTTCCAAAAAGTCTTACTTTTATAGGCTAGAAAAGTTCCAACGGATCTAACTTCGGACCTTCAGAAGATGGGTCTCGGACCTTCCAAGGTTGCAACGGTCGGATTCTTAACAGTCATATTACAACGGATATTTTGACCTTGCAATAGATAGTTTGACTATTTGGGACATGCTTCGGAACGTCCGAAGAGTTCTGTTCGGAAAGTCAGAAGAACCTTTGAATTCAAGGGTTCGGAACGTCCGTCCGAAGTCTCATCTCGGATCGTCTGAGGGATTATGCTCGGACTTTCCTAGAACATGTTCTCGGAAGTTCCAAGCTGCCCAGAAAAACCATTTTCCACTAAGTGTTGAAAACTTGAGATTTTGTGACAAACATGGACTTGGTGGGGAGCTCATGAGTGTTCTTTGCAATCAAATAGATTTAACTATAATGTACAATTGTCAAATTGCAAAGACACTGAAAATATAAAGATATTTGATAGATAGCAAGAGCTCTCCAGAGGGCAGGGAATGGACATAGAAACCCAGTTTGAATTATTCTAATTTTAGCCAAATGGTTTCTAAGGCTTCTAGGTCAGTCCTATGGTCCATATACCTTTGTTGGTTCGCATTCAAGAAGTTCTTCCAGTTTTGGTGCGATGCTTTCCAAACAACGTATCTTCTGGAGCTTCAAGCTTGATTTGACTATGCATTTCTTCCAGATGTGCGATCTTGGACAGGTGGACACGGTCACGACTCAATCAAAGGAATTCACAACTCATGACTCTATCGAACACAGTCACAGAATTGACAACTCAGTCTGACTTAGGAGAGGCAGATTTAACTTTTAGGCCAAAATGTATACATCGTACACCGAATCCACAACACTCCACACGATTTTCTCACTAAAAATTCTCCATGCACTTAGACCAAAACCAATACAGATACATTCCTAATATCCAAAACACCTCATCATCCCATTCTTTCAACCTCCACACGATTTTTCCATATCTTGTCTACCTCATTCGAAATCCTTATGTAGTCAACCCTCCACATCACAACCTATCATCTCATTTATCCATTCACTCTAACTTTAGATCTCATCGATTCATTGCATCGCATTGCATTAAAACCCTAAACACATGCAAAATTCACCCATGCCCTATCTTCTCTCCTAAATTCCAATTTTCTCTCATTCCCTTGCTTAGCGACCAAGCCAACCTCAATCCAAGCCACCCAAATTCGTGTATGCCCTATAAACCCTAAGTTTTCAACTTCAAATCTCATCTATCTACCTTTAAGAGAGATTCAATCTTAGCCCTCCATTAATAACTTAAACCTAGATTTAATCCCAACCATCCATTCATTCCTGGAGTCTAAAAATAAAGCACCAGGCACAACATGAAATTCGACTTTGACATGGAGCTCAAGAGGACTAAAGGCTGAAACAAGAGGACAAGAAGACAGGAGCACTATTCGAATTTACAAGTGAGAGTTGTAAATTTTATTTTTATTTTATCTTTCTTGTATTTAATTTACAATTGTCTATACTGAATTCTTCCATGAAATAAATACAAAATATTCCTTTAAAACCCTGAAAAATCCAATTTCAGATCTTTTTGATGATTGTTTAGATTTAATTTTAAAATTTTTATTATTTATTTAATTACTTGGACATGAAATAGTTAGAGCTTAGGTTGTAAGTGTTGAATCTAAGTTACTAAAGACCGATTGTTAAATTAAAGTTTATAGATTCTTAACTTTGATAATGGACATGAATTGATATTTGGACTTTTACGTGAATTTCAGATCTAGATTTTGTATTTGTTTATACATTTTGGGTGATGAACAGTGTATTCCAATAACCAAACTTTAAATTATGCATTTATTTATTCTATCATTTACTTTATTTGTCAATTTATTTCCTGTTTTTAGTTACATTAGTCACTTTGTATGTTTGTTGTATAAAAATTGTTCAATTCATGTTTTTATTGTAAATCTTGTATGTTTATTTTTAAATTCTTTAATTCTTTGTATCCAAATACTCTCTTTCTCTCTCTCAAAATTTAACTAAGGCTTGAGATATTTTATTTTGACTTTAAAACATGTGATTTTAAATTGGGATGGAGATTATCATTTTAATTCACTATTTTAAATACAAACGACACAGATTTGATTCTTGACAATAAATTGGATTTAATTCAAACATCTTATTTTGTTAATTTTATAAGTTAGATACAAATTGGGTAAAGATATTATTTTTTTTTAGATCTAAGATTTATTAAATCCAAGTATTAAGAGTTCTCTGATTTACACATTTGATTCTATTTTCTTGGAAATATGTCTTTTTAAAGGAATGTTGATTTAATTTTAGAGCATATATATTTTGTGATTTTCCGCTGGGTTTGACCTTGCATTATAACTGTTATATTATAAATGGTTCGTGCACTTGGGAGTTATAAATGTAAAATTTGACAACAACAAACTTGCTTGAACTTGGCCCAATAGCTTGGCCCATTTGTAGTGGATTTCTGGCCCATGGATTTGAAATACAGACTTTGGCTCTTGAATTGCAGCTTCTTTCTTCCAAAATTAAAATAATTAACTCACCACTTAAAATCTAAAAATATTGAATCAATCTAGACTCTCATAATTGGATCCAAATTAATCAATTTACACTTAAAAATCCTAAAGTGGTCTGAGATTAATTATTAAAATTCTAGGTCTTCCAATTTTAAGCACAAAACTTGCAATTTTCCATTGAATTTGATTGATTTCATGTATTTTTCAATTTTTATCTACAAAACTAACAAACACCATTAAATGCATGTGATATATACAAAATTGAACGCTAACTAGTCCAAATAATAGGGGTAAAAATGTCATTTTTCATGTCTCAACACATACCATTAATATCTCAAAGGGATATAAATTCTTTAACATAACTGTCATCAAAATTTTTGGGGTTTATTACATACTAATCATCATTTAATCAGACTGAAAACTAACATCATCAAAATAAAAATCGAATAATCAAATAATCAAATAAATATGTAGTTACAACAGCATAATTGAGTAAGTTCTTCCTCTTAGTCCCTCTGACTCAGATGGTGCAAGGATGTGAGTATCAACAATATTCAGTGAGGAAATACATGCATGCTACACACTCACGGACCCACATAATAATGTATGAAAATGAATATAAGTAATGTTATGCAATCAGATCATGCTATCAATATCATCAGTGGGAACACAAGCCCACCCAAGGATTCCTCTATGGAACGGGCAGTTAAATAACATCACGATCCCTGGCGATATTAGGGTCCACAACTTATGAAGTGGGAGATCCACGTCTAGTGTATCAAGTCTACCTCATCCTTTGTCCCTTCACCACTCTGGTGATTCAATGAAGCTTTAAGGTGATCGATCTGATGCTAGTACCACCTTCATAGGGTTCACAAGTATCTATCCCTGCGCAACTATGCACATCTAGTGTGCCAAAACATCCATGAGAGCGCCCTCCAGCACGTAGCATGTAAGGGACTCACTCCTCGATGGCAACCCAAATACAGCCATGAGAGCCCCCTACAGCGTATAGCATGTGAGAGACTCAACTCCTCGACGGCAACCCTATATTACTAAGTCTCGTAGCCGACACCACTGTTCCAATAGGGGGTTCCTTGAATCTCTTTATCTCATTGTCACTCCATTTTCCTCTAAGGAATTGGATCACCGCACTAGTGGATGTCTAAGGCTGCGTTTGGATGGGGGGTAAGAGGGGGTGACCCCCCGTTACCCCTTGTTACCCTCGTTTGGTAACAAGGGGATGAGGGTAAAAATTTGAAAATTTACCTCTTTCATCCCATTTTTTAATACCCCTTTGAAGGTTGGGGTATTCACAATACCCTACCCCTGTTTACCCCTTGCATTCCTCTATTTATCAAATATATATTATATAATTAAAAAATTAATATATTTCAAGTAATTAACAATTTATTCTATTTTGAAATTTATTTTAAAAATGTGACAACATTTTCAACATGATGCATTTAGATGAGGGTAAATTTTACGGGGGTTACTCAGGGTTACCTTTGAGTAGGGGTAACTGTAAGGAGGGGTAATTTGACATATTAACAATTTTATATGAAATAATAATTATTATTAAATATATATAATATAAAAAAAATAATGAAACATAACTGTTAAAATGTCCTATTTTTAAGGGGTGATTCTGTAGAAATTTCGATAGTGTCTCGAAATTCTGAAAGAGTTTGAGGTTCATGGTAATCTCTTTTGGGGTAATTAACAATTTATTCTTTTGGAAGTTTATTTTAAAAATGTGTCAACATTTTCAACATGATGCATTTGGGTGAGGGATAAATTTTACAGGGGTTATCTGAGGTTACCATTGATTAGGGGTAACTGTAAGCAGGGGTAACCTGACTTATTAACAATTTTATGAGAATAAATAATTTTTATTAAATTCATATAATATAAAAAATAAAAATAAAATTTTATGCAACATATTTGTCAAAATGTCCTATTTTTAAGGGGTGATTATGTCAAAATTTCGATAGGGTCTCGAAACTCCAAAAGAGTTTGATGTTCATTTTAAATTATAATTATAAAAAATAATTTATAAAAAATGGATAATATTATTATAAGCTATATTATTAGGATTTACCTCATGAATATTATTTAATAATTATATTTTATAAAATTTCTTAAAGAATTATTGATATATTAGGTTACTCTTGCTTTTAGTTACCAAAAAAGATTTTTTACCCTTAAGGTAAGTTTTTACTTCACCAGTGCAATTATCAAATAAGAAAAGGGTAATCCCAATTCAAGGGTGACTCCTTCTCGGGGTGACCCCTCTAAAATTTACCCCTCATCCAAACGCAACCCAAGTGGTGGAAAGTATATGCCTGTCCTTTCAGCCCTTTAAGGTTCATCCCAACACTAGTGTTATGTACATCTAACATGCTCGTATAGAACATACCTCCCATAATCACTCCCTAGTTAATTCATCTTAGGTTCACATTAACTGAGTGATGAAGGGGAAATTACACATACAAATTATTGGGGCATCTTAAGCATCATAAACATCTCATGTTCAATCAACACACCGATAGCATGCATAACACATTCCTTAAGAATTCATACAATTAACATAACTATCTTATCGGGTTGTTTTAGGGAGATGGACCACATACCAACCTCGGGATACAAATTCGGGTTTATTTACACATCCCATATAGTCATTGCAATCATTCTGACCCGTCCCATAGTGGTTTATTGACATAAGTCTAACTACTCCCATTTTCATGGTACAAACCCAAATCTATCAATAATCATCTTAGCCCTTCATAAGGGTCTCAAATAATTATTACAATTTGTTCCTCATAAACAAGATCATAAGAACACAATAGGGAGTTTATGATAAATCATGCATTTATATGGCAAAACAATCTAATATATTATGCAATAAAACTCATTAATAACACAATATATTCCCTACATTGACATATGAGCATACAAGCATCCAAATAGTGTGTGTAGCGATCCTCACCTCAAAAGCTATGATATTCCGGGTTGATCTTCGGGTCGTACCTCGATGGGCTCGGGGTTCAAAGGTTCTAATCAAACCAAAAGAATATAATATACCATTATTAGTTCATGGATTATACCTAAATAAAGCTTAGAAGCGAAACCCCCCAATTCTAGACCCAAGATTTACCATCTGTAATGACCCGTCCCGCTAGCACAATACTGTTCGCTTTGGGCCTACACACGGACCCGCACGGCTTTGCTTTGGCGAACCAACCCACTGTTGCTCCCAAAAGACCTTGTACTAGAAGGAGGAAGGCTATTACTTATAAAGCTACTACTTATATATTAGGGGTTTCCAATGCCAATGTGGGACTTTTTTGGAGAAGGGTATTACACCATCAATTTGGATTAATCCCTTCAATCTAAAGGAAATCCTCAATCTTCTCCCATAAACCATCCCAAATCAACCATATACCCCTTTTTCCCTATTTACTTCCCTTCCTATGGGCTCAAAACCCAATCCCAACTTAGATTTACACACAAACAATGTTCCATATAAAAAATCCCCAATTACTTCCATAGATTCCTCTCCAAGTAAGGTCTATTTGCCATCACCAACTCATTCCTCATCATATCCCATCAAAATCTCATTAAATAAGAAGAAAGGGAGAGAGAAGGAACACGAGTCTTACCTTTGGAGGAGAAAGAACCGTGCAATGGGGTCCTCCAAGCGTAGGGAATCTGAATCCAATACTCATAGTGGGTGAAAATCAATGGAGGGAAGGTAAAGGATGCGAGGGTTTGCTGGTAGGGGAGAGAGAATGACTTCTGGATGGGGAAGATGATGAAAATAACCAAACTTTCATGAAAAGGGTTTTAAATACGGAATAAGTTCCGTCGTCGGTCGGACCGACACTGCTCAGAAAAACATTCTGATCGCATTCCCGTTGTCAGTTGGTCTAGGGTCAAGTTTCGGTCGATCCGACGAAATCGGCCTACTGTTGTTAGATCCGACAATATCGTCGGTCAAACCGACACATCTTAATTGTGACTCCCCGCCCTCTCCCACCATGATCAAAGTAGCTTAAATAAGAAAAGTCTATGGAGAGAGGCGAGACGGCATGGCGCGAGCCGAGTCCGAGTCCGAATACTTGACCCTTGACTGGCCCAACCTAACACATGCATGGTTCAAAGCCCACTATAAAATTTTACACGTGTTAGCACAATTTGCAGAAGATTTAAGCATTTATATACAAAACATTTGCATCTCAAAGCAAGAATAAGAATATCCCAAAACATAAGTCAAATACAAATGAATATCATATCCAACTAAGAGTTAATATAAACAACCAATCTATTGATTGAGTTTGCAAGGGAGGAAAAGAGAAATAGAAGAACTTAAACTAGGAAACCTTTGGTAAATCTAGTTTCCTTCTCACCCTCGATTGTGATTGCTATAAGGCGGCTACGAGGCAAAGCGTCTGCACACATTGAGTGAGATCTTCATGAAACACACATCAAGAGAAAGAGTTACAAAGGGAAGTGCTTTTTTATTTTAATTTTATTTTAAAACCTTTGTTCCGAAAGTGGATTAAGGAAACATGTTTCCAGAATCACTATAAAAAAATCCGGAGCAGCATATCCGGCACATGTGGTGGGTGGAATTCCCAGCCAAATGAATAAGTAAAATTCTTATTCTACAGTGGTGGGTGAAATTTTCAGTTGATTGAGTGAGGTGGAAGTCCTACTCTAATTGTGAAGGTGTAAATCCCCACTTAGTGGATTTGGAGATAACTCAAGGTTGAGTTAGTCCTAACAGTGGATGTAAGTTGGCTAACCGAACCACTTTAAATTGGTCTTATGGTGTTTGATCTTTGTGTGTTTGTATTTAGTATTTAAGTACTCTTCTCAATACACATCACTTTGCATATTAATTATCTTATATTATACATTGTGCACAAGCATCGTTAATCAAACAATATGTAAAGGGTTATAATCTTAGTGTGAATGTTAAAAAAACTTATAAACAATCTATCACACTAAACAAATCTCTTGATTAATGTTCCGTTGCATTTAAAACAATCAAGAAATTTGTAAGCACCATGGAAAATGGTATTGACTTATTCACCCCCCCCCCCCCAAAACCCGGGCCCTCTAGGGTCAATCATGTTGTTCTAGCTCCCAAGGGATTGACCATTCATCCTAAAGACCAAAACTACTTGGACTAGTGATGAATTAACTTTACACTTAAATTAAACACTTGTAGCATTCATCATTGTTGTTTCATAATATGCACTTAAAATATCTAAAAGATATGAAGCTACAAAAGAGGCTGAAAGAATCCACAAAAAAATTGCCTCTTCTATCCTAATGGATGACACCACCAATCTTGACCAATGTGGTGAATGGTTCATCCATTGAAAATTTCCAAGCTAAATCCTCCAAGAGAAGAAGAGGATAAAGTAAAGGAACTTGATAAAGGTAATGACCTTCAAGTATCCTTTGTGATCATGTACCAATATGTTTGTGGGACAACATCTTGGTAAAAAATCTAGAAACTTTGATTCAAAAGATCAAATGGGAAGGCACTCAAAATTAAAACCAGATTTAAAAGGTCATCACTGGATTGTGAACTTACATTCCAAGTCTAACAATGATTGTGTTCAAATGTGAAAAGGAATTCACATTTGAAACATGTTTTCGAATCACCTTGTGTCTTGCCTTCAATTCATGTTTTGTTTGATTGTTGGATTGATCTTATGCAAGATACTTGTTTGTACATGTAGGTTTGCAGTCTGGTATTGGATTATTTGTCTCATTTCATTTCATATGCTATGTGATTTGTACATTTTTAGAAAATGAATGTAGCTTATGCATTACCTCATGTATAATGTGTGTATGGTACTCATACACAGTGTCGTTTCATTTCAAGTTCTTAAACTTGTGAATCCCATTTGGAATGAAACATGCTCTATGCCCTTAAATGGATTGTTGGTATGACCTCCCAAAAGTATTGATCAAATATCCATTTATGTACCAGCTCTTTTAAGAAATTAGAGTATACTTGAAAGAATGGTAAAAGTATTTACCATGTTTTGGGTAATAACATGATAACATGCATGAAAGCTACGTGTGTAGCATCACACTTCATGTCTATATGCATGGTAACCATGTTCAAAACAAGAAATGAATATATGATCAGTGTGTTTTGTGTCTCATTCCAATATTCGCTAGTTTATATATTATGTAGAATGACTCATGTTCATAGACACCTTGCCTTTGCTAAAGCCTAGAAATGACTCATCACAAGACATCACATACCTGGGAAATATATCTGAATTGGTAAATTAAATGTGCCCAAGGTACTTGGATTGGTTTGGATCCAGAAGAGTTCTATAATCCATGTTTTATACCTACTTTTAGAAGAGTAAGATTGAATCTTCAATGGCACAAAAACGGTGTGAATGTATGTATCATCACTGGCATTCAAAAGTGTATAAGCAAAGCTTGATAAACTATGAATATCGCAAGTGCACACACACACACACACACACACACACAAAATATCCAGTCATCCTTCATTTTTAAAACCCAAGTCGAAGGATAGACTGGTCGGAGGAACAGACAGGTCGATACTGTTGGAAATCAGAACACTGTCTGAAATGAGGGAAAATCGAAAAGAGAGACAGGTCGATATTTTTCGTCAACACACCCGTCGTTGGTCACGACCTGTCGGTGAATAAAAAAGAGTAAGTTAAAAAAGGTCTCTTTTTACGAAAATGACTGATTATTTCAAAATCGTCGTTCCTTCTCCCATTGAGCTCTGGCGATTTCCTCCTCTTCTCCCGTGCCCTAGATTGGTCGATAGGATCTTCCTGAGCACAATCTCGGTGGAAAATCATAGGGTTTTGCTTCTCTCACTTCAAGAAGCAAGGGTGTCACAGTGTTTGTGAGATTTAGAGTTTGGATAAGCCTTGGTCAGCTCTTCCCTAGCAACCATGTCGAAAGGAGAGACAACTAAATCTCAGTCTTCAACCACCGAAAAACTCCCTGAGTCTAGCTCCCATTTTCTCAGAAGATTACCCAGATTCTTGCAGGATACTCCAGAATCAAGCTCCATTCCTAAGAGTACTCCTCACAGAAAAATCACAGCCCCTAGGACCGCATCCAACCATCGGTACTCTCTCAGGTCTCAATTTGGACAAAACCTGAGAACCGAAGCAGAAGTAATCTCCTTGCTGGACAGCTCTGATGAAGAAAGAGGAGTGAATGTCAAAAATGCAAACACCCATGAGTCACAAACCCTGATTCGATTTATCTGCAAAATTGAAGATCCAGTCTCTCAAATTGAGGCACATCTGGATGGGGTAGATGACTTCTTGGAAAGATTCACTCAGAGTGCCCATGAAGAAGTCTCTGCATTACGACAATCAATCGTCAACCTTTCCCGACGTATCGACCCTTCCCCTCCAATATCACCTCCTCCGGATGGCTCTGCTTAGGATAGTTTTTCATGACTTATGTTTCATATTTTGGAAAAACTATGTTAAATAATTTGTCTAAGCATCCATTTGCCCCTCTTTCAAACCATATGTACTAATTTGTTTAACAATAAAATGACATGGTTTGATTTTTTGTGTGTGTGTGCTAATTTGATGAAATGTCTTCTATCTCATGTCTATTTTAACATGGATTTTGGATTAACATGTAGGTTGTTAGGGATATAGGATTAGACTAAAATTTTGTACATACCCTAGGAGTTTGGGGGAGCACAAAATATGTGCTAATTAGTTGTTGTCACTGGTCATGACAGTATAAGGAGGAAGATGAACGCAAGCTTGAAAGGAAGTTTGAAGGAAAATAAACTTAGAAGCAGCTGAGTTTATGGGGGAGAGAAACTGAAGAAGCTAGAACTTATAGCTTGCTCCATAGGGGAGATGAGTCAAATAAGGTACAAAAGATAACTTGGAGAATGGGGGAGAAGACTCTAGGGAAGCTAGAACATTAGCCTGACTCATGGTAGAAATCAGTTAAGCTGGAACCTAGCCTGTGTAAGGGCAGACAAACCTTAATGCACGAAAAGTGTGAATAGAACCATAGGGGAGAACCATGAGCTAGAGCTTCGTTAAGCACTAATGCAAGAAGCATGGGGGAGTGCTTGAAAATCGATGTCTGCCTACTAATCTTTGTCAATTGTATGACAAAATGGGGGAGAAATTAGTAGAAGCTAGAAGACATCAAAGTGCTAGATATAGGAGTATGTATATGCTTGGAGTTTGGAAGATCAAATTTAAAGAAGATTGAGAAAGAAATCTTCTCAACACTGATAGCTTGGATATGCTATGGGTAATGTTGGTCACTAGGAAATCATGGAGTATTGGGGAGCTTGAATAAAAATCTTGTTTATTCCATTAATGAATATTTATGTTTTGGGACTAACCCCTCTAATGATTTTCTAGTGTTGCTTGCTTATGCACTTGAACAGAAAAAATGAAATGAAACAAACTGAATAAGAATATGCGAAGATCATAGTGTTGTTTTCCATTTAATATGTACAGGTAATTAATGTAATATTTTGTATTCAAATGAGATGTAATAAGGGTGGGATTGTAAATGGTTTAGCTTCTAGGTTTTTGTCATGAAATTGAAAAAATGGGAGATTGTTAGTGCCTTGGCTTGGCCAAGTCCCTAAGTTTGTCAATTCCATGACTCGAAAAAAAACACTTGCTAGAAGCTTGAAACCCAAGTTGATTAAGATTAAAGATCATGCTCCACCAGGATTGAAAACTCATCGTTATGACAATCACAAAACAGGTATTATGGAAATAGATAACTTTAGGTGGTACCTACAACTTAGAGAGGACTATCCCTAAGCTTTGTGGAACAAATGGTTAAATCATAAAAAGCCCAGAGAGGAAGCTTGACAGTGAATTGGAACCCAACTTGAAAATATGTATTTGGTTTCACTGTCAGCTCGACCGGTCGTTCTCACCTACCCCTCGATGGAGACAAGATCGACCCATCATGGTCAAAGACTAGTCGACCAAATTGACATAGGTTCTGGATCATAGAATTGTCATTCTGGAAAAGCCTCTGATCGTCAGTCTCGTATGTACCGACCCCTTGGTGAAAGGCTAAGACGACCCCTCGTCGTCAACGACTCTTCGATAAAATTTATGAGTTCTAGAACTTAGAACTCAGGTGGGCTTTTGAGAAAACAGACATATCGGTAGTTCAAAGACTGATCGAGAGTAGCCAGGACCCCTCGGTAAAGGGAGACATGTCGTTCTGGGTATGAGTGGTTTATGGACTTGAAACTCTTTAAGCATTGGTGTTCCCCAGCTCGAGTTTCTCGTATGGATCGACCTCTAGGTAAAATAATTGTTGACTTATCGGCGACACCGACATGTCTACCGAGAAAGAATATTATCGTTGGTAGTGCACTTAATGCATAACGGTCGCGTCTGTAACGGTAACATTTCTAGTCACCGACCCCTCGATGCGACCGACCTGTCGGTACATTATTGTTACTTCAACTGGTTGCCTTCTCTATAAAAATCAATCTTTATGCAACCAGTTGTTATCCTTCGATAAGATCAATTAGACCCTCATTATTATTAGTGAGTTTAAACAAGGGCCAATAGAAGGATCATTCTCTCTCTCGTGCTTACACTTGGAGAATCATTACAACCAATCTAAAGGATTGAGCTTATGACAGAGAGAGGAGCAAAGTAAAATCATAAACAACCAATCTGTTGATTGAGTTTGTTAGTGAGAAAGATAGAGAAGGAAAGATAAGTTATAAACAATCAATCTATTGATTGAGTTTGCAAGGGAGGAAAAGAGAAAGAGAAGAACTTAAACTAGGAAACCTTTGGTAAAATCAGTTTCCTTGTCACCTTGGATTGTGATTGCTATTCGGAGGCTACGAGGCAGAGCATCGGCACACATTGGTTGGGATCTTCGTGAAGCATACATCAAGAGAAAGAGCTACAAAGGCAAGTACTTATTGGTTTTAATTTTATTTTAAAACCTTTGTTCCGAAAATGGATTAAAGAAGCTTGGTTCCAGAATGAATAGGTAAAATTCTTATTCTACAGTGGTGGGTGAAATTTCCAGCCGATTGAGTGAGGTGGAATTCCTACTCTAATTGTAAAGGTGTAAGTCCGTACTTAGTGGATTTAGAGATAACTCAAGGTTGAGTTAGTCCTAACAGTGGATGTAAGTTGGTTAACCAAACCACTTTAAATTGGTCTTATGGTGTTTGATCTTTGTATGTTTCTATTTAGTATTTAAGTACTCTTCTCAATACACATCACTTTGCATATTAATTATCTTATATTATACATTGTGCACAAGCATTGATAATCAAGCAATATGTAAAGGGTCATAATCTTAGTGTGAATGTTCAAAGAACTTATAAACAATCTATCATACTAAACAAATCTCTTAATTAATGTTCTGCTGCATTTAAAACAATCAAGAAATTTGTAAACACTATGGAAAATGGGATGGACCTATTCCTCCCCCCCCTTCTCTCTCTCTCTCTCTCTGTCTGATCAATCATGTTGTTCTAGCTCCCAAGGAAACTTTCAAGATGTACTTACATTTACGTACTTAGAGAAAGAAAAGGTCACAAGTTATAAACACCATACTTTCCCAAATCTCAATCATATCTTATTATAGTACATTTCTCAAAAACCATTTCCAAAATCATTGCGTAAATCCCACATTTAAGTTATACCTAAGACTGTTTCTTAAATGTCATCATTCTTGAAAACCTCGTGTATTTCTTACATTTAATTCATTATAGAAAACTTATACTTCGAAAACATAATACATATTTCAAATTTCAAATTTATATCATCATAAGCATCTCATATTATTTCACCATAAAACATATCATATTTCATACATTTCTTAAAAAAATCCCCAAACCATTATAAAGAAAATACTTAATAATTTTCTTCGACTCTCTTTATTGTAGGGAAGACTTATAACTTTTCTACATTCAATACACTATAAATAACTCATGTATACCTTACTATACACATCTCCTATTTTCTTAATTTATATCATAAGTCACACATTTTAGTTCACACTTACTTCCTCTTTCAAGTTTCTTATTCAATTTCATATGTCATAAATCTCATCCTACATAATTAATTAATATCCCTTCGTAGAGATTCTCACATTCACTTCATAAGCATTTCATTGTAATACTCATCATACTTTGTATCTTCCCAACCAACTCCTTTATCACAATTCTCCTACTCACATTCGTTTCGTCACGTAAATAACACACTTGAAATCAACTTAATATTTATCGTAAAATGTCATGCCATGGTGCCATGATTAACGCATGCCCTCATCATGCACCCAATAATGCAATGTTATAGATTTTGGGACTTCTTTGACCCAGGAGCTGTAACGCACAATCGATGTTACAAATTTCGGAACTTCTCTGACCTAGGAGCTGTAACGCCCAATCATTGTGTTTTTGAAGATCAACTAGAATTTCTTGTAAACCATACAGTTTTACATTCATTGGGCTGGTTGGATTCTTCATGATTTCATGAACTGTGTGCATACTTGCTGTCATACCTTATGTTGTTCATGATGTTCTTCACTCATATGTTCTAATCATGGTATATTTACTATATGAGTGATTCCCTCCTCTAGCATGCATAACTTATGTTTTCAAAAGTATGAATATCTTTGAAAATGTATGTGACTCCTGCTCTTCATTCTTCTTTCTCTTAAGTCCAACAATTGGGACTTGTTGAAGCACACTGATTTCGGTGCTTAACACCCTTTGTCAATTTATGACAAAAAAAGAGAGAGTTAGAAGCTTGAAATAAAGCTTATGTTAAGGGGGAGAATGTAGAGAAACTTGATGTTAGCTTTGAAGAAAAAGCTCAAGCTTTAGAGGAAAAACTTAAAGATCTTAGGGAAAGAACATCTTTAAGGGAGGAAAGTTTATGATTAAGGGGGAGATTAATCACATGAATAAAGGGATTTTTAATTCACATATTCAGGGGGAGTAATATGTTTTATATATGTGACTAACATTTAAGAGAGAGATCTATGCTTCCATCTAGCTTGTGTGTACAAGTACTTTGGCACACCTTGAGGGAGATAAGTTGGAGAAGCTAGAAAATTTAGCTTATTCATAGGAGAGATGAGTTGAAAAAGCTAGAGAATATAGCTTTGAGAATGGGGGAGAAGACTCAAACGAAGCTAGGTAAATTAGCTTGACCCATGGGAAGAAATTAGCTAAGCTGGAATTTAGCTTATGCAGGGGCAGATAAATATGAATGCATGAGAAGCATGTATTGGGGGAGATTTAATGACTAATGAAAGCACTAAATGCAAGAAGAATGGGGGAGTGCTTGAAATCCAATTCCTTCAAAATGAAAGGAAAATTGATGTATGCCTACTAACCTTTGTCAATTATATGACAAAATGGGGGAGAAATTAGTAGAAGGTATAACACATCAAAACCAATTATGGGGAGTAATTGGTGAAGCCCAAGTGCTTGAGCCTCTAAAAAGAGAGAGCTATAAAGGGGAGGAATAAGAAGAAGCCAATAGACATAGGGGAATGTCTATGCTTGGAGTTTGGGAGATCAAACTAAAGAAGATTGGGGGAGAAAATCTTCTCAACACTGTTAGCTCAGATAAGCTATGGGTACTGTTGGTGGCTAGGAAATCATAGTGTTTGGGGGAGCATAAATACAAATCTAGTTTATTCCATGGATGCATATTTAAATTCTGTACTAACCCCTCTAATGATTTTTTAGTGTTGCATGTTTATGTGCTTGAACAAAGCAAGCTGAACAAGAATATGCGAAGATCATATTCTTGTTTTTCCATTTGAATATGTAATGTAATCTGTGTAATATTTTTTTTATTCAAATGTGATGTAATAAGCGTGGTATTTTAATTGGGTTAACTTCTTGATTTTTGTCATGAAATTGACAAAGGGGGAGATTGTTAGTGCCTCGACTTGACCAAGTCCCTAAGTTTTTCAATTCTATGACTAAAAAATAAGCACTTGCTAGAAGCTTGAACACCAAAGGTGATCAAAAGTAAAGATCATGTTCCACCAGGATTGAAGCTCATCGTTACGGCAATCACAAAACAAGTATCCACACCTTAGGAGGACCATTCCTAGGCTTAGTTGAACAAATAGTAAAATAATAAAAAACCTAGAGAGGAAGCTTGACAATGAATTGGAAGCGAACTTGAAAATATGAATTAAGTTCACTGTCAACTCGACCAGTCGTTCTCATCGACCCCTCGGTGGAGACAGGATCGACCCATCATGGTCAAAGACTGGTCAGCCAGATTGACAAAAGTTCTGAAACATTAAACTGTCATTCTGGTATGTCTTTGATCGAAAGTCTTGTATGCACCGACCCCTCGGTGATGAACTTAACGACCCATCGCAGTCAACGACTCGTCGATGATAACTTATGAATTTTAGACTTAAAACTCAAGTGAACTCTCGAAAAAACAGACATCTAGGTAATTGAAGACCGATCGAGAGTACCAGGATCGACCCCTTGGTAAAGGGCAGCAGGTCGGGACAAGTTTCGGGACATGGAACTTTGTTTGCATGGTGTTGCCCCAAATCGAGACCATTGTATGGACCGACCTATAGGTGCCATGACTGTCGACCCATCGGTGATATCGACCCGTCGACAAAGAATTAATTATGTCATTGATAGTGCATTTAATGTGTAACAGTCGGGTGGTTGAACGATTATAAATATAAACACCGACCCATCGTTGCCCCCGACCTGTCGATACTGGACAGTTTGAAAAACTGTGATGACTCCTCTATAAATATGAGAGTTGTGTGATCATTTAGTCATCTTTCTTAAACTGAGAAAAGTCACACAATCTAATGAACGATCAACTCTCTTATGCCTACACCTGAGAATCAAATATAATAAATCTATTGATTGAGTTAGTAAAAGAGAAAAATAAATGAGAAAAGAAAAGATACAAATTAGGAAAAATGTTGGTAGAACTAGTTTCTTAGTCACCCTGAAATTGTGATTTCTCAACAATGGCTAAAAGACGGAACGTCGAGATTAACTCAGGCACACATTGGGTGGATCTTGGAGAAGTACACATCAAAGAGATAAAGCTACAAAGGCAAGTGCTTCTTGGTTTTAATTTTATTTAAACCTTTATCTTGTGAAAGTGGATTAAGGAGACTTGGTTCTGGAACCACTATTAAAAAATCTAGAGCATCGTCTCTTGCACATGTGGTGGGTAGAATTCCCAGCCAAATGAATAGCTAAAATTCCTATTCTAACTGAGAGGGTGTAAGTCCCCACTTAGTAGATTTGGAGATAGCTCAAGGTTGAGCTAGTCTTAACAGTGGATGTAGGTTGGCTAACCGAACCACTATAAATTTTGTCTTATGGTATTTGATCATTGTGTGGTTGTATTTTAGTATTTAAGCACTCTTTTCAACATACATCACTTTGCATTTGATTATCTTTATGTATACATTGTGCACAAGCAATATGCAAGGGTTCTAAATTTAGTGTGATCATTTAAGTAATTAAAAACAATTTATCACACTAAACAAATCTCTTGATTAATATTGTCATTCCGCAGCACTTAAACTTTAAACAATCAAGAAATTTGTGAACACCATGGAAATTGGGATTGACCTATTCACCCCCTCTCTAGGGTCAATCATGTTCGAGCACCAAAGGGAGAACTTTCAGCTTGTGTAGACAACAAGAAAGCGGTGAGGTGGAGGGCTTGGATTTGTCTAAGGGAGGTGGAGTGGTTGTGTTGTCTTGCATTTAATGCAAAGGATAAGGGTGATTGTCATGTATCATTATCATGCCACGTGGCATGTCACCACATCCTATCTCGCCACGTCATCGCTTATGTGGCTTGTCTGCCACGTCATCACTTAATTCCCATTAATTAATATTGTAATTAAATTAACACTCAATTTAATCACCTTTAATCCCTCTTAATTAATTAATCACCAAATTTTTCATCAATTAATTTAATTGGTTATATTACACTCCACTTTCAAAATTATTTAATTAAATCATCCCTTAATTTAGTCTTTTATAAATCTCGCTTAATTATTCCATCATCTCTCTAATCTCACATCTTACGTAATTATTTTCTTCCTCATTTGACTCAATAGATAGTATCAGCCGTGTTCATTCCTCATCATTAAGGAGGAAAAAAATCAAATTGATTTATGATTTTAAAATTCTAGGGTATTACAGGTGAGGGTGGTGTGTGGAAGGAGAATGCATTAAATGCATGAAAGGGACACATGAAAGGGGATAGGTGGGCACATTTGACTTAAGACGTTGGACACATCGACCCTGTCGATATATCAAGCGATGGGTCTGTCGACATATCGGTCATACCGACATGTCGAATATGAATGGCATAGGTTCTGATTGCAAACGATTGTTGTTTTACTATTGCTCTCTCATCGATAGTATCGATACTCTCGACATATTGACTGGGGTTCGCCGACACGATGGTATCGATGTGTCGACCTGAGAATTTCAGGTCTTTCTTATTTCATTCATTCAATACACAATTTCTCATTCAATTTCATCTTCAAATCAAGATCCCACAAATCATTTCATTCATTTTGGAAAAGATTATATATAAATCATGGAGTTAAAACTCTGAGTCCTTACATTAATTATTTTATTTTAATTATTTTCCAACTCAGATTTGACTATGGTGCTCTCTGAAGGCCATGTGTACTCTTATGGAACTTACATGAGACTCTCAAACTAATCACGTGTAACCCCTGTTAAGACGTCATGTATCAGTAATTCTAAGAGTGATAGATACTTCTGGTAAGTGAGGAGTTTTCATTACTGTAGCAAGAGACAAATTCCAGATTGTGTTGTTTCGTTACCAAATGGGAGAAAAGGAGGGTCCTCTACCTCCCAATCATCTGTTAACACTCTCGATGAGTACGGTTTTTGTAATAAAAGAAGAAAACATTGTCCACGAGAATGAGCTTAAGGATTTCCATAAAACATATTAAAGTAAGGATATAAATTTGGGTTGATTAAATATGAGTTTCCACAAAAAAAAGTTGATTTTTTTTGGAATTTAGGTCCACTTTGGCTTGAGTCAACTAATTTTAGAATTCAGATTGGGTTTGCCTTAACACATAAAAGTTCAATCTAGCTCAAAATTATGAATTTGATCTATAATTTATAAAATTTAATTTTCTTTTTTTACTAATATATAAATAATTACTATTTTAAAATAAAATAATATAAATAATTACTTTTTTAAGCTCTGTTAAGTCCGAACCCGAATAATCTCACATCTACATCCTGGTCTTAAAATTGAGGTCGCTCTCGTTGACGTCGGTCTGTACTCTTTAGATGAAGTTCTCTGGGCACAGACAAAATCAAAATCAAAATCAAAATCCAGCCAAACTCACCCGAGTGGCAACCCGGGTATAAGTTTGAAAATTTATTCACGGATATGATTTTTTTGAAATTTATTAATCGAAGTCAACGGAACTTCGATTAAAATATCATTTTTAAAAATTGGGCGACGAAACCATTGCCAATGATTTTGCGAGTCTTCGGGCAGGCGTTCGAGCGGAGAAATTTTAGTGAATTCTGATTTCCATTTTCCTTGTAACGCGGTGTTGAGTCTTCACATGTTTGGTGAATCGAAGAGTTACCCATAAGTTTCAAGAATCAAGATTTCCGGCTCTCTGTTAGGAACCTGCGCACCCAGCAAGATCTTCTATATCGGTATCTTCGACATCTTCTCTCTGCTTCTCTCTTTTTCTTTTACATAAATGTACCAAGTCATATCTTCTCTCTTCTGGGTTCTGTTTCTTCCATTGTTCTTTTGAGAATACTGTTTTGGAGGATCTCTTTCTGTCCCAAATGCAGAAAAAACAGTACCGCATCTAATTCCTTTTATGAGTTCTGCATATATAGAGGAATATCCGACTAAATTTTCTTATGATTTGAGAAAATCTAAGAGAATCACGAAAGCCATTTGACCAATTTATCTGCGTTGACAGTCATAACTGGATTTGAAAAGTTGTTTTATGGACTGATTTCCTATTTGACGTATGTGCTGACCTCCAACTTCTGAAGAGGTCTATGAGATGCTCGAAATTTAAGCAAGCCCTGTTGCTCAGACATGATTTTTAGGACGTTTAGCCCTCCCACATGGACAAGGAGAGGCATCAATATGAAATCATGCATATTCTTCAATTGGGCCGGAGAGATTTTTCTATCCCAGGATATATTTTGTCTTTAGCATTATGTTCTAGATCAATTTAAGCGAAAAGTATACGCACAGAGTTCGTTGGATGGGCACTTGAAGGCTGGATTTGTATTCCGAGCGTTGGGGATGGTTTGGACTTTGGAGTGTTCATTGTACAGACTTGGGAAGGATTTGAGCCCCAGCTTTTTCTAAATTTATTTTGGTTTTATCCTTAGTGCACTCGGTATATGAGCATTTTTGCAATTTGGGTTTCTTCTATCATTTTATATCCTTGACCTTTCTTATTGCTGCTTTCATTTTTTCCTTTCAGATCCCAAACCATCTCAATTTCATAGACTTGGCCACAACTCTTGAGGCTGGTACATATGTCTCTCCCCATATATATTGAGGCAAAAACTCCATTTAACTTGGGTGTAGTCAACACTCTGTTCCACATCATACAAAATGACAAAATACATAAAAAGTTATCTTGAAAAAGGTGATAACACTCATGTGATGTACATGACATGGACACCGGCCATTTGCCAAAAAGATGAGTTGTAGATTTTTCTATTACACCCGGGTTAAATTGTGCCTCATATATATATTTCGGCATTTAAAGTTTCACATTATGTATGTATATAAAAGCAAATTTAGCATTTGATAAACTTCTCTTTTGCACATGACTTACCATTGGGTTATTTTAGACTTTAAGAGTAAAAACTACTCATGATTAGGGATTTTGCTAGAATCATATAGCTGAGTTGGCACTGTAGAGAAACACTGAATGATTCACTTGACACTGAGAAAAACCAATGGCAAGAACGCACTGTTGAATTTATCAAACCAAGCCCGTGGAGATTGTTTGAGGACATAGATAGCCTTCTTGAGTATGCAAACATAATGTTTCTCCCCCTGTTTCATAAACTCGGGAGGGGGAAACATAAAAACTTCTTCTTGTAGATCACCATGTAGAAAGGCATTCTTTGGATCCAATTGATGGGGGGGCCGGTCACGAGTGGTAGCAATAGAAATCAATACTCGAACAGAGGTAATCTTGTCTACATGAGAGAAGGTTTCCTAATAATCAACCCCATTAGTCTGTGTAAAGCCTTTAGCAACCAAACGTGCTTTATATCTGGCAATGGACCTATCTGGATGATGCTTCAAACAAAAGACCCATTTTTACCCAACTGGAGTCTTTCCTGGAGGGAAATGAACCATCTCCTAGGTATTATTTTTCTCAAGGGCTTCTAACTCCTCTTCCATTGCGGCTTTTTAGGAGGGATCACGAAGGGCAGTGTGAATCCTCTTTGGAATCTTAATGTTGTTCAGGGCTATAAGAAAGCTGTGATAAGAAGGAGAAACAATATGATATGACACAAAATGATCAAGAGGATGGTCGGTATAAGCATGCTTACCTTTTTGAAGTACAATAGGAGGATCATAGTCAGTGGTGGTCGGATCTGGGTCACTGGTAGATGGTTGAGTGGGGTCAACTGCAGTTGTAGGCTTAGGCTACCTGCGTTGATACACCAGAGTGGGCTTGGAAGTGCTAGCAGGATCAATATTTGCAGGAAGTAGAGGAACTACAAAAGAGAGAGGAAGGGGGGGGGGGGGGGGGGGGGGGGGGGGGGGGGTGGGGTGGGGGTGGGGGGCGGCGTCTGGACAAAAGTAAACATGGATACATATGTCTTACCAGTGAGAGGATCAAGGAACTTGTACCCTTTATGGAAGAGAGAGTATCCCAAAAAGACAGATCGCACAACCTGAGGAGAGTTTATTACCAGAAAATTGGTGAACAAAATAAACGCAACCAAAGACATCCAATGGAAGAATAATGCGGTGTTTGTGCATGGAGACAATGTCAAGAGGGGATTTTTTCTGTAACACTTGGGATGACATGCAGTTAATAAGGTAACATGCCAATTGGACTTTGGGACGTGCATGGTAAAAAGAAGTGAACGGGCGACATCAAGGAGGTGACGATTTTCTTCGTTCATCTACACCATTTTGTTGAGGTGTAGAAGAACAAGAAAATTGAGATTCTATACCATGGTCTTGCAAAAATTGTACAAATGAGTGTAACAAATATTCTCCCCTATTATCACTATGCAAAATTTGGATTTTACAAGCAAATTGGATTTGAACCCAGTGGTAAAATGTGCGAAAGTGATCAAAGACTTCTGATTTTTGTTTCATCATATATATCCACGTCATTCGAGAATCATCTTCAATAAATGTAACAAAATAATGAAAACCAGTGCAGGAAACAAAAGGAAATTGCAAGACATCATAATGTATAAAAGAAAAATAAGGTAGAGGTATGTTTATGGAGAGAGGAGAGAAATGCAGGTCTACTGTGTTTTCAGCAAGGATCTTGAAAGAAAATAGATCTGTTTTAAGGCCTCAAGTTGCAGTCAACAAAGTACAACAGTAGTAAAAAAATCTTCATACAACAATAAAATTTTCTTCATGTAGCAATAAAATTTTCTTTATACAACAGTCTTCTTCCAAACAAATCAAACCAATAGGAAATCAAATAAAAAACACAAAAAACTGGGGTTGTCTGCGTCCCAGGCAGCAACCCAAAAAAGTGTAGAAATAAGGCCCACACGAGTTAGATCAAGGATCTGATGGTACAGATGGAGAGACCATAAAAAACCGGTAAGGAAAGTGTGTGAAAGAGAGGGGGGGGGGGGGGGGGGGGGGGGGGGGGGGGGGGGGGGGGGGGGGGGAAGGGATTGCTGTAGAGGAGTAGGATGTTGGAATCCACTAGAAGACTGAGAAAAGAAACTCAGATCTACAGAAGAAGTAAGAAAGGAGGGAGAATCCGCTACATAAGTCCTCAGAGAGTTGGAGAAGATGCCAGAGTTCGATGATGAACAATAACTCCGGCGATTAATAGTAACTCCGGTGAGGAACAATTGAATGGAAGAATAATCTCTTTAAAGCGCCCAGAAATTCATTCTCTCTAATACCATGTAGAAAGTAATAAGGAGAATAATGGAGAAGAATAATTTCTCTTGTATTGAATTGTGTCAATAATCAAAAGAGAGTACATGTATAAATATATTACAAGGAGCCGATTACGATGGTTGAAACAGGAAAGAAATAAAAGAATAATCAATTACAATAAATTACATAGCTTGCAATATCTTCTAAGTCAACTTTCCAAACTGGGATAATCGTGGTCAACTATGTATAGAAGTGGGTCCCACATGGTCAACTTTGCCATGTAGTGGGTCTCACAATAGGATGTGTAGGACACCATATGGATGTGGTGTGAGTGAAGTTTCACCCGCCTCCAATAATTCAAACTTTGTGTTATCCATAGATGATCAATGGCTCATAAAAATTGAATTATAGAGAATCAAATTTACGAAGCTAAGATAATCAGATGGGGATCAAACTAACACTATCTATTTATTTTCTTTCATATCTCACTCAACCATGTGAGCCCCTAACCATACAAAATGGTTGGTGTGACTGATTTTTCCTGCTAGTGCAGCATGGATTTGTGGTTGCACAATGCTCATGAAAGTCAACGTGTGAGTTATTTTGGCTAATGACAGCCTTTTACGAGAATAGAAATATATGAGATTATCTTCCCATTTATTGCAAATCACTATTGCAAGTTATTTATATGGTTCCACAATTTAGATGCTTGAATTCAAATTTAAAACCACATGCCTCATACGTACTAATCTAAGTTGTATGGTGACGGTTGTGAATGTCTCAATTCAACACTGGTGCGAAATGTTGAACTCGGCAAACTAGAAAAGTTAGGAAACGGAGACATGGCACCGTATTTAAATGAATTTATTTCTAAATTTGTTTCAAATGAAAATAAGGTGCAAAAATAACACTATTAGAAAATAATGTAGTTGTTTTACTCTAAACAATTAAGTGGCAAACATATTGATATTTTAATTAGATTTTAAGAGAAGTGTTGTAATATTATAGTGATGCAAGACAAGGGATATGGTAACCCTAAATGTCTAAATATTGTTGCCCAAAGATTAAAAGGTATGGAAATAATGCACTCTAAATCTACTATGAGCTGAAATTAAAATTTCAATTAATAAATGCAACTAATGAATATAAAATTTACCACAAATAACATGCAAATAACAAGTAATTAATCAATCCCGATGAACTATAGGGTGAATTTAGACTAAGACTGGGTTGCACGGGTTATGAAGGGGTGTGGGGGCTTGCACAAAAGGGTACGAATGGAATTAAAAGGATGGGATACGAATACGAATTAGAAGAGAAGGACATGAATGGAATTTAAAAGAAAGGGGTTTATGGGTCATGGCCAAAAAAATGAAAGCAGGGGTTGAAATATGAGGGTCACAGAAGCAGGCGAAGGGTTTTTGAATGGAAACAGCAACAACAAGGGGAAGTTCTGGGAATGCCGACAATGGGTTAAGGCTAAGGACAATGGCGAAAAGGGCAGGGGTGGATTTTCTTTTTTGTTTTCATTTGGGTTTGGGGATGGAAGAGAGCTGTAACCTTGGGATGTATAGACGATGTGGTAAAGGAATCTTTGAGGGGTTCTGGACAAAGGAAAGGGATGCGGCAGTTGTTGAGGTTCTCTATAGGTGGCGGTAACAACTTGGAAAAAGGAAAACAGAGAAAGGGAAAAGGGAGAGAGAAAGAAGAAGAGAAGGAGAAGAGAGAGATAGAAGTACCTGATGAAGATATAAGGATGGCCTCACGCCAGGCTTCACGCCAAAATCAATCGCACCATTCATTGGTATTTGCAAAAAACTTTCAATTCTTATTCATCAATCGTTCATAATAAGTTACAAGAGAGGGCTTTTTACAAGCTATGGCACCGCTAAAAAGAAACTAAAATAAAAGAAGGAAATTACATAAATACTCTTTACTAAAAAAACTAAAACAACCCAATATACTAAAAACGAAAATAGCGTAGCGGTAACAACAAGGAACCGAACCATACTCCGCATCATATAGTCATCTTGGAAAACATTGTTAAAAGCGCTACAAGTGTTCACGAAGAATGGTTGTGAGTCGAATAATAACAAAAGCCCTCCTTTTATATGTACTCAAATTGATGGCATATAAACTCAGGGTGAGAAGTCATCAAACTTAAATATTAAAATTCTGTTCGATCATGTGACTATACCTCATCAAAAGAAATTGCTCAGTTGATAAATTTTTTGTGTATACGTGGTTTTGTCTTTCCAAGTGGCAACCTCTTTGATATTCCTTGTTGTTAGTCTGATCTCCTAAGTCATACGACATTTCCACACCTTGTTAGTCTGACTCTTAGTGGTTTCACATGGAGGGGAACCTTAGTAAACTTCACAAGGTCGAAGGCCACGATCACTGATTGATGCACTGAAGGGTCACTTTTTAAGATTATAATACAAAATCAAGGGTTTCTATAACAAAGCCCCTTCTCCATGAAATTCGAACTAGCGACAAATATCAATATGAGAATCATTAGAGGAAACATTTAAGAAGCCTATTTTGGAATGGGTCTCACATAAAATGGGAAATTTAGGCTTCAAAAGCGCCATACAGATCTCTCCTTTCCAAAACAAAGCTTCTAGGCTTCCATTAAATTCAACAAAACCAACACTGTTACCCTGGGGCTCTATTCATATGTGTGTTGTTTCATACAAAAGAAAACCTAGGAATGTTCTAAGCCATTCAATGAGCATAACATTTTTTATTCCTATTTGTTGAACATAATAAAATTAAAGATTAAAATACTTCGAAGTCATTACTATGAGACCCCATCATAAAATAGGCTGTAACTTAGTGGCAGATTTGTTCAAACTTGGGCTTCTTGGAATGCTAATTCAGTAACCTATCAAATGGATCCATTATCATGTCTGTTGGGTATCATATTACACCCAAACCTATGTTGCTTGGACACTTCAAAGTAGGCAACTTTCTATATTGTGTCGTTTGAGACACTTGATTTTCATGTGTAAATTCCTTTCCTTGTGGTATCCATGGCGTGTCTTTGCTACATACATGCTGTGTTTGGGCATCAAAGACCCAAATTACAACCATTATTTGAAAATAAAAAATAAACTAATATACTCAAAATAATCTAAAATTAGCAAAATAATAATATAAAATGTTCTTGTATATGGGTTTCACGTCAATGCTAAATGGAGCTGAGTGTTAGGCAATGAAGAAAAGACATATAGACGAAGTTAGGACTGCTAAGATGCGAATGTTATGTTGGATAAGTAGGCTAACCCTTTTTTTTTTTTTTCTTTGAAACAGAACAATTAATTTCATTACTTAATGTAAATAATACAAATGAGATGGAGCCAACTATAGGAGAGTTACACCAGGCTCTTAGAAAAAAACCAAAAAAAATAAATCAGAATACAAAGGTATATAGATACTAGTCCACAACCAACATAATACAATAAGAACCCCCAACTCCTTGTACACCCCAAGCAATATTACGATCAGAATAACTCCATTATAGGTCTTTGTTTCTGTACTCCCACCTTTGCTAGAAAGTCCGCAACATTGTTCGCTGACCGAGGAATGTGTGTAAAGGTGAGTAAAGGTGATTCCTCCCATTCTACTCAATCTCCTAGTGTCCCTAACAATATTTACCAACTTCCATGCAGGGGGGGGGGGGGGGGGGGGGAGAGAGAGGGTCTTCTTATTGCTGGCCCAAGAGATGGCATTCATTGAATCACCTTCGACAATAAGATTACCATTCCCATACCTGGACCAAATCTGAAGGGTTCCTCTGATTGATCTCATTTCTGCCTCATTTGACTCCATAATCCGTAAAGGATTAGAAAATGCTAATAACATCCTTCCCTTCTCATCATGAATCACACCTCCTATTCTTCCCCGCCGAGGCTTATCCCTTACTGCCCCATTCACATTGAGCTTGCATGAACCCTGAGGTGGCTCTATCCACTCAGCTTTGGGTTTCCTATCTTTTCCTACCCCCCCTTACACACCCTTCCCATGATAGGTAGAAGTCTTCAAGTGCTAGACCTAAAAACTCCTTACAGACGGACAACCACCCTACCAACTGCCAATTCGCCTTTTCAAACACCTCTCCTATAGTCCCCATCTTACACTCAAGATTCTTTCATTCCGCTCTTTCCAAATTGCCCAGGAGACCACAGATGGAATCAACCTCCATGCCACCCTGTATCTACCATTTCCCAAGACCCATGAGCATCCGAATAAGTTCAAAAAGCAGCACCATAAAACCCACGTAAAGAGGCATTTAAAAAACAAGTGACCCACTGTCTCTTTTTCTTCCCCACATAGTGGACACACTTCCACGGGCTTTTTACGGGAGAACATCCCTTCTTTTGAGGTTATATCTTACTGAAATTCTCTCTTTTAGAGTCGCCCACACAAAGATCTGGATCCTAGGGGGTATCCTATTGTTCTAAGCGATATTGCATACATGCGTTTGGTTTGGGCCTGAATCATATGCTGTTTTGAGGACTGACTTTACTGAGAAGGATCCTGGCGGATCCATGGACCAAATCCACTTGTCTTCATCCTCAAGCCATAGTTTAGTGTCTCCCAAGAGCCTGATCAAGGCTCGATGGAGTTCCTCCTCAAAATTCTTTAAGGTCCTTTTAAAGGAGATGGGTGACTAGGATATCATTGTTTTCATTATAGCACTCACTAATTAAGGCATCATGGTTCATCACAACTTCTAAATAGTCTGGGAAATGTTTCCATGAGTGGTCTCTCCCCTACCCATTTGTTTTTCCAAAACACCCTATCACCTTTACCCACCTGGAACCTGGTTTTGGTGCCTAACTTGTGATCTTTGTTCTATTTTTTCTTTTGCAGATGGGACATGAGAGCTCCACATACACTGTGGATGAAGCACTTATGGCTGTAGGATTTGGGAATTTCCAAGGCCTCGTGCTTGCTTATGCTGGGATGGGTTGGGTGTCAGAAGCAATGGAAATGATGCTTCTTTCTTTTGTAGGACCAGCAGTTCAGTTGGAGTGGGGGCTTTCTTCACAGGAAGAGAGCTTTATTACTAGTGCTGTTTTTGCTGGTATGCTAGTTGGAGCATATTCTTGGGGCATAGTTTCAGATAAACACGGAAGAAGGTAGGTATGTACTCTCTCTGTTTGTGAACAAATATTTACATTTATGTATGCATGTATGTATGCATGATTATATAAGTTGGAGGTATGTATTTATCATGTATATATGCTATCTATCCGATTTATCCATGTTATGTGTGCAAATTTGAGGAAAGTGGCAGCACTTGTTACTGCTATATTTTGCACCTGTTATTATTATTGATTTACCCTGTTATAAACTGCATCTATCCTGGTTGATTTATTAATTATTTAACTTTGGTTTCTAATTGGAACCTTCTATTGACTGTTATCTATTGTCTAAATTCATGGTTAAGAGTACTTCAGAATCTGACACTGTTATGGAGTTCCTGATATTTCAAATCCAAAACATTAAATAGGAAAAAAATTGGATTTGGACCATCTTGTATAATGTTTTAACAAATTTTATAGACCTTTATTTAAATAGGAAACATTTGGAAGTAACATTTATAATGAATGATGTACATATCATCTCTCTCAAAAAAAGGAGTAACGTAAAAGTCATATTCTACAATCAAGTCATAAAAGAAATTACAATGTTTAATTTTGATTTCACGAAGAAGAAAAATTGTACTTTTAAAATTTAATACAATGCTTGAGCTGATAATATTTATCAGCTAAGAAACAATGTTTATGCTAATACTGAGAGAAGCTAGTTCTTGTTTTGAAGAATCCAGCACGAGAATATATGTTGATGCATGATATTTTGCTTCAAATGGTTTATGGTCTAAGCAAGCCTTTAATGTCTTTATTAGCCTTTCATCATGATAGACAATAATGGAGTGTCTCTCATGGGGGAAGAGAGGGTTCTGTGACTAGGTGGGGAGATTTGAGAACCTTGTTCATCAATGCTCTACCAGAAATTCTGTTGGTTGATATTTGAAGGATGCATTTTCTTGGTATGGAATATGAATGATGTTTTTTCAGTGGAGCAATATGAATGTGGGTATGAGTTTCTTTGTTTGGTTTATCAGATGCAGATTTGCAGAGGCAGTTTGAAGCTTCTAGAGGCTTAACAACTATTGATTGCGTAGAAGAAATTCAATTGTGAAGAGGGTGGACTATGGTTAGTATGGAAGAAAGGAGAAGGCTGGATGTGAATAGTCTGCATAAAGAGAAGAGTTGAAAGGTAAATTTTTTGAAAAGAAACGAAGAGTCCTCTTTATGAGAGGGGCTGGAAACTTTTATTCCAAAAAAGAGAGAGAAATACAATAAAAGGAGCCAATGACAACGAGATTTGGAGCATGTGATGCAGGACAAAGGATAGAGTGACCCTAAAATGCCTAAATGTGGTTTCCTAAAGATTAAAAGGGATGAAAATCTAAAATGGGCTGAAATTATACAGTCAATTAATTAACAATTCAACAATATAACCTTACCACAAATCATCAAAGTAATTCTTGGAAATTTAATGGAGAATATAAGGGTAGTGGAATTAAATGGGTTTATGAAAGTGTAAGATAAGGTTTCAAATGAAATGGACAGGTTTAAAAGACATGGCATATGGTTGTAAATGAAATCAGCATAAGGTTTAGATAAGCATGTGCTAAATAAGAAAGTGAAAGGGCGACTGGTAAGGAGGAGAAATGCTTGCGGCAATGTGGAAAGAGGTTATATGGGTTACGGTAGGCACTGTTTGGGCCTAGAAGGAGTCGCAGATGAAAGGCGGTAGCTAGAAGGGGGCTTGTGGAGGCCTAGCGACAAGACCAGAGGTGTGTAGGAAAGACTGGCGACATAGGTGGGGGGAGTAAGGGATAGCAACACTCAGAAGAGTGGAATATGGGAGTCACAGAAGTGAGGGTGGGAGAATCTGGGACTGGCGAAAACCAAGGAGGGTAGTAGAGAGGCTGGCTACAATAGGGATGGACCTCGATTGGGTTGGGACTGTGATAGGGAAGGGGAAAGGGGCTAAGGTGAAGGCTACAGTTGATTTTGGGGTTGGACGAAGGCTTAGGAAGGTGTTTGGGACGAGGCGAAGGCAATGGAGAGAGGTTGAAAGGGATTCGGCAACAATGGGGAGGGGTTTTGATTGGAAGGAGACGGGATATGGGTTTTGGGACAGATCTGAAAGCTCGGGAAAGGGTGTGAGGGTGTGGCGGAATTTAGAAATGGGGCTAAGGAGGGTGGCATAAATCAAATGGGATGGGATATGGCTTGGTTGGAAGGTAAAGGAAGAAGAAAAGAAAAGGAAAAGAGAGAGAAGGGAAAGGAGGAAGAGGAAGTGTCGTACCTGAACCGGGATGGCTTCTCACTCTGCTCGGCAGTTGTTTCTTCTCCTTCCTTCGTTCTTTCATATCCTTTCTTTCTTCAATCGTTGAATTCTCCGCCTCCTTAGTGTTAGAAGACCCTTTTTAATTTAGTTATGGCTAGTTGGGCCCAAAACTAGGCCTGCCTCGAGCTGGGCTGCTCTGCATCAGTATGCCCCATACCAGAACACCAACAAGAAAAAGTTAAAATGAGGCTTTTTATTTTTAATTTCATGTTTTTATTCAGGAAGATTGGAGGGTTGCCTAATAGTTTTGCTGAGGCAGTGCTCCAAAAGTGATGAGGGATCAATGCTATCGCCAAGGCTATTCAACGAAAATCAGAGATCCCAAGTCTTCACGGACACTGGGAGAAGAAGATAAGCCCACATCTACTGTGGGAGAAAAGAAAAGGAAAAAGAAGAGATAAAAATAACTTTCCAGCACTACGGGCTTGTAACTTTTTTGCAACCCCTTGTGGGAATCGCTCAGGTCTAACACGAACCATTACAAAATCACCGACATGAAATTCCTTAAAATTGTGATGTGAGTCACCAGATAGTTTATATTTTTCATTGCTCAAGGTAATTCTACGTTTAATCTCAACATGCAATTCATGAATATAATGTGCACTACCTCAAATGGTCTCATGCCTAATGTCCTATTAATAGAATTATTATATGCAAACTTAGTTATAGGCAACACTGAATCCCATGACCTAATGTAATCACCAACTAGACATCACAACAAGTTTCCCAAGCTTCTATTAATGGCCTCAATTTGATCATCTGTTTGTGGGTGATATGCTGAAGAAAATTGAAGCCTAGTACCCATCATATGCCAAAATGTCTTCCAAAAGTAACTCATGAATTTGACATTCCTGTTGGACACTATGCAAACGGACAACCTCATCAAAGAAAAGTCTAGCAACCTTGGAGCAAGGTATAAAGTGAGCCATTTTTAAAAGTGGTCCACTACTACATAAATGGAATCATGCTTCCTGATAGTCTTGGGGAGCCCAAGCACGAAGTCTATACTGATATCTTGCCACGGAGCATGAAGCACAAGTAATCAGGTATACAACCCAGTGTTTTGCTTTCTCAATTTCGCCAGCTGACAAGTACGGCATTGTCCTATAATTTTGGCGACGTCTTGCTTGAGACTAGGCCAATGAAATCGATCCTCAACAATGGCAATGGTCTTGTCACGACCAAAGTGGCCAACTATTCCACCAACGTGGAGTTCCCAAACTAGGAAATCTCGTAGGGAAGTACGAAGAATATAGAGTTTGTTGCCTTCAAATAGGAATCCCTCCTATTGGACAATCCATTGTTACTTCTTGATTGATCGTTCAAGAGTGAAGTATATGACTCCCAAAATCTGGGCATATGGGGTATTCATCTTTCAATTGCTCAAACCCATTAACCTCAACACTCATTAGAATGTAGCAATGCCACCTTGCAATTAAGTGCATCTGCGGGTTTGTTCTTAATCCCTGCCTTATGCTTCATCACAAATGAGTACTCTTGAAGAAATTCAACCCACTTTGCATGGCGTGGATTTAACTTCTTCTGAGAATAAAGGTATCGCAAGGCCTCATGGTCAGAAAACAACACCAACTCTTGCGGTAGCAAATAATGTCTCCAATATCTCAAAGCTTGAACTACCGCATAGAATTCCTTGTCATAGGTGCGGTACTTTTGCTTTGCATCATTTAGTTTCTCACTAAAGTATGCAATTGGATGACTTCTTGGCTCCACCTTTACATACTCACGATGCATCACACACCACTTCAAAGACCTTTGAGAAATCAGGAAGGCGCAACACATAAGCTTCAGTCATCTGGGACTTTATCTCCTTGAACGCTTTACTTGTAGCATTGGTCCAACGAAACTCCCCTTACTTAATGCAATCAGTGACGGGGGCCATGATGGAACTGAATCCACGGATAAATCGTCGATAGAATGTAGCTAACCCATGGAAGCTGCGATTTGCGAACTCATGAACACTCTCTCGCTCAAGCCATTTGACGATGGCTTTGATTTTCTCGGGATCCTCTGACATACCATCTGACGACACAACAAACCCTAGGAAAATAACTTGACTGGACATGAAACAACATTTCTTAAAGTTTGCAAATAACTTCTCTCTCCTAAGAGCTTCACAAACTTGCCTCAAGTGGTTGAGGTGTTGTTCTTTGGAGTTGCTATAGATTAGGATGTCATCGAAGTACACAACCAAGAACTTGTCGATAAACGGCCTCAATGCCTGCGCCATGTTCCTCATAAAAGTGCTTGGGGCATTTGATAACCCAAAAGGCATGACTAGCCACTCATATAAACCGTCTTTTGTTTTGAAGGCGGTTTTCCACTCTTCCCCAGGGCGAATGCGAACTTGGTGGTAACCACTCTTAAGATCAATCTTAGAGAATATTGTAGCACCCGCCATCATATCCTACATGTCATCAAACCTTGGAATCGGAAACCGATATTTGATCGTGATTTTATTGAACGCACTGCTATCCACACACATTCTCCATGATCCATCCTTTTCGGGAGTGAGCGCAGGCACAACATAAACACTTAGGCTTTCCCTCAACCTCTTTTGAAGAAGCTCGTCAACTTGCCTTTTCAACTCTGCATCTCTATAGGATGAAGCTCGTCAACTTGCCTTTTCAACTCTGCATCTCTATAGGATTCATCCTATAGTGTGGCAAGTTTGGCAGAGTTGCTCCTAGAACTAGATCAATTGCGTGTTGAATATCACGCATCGATCGAAGCTCTTCTGGCAATTCTTCAAGAAAAATGTCCTTGTACTCTCTCAATACTGGTTCCACATCTCGCAGATACTCAACAATAGATTCAGAGGAGGCTTCTATTGTGACAAGGGCGAAAATGATAGCTTCATCCCTTACCTCCTCCTCAAATTCTTTGGGGCTAATTATGTTAATTTGGACCCTTGCTGCTCTCGCTCTTAGTTGTCTCTCCCTTTCCTATTGTAGGTGCCTTTGGTGAGGGAGGGTTCAGTTTATTCTCTTACCGTCGTGTATGAAGGAACATCGATCGAATAGTGTTACGTCCGTGTCATACAACCAAGGCCTACCCAAAATGATGTGACCTACATCCATAGGCACAACAACACACCATAGGGTCTCCTTATAAGAAGAAAACTGAATCGACACTTGACACCACTGGGAGACAGGAATTGACGATGCGTCAACCCATGCTACTCGATAGGGATGAGGATGGGCAACTGGTGATAATCCTAAGTGGGTAACTGTACTAGATGAGACTACATTAGTGCAACTCCCACTATCAATAATGATCATGTAGTTCTTATCACCACAGTTGACATAAGTGTAAAACATGCAATTTCTACGCCAATCATCGTTCCCCTTTTGTAGGGCCAGGGAACACCTAACAACCATCATTCTCGAGACCTCACTCTCCTCAGGATGGTATGGGATTTCCCTAACACAGGCTAGGCTTTTGTCATTGCCCTCACATTCCTCATCACTAGATGGACTCATGGACTTCCTCTTCCCAATCTCCTTGATCTTCCTCTTATGTACCTTCAATCAATAGATTTTTTGTGGGGTCTCTTGTAGGACACTGAAAGGTGTAATGTCCAACACCCTGACACTTGTAGCATTTTGTTTGGCCACTTCCTTTAGAGCTCTCACCAACCACTCCTTTGCTTTTGTCAACCTTGGCATTGGGTGGACCAATTAACTGACCCTTAGGTTGTTGAACCCCAAAAGCGGGTCTCACTCCCGAGGAAATGGGACGCAAGTCAGAGCCGTAGGATTCGAAACGCCTAATGACTTGCGGTCTCAGGTAACGCTCCAATTCTTGTACCATTTGGTAGGCATCCTCCAAGGTGCTCACATTGTGGGGAATCAACTCTTTTTGGTGCTTTGGACGAAGGCCCATCCTAAATCGAGAAAGGGTCATAAGAGGGTCCTCTCTTACATTGTATCTCATCATGTACTCATCAAACTTAACAATGTAATCGGCGATTTACATGCTTCCTTGACGAAGCGATTTCAAGTTGGCGCTCTACATTGGTCCAATAGAGCTTGGCCTGGCCCACCAATTTCATCTTGGCGAACCTAACCTGACACCCTTCAGACATGTTATACCATTCAAAATAATGGTCCATGTCAGACAATCAGTCATGTTGACCATCATAGCTCGAGGCCTTTGGGTCAAGTTGACCATCATAGCTCGGGACCTCAACTTTAACGGTTTTCACGATTTCGAAATCAGGATCTAGAGGATCTTGAAAAACATGATGGTTTTGGGGACCACCCCTTCTCCTACCACGCATCTGGCCAATAACTCTACCTCGAACTCTACCCTCACCATCTCTCCTAGAATTATCTTAAAGAGGAAAAACTCTAGTTCATCTAAACGGGTATTGGTGGTGGTCATCTGTGTTGTAATATTTCTTTTTTTGTGTCCTTGATTGACTCATTGTATTTTATATATACTGTGTACCTTCCTTCAGAGCAGAATATAATACATTTAGAAGAGAGAAATTCCTCTCCTCCACTATTTTTCTCATTAATATGTTCTTTTCCCAATATTATTATTCTACATGGTATCATCTAGAACCGATCTCTGCAGTTTCTAAAGAGTAATTGTTATTTTCCGTGTTACTATTCCTCTCGCCAGAGTTACTGTTTCATCATCCGAACCCAGCGGCATCAGATCTAAGAGGTTTTTGTAGCGGATTTCTTACTCCATCTCTTCTCTATATTTCTTTTCTGGTGACAAGGTCCATTGCTGGACTCTTTGCTGCTCTTAGTTTTCGTTCCTGCAGGCGACCCATCACTGCACCATCTTTGCAGTTAGCTTCGATCCATGTCACCAATTGTCAGATCATGTTCAAACTTGGCAGTGGTGTTCGCCTCTGGCCCACCTATCTTCGCCTAAGGTGGGCCTAGCGTTTCGGTCCAAAGTGGGGCCCCTTTTTGTTGATTTTCCAGCACCCTTTCAGGGACGACCAACACCCCCAGCTTTTGGGTTTTTCGCTTCGATCTTTGCTCCTTGTTCGTTTGTGCTACAACCCTGGCCCACCTACCCCCGCCTCCGGTTGACCTAGGGTTTTGGTCAAAGGTGGGGCCCACTTGCTGGTTTTCTATAACTGCTGCAGAACTAATCAGAACTCCAGTTTTTGGGATTTTTTCCTAAGATCATCGTGGATCCAGCCCTTCTGCACCAGGTCTCTACTCCACCATAGTCGCCCTTGGCCCACCTTCCCATGCATGAGGTGGACCTTGGTCTTCGGTCGACTGTGGGCCCCCTTTTCTAGATTTTCTGGACTGTTGCCTGGCTCGCAAAACCACAATTTTTGGGCTTTTCTGGTTTGGATTTCCGTGCTTCTGGGCTATTTTGGGTTGGAAGCAGGCCTATTGGTTTCGCCTCTGGCTGTTCTTTGGATTCCATCGAGAGCTTTACTCATATCACTGGTGGGGTACATTTTTTGCCGTTGTTCTTTCCAGATCTGTCCCTCTGTTTTTGCTTGGATCTCATTCTCTAGCTCTCGGATTGGCCTTCTTGTGCTCTTGGATTGATTTATTGTGTCCCTGACGTCATCTTCTCTTCCTGTTAGTGTGGGCTGCTCAATTTATACTTTTTTGAGATTTGATTGCTGTGATCAATCTAATGGCATCCCACAATTCTCCTTCTCTTGGAGATGATATCATTCAAGTGTCACGTAAAGAATTTCATTTTTTACTACAAGATAGGATGTATCTTCAAAGCCTTCAATCCTCTGGTCATGCCCAGACTTCTATTGCTCACTCAGGTATTATTTCATCCGGTGGTCCTGGATTATTGATTTTGGGGCTACCGATCACATGTTGGGTATGTCCCATCTTTTTCTCTCTCTTAATTCTCTTTCTCTTGGACATGTTAAACTTGCTGATGGGACCCTTACCTCCATCAATGGTAAAGGGATTATTCCTCTCTCCTCTACTCTTGATGTATCTTCCGTTCTTCATATTCCCCGCTTGTCTAGTAACATTTTATTTGTTAGTTCTCTTACTAAGGCCTTAAATTGCTCCGTGACCTTTTTTCCTTCTCACTGTGTTTTTTAGGATTTGGTCTGCAAAAGGACGATTGGGGGTGGTCGTGAAGAACATGGCCTATACTTCTTTGATCCTCACTGAACATGTTTCTTGTTCCACTCATCATCATGATACTTGTCTTTGGCATTGTCGGCTTGGTCATCCGTCCAATACAGTGTTAGAGCATTTTGCAACCTTCCTTGAATATTGGTACTTTTGTCTGTGAAAGTTGCCAATATGGGAAGCAGACTCGGCCCACATTTTCTCCCTTTTTAATCCTTCCTCTTCCACTTTTCTTTCCTTAATACATTCTGATGTTTGGATATCACCTACTGTTTCTTCAATGGGCTTTCGCTATTTTGTTACATTCATCGATGATTACTCTCACATGACTTGGGTTTATTTGATGAAACATAAATCTGAGGTCTTTGATCACTTTTGTGTTTTTCATAAATGGGTTACTACTCAATTTGATTGTCACCCTAAAATCTTACGAAGTGATAATGGGGGAGAATATATGTCTCGCTCATGTTTGCATTATCTTCAGGAACATGGGGTTGAATCTAAACTTCTTGCCTCCATACACCTCAACAGAACGGGATGGCTGAAAGGAACAACAGTCATCTTCTTGAGGTAGTCCGATCTTTGTTGTTTGTAATGAATGTCCCTAAATCATATTGACCTGAGTCTGTTCTTACTGCTTGTTATTTAATAAACCTCAAGCCCACTAGAGTATTAAATAACAAAGCACCTATTGATATTCTTTCTACCTATCGATTTGTTTCTATTCTTCCGTTGCGTGTTTTTGGATGTACATGTTTGTTCATGATTTTTCTGCTGATAAGTTTTCCAAAAGAGCTGTGAAATGTGTTTTCTGGGGCTACTCTTCCACTCAAAAGGGCTATAAATGTTTTGAACCGACATCTAGAAAAAGATTTATTTCTATGGATGTTACATTTTTTGAACATACTCCATATTTTCAACCGTCCAATCATAGGCCGTCTTCTTCTACTCTTGTTCTTCCTATTCTTACAGATAGAGTTGACACTTCTACTAATACGTCTACCTCTAAGCCTCTCATCGTTTATCCAAGGAAGAAAGACAGGTCTCATGCTTCACCTCCTACCACCCAATCCTCCTTGAACTATCCAGATCTATCACCTGAGGATTTTGATCTTCCCATCGCTTTGAGGAAAGGTAAACGTGCATGTACTGAACATCCATTAAATCATTTTGTTTCCTATCATGCTGTTTCTCCGTCATATCGCAGCTTCCTCTCCAAACTAGATGCCCTTCTATTCCTAAGAGGATTGATTGTGCTCTTCGAGATCCTTCCTAGAAGGTTGCTATGGAAGAAGAGTTGTTAGCGCTTGAGAAAAATCAAACTTCGTAGATGGTATCTCTACCATAGGGGAAGACTCCACTAAGATGTAAGTGGGTCTTTGCTCTTAAACACAATCTAGATGGATCTATTGCTTGATATAAAGCTTGTCTAGTGGCTAAAGGTTTTACTCAGATCTATGGGATTAACTATCAGGATACTTTCTCTCCCGTTGCAAAGATCACCTCGGTTCTGGTGATTATCTCTATTGCTACTACACAACAGTGAACTCTTCATCAATTGGATGTCAAGAATGCATTTCTCCATGGTGACCTGAAAGAAGAACTTTACATGCTACCACCACCCGGCTTTGTTAGTCAGGGGGAGCAAGGGAAGGTATGCAAACTTAAAAGAAGCACTATATGGTCTCAAGCAATCTCCTAGGGCGGGCTTTGTTAGTCAGGGGGAGCAAGGGAAGGTATGCAAACTTAAAAGAAGCACTATATGGTCTCAAGCAATCTCCTAGGGCGTGGCTTGATAAATTTAGCACTGTTTTGTTGAATTGTAATTTTGTACGATGTCAATTAGATCATTCAGTTTTTGTGTATCGTGCTCATGATGTTGTTATACTTCTGGTTGTTTATGTGGATGGCATAGTTTTAATAGGGAATTATGAGCCCTCTATAAGTGCTTTGAAAGCCTATTTGCAACAGTCCTTTGATATTAAGGATCTTGGCTTACTTCATTATTTCTTGGGAATTGAAGTTGCTCGATCATCTAACGGGCATGTACTTTCCCAACGGAAATATGCTTTAGATCTTCTTCATGGTGCTAGACATTCTGGATGCAAGCCTGCAGATACCCCCCTTAATGTTAATTCAAAACTTTCTGCATCCGATAGGATTCTTCTTGCTGATCCTCGATTTTATCAACAGTTGGTAGGGAACCTCATTTATCTTACCATCACCCGACCTGACTTGGCTTATGATGTTAGTGTGGTTAGTCAATTCATGCAAGCTCCTACGGATGCTCATCTTCATGTGGTCTTTCATATTTTACGATACATTAAGGCCCATCCTAGTTGTGGACTCTTTTATAAGAACCAGTTTAAGTTTAATATTCGCGGGTACTCTGATGTTGACTGGGCTTGTTCTCCCGATGATCAATGATTTACCTCCAGCTATTGTATTCTGTTAGGATCACATTTGGTTTCTTGGCGGAGTAAGAAACAAACTGTTGTTGCTCGTTCCAGTGCAAAAGCAGAATACAAAGCTATGACCAACACAACATATGAACTATTGTGATTCAAACAGTTTCTTGCTGAACTGGGCTTTCCTTTATCCGAGACATTTATCATGTTGTGTGATAATCAAGCTGCAATCAATATTGCTTCCAATCCAGTTTTCCGTGAGCGTACAAGGTGTATCGAAATTGATTGTCATTTTCTTCGACATCATGTATCCTCCGGAAATATTGCCACTCCATATTTGTAGTCCAAGGTTCAATTAGTTGACATGATGACAAAAACCATTTCTCGCTCTCAATTAGATGATGTCTTAAGCAAGTTGGGTTTGATTGATATCTTCGCACTAGCTTGAGGGGGACTGTTGTAATATTTCCTTTTTTGTGTCCTTGATTGACTCACTGTAATTTATATATACTGTGTACTCCCTTTCTTCAGAGCAAAATACAATACATTTAGAAGAGAGAAATTCCTCTCCTCCACTATTTTTCTCATTAATATTTTCTTTTCCCAATATTATTATTCTACAATCTGCTCCTCTATTTTGGTTTCCATGTTGGTTAGACGGGCATTGGGGTCTTCTAGAATCTGGTACACTGTGCGGTGTCCATGTCGGGTTGGTACTCTCAACCACTACGTGTAGACATGCACAATTCTAAAATGACCTAAGTAGTAATGCGATGCAAACAATGATGGAAATCTTATTTCTAGATGCAAAACTGAAAATCCTAAGCTAGACCTAGATTCCTGATACCAAAAATGATGTAGGACTAAAGCAATGGCCTAAATCTAATGGGCTGAGATAAACAAAAATTTACCAAGTCAATAAAATTATAAAGTATCATGCCAATCATGTGCAAATAAGAAATCCTACGTAGGCAAAAATTGTAAAAGTCTGAAGCTATATCAGAGTCCCACAATACTGAACCTTAGAATTATTCGCTAGGGTCCATGGGATTCTGGACTTCCACTAGCTTAGGAAATCAGTCCATCAACTAGTAATCTATTTTACACACCAAGTAAGTATAGGAAACAACGAATTTTGATTGTCAAAGGCTGGGGTTGAAATCAGTCTTACATGCAAAACAATAACTACAAGGAAGAGAGAGAGAAATATCTTTGGAGACAGACAAAAGTAGGATGCAGTGCCAATCTTTCGAAGCAGCAGTGCAAGTGAAAGCAATTTTCTGGAATGGGAAAGCTACCACTAAGTAGACAAGGGATGTCCTTCAATTGATTCTAATTAGTAGCACCAGCTCAATTACCACTCTGGTGGTCACTGCTTGATTACCTTCTCAAGACTGAAACGGCAGGCCATAAAAGTAACTTATAGAAGCCCTGAGAATGGCAAGTTACTTGGGACCAATGTCCTTCAGAGCACAAATCTGCAAATCTGCTCTTCTCCCATGGCAGACATCACACTCACAACTAGATCCTTCCCTTTTCTGCAAACCCCTCCTTGATCTGGCTCAGCAGACTGTCTACAGTCGGGAGTCGAAGATCGTCTAGGTACTACCATTTTCAGTCAACGAGCTTACAAATCCATCTTCAAAAATCTCATGGAACATGTCATGTATGAAATTCTGCAGAAATGGTTCTAATGTCTCTGTGAAAGAACCAGCACAACTGCTGCTCCAAAAGAGACTGTTTCTTCAATGAATGGAGCTCTCCATGCAGCTCTGCCGATTTCTTAGCATCAAATTCTGTATCAGACAGCACCTCCTCAAGCATTAAACTGTCACTAGATGAGTCCTTGGAGAAAAAAAAGAAAAGAGATAGGATGGGAATCACTCCCTAAGTGGCTTCACACTATCAGTCCTTTCACAGGAGTTCCAATTCCAATTTCAGAAAATAATTTCATTCATCTTCACTATCTCTAATTAAGGTCATACTTATATATTAAAAAAAAACACAGTAACCTGCTGCAGTTTTACAATCACTGCTGTAAACATTGCTGCAGTTTTACAATAACTGCTGTAAACACTGCTGCAATTTTACAGTAACTGCTGTAAACACAATAACTACCTCTCTAGTAACTGCTATAGCAGTCAAACAACTGCTGAATTATCAACCCACTATGAAATGTGGGTCTTCTTCTTTCTCCTCCTTTGATAAATCTTGTATCTATGATAACCATGTATTTATAATAAAATATGATGTCTTTGTTGTTCTCGTGTCCTAAATCTTTCAACGTGGAGTGTCTTGGACACTGTGTTGTGTCCTATGTCCACTCATGCCTGTGTTTGGACATCATACCATGACGCATTGATATTGTCTTCCATCAACTCTCAAGCTTACTACATCTTCTTTAGCCAATATTCCTTTGTGTTGGATTTACTCATATCACATCATGTAACTGTTAAATTTAATTTGATTTCTCACTAAGTAGGTTTCAACTTCAAGACTCAGACGAGTTTTGGTCGAGCCAAAAGAGCCAAGTCTCGATCAAATTTATATCTATATATATAAATGTTAAAAAATAGAAAATAGAAAAAATATCAAAGGAAGAAAGAAGATATAAATAGAAAAAGGGAGAAGAGACCATGAAAATTAATGTTAGGCACAATTTGTTCAAAAAATGTGAGAAGAAAAGGAAGGAAAATTAGAAAAAAAAAAGGAGGAACTAAAAGTAAACTAAAAATTAATCCAAAAAGAACAAGGTTTCAAACTTTCTGAAGATGGATACCTTCTCAGGGGGCATAATTTGTGCATCCAAACAAACCCTAAAAGATCTAATCCAAGAACATTCGAAACCAGCAAGACAATATCCGTTAGTGTTAATGATATATTCATTTTAGTTAAAAAATGTTGCGTAACATTAATCTTCTGGTAGTGCTTCAAACAACTTTACTGTCCTTTATTTATATATGTTTTTTTCATACCATTGATTTAGGAAGGGGTTCCTCATTACAGCAGTGGTTACTAGTGGAGCTGGTTTTCTTAGTGCTTTTGCCCCAAATTATATTTCGTTGGTTGTTCTTCGTTGTTTGGTTGGTGTTGGACTGGGAGGTGGCCCTGTTCTTTCTTCTTGGTTTCTAGAGTTTATTCCTGCTCCAAATAGAGGTACTTGGATGGTTGTTTTTTCAGCTTTTTGGACTATTGGCACAATTTTGGAGGCTTCAATGGCATGGGTATGGCTGCATGTAATGCTAATTCTAATTTTTTGATATGCAATTCAAATTAGCATATTACTTTGGATTGATTTTACTTCCTTTTCAGCTGTTAATCTTTGCAAAAGAGAGGCCCTTATTTTTTTCTTTTTTTGAGGTTTTATATGGCATTTTAAGTCCCCAAATTAAGTAAATAGCTTTCCTACACTGATATATCATAATCATCATCGTCGTCACAACCACAATCCCTTCTATTTTGAGGACTTTCCTTCACTGATATATATTTAAATTTTAACCCCAAGGGGTTGGTGTGTTGCCTAGGAACCGCCTTAGGAAGCGGGAGTCTTGAATTCGAATCCCATCCCACTCCAAAGGGCCACTCCCCGTAGTTTTACCAGGTGTGTATAGTAGGGAGGCTTACATACGCCCCAAGGACTAGTCGGGTGCTCTAAGAGGCCCTGAATACTTCAATCCTCAAAAAATATATATAACATTTTATTTAAAGTTTTGAATTTGATGGACAATTTACCATTGGCATTGACTTGTCCAGCTACCAAGGATGTAACATGCAAACTTTATGTGCTTACAGGCTTAAAGCCTTTTCAACAATGATGACATTCATGTCACCTGTTCGCCATAATAGTGATGTGAACTTTTGGACTAAGCTTTTATTTCTTTATTTCATCCTTTTAATGTATAAATTAAGAATTTGAGCTACTTCTTAAAATCATTTGTGCTTGGCAACATTAGAGAAGTAGCTGCTTGGGAAACATTTCTCCCATGTAAGTTTGGAATGTCTGTTCTTTCAGCTGGGTGAATATATTAGTTATGAAGGGAAAATGTTCCATCGTGGCGAGTACCCCAGAGAAACTGCTTTATGGCAATTGGATTCATAGAAACTAATTTCAAAAGAAAGTTTTAGCTCCTTCAAGGTTGTCTTTCCTGAAAAATGTTTCAGGGAAAGTTTATACTCTGGTTTGGTATGTTGTTTATGTTTCTTCTTTGACAGGAGAGGGTTGAGTTGGATCTTAAACTTTCCATTGGATTCTCTAGTCTACTGAAGTGGGTGGGAAGGGGAATTAAGGTTCCTTGTTTTAATGGAAAGCTCTTCATCTAGGAAGTATTTTGATGGGAAAGGAAACAGCCTACTGCTCCAAATAGACATAGGCTCTGATTTCCAATAAAAAATACTTCTCTTGTCAACCTAATGATGCCTCTTGCTTTCAAGCAGGGGAAAACAATTCATGTTCATTACAAATGATTTTTCATGTTATTCTGCAGGTTGTTTTGCCCAGATTGGGTTGGAGATGGTTACTTGCTCTGTCTTCTTTACCATCTTCCATTTTGCTTCTATTTTATAGTATAGTGCCAGAATCACCTAGATATCTTTGGATGAAAGGTAGAATAAGTGATGCACACCATGTTTTGGAGATGGTAGCAAGGATCAACAAAGTGAAGCTTCCTCTAGGAAAACTTGCTTCCCATAATGCAGTTGAGCTTGATGAAAAATGTATCCCATCAGAAGATTCTCATTTACTTTCTCTAGAAAACCATGAAGCCACCAATTCTGAGAATATTGAATCTAGCATGAGTGGCTCTGGTTCAATCTTTATGCTCTTTTCACCGGAATTGGTCAAACCGACACTTCTCCTATGGGCAGTATTCTTTGGAAATGCCTTTTCATATTATGGCCTTGTCTTGCTTACTTCTGAGTTAAGCAGTGCGAATAGTAAATGCGTGTCAAATGCCTCAAATTCAGGCAACTCCAAGGATGTGAACCTCTACAGAGATGTTTTTGTAACTAGTTTTGCAGGTAGGCTTTTTTATAACCTGTTCATTTATGGCATATATTTTCTACCTGGTTGGATTTGACTGCTTTTACATTAAGAGGCTGAATAACCTTTTTCTCTCGAAAATTTTCAGAGATTCCTGGCCTTCTTTTATCTGCCGCACTCGTGGACAGGGTTGGTCGCAAGGTTTCGATGTCCATTATGTTTTTCCTGTCTGGCGTTTTTCTTCTTCCACTGCTATTCCATCAGCCTAAGGTTTTAACAACAAGTTTACTATTTGGAGCTCGCATATGCATTACGGGGACTTTCACAGTTGTGTACATCTATGCTCCAGAGGTTAGTACTGAAATCGTTGGATTGCTTGTGAGGTGACTTCTTCTTCTTCTTTTACCTAAGTTGTGGTGACCTATTTTTGTTGCATACTTATCAGATCAGTTATTTTAGATTTCAGTGAATGAATATTCGTGTATTGTCATATATTTTAGTTATTTGTTTTTTAATTCAATTATAGTTTTAAACAGTAATATGTTTGGAGCAGGAAGAGAAGTTTTTGAAACTGATATGGGCACATGGGAATCTCTGGAAAGAGGTTCATTTATTTCTATGCAAATTTTATGCAAATACGAGATCTGGAAGGGGATGTTAAAAGGAGACACCACTAGTATGTTTTTATTTATTTAAATGACAAATATGTCCTTAAATTTTAGTGCAATAGATAATTATCATTTCAGAAGAGCATTTTTGTCATCTAAATAAGAAGTACTAGTGGTGTCCTCTTATGAAAAAGGGAGTGTCCCCACCAATCCCTGAACTGGAAATGGAACAATTGTTCATATCTTTTTCTTTTTAATAGCTGACCATGATGGATTGTCAGACCTTTCTTGAAAAGATACTGAGCATACTTTGGTATCCTGATTCCGATAATATTATACACGATATGGACCCAACTGTGGACATGGATATGGGAAACAAAGATACAATACCCCCTATGCAAGGATATCGATATACAGTTTAATTCATAACATAATTCTGCTTTCACTTTGTGACTAGCGTTTTGCCAATGATTTTATTTCTTTCTTACCAAATGAGGTTTAATTCATAACATAATTCTGCAATCACTTTGTGACTAATGTTTTGCCAATGATTTTATTTCTTTCTTTACCGGATGAAGTAAACCATTCTAAATGTCACATCTTATAGTGCAATCTTAAAGATTGTGGATTTGAGTCATTAACATTTTAGAAAATAAAAAAGCCTAAATGACACACTTTATAAGGTTTATTACAGTAGTATCCTTAATGGCTTCTCTTTTCTGTATTTCTTATTCCACAAGTGTATTAAAACCACTGCAAGTTCAAATATCCTAGACCCACGATAATATGGTTTACTTGAAGCATATTCTAGGTTATCATCATCATCATCATTATTACAATCTTTCCTTCTATCTGGAGTCATTTTTTCGAGTTCAACTCGTCCATTTTACCTTCTCATTAACCTTTAGCTCAGTCACTCTAACATCTGTCCTCTTTTTTATCCCTTCCCTCCAAGTTTTTAATAGCCCCATCTTCTTCCTTCTACTAGTAAAATGATTTGGTTAATGCATGTTCTAGGTACTCTGCACGCATTGGCGTATCCAGTATGGATGCAGATGTTGTTGATTGTTCACAAATATCTGGGTTTCTCAGATAGTAATTCTTGAATTTTGAGGAAGCTGACTGGCAATATTTTCTCAAGTAAATAAATTATTCTTTTAAAAACCTGAAAAATATGCCTGACTTGGAGGGGTTCAATGTTGATAAGGAAATAAATGCAATTTCAATTCAAAATACGAGTATTGCTTAATTTAGAGATTCAGAACCTTTGACATGCATTTGCTGAAATTAAAAAAGGGAAATTTTTTCTTTTCTTTTCTTGTTTGGTTTACCTGACTAGAAAGTCATATTTTAACTGTACATCTGAAATAGGATGCTTTATGCTAGCAACATAGACATACCCTTAGGGCAGTTGCAATGACCCCTTAATCAGTTATTTTATGTAGAGAAACTTATTGCGTCAGTTTAATTTTTAAAGACCATAGATGCATGAGAAGTTCAGAAATATAGCTACCCTAAATATTTATTGCTTAAAGTATCCCAAAGTTTGAATTATTTGTTTGTTTATTTTGTTCGCATTTTGTACCCTAAAGATCGAATATATTTTTCATTTTACAGTTATGTCAAGATTCTCGATCACAATGGTCATGATTTTCACATTATTTTCAAAAAAAAAAAAAAAAATCAATTGACATGGATAAATGTTGATCCTCTTGATTTCCATGTCGTTGGCACCATCTTTCTTGACTTGTAATACAAAACAAAGTAGTTGTAAAGAAAGTTCATCAGGGAAATGAGCCACACAAGACTTTCTAAACAAAGAAATGAAATGACAAAATATATTTATAATGCATTTGCAATAACAAGAATGCCCCTCTTTGGTCTTCTGGTTGAAAAAAAAAAAAAAAACCAAGAATATCCCTCAAAAAACTGGTCTGTGCTATCTTATCTACTAATGAAGTCACCTGTCTCCAAACAAGGTTGAAGGAAGCCTCAAATTTGTTGACCACTAACTTAACATATTCTACAATATAATAGCGACACCAAGGTGCTGAAACTTTACCAAAGCTGGCCCCTGACACTAATCTTTGTTAATTCCAGCCTCTCCTTGATCTCCAGAATCTCTGTATGATTTGAGTCCCCAATTCAGAATAACGTCATCATTTGCAAGGAGCTTGATTAACTTTTGAACTTCTATCCACATTACCTTCGAGCCTTTTAAGGGAGGATGAGCCCGCATAGATGAACGAGAATGATCCACATCTAGGTCATTATTGAATCTCTCTCTCTCTCATCAAGTCCTAGTCGTGGTGCTATGAAATACTTTATCCTTGAGATCCAACTTAAAGACTTAAACATGATTTGTTTTTCCTTGTGAAGATATTGGATGAAAGAGAACTTTCCCTTAAAGATTCTTTGTTTCCTCTCCTACACACCCCCAGAAATTACCACCAGTAGCATTTTCATTAAAATTTGTCCTCTTAGAAGGTCCTGAATGCCATCCATATAACAAAGTGACAGTACTGTTGCTCTTTTACAAGAAACTACATACTATTTTATTTGTTACATCAGCTTTAATGATAACATGATCAAATTTAACATATGCAAGTGGCATTTTTTTTTTCATGCTCGCATCAACTTTCTATCATTTTCTCTTCTAATTCCTTTTATGTTGGTTTTGTCTACATAGATATATCCAACTTTCATCAGGACTACAGGTGTTGGGGTTGCAAGCTCCATAGGAAGAGTTGGTGGGATGATATGTCCCCTTGTAGCAGTTGGTTTGGTACATGGCTGTCATCAAACTATGGCAATATTACTCTTTGAATTTGTAATTATTTTATCAGGGATCTCTGTTGTACTCTTCCCACTGGAAACCAAGGGCCGTGAGTTGACCGACACGGTATTTGGATCGACAGAAAACAGTTCATGCTAATTCTTGCTAACATCTCAATCTCTCCCCCTCACATTATCAGATTCTCTGCTGTGCAGGTGTAATAGTTTTACTCATTTGTTCCTTTTTCTTTTTCTTTTAAGGTTTTATTTTTTCCATACGATGATGATAGATTTGTCTTCAACATTAGTAAACTTATAAGCACAATGTTCACATTGATGCCCAAGGAAGCTGCTTCAAAAATATCCTTGTAAATACATAAAAGCACATCCTATTTATATACTTGAAAATGCGGTGAACTTCACCTCATTTATATTTTACACATGCCTTATATTTATATATTCTTTGAATAGGATCGTGTATAATTATATTTGATATAATTTGTTTAAGATGCCTTTCAAATGGGTAGGTTTGAAAGGTATTTTTAGGGTAGACATTTCACAAGTATTTGAAAAGCCATGATTTTCAAGGGTTGAAAAATCAATGGTCAAAATGGAGTTAGTTTTCCATCGATTGTTAATTTGATAGTGAGATCAACTTTAAATGAGTTTAAATTGAGTATGGATATAATTCACGGGTATGTGAGCCCAAGTAGGAATGTTGCCCATGGGTGACCTAACCCAGCTGTAGTTTTTTCTACAATTCATTATCACTCATTAAATAGGCCTGTAAACGGACCCAGGTCCGGCCCGGCCCGACAGGATCCAGCCCGCCCGAATAAGATAATCGGATCGTCCGTGGCCCGGCCCGATAATACATGATCCATTTAATCTTGAATCCGGCCCGGCCCGATTGGGCTATCGGACCGTCTGTGGCCCGATAAAGGCCCATTTATCACTTTCATCCAGGCCCTAATTTCTGCTTTGATGCTACCAGACCCTATATTATAAAAAAAAAAATTAATTTTTATGTTACTGAACTCAATATTCATTTTTAAATTTAAAATTAGGTACTAACAAATTCAACATCCATTTTTTAACTTGAAAATTTATGCTAATAGACCCATTATCCATTTTTCAACTTAAAATTTTTATGTTTACCAAGCTAAATACACATTTTTAAAAATCAATATTTCACATGTACTACACTAGTGAGATTTCAAACTTCTTACCACTATTAGCCATTGGCATCAAATAAAGGGAAAAAAAAAAAAAAAACTACTAAGAATTGAAAATATAAAAAGTTTAAATTGGGCTTATTACCTTGATACAAAAACAAATATTAAGTAGAAATATAAAATGTGTCTCTCTTGCTCTATTTGGCCTCTTCTTGATGCATCTCTTCCATGATAGGATTTCCAAATTCAGAGTTAATATTTATAAACTAACTCAAGACCTGAAAAAGAAGGTGAAAAAAAAAATACATTAACCGCATATATGAAAAAACAATTCATGAACAAGTAAGAGTAAATAAATATGAAATATTAAAATAAAATATCCAACAAACAATCATAAATATAAAATTTTTATGATACAGAAGTGTCTCACAATAGAAATAGAGACAGGTATCATTTACACAACTATAGTATCATTTATTTCTTTAATTTCTAGTTAAATCATTTACTTTATTTCTTTAATTTCCGAGTTAAACCATTTACCATTCTTAGGAAGTGCATTGCTACCCGCAAAGAGTTATTTGAGTGATACCCAACAAACATTTCAAGTTAAACTATAAGGTGAAAAGAAGAACATGAATATTTTTGTGCAGGTTTGGAAATGCACATAGTAAAAGTAGCACATAGAAGAGTTACCATTTTCTGTAAAATATTCTCCTACCAAGGGGACTATAGCCTCACCAATCCTTAAGATAGTGATTCCAAAATGCCCAAGAAACACAAAGAATGTAATAATCACATAACAAAAGGACTTCTCAAGGAATGAGAAGAAAGACTAAAAATCCAAACAAGAACATCTATTTCACCCTTCTCAAATTTCCCATACACCATATTTAGAATAAACCATTTGGGTGAACATCTTATTCTTTCCTCCATTTCTAATCTTGTTTGCTCTGTTTTACCCTAAACACCCTACATTATTCCAAAAGAATCTTCAAATATAGATCACAATAATCAAAGGCAATCAACAATGCCCGAATTATAATAATATACAGGGAAAGCCATGAACTGAGTGTATTCCATTTTTATATACCTGCGAGTACAAGCTAATTCATAAATAATCAAGATACTTTCCAATAAGAAGAATCCAAGATAGGAGTTTCACAAATACATATGGATATCAAATAAAAACAATTATTTCAGGATTCTCAGAAATTTGAGGCACACCCACTTCCCTGTCTTGTTGGCAGTAAAATCCATGTCTTTCCCATCATTGAAATCCCTTTCTAAATCTCCATACAAAAATAACCATCTTCCTTCAATCTATTCTCTCTCTTTCCATAGAATGAAACAACTACACTATTTAATCAAAATTCTAGGATCGTACAAACAAATTAAGATCAGAAAAAAAACAAGTCACCAAAGAGCTAATATGAATAATTTTGTGAGGTCTTTACAACTGAAAGTAAACATTTCTCTACAGCTACATCTGGATGTAGGCAAAGGAAAGTACTTTTCTTAAAAGTAACCATTTTTAACCCCAAAAAATATCCATTTCCATTTTGAATTGAAAATGGTTATCTTCCAAAAAAAACTTGAAATCGGAGAATCTCCAGGATGTAGAAAACCTATTTTTCAAATTTTATATATTAGAATAACAATAATGGCCCAATGGATCTTCTCTATCTTTTCCAACAAGAGTTGTGGACCAGACAGAGATCTGAAGACAAAAACGTTACAAAGAAAATGTGCTTTTACAACACCATCCCCCTTCCCATCCAACTGCTCAATGTTAACGTCAAATAAAAACCCAAAATTCATAGGGCCAACTGATTCAAACACCACCTTCACAAGAAAACAATTTCTATTATTTATTTCACCTTCACCCATTGAATTGAAATTAAGCATGTAGAACAATTTAAACACAAAATGAGAAACAACCAAGGGTAAAAAACTACTTGGTGTTTGAATCAGCCAAACACGCCCAAATTTCAAACGCAAGAAAAATAAAAACAAAAAATTGCCCCCAAATCGATTTGGGAAAACAAGCATTAAACCTCTACAAACGATGTAGAGCCAAAGTAAAAGGCAATTAAAAAGCAAAATCATAAAAGGTCCTAATACGGTGTCCCAATATCTTACTGAAAGAGATCATTAAAAACCAACGGACGTGCAACTTAAACAAAGATTAGAAGAGAACCAAAATGCACATCAGTCTTCACATGATTACCCATCACACAATTCCCATTCTCCACATGATCCAACAAGCATTCCATGAAATTGTACAAATTCCCAACGCAGTACGACCAACACAAACAATATTAATAACAATACAAAGAAGGAAAGGAGAAAGAGATTAAAGATAAAACAACACAAATTCCATTGAAGCAAAAGCAAAGAAATAGAACACCTGATTCAACCTAAAAGACTGAGTCTTTTAGTCCATTCATCACTTGTCCAGTCGACAAAAAACAAAATATTTCACTATCCATCACCACAATCGTAGTGGAGAATGGGCAAAACACGAGCAGTATATCATATACAGACCCAAATTATCACTACTTGAAGACCCAATTACGAATAGAACGGGAAAGAACCCAAAATAAACTTGACCCAAAAAAATCTAAACACATTCTCCACGAATGCGCCTGGCAAATTGAATGTCTTTGGGCATGATAGTCACCCTCTTCGCATGAATTGCAATGGGCATGATAGTCACCCACCACAAAAAAACACCAACATTATACACTATTGGTCCAAATCTGGGATCTGGTCCAGATGACAACCCTACTAAGGGGCATACTAGGTCAAAAATGGTAGTTTTACCTGTGACGGATGCGTAGGGTGGCGACAAGGAGCGACCCAAGCGGCAGTAAAGGGGAAAAGGGCGAAGGCGTTGGCCACTGCAAATCCGAACAGAGAAGAGGGTTGAGGGAGAGGATTGAGAGAACTGAGAGAGAAGGGAAGAGATTGAGTGAGAAAGAGAGTGAAATCCTTGCAGAGCGATGGCGAGAGAAGGGAAGAGGGGGAGAAAGCGATCGAGAACGACTGCGAGAGAAGGGTTTTTGGGCGATCGAGAACGACAGCGAGAGAAAGCGATCGAGAACCCAAGCGGTAGTGAAGGGGCGAAGGGTGACGGCGAGAGATGGAGACACGGAAGTGTTTGCAAGGGGCGAAGGAGAATGAATATAAAAAGATTAGGGTTTCATTTTACGGAGGTTTCATTTACGGAAGGGTTTCAAATGAAAGTCGAAACGTGCACGGACCGTCCAACGGGCTCGCGGACAGTCCGCGGATCTTCTGCGGCCCGTCCAAAACTAAACGGACTGTCCGAGTCCGAGTCTGTGGACTTTAGGATCCGGCTTGTATGCTTATTTATAGGGCCGGGCCGGACGGTCTGTGGGCCGGATCCAGGTCCGTTTGCACCCCTATAGAAATATATACTCTACTATTGTAACACTACAAAATTTGTACTACAACCGTCCACCTCATGCCATGTGTATAAATTCAGAGTAAATTTGACTTAATAGAGAAATTTAACAATTGATATAGACTTTTGATGACCAAGATCTTTTAGAGCACTTGTCTAATCTTCGAAATATGTACAAATTTCTCTACCCACATATACATAGTAACTCTGCGGAGAGTGATCTTTTGGAATTGAGTGAGAATCAAGTGATAATTAAACTCAGGACTCTGCTTCCTGAAGTGGGTTTCTAACCATCACTCTAATTCTTTTAAATTAACACCTAACATAAATTTAAAATAACCGAATCACTTTCTTCTAAAATTATAAGAGATAGGACTAATTCTGTTTGTTGGTTCTAGTGTCTTCATTCCCACGGCAAAGGGAAGAGTCGCTTTTAAATTCTGCAATTTTTTTAATGGAAATTAGTAGATATCACAAGTTACTCAATTGGAAAATAGAGAGAATTCTCATCAAGCCACTCTGCTAAGCAAGGGAATTTTGGGTGGATGCTTTAAAAATGCCATTTGGTAATTGTAACAAGACTCAAAAGTAACAATTATTAAATCACCGATACTCACATTAGAACACTTTCGGTAGATACCACTTCTAACTCGATCTGATCTTACATTCCATTTTCATCCGAATCTTTTCTCCCCTTGTAAACACTAAACCCAGCCTTTAAAAAGAAGTGGAGAATATAGTTACAGAAGGACCCTCCTGACATAACACGAAAGAAAATTTAAAGTAAAATAAAATAAAGTTACAGAAGGATCCTTCCTGCATTGGAAGCATATGCTGAGAAGATCCATTCCTTAAAACCTATAAAAGCGCTAAGTACCAACTCCCATCATCTCTCTCCATTTCTATTCGTTAGAAGCTCCAATTCAGCCTCTGATGGAATTCAAGCAACTTTTCCGGAGGTGGCGCCATCGCCGACGAACCACACCGGCATCATCAACAATGGAGAATAAGAAGACAGAAGTGTGGTGATGATATGAACACCACAAGGGCAACTTGAAATCTTTGGCATGTCTTAGGCTGTGATGCTTCTTACTTTTTTACTCATTGTATTAAAATCATACCCAAGAAAGACCCATGAATCATGATCAGGATGGTTTGCTTTTATCATGGTCGATGGTAAAGATTGTATCCTGCCTTGTTCATTGGTCAAGTATGTCTCCTTGACAGAAACCCATATTCAAGAAGTGAAGTTTCTCCTTTATATCTTACAAAAAATCTACAAAAAATATACTATATGACCTTTTTTTTGGGTTTTATATTGTAGAATTTTTTATAACCCGAGGTTAGACTGTCTAGTTCTGATGTCATGTAGAAATTTGAATAATAGCTCATTGGCCTATTTCATTAACATTGTATATATAGAAAATACAAGCTCTTTTAAAAAAGAAAAAATCAATCAACAAATCATTATAATTTGTAATTGAAAGACTACCAAATAGTGGGACACACACTTACGAAAAGTCTATCGTTGATATCTATATCATATCTCTCTCTTCTCAGTCTTGAATGCACTTTACTTCCACATTGAGTTACATTCCAAGTGTGTGGAGTTACATTCCAAGTTTGTATTATTTTTCTTTCCAAAATATAAATTGCAATCAATTGAAATCCTGTGAGATCTTGCAGTCTTTCCATATTCCCTATCTTGGACCTTTATAGTTGGATATGTGCACCGTGTAGTCAGATCTTGCAGCAGTCTTTACTCTTACAAGACTTTCCCATGTTGGGATATTTTCTCCATGTGCATGTGTAGATGTCGATTTATAAAATTTAATGTAAACTCTCAATTGCGCATAAATCTACCATATTTAGTTTTAAAATTTAACTAATGATTCAATTTAATTTAATCTGAATACCATCATTAAAAGTTATAAAAATTAATATGAATCAACTCAGAATCAATAATTTAATCATCGTTCTCTCTTAAATCATCATGTCTCAATTCCAAAGGATGGATTTGATAATCAAAATGTCCATTTCATGAAGTGGAATCTTGAGTTTGATTCACAAAAACGTAAAACCTAACTGCCTATTATAAATGAATCTTCATCCTCTAAGAAGACGAAAGGAAGTTGAAGTGGCTGTTAGTACAGTTAAGCTTTTCCTTTACAATCAAAATATGAATTTTTGGATGAATTTTTTTATCTAGTTTTAATGGAAATATATAAATTTCAAAATATTCATTAATATTTTTTTTAAAGTTAAGATTTATAAATATTTATCAATACAAAGCGGTGGCTGAGGAAGTGGGTGGGATGTAAAGGAGCCCCGTTAAAGTTTGCCATATGCATGTGAATGATTTGCATCACCCTGCCTCCTCATAAGCGTCCCAAATTCATGCAAGCAACAGGTGGGCCACACCATGTAAATGATCAAGCCCTGGAATCATGATGTAAAACCATATCAATGATCGAGCAGGCGAGAATTGAATTGTATTATTCCTTCCTCCCAATTTCGTTGTTTTATATAGATTTTGGAATTGTTCCAAAATAGTTGTCTCGTTTATATTCGACTAGTATGAAATATTTTGAAAATACAACGTGGCATAGTATTATTCTTGCACTGTTTTTCTTATTAATAGATTATCAAATAAATTAATTTGAGAATAAGCGTTTCCATTTTTCCAAGTCTCACTACCTCTTAATTTAAATGTACTTTATTCCATTGTTACAAATTTCATTCTCAGTATATTAATAGTGATTGGTAATATCGGGATCTTTTTAATTTCTCAAAAAATCAATGTGAAAATCTCACAGAAAATATAATGTTTTAAAAAATAATAAATAAAAATATTAATAAGAAATTTACTGAAAATTTATTGAGTTATTGTCATTTTTTGTAATTTTAACGTGATTTTATAAAAAAATTATCTACTTGTCGATAAATAAGCGATATTAACATGATAATGATATTTTGGAGATAAAATGTAGTAAATTTGAAAAGATTACCTTTGTGACATTACCTTATTCTAAAACATTTTAATGATTCCAAAGAAAGTCACCCACCTTTTCTTCCAATGTAAAATTGTGAAGGATTAAATCAACTTATCTCCAAATTGCAAAACATCCGACTCATCCACATCAGGGGTCGAAAAAAACGCTTCAGCCGATATTTCGGCCGATAATTTTCTCTCTTATCTATTTTTTCCATTTTATTGCATTTCTCTCTCCTCCAATATTCAAAACCGTATCGGCCGATATCCTTTTTGTACGGTCGATATGGTGACCGATATTCGGTCCGAATATCGATCATATCGGCCGATAACCTTTTTGTACAGCCGATACATATAGTATCGGCCGATATCGTTCGGCCATGAAAAACCGATATATATCGGCCGATACGATATGTATCGACCGATATTTAGACCCCTGATCCACATACTTGATGAAGTTCAATAAAATATACATTTTTCTCGAAAAATATTTGATAGACTTGGTATATCACCGCTAGATTAAGGTACATTATAAAATCTTCTACAAATTTTATTTTCTAATTTAAACACTACCACCATGGTGTATTTCAAATTCTAAAACCTAATGTTGAATAAATTTCATAAATGGTTAATGACGAAAACCATAAATAATGATAAAAAGATATTGAGTTGAATAACAAAATTAATTTAGGTATAAAATTAACATTATCACAATTCTTAATAGGGTGGCCACTCAGACACTCTACTTTTCTTTTAATAGACACTCCATTTCAAAATTTTGTGTGAAATTACCATTTTGCCTTCAATTTTTTAAAAAAAGACAATTCCTCTGCACAAAATTGAGATGCAAAATAGTAATTTCATACAAAATTTTGAAATGAGGTGTCCCTTTAAAGAAAAGTCCGTGTCTAAATGACTACCCTTCTTAATATTGAAAACTAGAAGATACATGAGTATATTTTTGTATCTATGTACAGACGATGTGACATATATAGAGTTGTAGACCGTCTTTTTTTACTCCTGAAAACACGTTTTTTTGGTAGACATGCCCATATATAAAAGGGAATGAATTGTGTATTGGAATATTTAGTATGGATATAATTCACGGGTATGTGAGCCCAAGTAGGAATGTTGCCCATGGGTGACCTCACCCAGCTGTAGTTTTTTGTACAATTCATTGCCACTCAATGTTCCTCTTGCAGATGGTGTTGTTGTTGTGGCTTGATTCAACAATGTACCACCGAGATTTTCTCTCAGAAAATCAAGGTGGTGATGGCGTGAAGATTCTTGCCTTGCAAATTTGGGACGTGAGTTTGTGGAGACTCCTAATGCTATTAGGCAATTGCTTAATTCCAGTCTTGGGTAGGTGCTGTAAACACGGCACATGAGAATAGCAATTGCTTTGTTTAAGGCTTATTCCCTCTATATATATCAAGGAATATAGGGGTGATTAAAAGAAGCTCAACACACGGCAACTACATCAACTAAGATGTAGATAGTTTGGCCGAGTGTTGCATGTGATGGAGGCCTGACATGGCCGCATGTAGAAGGGGAATGTGGGGGATCACACCAACTACGGTAAAGATGTAACCGGAGTGGGTTGCCTTCAAGAAGGAGCCGCAGATCTGATGCTGTCTGGAGGACAGCTCGATGGCCGAAGAGGGGCAGAAGCGATAGTGCAATACCGCTGCAGATCTGGGTTTTTCATATCTGTGAGTGGCAGCCAGTAGGAGTGCGGCTGGAGAGACGAAGCCCCTTCGCCAGAGCAGAGGTGGAGATCTGTGTGTGGGGGACACACCATCATCGGAGATGCTCGCGTTTGAGAAGCATGTCGGGATGTGCTCGTAGGACGCAAGAAGCGTAGATGGAGGAACACAGAAGTTGGGTTCATTATCGTGGGTATGAGAGAGATTCACATCAACTGAGAGGTGACGTCGATGTGTCTTATAGTTGGGTGTAAAAGGGGCTCGGGACTTCAAGTTTGGGCTCATGACTCAAGAGAGTCATCATTATTGTACATGTATTTCTTTCTCTTTTATAGTGAATATTCTGTCTCTCCGTGGACGTAGGCCAGGTGGGCCGAACCACGTTAAAATATTATGTTGTGCTGTGTTGTTATTTCCGTTCAATTTTTCTTGTTTCCGCGCGTAACGCTAACAAATAGATCTGATAATTATGAATATATGATTTATCTTAAACTCTGTTCGTGGACTAGGTTCAGGTTGGGTTTCCTTTATTTAAGCTTTAGCCCATTTATAATTGAGCACATACGCATTTGAGCTTTAGCCTTTTCTCCCTAAAGCCTGACCACTCATTTGAGCTTGTAAAAAGTTCAACGCCACAGATTGGAACATGTTTATAGGAATAGAAAGAGGGAGTTATTTAGCCCAGATAGAAATTCAGTTAGGTAATTATATTGACAAAAAATACATAAATTTATAGGTGCTTAAATGGGCTGAAAGGCCCATTGGGCTTGTGTTTTTCTTAGTAGCTGACATAACCCTTCTATTAAACAGGATAATTTTTTTTTTGATATATATATATATATATATATATATATATTAATAAAAAGAGAATACAAAAGAAGGAAAACTCCCAACATATACAAAAAGCCTCTAAAAAATAAACACAGAAACTTGAAAAGATACTTGCCATGATGAAGCCAAAAGAACTCCATCCTAAGAATCCAAGAATGGGACGGGAAACACCGAACACCTATAGATGATCGCCTAATACTCGAGCAAAATATCAGCAAAAGCTTCCGTGAATGGGATAGAAAAACTCTATTTTTTCATTACTGCTACTACCACTAATCTCTAGAATTTTGAAACCCCAATCGATCTACGAGAGAAAGATCAACGAGAAACACCTCACACCCCCATATTCTTTCTCATTCTAACTTGTTGGCTAAGATGGATCGAGCTTGCCACTCTTTTCCTTTTAGAGAATTTGAATGACGAAGCTTTGTCCATGCATTCAGCCCAATGCAAGTCAGAAAGAGCTAGATTGCCATTGTCGAACTTAATACCCAGAGCTTTTCCTATCTTCAGTATATCTGTACTCATAGTGACAAATACCGTTCTCGGGATATTAACGGCAATTGGTAATAACGGGATATTTTTAAATTCTCGGATTTTTATCGGGAATTTAACGGGAAAATCTCGCTGAAATTATAATATTTAAAAAATAAAAAAAAATAGAATAAATAAAAAAATTAATGAAATAAAAATGGTATAGGGAATTTACCGGGAATTTCTCGGGAATTTACCGGGAATTTCTCGGGTTATTATCGCGTTATTAACGTTTATCGCGTTTTTAACGCGATTTTATCGGGAATTTACCGGAAATTTATCGTTTGGCGATAAAAACGCGTTTTTAACGTGGTAATGGTATTTTGCCGATAAAAACGCGGTAAATTTGAAAATACCGCCGATATTTGTCACATTGTCTGTACTATCTTGTTGTGAGTATCCCCCTTTCCTTCAAAGAATGTAAATTTCCTTCTTATGCAGATCATATTGACTAGCAAGTTGAGTGCAGTATTTCATCGGTCACTGCTGATGCTTGACGGAAAGTCTAGAACCAAGACCACAGTTGATTGTAGTCTCTGGGTCTACTCAGAGATAAAATCAAGAAGTTGGTGAGAGAAAAGAGCTTGATCCCAAACTTGGTCCAATAGGCTAGACCGATCAGAAACTAATGATTGGCTTCAGACATCTTTTCTGTCACCTCCTGAGATGATTGAGAGGTGATCGGCCAATGCATCGTCAACCGATAATCAAAATGACTGGTATCCAACACTAGTCGAGTGATATTGTCCAGATAGCATAGCGGTAGCTGAAAATTAAAGGCTAGATTTCCAGAATCGGAAGACTGTTCTCAAACCAAATTATTGACTATCACTACGTCCATCCATAAGCCACTACAATCCTTTTCCATGGACACTATTCCAACCTCGGTTGTCTTATTTCCAACCTCAACTAATACTTTTCATGTCGTCTCAACCCTCTCATCAAACAAATTGTCTTGTTGAACTTCCCGCCCTCCCCCGTGCGAAATTGCATGCCAACCTGTACCCAATCACGCTCTATGCGTGCCACCTTGGCTTGAACTTCCAATAAAGACTCTTGCACTCGATTCCATTGGTCCCTCTCCTCGAATCTTCGTCTTTTCCTCTCCTCATTAACTTTTCTTTGACGTCCCTCAGCATTACCAGTGCAAGCTGGCGCCTTGGTTTTCAAGGACCCAACACAATTGACACGAGTTCCATTACTTCTCGTGAATTGCACCACGCCAACTGGGGAGGGTATCACTTGTGAAGGTGTGCTGCGAAACTGCTCCGGAGCAGAAGCCAACCTGACTTCCTGCGATGGATAATCAGACAACGCTGAAATGGCGATATCGAAGGAGGTTCCGTTGAGAATCAGCTTCACCAAGGGGTCAACACGATCACCGATCTTCATTTCAAGGAGAAGATTAAGAGCAGAGCAATCTTCTCGACTAAGATTGCGAGGATCCACCTCCAAAACCCTCTCAAATCTCCCACCAAAAGCTCGCATTACCTCTTCAGACCATCCTTCCAAAGGAAATCCAACACACCGAATCCAAGTTTTTTGCGTGTGTTGAAAAGCCTTAGACGTCCAACGTTCCCTGATACCGAACTGACCTAAAAATGAAGACGACAAAGTCAAGAGAGCAGCCATCTCCTCTTCTGAACCAAGACCACGAGGAAAGAAGAATCGTCCATACGGCTGACCAAAGGATTGAGGAAACCCTTAAGAAGAAGGATTTGATGCACATCTGATTGCTTTAGAACCTCAAGTGGTGAGATTATCACAGAATGGTTCAGCCAATCCTTCAGACTAATCTCTTCCGCCGGTTGGACCATCAGCTCAATCTCTTTGCATTCTAGCGAAACCTTTAGGTGCTCACATCTGCCCAATGCCTCCCCACAATAGAAACAGGACAAAATATGATCTCAACGCAGCTTGTTTTTCAGTTGGGACCAGGCTTGGGCTGGCTTTAAGCCCGTGAACAAACCTAGTTCCATAGCACAGTGCTGGTCCCGTCTTGGGAAGGTTGTTATTTTGTTTGAATACTCTGATGGTCTGTTCGTTGGGTGAAAGGCTGAAACCCAGGGGCAAATGGATTGAGCCCAGAAACTAAAGCCCAAGAAACTATCAATGCGAAGTTCCTTTTGTTAGAGATTCCAGAGTATTCCGATTAAGGCCATTCGTTTACCCAAATTTGGACCTAGGCCTACCTCAGTCTGTCATAAACAAACGGTTTTAAAACATATGAAATAATAGCCTCCAGGACTAGGCTTGAACAAATTTTGAGCCTGTTAAGACAATGGGCAGGCTTGGTATAATTGAATATGCCAATGAAAGCCCAACATGCTTTTTGGCCCAATTTAACATATGTGTATTATTCTCACCTGATCAAATTTATTTTTAATTACTTTGAAGTTTTTTAAAGAAATTATCATTTAGACCAAAATAGATTTGTGAACTATAGCTATATTGAATTTTAGTTCAAAGCTTAATTTCTAACGACTTGATTTATAGGTTAAAGTCATCAAGTGTCATTGTATTGGTGATTTTCATTCTGTTAAAAAAAAATAAAGCAAGATGCAATAATGCACAAACAATTATATTAAAACATAAAAGATTTACATGATTTTATAGTGTGTCCACGTTCATGGTGAGATAGGAGAGGAGACACTTCACTATCTTTGAGTACAGAGTTGCAATATTCTCTTCCTCTTCTCTTTATCAATACATGTGAATCTGCAAAACCCAAAAAATCTTTAAAAGATGCAAAATATAAGATAAAATCAAGTACAAAATTATAAAAATACCCTTGTAATATGCCTTGGACTACCACTTAATAAATGGCACCATACAACAAAATTATAACTAGATTAGTTACCTAAATAATATTGAAAACTTATAATCTATGCTGTACGAAAAATAGAAACCTATTATAAAATATTACACTTACAAGTGAGACTCACGAAAGTAAGAAAATCTTTAATGAGTATATCAAACTGTATAAACCTTTTGTATTTACTAAGAAAAGATGACCTGAGGCACACTTTGTATCATCCTTATATTTAGAAAATCTACATTAAATAACTCAAAATTTCATTTTTTTATGCTTAAAAAAAATAAATTTAATTATTTTCTTCATTGTGGAAACCCATTGTGATTTGTTTGTACTACTTTATAGGATTACTCTATTTGAAATTATCAGTTAATTATTAGCCATTGTGGGGTTTGAATACCTATGGGTCAAAGAAATATTATTCTTAGTAAAATTTTACAATGAGAGCTTGGTGAGATTGTTTTTATTCTATATCTTTTACAGTTAATATTTAGGACTTTCCACATTCATTTCAATCTATGAGTTGGATATTTACCATATCTCAATTTCCTTAAGACCCAAAAGAAAATACATATTATGTTCATATTTAGGATTTAAAGATGATTTTAAGAAGAATATTTTCGATTGGCTTAGCCTAAATTTATACATTGATTTTTGTTCTAATTAAGTCATTCTCATTTATCTAATCTTTCTTTTTGGCCTAAGCAAGTACTCCTTCTATCTAAATTTAGTTGTCTCATATGTATTTTGGAACTGTCCCAAATTAGTTGTCTCATATGTTGAGAGCACTTCTTTAAAAAATTCAAAATTTTAAAATAAGACAACTAAAATAGGACAGAAAAGTATATCACTATTTTTCGGAATCAAGTCTCTGAAAAAGGAAAAGCATTAGATTTTGATTGGGAATCTCTTTCTTTTTTTTAAGATTCTACAACAAGTCTCTCTTTGCCTTTTCCATAGAGAAAAAGAAGTACCAAAATATTCTTCCTATTTAGCTTCTATTAATATTATATTTGAAGTACATCAACTATATATATCAGTCAGTATTAAATTTAATATGTACATTGGAAAGCCTAATATTTCTGTCGATATGCCTAAAATTCTAAGTTTGTAAGGCAGATTTGGCCGAACGGAGATAATGATATTAACTAAAAGTTAATTCTAATATTTAATTGGAGCCCTAAGACCATAATAAAAGCCAGAATGTGGGTTTATTTTATTGAATATTCTTGCCTTATTTATCAAGGCAGAATTTATGTTCTTTTTTATTTTGCTCCAATGCAAAGCAAAGCATGAAATGGAGTTACAATCAAGTTATCCCTTTTTTCTTTTTTCACATATATATAGGCTTTGAAGGTGGTCATGTTGTAGTAGTGGGTATTGTTGCTCCAACAACTACAAGTATGTTACTCTATTTTTACCACTTTAGATGTCTTTAATGCAATGATTATTTTTAGAAATTTTCTATTGCTTCTACTAATTAGTATTTCATCTCTACTTACAAAACTATTTAAATTCTTTGGTGTTATTTTGGCTTGAGATGTTTTGTGCTTTCTAGTTTGACTATTATATTTCCATCATCACATAAGTGAAGAAATTGAATTTTGTTGTGATTGAGAATAAAATCTAGAAAAATTAACAATTAAAAGAAGAAAAATCGCAAATGCTCTATTGACAGAAGCCACCATTTCTACTATTTCGTAGTTAGGAATGCAGAAAAATGCTTTCATAAAAAAGAAAATAAATCATATGGAGATTGATTGGTTATTATCTATTCATTTTATGTTATGATTCATTGATGACGTTGTCAAATATTTCAAAGGGGATACCCCACTGGGTATCCCACAGCTTCGCACATGTAAATTCAAAAAAAAAAAGGGTGCCCATCCTAACACAGACATTATCTTTTAGGAGGCACGGGTTTTTCAGATTTTCAATTTTGCCCCCGCAGAAATCGGTTCACTTTCTAGTGAATCGGTTCACTTGTCCGGTGCACCGATGGGTGAACCGATTCACTTGGAAATTGAAAGAGTCCAGTTCGGTGCACCGACCAGTGTACTGATGAGTGAACCGAAAAGTGAACCAATTCACAGGAAAGTGAACCGATTTCTGTGGATAGATGGGGGGCAAAATGGGAAGTTCACTAAAACCTGTACCTCCTAAAAGATAATGTCAGTGTTAAGATGAGCACCCAAAAAAAAAAAAAAAAATATATATATATATATATATATATATATAGGGGTAGAGCCATGAGATGTTTTTACAAATTAGTCGTTTATTGGTTTAGTCTGATTTAGAAATAGATTTTTTTATATTGCTATTTGATCATTTTAACCTTTTGATCTTGATCTTTAAAAATTATAGTACGAATAAGCCATTGATTTTATATGGCTCATTTGTTGAGGTGCGACATTTCGATATGCATGAAATTAAATCTTAAATCTTAACAACAAGGTTATTATGATTAGCACATTGTATCTACTGTTTAACGCATGAATGCAGTTGTGAACACCTACTTATGGGTATTATGATATATCTTACCATGCAAGACTGTTTATGAAAGAACTAGAAATGAGGCTATCTTCTGTATCACTGCTTTGAAATCAATGTTCTTTTCTCCGCACATACACTATTATATTGGTATATACATATTTAATATAGAAACAAAGAAAATTCATTTAAACATAAACTAAAAAAATGATAAAAGGTATTTTATAATTAGATTTGATGAATTGTGAAGATTTAATACACCTTTATCATATTATGGAATAAAAATAGGAGAAACTCATGAAAATATGACCTTTTATCACAAATATTTTTAAGATATCTAAACCTAGAAAAATGTTAAAAATGAAAAAAATAAAAAGGGTAATTTAAGATTTACTTTGGTTAGTGTAAAAGATCTGGCCAATTCTTAGTATTAAGAAAATAAGAAAAATAATACAATAAACAACCAAAACATAGGAAATGTTACTTTTAAGATTAGATTGGTGAGGAAAAAGGATTAAGTCCACCCATATCATATTGTTATTTAATAATAGGAGAAAGTCATACTAAAAAATTTTAAAACTAAAATAAGAGATTTTATGATTAAATTTGTCCACTTATTTCACATTATTATTTAAATATAGGTTTAGGAGGGCTTTTTTCGACTGATTTGGCCTTGATTTATGCATTGGTTCTTGTTCGAATTAAATACTCTCTATTATTTTATCTTTCTTTTTGGCCTAAGGAAGTATCTCACTTTTTGTCTAATCAAGTAAGTCTCTGCAAAAGGAAAAGCATTTGATTATAGCTGATTTTTTCACCATGTAAACTTCTACAACATGTCTCTCTTTTGCCTTACACATGAAGAAAAATAAGTAGCAAAACATTCTTTCTTTTTAGCTTACTAAATTTGAAGTATATCAAGTATAGATCTGTTATATTGTTTGAATAGTTGGATATCTCCAATTCATGCTAGAGCTCGGGATTTTGAATTCTTGTGAATGGCTAATTCGATATATAGTGCCGGTGGGTACTGTCATGTATCCAAGATTTTACCAAAGTTCAACACAAAGTGGGAGCGGGTGGATTTCCTCGTATCAAAAAAAGAAAAAAAAAATATAGATCAGTTACTGTTATATATTATATGTATATTAGAAAGACGAATATTTCAATCAATATTCCTAAAATTGTATTTAAAACAAAAAATCAGATTTAATGGGAACCTTAAGACCATGATAAATTGTATCTTGTAGCCCTCTTTATCAAGGGAGAATTTATGTTATATTTTCTTCTTCCTCCAATGCATGCAAGGCATCAAATGGAGTTATAATCAGGCTTTTGCTTTTTTCCTTTTTCAGATATATAAGCTTGGAAAGTACTCAGTTCGTAGAAGTGGGTATTGTTGCTCGACACTATTGGTTTGTTTCTCTTCTTTTATCACTTTGAATCTCTTTAATGCATTGATTCTTTTTAGAAATTTTATATTCCTCTTATGCATAAAAAGTTCATCTTTATTTATAAAATTATTTAATTTCTTTTCTGCTATTTTTGGCTGGAGACTAGAGCTTACAAAGTTTGTCTTTTTTATTATTATATTTCCATCACTTTATAAGTAAAGAAGTTGAATTTTGCTGTGATTGAGACAATTAATAGAAGGGAAATTGCAAATCTTCTTATGACAGAAGCCACCATTTATACAATTTGGTGGTTAGAAATGTTGATTATTGATTTATACAAAACAAATTATTCACAGATTTCTTATTTATCTATTTATTTATGTTATGACTAATTGATGACATAGTCAAATATTCCAAAGGATTAGGTCGATCTTTCTAAGAGTTTGTTGTTTATTGGATTAGTCTGATATAGAAAATATATACTTTTTGATACTTTTTATAATTATGAGTAGCTAAATTTGGACCATCGATTCTCTATAGACAAGTTTAGAAGTTTAAAATTCAGAATTTTTTTATTTGAATATGTTTTCTAGAGAGTTGAAAATTTTAGAACTGTCGGTAATTGAATCTAAGATTAATTTCAAATTGAAACTCAAAATTTTGAGAAAATCCTAAATTTAAAATCCACCTTGAATTCATTTATAAAATCCTCAAATCTCACACAAAATAATTTGATCCAATAGAATTTCACTGCAAGGAAGAAAATTGAAACTCAAATTGGCCATGCCTATGAAAATTCTCTGAATAGAGAAATTAGCAAAGGCCTAATGCTCATTAAGTGTTAATTTGAAACCAAAATTTAAACAACTAGTGTATGACTATAATATGCTTCTATAAATGCAAAAAGTAAGGAAAAAAAAGCTTCATATGTTCTAAACTTGACAATAATGATGGAGAATGCAAGGGAATGTCAATGTTAATTTCAATATGTTCTACGGAAGATTTTTTTAATAATATGAGTATTCCTATCTCATATTAAAAGTGAGACTAATTCCACTGATACACAAGAATTATGCATAAGTTACAAAAATATTTTACAATAGCAATACACCTTTGTAATTGTACATGTGAAAATTGTTGATTGGTGACATCATAAGTTGTCGAGTGCGGTAAAATTAGATGATCTAGTTTCAATGCTTATTTGAAGTTCACTTACACGCCTCTCCGTGGCGCAACTTATGACTTGCAATGCCAAAGCTATGGGTCTTCCTCTCTCTAGCTTACCACTCACTCCCATTACTTCCACACCAATTTAGATCCTTCAAGTGGAAGTCCCAAATCAAAGGAGTCGGACAATGCTTGTCAATGTGCCTCATTTGCTTGGTGCTTCTCTATTTGTAGGCAAAGTTGAATCAATTGATAGTGATTGATGTTGTAGTACAAACGAGAGTCCCACATTGATTGTGAGACGGGAAAATTAAGGACTTATATAGGATTGGGTCACTTTACCTAACAGACTAGTCATTTTAGCTGGAAAACCAGTCCCAACAATTGCATGATGACATTGGGGGTACATTGGTCGGTGTGAAGATTAAATGGAGGCAATTTGGGCGCAATCCTTCCTTGGCTTGATGTGTTTAAGTGGTGGTCAACAACGTTAACTTGAGCGTGACAATTAGCATGGGAAAAATACATTAGGTTTCATGTTCACATTCGCGGGTATGTGTCTGAATTGCTTCTCAAGAAGAAAGATATTTCTCTTTTTCTATTGAACCTTAAGTCCTCGATGATTCTTTCTAAAGGGAGGAGAATAGGGAGGTCTCTTGGGAGATCGAGTGTGGCTCTATAGAGAGAAATTTCCTAACTTAAAGGAGAATCCTCTATAGGATTGGTTTATAAGTATGTAGAGGGAGAAACTTTTTGCTTAGGCTTTGTTTTTAAAAGTTTTGATCTTTGCTACTATGCGTAGGTGCACAGGTTATTACTATGCGTTGATTTGTTTAGTCCAAGATGATATGCCTAAAGTTCAATTAAGTTTAGCTAAATTAAGGTTTGCACAATTCATCACTTGCCTTCAACTTTCAATCTAAATTAAAATTAAAATTGACATTTTATATCATATAATTGTTTATCAAATAAATTTTTGAGGGTTTGAGTCCCACTTTGCAAACACTTTTTGCAATTTTATACGTAAAGAAGCTTATATTGGGCTCTAATGGGCTAAATTGTCCCAATGAATGAATGTTTGGTCGATAATGTTACTATCAGATCTACGTTTGAGTTGCTTCATGACATTTGACATTGACCATTTAATAAATAAATGGATAATGTTGAGATTGTTAGCAGGTTTGATGGAGGTTTAGTGACAAGAATAATCTTTGTGAAGTTTTATTGGGAATTTTCTGGTAGGTTCTACTACGAAGAATACCTTTGCTATTATAAAAATTATAGATATTTTTTTATGAATAAAATAAGTAAAATGTCCTTGGTTTTGTGCTGAAATTTTTACTTTACTTTGTTCGCATGTGGCATTTCAAACTTGTTTAGTAATTTGTGGACTGAAGGAGATGACCAACTTTACTCAAATATACAAAGGGGTTACATTTGAAGAGAGAGAATTGGGAGAACGACACCTTTCCTTTGTCAATCAACAGGTAGACGACTATGTGAGAATGTATGATAACACAATGAAAGTTGCTTTTACTCAAGGCTGGCACGGAGTTGGGAGATCACGTATTGTAAAATACACTGTAGAAAGATTCAAGGGATCAGAAGGATACGGTAGTGACGTGATATGGATAGATTTAAGAAGGGACTCAAGTCCAAGAAAGGTGCAAATGAAAATTGCTGAGAGTTTGGGAATTTATTCTGAGGAGAGAGCAAGAGATGATGATAATGATGATGATGATGATGATGATGATGATGATGATGATGATGATGATGATGATGATGATGATGATGATGATGATGATTCCAGTTCTTCTTCTCCCGTACATAGCATAGCACTTAATATCTGTAAAAAATTACTACGGGATGATAATTTGAAATTGTTACTTGTATTAGACAACATGCAAAATGACATAGATTTGACAACCATTGGAGTTCCAATTCAGATGCCATGGGATACAACTGTTGTTTTAGTTACTTTTCCTCCGCTCAAATTGTATTTTCCATCTCTCCAATTGGATAGGAAATTAGACCTTGGTGAATTTTCAACTGACAATTTTGATATAGAGCTATTAGTTGGAGGAGCGAGAGATGTAGCTGATTCCTTACAAATGCATTACAATATCAAGCGGGAGCCGGAAACTATCCTCTGTTGCTTTTTCTACCTTTTCTTGTTTCTAGAGGTGCAAGGCTGTGTGAAAGAGGAAGAGCTGTGGAAGTTTTACATGGGAGAGGGGTTAGTACCCTCCCGAATGGCAACATCTGATGTGAACAGTATCATTGAAGCATCAACAGTGATCAAAATTGTTGTTGAGGAGATGATTTTTCATTCAATATTTGAAAGAGAGGACGCATCTAATGATGTGTTGATAGCAAGTGAATTGTGGAAGTTAATTAAGAACAAAAACACTATCTTATATTGTCGAGATGTGCTATCTATTCATAAATCAGGAGACCACAATGACAAAGCCAATTGGATTTCATTAGCCAAGAAAGACATTAGAACACGTTCGATGCTTTCGCAACAGTTGTCTGAATCTTTCGTGAAGAAGTATTCCAACCTCACAACATTGCTTCTCTGTGATAATCCGCAGCTAGAGGACATCCCTGATGATTTTTTTGAGAACATGAGAAGCCTCAGAGTTCTTGACCTTTCTACCACAGCTATCTCGTCCCTGCCCTCTTCTCTGTCTCAACTAAGAAACTGCCTCAAGTTCTTGAAGTTGCGCAATTGTTCGTCTTTGCAAACTATTCCTCCTTCCATGAAGCACTTGGAATCACTTCAACTGCTAGACCTTTACAACACTCCTTTGTCCAACACCATACCTGATGATTCCTTTGAAGGAATGTACAACCTTCAACTGCTCGACCTTTCTTATGCCAAGATAGTTTCACTGCCTACTTCAATCTCCAACTGCAACAGGCTTGAGCTGCTCTTTCTTAGAGGTTGTCGATTGAAATCTCTGTTTCTCATCCCAAATGCCAATATAAAAAAGATTTTATTAGCCGATTGCACGGGACTAGATGGCATGATTGTGCCTCACTTGCAACAGCTTTCGGCACTTGAGGAGCTTGATATCTCGGGATGCACAGCTCTAAAAGGCAATTCTTTTGATGGGCAAATGCCGAAGCTTAGGGTACTCAATCTAAGCAAGACACGGTTTGCTTCAGTGTCTCTAAAAGGTTGTTGGAACTTGGAGACTGTTCACTTACAACATCTTACTAAACTCGAGTTCCTCGATCTCTCTGGCACTAAGATCAGAGAGTTCCCTAGTGAGATCAGCCAGCTGACCCGTCTAAAACGTTTGGATCTAGTGGGTACTCGGAAACTCAAGATATTCCACTGGAATGAGGTAGAAAAGCTGCCAAAACTCAAAGTGCTCAACTGGGACCAATGCGGCTTTTACAACAAGTCGATTGGAGATGGAAGTCGAGCTTTTATATCAGTGAGCAGTGTCAAACTATTCCAAGGACTAAGTAATTCCTCTCCATTGTGGTCTAATTGCTTAGAAACATCTGAAATCTCCATTGCACCTTGTGGCAAGCAACTACAACGACGCAGTAGGAAAGATACTGCCTATTCTACAAAGGACATCACACAATCTGTGTATGGACATCTATATTGCACAATCAAAGGGAGACCAGTCAATTATAGTCGGTCTTTGGAAATAGAAGGCTTCAAATCATTAAACAATTTGGACACTTCTCTCATCAACATGATAGCTAGGAGGGTGCAGTTCTTGTCGATGCGTGACTGTTTGCTAAATGATGATGTCAGTTACGTCTTACTTCGAGATACAGGAGAATTGAAAGAATTTTGGATCGAGAGGTGCCGAAACATGAGAAACATATTTAGTGAAATTTCGAATCTAGGCACTCTGTGGGTTTCCCAATTCTCAGATCAGGAATTCATATCTCGCTACGACTATTTATCCTTTGATTCATTGCGGCACTTGTACTTGGGATCTTGTCATAAAATCAATTATATTTTTCATCGGATTTCACTTCCAAATCTAGAAACGCTACAAGTTCATTCCTGTGCTACACTTGAAGAAATTTTTTCGCACAGTTTCTCTTATAATTCTCTACAACGGCTACACACTATTCAGTTATGGGACCTTCCATTACTCAAAAGGATATGCAACATCTACTTGCCGACATTAAAGAAGCTCAGAGTCCGAGGGTGCGCGACACTGCAAAAGCTCCCTCTCTTTTCTCCTCTTCCACTCACTGAGTCCAATCTTTCTTCCGTCGAAATCGAAGGTGAGTCCGACTGGTGTGACAATTTGGAATGGATGTCGGACAATTTGGAATGGATGGAAGGCATAGAGAAAGTCCATACTGACCTCAGGCATCCCATCATTTTCAAAAGGTATCATCATCCTTTCACCCGCAAGACTGATCTAGTTTTCGAGCACCAAATGTAAGGTAAATTCTACTCTTTCTATATTCTTTCTTATATTTTATGTTTTCAGTTGTCGACATTAAGATTCTGTGTGCTTTTGGTGTTTACATGTAATTGGTGGGTTTTTTATGTAAGAATTCTCATTTATCAATAAAAACAAGTGTATCGTGTGACCCATTTAATAATTCTGTCCAAATGCAAATGGATTGGTTTCATACTGAGTAACTTCACATTATCCATTACATACGAATATTGAATGAGTGAGACTTTCTCGGATGCCAATTCACAAACTTGATTTCATAATTTTGTTAAAAAATATTTAAATGTAAAAAGAAAAAATTCCATGCAACCTAAAATCTAATGTTTATTACCATGCAAAGGCAGATTTCATGATTTTCAACGATTCAAACTGTTGGAAAATTACTTATAATTTTCCCATTTACAAGCATTAAAGAAATACTGAATACATATTATAATGTAAAAACATTAAATCATAAAATCATGAGGCCAATCGGAAGTGGAGTAATTAAACCCGGTTGATAACATGTTAGAAAATAAGAAAGACAATAAAACTAAAATATTCTTTCTCCATGTTTATTCCACTTAATGAGATCCAAATTTATAAAGTTCAACAAAAAAGTTACTCATAATAATAACTTTTTAATTGAGAGATATGCATAATCTCTCACAATATCATCATAATTTATAATAATTTAAATTATATCAAAAGACTCAATCATAATCTAAATTAACATATATTAACACAAATAAATTGAATTTGCCGTTTTCAAAAGTCTTATTGGCAAATTCTGCAAAAATCAGCCATGGTCGTTGCCTCCAAAGGTTTCATTAAAGGTACAAACTGGTCCTAATGACTGTTCTCAATCTCCAGTCCTAAAGGGCCACAAGGTTTCAGTTTAGAAATGAAATTGCCAATGACGACTACGTCCATCGAGTTTTTCTTGACATTAAATTTTATGATTAAAAAATAATAATTCTCAACCAATAAATCAATTAAAATAAAAACTATGACAGGCAAATTCAATTAATTCATTTAAACTCAAAGGATCTTTCTAAATGGTCCATCTAACTTCAAATGAATTATTTGATGTGATATTTAAATAAGTTTACTCAAAATTAAGTTATCAATTCAAACCCACATTGACCCATTTAGGGGTTTCATCAAATTCAAATAAATTTGTCTCATGAATTACTTAAATTTATTTGACCAATCAACTAGTCCATTTAAACTCAAATGAATTATTTAAATGGTTCACTCAAATATAAATAAAATTGTCTATTCAAATTCAAAGTGACCTACTGAGATGGGTCATCCAAATATAAATGAGCTATCCAAAATCGAAATGGATCAATCAATGATTATTTACCAAATCGAAATGTATGAATCAAAAGGTTCTTTTTAAATTTAAACAACTTATCTAGTTGTAAGTGTATTCATTTAGTGGTTCATTCAAATTAAACTAAATAATTTAACAGCCCATTCAAGTCAAGTTTGATTCATCGAAATTCATATATTTATCATTTAACGAAACATTCAAATAATTTAAAATGAGTTCAGATTTCTAAATTTATGTTTAATTGGTCCATATTTATACTTAATTCAATGGGTATAAACATGCCCTATTTAATTGAAAACGTCACAATTGTAAATACCCATTTAATTTTTCTCATTTTTTAACCAAAATCTACCTTTTAATTGGTTCATATCTTATGTGGACCCAATAAACATTCCAATTAATTTGAGGAGAAATCGCCCTCCAATTTGATGACAATTCGTAGACATTGGATCCTTCCACTGAGAATTGAATTTCTCAAAATGAATACAGTTTTGGGCCCCATTTCTGTTGAAAATATTATTGTTGGACTTGCCGAAATATGTGTCCAACTAGGCCAAGGTTTGAGTAAGTTTTCGTTTTCTCCTTTCCTTTTGTTGTGAGATAGGGAGAGAAGAGAGAAAAATTATCTGTTTTGAACTAATTTATAATAGATTGGTGAAAATTTTCAATTGCTACTGTTAAGAGTTTTTACATCTTAAATTCAGCCCATGTCGACTTAGAAGAGATAATTTATCGAGTTGAGAGAGGGTATAGATGTAATTTTAGATTGTGCTTATGAAATTATTAAGAATGTCTGGAGTCAATATTTTTTGTTTTTAAATAATCGATGAGGTCAAAGAGTCACTTCCCGTAAAATTACCCAATGTTTGTAGCAATGTTTGTTGGTAGCAGAGTATGAAAGCTTGCAAATACTTTTAAGATTAGTTGAGTTCTTTAAAAGGCCTGGATACCTTTCATATCTCTTAATTTTTAAAGATAAAAATCTAGCCTATAGATAAATTTTTTTGTCTATTACTCCCTCCGTCCCGTTTTAGTTGTCTCATTTGAAATATTTATATATTTTAAAGAACTCTCTATATAAGGCTAACACTATATGTGATCTCATCTATTTTCAACACACTTTATACTACTCCAATATAAATAAGACAAATATTTTGGAACAATTCCAAAATCCATATAAGACAACTAATTTGGGACAGAGGGAGTATAATAAATTCATTGTAAGAAAAGTTGTGGAGGTTTTACTTGGGAGAGGGGTTAGTACCCTCTCTAATGGGAACAACTGACGTAAAAGAGATGGATGTGAACAATATCTTTAAAGCGTCGAGTCATCAAAATTCTTGTTAAGGAGATGATTTTTCATTCAATATTTGAAAGAGATGTTGCATCTAATGACGTATTATTAGCAAGTCAGTTATGGGAGGTAATTAAGAACAGTATCTTTGATTGCAGAGCTGCGTTTGTAACAACCCGTCCTGCCACGAGCGTATTATCTCGGAAAAAGTCTCTCCAAAACAATATGAATACAGAAAAACACAGTAATTTTTTTTTTGATGAGACATGACCATTCCAACTTCCAACGTCAACATAAAACGAAAATATGAATCATCCCAACAGAATGAACATATAGTAAAATTTTAAAACCATCACTCAACCATAACATCCCATGCATAGTTGTTGCAATCAACCGAAAACCCACATACAATAATAAACCAATGAAACACAAATATGGTTTTTTTCTCTCAAACTAGAATAAAGACAAAATAAATCTATGATTACTGTTTTGCTCCCAGGGCTTGCTCGAGGGGCCCGCCTGACCCCTCCATGATAGAAGTGCTTGAAAGGTAAGGGTGTGAGCTAAACAAGCCCCAGTGAAGGTAAAAGCCAAATATCACATACAATCATAGCAATCATATCCGACATATATACATTAACATCATTACCATGAAGATGTCTATCCATGATCACCCAACTACCACCTCAAAAGAAATAGATGTCCACATGCCACACCAAATCTCCCGTCAAAAACTCCAAACATGCCCTCATACATATTATTATATGGTCATGCAGACCAAATACAACTACACGGTGTTCTATTTACCCTGCCAACTCCTAGGCAACCTCATGGGCTCCCACCCGTTTGGCAGTCGGGGACGACAACCACCAAGGCTCAACCATACAGCTATGCCGAGTAGTCCAAAATCATACAGGACCTCCCTCTACACGGGCCATGCCAGGAAACCATTGGTTCAATTGTACAGCCGTGCTGAGGAGTCCGAAATCATACCGGATCTCCCTCTACTCAAGCCACGCCAGGGAACCATCTCCACCATCTCCTATATAACTAATGTATAAATAAACCACAACACTACAGCTCCAAAGTCCCATAAATAAAACACAGGGGACCACCACTCTACTCCCAACATACACGCACCAATCATCCTCCTTAACGGTAACCAACCGTTGGTAAACAATCTCCCCATGCATATCATTCACACCATGAATAATTGAAAGGTCCCTTGCATGAGAAATAAATTTGTTCTAACATAAATGATACTACAAATTGCCATGAAAACCAGAAACATATAACATGTTCATGTGAGGCATATTCTCCCCATTTCAACAATATAGCATACACATGCTACAAAATAAACATCAATCATGCTTTTAATCAACTCCAATCGTCATATTTAAAAGTCACTCAAACTTCCGTTATCAACAATAACATATAGTTGACATGAGTGCAACCGGATAGACCCCTTTCCATATAACATCTCGATGGTTCTCTTACCGAGTGGCCTAATACACAAAGAGGTCTCATTCGGGTCACCATATGTCCAACGTTACAAGAATATTATGCAGAGATGCATGCTCAAAATATGTGATAGTCCCCTCACCTAAATGTGTTGGTGAAATCTGTGTATGAATCGAGTCTAGTTGAATTGAAGCAAAATTTCCACTAGCTGCAAATACTTAATTTTTGAAATAAGAAGGTCCAAAATGTCTAGAAGTTGCTTTGATTTCCTTTAAAACTGTTACTTGGGTCCAAAGACATGAGAAATTTCTCTTTTTATTTATAATGATTGAAATATTTGAATGGCCAATTTAAAACTTACAATGAATTTAATAAAAGAAAAAAATGGAATCAAGTAAGAAGTTTCAGTAGATAATTTTAAATAAATTTCGAAATTGGAATACATGAGAAGCTTATATTTTGAAAAAAAAATAATAATGATTACAAACTTAAATCATGAAATATATTAATCATGGATTCGTAAAGGCTCAAATACCCTTCAGAATCCTTCTAATGTTTAAAGTGCATAAATAAATTAGTTTAAACAGTTCGGTGAGTAAACAAACCTCAAACAACCTCAAACACTTTAAGTCGACTAAGCAAAAATAACATAATGAAATTTTCATGTTTACTTCATGAAATAATTTTAAAATGGAATAACAAAGAATAAAGAAAATCATTTTCAAAAAAATAAACTCACTTCATTAAATAATTTTGTTAGTACCCCAGGTTGCCGAGTAACCTATTTGTCAATTCCATGACTTAGGTGAAGCATTGTCTCGGAAGTTTAAGCAATGATAAAGACTCAAGTGATGAAGATTGAATAAATAACTCAAGTATTGGAGGATCAAGTGCTGATTCATCGTCAATATGTATAGCAACCACAAAGGTAATTTGGCCATAGATGACTTTAGGGGGAACCCAACACCTTATGATGACCTTGCCTAAGCTTAGTTGAATATGATGGTAATGGACATAAACAAGCCTAGAGGTTGCTTTACAGTGAATTGGATCCCAACTTGGAAATATGTATTTGGTTTCACTGTCAGCAGGACCAGTCTTTCTCACCGACCCCTCGATGGAGACAGGATCGACCCATCGGGGTCATAGACTGGTCGACCAGATTGACAGAGGTTCTGGATCATAGAACTGTCATTGTGGGTATGCCTCTGATTGAGAGTCTCGTATGCACTAATCCCTCGGTGATGAGCTTATCAATCCATAGTGGTCATCGAATCCTCGATCTGAACAAGTTAAGTTCTGGGTCTTAGAACTCAAAGGGGTGCTCTCGGCAACACAGACCCGTCGGTAGACAAACCGGTCGAGAGTACCAGGGCCGACCCCTCAGTGGGGACAACAAGTCGTTCTGGGCAGGACCGGGACTTGAAACTCTGTCTGCAAAGTGTTGTCTCAGACCGAGACTCTTGTATGGATCAATGATCCGATAATCTGGACGTTTGGGTGACAATGGATAGAAATACAGAGGAATGAAATGAGAATAAAAAAGAGATGCAGGATTTGGGAAGATGAATCTTGCTCTTTTTGGTCTTTTCTTCTATTGTCTCAAAGGATTGTACAATCACGAGTCTTGGCGTGCATCCATAGGTTGGAGACTGCCAAAAAACAAAGAGAAAAAGGGATAAAAGTGGGCAGAAACTGCCCAGGACCGTCGAAAACTGCTCTAACCGTTGACAGTTTTCACTTACCAATCGACTGGTACATCGTCTAGTACTACTCACGAACTGTATTAGATGATGTACCAGTCGACTGGTACATCGATTGGTACTATCAGAAAAATAGTCTGTTATTACAGACAGGTGATAGATGATGTACCAATCGACTCGTACATTGACTGGTACTATTCATAGCCTAGGTAGATGATGTACCAGTCGACTTGTACATCGACTAGTACTATTCACAACCTATGTAGATGATGTACCAGTCGACTTATCGACTGGTACCCTTAAAGACTTATTTTCTTCATTGTTTTAAGTCATTAAACAAGAATATAACAAGAGAAAACAAGGCAATGCATGAAAATACAATAATGGAAGATCCTCCTAAATTATGGCTCCCCTTGTTTAGGAGATTTAGGTCCCACTAAATCTTCAAAACTCCAAATGAGGGAACTCTTTAACTTCCTTTTCCCGACTGTGCCACCGTGACTGGCTTGGCAGTTGACCCTTCTTACCGATCCGGTAAAAATCAAACGTCCCTCGCCTAGTCTCTATAACCTTCTTCTCCAATATGCAATCTTAAGACGATGGATCCTCCCGCTCTACCCACAAATCATCAACGGATGGTAGCTGCGTCTCTTTGTCTGAATCTTCATCAAGCATAGATGGTTCAAACAGTTTCAAGTTCTCGGCATTAATGACAGAGTACATCTGCATATATGGTGATAGATCCAACTTGAATGCATTGTCTCCAATCTTCTTGATGGTTCTGATGGGTTTCAGCTTCTTTCCTACTCCCTTCATCCGCCCTTTGCTCAGTTTCAACCAAAAAAGATCACATTCTTAGAATGTACATTCCACCCAATGTCAATCATGTCAGTCCTTCTATCTCTGTTGTGAACGCTACAACTGTGCTTCTACTTCTCTGTGCACCTTAGCTATCTTATCAAGAAATCTTTCAGCTCTAGCTCTGTCCTCCTCTTCGCTTCCTTCCAACTGATAGTCCCCAAAGCTGAAAGCCAAATCAAAAGGGCTTTGAGGCAAGTAACCCAAACAGACTTCAAAAGATGACTTCTGTGTCGAGCTATGAATAACACGATTGAAGGCAAACTGCAAATAGGAGAGACTAGTATCCCAAGTCTTAGGATGCTTGGAATTGTATCCTCGAAGGAGGTGTACCATAGTCCTATTCACTACCTCTGTCTATCTATCTGTTTGTGGATGAAATGTCGTGCTCCTCTTCAGCCTGGTATCCATCATTCTCCAAAGTGAATTCCAAAAATGACTTAGGAATCGACTATCTCTATATGAGACAATCGAATTAGGCAACCCATAATGCTTCCACACAGGTTCAAAGAATAGCTTCGCTGTTGCCTCTCCTATCACTGTCTTTTTGCAAGGGATGTTTTCCACCATCTTGCTGAACCGATCCATAATAGCAAACGGATAATCATATCTAGACTTGGTATTCGGTAAACCTCGCAAAAAGTCCATCGAAATACTCTCCCAGGGCCTTGTAGGTATTGGTAAAGGAATATACAGTCCTACTTTCATGTTCGATGGCTTCGAAGTGTTGCAAAGAACGCAACCTCTAATCTATCTAGCCACATCTAGCAGCATTTTCGGCCAAAAGACATACTTCTGCAGATTAGGTAGTGTCTTCTCAACTCCAAATGTCCCATCACTCGGGAGGTATGAGCTTCTCTAACCCACTGTAATCTGTCTTCGCCTTTCGGTATACACAGTTGTGACCCCTTATACATCAACCCATCCTTCAGTTCAAACTCCATAGTCTGACCTTCCTGTAGCTTCACAAACACTGTCTTGAAGTCTTCATCAGTGTCATACCCTTGTGCATACTCAGTAACGGCCATAGGCTGGATTTGCATTGCCACCATGAGAGTGGAGCTCCACTGTGTAGGTGGTCTAGACAACATATCACCCAACTTATTCGTGGCTCCTTTCTTGTATTTAATCACCAAATTAAACTGTTGCAAATATGACATCCGCTTCATATGACGAGCTTGCTGCAACTGTGACTGAGTTTGTAAAAGCTGAAGGGGTTTATGGTCGGTGTGGATTATGACATGTTCCCCAACAGATACACACGTCAATGCTTCACTGCCTTGTGTAAAGCATACATCTCTTTGTCATAAGTGGGGTAATTCATCACCGGTCCACTGAACATCTCAGAATGATAAGCCACAGGCTTCCCATTCTGCAACAATACAACTCCCATGGCATATGTAGATGCATCCACCTCAACCTTAAAAGGGCGATGCAAATTTGGCAATGCCAACACCGGGGCTTCAGAAATCTTCCACTTTAATAACTGAAATGTATCATCCTACTTGTTCTTCCACTCAAACTTCTGATTGGCCTTTGTCAATGAATGTAAAGGCGTTGCAATCTATGAAAAGTGATGAATGAACTTCCGTAGATACTGACAAGCTCCCATGCAGCTCATCACTTCAGTTACCGATCGAGGTGCAGGCCACTTAGTAATAACCTCAATCTTTGAAGGGTCTACTTTCAACTCCCCTGATCCAACTACAAAACCCAGGTACACCAATGATTGCTTCCCAAATTCACACTTCTTTCCATTCAGCTGGAGTTGATTCTTCCTCAACACCCCAAACACCTTACCCAAATGAATAATATGCTCCTCCCATGACTTGCTATAAATTAAAATGTCATCCAGTATAATATGCTCTTCCCATAATTTGCTATAAATTAAAATGTCATCCAGAAAAACTATAACGAAATCTTCAATGATCATTAATCGCATGAAGGTTTCTAGTGCGTTGCACAATCCAAAGGCAAAACCAGCCATTCAAATAGCCCTTGCCTTATCTTGAATGCAGTCTTCCAGGTGTCATCCTCACGAACCCGAACTTGGTGATAACTTAACTTCAGGTCCAACTTAGTGAAAAAGTGGGCTCCTTGTAGTTGATCCAACAGGTCATCAATCCTCGATAATGGATACCAATTCTTGATCGTAATCTTGTTCAATGCTTGTAATCAATATACATTCTCCATCCGCCGTCTTTCTTATGCACCAACAACACTGGAGATCCACAAGGTGAACAACTCTGTTTGATGACTCTTCACTCCAATAACCCTTGGATTTGCTGTCGGATCTCATCATTCTCTGTGATGGAGGTAGGATACATACCCAAGTTAGGTAGGGAAGCATCTCCTACTAACTGTATATCATGTTCCACAGGTCTTCGTGGTAGTAGACATTCTACCTCTTCGAATAGCTCCTTGAAAGTCAGCTTGACTTTTTCAACTTTAGATTCTTGCTTGGGGGTGAATAATACTATAGAGAGTGCCACTTTAGCTGGTGGTTGTTCCTGTGGTCTGATCATCAACAGGACAAACTTCCCACAATCATTCACCATCCTCTTGGCCTGTGTAGCTGTGACCAAAGTGGTGGTGGTTTGTGGTTTACTGGCATTGAAATGAAATTATTTTCCGTCCTTCACAAACCGATACTTGCGCTGTCGCCTGTAATGAGTAGCATCTTGGTCCCATAAATATGGACTACCCAAAATGAGCTGACACACGTTCAATGGAACCACCTCACATGTCACCTCATCAATGTACTTTTCTGTGAAAGCAAATTTAAATGTGCATTGCTTTGTGATCTTCATCTCCACATCTTACTTTATCCACCCCATTGGATAGGGTTTTGGATGTGCTGTCGTCACCAAACCCATCCTCTGTATCAAACATTCTGAAATGAGATTCTTCTGGCTTCCAGGGTCAACTATTTTTTCAATCACACTTTGTTTCGCTTGAATCTTCAAGTGAAAAAGCTCTTCTCTTAACTCAGAGTTCTTGGAAGTCTTTACAGGTTTTGCAATGAGTGAGAGTTTACTATCAGCTATCTTTAGCTCTTGAATCTCTTCCACTTAACGGACATTCAACACTTCCTTCCTGTCCTTCTTCGGGAGTTGCTTAGGATATAGTTTCCAGCACTTATCCTTTGTATGACCAACTCCTTTGCAGTGGTCACAAATAGGACATTTTGTATTACTCAGCTTCTTCGACTGACTAGACTCACCCTTGCTGTTACCACCCATACCAGATCTTCCCTTGAAATTCGGCCTGACTTCAACCCTATCAGATTTCTTGTTCTTTGCCTCTATGGCGATGGCCTTCACTTTAGCTTCATCGATGGGGCTAACTTTGAAAATTTTTAGCTCCTTCTGAATGTATTCAGCTAAACCACCCACATACTTCATAAAAACTTCAAAATCTTCGACAGAGATAACCAGTACAATAGTTTGAGTGTGAAACTCAGTGGTGTACTCTTGAACCAATTGGCCAAATCGTTGTTTCAAGTACTGCCACCTAATCCACCGGTCTTCCTCATGTCCAATTGGGTAAAACTGTTTCTGGACCAACTTCTTAAACTTGCTCCAAGTTAATTCAGCTATGTTGTGGCACTTAACATAAGCGTCCCACCATGTCAGTGCATGACCTGACAGCTTCAGTCATGCCAGACTGATGTTCTGTGTACTGGTGTATACACAGAGTGTAAAGTAGTTATCCAATTGATCTATCCAATTGTCAAATTTCTCCGTATTAACATCACTATTATAATTAGGAATTTCTAATTTGAAATCTACTCTAAAAGGTTTCTTACCATCTAGGTCATCTACCATCTTGGTATGATCGACCTTTTCTTTATCTTCTTCCTCTTCATCTATCTCGTCTGTATCCGTCGGTTCATTCCTCTTCTTCTTGGACGAACCCAGAGACGTCTGTTTCAGAGAAGACTTTGAGGCGGCACCTTCCATTAGCTTGGTGACTAACGTCGTTAATGCGGTCACTTGTTCCTCCAATTTGGAGAAACGCTCCTTCATTTCATCATTCGTATCCATATCCATCTTTCTCAGGATTTTCCTTCTTTCTGAACAAAGAGGCTCTGAGATTTCTTCCCCGAACTTCTAGTATTGATCACGTATCAAGATCATATATCCTAGACTTCCCAAAAGAAGACGAAACCAAGCTCTGATACAAACTTGATTCGCTAATCCGGACGTTTGGGAACAATGGATAGAAATACAGCGAACTGAAATGAGAATCAAAGAGAGACGTAGGATTTGGGAAGATGAACCTTCCTCTTTTTGGTATTTTCTTCTATTTTCTCATAGGATTGTACAATCACGAGTCTTGGCGTGCATTCACAGGTTGGAAACTGCCAAAAAACAAAGAGAAAAAGGGATAAAAGTGGCCAGAAAATGCCTAGAACCGTTGAAAACTATTAGTGCCTCGGCTTAGACAACTCCCTAAGTTTATCAATTCCATGAATCGAAAAGAAACACTTGCTGGAAGCTTAAAAACCCAAGGTGAGCAAGAGTAAAGATCATGCTCCACCGAATTGAAGCTTATCGTATGGCAAGTATTATGGCCATTGATGACCTTATGTGGTACCCACACCTTAGAGAGGACTATCTCTAGGCTTAGCTGAACAAATAGTTAAATCATAAAAAGCCTAGAGAGGAAGCTTGACAGTGAATTGGAACCCAACTTGGAAATATGTATTTGGGTTTCACTTTCAGCTTGACCAGTCGTTCTCACCAACCCCTCGATGGAGACAGAATCGACCCATCGTGGTTGTTGTGTTTTAAATTTAACTCGCAAGCGCACGAATCAATTAATAGTGTAATGAATAAGTTCGAGATCGTATCCAAGGGAAATCAATAAAATATATGTGTGAAAATAAAAATGGTACCATTAAAATAATGTGATCTAAGAAAATAAGATTTAGGGATTTAACCTAAGCATAATAAATTTTCTTAAAACATGGAGTTATAATCTTAAATTAGCAAAATTCTAGATTTAGATATCCAATAATTAATTAATTATCTAACTTTAGAAGTTAACAAAATATAAGATCTTTTATCATACAAACTATTGATTTATAAATTTGATTAATATGGTGGAGTAAATTTAAATAACCTCAATCTAATTTAAAATGCAAAGTTAGGAAACAAATAAAATATTCCTAACTTAGTTCCATCATTTTAAGGAATTTTATGAATAAAAAAAAGAATAAAATAAAAACAATAATAATGAATTATTTACATAGTTTACAATGGAATTGAGACAAGTATCTAAGGCGACATGTTATCCTATTTAAAAATAAAACCATGGCCTAGACTATGAAATATTCTAAAATTATGAAATATAAATTCAAGTTCATCGTTCATTAAAATTCTAATTAGATAAATTATGACGTCTATTAAATTAGAATTTTTCAACTCAAGCCTTAGGCTTGAGCAGGATTTACACTTCTATTTTCCAAATCTAAAATAATTTGTTCTTAAAAAGAACCTTGGACTGAAAAAGTCAAGTCTCACCGATCCTAACAGGGGTTCTACTTTTCCTTGAAACATTCTAAAAATAATTGGTTCCATAACATTCACAAAAAGAATTAAAATAAACTTAAAAATCATCACCTTAGAATATTTAATAATTGGGAACACCATAAATCTAAAGAATCTACCATAAATTTCATTCAAAAATTAGAATATAAGAAAATACAATTCTTTGGAATTCATCACATAAAAATAAAATAAATGACTTACAAGAAATCAAATATTTTTCTCTGTCCTTAGTCGTCTAAATTCAGCCCCTTCAATGCCTTGCTCTGTTCACTTTTCTCTGTTGAAGAGGTGTTCAATTTATAAGACAAAAGGTGAGAAAATAAAGCAAGCAATGGGTCCCTTTGATTATCCATTGATTTCGTACATGGACTTTCCTCCATATCTTCTCTTTGTATTTCCACTGATGAGTGCAAAATAATTACATATTTTATTCTTAAATTTATAATTGTTAGTATCTCATTTTATTTAATTTTATTTAATTAGTATAATTTTGTGTTTTCTAGGTTTAAAAGTGAGGATCACAGGAAAAATGCTTAAATATAAAGTCTGGGCCCATTATGAGTTATTTTGGACCTCAAGCCCAATTATTAAGCCCATTAAGAAAAGCCCATGAAGAAATCCACATGTGTGAATACTATTTTCATTATCTCAAGAGAAAATTCAAAATTTACAAGCTAATATAAGAGGATTTTCGAATTTGACAAGTGGATTAAGGGAAGAGAAAGAAAATAAGAAAGTGAGAAAAATAAGGAAGGTTTGACACATATTTAGTATTTTGGTCATAAATTTCCACTCCGATATTTGATTGCTTTGATTCTTTTTGCGTTAAAACGAAGACTTCAAGGGCTACAACTTTTTAGTTTACCACTTTTCCTGATTCGGACTTTAAAAATGTCAAAACTGAGCTGCAAGATGATATATGTGTAAACAATGGGATTCTGCACCCACTTTCCTTTTACGAATTTAGCACCTTACCTCCTTTAAGTCATTCCAAATTTAGCACAAATCATATCCGCCCTCCATGTGTCCTTTTCTTTATTTAAATATTTGAATCAAATCCATTCATTCCACCTCCTTTCATCTATAAATACTAGCCCTCTCCCATTAAGAAAACTGAACTTGGGCATTGAAGAAAAGGAGAGGAGAGGAAGAAGAGAAGGAGAAAGACTGTGAAATTTTCAATACACATTGGGTTCTAAGATTGGTGGATTTTGATTTTCATTGTATTTCTTTTTCTTTAAAATTTCATTGATATTTAAGTCTAAATTCATGTTTTATTAATAAAATTGAGGTGTGATGAAATATTTAGTGTATGGTTTTCCAATTATTCAATTTATGTATAATGATTATTTGATTTTATTTTTATTCTTTAATTAAATTTATGTGTGGATTTATTTTAATTATTTCAAATTCAATGTGATGAAAATTTAGATTAAATAGACTTCCTTCTTCGATCTAAGGCTCTTATTTTAAGAGTGCGATGAAATATTTTAGATTTGAAGATAAAGTTTAAATTCTATTCATTCTAAGGTTTAATTTGAGATTTTTAATTTAATGAAATCCATGGATTTAATTGTTAGAATATTTATCGATGAAAAATTTGAATGCATGATTGGTGATTTATGTGAGCTCCGTATTCTAGGCCTTTGTTTTATTTTAAAATATGGAAAATAATGCCTCCTTGATTCTTTGAGCCAGTTCCATTGTAAATATGTACAGATGTAATTTAGATGTCTTTAATTTTATTTTTGTTTATAAATTCAAAAACTTGTGAAATTGATGAACTAGATTGGAAATAATTTAATTGCATCTTAATTTTGTATTTTAAATTAGATTGAGATTGTTTATATTTTTATATTAATGCCACCATCTTAATTGGAATTAGTTAAACTGTTAGATTCTATATTTAAATCTAGAATGTTTCTAAATTAAGATTAAAACTCATATATTAGATAAATTATTTCATATTTATGATTTATCTCCATATTTCCTAAAGTTCTTAAAATACGTAATTCAATGGTATATTTCCATAGATATATTTTTCTAAGTTCCGATGGGTTCGACCTCGCACTTAATTGCTATACTATGTAAATAGTTCGTGCGCTTGCGAGTTATAAATTTAAAATTTGCACAACATCCACGTTGATAGCTATTGACAATCCAGCCAAACCGTGTGAGCTCTCCTCCTTATCTTTTTTTTTTTCTCTTAGAATCGGCTAACACAACTCCTTCCTCCTCTTTTCAAGTTGGCAGATCTTTTCTTTTCTTCATTTCTATTCTTCCTTCCTTCTTTTCTTCTAAAGCAAATCAGCTAGCACCTTCTTCCTTATCTCTTATCCGGCCATGTCCTGCTTTGTTGCCGAGTCTCATGTAGCCTTTTCTAAAATTCAGCATATCTGCTTACGTTGGGGGATACCTCTCTTCTTGTCAAAATTGAATTGCAATCTTATGGTGCACTGCTGCAAAAGAATCGGGCAGATTTCTTCCTTTTTTCATTGCTCTAACCGATCCCATCTTATCTCTGCTGAGTCATAAGGATTTGACCGAAACCCTCTAGATTTTCTCTTCTATTTCCTTTGGAAACACTCCACCGAATCAGCCAGCACCTTTAATTATCTTATTTCTTATCTTTTCCCACCATATCAGCACAAGCATTCCTCTAGTTTTCCCTGCATGAGCACAAGGCTAATGACACATCAACACTCCTTTGTATCTTGTCGGTTATTTGTTTTGCAAACAGGTACCACAGCCAGTTCTTGTTGCTAAGGACTTCCATGTTTTTCTTCTTCTTTTGTTAAATGATACGACAACTTGTGGGAACCATTTATTTAACATAGATGGGTCCTTTGAATGTCACAGCCAAGTCTTTGCCTCAACTCCTCATATGTTGCTTTCATTTGCAAAGTTGTACCCATTATTTTGACAATCTCACGTGCGAGTGAAACTGGTGAATTTCTCATATGCTGTCCCAACTACCATCATCTCCACTATTTATCATTGCATGCAAAATTCGGATTTTACTAGGCCTGGATCATGGGCTTCTTCATAGGCCTTTGCAAACGGACCTCCATATAAAGAATTTTTAATAAATAATTTTACCACTTACATTTATTTATAAAAATATACTAAATTAATCCAAATTCTCATAAACGGATTTGAATTAATTAATTTACAAATAAACCTTAAATTGTGGTAAAATATTTATTATAAATTCTTATTTTCCAAGAATAGCATTTTAAGCCCAAAAACTGCAAATTTCATCATTTGAACTCTTATATCTTGTATTTTCTCAAAACACACTGCAAACTAAAAAATAACATTAAACATATCTAATATTTATAAAATAAAAATTAATTCATATAATATTAAAAGGGCAAAATGGTAGTTTTATGGTGTTCTTTAGTGGTCAAAGATTGGTCGACCAGATTGACATAGGTTCTAAATCATTGAACTGACATTGTAGAAAAGCCTCTGATCGAGAATCGCATGCACCAACCCCTCGGTGAAAGACTGAAACGACCCCTCGTGGTCAACGACTCTTCGATAAAGAAGTATGAGTTTTGGAACTTAGAACTCAAGTGGGCTCTCGAGAAAATAGACATATCGGTAGTTCAAAGACCGATCGAGAGTAACCAGGACCGACCCCTCTTTAAAGGGCGACAGGTCGTTTTGGGTATGAGTGGTTTTTGGACTTGAAAATTGGTCAGCATGGTGTTGTCCCATATCGAGACTCTCGTATGGACCGACCTCTCGGTACCATAACTGTTGACCCATCGGCGACACCGACATGTCGATCGAGGAAGAATATTACCATTGGAAGTGCATTATTGCACAACGGTCGGGTTGTTGAACGGTAATATTTCTATTCACCGACCCGTCGGTGAACCCGACCTGTCGATACATTATCGTTGCTACAAATGGTCGTATTCTCTATATAAACCAATCTTTTTGCAACCAGTTAGTATTGTAACGATCCGTCCCGCTACGGGCACGTTAAAACTGATACAGGTTCCTAAAACCGTTCCAATACAATTTCGGGCACCTTTTCTTTTTTTTTCTTTTCTCTACACTAATCATAGCAATCCACCAATAAGCCAAAAATCGTAAGCATCAATTATAATTTCAAATGATAGCATCACCCATTATTACATTCATCCGGCTCAGTGAAAAATACATATATCTCAAATACATTAACAGGTTCTCAAATACAAAATGAAACCAAGACAAGTACAAAGCTGCAACTCTATGCCCAATGTTCGATTAAGGGTCCCGCCGGCCCTTCCTCTATGAAGTACCTGTGAGGCAAGGGGTGAGCTCTACATGCCCAGTGAGGGTAACACACGCACCATATGTCACCAAGCATATACGGCATATAATCATATGAACACAACAATGTCTAAGATGTCTACATGCATGACCATACAAACGTGTGCCCTACACTTAGCACAGGGCCCACGTCGGCCGGGTCTCTAGAACATCCTCTAATCAATGCAAGGCAACTCCCTTAAGTATCCAACCGCAACAGTCCACCCATCCACGGGTTCGCAGACTGATTCTCAGTCAGATCGGGGTCCCTAGTCCTCAACTAGACCTCTGACCCTCTCATGACAACTCGTACGCATACCACGACCAACCCAAGAGTCAGACTCACTAGAGTCTCAACTGATTACCACACGGGAGTAAGCACCTCATCAGTCCTCAACGAACTGCCAACCAGACTCATCTATGGTTTCATCGACTAAGCGCTAGAGTCTCGATAGCCAAATCTATAATCTCGGACCCATATGCTGGTCTCCACACGACTGGTGCATCCACCTCTCACAGAATTCTATAGGTCTTCTACCGAGAGAGCCGGCCGAACTCACTCGTTAGATGCCCATAAATTCCTGGTGAGTTAACACCCACAACACAAGTCTCAACAATGGACCCCAAAGTCATAACCACGGGTAAAAGTACTACCACATCACACCACAGGTTGTCCCCACCATACAGGTGTCCTAGCTTGGAACATCTCATCATATCATCCCTCGACCAATGAGCGGGCGAGTACATCCTCAGCCTCCTGGATCATCCGGGGATCACGACAATACCAGCGGGAGGTGTCCCTCACCGCATCGTCCCTCGACCTAGGTGAGCACCTCCTCAGCCTACTCGGTCATCTAGGGATCATAAACTATTCCAGCGGGAGCTGTCCCTCGACCTAGGCGAGCACCTCCTCAGCCTACTCGGTCATCCGGGGAATCACAAACTATGCCAGCAGGAGCTGTCCCTCACCGCATCGTCCCTCGACCTAGGCGAGCACCTCCTCAGCCTACTTGGTCATCCGGGGAATCACAAACTATACCAGCAGGAGCTGTCCCTCAACGCATCGTCCCTCGACCTAGGCGAGCACCTCTTCAGCCTACTCGGTCATCCGGGGAATCACAAACTATACCAGCGGGAGCTGTCCCTCACCGCATCACCCCTCGACCAATGACCAGGCGAGCACCTCCTCAGCCTACTCGGTCATTCGAGGATCACAAGTCAACATCCCACCCTCTGGTCTCCACGCGGGCAAACCACTCAACCCATTAGACCACTAGGGACGTCTCATCCTCCAAGTACTCGGGTAGCGTAACAACCAGGTCCTCCAAGTCTGCCTAGGGTCAACCAACACCCAACCCAATGGCTTCCCTGAAGATTCCATGACTGCCTCACCACTAGTCCCGACCGAGACTCCTGGGCACCTCGTTCTCTAACCCAGACGACGCCTCACCCACAAGCGTGTCTGAAGACCACCAACGGTAGGCCTAACAGCCCAACCCCTAGTAGGGGGAACACCTCCGTCATCTATCGATCCATAACCAAACTACGTTTCCTTGTATGGTTTCTCATAACCTCTCAATCCTAGCCACCCGCAAGCTAGGGGGAATATCTAAATCGTGATGTTGCCTAGTACCCATGCCCCCACCGACATTCTTTACACTAGCTACATGCATGCAAAATTATCTCTACGCATGCCGTCAATATGACATATCGCAACATAATTAAGTATATACATCATCATCTATCACATGCTACAAATTAACATTCAGATATGGTATCAATCATGGCATGTTCCATACGAGCATAGAAAGTGGTATCATCTACTATCTACTGCACACAATTCTAAAGCATGTTGATTAAATTATTAATCACATACATGGCAAGTTATCACACCTCAACCAATCATGTTATCATATCATCAACAAGTCATGACATCCGATAAACTATTCATAGGTGCTCCATGAGCAATGGGTACAAATACACCCGGATGAGACCCCCGCCACATAATGGTATCAACAGTTCCCTTGCCGAGTGACTTATAATACCGGGGGACCCCATTCGCCGCATTTTGTACCCACACATCTGATAGAGTAATAATATGTATAGATGCATGCTAAAAGAGGTGATAAGTTCCCTCACCTGTGTGTGCTTTTGAAATTCGAGCGATGAAAACGGGTCGACGGATTGAAGGAAGCTATGCACGAGCTGGAACGAGCTGAAGAAGACCTAGAAGCACTCCAAAAATGAACTCCAAAACACGTTGGAAGAGGACCTCAAACGGGCCTGGGCCTAGTCTAGTACTGGGCCTGGGCTGGGCCGAACTGCTGGATCGGGCCTGGGCTAGGCCGAGCTGCCGGATCGGGCCTGGGCTGGGCCGAGCCGCTGGATCGGGCCTGGGCTGGGCCGAGAAGGCGAGTTGGGCCCTCGAGGCTCGGCTCAACTCTAACTGGGCTTGGGTCGGGTTGCACAAGGTCTGTCGGGCCTGAGAAAGGGGCAAAGGGTTTGGGGATTAGGGCTTCTGGATGGGGAAGAGAGGAAGAGAAAAAGAGAAAGTGAAGGATGATGGTGGCGACAGCGACAAAGTTCAAGGTGGCTGAGACCCAACTGACGGCTGGAGGTCCGGCCAGATCCGCACGGTGGCGAATGGGGTGGCGATTCGCAGCAAAGAGGATGAGAATCGAATGGGGGAGGGGAGAGGAAAAGGAGAAAGGGAAGTACCTTAGATCGGACGGCGGCGACTGGTGTTAGGTAGATCTGAAGGACCCATTGCTGCTCGGGCCGAGGGGGAAGAGCGGCGACGACTGCAAGGCCTTAGGGTTTCTGAGAGAAGGGAAGGAGAGAGGAGAAATCAGGGAGAGGGATTGAAAGGGAGAAGAGAGAATCGAGAGGGAGAGAGATGAGAGCGGCGGCGGCGGCTTGAGGGAGGGAAATGAGAGGAGAAAGATTAGGGTTAGGAAGAGGGGGGAAAGGAGAGAGGGGAAAGGGAAGAACGGTGGGAGAGGGGCAGCGGCAGCACTGTAGCCGCGTGCTACAGTGCTGCGGGGAAGAAGGGGGTTTTAAAGGGTTAGGGTCTTAGGGTTTTGTTTTGTTTTTATTTTTTTTATTTTTTATTTATTATAAAAGCTTCCAATTTTCAAAATATTTTAAAATGCTGGAAGAAATCAAATGACAAATGTCGGGGAAAAACGTGTGATTTTCAAACTTTTTACATAATAAAATATTTAATGATTCAAAATTACCAAACTGCCCTTCGAGTGTCTGAACTCAAAATTGGGCAAACCAGGACCCAACACGGGGCCCACACTCTCCCCGCCGCTACCAAGACCCTTAAACTCCAAAATATTGGGTCGGGTCATTACAACACTACCCCCTTTAAGGAATTTCGTCCTCGAAATTCGCCTTAAGCTCAAATCTCGTAAGAAAAATCTAAGTAAAAACTATCTCTGCACGACTGAAACTCACCCTCAAACCAATTTCCTCACCACAAAAGATGATGCCACAACACGTGATCCACTGAAACAACCCTGCCACTAATCACCATGAACAACCGAACAACTTGGATAATAGTATGCACCACTATTGAAACCAATGACTTTCACCTGACAAATTTCATCAGCTCAAAAGCCCTTCTAACCATATATGGTTCCCCAGAATTGCATCAAGGTCTTCACCCAACATGGGGGATTCTATTCAGTCGGTCACAAAGTACCTCGCACCGAACTACCAAAATGCCAATCTGTCAATGCGGTCGTACTCGAGCTTTATCAAGAACCAGCAATCCTCCTAACTCGCCTCATAACTCAGGGCACAAAACATAAGACGTACCCTCTGAAATCTGCATGGTCTGTCCTGGACGGATGTCTATCCACAGATATTCCGCCGAGCTAAAATACGACTGAGCATACAACTCTCTCGGTAACACTGCCTGATCTGATGGGTAGAACTTAAATCTCGATCTGACACTGTCGTCTCAGCATCTCGCATAGATTAACCCTCTGCTCAACGTAAATCGGTCCAAAAGCTTTAAGAAGTCGGTCAATCCTCACCTTAAGGAGATGGGTGAGCTCTGCCAACCTATCAACCACCACCCACACCACTAACCCAAGAAGAAGAAGGAGTCGAAGTGTCTCCACATGGTACCGTTCAAGCCGAGCTACCACCAACCTGCTCCGGAGAAGTCAAGTCGCCATTAGGTCTCACAGCCTAGATGTCTGGTCCACCATAACACATCACAAACTTCCATAGTCTGACTGTCCCTGCACTTGAACGCTGATTCTCCGGGGTTCTGCCACTCAACACTGGCTGAACTACCTCGTAGCATAGACTGACTGCTCTAGTCTCCTCACCTGATCACCAATCACTCCACAAACTTCATCCATCATTTCCGCTTTATGCTCAAATCTTCCTGAACAAACCAATGCTCAAAACCACAGTGATGGGGGATACTCAGAATCTCTCTCAACAATGGATATCTCCAACCTGAGCACATTACCATCAACATCCATCCCGAGCTATTAGTGGAAAGTTATACTCATCAATATCAAGTCGTCTCGAACCAGAAACAACCAATTAACCATCATGTATCAACACACAACCATTATCATCCCTAGAAACATCACAATGAGCTGCACGTCCACGACCTTTTCTCTACCTCCAGTACGATCATCACTATAATGGTCGTCTGCCTCCACTCAATAAAAATTGTCTCACTGATATTGTACCAAGAGTTAACCGTTCTCTCTGACCAATCTAACTGTAAGCACGGTCACCTGGAGTAATTTGAATAAACTGCCAGACACAACCTCAGCCCCATCCTGACAAACCTGTCGCACTACCTGTCGAAACCACATTGCCAGACAGCTACGTCTATGTGGTCAAGACTCGCACCCGACAAGATCTCGAATGAAAACACATCCTCAAGAAGCAACATGGGTTCCTTCAGCTGTCTCAATTAGTCGTCAATTCCCATGAGGAAAAAACCTCACTCCATTCTGAAACTCTGCTCAATCGTCGACCACTAGCACAAAATCTCAACAAGTCACAGTTCTTCTTGGCCAACAAAGTCGGTGCGTCCCAGACGAAATACATGGACGAACGGGTCCCATCGACTCTATCCCACAAATCAAGCCTCTAAGTCCAACACCCATGCCTGAAGGAAAATCCATGCCTCAACAAAACACCTCCAACTGCCATCAATCATAGTGTGCTATCTGTAAACAGGCGCAATATCTGCCACTTACCCCAACGGAGACGAGATAAACAGGGGTCTCCACCCCCTCTACTCCCAAACTTAAACCACAGTGAAGCTCTAAGTCACTGAAGAAGGGACGTATCTGAATCAGGTCAAATCTCGAAACCATATACAAAGGTGTACTATCACCTCACTTGCATCGGTAAGATGTATCAACCCATACGGGGTGTTGCTGCCCACACTACTGCACTGAAGTCGCACTCTGGTCAAATACTCTGACTTCCCGTTAGCCTGATACTTTGGGTCTACCGCATACACAAATTGACAACGGAGATAGACAATCTGCTCACCAACACATAGTTCTCGAATGTCTCTATAAAGGGTCGGGGAATCCCTATGTTCTTCGGGTTACTATCCCCGGTACAGTTTCCCCTACTCTAACAAGTGCTCATTCTCACCGTGAGTCAATCCACAAAATGAAAGTCTGACCAAGCTCAATACCAGACGAGAACCCAAGGCAAAAATACATCTCTAGTACTCAAGCTTAAGGGTCACCCCATCAGACTTACCACAACAACTTAGGGAAGTCAAAACACCACAATGGAAATAGGTTCCATCTACCCTACCATACAGGGGATGAACTTAATCTCTGGTCATCATCTCACACACCTCTGACCCATGCACAGTCCGAGAGTTGAATCGTGCTCTGATACCAATTGCTATCATTTGAAATTATAATTGATGCTTACGATTTTTGGCTTATTGGTGGATTGCTATGATTAGTGCGGAGAAAAGAGAAAAGAAAAAAAAAAAGGTACTCGAAATTGTATTGGAACGGTTTTAGGAGCCCGTATCAGTTTTAACGTGCCCGTAGCAGGACGGGTCGTTACAAGTATCCTTTGACAAAATCCGTTGGGCCCTCGTCATTATCAGTAAACTTAAAGAAGGGCCAATACAAGGATCACTCTCTCTCTCGTACTTACACTTGGGGAATAAAATGTAACCAATCATATGGATTGAGTTGTGAGAAAGAGAGGAGGAAAGAAAACTCATAAATAACCAATTTATTGATTAAGTTTGAAAGTGAGAAAAAGAAGGGAAAGAAAAGAACATCAGCTAGGAAACCTTTGGTAAAACCAGTTTCCTTGTCGCCCTTGATTGTGATTATTTTACGACAGCTATAAGGTGGAGCGTCGGCACCGGAATACATTGGGTGGATCTTGAAGAAGCACACATCAAAAGAAATAGTTTCAAAGGCAAATACTTCTTGGTTTTAATTTTATTTTAAAATCTTTGTTCTGAAAGTGGATTAAGGAAGCTTGGTTCCGGAACCACTATAAAAAATTTGGAGCCTCATCTCTGGCATATGTGGTGGGTCGAATTCCCAGCCAAATAGATAGTTGAAATTCCTATTCTACAGTGGTGGGTGAAATTCTCAACCGATTGAGTGAGCTGGAATTCCTAATCTAATTATGAGGGTGTAAGTCCCCACTTAGTGGATTTTGGGAATAGTTCAAGGTTGAACGAGTCCTAACAGTTGATGTAAGCTGGCTAACCCAAGCACTTTAAATTGGTCTTATGGTGTTTAATCTTATGTGTTTGTATTTATCATTTAAGTACTCTTCTTAACACATGTAATACCCCAGCCCAATTTAGGAATTAATTATGATTAATCGTGATTAATTAAATAATTTTTATCCGTTAATTATGAATTATTTTCTTCTAATCGTAAAGAGTATCAAATAAGTTCTTCAACGGATCTAAGTTTGACTTGATCCGAATCCGGTAACTCTTCTAATTAAGTTTCAAAGATATATGGGTGAGTTACGAATATAATAATAATATTATTTTAGGCTTAAACCTTAGCTGCTGTATAAACTCAGTCATTTGACTTAGTTTGAACTTCAAATTTTAGATTATGCATTATTTTTAAATTCCGGACCTAATGACATGCCAATCTCGTTATAGTTTCGCTAATTTATTTTACCCCTAAGTTTTAAAGTGGTAAAACGCTAATTTGACAGGGTAGAGGAAGTCCTAAAAATATATAGAGAGAGTCAGTACTCAATCTGTATTATAACTAAGCTGTTTATTTCTTTACACTCTAAAATAGTTAGTTTTTTTTATATTTATTTTAAGCCATGAAATATGGGCCGTTGAATATTCTTTCATTTAGAAAATGTGGTTTTTGACTTCAAAACACCTTAAAACTTTAGAATGTTTTTATCAGACAAATTTACTCTATCAAACTATAAGGTTGGATACTTTCAAAAAGAATCTTGAAAATTAGGAGATTTTGTTAAAACGGTGATTTTTAGCGAAAACACTGGGTTTTTGAGATAGATTTCACTCCAAATTTTAATACCATGCTCAGTTTTTAATACCTGACCTACTGAACCAATTGTATCAATTTAGTGAGACCCTGAAATACCCCGATAAAAGAAAGGACATATATGTAAATAGTAAAAAGAATAAACTAATATTATATTATGAAATAATATCAGAAACCAAACGAAAGATGAGTTTTAAAGCTACGGATGTAGCTTTTAGCTCTGTTGGAAGATTACAACACCGTCAATTGCCTATGCGGTTGGTGGCAGTTGTAATAGTAATTATAAAATATATAACAATTAATGCATTGTTATTAAAAAACCTATAAACCTATGAATAGCTTCGGCAACCTGTATAATTAAAAAAATCCATACGGCTGCCTATAAATAGGAGTAATCGGCGAGGAAACCAGAAAGTAAAGAAAAAAAAAAAAAAAACTCTTCTGCCGTTTTGCTCCCTCTCCCTCTTTCAAAAAACAGCAAGTCTTCTCTCTCCTATTTTCTTCTTCTTTCTCTTGCTTTGGCCATACCAGCAGCAGCCGAACGTTCGGGTTTCCTGAATTGGTTTAAGGGTTTTCAAATTTAGTCAATCTTACACAGAATTTTGCACCCAAGGTATCGAAATAATTCTATTTTTTATTTTTATTAACTTCATAGCAAATTAGGAGTAAAATAGCTTAGTATTGGAGTTCAAAGAAATGATATTTTTTTTAAAACGAGGAAAAATATATTTCCTCTTAAAATTAAATTTTACCTCAAGATTCGTATATTTTACGTTCAAAATATAATTTTTGACCCTAAGTAAAATCGGGGAAAAGATTAACCCCAGCTGACTATTGTGTGTTTATTTTTCCGCCTTGTGTGTTTAAATTCCTGTACTGTACCCTCTGGGCCACATTCTCAATACGTCTCCATGGTCCTTCTTCCAGAAGACAATACGAGGATAGGGCACTGAGTACTTTTATTTACTTTACTGTCTCTTTACCCTCTGGGCCACATTCTCAATACGTCTCCATGGTCCTTTCTCCAGAAGACAATACGAGAGAAGGCACTGAGTACTTTACATTTTTCATTTTATTGTAATGTTTTGGATGGCTGACAACTAACTTTCTGACATAAGTTAAAGGAGTAGAAAGAGCCTAGGTGACTCACTACACATATCATGTTTTCTGGAAAAATAGCACGGGGTTTAGGAAATTATTATGTGTATATACTGACAAATAGAGAATTTATACATTCTACTCTATCTTACAGATTTTCTGTGAAAAACTCAACCGGAGAAGGTGAGGAGACTCGAACCAACACTTGTATTGTGTTATATGTTAAACCCACTAACACCAGACTGAAATGGGACCCATGGTCAATTAAAGATGGAAAAGGCTATATAGGTCCAGAATACGAGACCTGACACTGCCTACATGTAAGGGATGTAAATGTTCTAACTGTTTAGAACGTAGGCTTTAAAATGGTGTCGGGGAGTCGAGGACTTGTAGTCTCTAACGCAGTATGGACCCATGGAGTGTCTGGGAATTGTCGGGTAAAAACTGGATGAAGGCATTCGTGTTATTAAATCCAGTTTTATATGTTGTGTGATATTGATTATTTTATTGATCTCTTGTATTGGTATTTGATACACCAAATGGTAAGGCTGAAATATGATGGCTCTCTCAGAATAAGTCCCTCTGTAAGGAGGGCACTGGAAATCATGCATTATCATGCATTTGACATTTGCATGTGATAATTATGTTCATAAGTTAAATCTGTGGAAGATAATAACTTTATAAAGTTTGATATTTGCCGTTGGGCTATAATTATTGAGATTAGCCGAACACCGTTTGCGAACCGCTGGGTTGGACGTGTTAATAGGCTGTGGTCGACCGCCATCAACCTTTGGTGTTGGATGGGCTAGTAGACCGGGTCGTGGAGACCTTATGCACTTGCAAGTTGCTATATTATTTCCGTGGAGGAATTAATATTAGTTCTGCTTGGAACTCTAAATGGGGGCTGACCCCGGTATTGTAACATGGCTGGGGACCGACCCCGGTGTTAACAATACAATTTGAATAAAAACCTTAGAAGACGATCCTAGGGTGAAAATGAGATATGCTGATAACATGCCTTTCTATGACATGCATTGCTTATGCATTGTTGCATTAAAATCATTGGATTTTATGGTGAGTTCTCCCCACTGGGCTGTTGCTCACGTCCCTTACAATGCAGGATCTGAACCAGAGGAAGGATTGGAGGGACCAGTGGTGCCTCGTTGAAAGTCGGAACTTAGAAGTTCCTAAGGTTTTCCGCACATGGAAACCATATGCTTGCTTAAATATGTTTGAGTATTTGTAATAAATATGCCTCATGTGGCATAAGAAACTTATGTCTGTAAGTTTTAATGTCGTATACATTATATCCATTATGTTTTCGTGCTTAACGCTGATGAGACAAATGAAAATATTCGTGGTGTGATATGGGTTGTATATGGGGACATATGGTATATGTTTGAGTTCATGTGTGAAAAGCACGTGTGACATTTTCTAGGATCGGGTTTTGGTAAACTTGAAGATCCAGCCCAGTTATGACGTTGGGTGATTAGAGTTTATTGTTTTAAAAAAAAAAAAAAAAATTAGTCGCGTTCCGGGCCCACATCTGGGTTCGGGGCGTGACAACACACATCACTTTACATATATTGATTATCTAATATTACACATTGTGCACAAGCATCGATAATCAAACAATATGTAAAGGGTTATAATCTTAGTGTGAATTTTCAAATAATTTATAAACAATCTATCACACTAAACAAATCTCTTGATTAATGTTCCACTGCATTTAAAATAATTAAGAAATTTGTAAACACCATAGAAAATGTGATTGACCTATTCACCCCCCCTCTCTCTCTCTCTCTCTCTCTCTCTCTCTCTAAGGTTAATCATATTGTTCTAAGCACATTGAAAAAGGGACTTTAAAAAACTGCTCTAACCGTTGACAGTTTTCACGTACCAGTCGACTGGTACATCATCTGATACTATTCATAGACTGTAATAGATGATGTACAAGTCAACTGGTACATCGACTGATACTATCAGAGAACAGTCTGTTATTATAGACAGGTGATAGATAATGTACCAGTCGACTGGTAATTTTCACAGCCTAAGTAGATGATGTACCTGTCGACTGGTGCATCGATTGGTACCATCAGAGAGTGATCTGTAACACAGTACAGTCACTAGACAATATACCAGTCGACTGATGCATCGACTAGTACCCTTAAAGACTTATTTTCTTCATTTTTTGAAGTCTTTAAACAAAAATATAATAAGAGAAAATAAGGCAATACATGAAAAAACAATAATGGGAGATCCTCCTGGATCAATCGACCCCTCGATGCCATGGCTGTCGACCCATCGGTGACAGAGACCCTCCCTAGGCTTAGAACACTCATTGGTAACTCATAAGCATGCCTAGGGGAAATGGACCAAAGACTTGGAGCATCCATGAACAAATCTTAGGAAAAATGTTGAGTATGAAAATTTCATGACTTGGAAGACTCTTTCAAGCATCCAAATGCAGAAATCTACTGTCAAGACCACCATGGTTGCATAGATCATTAAAATAGTTTTTCATAGAGCCCAAGAATACTCAAAACGGAATTCGGGAGCCCAAGATATGACCATTATAGTTGAGAGTGTTTTTGTTGAAAATAGTGAGCACGACAGATCGTGAGCATGACTAGTTGTGAGATCGAACACTCGCAGGTGACCATTATTTTACCCTTTTTTGTCCATTAGAGTGCAACGGTCACATTTTACAACGGTCATATGCACGACCCATCCCCCGTGTTTTACCCGAGATCCATTTGCATGCCTATATATACTCCAAACTCCTTTGAGTTGGGTTGGAGCATTGAATCTCAAAATACTCTAAGACATTCCTAGAGGTCTCATGCACTCCCAAGCATCTCCCCACCTCCTCTCCTTGCACTACACTTGGTGAATCAAATATCTAATCTTCTTGATTGTGATTAAGAGAGAGAGAGAAAGAAATATAGATCTAGAAATCCATTGACACATCTAAATCCTAGAGACCTCTCATAGATTGTGATTGAGCATACACAAGACCATCTTTGACATCGTCGACATCACATTGGGAGAGCATCCTCAAGAAGCATACATCTACAAGTGAACTCATACAAAGGCAAGTGCTTCTTAGTGTTTTGATTTTATAAATTATCTTGTGAAGTGGACTAAGGCAAAGAAGCTGGAACCACTATAAAAAATAGAGGGATAAGGAAGTAGACCTTGGGTTGGTCGAACTTTTCAAAATCTAGGACAAGTGAATTAAGGAGATTTGGCTCTGGAACCAGTATAAGAAATCTAAAGCATTTTCTCTGGCACATGTGGTGGGTGGAATTCCCAACCAATTGAGTACGGTGGAAGTCATACTCTATTTGTGAGGGTGTAAGTCTCCAAATAGTGAATTTGGGATAACCCAAGATTGGGTGAGTCCTTAGGGTGGATGTAGGTTGTTTAACCGAAGCAGTATAAATTGATTTTATGGATGTTGATCTTCACTTGTTTGATTGTTCTTATACTTGTGCACACTCTTGATCACACAATCCATCTCTTTTGATTAACATTATTTATCCACTTTAAATTTGTTAATTAATCAAGAAATTTGTGAAGACTATAAAAATTGGAGATTGTCCTATTCAAACCCCTCCTCCTCCTCTCCGTCCCCCTCTAAGGACAATCTCGGTCCTTGTTCTAGCACTCAAGAGAACTTTCAAATTCAATGAATAAAATCAACCCGACGATTTATATATATAAAATCATTAAAGCAAACAAGATTAGAAAAACTCAAAAGCAAAATAATACAAAGGTCGTTGGCCCACCATGGCCCTCACTACAACGTTGTTAAAAGGGGTAGCAAGGTGCTTGGGTATTATAAAAGACATTGGCAGAGATTTTCATTCAGATATAAAGATGAGGGTAGAAACCAAAAGTACCTGTAGAAGTTTGATCGGCTGGGGAAGGGCGAAACAAAACAGCTTGGAAGGGAGAGAATAAGTGGCAAGTGCAATAAGGAGCACTGGGGTTAGGGTTTAATTTAAGTATATAGTTTAGGGTTTAGGGCAACGTCGGTTAGTGAAGGATGATAAACGGGTTGAAGTGGGATGTTGGATTTGGATGTTTGGGTGAGAGTGTGGATCCCATAGGGCCCACATGGGTTGGGTGGCTTAAGATTTATTTATTATTATCATTTTTTTTAGCTATTTAGTGAAAACGAATCTAAACAGAAAGGAAAATCTTTGAATTTGGAATCTGATTTTCAAGAATCGATTCCAAGGTTGAGTAAAACTTGGGGAAATTAAAATTTCAAACCGGGTGAAAATTTGAGAACTCTAAAAAAAATGTTTTAATAAAGCCTTGGTCTAAAAATATGATTTTTGACAAAAATAAAAACTTGGAAATAATTTAAAAATATTATTTTCAACATCAAAAAATCTCAAGGAAAATCAAGAACCAAACAATGTTTTATTTTCTACATGCTTCATGTGTATTTAATTTAGGAGACTGTGTGTATTGTGATCTAAAAGTTCAATTTTTAAGTTTTCAGTCCATTTTCAAATATTTTTACTTAAAATGCACACAAAGTGTAAAATTACCAATATGCCCATCATGCTTCCCAGCTCAGAACTAGGCAAATCGAGGCTCACCAAGGTGCCCACTCAATACCCACTGCTACCAAACCTTTGACATCATCTCATGGGTCCAAAAATCTTCCTAAAACCTCGAAATAGTGGGTTGGGTCGTTACAACATTAGCTATCCATAAATCTAGCGGCCACAATGACAAAGCCAATTGGATTTCATTAGCAAAGAAAGACATTAGAACATGTCCGATGCTTTTGCAACAGTTGTCTGAATCTTCCGTGAAGAATTATTCCAGCCTCAGAACATTGTTTCTCTGTGATAATCCGCAACTAGAGGACATCCCTGATGATTTTTTTGTGAGAAGATGAGAAGCCTCAGAATTCTTGACCTTTCTACCACTGCTATCTCATCGTTGCCCCCTTCTCTATCTCAACTAAGCAACTGCCTCAAGTACTTGAAGTTGCGAAGTTGTTCATCTTTGCATACTATTCCTCCTTCCATGAAGAATTTGGAATCACTTCAACTCCTAGACCTTTACAACACTCCTTTGACCAACACCATTCTTGATGATTCCTTGAAGGAATGCACAACCTTCAATTGCTCGACCTTTCTTATACCGAGATAGCTTCACTGCCTACTTCAATTACCAAAATCAAAAAGCTTTCATTAGCCAATTGCACAAGACTAGAGGGCAATTTTTCAGCATGCAGACCTCAAACGGCTACACACTATTCGGTTATGGGACCTTCCATTACTCCAAGATATATCATATATGTTATGACCAGGCCTGTAATCGGACCCTGATCCGGCCCGATCCGGCAGGATCCGGCTCGGTCCAGAAGGTAATCGGACCGTCCGCAGCCCGACCCGATAATACAGGATCCGTATAGTATTGAGTCTGGCCCGGCCTAATCGGGCTATCGGACAGTCTGCGGCCCGGTAAGAGCCCGTTTGTCTGTTTGGCTTATCATATGGCCCTAATGCTACTTGAGTGCTATCAAAGCCAAAATTAAAACCTTAATTTTAGGCCACTGGGCCCGATAAATCAGATTTAGAATTAAAAACTTTTTTACCTTAATTTTAGATCACTGGACCCGATAAATCAGATTTAAATAACTCTGGGAGAATAAATACAAATTCAAACTTGGAATTCTATGGGGCGTCCCACAACCCTTACTTGTGTAAGCCAAAACCCAAAGCCATGGGAGCCAAGTCCTAATTGTTCTCCACCAATAGAACAGTTAAACATGAGTGAAATAAATTTAAAAAAATACTTAGAAACAATTAAGAAACATCTAATCAACTCCCAGTGGCATCAGCACTGTCTTCATCATCGAGAACAAAATCAAAACTAGATGCAGATAACAAGCTACTACTCTTCTTGGAAGATTTTGATGATTTCTTCTTCCTCTCTCTTTTTTCAACGACCAAAGCAACAAAAAATATACATGTAATAGGAGTAATTCAGAACCCCATCATCTTTCTTTTGCTTTTTTCTGCTTTTCATGCACTTCTCTCTCTCTCTCAAACACAGTAAGCTTTGAAGCAAGCTTACTTCAAAAGATCAAAGTTCAAATACAAAGATTAGAACTAAAGAAATTGAGATGACCCACAAAAGATCTTTTCAAAATTCTATATCTTTTTCACTGTGCATCAGTAACTCCCCCTCTTAGAATCCTTTAGGAAGCATCCCAATAACTCCCCCACTTGAAATCTTTACAAAACATCTCTCTCTCTCCCTATACAAAAAAGGAAAAGTCAGAATCCAATCCAACCAAGAGCTTAAAAAATCCAAAGACCCAACCCAACTAAAAATCCAATTAAATAACTAACCCAAGAAGAAACCTTTTCAAGCAAAAGACCTTTTCAACCAACCTATCTAAGTGGATCCATGTCAAAATCCTGCATCCCATAAAATAAGCAAACAATCATGTTAGGAAAGAGTTCAAACATTGGATAATCAATATAATAGAGTTAAACAAAATCAGAATCAAACATCACAAATATTATTATTGAGCTGCAAAAGTTGATGCAGCCATGTCGTCCACAGCACTACATTAGCAAAAAAAATCGTGTGAGTCAAAATTAAAAAAACCATAAAATCAAATGACATTAATCAGTAAAATTTATTTAAAAGTTAAAACATAAAAGATTACCACTTATCAGTCCAAATAGAACCCAAGTTCATATTACTAAGCCCAGCTTCAAGCAAGCCTAAACTCTTTCCACCTAACATAAAATAAGAAATATAGATGCAGTTGCACACTTCAATCAAATAAATGGAAAGCAAGGCAACAAATTTAAATAAGCACTAAAAATACCTTGCATTGGATTCCGCAACCAATCTTGGCCACACACCAACGCTTCAACAATTTCTGGATCCATAGAGCTACGATACTGGTCAAGAAATCTACCTCTAACACTAAAAGCAGATTCTGATGCAACAGTCGACACTGGAATGGCTAGAATATCACGGCCCATCATTGCAAGAATAGGATACTTGGGAGCATTGCTTTTCCACCACTGGAGCACATCAAATTCCTCGGACTCAGGAAAGACGGGTTCCTCCAAATATAAATCGAGATCTGATTTGCGAACAGAACTTGAACTTTCAGCAAGAAACTTCGAAAATCTTTTCACCCGTTTTGTTCTATGTGATGTCGATGAAGCAATTCCACAAATGGGCGATTGACTTTTTGCACTATGTATTGGCAATTTAGCCTCATACTCTTTATGAAGAGCTTTAATATCACATAGAATCTTAGCCATTTGATCCTCAGCAACATCAGGCCCAAAAATTTTTGGATAAAAGAACTCCATCAACTTCACCTTATATTGAGGATCCAAGAATTGTGTAATCGCTAGAGATAGGCTACAAATGTCCCAATACTTCTCAAACTTGCCAAACATCTTATCCACTATAGGGGTAAGTATATGGTCTGCAATGATTGATTGTTCATATAAATGTAACCGAATATCACAAACTTCAGAAGAAAAAAAAATTTGAGGTAGGATATTTAGAACCAGAAAAAACATTTGTAACAGTATAAAATGGTTCTAAAAGCTTAAAAAACTTTTCAGCATTCTCCCACTCACTCCAAGATGGCGCTCCTGCTTTCTCTTTATAGTTGGCATCCAAATGTTCCAAACGTTGGAATGCATCTTGATACTTCAAAGCCACATCTAACATTTTATCTGTAGAATTACATCTTGTAGGGACATCCATGATCAACTTCTTGTTGGAATTTATTCTAGCTTGCCTACACATGTCATTGAAGGTTTTCAACCTTGATTGTGACTCGTTGACGTATTTGACACTTTCGCGAATCTTGTCAACATCCTTATTTATTACCCTCATGCCTTCTTGGACTATTAAATTTAAAACATGTGCACAACAACGCACATGAAATAGCCTACCACCAAGTGCTAAGCTCCCCCCCAACTTCCCAATAAGCTTTGAAACGAAAGAATCATTTACTCTATAGTTATCGAGAATACCTTCCGATCGATATTCCAATCTATCATGCTCTTGAAAACGGAATTGAATAAGTTTTCTCCATCATGAAGTACAGGTTCTTCTTTAAAACGGCGTAATCTATTTTACAAATTCCATTCGGCGTCTATATAGTGTGCCGTTAAACAACTGTAGCCTAGAGTTTGTATTGACGTCCACATATCAGTGATAAGGCTAATATGACTAGTGAGGGAATCTAAATCCCTATATAACTCATCTTTCATCTTCTCATACAAACCCATACAAATGCCCTTGATGGTATTCCTTGAGACAAACTGAAATTGAGGTTGAAGATTCCTCGAATACTGTATAAACCCTTGATGTTCAATGATTGAAAAAGGATACCCATGCAACATAATCATACTTGCAAGATCCTCTATACTACGTTGTTGATCAATTTCTAAATGAGAATCGGCACTCTCTGTTTCATTATGGTCACCCAATTGTGTTGGATCATATTTCTTATAAGAAAGCAAGTGACGCCGCAAATGGGAAGTTCCACTACTACTTGAACCTGTAAATACTCCCGAACAATTATTACATATTGCAATCCCAACTCCATTCATCTCCACGTAATGGAAATCATTTGAAACAGTCGACATCATTTTCCTATATACATCTTTTTGGGATCTAGAAGCATTAGATGTTGCATCTATCTCATTCTCCGCAATAAAGTCATTCCTCTCATTAGAATTAGACATTATACTGTAGAAAAAGTATAATAAATTTCACTTATGTTAAGTTCTAATCACATTTAAGAATACACCCAAATCAAAACATAATGTTCCATGACAAGGCTATTTCTGGGGAAGATATTTTCCCAAATTTCATTTATGTTAAGTTCTAATCACATTTGTCCTTTTCCCAAATTTCATAGAACATAAGATATTTTCTTCAACAATGACTCGTTAATCTTGTAAGGCATTGTATTGTCTCTTAAATGGCTTCAGAAGGCCTAAAGATGTTGCAAATGAAAACATCATTCATGAAGACCATGAGTTATTGGTTGAAGGGAAAACACACTAATCTTTATCAATGAGTTCTATTCTAGTAGGCTACTACATTTAAAGCAAGAAAGTTCATAGCCAAACAAAATTTCATAACTGAAGTTTTAAATGCAACATGTGAAAGTTTATTTTTGTTGCTTAACAATTCGAAATGGCAAAGTAAAGTTTAGCATGTTGTATTTATATCAAATGCAAAGTTCTCATGGACTCCATAGCGTTATCATATGAATTACAATATATCCATTCAATTTGACCTACCCCTTTCCTACTTATGTTATCTCCATAATCTCTAGAAAATTAAGAAGGGGAAGAAAGATCATGAATCAAATTCAACACATGTGGTTAAAATGTGAATCAAATTCAACACATGTGGTTAAAATGTGAATCAAATTCAACACATGTGGTTAAAATGTGAATCGAATATCAATTATCAAATGGAAGTTGATGCACTGATATACACTTCTTACTTACACAGAAAGTATATACATCAGTATAAGGAATACTAAGTAATTGACATGCTCCATGTATACAAAGAAAGTATATACATTGAAGATTAATGGTTGCTTTAAACAAGAGTATCATTTAAAATGTAAGAGACTAAAAAAGAAAAAAAGAAGTGCAAAACCGAAAATGGGTAAAACAAAAAAAAATGAAAAGTTTCAGATGACAACCCTACTAAGGGCATACTAGGTCAAAAGAGTATAGTTTTACCTGTGACGGATGGGTAGGGCGGCGATAAGGAGCGACCCAGGCGGCAGCAAAGGGGCATAGGGCGATGGCGTTGGCCGGTGCAAATCTGAACAGAGAAGAGAGGGCTGAGGAAGAGGATTGAGAGAACTGAGAGAGAAGGGAAGAGATTGAGTGAGAGAAGAGAGTGAAATCCGAGCAGAGCGACAGCGAGAGAAGGGAAGAGATGGAGAGAGCGATCGAGAGTGATGGCGAGAGAAGGGAAGAGACGATAGGGCGAAGGAGAAGGGAAGAGTAGGGTTTCGAGATCTTCCGTTTCGATTTCGAAACGTCTGAAATTCCACTTATCCGAAAATTTCGATTAGATTTTCGAGTAGAGAGTAAAGAGAGTAAAGAGAATTGAGTAAAGAGAGTAAAGAGTCCAACGGGCTAGCGGAAGTAAAGAGAATAGAGTAAAGAGTCCGTCCGCGGCCCGTCCAAAAATAAACGGACTGTCTGAATCTGAGTCCGTGGACCTTAGGATCCGGCCTATATGCTTATTTGTCGGGCTGGGCCGGACGGTCCGTAGGCCGGATCCAGGTCCGTTTACATCCTTAGTTACAACTACTTGCCGCCATTGAAGAAACTAGAGTCGGAGAGTGCACGAGGCTGCAAGAGCTCCCTTTCTATTCTCCTCTTCCACTAGCAAAGTCCACTCCAGATGCTCCTTCCATTGAAATCAAAGGTGAGTCTGGTGTGACAATTTGGCAAAGAGAAAGACCATAATGCCCTCAGGCATCACATCATTTTCACGATTTTCAACAATTCCAAATCTTTGAAAATTACTTTTAATTTTATCATTTACAATCATTTGAAAAAATAATGTATACCATATTATATTTCAAAAAAATGAAATCACATTCCAAATAGAGAATTTGCAGTTTCCAAAAGTCACTCATGATCGTTGCCTCGAAAGGTTTTATTTAATGGTTCATTCAGATTCAAATTCAAAGTGACCCACTTCGTTGGCTCATCCAAATTTAGATGAGCTTAAATAAATTTCATTTACCAAAAAGTTCATTTAAAATTTAAACAACTTATCCACTTACTGTATTCATTTAGGGGAACTTCATTCATATTTAAACAAAATAAATAAACAGCCGATTCAGGTAAACTTTGATTCACTTCATGATTCGTCCAAATTCATATATTTATCATTTAACGAAATATTAAGATAATTTAAAATGAGTTCAGATTTCTAAATCCAAGTTTAATGGGTCTGTATTTTGACATAATTAAGTGGGTTTAGAAATATCATATTTAATTGAAAACATCTCGATGTTATACCTACTTAAATTTTCTCAGTTTTTAACCAAATCTGCCTTTTAATCATATCTTATGTTGACCCAATAAACATTCCATCCAAATTTTATTCAACTCATTCGGCTACCCTAAACCCGAATAGAACCCAATAAATTTTCATTCGAATGCGCTTGAATCACTTAAATGATCCACCGTATCATAAAATCCAAATCTAGTTGACATCCAATCATTGCCCGAATAATTGAGCCATATGATCCAAATTTCATATAACGGGTCCACATCCCAATCAAATGGCTCTCGTTCCAAATACCGTATATAAAAATGGGTTTGGATCCATTAAAGATCTAATGGATCCATACACCCAACGTTGCATGTAATGAACGTAACACATGTTTGAATTCAAAATGAATATGGATAGTTGATAAAATCTCATGATGGAATTGTCCATGAATTCAAAATAATTTTTATGGACTAACCAAAAAGAAGAAAAAATAAAAGGAAAAAATCACAAACGCCAATATCTGCCCAGATTGGGCCTGCTGTAATCAAGCCCATTTCAGGGCCTAAATTTGTTTACACGTTGAAGCAGATGGTAGTGGGTCTTTTGCCTTTTAATTTAAGTAGCTTCTGTTTCAAGAGAACCTTCACTCAATCCCACTCATTCTAAAAACTGCAATAAACGCGTTAATTAATTCCTTGCTAATTTGGATTTGGGTTTCTCAAAGCCGGTCATAGTGGGCCGAGAGATCGAACTTGTAAGGTAGTCTGTTTTGAATGGGTTATTTTTGACAATCTGCATCGGACTGGAGTCCAAATGATAAGTGACTCATCATCTGACATTGCATTTCGAGTTGGGTCCTTCATGGAATCAAACTGGCTTGATTTATTGGACTTTTGGGCCCAGGCCCAAACAGACTTAACTGGGATCTGCTTCATGTACAAATGGATCCAATGGATTGTGAATGTGTCCTCGATATCATCTGACTCGGTACGGCTTCAGATAGCCCCACCAATGTAATGGTCCCCAGTGTAGTAGACCAAAGTGCATTTTCATCATCATCATAACTATTATTCTATTTTTTTTTACTTAACTTTGTCTCAATAAAAATTAATTAAGCGGCATTGTTATTGAAATTAGTTTAGTTGACTCAATAAATCTTTGTTTTTTAGTGGTAACAAATAAAAATTTATATTAAAGATGAAGAAAATTACAATGGATGGCATCATAAGGTTTAAGAGACAAAAATCCAAGATAACCAACTAGGAAGAGGAGAGACAGATACCACCCCCAACCAAATTGGCAAGAAGCCCGCGACCCCAATTGCAAAACTCCTGGAAGACAAGAAATCACCGAGATATCCTTCTTCGAAAAATGCTCCCCATTCCTCCCATGAAGTCCACGCTTTGGAAAAACAAAAATCCTAAACCCTTCTAGCAGCCAAATCACAAAATTGAAGACGCTGCCAAGCACCACAAATATGAGCTGCTTCCCCTCTAATTCAAACGTCCGCGACGCCATATGAAAAAACCTTAAATGAACTCAAATTAGGACCTTCATTTGGAAACTCCTCGAACTCCCAACATCTTCCGCGATCTAACCTACTGGCTAATAATGAACAGGGCTTGGAACTCTCTTCCATTCGGAAGATGTGAACGATGATGATCTATCCCTATCTGTTAGAAACAATTAGATTATTTTTGATATTATTGTATTTTCTATTTAAGTACATTTCTTATTTTATTTGATTTATCTTCCATATTTGTAATCTTCTTTCTTTATATAATAAAATCAGCTCTCTTTAATTCATAAGGAAGACACAAATTATTTTCACACTATCTTTAACTGGATGAATGTCAAAGACAACTCGGTCAACAATATCAAAAGGAAAACCCAAATTATTTCATATCTTAAGGATTACAAAACTGTCTTCTTCCGAGTAACCCGTTTCCTTCAAAGAATTCAAAGCGTCACTACCTGATCCATGTACAGAGATAGAACTTCTAACTGCATTATTATTGTCATTCTCAGCAAAGAGACTGAACGAAGAGAAGTCAAGTTTATAAGCTGAATCGGTAGAATATGTAACTCAGAGTTGACTGCTTCAAGCTTCATCTCATCCGTCAATAAATCTGATAAGCGTTTTCATTCAAAATTTCATATTTTAGTAAATATAAGAAAATAAAAAAATTGAGTTAAAAAGTCACTTTATGTCTTTTAGAAATTACCTCGAGTTTTATGAAATACTAGTTTTATCGAAAATCATATTTTAATAATAAATACAAGCATACTATGAAAGATCTGAAACACTCTAAAAAAAAGGCAATTTATTTGAACCTCTAAACACTTTTCAAAGCATTGTTTTTGGCCGTCCACTAATTTTCAAGATTCTATCCCTTCCCTCCATCACATGCCCAAGGAATAAAGGTAAAGGTAGGTGGACCATCTAAAAAGCTTGACTTGACTATACGAAAAGAATGTAATGTACGTGTAGCATGAAGCAATTTACCTGGCTTGAATGGGCCTCGGACTTGTCTTCAATGGTGACCTGACACGTGTGTATGTAAGTGATGCCCCTACTCCCGTCGCCCATAGAGCACTTAACACACAAGTTGATGAATGGCAATGGCAATGCATATCAGAAAGTTCAAACCTGGAAACTGATTGATCTTACATATGCTAGCTAGCTACTGTGTAGAAGAATTGTTTGATCAAATGAGCTTAAAACCAATCGAAAGAAGAAAAGAATTCAATCAGTATTTTAAATTTTCACCAATGAATCTAACCAAAGTTGAGAGAGAGAGATTACCAATGCTAGTTTGCTTGTGTGATCCAAGTCTGCAATGAATTTGATGAGGGCGTCCAGCTTATCTATCCTTTTAGTTCACAGTTTGATACTTTTCAGTGGAATTTGATCATGCAGATCATGCAGATGAAATTGCATTGGCTTATATGTCCTATTTCAATCAAGGCAATAATAATTGGAATCTGTCTAATAAGCCCATTAACTTTGAAAGTCATGGCCCAATAACACCATGTGATCCAATATGATCGAATTCAGAGTTAATGGTTGGAAGCTTGAGAGAGTTAATGGTTTGTGACTTCAACACACCTCTTACAGTCTTTCTCATTACTTCATTTTCATTTTAACGACATGAATTGAAATTAGTTTATGAATAAATAACCTACCATATAAACTCTTAATATATTGACTTGAGTTTTAGGAGGTTTTATATCTATTTATGAATTTTTAGCATAAAATTTTAAGTTTTTTTTGTAATTATTTGTTTGTCAGTAGCTCTATATCTAACAATATTTTTGTTATTGATTTCATTTCTAGGATTTATGGTTTTATAGATCTAAGATAAAAGATGAATACTACTCCCTCCATCTCATTTGAAACATTTGTATTTTTTAAGAAACTCTCTATAAAAGATAAATATTGTTTTTAGTAACACATTATTTATTTTAGACTTAACATTTAGGCCTTTCCACGTTCATTTCACTATATGATCTGGATATTTACCATATCTCATTTCCATTAAGATCCAATTGAAAATACATATTGTGTATATATTTAATATCTAAAGATGATTTTAAGAAGAAGATTTATACATTGATTGTTGTTCTAACTAAATCACTCTTTTATCTAATCTTTCTTTTTAGCCAAGCCAAGTATCTCACTTTTTTCCGAATCAAGTAAGTGTCTAAAAAAAGGGAAAGCATTTGATTTTGATTAAGAATCTCTTTCTTTTTTATTTTACCAAATAAGCTTCTACAATAAGTCTTTCTTGTACCTTTCTCATAGAGAAAAAGAAGTACCAAAACAATCTTTCTATTTAGCCTGTATTAATATTATATTCGAAGTACATGAACTATATATATCAGTTAGTGTTAGATTTTATATGTCACATTGGAAAATCTAATATTTCAATCGATATTCCTAAAATTCTAAGTGTGTATTATCTAAAATTTTAATAGATTTAATGGGAACACTATGACCATAATAAAACTCAGAACATGGGTTTATTTATTGTATATTCTTGCCTTGCTTATCAAGGCAGAATGTATTTTCCATTTGCTCCAATGCAAGAAAAGCAAAGCATGGAATGGAGTAACAATCAAGTTATCCCTTTTTTCCTTTTTTAAGATATATATATAAGCTTTGAAGGTAGTCATTTCGTCGCAGTGGGTATTGTTGCTCCAACAACTACAAGTATGTTTCTCTATTTTTATCTCTTTTAATGTCTTTAATGTAATGATTCTTTCTAGAAATTTTATATTGCTTCAAAATTTGTGTTTTCTAGTTTGACTACTATATTTCCATCATTACATAAGTGAAGAAGTTGAATTTTTTTGTGATTGAGAATTTTGGTTATAGAATCACATCGAAGAAATTAACAATTAATAGAAGAGAATTAGCAAATGTTCTACTGATGAAAGCCACCATTTCTACTATTTGGTAGTTAGGAGTGCATAAAAATTATTTCATACGAAAGAAATTAATCACATGGAGATTGATTGGTATTGTATCTATTCATTGATGCTGTGGTTAAAAGTTCGATCCACATGATTATTGGTTTAGTCTAATTTAGAGTAGCTACCTAAATTTGGACCTTTGATTCTTACAGTTTAGAAATTTTAAATAGAATATGTTTTTCTAAATTCTTGTGTAGAAATTGTAGGTCTCTAAACTTGTTGATCAAGTCATTGTAGTATTTATAAATGTACGTTGAGTGAAAGAATAAAGCAATCCCAATTGCTCTCAAGGCATATGTTGGGATTTTTATTTTTCCATATCTCTAGTCTTTTCTCTCGTCATTCTTAAAGCTCATTCTCTTTATTCCTTTTCCTTAAACCCTTTTTTATAAGATTACTTTTCATTTTATTGATAAGGTTAGATGCGAGCTGGTGTGAGATTTTTTTGAAGCCCAAAGCATTTAATTAGCAAGCCCAGTATCGAGCCTAAATCTACGAAGACACGGTCAATGATTATTTGGTGGCTCGTGTTTTATTGGCCACAACATGTCTAGGTCCAACTTTCTTAATAACAAGGTTGAAGTGGCAGCCATTACTCCAACTTACAGGCTTAGAAAGATTAATTCATTGTATTTACTATCTTACCATGCTAGACTCTTTATTGAACTCCCTCCTCCTAGTTATTTTAGTTATGATATATCTTACCTTGCTAGACTCTTTCTGAAAGAAGTAGAAATGGGGTTATCTCCTGTATCACTGCTTTGAAAACAATGTTTTTGGTCCACACATAAGCAATTATTTTGGTATCTACATATTTATATAGAAATAAAGAAAATTCATTTAAAAATAACTAAAAGAGATTTTATAATTCATTCTCTAACCATTCAAACCACCCCCTCTTACCATGGGCCCCACAACATAAAAGTGGGAAGGGTGTTTTCAGTTCATGTCCCTTTCTTAAAATTTTCATTATACAAATCATATAAAAATTTAGCAACTTGGTTTTAATGATCAACTAGGAGTCGTTAAAAATTAAGGTCAACTAGTGATTTTGATCACTATGATTCCTTCAGCTGTGCAGATCGGGCCCTTGCTTCTATCGCCTATGATATTAGAAGCAGGATCTTCTTCTTTCTTTCCAACTATAACCTCTCTGACTTGGGGCTATTTTCTCTGCCCATTGGGATCTTCCTCCCCATAACCCATCTCCCTCACCACCCACCCCCCCCCCCCCCCCCCGTTTGTCCATCGCTCCATCCCTCCAACCTTCTCTTATACTTTATCTCTGGGCATTTTTCAAAGCCAACAATTCTCTTTTTTAGGCTTCCAGCTTTGCGGTGCTTCTTCTCAGATCCCTGGCTCTTCTGCCTGTCCCCCCTTTGTTTTGTGTGATACTAATTTCTCTCTTCTTACCTGCCAACATATCTTTTTGCTTTTGCTTGAGGAACCACATCATTGTGGATCGGTTTCTCCTTCCTAACAGAGAGATTTTTTATGTTGTATCATCCCCTTCATCTTGCCATTGGAGGCTCAAGACCCAAACTCTGTTGTTGCTGATTTTCTTTAACTGTTTAGATGTTAATGATATGTACATTGCAAAGAAAAATGACCCTTATTTTTTTAATCTTAAAAACTGGACTATTAACTTGAGCACTCCCTTTCTATCTTTTTGTGACATGTGAGTCTTTTTTGACTTATAGTTTTATTTCTTGAGCCCTCGTTGCTCTTTATTTTTGCCTGGCTTGGGTAGCAGGCTCTTTCATTTGTTGAGCTGTCGCGATTGAGCCCATTTTTGTATTTTTGTGATTTTTCCCCGGTTTTGAATGAATCATACCCTGTTGTTCAAAAAAAAATTCTTAATTAATTATTAACCTTGTGGTGGTTCAATACCTATGTTTTAAAGAAACATTATTCTTAATAAAACTTTCCAATAAAAACTTGGTGAGATTTATTTATTTTATTTCTTTTAGAGTTAATATTTAGACCTTTTCACATTCATTTCAATCTATGAATTGGATACTTACCCGATCTTATTTCCATTAAGAATCAATTGAAAATACCTACTATGATCATATTTAGAATTTAAAGATGGGTTCAGAAAAACATCTTTCTACAGATTAATACATCGGTTCTTGTTCTAATTAAATCACTCTCTATTATACTCTCTCTGTCTCAATTTAGTTGTCTCATATACATTTTGACACTGTCACAAAATAGTTGTTTCATATACATTTTGAAAGAATTATAGGATATTGGAGAGAAGTTCATAAGCCTTTTGAGAGCTCTTCATTAAAAAATTCAAAATTTTAAAATAGGACAACTAAAATGGGACAGAGAGAGTATTATCTTTCTTTTTGACTTAACCAAGTATCTCTCCTTTTTGTCAAGTAAGTCTTTATAAAAAGAAATTCATTCTATTTTTACCATGTAAACTTCTGTAACAAGTCTCTCGTTTGTCTTACCCATAAAGAAAAAGAAGTACCAAAAACATTCTTTCTTTTATATCGCAGAGAGTAATATTTCAATGGATATTCTTAAAATTCTAAGAAGTAGATTTGGCCAATGTAGATAATGGTATTAACTAAAAAATTAAGGCCACAATTTAGGCTTATTTATTGTATCTTCTAGCCCTCTTTGTCAAGGGAGAATTTATGTATTTTTTTTTTTTTTTTACTTCTTCCACCAATGCAAAGCATCAAATGTAGTTACAATCTGGCTTTTCCTTTTCTGTCTTTCAGATATATAAGCATTGAAGGTAGCCATTTTGTAAAAGTGGGTATTGTTGCTCGAACAACTACGAGTATGTTTCTCTATTTTTATCGCTTTGAATGTATGTAATGTATTGATTCTTTTTAGAAATTTTATATGGCTTCTATGCATTAAAATGTCATCTATATTTATAAAATTATTTAATTTCTTTTGTGTTATTTTTACAGTGAGATGTATGCGTTAGAGCTTTCAAAGTTTGTGTTTTCTAGTTTGATTATTATATTTTCATCATTACATAAGTAAAGAAGTTTGAATTTTGTTGTGATTGGGAATTTTTGGTGAAAGAACAAAATCTAAGAAATCAACTCACAAAAGCCACCATTTATACCATTTGATAGTTATGAATGCAGAGTAAATGATTTCATACAAAAGAAACAAATAACGTGGAGATTTATACTATTTTTGTTACGAATCAGTGATGACATAGTCAAATATTCCAAAGGGATAGGGCCAGTGGGATCCATTTACTATTTATTGGTTCAGTCTGATTTAGAAATAGATGTTTTTTTTTTTTTATATATATATGTTGTTATAATTAGGAGTAGTTAAATTTAGACCTTCGATTCTTTAGAGACAAGTTTGGAAGGTTAGAATTTAGAAATATTTTATTTGAATATGTTTTGAAAATTCTTGTGGCAAATTGTTGGTCTTTAACCTATCTAATTACCAAAGCTGTTCTCATGTGTTGCATTATGTTACGATGTTATTATACATGTATATTTTCTTTTAGAATCAAAATTCAAAGTTGATTCATGCCCAATCATTTTAGATTGGATTAAATCAAGTTACGAGTCATCCCATGTAACTAAGTAGATGTTTGAACTCATGAGGGTTGGTTTGGCAGTTAAGAACTCATTCGATATGCGGGAGATTTTAGATTCAAGTTACTTTCAACACAAAGGGGTCACTCTCCATAGTGTTACCCAGTGAGTGTGGGTAAGAAAAGATTAGTCAAGTTATCTAAGAATAGTAGATACTTTGATCTTAAAAAAAAAAAAGATACTTGAGTTTTTATGCATTATATTGGCACGTTTTAAGTAGAGACGCATCGATAAAACAACTTTCCATTCTTAAAATATAATAATCATAAAGAATTGGTTTTAAAAATCATCAAAAAAGATATAAAAAATGAGTGTATGTTTATATAAATGAAATTAAGGTAATTTAGATGGGTTAATTAACAAAACGTGACTCTAGACCAATCCAAAGTAAAAGGATTAATTTTTTTTTTTTTTTTTAATGTCATTATGTAGGCATAGTCTGTACATATTTTGAACTGGGTCATTCAAATCTGAGTAGATCCTAACCCAAGTTGCACCGCTTACCAAAACCTTCGTATATTAAAAATTATTACTTATAATTTTACCTTCTCAAATTATGGATTTTACATTACCATGTAAGCATGTAAGTGTTTCAAATCCATCACGAAAACACCATTTTAAAAATTCCATCATCATTGTTAATTTCCTCAATTGTTCCTGTTCTAAGCATCCCTAACTACATTATTTTATTTTATTTTTAATAATCTAACAAGTACATAAGACAAATCTTGCATTGACAATCATATAAGAGAGTTCAAAATTGAAAGGAAGATTTAGGAGGATTCAAATTAAGTAAGAAATATATGAGAATCGAAAGACTCAATTGATAGCTGGTGACTCCCATCTCTTCTTTATTGTAAGACGATTAAACGTGACATAGACAACTATTTCTTTGAAAGTCCTACGTAAGAGACACTCTCTCACGTACATTTTTTACTCGAACCTAGCTCACAATTTTCACAGGGTAATAGTAATGTTAGATAACTAAACGATTAATATGACTCAAGATTGGTAGCAGGCTAGATGGAGGCCTAACGAAATCAAATAGATACAGGAAATTCTCTGGGCAGAAGCAACTCGGTTTTAATGTGAAGAATGCCTTTGTCGCTATAAAAATTATAGATTTTTTTTTTTAATGAATAAAATGAGTAAAATGTCCTTGGTTTTGTGCTGAATTCACTTTACTCTGTTTGCATGTGACACTTAAACCTGTTTAGTAATTTGTGGACAGAAGGAGATCACCAGCTCTACTCTTATATATGAGGAATTGGGGGAAAGTGTAACGCCCGCCCCTTTTCACTCGCTTAATTTTAATTATCCAAAAATCAGAGTCTATTTTTTTTATTATTTTTTTTATATTAAATAATGACAAAGGGCGCGGGACGTCACGACGCGAGTTAAATCCGAGCTTCTGAAGCCCAGCCCTTAACTGGCCAACCCTACGTGTGCGTGGAACTAAGTCCACGAAGAACGGTTCACACGTAGAAGTAAGCTCGCGGAATATTAAACTAAGTGTGGAATTATAATAGAAACTATCCTACTAATTTTAGATAGCAGGGAAGATTACATCATTAAATTACTAAACTACCTCAAGCTATAATGTCTAAGATAAAATCCAAACCATAGCAAGTAATATAAATTATTAAAGGCCGACGAGTTAAGCTACTCAAATTACATTTCCAAAATAAATCTTAAATAAACTAAGTAGCTTGCTTTCCCAAGTTCCTAAGCTTGGCTCCCATCGCATCCACCGTTTCCGCTGTCTCCTGCGTCATCAGTTAGGGCAGAAGTAGGACATTAGACAACGCGTCCAATAGGACTCCGAGTAGGGCTAACACATGGATTAGTGACAATAATGCATATAGGGAATAATATCAAACGAAACATGAAATCAATGTCATGCCATGGGTGCCTATGTCATGAGTCTCACCCATCATCCATTACCATTGTACCATTGCCCTTTTTCAATCATTCATAAAGTCCCCCTTGATGGAAAAACCTCATTAAGATCAATCAACACAAGTATCCCCCTTGATGGCAAAGCCTCATCAAGGTATCCCCATGTTTGCTTCTCGGTCGCCCCGACGGATCATGGACTCGGTTATAGCACAACAGGCTATCCCCATGTTTGCTTCTCGGTCGCCCCGACGGATCATGGACTCCGGTTCCTGTATTTTCCCGCCCATGCCATGCATGAGATGTAATTGCAATATGCTATATAGTATTTAAATCATTGTAAATGTAATATGCCATATAGTATTTAAATTATAGCCATAAAAATCCATCTTAAAACAAACCATCTAATTACCAAAATAAATCAAAGGACCTATTACATAACACATAATCCATGGCTTACAAAAAGGTAGGAATCTTACCGAATACCGACTAACGTTCCTTTACGTTTTTCGTCCGCAAATCCGTCACCGATCGCGCACCACTTGCGATGTCCGATACCTTATTACATATTAACAATTAAGCCCTTGTTTTAATCATGTCCATGTCCCTAACATATGCCTTAGTGGGGGTTCGGCCATACACCATGGCCGAACCCTACTAATTAGGTTTGTGGGTCCCATCTTTATCCATCAAACATTTTAATTACATGAGTCTAAAAACCAGCCACCCTAGGCTTCATTTAACCATTCATAAGGTCGTCTTTAAACACATTTAGGTCCATGATCATCCCCCATGGGATTCTTCATTTTTGGCCCATATTTACGATTTTGCCACTACTTCTTTCATGGTTAAGTTCTCATCTTATTTCTCCATTCTTAGACACATAATTGATCCATAATCTTGGATCCATTAATGACTCACCAATCATGAGATACAACCATTAAAAGTCAGCCACTAACTTAACCTAATTCCCATTAATTAATGCATATACATAGATCTTAATCTTAGCCCATCAATTGGTTCACAAAATGGGTCCATTGATGTCTCATTAACCATGACATAACGATATTAGAAATCAGTCATTTAATTAACCTAATTTCCATTCATTTAAATACATACATAACCCCATACTTAGCCCATCAAGTGGCTCACAAAAATGGGTCATGGGTTCGGCCATACACTATGGCCGAACCCATGATGTTAATCTCCTTACTTCTCTTGGATCATTTACCACATTTTTTATCCACAACTTAGATCCCTCAATGATTTACCACTCATGTTTTATAATCATTAAAATCAGCCCCCCTTAAAACATTATACACTATACTTGAAAAATCTATTTAAACTATCAACATTCTTAATCATTTTTCCATTTCTTCACCCATTAAAACCACTATTACATCACCATAGGGTTCAGCCATACACCATGGCCGAACCCATGGTTCGTGGGTCATCATTCATTGGTGATATTTAAGACCATAAAAACATTAACCTTCATCCATGGATTCCCTCATTTAAAACCTCTTCAAAAATCACTAACATTTATTCCTTTAAAACCCTTAAAATCATTAACCACCTTCTATGATTTTAATCCTTTAAACCCATTAAAATTTCCTTAATCACCTACTATAGGGTTTGGCCATACTACATGGCTGAACCCTATGACCTATGATTCTTTCAAAAAAATCATACTTCCATGCTTAAATGAATCTTATTACACAATGTCTTTAATACATCCTTTATTTTTTCTTAACCTAATTTATCTTACCCATTTTGTCTATATTTCTCACTTCATGTTTGGATGGATTTTAAATCCAAGGCCCATGATGTTTTGGCCACCATTACATCCAAGAAAAACGGATTCCATGGTCTCTTCTTAACCCTTTAAAAAATGTAAACTCTTGTTTAGGAATACTTACAAATCCGACGGCTCCTCCGGCTTTTCTTTCTCCTCTTGATTTCCTTAGCCTTCTTTCTTCATCTTCTCCTTTGTTAGTCGGCCAAGATGTGCTTGATCAAATGAAAACATCAAGGTTTGGGTTTGGCCAACATGGGGTGTGTTTAAGAGAGAGAGAGGAGGAGATGGTGAGAAAGAATACCCTAAGTCTTGATCTTGAAGTGGTGGCCTTATGCTTGCACTTTTCCTCTCTTTTTTTCTCTTCTTCTCTTCTTAGTTTTTCTTCTTCTTTTCTCCTTGAGTGAGGGACGGTTTTGGAGAGTGAGAGATGGAGAGAGTGAGGGAGTTAGATGGAAAAGAGATAGAGAAATGAGATAAGATCCATCTCATTTGGTTGAATAACCTACACTCCACCATTAATTCCTCCCACCAACCAAACATGGGCTAATGTGCCTTAGTGATGGTGGTTGGGATAAAACCACCACCCTAAGCCCATGGTTTAGTTTGTGTTTCTTTGGGTGGTTTCAATGAGATGAAACCTCCCATTGACTTATCCTTTTTGACTCCCCATTTGACCCAATTTGATTCACCTAAGTAATTAATTAATTTGAATCATCAACTTAGGTTAATTAATTCACATTTAATCTAATTCAATTTCCTTAAATTCCCTTCACGTATCCACCCATGGTTGACCAAGTCAACCATGGTGGCCGGCCCCACCAATCCTTGGTCCACACACCACCTCACTTGGTGAGGTGGAGGTGGGTCCCATTCGGCCATGTCACCTTAATCTATTCACCACTAACTTAGGTGATTTTAATTAAATCGATTTCAACCACTTGGATCACCATTGGGCCCATGGCCCAATTACATTCACCTCCTAGCCATTTATCTTAGAGCTTAAATCATCCTGACCCATTGGGTCCCAAACGGGTATTGGGCCCAATTTGACCATCTTTGACCATTTAAATGAATTTAATCCAATCCATGGTCCATTGGGCCATACTTGGGCCTTTGCCCAAATTTTTGATCCACTTAACACTTATCCCATCAAAATTTTCAATTTCCATAATTAAAATAAATAATAGCCACATATATATTGATTTAAAAAGTCCGAGCTATTACAGAAAGCCACCTTCTTTTTCTCGATTTCGTTGCTTCAGACTTGTTGGACGTTTATAATGACCCAAAGAGGGAAGTTGTTTCGCTCCAAGGCTATTACGGAGTGGGGAGATCACATAATGCAAAATACACAGCGGAAAAAGCCAAGCAATCAGGGAAATACAATGGGGCCGTGATATGGATAGATCTAAGAAGGGACTCAAGTCCAAGAATGGTGCAAATGAAAATTGCTGAGAGTTTGGGAATTTATTCTTCTCAGCAGAGAGCAAGAGTTAATGGTAATGATGATGATGATGATGATGATTCTAGTTCTTCTACTTTCATACGTAGCATGACAGAGAATATCTTTAAAATATTGCTATAAGAAGGTAATTTGAATTCCATATTAATATTAGACAACTTGCAAAATGACATAGATTTGAGAGAAGTTGGAGTTCCGCGTCAAACGCCATTGTCTACAGCTAAAGTTCTTGTTGCTGTTCCTTCAGGCAAATTGGATTTCCCGTCTCTCCAAATTGATCATGACTTTAATGTTGGAGAATATATTTTAGGTGGACTTTTTGTAGAGTTTTTAGTTGGAGGAGCATTTAATGTTGGAGATTATGATTCAAGACAATTTGTTTTGGAGTTATTAGTTGGAGGAGCATTTAATGTTGGAGATCATGATTCAAGACAATTTGTTTTGGAGTTATTAGTTGGAGGAGCAAGAGATGTAGCTGATTCCTTACAAATGCATTACAACATCAAGCGGGAGCCGGAAACTATCCTCTGTTGCTTTTTCTACCTTTTCTTGTTTCCAGAGGTGCAAGGTTGTGCAAAAGAGGAAGAGCTGTGGAGGTTTTACATGGGAGAGGGGTTAGTACCCTCCCGAATGGCAACATCTGATGTGAACAGTATCATTGAAGCTTCGAAAGTGATCAAAATTGTTGTTGAGGAGATGATTTTTCATTCAATATTTGAAAGAGATAACGCATCTAATGATGTGTTGATAGGAAGTGAATTAAGAACGAAAACACTGTCTTATATTGCCGATATGCGCTATCTATTCATAAATCAGGAGACCACAATGACAAAGCCAATTGGATTTCATTAGCCAAGAAAGACATTAGAACACGTTCCATGCTTTCCCAACAGTTGTCTGAATCTTTCGTGAAGAAGTATTCCAACCTCACAACATTGCTTCTCTGTGATAATCCGCAGCTTGAGGACATCCCTGATGATTTTTTTGAAGACATGAGAAGCCTTAGAGTTCTTGACCTTTCTACCACAGCTATCTCGTCCCTGCTCTCTCTGTCTCAACTAAGAAACTGCCTCGAGTTCTTGAAGTTGCGAAATTGTTCGTCTTTGCAAACTATTCCTCCTTCCATGAAGCACTTGGAATCACTTCTACTGCTAGACCTTTACAACACTCCTTTGTCCAACACCATTCCTGATGATTCTTTTGAAGGAATGCGCAACCTTCAATTGCTCAACCTTTCTCGTACCAAGACAGCTTCACTGCCTACTTCAGTATCCAACTGCAACACGCTTGAGCGGCTCTTTCTTAGATGTTGTCTGTCTTTGGTGACTCTTCCTTCTTCTTTATATAGACTTGCAAAGCTCAAAGAAATTGATCTTTCTTACGCATGTCAATTGAAATCTCTGTTTCTCATCCCAAATGCCAACATCAAAAAGCTTTTTTTAGCCGATTGCACGGGACTGGAGGCATGATTGTGCCTCACTTGCAACAGCTTTCGGCACTTGAGGAGCTTGATATCTCCGGATGCACAGCTCTAAAAGACAATTCTTTTGATGGGCAAATGCCGAAGCTTAGGGTACTCAATCTAAGCAAGACACAGTTTGCTTCAATGTCTCTAAAAGGTTGATGGAACTTGGAGACTGTTCACTTACAACATCTTACTAAACTCGAGTTCCTCGATCTCTCTGGCACTAAGATCATAGAGTTTCCTATCGAGATCATTCAGTTGACCCGTCTAAAACATTTGGATCTAGTGGGTACTCGAAAACTCAAGATATTCCACTGGAATGAGGTAGAAAAACTGCCCAAACTCAAAGTGCTCAACTGGGACCTATGCGACTTTTACTACAAGTCGATTGGAGATGGAAGTCGAGCTTTTATATCAGTGAGCAGTGTCAAAATATTCCAAGGACTAAGTGATTCCTCTCCATTGTGGTCTAATTGCTTAGAAACATCTGAAATCTCCATTGCACCTTGTGGCAAGCAACTACAACGACGCAGGAGGAAAGATACTGCCTATTCTACAAAGGACATCACACAATCTATGTATGGACATCTGTATTGCACAATCAAAGGGAGACCAGTCAATTACAGTCAGTCTTTGGAAATAGAAGGCTTTAAATCATTAAACCGTTTGGACACTTCTCTCATCAACATGATAGCTAAGAAGGTGCAGTTCTTGTGAATGCGTGACTGTTTGCTAAATCATGATGTAGTGAAATTCTCACTTCAAGGTACGAGAGAACTGAGAGAATTTCGGATCGACAGGTGCCGAAACATGAGAAACATATCAAGAGGAATTTCGAATTTAGGCACTATGTGGGTTACCCAACTCTCAGATCTGGAATTCATATCTCGCGACTATTTACCCCCTTTGATTCATTGCGGCACTTGTACTTGGGATCTTGTCATCAAGTCAATTATATTTTTGATCGGATTTCACTTCCAAAACTAGAAACGCCAGAAGTTTATTTATGTTCTAAACTTGAAGAAATTTTTAGTACCATGGACAATCCTAGATGCCTGAAATGGCTACACACTATTCAGTTATGGGACCTTCCATTACTCAAAAATATATGCATCATCTACTTGCCGACATTGAAGAAGCTCAGAGTCCGAGGGTGCGCGACATTGCAAAAGCTCCCTCTCTCTCCTTTCCACTCACTGAGTCCAATACTTCTTCCATCGAAATCGACGGTGAGTCCGACTGGTGTGACGATTTGGAATGGATGGAAGGCAAAGAGAAAGACCATAATGCCCTCAGGCATCCCATCATTTTCAAAAGGTATCATCATCCTGTCACCCGCAAGACTGATCTAGTTTTCGAGCACCAAATGTAAGGTAAATTCTACTCTTTCTATATTCTTTCTTTTCTTTTATGTTTCCAGTTGTCGACATTAAGATTCTGTGTGCTTTTGGTGTTTACATGTGATTGGTGGGTTTATTATGTAAGAATTCTCATTTATCAATAAAAACAAGTGTATTGTGTGATCCATTTAACAATTCTGTCCAAATGCAAATGGATTGGTTTCATACTGAGTAACTTCATATTATCCATTACACACGAATATTGAATGAGTGAGACTTTCTCGGATGCCAAATCACAAACTTGATTTCATAATTTTGTTAAAAAATATTTAAATGTAAAAAGAAAAAATTCCATGCAACCTAAAATCTAATGTTTATTACCATGCAAAGGCAGATTTCATGATTTTCAACTATCCAAAATGTTGGAAAATTACTTTTAATTTTCCCATTTACAAGCATTAAAGAAATAATGAATACATATTATAATGTAAAAAAATTAAACCATAAAACCATGAGGCCAATCGGAAGTGGAGTAATTAAACCGGGTTGATAACATGTTAGAAAATAAGAATGACAATAAAACTAAAATATCATTTCTCCATGTTTATTCCACTTAATGAGATCCAAATTTATGAAGTTCAACAAAAAAGTTACTCATAATCCTAACTTTTTAATTGAGAGATATGCATATTCTCTCACAATATCATCATAATTTATAATAATTTAAATTATCTCAAAAGAATCAATCATAATCTAAATTAACACCAATAAATTGAATTTGCAGTTTTCAAAAATCTTATTGGCTAAATTCTGCAAAAATCAGCCATGGTCGTTTCCTCCAAAGGTTTCATTAAAGGTACAAACTGGCCCTAATGACTGTTCTCAATCTCCAGTCCTAAAGGGCCACAAGGTTTCAGTTTAGAAATGAAATTGCCAATGACGACTACGTCCATCGAGTTTTTCTGGACATTAAATTTTATGATTAAAAAATAATAATTCTCAACCAATAAATCAATTAAAATTAAAACTATGACAGGCAAATTCAATTAATTCATTTAAACTCAAAGGATCTTTCTAAATGGTCCATCTAACTTCAAATGAATTATTTGATGCGATATTTAAATAAGTTTACTCAAAATTAAGTTATCAATTCATACCCACATTGACCCATTTAGGGGTTTCATCAAATCCAAATAAATTTGTCTCATGAATTACTTAAATTTATTTGACCAATCAACTGGTCCATTTAAACTCAAATGAGTTATTTAAATGGTTCACTCAAATACAAATGAAATTTTGTCTATTCAAATTCAAAGTGACCTACTGAGATGGGTCATCCAAATATAAATGAGCTCTCGAAAATCGAAATGGATCAATCAATGATTATTTACCAAAATCGAAATGTATGAATCAAAAGGTTCATTTTAAATTTAAACAACTTATCTAGTTGTAAGTGTATTCATTTAGTGGTCCAATCAAATTTAAACTAAATAATTTAACAGCCCATTCAAGTCAAGTTTGATTCATCGAAATTCATATATTTATCATTTAACGAAACATTCAAATAATTTAAAATGAGTTCAGATTTCTAAATTTATGTTTAATGGGGTCTATAGTTATACTTAATTCAATGGGTATAAACATGTCCTATTTAATTGAAAACGTCACAGTTGTATATACCCATTTAATGTTTCTCATTTTTTAGGCACTTAGGTTCATATCTTATGTGCACCCAATAAACAAACATTCCATCCAATTTGATGACAATTCGGAGACATTGAATTTCTCAAAATTCCTAAATCATATTTGGATATAAAATGTTATTTGAATCTGGACCAAAGTGATTACTGTTTTGGGTCCATAAGCTATTGAAAATATCATTATTGGACTTGCCAAAATATGATATTTGGGTTTCTGGCTTAAAAATGATTTGACTTGGATTATGAAATCATCAATGGACTGTCATGGGCCTTCAGAAATTAATTCTGGGCGTGTTAAGAATATTATTGGGCTTGAAACTAAACTGCTTCATCACCTACAATTTACACATGAATTGTGCACAGGCCTCCACAAACTTGTTCATACTTCATGGGCTTACCAAAATGATACTGGATCTGTAGATATTTCTGACCCTAATAAGAACTGCTCGTAGGCATCAAAAATTTTATTTTGGGCTGTAAAAATCATTTCTGGGCATGTTGTAGAATGTTAAAGGCCTAATGCTCATTAAGTGTTAATTTGAAACCAAAATTTAAACGCACAGGCACAATATTTCATGAACTAAGAATTAAAATTATACAAAGTCAACCAAGTCATATATTTATCCTGTTCTGGTGAGAACAAAAAATAATAAAAATCCATTCTATGCTAAAAATTAAAAAACAAATGCATGCTCCTTTAGACAAGTGCCCTTGTTACATCATTATTTGAAATAAAAAGTAAAAAGAAAATCTCAAAATAAGATTTTCTAAAAGGGAGAGAGATTCCTTTACATGTTTGTTTCCTGATCTACTTTTCAAGCACCAAATCTAAATTCTACTCTTTCTATATTCTTTCTTTTCTTCTAAGTTTTCAGTTGTCAGCATTAGATTCTGTGTGCTTTTGGTGTTTACATGGAATTAGTGGGTTTATTATGTCATTTATTAATAAAAACAAGTGTATTGTGTGACCCATTTAATAATCCAGTCCAATCCAAATGCAAATGGATTGGTTTCATACGAGTATCCATTGCATACTAATATTGAGTCATTTAGACTTCTGGAATCCCAATTCACAAACTTGATTTCAGTTCAGCTATGGGTCTACTTTTATTTATTTATTTTTTCAGACCTGGGGAGAATTCCTAATCAACTAATACCTTCGGCCCCTTTAAACCACTTCAAAACCCCCCAGGGGGGATGCCCACACCCATACAGTACACCGCCGGTTAATGCCGCCAGGGATTGAACTAGAGACCTCCCACTACAAGAGATGGGAGCCCAACCAGTCTACTTTTATTAAGTCATAATTTTGTTAAAAAATATTTAAATGTAAAAAAAAAAACTCCATGCAACCTAAACTCTAATGTTTATTACCACTGGCCGATTTCATGATTTTCAAGAATCTTGGAAAAATACTTGGGCTATAAAAATCATTTCTGGGCATGTTGTAGAATTTTAAAGGGCCTAAAAATTGCATATAACTGTTCTGAATTTGTTAGAATGTCCCTGTACCCGTTGCATAAATTTGGGCTTACAACTAAGGCTATATTAATTAAGCAAAACTGTTACTAGAGTCTAGACATGCAGAACACTACTGGGCCTGAAAAACAGTTCGTGGGCCAGAATCAATATAAGGTATGTGACAATATCGGACGTATTTTAATTTTTTGAATTTGAAATTGAAAAACTCACCTAATTTTGGCAACAATATCGGGTGATTTATATAACATCAGTAGGAAATTTTGAATATCAAATTAATAAAAAAAAACGTGTAATGGAAGATTAAACAGATTTGGGCCTGAGTTGAGATTGTGGTTGTATATTGAGTGGCACTGATTTTGAAAGATCAGTTTTATACAACTGTCTCTTTTTGTTTGTATCACAAATTTTTCGGCCATGAGTCCGGAGAAGATATGGCGTTACTGGGCCTCAGTATTCAATTAGTTATGTATTATTTTAGAATCTCTAGATACAGTAAGTAATCGAATAATGAGTGTATTACCGTGTGGATAAAAAACGTGTAAGCAAGTAAGGTAAGTAGTGTATTTAATGGCTGCAGTTAGACAATTATTTTGAACTTTTGAATCAATGATTATGTCACTTAAAAATAGAATTTGAACATGTAAAGAACTTATATTCAATGATAAATTTATATCTCCATGAATTCCATAATTTTCTTTACTTTCTGTAATTTTTCTGAATTTTATTTTTTATTTTTATGAGCTATACACTAATTTTTGGACTGTTTTCGAGCCCATTAAAGATGCTGGTAGTGCTTATAGTCCATGTATATTTTGCTGGCCCATTATTAGCCCATTTAATATTTACTGGGCTATTAACAATTTTCATTGTAATTGCTAGTCATTAATATTTCCAGGCCCACCAGTAGTCCATACATCATTTTCTAGCCCATTTATATTCTTTACATTTATAATTGCTTGTCGTTTTTGCCACACAGGGGTGGTGAATGGAATCCATTGAATGCGATGGGCCCAATGGTCGAAACATAAAAGAAATAAAAATAACGGGCGAAATAAATTATGGAACGTGAAATAATGGAATGCTCATTAGCCATCAGTCATTTTGTTAAACCTCCAAGGCTCAAATTTAGTCAAACTCAAACTCGGTGAAACTCGTGTCATTAATATCATATTATAAATAAAATATAAAATACAAAACATATAATAAAAGACATTCCTTCTTACAAACACAATTATAAATACAAAAAACTAATAATCATCCATGTTCCAATATTATGCCAACAAGAAGGTTTCATAATCTATCATCTTATTTAACAATCCACTTGAAGAGTCCAGTATCTATCCTCTAATATTACCATCAAAATAAGAAATTTCTTAAAAAATATATTGAGTTGTGGCATACTCATTATCTAATACATAATCAAATAACAAAAACAAGATATTTCTAATAAGAAAAAAAAGCATATGAATGATTGATTCTCTATAATATTTAGTATATAACTTCGTCACACATATATAATTATATACGTGTTTAATTGATAGGTTGAAATAAATTTTTAAGCAAAAATAATGTTTTTTTTGAAAATTTTAAAAAAATTACTATAATATTTGTAACAACCCCACTCGTTTGTGGGTCTGGAATTCTACTAATTTTTTTTTCTTAATATAAAATCTCCAATCAACTCACATCCTAACTAGGCTGGATTTTCAAGATAAACAGTTAATCCAGATAATAAAATGTCACACATGCTCTTCACATGTGGACTCAAACATGTATCATAAGTCTACCCATACATGATATATCATATAAACAAATATTTCCATCAAAACATAATTAGAGTTGATAACGGTAGCACAGTAGTCTAATACATGCTTAGAAGGGTAACAAGTACCACAGGCGATACTTATACAAAATATGTTTTAACAACCAAAAGAAACAAAATGAATGCATTTCCCAACTGTAGGAGATACAAATGACATCATGAGCTTTCTCATCCTAAGCTTGAAATGGAGGTTCCTTGTCATCGGGTAAAACTCCTGAAATGTGAGAGGTGTGAGCTAAAAGCCCAGTGAAGAGAATATCATACAATAATCATTGTCATGTTAGTGCATGTAGATTAATTAATAACATCATAATGGTCTACTTCTACCATTTATCATACTTGAATTTATAATTGGTCTATTATACTAATTTATCAAGTCACCACCACTGCTACACCACTATCACACTAAAGCATTACACTGACATTACACTAACTATAAATGCATCAAGTCCTGACACGGTCAAAATGTAGCATCTTGCAAGACCATAAACGACCATTATGTCCCAGCCTATTGCCTCGCCTACTGCCAATATATAACCTACATGGTCCGGCCTATTGCCAATAATATATGGCATCACTGGTCTACCATAGCCTCGCAGCTATGTGTCTGTGGAGGTAGTCTCAACTTCATAGTTTCATCTTTCACCAAAAAATGATGCTCAAGTTCTCACATCAGAGCATTTTATCATCAATATCATAATACTATACATGATAAACATCATTCGTATCAATATGAACATTTCATAGCAATATATCAAGTCAAACCATGTAAGTTGGTTCATTCTTCATTTATAGAGTAGTAGATATTGACTCCCCGACATTGTATTGCGCTTCCATTCTAATAGTTATAACTTATTTTCATCCCTCAAATGGAAACAATGCCAAGTCTTGCATTCTAGCCTATTCGGTCTTTTTCATATCATGAAAAATCCATGAAACTACTCATTGCACTAGATCTACATAATCTGGTTTACCAATGCAGTATTACTAAGTCTCCTCACCGAATAACGTAGGGTATCGCGAGTATCTATTACACACAAATAGGAAAACTATGAATATACAATCATAATCAAACATAATACACATTCATATACAATACAGAATACATTCAAACTGTTTTCTCATTTTCCAGAAAAACATCAAGGGAAATGGCTGTGAGTCCTAATAGGGTTACTACTCATTTTTAAGTTATACTAATCAAGACATCCAAATGAAATACTCAGTGTCCAGTCTCATATTTCTTCCTGACTAGGGTAGAGTATTGAGACTTTGCCCAGTGGATACAGATAAAGTGCTCAGGCCACTACGCATATTGTCTTCTAGATTTAACCATGGAGACGTATTGCGTTAGGCCTAGAGATATAAGATGCTCAGGCCACTACTCGTAATATCTTCTAGATTGGAGCATAGAATTATATTGAGTTAGGCCTAGAGAGAAAGAAAATCACTCAGTGTCTGATTCCTTCTTTTTTACCGAGCGGCGAAATTAATCGCGACGCTATAGATAGCTACCAGGCGGCATTTCTGCTACACCACATGTAGAGGGTTTCAGCTTGAAGTGAACACACAAGGCCATAAGACATAGAAGGGTTAGCATCACTTTTAACTTAAAAATCAAGTCGTAGCAGATTAACATCAAATTCTAAGATCTAAATTTAACAAAAAAATTCTAAGTTAAACAATCTAAACAATTTTTTAGAACCAGCTTTGTGTTCCTCAAAACCAGGTACTGTGGGTTCGAAATTTCCTAGCCACTGGTCTAATACTGTGTTTTATCAGATCCTTTGGATCATAAGTTCACCCTTCGGAACTTCCGAACCTGTTCCAAACAGAAAACAGTAAAAATAAGAAAACATTGGTAGCGGTCTGCCTCGGAACTTGTTGGGGTCTACACGAATCTTTCGAGCGGTTCAGAATGTCCGAAGATGTCATCGGAAGGTCTGTGTCTATCCAGCAGAGGCAAAGAAACCAATTGGCCTCTTATCCTTCAGAACTCCCGAAATCAATTCGGAACTTCCGAGCTGTGATATTCGGAACTTCCGAGCCAAGTGTCGAATCTTCCGAAGATTGTCTTCTTCACCTATCACTTGCAACGAGTGCAGTGACATGACGGACAAAGGGAAATACGAATTAAAAAATAGTGGGTTTTCTGAATTCGTTTTTCACATCCTTCTGGTCAAATGTGTTCTACTGTAAGTCCTCTTCAATTTCAAAATAAATTAGATAGAAAACAACTATGAAGAACCTCTGATTTTACCGATTAAATCATCAAAGCACATGAAAATCTAAAGTTTCTATTAACTTTCAAAACTGATTTTGAAACTCAAATCTAAATCAAATTTAGCTCTGTTTGATTCTAAACATGTTAAAATTTAAAAACGAATCTAATGGTTACCTTTGTTTAGAGAGTTGGGGTGAGTTTCAGCAACTTGAAAAAGTTTTCACTTAAGCTTTTGAAGAAGAATGTTGAAGAAGAAGATGGAACTTAAGAAGAAAAACAGAGGAGGAAATAACATGAATGGAGATTTCCACTACATCTGTTGCCTTTAAATACACTTGGGGAAGTAGGTGATAGGTTTGCTACCATCTCTGAGAGGGTTACATGATGATCTGCTAGCTACGAACGTAGCTTGCATGAATCACCTTTGATTCAACAGCTCGTCACCTGCTACACAGGTGTTTAGAATTTTGGGGTCATTTGCATTTTTGTCCACAAAACTTATTTACATTTTAACCCTCTTTTATTTATTTCTAATTTTTAACTATTTAAAATGATTTAATTAATTAAATCTATCTAATCCAAATTGTTGGGTTTTAAAATCTACATTTACTATAAATTTTTAGAGAGCCATACTCTTTTAAAAATTAGTAGATTTAAATAAAAATCACACTTTTAAACTATTCCCTTAAATAAAATTTCATTTATTAAAAGGGTTTTAAACCTTTATTTTTAAAATCCAAAAACACTAAACCATAAGTTTAAACATAGATTAATCATAATATATTTTCTTACAATTTTCTAACTTCAAAATTATTTAAAATAATTGTTTCTTATAAATCGAGACCTTTTGGGTTAATTTAATATTGTTTCTAAGAATCAAAATATAGTTAAAATGACTTTAAAATTTCAGAATTTAAATTCTCATTAAAGAAATCAACTTAACTCAAACAATATTCACACAATAATTTAAAATCATTAAATAACCCTATTTATGGTGAATTACCATTTTGCCCTTTCAAATTAAGTGAGTTGGATCATTGAGCTACCGAGCTCTGATTTGGCAGATCCTGGACTTTTCTAAAAGCTCAAACAGTAATCTTCATGACTAACGGGTTAAAACATAATTTATTAATATAAATCACACAATTAAGTCCTAATTTGGATCAGGGTATTACAATATTTGAAACGGTTTTTTAAGGGTCACGTGTCATGGGTGAATTGAGATAACCGAGTTCATACGTGAGCCCGAAAGGGGTTTTTATGGTTTTTGCATTGGACGATTTTTTTGCTGAACTGACCCTTAGCCAAGACCGGCACAATTGAACCGTTGGTTCAACCGTGAGCAAATCCAATTCTAGAAACATTGCCGCTGACCATGTCGGCAATCAGGTGGCTCTCTCAAGTCTCAAGCATGATTATAAATTGTGATAGAACTAACTTTTAAGCCCTTTTTCATTAATTAAAAAATTTTGGCCAATATTTCTATCATATCATCCATTTTGATCAAAATTTATAAATGGGTGAAATTAGTGAAATTTTGGAAATTTGAGAATTTTTTTATGGAATTTTCAAAATCTGACAAGAATTTCTAAAATATAACTTTTTTTTTTTGAAATTTTGTTGAAATGCTGAAATCTGACAAATACTAGTCAATATAGTTTTTTTTTTCCAAAAGGTCACCAATATTTCTAAAAAATTTGTTTGAGCCCACATTGAAACCTAAAATTTTTGGCCAAGATTGGTAACTCAATTCACGGCAAAGAACATCACTTGAGTTACTTGTTTAATTTCTTTGAGAAAATTAATGTGTAAAAAATTTGTTTGGGTTTGATTCTTATCATTGGACACCATGTTTTCTTTCTAAGAAACAATACCACTCCCAAAATAGAAAGTGCTAAGAACTAGGAGGTTCTTAAAATAACAGGTTACTGCATTTATATCTTTAAGTTTGATAACTCCAGATAATTAGTTAGTTTCCAGAATGCAAACTTCCAAAATAATAAGTTTCTAAAAATATAAAATTCTCAAATTTAGAGAACATTCTAGTTAAATAGACGTGTCAAAAAATATAAGATTCTAAATTTGGCAGGTATTCCCAAATTGGCCGACATCGCATAATCCAAGCATAAATAACCAATTAATGAAAACTAAAGGTCGTAACCTCAAGAAATAGCACACTTCCAAGAGGTCTTCAACAAAATAACAACTTTAAATCTAAATTCTACAATCTAGATCTAGCATTTCAAAACTTAGCAACCCTTAAATCAACTTGCCCATCGACTCATGTTAGGAGAAACCTCGAAGTTGGGTTGGATAACCAAATCTAAGTTTCACCCATGGAAAAATAAAAATGGCTGAAACCTCTCTAAGTCAAATTGGAACAATGCAATTGAACAACATTGAAATTATAATTCCCTAATTCTTCCATCGCATGGCTAAAGCAAGAGCTATGGTAAATTCTTTGAAAGTTGTTACGGTGAATGGGCGAAGGTTGGAAAGAAAGAGTGATATTAGGGCAACTATCAAAAGGCACTTTACTTCCATTTTTGCCCCAAGCGGTGATGTTCGTCCGTCCATCCAGGTTGATCTCTGAATCACCTGCCATTGTGTCTCTGTCGATGGCTGATTCGAACTCCCATGCTACGCGTCATCCTTCGGACCCGTTCGCCAGGCTCTCTTTTCCTTCAGGTGCCCCTCCTCCTCTATCTCTTTTGCCTGCTTCTTCCTTCAGTTTTCCTTCTTTTATCACTGACTCCTCCGAGTCGGGGCATGTTTCTTTTGGTTTTCAGGCTGGTGGTTTGGTGGGTCAGCCCCTGGGCATGGATCTTCCTCTGAGTGGCCTTGGGCAGCTTCGGCCTCCTCTTGGTGAGGAAATTCTCTTGCGTCCTCGCTCTCTCCTTCGAGTGTCCTCTTCGAAGGAGCCACAAATCAGGTTGGGCACGCGTCAGACTTCTTTTTTCTCTCAGCGGCATCAGATCTCTCGTCCTGGGCACTTTGCTAGCTTTGGGGGCCAGGTGTTTCAGCTTCGTTCTTCGGCAGCATCCCTTCTCGGACCAGGTCCTATCCATTCTCCTGTACTTTCCCATGCTGTTCCTTTTCATGCTTTTCACTCCACGGGGGTAGTTTGGCCTAGTTCTAGCGGGGGGCTTGGGGGTGTTTCTTTTAGAGAGGAGGTGGATATTCCTATTCTTAGTTCTCATCCTGTGTTGTCCAGTAGCTCCGGGAGGGTTAGGGTTGGAACTTGGGAGGGATCTGGTTATCCATTATTGGAGGGAGTTTCCTTTAATTCTCTTGACCCAGGGAAAGCTTCATGGTTAGAACGTGAGTTTGAGGAGATTGAGGTGATAGAGGCTTTACGCAGTGTTGATGGGGATAAGGCTCCAGGTCCTGATGGGTTCAACTTTAAGTTCCTTAGGAGTTGTTGGGATATCATAAAGGAGGATTTCCTTAAGTTCTTTAAGAAGTTTTATAGGAGAGGGATTTTGAACAGGAGTCTCAAGCATAGTTGGATTGCCTTAATTCCTAAGAAAGAGGGCGCTTCTGAGTTATCTCACTATAGACCGTTAAGTCTAGTAGGGTGTGTGTACAAGCTTTTGGCCAAGGTGCTAGCTTCTAGACTCAGTTCAGTTCTTGGGGAATTAATCGGTGAAGCTCAGGGGGCCTTTATTGGGGGGAGACAGATTTTGGATGGGGTGTTGATTGCTAATGAATTAATTCATGCAAGACGCAAAGACGGATTAAGGGGTGTGCTTCTAAAGTTCGATATGGAAAAGGCCTATGATCATGTGAGATGGGAGTTTGTGGATTATCTTTTCTGGAGAATGGGGTTCGGCTCTAGATGGAGGGGCTAGTTGAGAGCTTGTGTCCAGGATTCGTCTTATTCTATTTTGGTGAATGGCTCTCTTAGTGAACCTCTTAGGGCTACTAGAGGCTTACGTCAGGGGGACCCATTGTCCCCATTCCTTTTCACTATGGTTGTTAAAGCTCTCAATGGTCTTTTGGGTCAAGCCAAGCAATCAAATCTTATTAAAGGATTGGAGATATCTCCAGGCACTCAGTATATCTCTCACCTCCTGTTCGCAGACGATACGCTATTGTTTTGTGAAGCTTCTTGCTATGAGCTGTTTGGGGTCAGATGTTTTGAACTGGTTTCGGGCTTGAGAATAAACTTAGGGAAAAGTAATATCTTTGGGGTGGGGATTGAGTTGGAGAAGCTTCAAGTTATGGCTAGGGAGATTGGTTGTGGGGTTGGCAAGTTACCTTTTTTATACCTTGGGTTGCCTGTTGGTGGGAACCCACGCTCCAAAGTGTTTTGAGAACCCGTTATAGAAAGAATGTCTAAAAAGTTGAATGCCTGGAGCAAAGCTTATCTCTCTTTGGAAGGCCGTTTGACTCTCATTAAGTCGTGTTTAGTGAACCTTCCCACCTATTACCTCTCGTTGTTTGAAATTCCCAAAGGGGTGGCGAAAATGCTAGAGAAAATTCAAAGAGATTTCTTGTGGGAAGGGAAAGAGAATTCGAGAAAAACCCATCTGGTGAAGTGGGATGAGGCTAGGGACATTAAGGAGAAGGGTGGTTTGGGAATCGTTCATATTTGTGATAGGAACCATGCCCTCTTGTGTAAATGGTTGTGGAGATTCACCTTGGAAAGGGATGCATTATGGAGGAAAGTGTTAATAGCAAGATATGGAGTGGGCGAGCCAAGTGGTTGGAGGTTAGGTGGTAGAGCTGGCAGGGATGGATCATCGGTAGTGAAAGCTTTAATGAAGATCGGGAGCGGAAAAGGTAAGGTGGGGGATATGTTTCAAAGGGGGCTTAGATTGGTGGTTGGTAATGGAAAAAGGGTGTTATTTTGGAGAGATACTTGGGTGGGGGAGAGGCCGCTACTGGATGTTTACCCCAGGCTCTTTAGATTGGCCCAAAATCGGGATGCTTTGATCAGTGATTATTTTAGTGAGGTTGGTGACTCTACTCAGTGGCTAATCCCTTTTAGGAGGTTTTTGCGTGATTTTGAAGAAGACATCCTTCAAGCGTTGAGTGGAGTCCTAAATGATTTCAGCTTGTGGGTTGGGGATGAGGACAAATGGATTTGGTCGATGGAGCCATCAGGGGTTTTTTCGGTGAAATCAGTTCTTCATGCCACTTACACAACAAATTTGCACTCTTATCCAACGTGTTGTTTGGTGTGGAACAATTTGGTTCCCCCTAGAATTCAATTCTTTATGTGGACGGCTTTAAAAGAGAGAATCCTGGTCAGACACAATCTTAGAAAAAGGTGCATTATTCCTACCGAGGCTTCCTTAGTGTGTCCTTTATGTGAGGTCGAGGAGGAAACAGTTGACCACTTGCTATGCAATTGCCCTTTCAGTAGGGAGGTTTGGTACTCGTTTTTGAGGTTATTTGGGTGTGAATGGGTGCTAAGTAGTGGAGTGGAGGAGGCTTTCGCATCTTCGATTGGGGGTCCTTTTAGAGGGAGACGTAGAGTAGCTTGGAAAATGGTTCCGTTCGCTATATCTTGGACTGTTTGGAAAGAGAGAAATGGGAGGATTTTTTAGGATAAGAGGGGCAGCAGCAGTGATGTGTTTGAGAGGGCTAAATGGCACCTTGTTGGTTGGTTGTCTGTTTGTAAGGATTTTTGTGGCCTTACTCCGGAGGATTTTTATCTGTCTTGGGATGGGTGTATGAAAGGTGTTGGTAAAGAGAAAAAGAGACCGGTTAAGTGGGTTACGCCACCACTTGGGTTTTGTAAATTCAATCTGGATGGGACAGAAAGGGGTAAACCGGGGCCGACAGCAATAGGAGGCATGCTACATGATGATAGTGGGCGTATGTTGGCTACTTTTTCCGAGTCAGTTGGGCAGATGGAATCTAATGAGACTGAATTAAGAGCTATTAAGAGAGCATTTCAGATTTGGTCTAGGTTTAGGAGTGGTAACCTCATTATCGAAAGTGACTCAACCAATGCCATCTCCTGGGCTAGTAATAGGAAATTTCCCCCGTGGAGGTTGATCAGTATTGTTAGGGACATATGACGGTTGTGCAAGCGTGGTGGCGTCTCTTTCACTCATCTCCTCGATCAGCAAACTGTGTGGCAGATTTTTTGGCGAAAGCCGGGGTGCATCTACTATCTCCATCTTTGGTTTTTTTCTCTTCTTTTTAGCCTTGGTTCTTGGGAGCCTGGGGCTTTATGGGTTATTGTTTTTGGGTGGCCTTCTTGATGTTTTTGTCTCCTTTTTGTTATTCTTCTTTTTGGACTTTGAGTATACACCTCCTATACTTGAATCCCTCCCCTTGTAATTTCTTTTTAATTAGAAGTTGCCCTTAACGTTTCAAAAAAAAATAATTCATTTGGATCTAAATTGGATGAATGAATTTAAACCACAATTGTATGGCCAAACACGTGTTTAGTTAAATTCAAAATTTAGATTCAAATTAATGACATAAATCCAAACTATAAATTGAAAACAATTGAACATTCAAACTAGAATTCCAAAAGAACTTAACTCACCAAAACTTGGAGAGAACTCAAGCTAGCTTCTTACTAGAACTTCTAATTGCTTCAATCACATGTATGTCTACAATGGCCGACCACTACATTTTTATACCAAAATTTCCAATAAAAAAGATGAAAAATAATAATTACAAATACATGTTGCTAATTCTCAATGATCCACACGCCTATGATATTCTAGGATTATCCAATTGCTATGCCAATGCACCATCCACTAGTTGACATGTGAAATTATTGCAAAAACAAAATAAAATTAATACAAAGAATTCCCATATGGTCTTGGCGAATTTGGGGGTGCTTGGAGAGCATGCAATCTCATCTATTCACTCATCATCCTTGCTTGAATTGAACATCTAAAATCTCTCATTCCTCATTCCTTGGTGTGTCCAAAAATCTCCAAGCTTCACATGCCCGAGGGTTGCTAAGTTTGAATACTCCATGCCATGTTGTATGATGATTTGGCACCATGTAGGAGATGACGTGGAATTCGTCTAAGAATCTTTCATGTAACAAATGGACTTTTAAAGGTGGGCTTTTGGGGTCTATAACATGTTCTTACAGGCCCAACCCAATCATGGTGGCAAATACCATTTTTCGGGATATTGACAACAATTGTGAATAACGGTCTTCAAATTCTTGGATTTTTATCGAGAATTTAACAGAAAAATCTCGCTGAAAATATAAATATTTAAAAAATATTAAAAATAAATATAATAAATAAATAATTATCATCTAACATTTATTGAGTAAAAAAATATCATACAATTCTACATGAGTTCATTGTTAAATATCATAGTAAAGTCACTGAATAAAACTAAAAAACAATAATTGTGATACCCTGCCTTGAGAAGCAAAGCTCCAATCGGTGGGCGTAAAATAAGTCCCATATCGGAAGTGACGGGAATTTGGTTGGAGTTTATATGAGGCCACACCTTGGTACTCTAGTAAGACGTGTTTTGGGCTAGGTACTGGACCTGGGCCCAAAGGCAAAATCGTGTGGGCTCACACATGTGCACACACATGTGGACCCAAAGCTGACAATTTCTTACTGAGTCAAGCCCTAAGCCCTATTTTCGGGCTTGGTCTTTACAATTGGTATCAGAGCTGAGTTCAACACTCGGACTATGTGGGCCTTCTCCTTCCCTGTAGTGTGAGCTGGGCCGAATTGAGCCGGGGCGGCTCGAGGCTTTGGGGGGGTGATTGTGATACCCTGCCTTGAGAAGTAGAGCGCCACCGACCGATCGGTGCCAGCGACCGATCGTTGGGCGTAAAATAAGTCCCACATCGGAAGTGATGGGAATTTAGTTGGAGTTTATATCAGGCCACACCTTGGTACTTTAGTAAGACACGTTTTGGGGCGGGTACTAGACTAAGGCCCAAAAGTAAAAACGTGTGGGCTCGTGGGTGTGCACGTATGTGTGGGCTCAAAGTGAACAATTTCTTACTGAGTCAAGCCCTAAGCCCTGTTTTCCGGTCGGGTCTTTACAATTGGTATCACAACCGAGTTCAACACTTGGACTGTGTGGGCCTTCCCCTTCCCTGTAGTATGAGCTGGGCCGTATCGAGCTGGGGGCGGCTCGAGGCTTTACGGCGGGTGATTGTGATACCCTGCCCTAAGAAGCAGAGCGCCACCGACCGATAGGTGGGCGTAAAATAAGTCCCACATCAAAAGTGATAGGAATTTGGTTGGAGTTTATATCAGGCCACAACTTGGTACTCTAGTAAGACACGTTTTGGACCAGGTACTGGACCAAGGCCTAAAGGCAAAACTGTGTGGGCTCATGTGTGTACACGTACGTGTGGACCCAAAGCGCACAATTTCTTACTGAGTCAAGCCCTAAGCCTTGTTTTTGGGTCGGGTCATTACAATAATACTCGAGAAATAAATGAATTTTGGTAATGACACATCTTTTATGAACTCGATTAGTACTTGTTTTGAATTCCTATAATAATAGTATCGATTAGTCACATCACAATAAAATAAGTTTTTAAATGGTCATCAAAACTAATTAAGAAATTCAAATTTTGAAATTTGAAATTGAATCTCAATTAAATTTTGTAATTGCAAATTTAATTAAATTTTATGATTAAATCAATCAAATCATTTATTAAAATCTTCAAATTTAATCATTTTAGGTTAGTTTTTTAATTCCTTAAAATTTATGGCTAAGAATTTTGGTTGGGCCATAAATTTTAAGTGTATAAAAAATATCAAGTAAAATGTCGTGTAATTTTGATTGATTTGGCTAAATTGATTTTTTATGAGCTATATTCAAATATTGACATTCACAATGAACAAGTAAAATGTCATAAATATTTAGAGAGAAAAAATAATTTAAATTACTCAAAATTTAAAAAGCCTAATAAACAATATTTATCAATCCAATCGAAGTGAATTTCTATCCCTATCACAACAATAGTTTAATAGACTCAAAATTTTAAATTAAAATATTGTCAAAGGGATCAAATTTTAAAGAGTTTAATAAATATGGCTGGGTTGATTTGGACATTTGGTCACTTTGATTCTTAGGACCTATATTTAAATATAGAGTTAATGGATAAATTAAATAGTCATAAATATTCAGTGATTAAAATAATTTAAATTAATCAAATTCTTTAAATACTAACAAATAAAATTTCATGATCTAATTAAAGTGACTTTCGCAACATCTCTATTTATATATGTACTTTTCCAAATAATTCTCTATAATGATTTAAATACCAATATAATTATTTTAATTTTAATCAGATAAAGTAGGACAAAATTTATAAAAGTATTTAGAAAGTAGACGTATTAAGCCTTTGTACTCTCAGTAGCCTGACATTTACGGAAATAGAATAGCATACTGAATCCGCACTTACCGCATAAGTGGAAGTCACGCACGACTTCAGCGGAGAGCTTTGGCAAAAAACCGGTAATATTGTGTTTTTTACCGTGGTATTATCATTTCTCGTGTTAAAAATATAATGTTAATGTTTAATTATCATTAAAAACGGCATTGATGATAATATTACATTTTTAACGCATAAACATTATTTTGCCTATATTTTCATAGTAAAATAAAAAACATCGATAGTATTTGTTAAATTGAACCTAATACCATGACTATAAGGCTCATAATGAAATGGTTCTGGACTTGTTGGTCGGTTCTTGACTGGTACCCAAGTGCAATTTCATCCATTTTATTGAATTCTTCATCATGGGCCTCATCATCAGAATATGAATCATCATGTACTTCTTGGTTGATGGCCGCATCAGAAATACACTGAATTAGTGGTTTTCTTATTTCACTAGTAACGACTTTTGATTCTTAGATTTTTATTCTAAGTACTACAATATGATAAAACTTATTGAACTACATGAAAAAGGTATTAATTCTATTATTATTCTTCAATTTTAGTTGTCGGTCTGACCTTGGTCATTACACAGACAGATTCTGTGAATCTTTTCATTGTTGTCTTCATGTCTCTCACACTGAAACAGATTGTTTTCCTCTCTCTCCCAATTTTCTCCTTGCTTGCATGGCTAGGTGTAGTTGAGTTTTCTTTCTTTATTTTCATTGGTTATTAATTGCTTAACTTATTTTTGATTGGTCAAAGTTGGATCCAAATGAGAGTCCAACAATTATGCACATTTAGGAGTTATGCCATAGAACACTACTCCATTCGATTGGGATTTGCCAGTTTGAAATTCCTATCTTTCTCTTCCCAAATTAGCTTCATAATTTTACTATAAAATGGGACCTTGGCTGCCAAATTCAACAGCACCCATATTTGAGAAGAAATTGAGACTTGAAGTCTAATTCAAGGGCGAGAGCCAAAGTGTGGAAAAGCTCAACCTTGTTTGAGAACGTTTTATAATTCTTTGGTTTTATGTGTTTGACTTGTTAATTAGAATTTGCATGTTCTAAATATTCATTGTACTTAATGAACATTTAAAATCAGCTTGGCCTTTGCATATTTTTAATTTTAAATCGACCGTTGGACTTCGTTGAAGTACCTATTTGTCGTCTTTGGCAAGGAACTGATTGAACATTATTTAACCGATCATGTTTTCAATCAACCTTAGCTCTTCGGAAACCACAGTTATCCTCTGTAATCGAGGAAAATTATCACAACGACCTTTGATTCACATCAGGTATGCCTCCATTATAATTATCATCATAATTGAAGAAATTTATCCCATAAAAAAGAAAAAGATGAAATGATTTCAATTCCACCAGGGAGAATAAAAATTACCGACATGGAATGTAGAAATTAATCAAAATAATGCATCAAAAAGGAAAAATCAGAAGTGGCATTAAAATGCATTCATTGAAATGAAAGGCGGAAGGTTTTTTCTTCATTTAGAAAGAAAAGGTCAAGATGATATTTCATTGAAACAAAACAAAACACATATTAGAATAATTTATAGTTCACAATTCGGAACAATGGTCACAAGAAATAATATCAAGAAGTTTACAAGAAGCAAACAACTTCAAAATGCAGAATAATGTACCCATGGACGACATAATGTGCAAGTGAAGAAGACCAGGTAAAAACATAGGAAAGCACTGAAAGACTTACACCAGAAAAGCCTCAATATTGAATGGCTGTCTCGGAAAAAGCCTAGAAAAATAGAACAAGTTCCACCAGCAAACCGATATATGTTGAGTTGTGTCTCATATGTGATTCCTTGACCAAAACATTTTGGTATAGTATTGGATAATTTATGACAACATCAAATTATGGATTTATGGATATCATGAAGCTCTTCCACAGCACCTCAGACTCAGACTATTAAAAGGAGAATATGATTCGTAAACAGACGAGTCACACAAAACAGAAGACTGAGTCTCCGAGTTTGAGTCACCAATTCAGCACCTGACAGTTACCAACTCCAACCGTCAAATATTTTTAACCGTTTACTGTTTTAAATTCAAATTCAAAAGAGAACCACCACTGAATCCCACCCACAGTGGTGTCCCTGTCTGGGCAGACAGTTTCAAGCCAGAAGTTGCTACTAGGGCCCTGCTCTCAACCGGGGCATTGCCTCTGGCAATTGCACTAAACGGCGAAATGCAGTGTAGAAGATTTTCTGGCCAGTTGGGGGTTGATGGCGTCAACACCTCCATTAACGTTGCACCAGTTACTTGCATGGTTTACATATTGCCATGCAAATCCCTCATTTATTGCAAAGAGATCCATAATATTCAATTTCAAGACAAATGTAGAACACGTTGGAGAGGTTACTGGTGGGTGCAAATTTACAGGCTGAGATACATGTGGTCGTTTCGCTGAATTTTGTAAAAATCTCTCAATTGAGAGTGGAAGTTTTTGTCTACACAGGGCACTTGGATGTTTCCATAATTCAAAGGGTTTAGCGCGTTTATAAAAAATATTCGTCTCAGTTTCAATTTGATTTTATATTGTGTTGTCGGAGTAGCTCGATCCTGAGTCCCACTCGTTCAGTCGGGAAGTGGAGCATCAAAATGAAATGAAGAATGAAAATTCATATCTCCTAGAGGGCAGCCAAAGTTGATTAACGACTGTTTCAAAAGATAGAAAAGATGCAGAAAACAGAACAGTAATCTTATCTAATGAGCGCATATCAACTGGCAATTATACCTCTATGGAGTAGCTCACAGCTAAGCATCAACTCCAAGAGACAAACTAATATCAAACAAATTCAAGTATTCAAGGTTAACTACTAAAATAAGCTCTGGTGGAGTTCTTCTTTCAGCCTTTTTTGTATATGTCAGGTCCATTTATAAGAGATGTTATATATACATTTAATTGTCCTCTATCATACCTTGGTGCCAGTATATATCAAGCAACAATTGATTGACCTTGCAAGAGCTAGAAAACATTTCAGGTGGAAATAAGGGTCCATTTCAAGAAAACTTAAGTATTTTCAACTTTGACCCTATTTATTGATCAATCCAAACCGTTCTTAATTTACATAGATTCAAACACGAAGGAGACTCAACCTGCCTGGTTAATCGTGACTAATGAATTGAATAATTATCATCATCTAAACCAAAGCTCATAGTTATCTGAGGTCGGGTTCATGAATTTTACCCATATTCAATCTAACATGATGGAAATTACATAGGTAAAGAGAAAAAATATTCAGAAATGCACAATTTAGATGACATCATGAGGCAATCTCAGTTCACATGATTCCATATTTCTCATTTAAGACAAAAAAAAAAAAAGAGCATCTAAACTGAATCTTAACATATAAAATTCTCCTGCCATGTATTCAAACGAAAGTAATTTTAGTCATCATCATTCCCCATCATCAAATTTCATGTCGACTGATTGATTTCAACGTGAAACTTAAAATTTAACCCCAAAAAAAAAAAAAAATAACTTAAAAATGCTTCATGAAATCCCAACCAAAGTAACCCCTGAACCACGAAATTCCCCCAAAACACAACCCCAAATCAACAGATTGAAAAGGGAAAATTCTAGATAGGGACATATCTTTTAATTGCTTGCTTGCCAGCAACAGCAACACCAGCAGCCACCCCACCAAGCGCGCCGGCTACAACAGCAGACCGTGGCCCAGATGCAGCCTTGAAAAGCGCCCCAGTGCCTAGACCCGCAACCACGCTGTTCAGCAAATCGTCAGTCCCTCTCGCTGCAACCAACCCACTTTCCAGACCCGCAAATATCAGACCCCACAACCCCGAGAGAATTCCCAAACCGCCTTCCCGACAGGCCAGAGGAGTTCAGGACACGGTTGACCCGGAGCTTGAGGGACTCGCCGGGTTCGGCCGATTTGAAGCCGTGAACGGAGCCCCTGGCGGCGCCAAAAATGGCGCCGGCAAGATAGCCGGATCCGGTGTAGTACTGGAGGTTCTCGCCCCAGGAGCGATGGTGGGAGGCGGCTTCTTCCTGGAATAGGAATTCCGGGGAGGTAGGGAGGCGGTAGAGGTTTTGGACGGGGGACATGGAAATCCTGGTAGGGGTGGTAGAGTCGAGCTTTCGGGTCGGAATTCGGATCTACCATTGTTGACTGATTTAAGGGCTTCGGAGGTTTAGGGTTTTGTGGGGTTTTGAGAGAGAAGAACCCTTGAAATGAAATAAGGCATGGGTTCAAAACTTCAAATAGGGTTTTAACGTCTAATGCATTTCATTCACACGTGAGACCTACATGTGTCCGCTTGGACCAGCGCTGCAGGAACGCTTGGACCAGGGCTCCTATTCGGGTGGGCCGAGCTGGTTTTCAATCTCTTGAGCTCATGCCTGAATTGAAATAAAAGAGTTAAATTTTAAGTCTATATCCATATTAACATCAATTAGTCAAATTTGAGCCTGACCTGAATTTTCCTTCCTAGCCTATCTTTATTTTTTTATTTGAATTTTACATTTACGTTCATTGAGTTTAAACTTATTAGGTCCAAAATCAAAATCTTTGTATTATTTTACTAAACAAAGAGTTTCACTTGCGCGACGTCACACATGCACAATGTTTTTAATTTTTAACACTTTGCACCCACTATTGTCTCAAAAAATTACCTTGATTAAATAAACAAAGTCATATTTATTAAGTTTTTCAACTCTTAAGATTTTTCAATTATTATATTAATCTCTAACCTTTTTTCTTATATTTGCAGTCCAATTTGTTAATCTACTTAAAGTTTGATTGTTTTAAATTGTTATCTTAGTTTATAAATAGTAATGTTAGGGAGAAAAGGACTTCCTCCCTTGTAAGGAGAAGGCCATAAGTTATTGAAATATGGCAACGAACTCTTGCATGTTGTGGGGTGGCCCATTGAGGAGAGGGACAATGGGTCAATGGAGCTGGCAGGGCACCCCACTGGGAGATGGGTCAGGGTGATTGGATTGATTTAGAGAGGAAAAAAATGTAAGAGGCTGATTGGGGTAGTGACTGGGGATTTTGGATTCAAAACTCAAGTGGTTATTTCTTTTGTTGTGATGAACAATTAAATCAAGAGCCAATACTTTAAAACATGTAATGAAGACGATGCTCTCAAACACGTGTTATTAATGTTGGCAAGGAGGAGAATAAAAATGCAACATCATTTACAGGAACTACATATTGATTTAAAAGCCCTTAACCCTAGACACCCTTTCAGAAAAACAGGTTGATCACTCTCACACTCTGTAGGACGAAATGCCATCATCTTCTATTAGCAGCAAAGGTCACCTTTTCATGGTTATTGAGAGTTCTTGATCAATTGTCACGTGGAGATGAGGAAGCTTAGATATGTGGACACTTGTTTTTTTCTGCGATTGAACGATTGAACGGTACAAGAGTGTATTCTTTTCTTTTTCTGTAGAAAAATCTTTGATAGCGAACTTCTGAGAATCTTCGTTAAATGTGTACATGTGTACGTGTCCAGCTCCCAGAAATATCTGCTAAAGCCCAGCTTCTTCGAGGATTCTCACAGAGTAGTATCATCCCTTTAGGAATAGGTCTTTCCTCAAGGTTTCACAAGGAAACGATAGAATTAATTTAGATTTTGATTTTGATTTTGAATTTAATTTAATTTTATCTTTATCTCTATTTTGAATTTCCACTCATCTTATTATTTTTCCTTGTCTAGATCTAGTAGATTTAATTATAAATAAATGGTGTAATCTCTCCTTTAGAGAGAGACACCGAGCAACAATATTATTTTCACATGGTATCAGCCAGAAGATCCTACGCTTTCGAGTGTGATCCTAAGTCCTGAGTCAGCTAGAGTCTTTTCTTCTCTTCCTCTGTCGATAACTTCTTTTTTTCGACAGAGGGAGGAGCCCTAACTCTTCTGCTGCTTGAGTCTCTATCGTTCCAGCCACTCATGGAATGACTCATAGCTTTTGCTAATTCTCCATAAAAGAAAAATACAAATCAACAATCTGTAGTTAGTCAATGTGTTGCAGTTTCATTCCTTTTTATTAATGGACGTTTGCCGCCTGCAGCAAGTCTGTAGCCCGATGCCTTTTGTCAACAAATCATCACAGCCAATCAATGCGCTGCCCCTTCCTCTATGCAACCAGTCAGTGTGTTGCCTGTTCATCAAATTTGCAATCAGTCAGTGTGCTGCTCTATCACTTTATTTAGCCAGTCAGTATGCCACGTTTCCTTTATCATTCCTGCCGTTTCCTAACTTAGCGTTATTTCATACACGCTACAACTTGCGGGAGCATGATAAAATCTATCCAGATCTAGATTTGAATTAGATTTTGAATTTAGATTTTAAATTTAAATTTGTTTTATCTCATTAACTTGTTATTTGAATTGAGTTATTTAGTCATACATGTCTATGTTCCACATGATTTCAATAGCATCGAGTGAATACACGTCCAAAGTGTCATCAGTTATTCACAAGTATCATATTCAAATTCTGATTATTCAATTTAAGTTTCCTCCGAATGCATATAGTTAACAGGAGCACACCTGAGCGAACCCTCTGTCACATATTTATTTCAACAATTTTTCCTTACTGAGTGTCTAAAAAAATAAGGGGTTACACTCGGTCACTCGATGTCCAGAGATAACAGTTTAATATATGCAAATGCATGCTAAAACAGTGATAAAGCCCGTCACAGCGTGTGAAGTCTAAAATCCGAAGTGAGTAAGCTGCTTGATGGATTGAAGGGAGCCCAAACTGTTGAAACAAAGAAGAACGGATGAGTAAGGTAAAAGGAGCTCAAATGAGATCAGATTGGAAAATGGCCCTAAAATCGTGCTAGGCCTAAAACGAGCCGAAAATGGGTCGGCCTGAAAACAGGTCGAAAATGGAAACAGGTCAGGTCTAAAGGGCTGGGATTGCTAGGACAAGGCCGGGCCAGGTCCACGACTAGCTGGATCGGGTCAAGGACTGGGCCCAAGGCTGGACTCGATAGAGTCTGGGCTCAAAAACCAAAGTCGGGCCTAAAAATGGGCTAAAATGGGTAGGGCCGAGGAACTAGGTCTGCTAGAATTGGGCCGAACCAGAACTTGTTGGACCGGACGAGTGGGTCACATAAAAAACTGGGCTGGATCGAGTCTAGGCATGGCTTGACTGGGCCAAATCCGAACCAGTCTACAGGGTCGGGTCTGGACCAGTGACCTGGTAGTTGGACCGGTTCCGATCCAAACCCAAGGGCTGGGTTGTAACCCAAAAGCCCAACGGAGTTCACTCGGAGACTCAATTGAGTTGACTCAGTCACCCACTAGGCCTGGAAAAGGAGGAAAAGAGAGGGAAAAATGCATGAAAACTGGAAAATCGGGGAAAATTCTGAGAGAACAAGGAAAGTCAGACAAAACTGTGGAGAAACCAGCAAGGGAAAATGGTGGAGAATTGAGGGAAAACACGGAAAAGGAAAAGGGAAAAATTAGAGAAAGAAAGAGGAAAAAGAGAGAAGAAGAGAGTACCTGAAATTGGCGAAAAGGAAAGGAAATCCGACCGGAGAGAATCGTGGTTGGGAGTTGTAGGGTCGAGGAGTAATGGAAGGAAGAGAAGAAGAAGGTGCGTGGGAGAGAGGGAGATCGAGAAGAGAGAGAGTTACCGAGAGAACCGCAGTTGGGGAGTGCGGAAAACAAGGGGTGCGGCGGCTAGTTCAAGTAGAGGAGGGTCTCCTAGGGTTTTTGTGGGAGAGGGAGAGGGAGATCGAAAATGAGGGAAGGGGGGTAGAGGTGTGTGTGTGGCTGCACTGTAGTTAAAATTCTACATTGTGGTGGGAAGGGGGGGTTTCACAAGCTAGGGTTTTGAATTTATTATTATTATTTAAAAAAAAATCTCAAGAAAAAAAACCTCACTATTTCTTGAACTATGAAAATATTAAACCCACATTTTATTCTATATTATTAAATTAACTAACCTATTTTATTATTTTATTTATTTATTTATTTTTGAAAAGGAGAAAAAGAACTCGAAAAGAATGAACAAAATTTCAACACTCACAATGTATTTTATTTACCATTATTATTATTATTATTATTATTATTATTATTTTACAATACGAATCGAAACCCGTGAAAATTGAATGTCGAACATCGAGCGGGAAAATGTGTGATTTTTCAACAATCTTCCAAATAGAAGTCTCTCTATCCTTGCACTGCCAAACCACCAAAACCAAGAAGATGGTCTTGCCAAAAAGCCTCTGCTACCTCGGATCCTCAATTTGCTCTTCTAATGGTCAGCAAAGCCCTCCTATCGACTATGGGCAGTCAACAATCTCTGTCTGGTTAGTATCGCAAGCTCAGTAGTCTCCCTAACCACATATTATAATGACCCGCCCTTTTTCCATTGAATAAATTAGAGTAATTTTTTTTTATATGGAAAAAGAGCAGATACGTCACCACGTGAGCCGAGTCCGAGTTCAAGTGCGAAGACTCAACCCCGGACTGGCCCAAATCTAGCACATACGTGAGTCAACTCACAAAACATTTATGTATGTGCTAGCACAACATTGTGAAAATAAAATATGCGGAATAACATTTTGCAGAATTATAATATTAAATATTTAAATAGCAAGGATGGAAATTACTTAACCAAATAAATCAAAGTATTAAACCATATCCAAAATAGAAGTCATCTAAATTATTACATCACTGGATCCTATGAAATTACATAGTTCTATCACAATATGAAAATAAGAACTATGAGATCTTCAAGCATCTTCGAATCCATCTCTTCGTTAACCATGACTACCACTAAGTCCAGCTTCTTCTCCTTTACCCTGATCTGTGTTAACATCTATGGGGAAAATGTACGGGCTTAGTCAACTTGCATAGTAGGAAATTCCGATAACAAAATGCACAAAGTGTGAAATCCCATAATATCATATAATAAGGATAACAATGAGGAAAATCTCAAAATATGATTAACTCATGTTTCTCAAATTCAATATAGAAGATATATCAAAGTTTGATAACTCAGAAATCATAAAATAATATGCCATGGGTGCCATGCTCAATGATATGCCCACCCACTCCCATGCATCAGATTATAACAAATCACTTCCAATAATAATTCTCAATATTGGTCACTTATGTCACAACTTTTGAGGCGGTAACCACTAAGGTACTATTACCCATCTACAAATTAACCTAGACTATCGGTGGAGTGTGGTCTCCTCCCTCTGGGCAGGGTTTCGGGATCTTCCTAGGAGCTCTTTGGCCCAATTATGCCATAATATTCATATTAAGGAACGAGGCCAAAGTCTAATATTTTTATAACATTTTATATGAATCCAAACGAGGTCCGGACATTTCCTTCTTGGCTTAGTACCATCAACCTTCCCATGCAATCATGCATGAGGTAATGTGTGCAAACATGATGATAAACCACGCATCAAATAGTTTCTTTCATCAAATATCATTTCTATATAACATACTGAATTCATAATAAAATCACAGTCGCATAAATCAATATTTATCAAAATCATTCACATCGTTGTGCTTCAATAAAGTAGGAACTCCTATCTGATCGAAAGTGATCAACCAAAGATATTCACGCATTTATTCGAATGCCGTCGGAATCACTCGTGACTCCTTTTGTCCATGTACATCTTCAAATCACCATTTATAGATTATTATCACATACAGTCCTTGTCTAATCTATGTAGGTCTAATCCAAACCTGAAGGCCTACTGTATAATTTTCAAAATCTAATAGATTCCATTTACTTTAGTTTTAAATAACAAATACATTAACCTTGTGAAATTATCTCTGTTCCAGGCTGACATATCGACACTATTAATACATTGCCTCTGGACACAGTCGACACATTGATCATCTCGATATGTCGACTGGACTCTATTTGTTTCAGTTCATATTTTTTCCAACTGGACCCAGTCAATACAACTACATTTTCATTGGTTAGATATGTCGAGCAGGTCGACATGTTCTTCTGAGTTTGATGTTCATGTTGGTTTTCTGTTTTCAAACCATATGTATTGATCCACTATTCTCGAACCATACATATCGATCAAATCGATACATGTGTTCTCTGGGTTTTTGGTTTATTTGAATTTATATTCAATCTTTGTTCAGAAATTGATACATCGGTTCTGTCGATATATCGTCCGTGAACCAATCTTTGTCGATCTATTATTTCAATACACTTAGATTGATTATTTCATTTTCAGGTCGACATATCGATCTAGTCGATACATTAATTAATGATCCGTGGGCATATCAACAAAGTAGATATGTCCACAGACTCATTCTTCCTTCCTCATCTTTCTTTCTGGTCATTTCCAGGCCGATGTATCGATCCGATCGATACATTGTACTGGAACTAATTTCATTCCTATTTTATCATACCCATGCTGATGCATCGATCTGATCGATACATCATCCTGGCGTAAGTTCATCGCCTTTTTATTTCTTTTGTAGTTCGGTTATGCCCAGACCATCTCATCGACTTAGTAGATGGGTCATTCTGGGATTAATTGAACATTTGTTCATTCCGATTCCCATCTCTATCATACCCAGGCCAATACATCGACATAGGCGATGTGTCATCCTGGATTTCAATTCCCTACTTATTATTTTTTATTCGTTGGATTCTTGCCCTAGACAACACATCAAAGAAGTCGATATGTTGACTGGGTTGAGTCAGAAGTCATGGACCCATTATCTATGTCTTCCCTTTACTCAAGTGTTCATTGTTCTTGGGTTATTTCTTTCCCAATCCATTCATACGATTTTTCTAAACATTCTAGTGTTCACAACTTATTCAAAATTATTATACATTTGCCTACCTAGAGTGATACTTAGGTGTACTCGAATGGTTGAAATCTGATCTCCCTTGTCTCCTTGTTAGCTCGATTTCTCTTTCCCCTTGCTTGGTCTCTCCTTCCTTTCCCGGAACAGAAGAAGCCCGTGAGAAGGTAAAGAGATTTCCTGATCGAGTTGAGGTTGAGATGTGAGTAAAAGAGTAAACTCGGGTGAGTAAGAGGGGTGGTTAGGCACTCTGGTTCTTCTCTGTTCTTTACTATTTTTCCTCTCCTTTCCTTTCTTTCTTTTCTTCCCTTTCCCTTCGTTTTGTCTTCTTTTTATCTTCATCTTTTGCTATCCCTAGATTCTTAATTGAGTCCTTCAAAATGGAAGAGTCATGGTGAATACCCATGCATAGAAAAATGAAGAGTTTGAGCGGTGGTAGACAGAGCGTCTGTTGAAGACATTCTGGCTACTCGTTGCATCGACTTTGTCGATGTATTGATCCATTTGATTATCTCTTCCCCGATACATCGACCACATCGATGTATCCTTCTAACACCTTGTACCTTGGGTTTGGATCTCAGTTTTCCCCGACACATTGATCCAGTCGATGCATCGTCAGGAAATGTTCAGCTTTTCTGACACATCGACCAAGTCGATGTATCGTCTGAGGAAAATTTAGTTTTCCTTATTTCTTTTAATAAATATTTACATTATTTGGACCAAAATCATATATTCCATTTATATGATAAATAAATTACATAAAAATGAGGAGTTAAAACTCCGGGTCCTTACACATATGGTCATGACATCATTGTATCACTGCTCTCAGCCCACATAAGGGCGATCTGCACGGTCTAGCCTACAAAGCCCCATACAGAGTGATCTTGATATAGGCCTAATATCTGTTGTTGTAAGCGAACTCAAGCAATTGTAACTAACTCTCCAAACTACCGCCATGATCCAAAACACAAGCTTGAGGTATGTCCTCTAAGATCTGAGCGGTCCACTCCTACTGACTATCTGTCTGTGGGTATGACACTATACTGAAACACAGCTGTGTGTCCTATTCTTTTTGCAAGCTCCGACGGAACTGAGAAACTAGTCTCAGGCCCCGATCTGAAATAATCGATATAGGCACACCATATAGTTAGACGACCTCTGCCGAAAATAGCCGAATCAAAGTTTTTATAGAATTTTTCATCGTCCTCATACCAACAAAATGGGCCGACTTAGTCAATTGATCCACTATGACCCACACTACATCATGTTTTCGAGGAGACTTCAGCAACCTAATCACGAAATCCATAGTAATACAATCCCACTTTCACTCGGGGATCGGAAAAGACCTCATTCTACCACTGGCTCTCAATTGCTCTATCTTCTTTATGCTTCTCCACCAGGACTGTTGATACAAATCATGACACATCTTCATGGGTCCCAGATGTGCAACAAACCTGGAACAATGGGAGTGTCGCAATACCTCTTTTCGACACTACCCTGACATGGGTACAAACAACCTGCTCTAGAAAATCAAACCACTATCTAGTCTCACCACCCATCTAAAAGAGTCCACTTCCACTAGCCATAGAATCTCTGATCGCGATGCACCTCCCATCCGTCTGTTGAGCTTTCAAAGTTCTACCATAAATCTTTAGTTGCACTAATATGTGCCAAAGTTTGGATGCTCTATATCCTTCACTCAAACTCCATAGGGCTCTTCTCACCCTGTGATTGAAGGCGTCTGCAACGACGTTCGCCTTACTCGGGTGGTAAAACAACACGATGTCATAGTCACCAAGATACTCCACCCGCTGTCTATACCTCATATTTAGCTCCTGTTGTGAAAACAAATATTTGAAGTTATACTGATTTGAGAAAACCTTGAATCCCTCACCATGCAAGAAATGCCTCAAAACCTTGAGTACAAAAACCACAACCACCAGCTCCAAGTCATGAGTAGGATAGTTCTGCTCCTTGTTCTTGAGTTGTCTCAACCTTAGCTAAGTCCACGGCCATACCGTCAGATGACGCCACATGCCCTAGAAACTGAACCTCTGGCAATCAAAATGCACAGTTATTGTACTTCGAATAAAGCTTATAATCCCTCAAGACATGAAGTACAGTTCTTAGATCTTGTTCATAATCCTCCTTTGACGCTGAATATATCAAGATGTCGTCAAAGAATACTACTACAATTTGGTCCAGGCACTGTAACGCCCCGCCCTTTTCGAGAATTTCAGAGTCTAATTTTTTTTTAAAGTAATAATAAAACATCGAAAGAGAGCGGGCGGCGTCACGACGCGAGTTAAGTTCAGACTACCCAAGTCTGAACCTTAACTGGCCACCCATGCATACATGGAATAGACCATGATAGTGAATCACACATGGAACTAACATCAACATGCGGAATAATCTAGATTAATTGCGGAATAGTAAGACGAGATAGCAAGTAACAGTCTTAAACATTAATTAACATAGATCAACCATCCAAAGGTTATTAACCTAATCAAACCATAGCAAGTAATGAATTATTACATGTCCCACAAAAGTATTTAAAAGACAGTAATATAAAGTAGTTCAGTCCTTCATTCAAGCGCTTAGGCTTGGCTCCCCTCCCGGTCATCGACCTTCTTTTTCCCTTTACTTGTACCTGCAATCTCCTCTGATGATAGAATTAGGGCGTTAGATCAACGCGCCCAGTAGGTTCCTGAATCAGGGCTACCACATGTTAGCATATAAAACATGCATATATATCATATTACATGATCATTAAAAACAGGTAAAACAATGCTATGAAATATGCACATGCAATGAGCATCCCCCATCATGTACTTTCATAGCCATCACTTAACGTGCCTTGCATCGACAAGGTAAATTACAACACACTTTCATCTCTTCTATTAAATATGTACATGCAATGAGCAACCCCCATCATGTACATTCGTAGCCATCACTTGACGTGCCTTGCACCGACAAGGTAAATTATAACACACTTTCATCTCTTCTATAAAATATGTACATGCAATGAGCAACCCCCATCATGTACATTTGTAGCCATCACTTGACGTGCCTTGCACCGACAAGGTAAATTACAATACGCTTTCATCTCTTCTATAAAATATGTACATGCAATGAGCAACCCCCATCATGTACATTCGTAGCCATCACTGTAGAACTTCATTCATAATCCCATGTCTATGCATGAGACGCCAATGCCTGTATGCCATTTGTTAATGCATAATATATCATTTGAAACACATATATTAAAACAAGAGTATCATAAGAAAAACTGGGTAAAAACCGTGGTTACAAGTAGGTAGGAAACCTACTGAAGATTCACTTCAGTACTTGATCTTTCTTTAACGTCACCCGGTCACGACTCACACGTCGTTCAATTTTCGGTACCTTATTATGCAACAATAAGTAAATCATAATCTTATTTACATGTCCATTCACATATGAGACCTAAAACATCTTATAGGTACTTTTGATCAATCTCTTCATTTGGCTTGTATTCACAGATTTGCCATTGATCTGTCCAATCTTTAATCCACCAAACTTACTCCATGGGGTTCGGCCATACCTTTGGCCGAACCCAATGGTTCCCTTATCCATTACTACATGGTTCTCCATTAGGGTATTTTAAACCTTTTAAATCAACATAGAACCATTACCAACTACTACTCATAAGCTTAGGCTATTTAACCCATTCATTATGAATTAGCATAAAGTCCAATTCTCCTAATGATCTTTCATCATTTATCATACATCTTAGCCATAAAAACAGCAACCATAATTCTATTTAAAATCACACACACATCCATAAAATGACCCATGAAAACGGTCCATGGGGTTCGGCCATACTCATGGCCGAACCCTTATGGTTCTTTGCTCAATAATGTCCTTTATTACATACTAATTGACTCTACCCCTTAGCCATGTTAAACCCATAGTTTAGTCATCCTATGGCCAACCCAAAATCAGTAACCATAACACATAACAATCTCCACAATTTGGTATGGTTTTATCTCCCCAAAACCATACCAACTTATCAACCAATTTTATGGGGTTCGGCCATCCAATGTGGCCGAACCCTATACCCATTCTTTGGGCCCTTTTTCACTTACATTTCATGTCCATTAAATCATGTAAGAATCAGCATAATATTATCAGATTTTACCTTTCAAAAACCATAAAAAAACAGTCCATAAAAAGTCTATGGTTTATATGTTTTCCAACATGAAAACCAACATTCTTTTACATGGGGTTCGGCCCTCCACGGTGGCCGAACCCAATGGTTATGTTTACTGTTTTTAAACCTCAGATAATCATGTAATAACAGTATATTAAAATCAGGTTTTACATTTCAAACAAACATCCAAACATTTGCCCAATTTCATAGGGTTCGGCCATGCTCATTGGCCGAACACCATGAAATTGGTTTTGAACATTTAACCCTTTATCTTGGGTCTGAAACCAACACCCAAATCCATGTTTTAACCTCCTCAAAACATGCAATCCAAATCCAACAATAACATCTAATATCAGTCCCAAATCATATGGTTTTAATTTCCAAAAACTATCAAAAACAATCATTTGTTTCCATGGAGTTCGGCCATGCTAAGTGGCCGAACCCAATGGTCCATTTCCATCTTTTAATCCACTGATTTTAGACCATATAAACTTCAGTCCTTGACGACCTTCAAGTCCATGTTTTAACCTTTTTAAAACATACATTTTATGTCCAATAAAACATCTAAAAACAGTCCTATACTTGTATGGTTTTAAATTCCAAAAACCATCCAAATCAACCAATTGTTTCCATGGGGTTCGGCCATCCAAAGTGGCCGAACTCCATGTTCTCAATTTCCATCCTTTAAACCTTATCATCACACTTTAAAACCTTACTTATTTCGGCCACAAAATGACCCAAAAATCAGTCCATAAAACCTATGGTTTTCATGTTTCCAAAACATGAAAACCATGCAATCTTTTACATGGGGTTCGGCCCTCCATGGTGGCCGAACCCAATGGTTATTTTCACCATTTTATATCCTCCATAATCAAGGTTAAACATTGGTGTATTCGGCCATGACCATGGCCCAATACATACCCTACTTGTCTTATGTTTTTAAACCAAAATATCATAAAGATACTTACCAAATTTTCCAAACTTCCTCCTTGTCTTTGATCCTTGTTTTCTCCCTTTTATTTCTTATTTTCTTTTGCTGTTTTGTGCTTGAATATTTGATACCAAAACCTCTGCTGTTCCAGCCAAGAAGAACAACGAATTGGAGAGAGGAGAGAGGGAGAGAGAGATAAGGAAAATCTTAGGCTTTGCAATGATAAATTGGCCAAGTGATGGTGTTCATTGGTTTTGTATTTCAGCCCCCAAAACCCCTCCACTCCCTCATCAATTCATACACACAACGATGGGTCTTGGGTGCTATCCAAGGCACCCCTTGGCAGCTACCCATGCAGCCATACAGCTTCCCAAGCAACTCACCTCAATCCCAAGTGTTCTCATTTACCATTCAACATGGAACTCCCCAAAACAAGTCCCCAACGTGTGGGACTTGTTTTGGTTGGTTTGAGACCAGCCCAACCTCTTCAAATTCCCATTAGACTCACTGATTTACAGTCCCTTGGATTTCCATTTTGACTCACCCAACTCAATATATTTTTATTCCATTTCAACTCACCAAACTCACCATACTTAATGCATTTCATTTAATGCACATGAGTTGACTCACCACTTGATTTAATTCTAACTCACTTCAGTCCCACTCAACTGATTTGACTCGTGTTTTAGCTCCCTTGAGGGTCCACACGGTCAACAATAGTCAACTCGACCCGTTGGGTCCACTTTTAGCTCCTTGACCCGTTTTTGACTCCATGACCCAATTATGGTATTTTGGTCATTTGCAATTGGTTTTTACATATGGATCAAGTCTACCTATTTTTTCTTCACTTGATTTCTAATCAAATAGGCTTAACCCTATTTAATTTAAATTCACAAAATGGTCAAATCATCCATTTTGACCTGATGGGTCCCATTTGGGCCCTTTGACCCATTTAGCCATTTTTGACCAAATTGATGTAAATTACCAACCAATCAAACTTAACATTCATAATGTGCTCATATGATTTTAATTTGAGCAATGGGCCCCACTACTTCCTTACTTAACATCACAAAATAATTAATTTAACACATCAGGGGCATTTTGGTAATTTTCTACTTCATTGAGAAATTGGGGTGTTACAATATAACCCTCTTTTTAAAATTTTCGTCCCGAAAATCGAGTGAAGTGGGGTTCTCAAATTAAATTACATAAATAACTCGGGGTGAGCTGTTCTCATCTCCGATTCAAGTTCCCATGTGGCCTCTTCATCACCATGACGGTCCCATACCACTTTTACCAACTGAATCGCTCTGTTTCGCAACACCCTTTGTTCGGTCTCCACTATCCTGACCGGATTTTCGACGTACGTCACGTCGCTTTGCACTTCAATATCCTAAACATTCAAAACATGGGATGGATCCGGATTGTATTTTCTTAGCATTGACACATGAAACATATCATGTAGAGCTGCTAACTGCGAAGGAAGTACTAATTGGTAAGCAACATCCCCCATCCTTCTTATGATGGAAAACGGTCCCACATATCTTGGTGACAGTTTTCCTTTCTTGCCAAACCTCATATGTCCCTTCCGTGGTGAGACCTTTAGAAACACCAAGTCTCCCACTTCAAATTCCAGAAACCGTCTCCTTTTATCAGCATAGCTCTTCTGCCCACTCTGTGCAGTCAATAAGTGTTGACGTATCAACTTAATTTGTGCAGTAGTTTCTGCGACTAGTTCCGGTCCGATCAATGCAGGCTCTTCTGCCTCTGTTCAACATACCGGTGACCTATACGGTATACCATATAAGGCCTCGTATGGAGCCATCTGAAGGCTTGCTTGATAGCTGTTATTATACGAGAACTCCACCAGTGGTAAGTGGTCCTCCCATCCACCCTTGAAATCTAACATACATGCTCTCAGCATGTCTTCCAAGGTCTGGATTGTCCTTTCAGACTGTCCATCAGTCTGTGGATGGAATGCTGTGCTCGTCAGTAGATCTGTCCCCATGGCTGACTGCATGCTTTGCCATACTCTGCCGGTAAAACGACCATCTCTGTCCGATACTATCGTTCGGGGAATGCCATGTAGCCGAATGATTTCTTTAATATATCGCCGACCCAACGTCTCAGATGAATCTATCATCTTAATGGGAATGAAATGTACGGACTTAGTCAGCCGGTCGACTACGACCCATATGGCGTCATTACCCTTTGAAGACCTCGGCAACCCCGATACAAAGTCCATGGAAATGTGTTCCCATTTCCATTCTGGCACTGCTAAGGGTTTGAGTAACCCTGGTGGCTTTTGGTGTTCAGTCTTAACTTGCTGACATGTGAGACAATGTGCCACGAATTCTGCCACATCCCTTTTCAGTCCATGCCACCAATAATGTCTCTTTAAATCATGGTACATTTTGGTGCTACCCGGATGAATAGAGAGCTTGGATTGATGTACCTCAATCAGTAGCTCTTTCCGGCAACTCTTTGGCACATATGTTCTTCCCTGGAATAAAAGACCTTGCCCGGGTCGTAATTCCCATTCCGGTATGTCCACACCAGTGGACATCTTGGCCCATATGTCCCTCACTTCCAGATCTGCTCTTTGTTTTTGTTCAATCTTGGTGACTATATTGGACCGTATAATTAAATTGTGTAAAACTCCACGGTTTGTAATGTATAGATTGAACTCTCGGATGGTATTCAACATCTCCCACTCGGTTCTGATCAGACATGCCACGGATGCATGTGATATGAGGCTAAGAGCATCAGCCACCTTGTTTACCTTGCCTGGATGATATCGAAGCGCAAATTCATAATCCGCCAGATACTCCATCCATCTGCACTGCCTTAAGTTGAGTTACTTCTGATCAAACAAGTATTTCAAACTCTTATGATCAGAATACACTTCAAACTTCTCGCCATAAAGATAATGTCTCCAACTTTTGAGAGCGAAGACCACTGCGGCTAGTTCAAGATCATGCGTAGGATAGAGGCGTTCATGTATTTTTCGTTGTCTTGAACCATAAGCCACCACACGATGATCTTGACTGAGGACACACCCCAGTCCTTCTCCCGAAGCGTCGTATTCTACTTCATAACCCTTGCCCCTTTCCGGCAAAATCAAAATAGGAGATGTTGTAAGTCTGTCTTTTAGCTCTTCAAACCTTTGGTTGCACAGATCTGACCACTCATACTTGACTCCTTTCTGAGTGAGTCGAGTCAATAGAGACGCTAATTTGGAAAAATCCATAATAAATTTCCGATAATAACCCGCCAATCCTAAGAAGCTGCGGATCTCGGTTACGTTCTTTGGCGCTTTCTAGTCTTTCACGGCCGTCACCTTAGCCGGATCCACGGCTATTCCTTCCTCAGATATAACATGTCCTAAGAAATTCACTTGAGATAGCCAGAATTCACACTTACTGGCCTTGGTATACAGTTTATTCTGCCTCAAAGTATTCAAAACTATCCGTAGATGCTCTGCATGTTCCTCCTGACTCTTAGAATAGATCAGGATATCATCAATGAATACGATTACAAACTGATCCAGATAGGGACGGAAGATTCTGTTCATTAAATCCATGAACACAGCCGGCGTATTTGTGAGTCCAAATGGCATGACTACGAACTCAAACAGTCCATATCGAGTTTGAAAAGCTGTCTTTTCTATATCTTCCTCTCTAACTCGGATTTGATGATAACCAGACATCAAATCGATCTTTGAAAAATGACTAGAACCCCTCAATTGATCAAATAAATCGTCGATCCTGGGTAGAGGGTACTTGTTCCGGACTGTTAGCTGATTCAGCTTCCGGTAGTCCACACACATCCGTAGTGAACCGTCCTTCTTCTTCACGAACAACACTGGTGCTCCCCATGATGACGTACTGTTCCGGATGCAACCCAGCCTAAGCAGTTCATCAATCTGCTTCTTTAGCTCTGACATCTCTGCTGGTGCCATCCGATAGTGTGGTAACGACACTGGTGCTGTGCCAGGGTATAACTTGATCTTGAAGTTAATCTCCCTCCTAGGCGGTAAACCAGGGAGTTCCTTTGGAAATACATCAGCAAATTCTTGCACAATTGCCGGAAGTTCAGTAACTGGAGCTTTGTTTATGGTGATATTATTCAATACCACGTGGTTTAACCCTTCCTGCAATCCACTTTGTTTATCTGAACGGACTACATATTGCTTGCCCTCGGGTGACATAAATGTCACTTTTCGACGATAATAGTCGATGTTGGCATGAAACTTAGCCAACCAATCCATACCGAATATAATATCATATTCAGACATGTCAAGCACTAGATAATTGAACTCAAATCTGAGTCCAGCTAATTCGGTGTTAACCGCTGTACATATAAGTCCCAATGCCGAATCTCCGACAGGGGATACAATAGTAAGTGTTGTGGCCAATCTTTGAACTAATGTACCAGTAGCAGTAATAAACGATGCAGCTATAAAGGAGTGTGATGCTCCAGAATCAAATAGTGCATATGCATATGAGCTATTCACTATCGCCATACCTTGTATCACAACATGCTCCTCTTCCTCTGGAGAAGTTAGAGTAAATAATCATCCAGAACCAGCAGGGTCAGACCTTCGACCTCCCCGACTTTGCATTCTGCCTCCTCTGGAGCTTCTCGATCTAGCTGGTGGACGAATTGATCCTCTGGAATATGACAGCCTGTTGAGCTTTGGGCAGTCCTTTTTGTAGTGACCTGGTTGATCACAGTGAAAACAGGTGTTCACTCCTCAAGAAGCTTGTGTGACTGCTACAGATTGAGTGGGCTGGTTGGGGCGAAAGCCCCCACTTGATCCAATAGACGGCGAAGGTTTGCCGAAGTTCGATTTGAACCTCTTGTTGGGTTGGTACGCACCCCTCCCACTCGGAGCTCGGCGGTTGTCCACTTTTGCAAATTCCGCCATTTCTTGTTCCACAATGTTGCCCTGCTGACCACTTCTGCCAGTGTGGCTGCTTTGAACACGGTTACCCTGGCCCTTATGTTTGGCCGTAACCCACGCTCGAACTTGCGAGCCTTTCGATATTCCGTGTCCACAATATAGTATGCATAGATTGACAGGCTGAGGAATTCTTGGTGATACTCAGCCACCGTCATTGAACCTTGTACTAACGTCATAAAGGCCTGAATTTGACGTTCTCTTTCTTCCTCTGGAAAGTAGCGCTCTAGGAATGTCGCTGAGAATTGCTCCCAGGTCATAGCAACTCTTTCTCTTCTTGGCACAAGTGCCTGCTGTTTCTCCACCACCTTCCACCATTTGGCAGCGTCATCTACCAGCTGTGACGTGGCCAATAATATTTTATGAGCATGACTCTTGATGTTCAAAAGAGTCAATATATGTGAAATCTTCTCAAACCAATTCTCGGTCCCAATAGGCCCTTCTTTGCCCTTGAAGTAAGGTGGGCGCTGTTGCTGAAAATCTCTGACCATGTTACGGTCATTATTTTTGCTCGTACTTCCCCCTCCGTTCAAATGTTGTTAGAGGACGGATGTAACCACAGCTTGCACCAAGCTGTGCAGTTCAGGAGGCACAAAGGGTACAGTCATGTTACTGTTCTCCTCTTCCTCTCGTCGATAAGACGAGACATATTCCTCCTCGTCGTCCTATTGATACGTAGGGTCACTCCCTTCTTCTTCCCGCCGAGAATGGTTAGACTCTTCCTTATTGTGAGATTGTTCATGTACAGATCTCTCTTCGTCATGAACGGACAGCTCTCTATCAGGTTCCGATGACGCCTTCTTGCGTCGGGGTACCACTTTCCCTTGTGGTGTGATAATAAGTACGTCATCTTTCTTTTTATCGTCCTGACGGGTCCTTCTCTTTGATACCCCCGTCACCTAGTCCGATCTGTAAAACTTTTTCTTTACCCTTCGGATCTTTTACCACCTTTCTCTGTGGCGCCATTTAGTCCTAATTCATGGAAACATCATAGACTTAGCTTCCATTAACAATATGCATCACATGCCATGAATCCTCATAAAAACATGAAATCACATATTTATATAAATTCAAACTTCATTTTTTGTACAAAGGTGGGTAGGGTGAAACAAACCCTATGTATAACAAAATATACACCCTTACAAAAATAACCCTCTTTTTAATACCCGTCATATACTTCCTATCCTAGTCTTCCGTAGAAGACTCTGCATCATTAGCGAACTTGAAACAGTTATCAGGACACATCATCACCGTGTGCCCCAATACTTCACATGTTGTGCAGAGTATTAATCCGGGTCCTCCAATACAAGGACAATTATTCCTCGCCTCTCCATGCCCGTGTAGTCCACAAACCGGACATACAACTCCCAATGGATGAGGACAATACAAACTGTTGTGATCATCCCGATTACACAACTCACAGGTATCGTAGGGATCTACCTCCCCCGCCGATTCCAATATTATAGGAAAGTCTTCCATAGGATCCTCATAAAAGAAAAATCCCAGATCCTCCTCTTCTTCCTCAGGAGGTTCCACCATTCCAGGAATATTATCCATCAAATCCTCTGCAACAGGTGCTAAGTCATCTCATCTTCTTCAGGAGTCCCTCCTGAAGGTCCACTTGAGCCTCTACGTTGGAGTTGTTAGAAGCAGACACCAAGTCTATGGGATGGCTAGGAGTTCCGCTGTGCCATTCCGAGTACTCCACATTACTCGACATATCTGTATCATATCAATCGAACGCAAGAATATTTAACAACAATTCTAAATAAAACAACCTTGGTTTTCAGGGGAATCTAATCATGCATAAAGTCATGTACTTTGTTTGGGAAGATTACCAAATCATCACTCTTTGTGTTCTTTTGTTTCTGGGGAAATCTCTAATTTCCTGTTGTTTGTTTCTCAGTGTGGGGATTTCAGGGGAGTTCATCCTACCTTGCTACGTTTGATTTGTCCAATTATGATGACTGTACTTTACTTTGCTATCTTTCATTGTCGTTCTCAGATTGATTGTTCAGTCTGAGTCACTTGAAGTAAATTAATCCGGCCCCCAGGCAGCGGACTCCGAAGAGTCGGTCAGTTGGGATTCTTATCCGTCAGTGAGACATGAAACCGTCTTAATCTTACTTCGATGATTCAACTTCCCGTTTCGCTCTGATACCAACTGTAACGCCCCGCCCTTTTCGAGAATTTCAGAGTCTAATTTTTTTTTTAAAGTAATAATAAAACATCGAAAGAGAGCGGGCGCCGTCACGACGCGAGTTAAATTCAGACTACCCAAGTCTGAACCGTAAGTGGCCACCCATGTGTACATGGAATGGACCATGATAGTGAATCACACATGGAACTAACATCAACATGCGGAATAATCTAGATTAATTGCGGAATAGAAAGACGAGATAGCAAGTAATAGTCTTAAACATTAATTAACATAGATCAACCATCCAAAGGTTATTAACCTAATCAAACCATAGCAAGTAATGAATTATTACATGTCCCACAAAAGTATTCAAAAGACAGTAATATAAAGTAGTTCAGTCCTTCATTCAAGCGCTTAGGCTTGGCTCCCCTCCCTGTCATCGACCTTTATTTTTCCCTTTACTTGTACCTGCAATCTCCTCTGAGGATAGAATTAGGGCGTTAGATCAACGCGCCCAGTAGGTTCCTGAATTAGGGCTACCACATGTTAGCATATAAAACATGCATATATATCATATTACATGATCATTAAAAACAGGTAAAACAATGCTATGAAATATGCACATGCAATGAGCATCTCCCATCATGTACTTTCATAGCCATCACTTGACGTGCCTTGCACCGACAAGGTAAATTACAACACACTTTCATCTCTTTTATAAAATATGTACATGCAATGAGCAACCCCCATCATGTACATTCGTAGCCATCACTTGACGTGCCTTGCACCGACAAGGTAAATTACAACACACTTTCATCTCTTCTATAAAATATGTACATGCAATGAGCAACCCCCATCATGTACATTCGTAGCCATCACTTAACGTGCCTTGCACCGACAAGGTAAATTACAACACGCTTTCATCTCTTCTATAAAATATGTACATGCAATGAGCAACCCCCATCATGTACATTCGTAGCCATCACTTGACGTGCCTTGCACCGACAAGGTAAATTACAACACACTTTCATGTCTTCTATAAAATATGTACATGCAATGAGCAACCCCCATCATGTACATTCGTAGCCATCACTTAACGTGCCTTGCACCGACAAGGTAAATTACAACACGCTTTCATCTCTTCTATAAAATATGTACATGCAATGAGCAACCCCCATCATGTACATTCGTAGCCATCACTGTAGAACTTCATTCATAATCCCATGTTTATGCATGAGATGCCAATGCCTGTATGCCATTTGTTAATGCATAATATATCATTTGCAGCACATATATTAAAACAAGAGTATCATAAGAAAAACTGGGTAAAAACAGTGGTTACAAGTAGGTAGGAAACCTACGGAAGATTCACTTCAGTAATTGATCTTTCTTTAACATCACCCGGTCACGACTCACACGTCGTTCAACTTTCGGTACCTTATTATGCAACAATAAGTAAATCATAATCTTATTTACATGTCCATTCACATATGAGACCTAAAACATCTTATAAGTACTTTTGATCAATCTCTTTATTTGGTTTGTATTCACAGATTTGCCATTGATCTGTCCAATCTTTAATCCACCAAACTTACTCCATGGGGTTCGGCCATACCTTTGGCCGAACCCAATGGTTCCCTTATCCATTACTACATGGTTCTCCATTAGGGTATTTTAAACCTTTTAAATCAACATAGAACCATTACCAACTACTACTCATAAGCTTAGGCTATTTAACCCATTCATTATGAATTAGCATAAAGTCCAATTCTCCTAATGATCTTTCATCATTTATCATACATCTTAGCCATAAAAACAGCAACCATAATTCTATTTAAAATCACACACACATCCATAAAATGACCCATGAAAACGGTCCATGGGGTTCGGCCATACTCATGGCCGAACCCTTATGGTTCTTTGCTCAATAATGTCCTTTATTTACATACTAATTGACTCTACCCCTTAGCCATGTTAAACCCATAGTTTAGTCATCCTATGGCCAACCCAAAATCAGTAACCATAACACATAACAATCTCCACAATTTGGTATGGTTTTATCTCCCCAAAACCATACCAACTTATCAACCAATTTTATGGGGTTCGGCCATCCAATGTGGCCGAACCCTATACCCATTCTTTGGGCCCTTTTTCACTTACATTTCATGTCCATTAAATCATGTAAGAATCAGCATAATATTATCAGATTTTACCTTTCAAAAACCATAAAAAAACAGTCCATAAAAAGTCTATGGTTTATATGTTTTCCAACATGAAAACCAACATTCTTTTACATGGGGTTCGGCCCTCCACGGTGGCCGAACCCAATGGTTATGTTTATTGTTTTTAAACCTCAGATAATCATGTAATAACAGTATATTAAAATCAGGTTTTACCTTTCAAACAAACATCCAAACATTTGCCCAATTTCATAGGGTTCGGCCATGCTCATTGGCCGAACACCATGAAATTGGTTTTGAACATTTAACCCTTTATCTTGGGTCTGAAACCAACACCAAAATCCATGTTTTAACCTCCTGAAAACATGCATTCCAAATCCAACAATAACATCTAATATCAGTCCCAAATCATATGGTTTTAATTTCCAAAAACTATAAAAAACAATCATTTGTTTCCATGGAGTTCGGCCATGCTAAGTGGCCGAACCCAATGGTCCATTTCCATCTTTTAATCCACTGATTTTAGACCATATAAACTTCAGTCCTTGATGACCTTCAAGTCCATGTTTTAACCTTTTTAAAACATACATTTTATGTCCAATAAAACATCTAAAAACAGTCCTATACTTGTATGGTTTTAAATTCCAAAAACCATCCAAATCAACCAATTGTTTCCATGGGGTTCGGCCATCCAAAGTGGCCGAACTCCATGTTCTCAATTTCCATCCTTTAAACCTTATCATCACACTTTAAAACCTTACTTATTTCGGCCACAAAATGACCCAAAAATCAGTCCATAAAACCCATGGTTTTCATGTTTCCAAAACATGAAAATCATGTAATCTTTTACATGGGGTTCGGCCCTCCATGGTGGCCGAACCCAATGGTTATTTTCACCATTTTAAATCCTCCATAATCAAGGTTAAACATTGGTTTATTCGGCCATGACCATGGCCCAATACATACCCTACTTGTCTTATGTTTTTAAACCAAAATATCATAAAGATACTTACCAAATTTTCCAAACTTCCTCCTTGTCTTTGATCCTTGTTTTCTCCCTTTCATTTCTTCTTTTCTTTTGTTGTTTTGTGCTTGAATATTTGATGCCAAAACCTCTGTTGTTCCAGCCAAGAAGAACAACGAATTGGAGAGAGGAGAGAGGGAGAGAGAGATAAGGAAAATCTTAGGCTTTGCAATGATAAACTGGCCAAGTGATGGTGTTCATTGGTTTTGTATTTCAGCCCCCAAAACCCCTCCACTCCCTCATCAATTCATACACACAACGATGGGTCTTGGGTGCTATCCAAGGCACCCCTTGGTAGCTACCCATGCAGCCATACAGCTTCCCAAGCAACTCACCTCAATCCCAAGTGTTCTCATTTACCATTCAACATAGAACTCACCAAAACAAGTCCCCAACGTGTGGGACTTGTTTTGGTTGGTTTGAGACCAGCCAACCTCTTCAAATTCCCATTAGACTCACTGATTTACAGTCCCTTGAATTTCCATTTTGACTCACCCAACTCAAGATATTTTTATTCCATTTCAACTCACCAAACTCACCATACTTAATGCATTTCATTTAATGCACATGAGTTGACTCACCACTTGATTTAATTCTAACTCACTCTAATAACCCGAATTTTTGATAAATATATATATTGGCATTTATTCATTTTAAATTGAAGTTTAATGTAATAAAATGCCAAATGGACCAAATTTTGGGACAATGGCCCAAGGATGGCCCAATTGGGCTATGGATTGGATGAAATCCATTTAATGAGTCAATGAGGACCAAGCGGGTCAATGATGGTCAAAGGGGGCCCGATAGCCATGTGGGACCCAATGGATCAAAATAATCGGTTCCAACCCTAAAGTAAGTGGGCAAAGAGGGAATCTAATTGGGCCATGGGCCCAATGATTACCCAATAGACCATGAATTAGAATTAATTCATTTAATTGGTCAATGGTAAGTAATTGGGTCAAGATAGTCAATTTGGGTCAAAGGGCCATAGGGGACCCAATGGGCCAAGGTAGGTAAGCCCTAAGATAAATGGGTAAGACAAGAATATAATTGGTCATGGACCCAATGGTGATCCAATTAAGATAAATTAAATGGATTAGATAATTAAAAATTATCTAAGTTAAGATGTATCAAGATTAAGTGATATGGCCAAATGGGGCCCACCTCCACCTCACCAATTGAGGTGGCGTGTGGACCAAGGTAAAAGTGGGACCAACCATCATGGTTGACTTGGTCAACCATGGATAAATTAAAGAATGACTAAGGTAGATTAAGGTAAGTTAAATTGATTAAAATTATTGTAAAATTACCTAAGTTAAAATTAATGGAATTAATATAACATGGCCAAGTGGGGCCCACCTCCACCTCATCAAGTGAGGTGGCGGGTGGGGTAGGTACATGTGGGGGCCGTCCACCATGGTTGACTTGGTCAACCATGGGTGGATTTATTAGATAGATAATTGATGGAATTAAATTGGATAGAAATTAATTAACCTAAGTGAGGACTTAACTTAATTAATTAGGTTAATTAATTAAGGGTCAACATAGCAAGTCAAAAAGGACATGGAGCCATGCTTGGTGGTTGGGTCTCAACCACCACCACCAAAGTCAAGGTAGCCCATACTTTGGTTGGTGAGGCTATCATGGAGGAGCATGGTCCAAGTAAGACCAAAGAAAGAGATGGGTTTTCCATCTCATCCCTCTCATTTCACTCTCTCATTCTCACCACCTCTCCACCGTCCTACACCAAGAGAAAACAAGAAAAGAAAAAAAAAAATTAGAAGAGAAGAAGAAGAGAAGAAAAGAAGTGAAGCATTAGTTCACCACCCCTTCAAGATCAAAGGCTAATATCTTGTTTTCCATCACCTTCCCCTCTCCATCCCTCTCAAACAAACTCACTCAATATTAGCCGATCCAAACATGTCCCACCATTGATCAAGCACATCTAGCCGATCAAAGATCAAGAAGAAGGAGAAAAGAGGCCAAGGAAGTTGACGGGAGCGACAAAGACCGGAGGAGTCGTCGGATAGTAAGTATGTTCTAAACAAGAAATTTATTATTTAGGGTTTTTTTTAATTTTAAAATCCATCCTTGCCATATGATGGTGGCCAAATTATTTTAGGCTATGGAATGGATCTAAAATCCATCAAATGGAAGGCAAAGAAATGGAAGAGATGGTCTAAGAAAAAAATGAAATGAATGGATTAAGTATGGAAAAGATGGAAGTTTTAATGGATTGGATGGACCTTAGGGTTCGGCCTTGTAGCATGGCCGAACCCCATGGCCAATGTGGGATGAATTTATTAAGATGTTAAGGTTTAAAATTTTGGAGAATGGCTAATGAGCTTTAGGTTTTTAAATGAGTAAACATTAGTGATTTATGATTTCAAATTTTTGGAATTCTAAGGTTGTATTAAAGCATGGAGAATATAGAATTTTTAATGAATGGATAAACCATAGGGTTCGGCCATTTAGCATGGCCGAACCCCATGGTAAATGAGGATGATTTTAATTTGGATTATATTTTAATGCATTTTAATTAGGGTTTTTATAAGAAATAAAAAGTTGGAGAATGGGTTAGGGTTCCAAGGATTTAAAGGGTTAAATGTAGGCAATTTTTGGAAAAAAGTTTTATGATGGAATCCATGGATGATATTTTAGAATTTTTATAAGATTAGAAGTATGGAGAATGGTTAATGAAAATTAGTTTTCAAATGATTAAAAATGGGTGTTTTAAAGGATTGTTAAAATGAGAAAGCATGAGGAAATGTTGGTAGTTTTTAATGGACTTTAAATGTGATTAAAGGACCCAAGTTAAAATTGAGGGAAAGGCATCATGGGTTCGGCCATGGTGTATGGCCGAACCCATGACCCATGTTTTAGGTCATTCATGGGCTAAGTATGGTTTATATATGTGCTTAAAAGAAATGGAAATTAAGTTAAGTTAATGATGAAATTTAAATGGATGTTACAAGTATGATATGTGATGTTTAAATGGAATAAAGATAGTGATTGAAATGGATGATTTAAGTTTCATTGGAGGTATGTTTAAATGGGTAATTGAAACCAAAAAGGATGGGGAAAGAAACATCATGGGTTCGGCCATGATGTATGGCCGAACCCATGACCCAAATTTTGATAAATTTTAGGCTAAGGTTAATGCATGTATCAATGCCTAGGAGGTTGTTTTAAAGGGCCAAAATGAATGAAGATTTGTGATTTTTGAAATGGATTATTTTTGGGACAAAATATGAGTTTGAAAATGGCACCAATAAAAGCAAACCCATGACCCCTTTGTGAGCCATATTATGGGCTAGGTATGGAATTATGTATGGGATTAAATATTTACAAATTTAATTAAACTAGATGGCTGATTTTATGATGTTATGTCATGATTAAGAAATTATAAATGGGTCCAAGTTTATGGGTCAAATATGGACTTAAATATGCATGGCAAAAAGGGGTAACTTAACCATGGAAGAGGAGTGGCAAAACCGTAATTTGTGGCCACATTGAAGAACCATGGGTTCGACCATGGTACATGGCCGAACCCTATGTGGGTTGGACATGAAAATGGATATATTATTATGAATAAATGAAGCGGATAGTTGCTGCGTTTTAGGCTCGCAAATCGGAATTTTAAATTTGGCCAAAATTGGATTTATGTATGAGTCTAAAACCAATGGATAATGGGCTAAGTTAGGGACTTAATCATGGATGATGTATGGACTAATTCGGTAAATGTAATAAGGTATCGGGCGTCACAAACGGTACGCGATCGGCGACCGGATTATCGAACGGGAAGCGTAACGGAACGCGACACGGTATTCGGTAGGATTCCTACCTTTTTGTAAGCGATGGATATGTAATGGTATTTTAAATTATTTTGATTTGGCCTATGATAGATCTATGATTATGATTTATCTTATGAGTTATAAGTTTATGAAGCATATGGTTTATATTTTAATATTATGCATTCTATGGCTATGTATGATATGTCAAGTATATGGGTTACATATATATTACATAGCATAATGCACTACATCTCATGCATGGCATGGGCAGAAAAAAATAAACAAACCGGAGTCCATGCTCCGTCGGGGCGACCGAGAATCAGACATGGGGATAGCCTGAGGGCTATAACCGGAGTCCATGCTCCGTCGGGGCGACCGAGAAGCAAACATGGGGATAATACATTGTATGATTATACGGATAATGGGTGGGACACATGACATAAGCACCCATGATATAGCATTCATCACATACTTATTTTGTTGTATTTTATGTTATCGGTATGTGTGTATCACTAATCCATGTGCTAGCCCTACTAGGAGACCTACTGGGCGCGTTGACTAACGCCCTACTTCTACCCTAGCTGATGACGCAGGAGAGGCAGGAAGCGGTGGACATACCGGAGGCCAAGCTTAGGAGCTTTGGAAACGCATTCCTAGTTATTTAAGTTTATATTTTGGAAATGTAATTTTGAGTAACTTAGCGCGTCGGACTGTATAATTTTGCATTTCTTGCGATGGTTTGGAATTTACTTATGGACGATGATATTTTGTGATATAAGTATGAACATAGGGGCATTTTGGTAAATTAATGTTGTATCTTCCGTTCTATCTAAAAACCGGTAGGATAGACTCTATTATCATGTTCCGCAATAATCGTAATCCACGAGCTCACCTCCTACGCGTGAACCGTTCTCGTGGACTTAGCTCCGCGCACGCGTGGGGTTGGCCAGTTAAGGGTCGGGCTTTAGAAGCTCGGACTTAACTCGCGTCGTGGCGTCCGCGCCCTCTCTCACTCTTCTATTTAAAAAAAAAAATAGACTCTGATTTTCGAAAAATGGGTGAAAAAGGGCGGGGCGTTACACTCACTTCAGTCCCACTCAACTGATTTGACTCGTGTTTTAGCTCCCTTGAGGGTCCACACGGTCAACAATAGTTAACTCGACCCGTTGGGTCCACTTTTAGCTCCTTGACCCGTTTTTGACTCCATGACCCAATTATGGTATTTTGGTCATTTGCAATTGGTTTTTACATATGGATCAAGCCTACCCATTTTTTCTTCACTTGATTTCTAATCAAATAGGCTTAACCCCATTTAATTTAAATTCACAAAACGGTCAAATCATCTATTTTGACCTGATGGGTCCCATTTGGGCCCTTTGATCCATTTAGCCATTTTTGACCAAATTGATGTAAATTACCCAACCAATCAAACTTAACATTCATAATGTGCTCATATGATTTTAATTTGAGCAATGGGCCCCACTATTTCCTTACTTAACATCACAAAATAATTAATTTAACACATCAGGGGCATTTTGGTAATTTTCCACTTCATTGAGAAATTGGGTTGTTACAGGCACGGCCTGAATATCCCATTAATTAGGTCCATGAATGTCACTAGGGCATTATTCACCCCAAATGGCATTACCACAAACTCAAGAGTCCATAATGAGTGAGGATGGCGGTCTTCTCGATATCACACTCCCACACCCTCACCTGATGGTAACCCGAACGAAGTTCTATTTTGGTGAAGCATTCAGATCCTCTCAACTGGTCAAACAGATCATCAATCATTGGTAATGGATACTTGTTCTTCACTATAACCATGTTCAGCTGTCGATAGTCTATACACAATCTCATGGAGCCATCTTCATTCTTAGCAAACAACACCGGTGCACCCGAAGATGAAGTGCTAGGCCGAATGTAGCCAAGGGTTTCTAACTCCCTAAGTTGTTGTCTCCAACTCCAAAGTCTCTATCACGCCCTGACCCAAAAACATAAGCACGTGACGAGGAATAATTTTACTTTTTCGAATATCACGCGACGGAAATGTATGTGTACTCACAACTCAATCATCGAGACCATAAATGAACTCAAATACCATTAATATCTCAAAAGGGATATAAATTATCTACCATAAATGTTACCAAACATTCTAGAATTTATTACAACCAAATTCACAATGAATAAAATGGTATAAACAACATCACTAACTCAAATCAAATAAATTAAATAATTAACTCAATATGTAGGGCATATCAAGTAACATGATAAACTAAGCACTTCCTCGGGGTCCCTCGGACCCAGGCGGTGCAACATTACCTGAAATTGCAGGGATGTGAGTACAAACAATACTCAGTGAGGAAATATGCATGCTACACACTCACACACCAACATAATGATAGCTTATGAAATTGAATATAAATAAGGCTATGCTATCATGTCATACTATCAATCTCATCAATATGAACATTGTGTCCATCCTAGGACACCAATCTCATCAACGTGCACATAATGTCCACCCAAGGATACCAATCTCATCAATGTGAACGTAATGTCCACCCAAGGATACCAATCTCATCAACGTGAACACAATTTCCACCCAAGTACACCTCTATGGAACGGGCTGTCAATCATCATAATCCCTTGATGGAGATAGGCCACGACTTACAAGTGGGAGATCTCCATACAACATAAATAATCTACCTCACATTGCTTCCCTTCACCACTCTATTAATTAAGTTAGCTCTAAGGTGATCAATATACGACTTACCAATTTAGTACCGCCCAAGTAGGGTCACAAGTATCTAACCTTGCACAATCCATCTTACTAAGTCAATACCGCAAGCATAGGCTCACGAATATCTAACCCTGCGCAATGCGTTTTATTAAGTTAGTACCGCCTGCATAGGTTCACGAGTATCTGACCCTGCGTAATCCATCTTACTAAGTCAATCCTGCCCGCATAGGTTCACGAGTATCTAACCCTGCACAATGCATCTTACAAAGTTCGTATCGCCTGCATAGGCTCACGAGTATCTGACCCTATGTGAACTGTACACCAAGTGTACAAAATAGTCATGAGAGAGACCTACAACACAAAGCATGTGAGGGGCTATACTCCTCAATGACAACCACAAACGACCGTGATAGAGATCTACAGCGTGAAGCATGATAGGAGCTATACTCCTTGACGACAACCTTACAGGACCAAGTCCTATAGCCGATGCCACTGTTCCAATAGGGTTCCTTAAACAAATCATCATCCTGTCACACCAACCTCCTTTAGGGAGTGGAGACTCACACTAGTGGGGCCCAAGCAAGGGAAAGGTACAACATCAAGTCCTTTATACACGTTTGGGTCTCACCCCAACACTAGTAATTTTCAATATCACCATGCTCATTACCACACTATCCCATACTCACATTCTAGATAACTTCCTAGGCACACATCAGTAAATAATACCAAAGGGAACATATCATAATTACATGGGCAACATATATGTCATAGTCACATAATGACCACAATTTCACAATGATAACAGCATAACACATCCTATTACATTTATACATTCAACATGATTACGACATTGAGTTGTTTTAGGGACATGGACTACACACCAACCTTAGATACACACGTCGATCTTATTTACACATATTCTTAGTCCTTGTAATTTATTCAACTTGTCTCATGGTGGTTTAACATTTTAAGTCCAATAACTCTTTTTTTACAGCATAAACCCAGTTAAATTCATCAATAAATCATCTCAGCCCTTCACAAAGGTCTCCAGTAATTATCACAAATTTTCTATCATCATAACAAGATAGTAGACATGCTACAAATCACATAATAGGGAATTAGTAACATCTCATGCATACCATAGGGTACATCCATCCTATTTATCATGCATTAAACACATTAATAACTCAGTACATTCCCTAGATCAATATAATAATATACAAGCATTTATACAATATGTGTGTAGCAATCCTCACCTCAAAATCATGATGTCTTGGGATCTTCGGGTCGTACCTCAACGGGTTTGGGGTTCAAAGGCTTTAATCAATAAAAAAGAACATAATACATCCCTATTAGTTCATCGATTTGGCCAAATCAAAGCTTAGAAGCAAACTCTCCAAATCTAGACCTAAGATTTACCCCTGATCTGGTTTAATCCCTTCAATCTAAGGGAAATTTCCAAATCTCCTCCCATGAATCCTCTCCAAAAATTACCATTTACCATTTTCCCCAATTTACTTCCCTTCCCATGGGTTCAAAACTCAATTTCAATTCAAATCTACACCCAAACAAGGTTTCATAACAAAAATCTCTAATTACTTACATGGATTCCTCTCCAAATAAGGCCTAAAAACCATCACATACGCCATTTTCAGCACATCCCATTAAGATCTCATCAAATAAGAAGAAAGGGAAAGAGAAGGATCATAGATCTTATCTTTGGAGGAGAAGTAACCATGTAAAGGGGTGCTCCAAACATAAGAAATCCGAATGCAAAGCCTTTAGTGGGTGCAAATCAATAGAGGGGAGGAAGAAGAGGAAGTAAGGGTTGCTGTTAGGGAATAATGGTTGGCTGTTTGGAATGATGTGAAATAAGTCTAATTTCGTGCAAACACGAACTTATGTACGGACTTAATATATATATATATATATATATATATGGACCATTACAGTCTTTGCCGCTAATCAAAGCACAAACTCAAAGAGCCATCCCCTGCTTGGTCAACAAAGCAAGTAAGCTCCAAGGAGGACGCTGGAGCAGATCCACAACAAACCCTATCTCCTGACGTGGCGGCAATGAAAGGAACTTCTCCGGAAGGACATCCTAAAACCCTTGGACCATCTGAGGCATATCAACATCTGCCATCCCCGAACTCTCATCCAACTCAAGCTAACCACCAAGCTGCATACCTCTATGACTCAGATTGTAAGTTGTAAACCGCTTGACGAAGGCGCCACCATAAGGGACCGACCTGTCATCCATCTATAATAACAGTCCAAGGTATCTGATGGGAGAACAACCAGTCCATCTCCAAGATGACCTCGAACTCTGACTTCTCCAAAACTCACAAGCCGACCTCCAATAGTAACTCCAAATGTCAAAATGTACGATCCACAAATTTGGTCCACAATCAGTAAAACTCAAGGAAGAAAACAGAGGGGGAACACTAGAAACAGGTAATACACTGGTCAAGAGATAAGTAACAGTCATGTGCCCTGTTCAAGGTGCCGAGCTCCCAACTCACTCATATATCGAAATTGGACAGTATGCTGGTCCCACCTGAGTCTCAGTGGTCACCCCTATCAGTTTAACCTGTAAAATCTCTTAACAAAGCCACAACTAACTTTATCCATAACACTGGACCTGTTGGAATCCTAGAGCTAGACATACAACCATTGGCTCGACCCCCAGGTACTCCCCGCAGTCCTAAGCTCAAAATGGGCCTAACTGAAAACTCAAACACACCAACCCCATCAACCTCTCCTGGAATTCCATTCGCCATCTACAGAGTTACCTGGCTGGACTCACTCGGTAGGCACCCATAGATTTCCAATGAATCTATCTCGATACGCAACAGTTGGAAACGAGGCCAACAAACGGTGTCCTCGCTCTCTAAACACAAGCCCTCCACGAATACAGGGGGTAGACCCACAACACGACCTCTTCTCAGCTCTAGACCCTCGTGGAATCTCATCTCAATCACTGTCTGAAGTCCCCGTGACTCCATAATGGTACTCAAGCCACTTTGAAAATACTACGACTCTCCTCCAAGGTGAGGACTCCTCCTAACGTTGGTCCCATAGAGGAAGACCTCTAATTACCCTAGGGAGTAAGACCAACATGACTCCAAACCTAGAAATTTGTATCCCACAGCTCCCGTGGCCACATCACGGTGCTCCACCCACTCAATCGAGTAATCTATCTCACCATTGACCCACCCATGAATCAAACGCTGGGGAGTCTCATCGAGCGAGAATTCGTTATAAGACACGTCTCAAACGTACTAATTAAAATGAAGCGCATCAAGCACACCACACAAACCTAGGGTGTCTACGCGCTACCCCATAACCCGGTTCAATCTACCTTATCAAGCAGGGGATGAACCTAATCTCTAGTTATCATCACATCCATCTCTGTCCCATGCATAGTTCGAGAGTCTAACCGTGCTCTGATACCAACTGTAAATGCTCCGTCCCGCATCGGGCACGTCATTCTGAAATATCTCATAAGGCTCCCAAGGAACAGATATCGGTTTTTTTTGTTTTTTTTTTATTAAATTGGGGCAACTACCCCCCGCTCAACAATGCACAAAGCCCAATATACTAGGAAACATAGAAAATCAACCATAGACTATTCAAATTTAGTTATATAGTCATCGAAAGTAAACAACACACGATAATGAGTCCATACAAGCAAAATCTCTCAAAGTTAAAGCATGTCTGCAGTTATAAAATAACTAACTACAACTACTCCTCTCCTCATGCCTCCTCAATCAGATCACCTCAAAGGTAAGAGTGTGTGTGGGTGGGGGTGGGGTTGGGTGGGGGAGTGGGGGGGGGGAGTGTGGAGGGTGATCTAACCAGCCCAGTGAAAAGATAATGCATATCACATTTCAACAACATATATATCAAATGCATGAATGTAAGAACATCATGATAACAAAGGTTCTCATGTGCATGCAAAACCCAACAACATCACCAACTAATAATCCACCGAACAAATCCGAGACATCATCTCGGTAGCTCACACTAGGTCATTTAACAAACTCCGGTCTCCTTACCAATACCATCTGGAGACTACTCAATACAACAAGCCCAGTGAAGAGATAATTCATATCACCTGTAACGCCCTGCCCTTTTTCACTCGCCGAAAAACAGAGTCTATTTTTTTTTTAAAAAAAGAAAGAGTGAGAGAGAGCGGGACGTCACGACGCGAGTTAAGTCCGGGCTTCCAAAGCCCGGCCCTTAACTGGCCAACCATACGTGTGCGTGGACTAAGTCCACTAAAATGATTCACATGCATTAAGGCTAAGCTTGCAGAATAAACGTAGCTGCGGAGTTATAATAGAGTTACTATCCTATCCAATTTTTGAGTAGCAAGGAAGTCCATCACATTAAATAACCTTTAAGTTTCAATGTCCAAAATAAAACAAACCATAGCAAATAGTCCTAAGATTATTATAGTCCGAAAGTGCTAATTACTCAAATTACATGTCCAAAATAAAAACTTAAATAAAATAAATCTAAATCATCCAAGCTCCTAAGCTTGTCTTCGTTCACGTCCTGCGCTCCGTCCATTCCCTATGTCATCATCTAAGATAGAAGTAGGGCGTTAGACAACGTGTCCAGTAGGTATTCTGAGTAGGGTCAAACACATGGATTAGTATAAAAAATCACATAGACATATATATGCCAAAACCATGCAAGTCAATGCCATGCCATGGGTGTCATATGCCATGAATCCCACCCATCAATCATATCACAATTACATAGTGTTCCTCTTGATGTACAAACCACATCAAGGTATTGTCATGACTCCCCACGTATGCCTTATCGGTCCCACCGAACGGAGCATGGACTCCTCTTTTTATTACAAACATCACAACTAGAATCAGTGCTGATCCCTCCCAATGTGTGTTTATCGAATATCCGAATGGAGCGTGGACTCCCCTCATTTGATCCCTCCCATGCCATGCATGAGATATGAGTGCAAACATGCTATTCATATTACACATTTAGCATGAAAATCCCATCATTAAAACATATCATTTGATACCAAAATAATTCATTGCACATAGAAGTAAAATCATCATATATACATATTCCATGGTTTTCAATAAGGTAGGAATCCTACCAACGTCCAAATATCGGATCCTTGCATTTTCGTCCAGCAACTGATCACCGATCACGTCAAGCCGATCGTACACCCATTTGTGAATCCCGTTACCTTATTACATTTAACACATAAATAAGTCAAATCGATGACCCATTTGATTCCCATCATTCCATGTTCATTTCCATGTACGATTATAGTCCTTAACCCGGTATGAGTCCCCCAAAGGGTTTCGGCCATACCTTAGGGCTGAGAATGTTTTAAGTCCATAAAAACTTAATAGTGGGGTTTGGCCATACAACATGGCCGAACCTCACTCTTTTGGTTTTGACCCCTCTTTTAGTCCTTGTTATTATAACCAATGTGGGTCCAACATCATTCCATCTTTGATTTATTAATCCAACCATCCCTAGATCCACAAAGGTCATCCATGGGGTTCATCCATACAACATGGCCGAACCCATGGTGCTTCATTTTTGTCATCTTAGTTCTTAACTTAATAGTCCATTAACATAGATGTGGATCCATAAAATTCTCTCCATGGGGTTTGGCCATGTTGTTCTTCATTTTCATCATTTTCTTTCCATCTTAGCCATCATCTCTTTTCATGGTTAATCACCAAATTTATTTACACATACTTAGGTCCATAAGATGATCCATGGGGTTCGGCCATACAACATGGCCGAACCCATGGTTCCTTATTTCCATCTTCTCATTTCTCAACATGATAGTCCAAAGTTACTTATTTAAAACATAATTAGATCTATAAGCATTCCTCCATGGGGTTCGGCAATACAACATGGCCGAACCCATGGTTCATCATTTTCTCTTAAAAATTACATACACATGATTAGATCATTTGATGGGGTTCGGCCATACAACATGGCCGAACCTCATTCAATCCCTTTTTGTCCTCATATGGTCCTTATACATAAAATTTAGGGTTCGGCCATGCAAGGGCCAAACCATGATCTTTGATCATTCTCCTATGAAATTTTATCCCTTATACTGAACATGCATAAGGTCCTCCATAAATCATGTATAACCATAGTTCTTAACATTATCATTAATCATATATGTAACCCTAATCTTCATCACCATTCTTTTGTTCAACCCATCTCATAGGTATTTACATCCGACATGTTTATCACTTGATGGGGTTCGGCCATACAACATGAACGAACCTCATTTTGTCTTTCCTTGAATGGATCTTAAATCCATGGCCTCTAACATTTTGGCCATTCCGTAGCCGAAACCATGGTTCTCTTGATTTCTTATATTTTTAGTAACATAAAACATAAACCTTACCTTTTCCGTGTCTTCTTCATTTTCTTTCGTTCCGTCTTACCCTTCCATTCTTCTCCTTCCTTAGTCTTTTCTTCTTCCTTCTTGATCTTTGGCCAAAGAGTGTTGAGAGCGAGAGAGTTTGAGGTGAAACCCTAAGGGAGGGTTCGGCCTAGGGTTTGAAGATTGAGAGAGGGAGAGAGAGAGAGAGAAGGAGATGGGAATTTTTCTATCTTTTTCTCCAAAGGGTGGATCGGCCAAGGGAGGCTTGTTCTTGTGTAAGCCTTTTCTATCTTGCCCTAGGGTTTTGGTGAGAGGGAGAGGAGTTGAGATGGAAAAACTCTTTTCTTGTCTTAGAGAGGGTCGGCCAAGGAGGGCTTGAGAGAGGGAGAGAGTGAATGAAATGAAGAGTTAGCCCTAGGGTTTTTGTTGTTTCTAACGCTAATCTCCCCAGCCACCCTCATCAAGATGGGGTCTTTCCCCATGTGTCCCTTGGCTAACCAAGAGGGCAAATGGCTTACACATGGCACTCTCCCTCTACCCAATGATTTTCTTGTCTAGGGTTTCCATGAGATGGGAACCCTCCGCCTCCCCTTTGACTCACTTAAATCCTTTTATCTTCCATGTGACTCACCACCCATCCAACTCACTTAACTTAAATAAAACTCATTCTCCTAACTCAAGTACTAGAATTTATTCTTAATTAATTAATTCCCTAACTCCACTCACTTCACTAAAGCTTCTTGAACTCACCTATGAACTCACCCATGGTTGACCAAGTCAACCATGGTGGCCGGCCCGACATGTGAACTTAGACCACACGCCACCTCACTTGATGAGGTGGACTAGGGTCCCACTTGGCTATGCTACTTCCATGTCACCTCCAACACTTGCCACCTCACTTGATGAGGTGGACCCCATGCCTTAGATCTTAATTGGGTGCACGACCCGATTAAATCCATTCCTTACCCATTTACCCTAGTCATCAATTCATCTTGACCCATTGGGTCCCAATTGGGCATTTGACCCAATTAACCACATTTACCCAATTAAATAGAATTAACCCTATCCATGATCCATTGGACCATACTTGGGCCATTGCCCCAATTTTTATCCATCTAACATCCATTCCATTTATAGATTTTAATATTTAACAATTAAAATAAATAATAGCCAATATAATTATTGCATTGAAAATCCAGGCTATTACATCACTTGTCCACAACACACATATATATATATATATATATATATATATATATATATATATCATATGCATGAATGCAAGAATATCATAATAGAATGAATGTCTGTACATGAGTTCTCAACTATACGACTAACCAATGATCCCACCGACCAATCCGAGACATCATACTCATAACTCACAATTGTCCTCCAACAACTCTAGTCTCCCAACCAATACAAACAGGAAACAACATAATTCACAACCTCCTCAACTGCCGGAATGCAACCGCATCTCCCTATGGGGGTCTCGACCCCTGGAGCATAATGGGGAAGCCAATCTAGAGGGCAGACACCTCAACCGCCGGAACCCAATGGGGAAAACTCCATCTCTCTATGGGGGCCTCGATTGCCGGAGCGTAATGGGGAAGTCCTCCCAACAACCAAACTCATCACATCATCATAAACATATACACATGTAAACAATCTCTCTAATGCATGCAAATGATGTCATGATCATATACGATAGTAAGAATATGTTCTGATGCAACTAATTCAAAATCAGCAACATATTTCTTCATGTGAGTCAAAACATATACTGGGTTATTTAGTCATACATGTCTATGTTCCACATGATTTCAATAGCATCTAGTGAATACACGTCCAAAGTGTCATCAGCAATTCCTAGGTATCATATTCAAATTTCGATTATTCAATTTAAGTTTCCTACGAATGCATATAGTTGACAGGAGCACACTCGAGCAAACCCTCTGCGACATATTTATTTCAACAGTTCTCCATTTCCGTGTGGCTAAAAAAATAGAGGGTTACACTCGGTCACTCGATGTCGAGAGATAACACTTTAATATATGCAAATGCATGCTAAAACAACGATAAGTCCTCTCATAATGTGTGCAGTCGAAAATCCGAAGCGAGTTAGTGGCTTGATGGGTTGACAGGAGTCCAATCTGTTGAAACAAGGAAGAACATATGAGTAAGGTAAAACGGGTTAAAATGAGACCGGATTGAAAAATGGGCCTAAAATTGGGCTAGGCCTAAAATGGGCCGAAAATGAAAACAGGCCGAAAATGGAAACGGGTCGGGTCCAAAGGGCTGGGCTTGATAGGAATGGGTTGGGCCAGGTCCACGACTGGCTGGACAGGGTCAAGGACTGGGCCCAAGGTTGGACTGGATAGAGTCTGGACCTGAAAACCAAAGTCGGGCCTGTAATGGGATTAAAATGGGTCGGGCTGAGGAACTCGTTCTACTAGAATTGGGCCAGACCAGAATTTGTTGGGCCAGACGAGTGGGTCACATCAAAAACTTGGCTGGATCGAGTCTGGGCATGGCCTAACTAGGCCAGATCCAAACTAGTCTATTGGGTCGGGTCTGGGTCAGTGGGCCGGGTAGTTGGGATGGTCCTGATCCAAACCCAAGGGTTGGGTTTTAACCCAAAAGGCCAATCGAGTTCACTCAGAGACTCAGTCGAGTTGACAGTCACCCACTCGGCCTGGAAAAAAGGTGGAAAAGAGAGGGAAAAATGCAAGAAAACTGGAAATCGGGGAAAATTTTGAGAAAATAAGGGAAGTCAAGGAAAATCGTGGAAAAACCAGGGGGTAAACAGTGGAGAATCGAGGGAAAACACGGAAAAGGAGAGGGAAATACTAGACAAAGAAAGAGGAAAAAGAGAGAAGAAGAGAGTACCTGAAATCGGCGAAAAGGAAAGGAAATCCGACGGTTGAGAATCGCGGTCGAAAATTGTAGGGTCGTGGAGTGAGGGAAAGAAGAGAAGAAGAAGGAGCATGCGATAGAGGGAGATCGAGAAGACAGAGAGTTACCAAGAGAGCAGCAACTACTGCAAGGAGATGAGGGTCTCCTAGGGTTTCTGTAGGAGAGGGAGATCAAAAATGAGGAAAGGGTAGTGGAGGTGTGCGTGCGACTGCACTGTAGCTAAAATGCTACAGTGTAGCGGAAACCGGGGGGGGGTTGGGATGGGTGGTGGTGTTTAACAATGTAACGCCCCGCCTTTTCCGAGAATCAGAGTCTACTTTTTTTTTTTTTAATTAATAATAATGTAATAACACCGGAAAAAGGGGCGGACGACGTCATGACGCGAGCTAAGTTCGGACTTCCTAAGTCCAACCCTTAACTGGCCACCCATGTGTTCATGGACTAATCCCATGAGAAATACACCACACATGGAACTAAGTTAAAACATGCAGAATAACAATAACTAATTGCGGAACTAAACTGATGCGGAATATAATCAATCTTATGTTAACCATACATTCTCTGATAGCAAAGTACAAGTCAAGTTTACTTTAAACTAACCATTTCAAAACCATATCAAACTAATCATTATCATAACTGTAAACAAACCATAGCAAAGTTACTAACTATTACATATCCATAAAATGTAATTCAAATGATAGTAAATATAGTTCAATTCCAATAATCAAGTGCTTAAGCTTGGCTCCCCTCTAGGTCCACGACCTTCTCTTTCCCTTTTCCTTTTCCTGCATTATCCTCTAAGGATAGAATTAGGGCGTTAGATCAATGCGCCCAGTAGGTTTTCCGATTAGGGGTACCACATGGTTAGTATATAAAAAAATGTATATATCGTAATATACATGATCATCAAAACAGATAAATCAATGCTATGTAAGTATGCACATGTAATGAGTCCCTCCCATCACGCATAAACATAACCATCACTTGACGAGACTCTCATCGTCAAGGTAAATCACAATACTCTTTCATTCTTCTTGATGATATTCCTCCTGGCGGGACCCTCATCGTCTAAGGAGGCCGATGTGGCTCTCATCATCACAATATTTCTCCTGGTGGGACCCTCATCGCCTAAGGAGACCAATGTGTTTCTCATTCCTCCTGGCGGGACCCTCATCGCCTAAGGAGGCCAATGTGATTCTTATCATCATGATACTACTCCTGGCGGGACCCTCATCGCCTAAGGAGGCTTTCCATAATCATCATCCCATGTCCATGCATGAGATGCCAATGAATATATGAAACATGTAAATAAATCTCATGATTCAAAAACCAATTGAAACATAATAATAATAATAACAACATATCTTATCAAAATCATGATAAAACCAATCATCATAGTGGTTACAAGTAGGTAGGAAACCTACTTAAACTTTGCTTAATTGTCCGTTCTTTTTAAGCTTTACATGATCACGACTCGTGCGCCGTTCAAGCTCCGTTACCTTGTCCATATAACAGCAAGTTAATACTCAATATTCTTGACTTCTAATCAAGTCTAGATCCCATAAATCATCTTGTGGGATTCGGCCATACCCATGGCCGAACCTCACCAACTTAGGATTTAATCTCCCTTTTTATTTGATCAACTCTTTAACACTTTACCCTTCAAACATATCTTGGTAGGGTTCAGCCATACACCATGGCCGAACCATACCACTTTGGTTTGACCCTTCTTTCATATCCTTTTAATCAATCCTTTCATTTTACACGTTGACTTGAATCTACGGTTTTGCCATTGGCCTAACCATATTTAATCTTGCTTAGAAAAACAAGATCCATAAAAACCATCTTAGTGGGGTTCGGCCATACAACTTGGCCGAACCTCACCATTTAATTTGGTCCTTCATTCACCATCTCCAATTCCATTATGACTTAACCTAAGTCCATCAAATAATCATTGATGGGGTTCGGCTATACTACACGGCCGAACCTCATCCTATGGATTTTATCCCATATTCCATCATCTACAATGATTGATTATTTGCTTACACTAAGTCCATAAATTATCATGTATGATTCCTTAATCCAAATCATAAAACAAACCATAATCTCCAACAAAATAATCTATGGGGTTCGGCCATGTGGTCCTTTTACTCAATGATCCCATCATTTGTATACAAATTAGGCTCTACTCTTTAGCCATGATAACTACATGGTTCAACCATCCAATGGCTGATCCAAAACAGTAATCATATCTCCATTTAAATCACCTAAAAATTCTCCACCATTGGTATGGTTTTATCTCTCCAAAACCATACCAAATTATCAAACACTTTCATGGGTTTCGGCCATCCAAGGTGGCCGAACTCTATACCCATAATTTGGACCTTTTTAACTTACATCTTATGTCCATTAAGACATGTAAAATCAGCACAATAATGCATGGTTTTTACCTTTCAAAAACCATTCAAATATCAAAATAATTTCATGGGGTTCAGCCATCCAAGATGGCCGAACCCAATGATCCATTTTGTCATTTTTAAACAACCACTACCCAAGGTTTAAACCCTTGATGAATTCGGCCATTCCATGGCCAAATCATGACATCCAAATCCATGATTTAAAAACCCTTACAACTTGCATCTTAGGTCTAATTAAAACATATAAAACAGTCCATCATTTGCATGGTTTTAACTTATAAAAACCATCAAAATTAACCCATTCTTTTCATGGGGTTCGGCCATCCAAAGTGGTCGAACCCTATGATACACTTTTCATCATTTTTATGAAGCACCATCCAAGGTCTAACCCTTGATGGGTTCGGCCAAACCATGGCCCAAACATATTCCATTTAACACATTGTATTAAACAAAATTCCATAGAATTACTTACCAATTTTCTAAGCCTTTCTCCTTGCTTTTGATCCTTGCTTCCTATCTTTCTTAGCCTCCCTTCCTTTGCTGATTATATGCTTGACCAATGGTGAAAAACACCCAAGGATAATTTGGCCAAGAGAATGAGTTTGGAGAGAGAGGGAGAGAGATGGATTTCTAAGACTTTGCAATGACAAATTCGGCCAAGTGATGGTGTTGGTTTCTTTTGTTAAACAGCCCCATATCACCCATTTAATCCTCATCAAATCTTGCTCAAACCAAGGAGTCACTTGCAACCAAGCAAAGCACCCCTTGGCACTCCCAACGCACCCTTTGGCACTCCCATGCATCTCATCCAATTCCCATTCATTTCATTTAAAACTATGCATGGGAAACCCACTCCACAAGTCCCCAATGTGTGGGACTTGTCTTGGGTGGCTTGAGACCAAGGCACTCTTTTATCTCCCATTTGACTCAATGAATTTACAAAACTCCTTTGGTTTCCATTTCAACTCAACCAACTCATAAGCCCAACTCACCACATTAAATGACACTCATTTAATGCACTTGAGTCAACTCCATTTCTTAATTTAAACCCAACTCAATTCAGTCCCAATCTCAACCTGATTTAACTCACAATTGAGCTCACTTGAGGGTCCACACGGTCAACCATGGTCCACATGGTCAACACTACCCATTGGGTCCCCATTTAGCTTATTGACCCAATTAACCCCTAGACCCAATTATGAGTGGTTTAGCCCCTTTGAATGTGGTTTACCCATTTGCATCAAGCCTACCAATTTATGCTCCATTTAATTTCCAACCATTTCAGCTTAACCCCATTAAATTTGGGCTCACCCAATGGTCAAACAAGTCCATTATGACCCATTGGGTCCCAATTGGGTCCTTTGACCCAATTTGATGTTCGTTACCCATTCATGATAAATTGACCCTATTTGATGTTCATTACCCATTCATGATAAATTGACCCTTATACTATGTTTGTAAGGTCTTAATTTGAACAATGGGCCCCAGCATTTTCTCATTTACAATCACATCTAATAAATTTACTAATCCAGTGGCATTTTCGTAAATATTCATATCATTGAGAAGTTGGGGTGTTACAAACAAGTTAGGGTTTTGGGGGTTTTGAATTTATTATTATTATTGTTATTTTATTTTTACAAAAGAAAAAATCTCAAGAAAACAAAACTCATTATTTCTTGAACTATAAAAATATGAAACCCACATTTTGATCTATATTATTAAATTAACTAACCTATTTTATTATTTTATTTATTTTTGAAAAGGAGGAAAAGAACTCGAAAAGTATGAACAAGATTTCAAAACTCATGATGTATTTTATTTTAATAATATTATTATTATTATTATTTTACAATAAGAATCGAAACCCGGGAAAATCGAATGTCGAACATCGAACGGGATGAACGTGTGATTTTTCAACAATCTTTCATGAAAAATCATATAATACATCAAAATTACCAAAATGTTATTCGAGCCTCCAAGCTCGAAATTAGGCAAACCTGTGCCCACTGTGGAGCCCACTTTCTCTCCACCGCCACAAAAGCACCTAATCTGACACGGAGATCTGAAAATCTCCCACTAAAAAAAAAAAAAAAAAATCAGAAGAGGTCATTACATGAATGGTTGGAATAACAGAGACTCAAGCAGCAGAATAGTTAGGGCTCCTCCCTCTGCCAGAAAAAAAAGTTATCGGTAAAGGGAGAAAAAAAAGGACTCTAGCTGACTCAGGACCTAGGATCACAGTCGAAAACGCAAGATCTTCTGGCTGATACCATGTGAAAATAAAATTGCTCTCTGCCTCTCACCAAAAGAGAGGCCATTTGTTTCATTTATAATCAAAATGAAATACATCAACATAAAGATAAAACACATCTAAATTTTAGGATAAGGTAAATTCAAATAACAAGCTAATGAGAGATAACACAAATTTAAATTTAAAATCTAAATTCAAAATCTAATTCAAATCTAGATCTGAATTGATTCTATTTGGAAAACTTCCTCGAACAATGGTTTTCTTGAAACTCAAACAATGGTTTCTTCAAACCTCATACATAGCTATTTCCCCAATATGTTTTTGCTTCATAGACTAAACCTCTCATGAGGAATAACATGAGAGCTTGACGAACTTGCTTGAGAAGTTGTTCCTCGAGACCCAAAATATCTCCAGACACTTTTGTTGTTGTCAAAATTTACATTTATAACTCGCAAGAGCACGAACCATTTATAATATAGTAGTTAGAGGGGAGGTCGAACCCAACGAAAAATAAAAAAAATATATGCACTAAAATTAAATTAGCATTCCTTTAAAAAGATTATATTTTCAAGAAATAGAATCTGAATGTTTAAATCAAAGAACTCTAACACTTGGATTTTAATAATTCTTAGATCTAAAATTCGAAATAACATCATTATCTAACATGTATCTAACTTGTAAAATCAGCAAAATAAGATGTTTGAATTAAATTCAATTTATTGTCAAAAATCAAGTCCATGTCCTTTTTATTCAAAATAGTGAACTAAAATGATAATCTAGACCACAATTTAAAATTTCATTTCTTAAGATCAAAATAACACATCTCCTGTGTAAATCAATATAAAATCTAAATTTGAAATTCGCTTAAAAATTCATGCTTCAATTCATGCTCATCATCAAAGTTAAAAATTCATAAACTTTCATTTAAATAACTAAACCTTAGTACCTAAGATTCAACACTTACAACCTAAGTTATAACTATTTTATGTCCAATTAAATAAACAAAGATTATAAAATTTTAAATTAAATCTAAACAATCATAAAAGAAATCTGAAAATTGCATGTTTCACGGTTCTAAAGGAATATCTCATATTTATTTCATGGAACAATTAAAGTAGAAGATTTGGGAAATAAATACAAGAAAGACAAATAAAAATAAAATTACAATTGATTGCTCACTTCTATTCGAGTGATGCTCCTTGTCTTTTTGTTTTTCTTCTCCAATCTTCGGTCCTTTTGAGCTCCAAGTCAAATTCCAATTCTATGTTGTATCTCAGTGCTCTATTTATAGGCCCTGGGTTGGAATGAATGGTTGGGATTAAATCTTGGTTTAAGTGATGAATTGATGGCTTCGATTGGATCTCATTTAAAAGTGGATGGATGGGATTTGAAGTAGAAAACTTGGGGCTAACATAAGTGTACACGAATTTAGGGTGGCTTGGCTTGGTGGTGAAGCAATGGTGGAGAAAAGATTAGGATTTGGAGAGAAAAGATAGGGTAGGATCGAATTTGGCATGAGAGATTAGGGTTTTATGGTTTAATGAAATGCAATGCATTGATGGTTGAGATCTAAAGATAAATGAATGAATGAATGAGATGAAGTAGATGACATGGCCCAGGGTTGACTAGTGATATGCGCATGAGGTGTTTTGGATTAGTAAAAATCGTGTGTGTTGGAAAGATGGGGATTGATGAGGTGTTGCTGATTTGGGAATGAATCTAGATGGATTTTAGGTCAAGTGCATAGAGAGATTTTAGTTGCAAAATCGTGTGGATGGAGACGGAGAAATCGTTTGGAGATAAGGATTGGATTGGGATGCAAGTTAAATTAAAATTTAGGGTTTTAATGCATAAATGGTTATGATTGAATTGAGTTTATATCTAATGGCTTTTAGGTAAGTTGGTTAAAATAAATTTATGTAAATGGTAGGTTTCCTAATGGAGGTTTAAGATTGATAGGTTTGATCAAGATGGATGATGAGATGAATGGCCTAGATCTAGGATGATGAATGTATGCAATGGATATGGAATGGAGGCTCTAGGGTTTACCTAATTTTGATGCATGAGATGAAGTGTTGAGATTGAAGATAGAGAATGGATGGTAGATATGAATTTTGAATGGACAAGGCTTGGGCGTGTAAATGGGTTATGGACTTAGGGTTTTGAGCCTCTAAATGAGCACATGGGCCTCCAATGGAACTTGGACTTGAGTTTGAGGACTTGGGCCTTTGTTGGACTTGAACTGCACATTGGCCTGTCCCATTGTGTAAAATGCGCATAGACTTCTTGTGGCCTGGCCCAATGTTGGCTTGTGAAGCTTAACTTTGCCTAATTGAAGTTGATCTCTGGCCCATGGATCTTGAACTTCAGCTTTTGGCTCTTGAATTGCATGGTCTCTCTTCCAGAATTTAATAATTAACTTCACCACGTTAAAATATAAAATATTGAATTAATCTAAACTCTCATAAATGGATCTAAACTAACCACTTTACATGAAAAACCTAAAAGTGGAGTGAAATTAATCATAAAAAATCTACGTCTTCCAAATTAAGCTTTAAACTTGCAATTATCCACTGATCATGTACTTTCCAAACTTATCTACAAAACTAAGAAATGACATTAAATGCATCTTAATATATACAAAATCAAGGTTAACTATTCTAAAATTGAAGGGTAGAAATGTAAACTTTCAGTGCTCAACAACTTAATTAAATGCGAGAGTGACAAAAGTGACCCAATCAATAACAGGTGACAAGTTAGACATTGTAAATCAGACAAAATGATAGCTAGCACATGAGAGCACTTCCCATTGTCCGGTGGAAAAAGTGAGAGAGCAACGGTTCACTCCGTTTTTCCTTTTAAATGGGCATGGATAGAGCATTGTTCTTCTTCCTTCATTTTCTTATTACATCTACAACTTTTCAAAATCTACAAATTTCTCAGTCTCCTTTCTTTACTTTGTTTTCATGCCTTCTCATTCCTTATCTTTCTATTTCCTTTTCTTGAAGCCATTATCCATGGCTCCCAAGAAAGTTTTCGAGGTCATCATGGTCACTGAGGAAACAATGGTACCCACCAAATACAAGGGGCCCATTGTTCTTTACAAGGATAAACTTCACATGCTCACCCGTTTTGAGGAGAAGTCATTGAGGAAGTAGTAGAGGTTCTTAAGCGTCTTGTTTCATATATGATTCTTATGAAGAAAGAAAAGCCTCCTATTGCAAATGTGAAGGCAACTTATTGGAAATGCCATACATAGAGAAATGGCCATGACTCAATAGTTAAGGAGACTTGAAGAGACGAAGAATAATGACATTAATCTGTTTCTGGTGGGGTTTATGGGATATTGGCTCTCGAAGTTCGTCTTCCCGCTTTGAAGAGTTAAATAATGTTAGGAATATATATGCAGAAATATAATATCGACGGAACGTGTATTTATATTAAGATAAGAAAAAATAGTAGAGCACTTATTATAAGAAAGAATCAATTAGTTTGAAACCCAAACCAAACACGGCTTTCCATGTATTGAGTCTTGTGCTTCTTGCAGCCCACTGCTAGACCCAGTGACCTTGCCTTCGGATACAACTGCAGCAACTCACCGAAGACACCTTCAAGACTCTCTCTCTCTGTTGCTATATTAGAAGCCACACTTAATGCTGTCTATACTTCTTGAATTTCCAGCATGCATACCTCTCTCTGATTGTCGTATGTATGTATAGTTAATATCAGGTCACTATAAATAGGCAGCAATTTCCTTATAGAGATAGAGTTGGACATTAACCCTTCACTGTTGGCGTCTCCAGCAATAATAGAAACTCACCTCTGCCGTGTCCCACTAGAATAGAATCTCATCTTCTCCGCTGTATATTGCCGTGACCACCTTCCAAGTCGGATCTGCTCCTCCAAAACCGCTGTCTAGCTATAGCAGAAAATACTGCTACAACAACCGACCATAATGGGATTAACATGCGTCTCTATAGTTAGCACACAGAGATGCATGCCTTAACCCATTTAACAAATCCCAATCGGACACTCCACTATGGTTGCTCAGAATTTGAGCCACACACCCCAACATATAGATCCTCTAGTCTTCAAACTTGCTAAACACATGGATATAAGACATACTCTCTAAAGGCGGAGATTTCCATTTACAGGGTGTTCACCGTCTTTGCACTTGAATCCTCGAATCTCCATTGACCTTATGCAGATTTGGACTTCGGAAAGACTACCGAGGTAGGCTCCTCATTTCCCAAATGAGTGTTTGTAATACCCTGTCTCATAATTAGGCTAATACTGTGTATTAGCAGTGTTAATCATGTCTTATGATAAGTTAGATGTGTAACTTATCTCGCGGGCTTTCCGAAAAGTCCAAATTTGGCCCAATCGGAGCTTGAGAACTCAAGATATGACTATCTAAAGTCAGAAGGGAAAAATGGTAATTTTTACTGTCATAGATAATATTGCATTATTCTTTTTTTTGAATGAATAGGTTAGTATAAGCATTTATACAGTAAACCCACAGCCTGGACCAGGCCAAAATAACAAAAAGATATGGATTCCTTGGCCCAAAAAAAGTGAAGACCAAGAGAGATAGCTCAGAGAGCAAGTAGAGACAACTGGAGTCTCAAAGGAGCAGAGCCAAAAGTCCACTCATCTGACGAGATCCCAAGGAGTACAAGAGGCCTCAGAGAAAATGCTCGTACATTACCCCAGAGGTACGAGGTCGCGAAGAGATGCAGTCATGGAGTCAGTACATCTGGATAACTTAACAAACCCAGAGTTGAAGTTTAGGAGCAGTGATCTGATGGAGTTGATATGCCCATGGTGAGACCAGTGTCCAGCGAATGAGTTGTTTTCAAGATGGCCAATCTCCTCCCCAAGCAAGATATGATGAACAAAGATGTTATTCCCAAGCAGTTGCTGTAAAATCCCTTGAGTGAAGAGCATCAAGGATATGGTGATCTCCTGATGGGTTGGGTGAATGTAGCAGAACCCCGAAACACCAGTTGTCGAGCACTCATAATTGGCTCCCAAAAGAATAACATTTGAAGAGCAAACCTTAGAAATGATCAGGGTGCCAAGACCAGCAACATTCCCAGGGTTGGGGTCACTTGGAAGGGATGGCATAATGGCAACAGGGGGCATGTTCCAATCAGCAGAGAAGGTCCCACTAATCCTTTGAAGATCAGCATTAGATAGAAGGAAGTATAGCCTGTTCCTGATGTCAAAGAGGATTCTTCTGCTAACCTGATCAGGACTACACAGCGAATTGGAGAAGTGCCTGGTGTTCCTTTCATGCCAAATGTGCCATATGAATCCAGGGAGAGCAAACTGGGCAGCCAGTTTTTCAAGGTAACCATTCCTACTACCAACCAAGGCTAAAGAGTCAGTCGCGGGACTGCTAGTGATGGAGTGGAATCTGAATTTTCTCAGAATTAAATCCAAATAGTGATAGAAAAGCTGCAATGAAGGAGGTGATCATGAGACTCATCTTCCAAACCACAGAGAAGGCAAGACAGATCATTGGTGATACCCCGAAGAGATAGCAGAATTCTAGTCTTGAGCCCATTTCAGAAGAAGAACCAAGCAATGGTGGAATGACCGTAGATACAACCCAGAAACCATATGGAGTTCACCCAATCAGGCACCACCCAATCGTTGTTGATAGAGTAGATGGTCGAAGCAAGAGAGAACCTACCATTGTCATTTGCCTCCCAGTAGATCTCATCATCAGTGGGGAAAATAAGGAGGGCGATAGATCTGATCATCTCCCAAATGGTAGCGAGAGCCATGGAAGAAGGATCAGGCAGAACCCAATGATGGTTATTGATGAATGTACTGACTTTGATATCTCTACCCAGACCGAGATTGTAGATGTGTCTCCCACCGAACTGCTCAAACAGAATAAAACTTGGTTTGATCCAAGGATCAAACCAAAAACTGGTTCCATTACCATTGCCAATAATGTGGATGGTATGCTTTTTGACAAGGTCACGGACAGATAGGATCGATCTCCATGCCCAAGAAGAATTCTGCTTTAACTTAACACGCCAGATGGAGGCATTCTTCAGGTATTTCTGCTTAGCCCAACGGTACCACAGATTGTCAGCCTTAGAAACAATGAGCCAGAAGTGCTTCATGAGACAGGCTTTGTTAATCGAGGAGACGCTTCGAAGACCAAGTCCACACAAAGCTTTAGATTTGCAAATCTTGTTCCAAGAGATGGTATGTAATTTCCTAGAATTGGAATCACCCCACCAGAAATTCCTCATATATTTCTCAATCATGTCAGTGCAAGCTTTAGGAAGGAGGGAAGCATTTGACCAGAAGATGTGAGCACTGTTGATGGTTGCCCTAAGCAGCTCAACCCTGCCGGCGTAGGAGAGAGTGGCACCAGCCCAACCACTAATTCTCCTTCTAATTCTGGAGATAAGCCCATCATAGTTGACCCTGTGGATCCTTCCTGAGAAAAGAGGGAGGCCAAGGTAGCAAATAGGCAAAGGAGCTTCCTCCATACCAAATATGTTAAGGATTTCAGACCTGTTCTTGGCAGACCCAGAAAATATCACATGGCTTTTAGAAGGGTAAAAAACAAGGCTTGAAAATTTGTGAAACTCCAAGAGAAGATCCTTGAGGGAGGCCGCAGAGTTGGAATCGGCTGAGCAGAAGATGAGAAGATCGTCAGCAAATAAAATGTGGGATATGGTGCAAGCGCCAGATGTGAAAGGGCAGTTGATACTACCGGCATCCACAACTCTGTCAATCGCGCAAGTCAAAGATTCCATCACCAAGCAGAAGAGGAAATGAGACAAAGGATCTCCCTGCCTAAGCCCTTTGCCACTTTGGAAAAAACCATGAGGCATCCCGTTGATTAGAACTGAGAAGGAAGGAGAGTCGATGCAATTTCTTATCTAGCCAACCCATTTCTGGTTAAAGTTCATGAGGTTTAAAATGTGATACACACAAACCCCCCTAACGCTGTCGAAGGCCTTCTTCAGATCAAGCTTGATGCACATGCGAGGTGGCTCAGAGTCCTTGTGAATCCCCCTGATGAGATCATGGGCAAGCATGATATTATTGGATATATCACGGCCAGGGATGAAAGCTGATTGATTCATATTGATGAGCTTAGGCATGAAGGATTTCAGACGGTTCACCAAAGTGCAAGATACCATTTTGTAGACTTCATTGGAAAGGGCAATGGGGCGGTATAATTCAGGTTGATCAGCACCATCACTCTTAGGAATGAGAGTGATGAAAGATGACTTCACTTGTTTGAGCAGATTGGAAGTATCAAGGCAGTTTTGGACAACAGAGGTGACATCCTTACCCACAATGTCCTAGAAATGTTGATAGAAGAAGCCATTAAATCCATCCGGGCCGGGGACCTTGCAAGGGTTGGCCGTGAAGACAACAACTTCGACTTCTTTGATACTTATAGGAGCAGTTAAGGCCACAGAGTCTTCAAAGGATATTGAATGGAATGGAGTAAAACTCTGGAAATCCTGGCAGTTAGGTGGGAGCTGGGCAGCAGAGTCCCCCCCAAGGATCTTGGATAAATAATTGACAAAAGTCTGGGAGATGATCTCAGGGTCCCGACTGACTCCCGACTGATAGTGCCATCATTGCAAGTGACTAAGTTGATAGAATTCCTGTTCTGTCTGGCCTTGATAGAGTTGTAGAAGTATCTACTACCAATGTCTTTCAGATTAAGATGGAGGATCCTGGACTTCTGCTGAAGGAGCTGCAATTCAAGGCCCAGACAAGTGGCTAGTCTGGACTTGGAGGAGTGAATCCGAGCCCAATTAGCATTAGATGGATGCAAGTCATACTCCAACTGAGCATTGTCAAGGGCCTCTCTACTAAGCTTCACATGCTCACTAATTCTTGGTTTGGTACGGTGCCAAGTAAAAAGAGCTTTTTTGACCCATTTGAGTTTGGTGATCAGTCGAAACATAGGAGAGCCATTGATGAAGCTTGGCCAGATTTCTTCAATAATGCTCCGAGCTTCGGCATCCTTCCCCCACCCATTAATAAACTTGAAAGGGTAATTTCTTCTGAACTAAATGTTGTCAATGTACAGGTAGATGCCTTTGTGATTCGAAAATTCAGGGCCAAAATAATTTCTTGAGGATTGATTATGGCTGTTCAGGAATTCTTGGTTCACCAAAATCCTATCAATCTTGGTTTGAACCTTCTTGAAGCCATGGGAGGAGTTGGACCAAGAATAATCACCCCCCGAGATCCGGAAATCAATGAGCTTAGAAGCATCAATATAACTATTGAACTGATCCATGGCATGAAGATTAGGCCGACCCCCTCTAGACTTTTCATCTGAATCACGGATACAATTGAAGTCTCCAACAAAAATACAAGGCTCGTTCCTCTGAGTAGAAAGGGAAAGGATTGTTTCCCAACGAAAAGATGGGTTATTGAATCCATTAATAGCAGCAAGACAAAGAGTATTATTAACAAAAAGAAACCCAATGTCACACAAAATTACCTAGGCATCAGCGTAAGCAATGTGGAGATTTATATCTTGTTTCCAAGCAATCCAAATTCTTGCATAGCTTGCGTAGGCAACATTGGAAAAGTTATTCCAGTTTCTAGGGAAGATGTCATTATTAATGACATGCAAATTATTTGCTCTAATCCTGCTTTCCAAATGAGGATGATGTCCGGCTTGGAAGAGGCAATAAGATCCTTGATCTCCGACTGCATACAAGGTTTGTTCAGATCTCGGACATTCCATGATACAATTATCATTAAGGGATGAGTGTGCCAGCCGGCACTGTAGGGGCTTTGACAGCAGGACTTTTGCTGCTAGCATGTTTAACAACTATGTTGTTTATGAGATTAAGGCACTCTTCAGTCTCAAGAAAGCCTTCTGTGGAGGCAGCAAGGTCTGCGATAGTACCTTCAATCAATTCTCCTGTCGGAGCAGAGCCTGCCAAAGCATCATCAATTATTCCTTCTAAGACAGAGAACTTGTTTGGAGTGATGGGAGGGTTTGTGGGTTGGTCCCTTATAATCAGAGCTCCATTGGGTCGAGGGGACCTGTTTGCATGCTTTTTTGCATTAGGAACCTAGCCTTCAGCTCATTTCCCTTTGAAGTTGGGTGGTGGAGGATCAAGGGTAGGATTGGGGAGAGAGGTAATGGGGTTAGTAGCTGTTGCATTGGGTTGGGTTTCCGATGGTGAGGGGCCAGAATTCTCTTTTGCCCAGATGAGAGGGGGATTCCTTGCTGTTAATGGACAATCAGTGTTGGAATGACTGAAGGTTTTGCAAGTGGTGCAAGACTTAGGCCTCCATTCATACTCCACACGTTGGTAGATGGTTCCACGATGAGTGATGAGGGTAAGGGTCTCCGGGAGTTGAGGAGTGGGAGTAATCTCGATGTAGACCCTTGCCCGTGCCAAATTGGTGCCATTAGCTGTAGCCATATCCATGAAGAGGGGATTACCAATCAAGCTTGCAATCCTGCTCAAGTTCTTTAATGTTCTGAATGCTCCATTAAGGTTGGGTAGCTTTATCCAGAGGGGGAGGGAATCCACGTTTTCCTTGTCAAGATTGGAGGAGAGATCCGATCTTTTGAGCATCAAGGGTTTGCTTTGAATGAAGTATGGTCCATTTTCAAGCACCCTTTGACAATCCTCTTCAGAGCCAAATTTGAAGAGGAAAAACCCATCATCTAGGTTAGTGATCACAAGCCCAGGTGGGGAATCCCATTGTTTTGGAAGTCTATTTTTGACCAGCGGGAACCATGGCTTTTTACCAACAAAGTATCTAACCAGGTAGGATTTCCAACTCTCCTCCCCTTCAACGATATCATCAACAGGAAAAACAGCTGTGAAAGATGACCCTGAACCAGATTCTACAAAATTGAGGTTGAGGGATGTCTCCTTTCTTTTCTGGGGGGATGCCCATTTCTGATTTGTAGTTTTCTCTTAAGTGTTTGACTGCAAGGGATGAGCAGGGGGAATGGTAGCATAAGGGTGCTCTGTGTGGGGGTTAGATTGCTAACAGGGGAACTTGAAGAGGGGGAAAACCCAATGGGTTTTGAGGACTCACCAGGAAGAAGAATTTGGTGGGACTGGTTAGCTGACTTGGGAGAACCAGGCTTTTCAGACTGAATAGTCGGAGGAGAATCGACTCCATCATTGGAAGTGGCTGTAATAACAATCTTGTTTTCACCCGACCCAGAGTTGGTAGTTGAAAAGGAAAGGGAAGCTGGAATCTGGAGAGCATTAGTCTTTTGATTGGAATTGCTCTGCATCTTGTAATTGGCAGCACGATCAACTCCGAGAAGCATGATTTCTTCTAGTATGGAAGAGGGAAAACAGTCTTGCTTTTTCTTGTAGATGTAGTCTGCAATCAAGGCAACCTGGGCCTCCTTGTCGCTGCATTTCATGAACTTCTTTTGGAAGTTTTCAACCCTCTGAAGATGGATCTTATCTTTGGCAGCAAGAATGAGATCTTCAGAGGCCGAGAGAGGTAGATCCACCCCCTTTTTCATGGCTGTGGTAATGGTGTCTATTTTGGCCTCATCAGAGCAGAAATCAGATGAGATGGTCTTTTCAAGCATTTCTGCTTGATAGACCAAGTCATTCTCCCGATCCGGAAAAAGGTCAGGAGGCTTCAACTTAGGCTTCGGGGGTTTACGATTCTTGCCCATTAGAGCATGAGTCACTTTTTTGAGCAGTTTATTTTCAATTGCACACATTGACTTTCAGAACATTATTTTGATTTTCTAAAATCAGAAATTTTAAATTTGTATTGTCAAATTGTTTAATCCTTTCATTTATTTAAATTTAATAATAGTTTTTTAGATTTAAATGAAGTGGCTTTTGATTTTATTTTTCACCCAAAATTATTTGTAAATCTATTGGCGTTATGTCCAACTATATTGTAAAGTCAAATTTCAAAGTGGGACTCGCTAAACCCACTTTCAGAGGTACGCTCATTTGATCCTTGAAGCGAACCCGTCAAACCAGGGATTTCTTAGCCCCAAAGCCTTTAAATATTAAACATATATTAATTTACTAATTAAATAAATAATAAAAAATAAAAATATAATAAAATAATATTATTTGTTCCTATATAAGGAGGAGGGGTCCCCTCCCCTATCCCACACTTTAGATCCTACACTCTCTCCTATTTACTTTCCTTCTCATTTCTCTCTCCTCTTTTCCCTTTCATTTTCCTTTTTTTTTTTTTTCCCTTTTTCGTTGCAGCAGCAGCTACCAACGTGGGCCACTGACCACCACCGCCAACCACCGCTAGTAACTTTGGCCGACCTCCGGCCATTTTCCAATGCCCACAGGTGAAATTTTTCGATGAACCTATTTTTGACCAGTTTTTCGCTCTCTTTCTCGTAACGGTCTCTGTTTTTGCAAATGAATATTCCTAATCATCTTTTTAATGCGCTTTTCCAAGTAAGGATGTAAATGTAATTTTTGAAAAGTTCAGGGGCAAAATGGTAATTTTGTCAAAAATTTGGAGTTTTTCCAAAAATAGCCATTTTTGTATTTTTTTAGTTAAAGCTTCTAAAACCTCAGAAAAACCTTGGTTTCTCCCTTTTAAGCTAAAAATGGGCATAATACTAACTCTTTTAACACTTTGTATGTTTATTTTCCTCAATGTGTGTTTACATTCCGCAATGTACCCTCTGTGCTAGACTCATCATCTGTAGCGCAGCGATTATGCTACTCGGTGACATGTGGTGAATTAGTTGGGTACTAAGTACTTTTATTTACATTTCATGTACTGTACGCTTTGGGCAAAAATTCTCCATTTGTAGCGTATCGACGTCGCTGCTTGGTGGCCATTAGTAACGATGCTTAAAGTCGCTCGGTAGTAATGGATTTGGCACAGAGTAATTTATTTAGTTCTTGTACTGTACCCTCTGGGCTAAGTCTCAATACTCTTCTGTGGCCAGAAAGAAATACGAGACCAGGCACTGAGTATTTTCCATTTTTTTTTATTGAGTGTGTTTTGGATGGCTGACACTACTAACATAATTAGAAGTTGAGTAGAAAGAGCCTAGCAGACTCTTGGACACTACTTTGTTTTCTTGTGGAAAATGAATACGGGGATTTGGGGATGGATAATTTATGTGTATTTGACTTTAAACGAAAATTTATGAGCTTACACTATTTTTACAGATTGCTCGCAAAATTAATGAGACAAACGTGCGGAGACTCAACTTAATCTTCATTTTGGGTTATTGTAGAAACTGGTGATTCTAGGACGTAAATGGGACCCATGGATATTATAAGGATTGAAAAGACTAAATGGGACCAGAATGCGATACCTGACATCGCTTACATATAATGGATATATTTGTTCTAACTAATAGAACGTAAGCATAAAAAAGTGTCAGGGAGCCGAGGCTTAATAGTCTAAAACGTAGTATGGGACCCATGCAGGCGTCTAGAGGATAACATGTGTAATGAATTGGATGAACGCGTGAGGCGTTAACAGTAAATTCAAGTTGTTGTACATGTGGTTTATTGCGATGAGAAGTATGTGAGTGTATATGGAATATTATATTGACCACTGTTGCAAGTGTTGGTATATTCCGAGTTTTAGGACCGGAACTGTGATTTGTTATATATGTGGTATACTATGTTAATAGGTTTGGTGCAGAGATTGGAATTATACGTTCTGAATCTTGAGACTAGAATTGTAAAACCAAGTGATGGTAAATTACGTGAAAAGTTGTTCCCACGCACATTGTGGAGTCATTCTTCAATTAAACTTAATGCATTTTGGACATGTGTTTTAAGATTTTTGAGATGCGTGTATGGGTGCGCATCTTAAGGACATGGTTAGTTAAATGTAGATAGTTCATTGAGTTAGGTTGTGGGGCCATAATTGATCATAGGGTCATATAGGATGTTTTGTAACGACCCGACCGATTTGTCGGGATTTTAGGGTCTCTGTAGCAATCGGGAGCGTGTGGGTCCCGTGGTAGGCCTTGTCTTGCTCGATCCTGAGCTTAAAGACTGAAAGGACATTTTAGTAATTTGAATTATTTAATATTATGTCACGCCAAAATAATTGAAAATCACACATTTCCTCACCCAAGGTTCAACATCTGATTTTCCTTCGGGTTTTGAAACGTTGTTTTCGAAAGATTCTGATTTTATGTTTTTATATATAAAAAAAAAAGAAACTAAAGAAACCCTAAACCCTAGACCCCCCCCCCCCTTATAACTCCTCTTGCGCCACGCACTGTAGCATGCAGCTACAGTGCCATGGTACCACTGTCGCTGTCTCCTTCTCTCTCAGATCTCTCCTCTCTCAGACCACTCCTTCTCTGTCAGACCTTTCCCTTTCTCGTTCTCCAACCTCTCTTCTCTCTTTGCTCAGACGACCGGTATCTCTGAAATCGCCGTAGCCATCAAACCGAACCAGGTATTTTCTTTTCTTTTCCCTCGTCCTCTGACCCTTCATCCTACCCTCTCTCATATTTCATTTCCTCCACTTTTTCCCCTCTTCTCCGATTTTACTTCATTTTCCTCTGTTTTCCTTGTTTTCATTTCCCTATTCTCTCCAATTTTCTTAGATTTTACTCGATTTTTCAGTGATTTTCCCGATCCTCTCTAGTTTTTCCCCCTTTCCATCTTTTTCCTCCCTTTCCTTCGTTTTTTCCCCCCTTTTCTTCTCCTTCAGCTGGCTGCTGATTCAACTCAGTTAGACAATCGAGTTAACTCAGCCGGACAGCTGACTTGACTCAGCTTGTAACACCCGGATTTTTCAATGCATAAATATATTGGATTTTGTCTATTTAAATTGTTAAATTGATTGAATTTAAGATTTATGGATGAAATGGACCTTAGATGGGTAAAGGGGTTGGGTTAATAACCCAATTAAGATCCAATGGATCATGGATAGGGTTTGATTTGAAAGTATTTGGGTAAATGAAATTAAATGGGTCAATTACCCAATTGGGATCCGATGGGTCATAGATGAGCTATTTATTAGTAAATGGGTAAGGTTAATTGGGTCAGTTACCCAATTAAGACCCAAATCCACATCATCAAGTGATATGGCAAGGCTGGGACCCACGTGCCACATGCCACCACATGCATGATCGGCTAGGTCATGGTTGACTTGGTCAACCATGAGTGAACTCAATGGAGTTCAAGACTAAAGTGAGTTAAATATTCAATTGAGTTCAAGATTAAAGTAAGTTAAATATTCAATTGAGTTAAATGGTTTGAGTTGGAAATGAGTTCAAGACTAATTAATTGAGTTGAGGTAAATGAGTTGAGAGGGAAAATGAAGGGTTTTCCATCTCATGGGACTTGGAACCCATGAACTGATGGGGAGGTGGAGAGTTTCCACCTCAATGGATGGAACTCAATGCCCACATTGGGAGATGGAAAGGCTCCTTGAGCTTAAGCCAATTGTCCTCTTGGTTAGACCAAGGGACACCTTGGTTGGTCAATAGTTAAGAGAGGAAGGGGAAAATATGGGATTGTTATACAAGAGACTTGTCTAAGGGGCACTTCACACGCTTGGCCGAACCAACCTCTTGAACACCAAGAGCTTTCTCTCATCTCTCTTTTCCATTTCCATTTCTGCACCTCTGAACTTAGAGAATCAGCGAAGGAACAAGGAAGGAGAATGACTAAGAAGGAATTCAGAGCAAAAATAAACGAAGGAGACGTGAAAGAAGGTAAGGTTCTATGTTTCATAATGTTAGATTTAAAACTGAGGGAAACCATAGACTTGGTCATGGAATGGCCGAATCTATGGGTTCCACATTCCATGGAATGGATGGTTGAATTGTTACAAGGCCATAGAAATTAGAAATCCATTCAAGGGATGATAAATGGTTGAAACAAATATAGGATAATATTCAAATTCATGTGGGGGTAGTAAGATTGAAATGGATTAAAAGAAAAGATCCTAGCCTTGGTTGATGGTTAGAGTCTATCCATCTAAGAGTTATATGGATGATGTTAAATATGTTTAAAATTGATAAGGAATGGATTCCAAGAAGGAGGGTCGAGCCATACATGTATACAAAATCAGGGATTCAGTCGACTGAACTGGTATTGGACGAATCAAAAATGAGTTTCTGGGAGTTTCAGCCGACCGAATATGGGATTCAGTCGACTGAACTAATGGTGGCTGAAATAGAAAACTGTTTCTGGGAGTTTCAGCCGACTGAATCTGGTGATTCAGTCGATTGAACACAGATGTAACGGATAAGAAAAGGATTCTAGCGTGTTTCAGCCGACTCAATCTATGATTCAGTAGACTAAACATAGACGTAACGGATAAAAAATGGATTCTAGCGTGTTTCAGCCGACTCAATCTATGATTCAGTTGACTGAAAGATTGTTTATCAAACATGAATGTTGTTGGTTGAGGATTCTGCCAACCAAATCTGTATTGGCCGAACACACAGTTAATCTGATCCAAAGTCAGCCGACTGAATATGTGATTTAGTTGACTGAAAGAAAGTTGACCGAGAATACAAAGGGTTTGACTCAGAGTCAGCCGAATGAATCTGTGATTCAGTCGACTGACATGTTAGTGAGTCAAGGAATAACAATACTGAGTTGGGGCTCAGGAGACTGAAAGTCTGAGGTAAGGCAGAACACTGTAGCAGATCATGATTCAGTCGACTGAAATGAAAAGTTGATTTTCAATTGATGTTTCCAGATAGTCTAACTGGAAGGATGTAAGGGATGATTTAAATCAAATGGATAATTAAATTGATATATGTGTATGATTAAACTGATAAGGTAAAGAGGGGTGATTCACTTTCACGCGATGGTTAGCAATTGTTCGTGCGAAACAAAAAAAAAGGACAGCAAATCGGACTTGGGTAGGATTCCTACCTTGTTGAGATGCATATGGATCTTATATACTACTAGTTTTTATTTCAGTATAATGTTTATTTTGATAAATCAAATGGTATAAGTTTTGTGAACTAAATTTCAATATGATTTGATATGAAATGGCATTTTGCATTTATGATCTCATGCATGGCATGGGAGGGAGTATATGGGGCAACAAGCCAAGTTATGAGCTGTCCGGACATGACTAGGGGCTTGAGACTATTTTATGTAAAGCTATGTGAACCATTGATTTGTTGGCCTTGTCCTGGATTGTTAGATAGGGGTACTGCGTAATTTGGGCCGAAGGGCTCTGGAGTAACCACTCCAAAAAACCTGCGCAGAGGGAGGAGTCCGCGCTCCATCGATAATTCTGATTAACACACGTTGGGAGGTATAACAGTGACCTGGTGGTGCAGTCACAAAACACTGCGGACGTAAATGGCCAAGGGAACACCTTAATATAGTTTCATTATATCAAGGAAAATGTTGTTATGATTTGTATGGTGTTTGATGTAAAGATTGGGTGGGGGATCATTGGCATATGACACCCATGGCATGACACATACATTTGCATGGTTTGGATATGATTATCATGTGCTGGTTTTTTTTGGTACTATGATATGTGTACAATTTTAATGTGATATTCTTATTCTGATTTGTATATTGATCCTATGTGTATAACCCTACTTGGAATTCCTATTGGGCGCATTGACTAACGCCCTACTTCTGCCCATTAGATGATGGAACAGGGAATGGAAAGTGTTGCCCAAAAATTGACCCTAGAGGGGGGGAATTGGGTCAATGCAAACTTTTCGGGTTTTCTTTAATTTCACAATTTAAGAAAATAAGATGCAAACAAGTAGTAAATAAATGCCAAAATATAAAAGAGGGGATGAGAAGAGATGGAGAGATTGAACCCGAGATTTTTACAAGGTTCGGCGTTCTTGCCTACGTCCTCAAGTACACCACTTGAGGATTGAATGCACTAAACTTCTCCTTCAAGGGTGGAGAAGAAACCTATTACACAGCTTGAAGGTGAAGAAACACCCTTCTCCTTCACAAGGGTTACACCAACCCTTCTCAAACTTTATCTCTCAAGGAATTATAAAAGATTACAATGTAAAGCTTAGGAGTAACTCTCAAATGTTTAAAAATCTAGTTTTCTAAGCGTTACTCAAGGAGTTGAACTGAAATGGCTCAAGGTAAGATTGCAAGAGATGGATTTTGAGTTAGAGTATGCTTGAGATTTGATTTCAATGGATTCCTCTTAATTTCAAGTAAATCAGCAGCCCATTTACTCATAGAAGCTTGGTTTTATAATTTTGTCATATTTAGAACCGTTGGAGGGAGCATTTATTGTTCAAAAAATATTACCGTTTCGCGATTCAGTCGACTGAAGTGAATATTCAGTCGACTGAAAATGCCCGGAAACACAAACAACTTATCTGTGAATAATTCAGTCGGCTGAAACTGAGAATTCAGTCCACTGAAATTGCAAGTCATGAAAATTCTGCTTTTCAGTCGGCTGAAACATAATTTCAGTCGACTGAAATTTCTGCATATGAACATCTAGCATTTCAGTCGGCTGAAACTTAATTTCAGTCGACTGAAATTACTCCCCACTGAATATACAGTATTTCAGTCGGCTGAAATATTGATTCAGTCGACTGAAATCTCGTCTCCCTATAATCCATTGATTCAGTAGACTAAAACCTTAAGTTCAGTCGACTGAAATGACCTTAAAGATGTTTTGTGTAGCTTTTGGCTTCATTTTGGTCATTTCAAACACATAGGTCTTGGGGACTTAAGCATAAAATAAAGTTTGGTTTTCCTAGGGTCCACTAGAGGGTGACTTGAGCCATGTTGTTCAACAATTGAGTAACTTTACATTTTGTTCTTAACACTCATGACCAAAACTTAAGAACACAAGTTTGATCTTCAATCTTCAATCTTCAATACTTGTATCATTTGCCATTTGAACTTCAAAGATTGATAAGTCGTCCGATCTCTTGCATTGATCTTCAATGATCTTGCCCTTCTTTCTTCTTTGTAAATGTGATACATGTCTCATTGAGTAATATCATTTGAAATATTAAATATCACACTTTAATGGTTTGTGGTCATCAAAATACCCATATATCCTTGGGTTGAAACCTTGGGGTTAACAATCTCCCCCTTTTTGATGATGACAAACCATTGCACACAAATCATAAATAAAGGATACACAATTTGTGATCCTCCCCATTACTTCATGCATAGAAACAAATTTTCCATTTTCTTCAAGGTATTTTTCAAATGATAAGTATTCTCCCCCTTTCTTCATGGATGTATTTCTAAATAGAATAAATGCATCATATCCATCATTACACAATCAATAAGTGCATCATATCCATCATTACACAATCTACTGAACTATATTGAGATAAGTAAATAAAAATCATAAAAGAAACAACATTTGCACAAGTAATATGAACCCATTAAATTTGATTAAGTCAAGGACTTTACAAAGGTTAGAACTTAGTGGGTCATGTACAAAATTTCAAGTGCAATCTTTGATATTTTTCCCCCTATGGCATCATCAAAAAGAGAAGAGGGCAAGTGTCACTCGAGGTCAAGATGGGCCATGAGACGGCTTAATTGAAGGTGCACCCGATCAGTGTCATCGCGAGAGGCATCGAGTCGATCGTTAACAAATTCACGAATACTCTCACATTGAGTGCGGAGAAGGTCGACGTTTACCCCTATTTCTGCAACGTCGATCCGGAGAGATTCAATGGCAGCAAAAACACGCTGAATGTCCTCATTGGAGCTAGAGGGGCCACCAGAGGGAGGAGGAGAGTCAGACATGCCGATATCCTGATCATGATAGGGTTGCTCCTCTACGGCTTGCTCAGGTGGCTGGAATTTCTTCAACCTTGCAGGAGTGGGTTCCCAAGAATCTCCAACAAGCCTATACCCCATATTTTTAAGGGTATGATCATAATAAGCATCATTGGCAGCACCAATGTCTTCTAAGTCTCGTGGGCAGCGGACGTCGAAATGTTCAAATAGGAATGAATGGAGTTTTCCATAAGGCAGAGTCTTCTTGCGCTTTTGGCAATCTCTCATGAAGCATATGATGAGGTAGGGAAGATTAACTAAGTGATGTTGAATAAGGTCCCAAATGAGATAAACATCAAAATAGGTGACATGATTATAGGACCCAGACCGCGGAAGAATAATGTGGCAAATGATATGATGAATCAGCCGGGCTTCTAATGAGAGTTGGGATGCAATCGGCTGAAAGGGTTCAACAATATCATTGCATTCACAAATTAATTTGAGAGCCTCTACGGCATCAAGACCGTCAATCCAAGTATTAGTTTTATACATTGTAGGACCATCGGAGGGGGCTTGAATAATGGTTCCTAAATCCTCTCGGTTGAAAGAAAAAGGAGTGCCACTCACTGAGGATTCAACACAAGGATTCAAGGGTTTACTTTAAGAGAAAAATTTGCATAAAATTGTTTTACCAGTGTAGGATAGGAGGGGCGAACGATTTCGATAAAAGGGGTCCATCCTTGATAGTCAAAATGTGCTCTAAATGGAAATTGACGTGCAAATTGATCAAAAAAAGAGAGAGAAACGATTTTACCGAAAACCACTTTGTGAAACATGAAATGAAGAGTGTAAGCGCTTTCCGCATCTTGGGAGACGAAGTGAAGACGAGTGTCACTCATTCTTTTCGACCGTCGTTCGGTCTCAGCCAGTTGACCTTGATCACGGGACTGTCGTTTGGGGGCCATTGTGAGGGAGGAAGGAGTGGAAACGAAGGGAAGAGGAAGAAGAGAGCCGAACAAGGTAAAAAAAAAATGAAAAACAGACGGTAGAAAAATTTGGGGAAGGAGGGAAAAAGAACGGAAAGAGGCAGGGAAGAAGAGAGAGATCGAGCGAAAGAGGGAATAGGAAAGGGGATTTTGTCGCAGGAAGAGGGAAAGGGCTTTTACAAAAAAGAGGGAAAAACGAGGGTTAAAAAGAAATTACTCACGCGTTTCAGTCGACTGAAACGTATGTTCAGTCGGTTGAAAAGGGGCTCCGAGAGCAGACAGTGAATCAGTGAGAAACTCAGTCGGCTGAAAATGAGTTTCAGTCGGCTGAAAATAAGTAACTGTGTGGTTCAGTCGGCTGAAAATTATTTTCAGGCGGCTGAAAATGGGAATCGCTGGGTTCAGTCCGCTGAAAAGTATGTTCAGTCGACTGAAAAAGGCCGCCGAGAGCAGACAGTAAACAGAGGAAAAATCAGTCGACTGAAAATTAGTTTCAGTCGACTGAAAAATGGGTAGCCGTATGGTTTAGTCGGCTGAAGGTATTTTCAGTCGGCTGAAAAATAAGAAAAAAAATAGCCAGTGCATAGGAATATTTCAGTCGACTGAAATATGAATATCAGTCGGCTGAACGTGTCCGCCCCCTTTTTTTTTTTAATTCAACACACATCCCTACTGAGGTACATTCTCAAATCTTTTATGATTGTACAAAATCTATCTTCAGGAAGAGGTTTTGTAAAAATATAGGCCAATTGATGGTCAGTGCTTACAAATTCTAATTGAACATCACCTCTTTGCACATGGTCTCTAATGAAATGGTGTCTAATTTCAATGTGCTTAGTTCTAGAGTGTTGTATGGGATTTTTTGACAAATTTATAGCACTTGTATTGTCACACCTAATTGGAATGCGATCATAATTAAGTCCAAAATCTTCCAATTGTTGTTTCATGTACAACACTTGAGCACAACAACTCCCGACAGCTACGTATTCTGCTTCAGCTGTGGATAAGGCCACTGAATTTTGCTTCTTACTGAACCAAGATACGAGGGAGAGTCCAAGGAAGTGACAAGTCCCACTCGTGCTTTTTCTATCAATTTTACAACCGGCAAAGTCTGCATCCGAATAACTTACTAATTCGAGTGAAGTGTGTTTAGGATACCATAAACCCAAATCAATAGTGCCAATCAAATATCGGAAAATACGTTTTACGGCAACAAGGTGTGATTCCTTGGAGCAAGATTGAAAACGTGCGCACAAGCATACACTAAACATTATATCCGGTCTACTAGCGGTTAAGTACAACAAACTTCCTATCATGCCTCTATAGAGTTTCATATCAACGGGTTTGCCACAATCATCCTTGTCAAGCTTGGTAGATGGGCTCATAGGAGTCCCAATTGATTTAGCTTCATTCATTCCAAATTTCTTGAGAAGGTCTTTGACATATTTTGATTGATTTATAAATATCCCTTCACAAGATTGCTTGATTTGTAAACCAAGGAAGAAGGTTAGTTCACCCATCATACCCATCTCGAATTCATCATGCATGATTTTAGCAAATTCTTTACAAAGTTGTTCATTTGTAGATCCAAAAATAATGTCGTCCACATATATTTGTATAATGAGCATGTCATTGTATAGAGATTTAATAAATAAAGTAGTGTCAATTTTTCTTCTTATAAAGCCATTTTTAATGAGAAAATTACTAAGCCTATCATATCATGCTCTAGGTGCTTGCTTTAAACCATACAATGCTTTTGTCAATTTGTAAACATGATTAGGAAATTCATGATTTTCAAATCCGGGTGGTTGTTTTACATAAACTTCTTCGGAGATGAAACCATTTAGAAAGGCACTTTTCACATCCATTTGAAATAATTTGAAATTTTTGAAACAAGCATATGCAAGCAACATTCTTATGGCTTCTAGCCTAGCAACCGGGGTAAAGGTTTCATCATAATCTATCCCTTCTTCTTGGTTGTAACCTTGGGCTACTAATCTAGCTTTGTTTCTAACAATATTTCCTTCCTCATCCTTTTTATTTCTGAAAACCCACTTTGTGCCAATTATTGAGTGATCCTTAGGCATAGGCACAAGCTCCCATACTTTGTTTCTTTCAAATTGATTTAGTTCTTCTTGCATGGTAATTATCCAAAACTCATCTAATTCAGCTTCTTGAATGTTCTTTGGTTCGATTTGAGAGACAAAAGCCATGTTGTTACAAGCGCTTCTAAGTTTAGATCTAACGGCTATTCCTTGAGATGGTTCACCAAAAATTTGATCTTTTGGGTGATCTCTTACAAAACTCCAAGCCTTAGGAAGATCATTATTTGGTTTGACGTCCTCACTATCTTGTCTTCCACTACTATTTGAAGCATTTAATTTATTGTTAGGATTGTCTTGGATATCAAGTTGATTCATCTCTTTTTCCAAAATTACAACCTCATCATCGAGATCCTTTTTGATTTCAAAAGGGTTGGCTTCATCAAAGACCACATGAATCGATTCCTCCACAATTGATGTTCTCTTGTTATATGCTCTATATGCTTTGCTAATGGGAGAATAGCCAACAAAAATTCCTTCATCTGATTTTGGATCGAACTTTCCTAATTGATCTTTGGTGTTTAGTATAAAACACTTGCATCCAAAAACTCTAAACTATCCAATGTTTGGTTTTCTACCATTCCATATTTCATAAGGGGTCTTATCCAACCCTTTTCTAATTGTTACCCTATTTATAACATGGCAACCCGTGCTTACGGCTTCGGCCCAAAAGTATGTTGGTAACTTATGTTCGTTAAGCATGGTCCTAGCTATTTCTTGAAGTGTTCTATTATTTCTTTCAACTACTCCGTTTTGTTGAGGATTTCTAGGAGCGGAGAAATTGTGACCAAAACCATTTTCATCACAAAGTATTTCCATTTCTTGATTTTCGAATTCTCTACCCCTATCACTTCTAATGTTGTTGATTGCATATCCTTTATCATTTTGGACTCTTCTACAAAATTTTGCAAAAGCTCTTAGGTACATCATTTTTGTGAGCTAGATATAACACCCAAGAGAAGCGAGAATAATCATCAACAATTACAAATGCATATGACTTACCACCCATACTTTGAACTTTGCTAGGACCAAACAAATCCAAATGCAATAGTTGAAGAGGCCTAGAGGTAGATATATGCTTTTTGCTTTTAAAGGAACTTCTGATTTGTTTTCTAAATTGGCATACATCACAAATTCTATCCTTGGCAAATTTGGCCTTAGGCAAGCCATCAACTAATTCAAATTTGGATAGATTTGAAATAAGTTCCATGTGAGCATGTCCTAGTCTCCTATGCCATAACCAACTATTTTCATTTATGACCGCAAGGCATTTAACATTTTGGTTAAGCATTTTATCAAAGTCAATGGTGTAAACATTTTCATCTCTATATGCTATGAACATTTCTTTATCATTGCTAGAATTTCTAATAGAACATTTGTTTGATTCAAATACTACCTTATTGCTTTTATCACAAAGTTGACTCACACTAAGTAAATCATGTTTCAACCCATCTACCAATAGTACATCTTCAATGGAAAGTAAGGGATCATTACCAATTTTACCTTTACCGATTATTTTGCCCTTGGAGTTGTCACCAAAGGTAACAAATCCACCATCTTTGAGAGAGAGAGAGAGATGAATTTTGATTTGTCTCCCGTCATGTGTCTTGAGCATCCACTATCAAGAAACCACTTGTCTTTTCTTGGCGTTGATTTCATGCATATCTACAAAACACATTTAAGTAATTCTTCTTGGTCCCCATGTAGAGTTGGGTCCATTTGGGTTAGATTATAAGGCAATGTTCCTTTTTGGAACCCAAATCATTTTTGTTAGAGCCCTTTTGCTTTCCTAATTGAGCAAGAATAAGAAATATGTCCATTCTTTCCACAAAAGTTGCAAGTAATGTGTGGAGAGGTAGGAGATGAAGTTTTGACAAAGAAGTTTTTGTAAAATGATTTCTTTGCTTTGGGATTATATCCCAATCCTTCTTTGTTAAAATCACATCTTTGATTTCCCAATAACATATCTAAATTTTTCTTTCCCATGGTAAATTTCTCAAGAGACTTAGTTAAGTTATTCAATTTTTCTTCCAAGACAATATTTTCATTTTTGTATGGACATGGAAATGTAGGTAGTCTTGAAATTTTATCAATCTTCTCTTTCAATTCTTTTTCAAGTTTTTCATGGGCAAGAACCTTTTTGTTAAGCTCCTCATTTTCAAGTTTCAACTTTTCAAGTTCTAAGAGTGACATTTTCTTTTCCTTGCTTCTTAAGATCCTTGGACATTTCTTGTAGTGAGTCAACTAGTTCTTCTACACTAGGTGCATCATTTTCTAAAGAGTCAAGTGTAGGATTTACCTCATGTTCATTTGCCATGAAATAGATATTTGCCGTGTGGTTTTTGGATGATTCACCATCCGATTCACTATCGGACTCCAACCATGCGGCTTTGAATGCTTTCTTTTTAAACTTCTTGTCATCTTTCTTCAATAGCGGACATTCGGCTTTGATGTGTCCCGTTTTGCCTCAATTAAAACAAGTGAGGGGCTCTTTCTTGCTTGAATCTCCCTTATAGCCATCCTTTTTGAATGGCTTCTTTGGAAATTGATTGCTTCTTCTCAAGAGACTCTTGAATTTATGGGTGATCAAGACCAAGTTTTCATTTTCATCCTCACTATCTTCTTCTTCTTCTTGATCAACATATGTCTCCTTTGGTGAGGCTTTAAATGCAAGAGACTTCTTTTCTTTGGCAATTTCCTTTCGACCATTCATGGAAATCTCATGGGTCATGAGAGATCCCAAGAGTTCATCGAGTCCCAATATGGAGATATCTTTTGCTTCTATTATCGCCGTTGACTTCGACTCCCAAGAATCTGGCAATGACCTAAGAATTTTGCTCACATTATCTTCGTTAGAATAAGTCTTTCCAAGGGCATTAAGTTCATTTATAATCTTTGTGAATCTAGTAAACATAGAAGAGATGGATTCATTTGGCTCCATAGTGAATAGTTCATATGAGTGTACAAGCCTATGAATTTTTGATTTCTTCACTTGATTAGTGCCTTCATATGTCACTAGAAGTTTATCCCAAATTTCCTTGGCCGATTTGCAAGATGAAACTCTACTAAATTCATTTCGGTCAAGAGCACATAATAGAATGTTCATGGCTTGAGAGTTATATTGATTAAGCCTATGATCATTCTCATCCCAAAGCTCTCTAGGTTTAGGAGCAAGGTCAATTAGTCCTTTTGGAACAAAGGGCCCAAATTCAATAGCTTCCCATATGTGATGGTCCATTGATTGTAAGAAAATTTGCATCCTAGTTTTCTAGAAATTAGAGTCACTTCTATTGAAGAATGGAGGTCTATTAATTGAACAACCTTCACCTTAAGAAGATCCCCCAAAGTTTGCCATTCGATCGATTTCTCAAACGGTTAAGTAATTCAGAGAATCCGAGCTCTGATACCAATTGTTGCCCATAAATTGACCCTAGAGGGGGGGTGAATTGGGTCAATGCAAACTTTTCGAGTTTTCTTTAATTTCACAATTTAAGAAAAATAAGATGCAAACAAGTAGTAAATAAATGCCAAAATATAAAAGAGGGGATGAGAAGAGATGGAGAGATTGAACCCGAGATTTTTAATAGGTTCGGCGTTCTTGCCTACGTCCTCGCCTCAAGTACACCACTTGAGGATTGAATGCACTATACTTCTCCTTCAAGGGTGGAGAAGAAACCTATTACACAGCTTGAAGGTGAAGACACCCTTCTCCTTCACAAGGGTTACACCAACCCTTCTCAAACTTTATCTCTCAGGAATTATAAAAGATTACAATGTAAAGCTTAGGAGTAACTCTCAAATGTTTAAAAATCTAGTTTTCTAAGAGTTACTCAAGGAGTTGAACTGAAATGGCTCAAGGTAAGATTGCAAGAGATGGATTTTGAGCTAGAGTATGCTTGAGATTTGATTTCAATGGATTCCTCTTAATTTCAAGTAAATCAGCAGTCCATTTACTCATAGAAGCTTGGTTTTATAATTTTGTCATATTTAGAACCGTTACCAAGCATTAAATGAAGCAAGGGACCATTGGAGGGAGCATTTATTGTTCAAAAAATATTACCGTTTCGCGATTCAGTCGACTGAAGTGAATATTCAATCGACTGAAAATGCCCCGAAACACAAACAGCTTATCTGTGAATAATTCAGTCGGCTGAAACTGAGAATTCAGTCGACTGAAATTGCAAGTCATGAAAGTTTTGCTTTTCAGTCGGCTGAAACATAATTTCAGTCAACTGAAATTTCTGCATATGAACATCTAGCATTTCAGTCGGCTGAAACTTAATTTCAGTCGACTGAAATTACTCCCCACTGAAAATACAGTATTTCAGTCGGCTGAAATATTGATTCAGTCGACTGAAATCTCGTCTCCCTATAATCCATTGATTCAGTCGACTGAAACCTCAAGTTTAGTCGACTGAGATGACCTTAAAGATGTTTTGTGTAGTTTTTGGCTTCATTTTGGTCATTTCGAACACATAGGTCTTGGGGACTTAAGCATAAAATAAAGCTTGGTTTTCCTAGGGTCCACTAGAGGGTGACTTGAGCCATGGTGTTCAACAATTGAGTAACTTTACATTTTGTTCTTAACACTCATGACCAAAACTTGAGAACACAAGTTTGATCTTCAATCTTCAATCTTCAATACTTGTATCATTTGCCATTTGAACTTCAAAGATTGATAAGTCGTTCGATCTCTTGCTTTGATCTTCAATGATCTTGCCCTTCTTTCTTCTTTGTAAGTGTGATACCTGTCTCATTGAGTAATATCATTTGAAATATTAAATATCACACTTTAATGGTTTGTGGTCATCAAAATACCCATATATCCTTGGGTTGAAACCTTGGGGTTAACAGAAAGAACATGGGACGTGAAGAGAGCCAAGCATAGGAGCTTGGGCAGCTTATGCTTACTTTATTTAATATTGATTTTGGAACAATGTATTTGAGATAATTGCATTTTGGAATTGTAATAACTTAATTTATTTTGCTATGGTTGGTTGATGATTTTGGATAATTAAGTTTTGGTTAATTTAATAGTGATTGACTTCCTTGCTTATTAATATCATGGTTATGGATAGTTTTCTATTTATAAGTTAGTTCCGCAGTTAATTTATATACATGTGAACTGTTTTAGTGGACTTGGTCCACGCACACATATTGTTGGCCAGTTAAGGGTTCGGTTTGGAAACCCGGACTTAGCTCGCGTCATGACGTTCCAGCTTTCTCTCACTCTTTATTAATAAAAAAAGGGCGGGGCGTTACAGTTGGTATTAGAGTGAAACCGGAAGTGTGAATCTTTCAAAATAAGATTAATACGGTATCATGTCTCACTAACAAGATAAGAATCCCAACTGCAGACTCTTCGGAGTCTACTGCACGGGGGCCGGATTAATTTGCTTTGTTGAGAATCAGACTGAAGCATTCAATCTGAGAGCAACACTCCATGGAAAAGGAATAACAGCAAGGGAAAGACAATCACTATAAGCATGGATTTATCGAACATAGCAAAGTAGGACATATTTCCCCAAAACAAGAAAACATCAGGATTTCCCCAAATTGAGAAATAATATGTGATACATAGGAAAATTTCCCCAAAACAAGAAATACAAGATGCTGATTTGGCAATTTCCCAAACTATGTAAACACAAAACTTTATAAGAAAACTAAATCAAGTGATGTTTCAATGACTTAGGAAAATGCCTCCGTGAAGAAAAAGAACCCGACAAAACCCGCATCAGGAGGAAGAGGTGCAGGACCCACAACAGGAAGAGTGGCAAAACAATGTTAATATTCCTGAAGTACCTTTTGAGTTACAAAGCCTAGTACAAGCAGTGGTCACTTCCGTTCTAAAGCAACATCAGAATGACAATGGAGTCGCAACCACCAACGAATCACAGGACCAGAATATGGTCAGGGACTTCCAACAGCAGCGTCCCCCTTATTTCAAAGGGAAAGAGGGACCCGCAGAAGCCGAAAACTGGGTTGAGAACATCACAAAAATCTTGAAGCTGCTCAAGATCACCGGTATTGAAGATCGGATATTGCTGGCTACCTCACAATTGGTGGATGATGCCGGAAAATGGTGGAGAGTTATCGAACGATAGCAAACACAGATTCCAGTGGAGGAAAGGACTGAGATGACGTGGGACTAGTTCGTTGGAACGCTTCTGGATCATTATTTTCCAGAGGAAGAAAAGGAAGGCCAAACACAAGCATTCATATATCTGGTCCATGGTATCATGACGGTCGTGGATTACTATCAAGAGTTTCTCCTTTTATCATGTTATGCTTTGTACATGGTAGACACAGAATACAAGAAGGCTCGGAAGTTTGAACGAGGCCTATGACCTAGCTTAAGAGCCAAGGTCACAATATTGAAGTCAGCTACATTGGCGGAAGTGGTTAATCGGGCTACTATAGCTGAGCAAGAGCTGATGGAAACGGTCAAGTTTGTGGACAGTCGCCGAAGACAAAGCGGGGGAAATGCTTTCCGCTCGAACAAGAGATTCAAACCCAACTTTGGGAGACCCTCACCTTCAACTGGGTCAACTAGAGGTTTTCGTCCCAATTAGCCCTCCACATCAGGATCCGTCTCTCAGGTTCCGCGAGCTGTTAGCATCTGTTTTTAGTGTGGCAAACAGGGCCATTTCAAGAGGGAGTGCCCATATATCAGTAGACCTTCTCACTCCAGGGGTACCTTCCGTCCTCGATCTCGACCAGCTAATTCTCAAGCATCCAGAGCATATAACCAGATAGGACGCTCACCTATCTCACTAGGATCTGGACGATTGTATACTTTGGATCCTCCTCCAGAGACGGTGGATCACTCGGTGATTCAAGATATGGTAGTAGTTGGTAGTTCTTATGCTTTTGCATTATTTAATTCAGGAGCATCCCACTCCTTTGTATCCGCTGCCTTCATATTTGCTGCTGGCACTTTAGTACAACAATTGTCCACCGCAGTTACTATCCCTATTGGAGACACATCACTTGGTCTGATCTGCACTTCGGTAGACACTAAACTAGCTGGGTTTAGGTTTAAGTTCAATTATCTGGTACTCCAGATGACAGAGTACGATATCATATTTGGCATGGATTGGTTAGCTAACTTCTAGGCCAGCATTGACTGCCATCTTCGCAGGGTGATATTCTGGTCACCCGAGGGAAAATGATATTTGGTACACGCCGACAGATAGAGCATTCCAATGATCATGAAATTGCACGAGGAAATGAACAGCCTAGTACTGAACAACATCAGACTAGACAAGGCGCCAATGGCTGAACTACCTGCGATAGTGAGAGAGTACGCAGAGGTATTCCCTATAGAACTCCTTGGGTTGCCTCCAAAGGGGGAGATTGATTTTGAGATATCCTGGCACAGCTCCAATATCATTGCCGCATTATCTGATGGCCCCAGCTGAGATGTCTGAGCTGAAGAAACAAATTGATGAACTGCTCAGATTAAAATGCATCCGGAACAACAAATCATCCTGGGGAGCACCGGTATTGTTTGTAAAGAAGAAAGATGGTACTCTTCAGATGTGTGTAGATTATCGGAAGTTGAACCAGCTGACAGTCAGAAACAAATACCCTCTACCTAGAATTGATGATCTATTTGATCAACTTAGAGGTTCCAGTCACTTCTCCAAATTGATATGATGTCAGGATACCATCAAATCCATTTCAGGGATGAGGACATAGAGAAAACGGCTTTCAGAACTCGGTATGGACTATATGAGTATGTAGTCATGCCATTTGGACTCACCAATGCACTAACTGTGTTCATGGATCTGATGAACAGAATCTTTCGTCTTATTTGGACAAGTTTGTAATTGTCTTCATCGACAATATCCTGATTTATTCTACCAGTCAAGAGGAACATGCTGAACACTTGCGGATAGTTCTGGACACCCTGAAGAAGAACCAATTATATTCAAAAGTAAGCAAGTGTGAGTTCTAGCTATCTGAGGTCGATTTCTTAGGACATGTCATATCAGCGGAAGGAATAGCCGTGGACCCAGCTAAAGAGGCAACAGTTAGAAACTGGAAAGCTTAGAAGAACGTGATCGAAATCTGCAGCTTTCTGGGATTGGCAGGTTATTATCGGAAGTTCATTACGGACTTCTCCAAGATTACAGCTCCACTCAGAAAGGAGTCAAATTTGAATGGTCTGATGTATGCAACCGGACGTTTGAAGACCTAAAGGAGAAGCTTACGACTGCTCTTATTCTGATTTTGCTGGAAAGAGGCAAGGGCTATGAAGTATATTGTGATGCTTCAGGAGAGAGACTTGGGTGTTCTCTCACTCAAATTCATCACGTAGTGGCTTATGGTTCAAGGCAGTTGAAAATTCATGAATGTCACTATCCCACACACGATCTGAAATTAGCCGCAGTGGTCTTAGCCCTCAAAAGCTGGAGACACTATCTTTTTGGTGAGAAATTTGAGGTACTTTCAAATCACAAAAGTTTGAAATATTTGTTTGATCAGAAGGAACTCAACATGAGGCAGCACAGATGGATGAAGTATTTGCAGGATTATGAGTTTGCACTGCGATATCATCCTGGCAAAGCGAACAAAGTGGCGGATGCCCTTAGTCGCATGACACATGCATCAGTGGCTAGTTTGATTATGAAGGAATGGGAGATGTTGACCACCATTCGGGAATTTAATTTGCATATCAAGGACCGTGGAAGTATGTACAATCTGATGGTACGGTCCAGCATGGTTACCAAGATTGAGCAAGAACAGCGGGCAGATCCGGAAGTGGAAGAAATATGGGCCAATATGTCTATTGGTGAGGTTGTACCAGAATGGGAATTACGACTGGGACAAGATCTTTTATTCCGAGGCAGGACATATATGCCTCAAAGTTGCAGAAGACAGTTATTGATCGAGGCACACCAAACAACACTCTTTATTCATCCGAGTAGCACCAAGATGTACCTTGACTTGAAGAGACACTACTGGTGGCATGGACTTAAAAGAGATGTAGCAGATTTTGTTGCGCATTGCTTAACTTGTCAGCAAGTCAAGACAGAACATCAAAAACCACCAGGGTTACTCAAACCCTTACCAATGCCAGAGTGGAAATGGGAACATATTTCCTTGGATTTTGTGACAGGGTTGCCAAGGTCATCCAAGGGCAACGATGTAATATGGGTTGTGGTAGATCGATTGACTAAGTCTGCGCATTTCCTCCCAATCAAGATGACAGATTCGTCTGAGACATTGGGACGACGATACATCAAGGATATCATCAGATTACATGGTATCCCCATGACTATTGTGTCTGACAGAGATGGCAGATTCACTGGCAGGGTGTGGCAGAGTATGCAGTCAGATATGGGGACCAACTTGTTGATCAGCACAACTTTCCATCCACAGACTGACGGTCAGTCAGAGGGAACAATACAGACGTTGGAAGATATGCGAAGAGCATGCATGCTAGACTTCAAGAGTGGTTGGGAAGATCATTTACCACTGGTCAAGTTCTCATACAACAGCAATTACCAGGCAAGTCTCAAGATGGCTCCATTTGAGGCGTTGTATGGTAGACCCTATAGATCACCAGTGTATTGGACAGAGGCCGGTGAGCATGCACTTATTGGACCTAATCTGGTTGCAGAAACCACATAACATATTAAGTTGATACGACGGCATCTGCTCACTACACAGAGTCATCAGAAGAGTTACGCTGACAAGAGAAGGAGATTCCTTGAATTTGAAGTGGGAGACTTAGTGTTCTTGAAAGTCTCGCCACGAAAGGGACACATGCGATTTGGAAAGAAAGAGAAATTGTCACCTAGATTTGTGGGACCCTTTCCAATCCAAAAGAGGGTAGGGGAAGTGGCTTATCAACTGATACTTCCTCCGCACTTATGATCACTGCACGATGTATTTCATGTATTCATGTTGAGGAAGTACAATCCTGATCCCTCACATGTACTGAATGTACAAGATATAGAAGTCCAAAACGACGTGACCAACATCGAAATACCTGTCAGAGTGGTGGAGGTAGAACAAAGGGTGTTATGGAACCGAGCAATTCAGTTCGTCAAAGTGGTATGGGACTGACATGGTAATGAGGAAACCACTTGGGAACTGAAATCAGAAATGAGAGCAGCTCATCCTAAGCTATTTATGTAATCTGTTTGAAACCTTAATTCGCTCGATTTTCGAGACGAAATTTTCAAAAGAGGGTAATATTGTAACACCGAATTTTTCAATGCGTAAATATATTGGATTTTGTCTATTTAAATTGTTAAATTGATTGAATTGAAGATTTATGGATGAAATGGACCTCAGATGGTAAAGGGGTTGGGTTAATAACCCAATTAAGATCCAATGGATCATAGATAGGGTTTGATTTGAAAGTATTTGGGTAAATGAAATTAAATGGGTCAATTACCCAATTGGGACCCAATGGGTCATAGATGAGCTATTTATTAGTAAATGGGTAAGGTTAATTGGGTCAGTTACCCAATTAAGAACCAAATCCACATCATCAAGTGATATGGCAAGGTTGGGACCCACGTGCCACATGCCACCACATGCATTAACGGCTAGGTCATGGTTGACATGGTCAACCATGAGTGAACTCAATGGAGTTCAAGACTAAAGTGAGTTAAATATTCAATTGAGTTCAAGATTAAAGTAAGTTAAATATTCAATTGAGTTAAATGGTTTGAATTGGAAATGAGTTCAAGACTAATTAATTGAGTTGAGGTAAATGAGTTGAGTGGGAAAATGAAGGGTTTTCCATCTCATGGGACTTGGAACCCATGAACCGATGGGGAGGTGGAGAGTTTCCACCGCAATGGATGGAACTCAATGCCCACATTGGGAGATGGAAAGGTTCTTTGAGCTTAAGCCAAGTGTCCTCTTGGTTAGACCAAGGGACACCTTGGTTGGTCAATAGTTAAGAGAGGAAGGGGAAAATATGGGACTGTTATACAAGAGACCAGTCTAAGGGCCACTTCAGACCCTTGGCCGAACCAACCTCTTGCACACCAAGAGATTTCTCTCATCTCTCTTTTCCATTTCCATTTCTACACCTCTGGACTTAGAGAATCAGTGAAGGGACAAGGAAGGAGAAGGACTAAGAAGGAATTCAGAGCAAAAAGAAACGAAGGAGACGGGAAAGAAAGTAAGGTTCTATGTTTCATAATGTTAGATTTAAGACTAAGGGAAACCATAGACTTGGTCATGGAATGGCCGAATCTATGGGTTCCACAATCCATGGAATAGATGGCTAAATTGTTATAAGGCCATAGAAATTAGAAATCCATTCAAGGGATGATAAATGGTTGAAGCAAACATAGGATAATATTCAAATTCATGTGGGGTTAGTAAGATTGAAATGGATTAAAGGAAAACAACCTAGCCTTGGTTGATGATTAGAGTATATCCATCTAAGAGTTATATGGGTGATGTTAAATATGTTTAAAATTGATAAGGAATGGATTCCAAGAAGGAGGGTTGAGCCATACATGTAAACAAAAGAGATTGACAAACAGTCAGTCGACTGAACTAGTATTGGACGAATCAGAAATGAGTTTCTAGGAGTTTCAGCCGACTGAATATGGGATTCAGTCGACTAAACTAATGGTGGCTGAAACAGAAAACTATTTCTGGAGTTTCAGCCAACTGAATCTGGTGATTTAGTCGACTGAACACAGATGTAACAGATAAGAAAATGATTCTAGCGTGTTTCAGCCGACTCAATCTATGATTCAGTCGACTGAAAGATTGCTTATCAAACATGAAAGTTATTGGTTGAGGATTCAGATGGATTCAGCAGACTGAATCATGGATTCAACCAATTGAATCTGTACTGGCTGAACACACAGTTAATCTAATCCAAAGTCAGCCGACTGAATCTGTGATTCAGTCGACTGAAAAAAGGTTGACCAAGAATACAAAGGGCTTGACTCATATTTAGCTGACTGAATTTGTGATTCAGTCGACTGAAATGTTAGTGAGTCAAGGAATAACAGTACTGAGTTGGGGTTCAACCGACTAAAAGTATATTTCAGTAGACTAAAAGTCTGTGGTAAGGCAGAACACTGTAGCAGAGCTTGATTCAGTCAATTAAATCCCTGATTCAGTCGACTAAAATGAAAAGTTGATTTTCAATTGATGTTTCTAGAAACTTTAGTCTAACTGGAAGGATGTAAGGGATGATTTAAATCAAATGGATAATTAAATTGATATATATGTATGATTAAATTGATAAGGTAAAGAGGGGTGATTCACTTTCACGCAACGGTTAGAGATTGTTCATGTGAAACAAAAAAAAAAAAAGGACAGTAAATCGGACTTGGATCTTATATGTGGTTGGTTTTTATTTCAGTACAATGTTTATTTTGGTAAATCAAATGGTATAAGCTTTGTGAGTTGATTTTCATTATGATTTGATATGAAATGGAATTTTGCATTCATGATCTATGCTTGGCATGGGAGGAAGTATATGGGACAGCAAACCAAGTTATGAGTTGCCCGGACATTCCTTAGAGACTAGCTTATGTAAAGCTATGTGAACCATTGATTTGTTGGCCTTGTCCGGGATTGCTAGATAGGGGTACGGAGTAATTTGGGCCAAAGGGCTTCGGGGTAACCAGTCTAAAAACCCTGCGCAGAGGGAAGAGTCCACTCTCCATCGGTAATTCTGGTTAACACACGTGGGGAGGTATCATAATGACCTGGTGGTGCCGTCACAAAATACTGCGAACGTAAATGGCCAAGGGAACACCTTGATATGGTTTCATTATACCAAGGAAAATGTTGTTATGAATTGTATGGTGTTTGATGTAGAGATTGGATGGGGGATCATAGGCATATGACACCCATGGCATGACACATCCATTTGCATGGTTTGGATATGATTATCATGCGCTATTTTTTTTGGTACTATGATACGTGTACAGTTTTAATATGATATTTTTATTCTAATTTGTATATTGATCTTATGTGTATAACCTTACTTGGAATTCCTACTGGGCGCGTTGACTAACGCTCTACTTCTACCCTTTAGATGATGGAACAGGGATTGGAAAGGACGTGGGACGTGAGGAGAGCCAAGCATAGGAGCTTGGGCAGCTTATGCTTACTTGATTTAATATTGATTTTGGAACAATGTATTTGAGATAATTGCATTTTGGGATTGTAATAAGTTAGTTTATTTTGCTATGGTTGGTTGATGATTTTGGATAATTAAGTTTCAGTTAATTTAATAGTGATTGACTTCCTTGCTTATTAATATCATGGTTATGGATAATTTTCTATTCATAAGTTAATTCCGCAGTTAATTTACATACGTGTGAAATGTTTTAGTGGACTTGGTCCACGTACATGTATTGTTGGCCAGTTAAGGGTCGGATTTGGAAACCCGGACTTAGCTCGCATCGTGACGTTTCTGCTATCTCACACTCTTTATTAAAAAAATATATATATATACTATGATTTTGGACGAGTGAAAAAGGGCAGGGCGTTACACAGCTGAGTCCGAGTATGGGCCCTGATGAATTAGGTCTGGCTCAGCTCACATTTGAGCCTTTTCTGGCCCAGCGCAACCCAGTTTCAGCCTAGTCCATCCTTTGGGCCCGACTCTATTTCAGGCCGGGTCCCTTTCGGCCCAGTTTTGGGCCCGGCCCAGTTTCAGGCCTGGTCCCTTTCGGCCCAACTTTTTGCCCAGCTCAGTTTCAGGCCCGGCCCCTTTCGGCCCAATTTTGGGCCAAATCTAATTTCAGGCCCTGATTGCACTTTTGGGCCCAGTTTTCAATTATGGATTTAGTTCAGCCTAGTTTGGGCCTGATCCACTTTCGGGTCCATTTTTCAGTTCAGACTTAGTTTGGGATGTTTTACTCGACTACTCATTCTCGTGTTCTTATTTCGACAGATCGAGCCCCCTTCAACTCTGCGGACCTGTTTTCTCGCAGTTATTTTCAAAACACACACAAGTGAGGGAACTATCACACTTTTCCCATACACATTTCTGCATATACCTATATTTAACTACTTGAACGACATGAGATACGCGGAATGGAACCCCTATGTTTATTTAGCTACTTGGCAAGGGAATTATTCAGATGATTATGTGGCGAGGGGACCACTCCGTGTACTCATGTCTAGTGATGGTAAAGATCATGATGACTGGATGTGATAATGCGTAGTATATGCATGTTTACTTGTTTAGATGTAACTGATTGACAACATGATGGTGTGATAACATGCTAATATGTGATAAATGATCATGTATACTTCTGATTATGATCCGTTGTGTAATGTTGATATCATGTCAAAGATTATCTATGCATGCATGTAACTAGTGTACATGGGATGACGGTGGGGCTTAGAGATTAGGTTACACTAGGACTAGTTTTCCTTTAACTTGTCAGATAGCTGGGGTTAAGGCATTATGCGGGATCATAAAATGGACATGTGGAGTAGACCCTGGTTGTTGGATACGGGTAGGTATGCTCTTTGATGGGGATTAGGCAGTTACACCTCCGGGAGTCCCAAGGAGGGACAAGTTGAGAGGTGGTCATGGTGATCCGAAGGAAATCTTTGGATTAAGCGTCGGTTCACCCAGGGTAGTATGAGGTGGAGTGTGATGTGTTATTCCAGACTATGACACCTACAGGGTGGGGACAGACTGAGTTGTGATATGATGTGTTATTTCAGGCTATGACATCTGCATGGTGAGGACAATCTGAGTTGTGGCATGATGTGCTACTCCCGACTATGACCCTCGCAGGATGGGGACAGTCTGAGTTGTGATATGATGTGTTATTCCAGACTATGACACCTACAGGGTGGGGATAGTCTGAGTTGTTATATGATGCGTTATTCCAGACTATGACACCTGCGGAATGGGGACAGTCTGAGGAGTTGTGTGATGCGGTGTTCCAGGCTACGATACCTGTAGAGTGGGGGCAACCTGTGACGTGAGATTGTACGATGTTTCAGTCTAGGACACCTTCGGGTTAGGGATAATTGGAGGTGTAGTAAGACATTTAGGGCTACGGCCCGAGGGTGGACATGGTCAGTATGAACCGTGGTAGACGGGTTGATCCCATGGCAGGGTGCTGATGGTTCGATCGAACACGTGCTGGATGGCTCGTATGGTGAGTCGTGTGTATTACGTGGGACTATATATGTAGATTTTTTTATACCTCATGGTGGTAGTTTCGCAGTGTATGATTTATGTGGTGTGAATATATTTACATGTTCTCTCACTGGGTATGTAGTACTCACCCCTTTGCCTTTTAGGTGGCTTGGCGTAGGCGGGACCTAGCGGGTCCCAAGATCAGGCCTAGGTGATGACAGTCGAGGGTTGTTTGGCGTATTCTCATTTTGTTATCTAGAGAGAACACATTGTGTTTTTATTTCAAATGATGTTTGATATTATGGATAATTGTAATAACTGCTTATTACACTGCCATGTCGATTGAATTTTGTGGTACGTTTGTTAAACTTCTATAGTTGTTAATGGTGGTTAAGAAAAAAAAAATAGTACCAATGTTTTGTCTCACTACTTTGTAGTTCAGTATCAGTGGTAATATACCTGTAGCGGGATGGGGTATTACATGTTTGATATGTGGTTCGTAGACTAACCCTAGGTAGTGGGTAGTTGTGTGGTTTGTAGACTATCCCCAGATAGTAGGTAGTTGTATGGTCTGTAGATTATCCTCGGGTAGTGGGTAATCGTGTGGTTAGTAGATTGTCCCTAGTTAGAGGGAAGTCACATGGTTTCTAAACTGTCTCCGGGTAGTGAACCATTATGTGGTTGGTAAACTATTCCCAAGTAGTGGACAATTATGTGGTTGGTAAGTCGTTCCCTCGGTTGTAGGAAGTTATGTGGTTCGTAGACTGTCCCCAGGTAGAGGGAAGTAATGTGATTTGTACATTGTTTCCCCGGTAGTGGGAAGTTATTAGTGATTGATACGTAATTGGTAAATTGTTCCCAGATTGTGGTAAGTTATACGATATGTAAACTGCTCCCAGGTAATGGGAAGTTATGTGGTTTAGAGACTATCTCCGGGTAGTGGAAAGATATGTGGTATGTGGTTTGTTCCCAGATAGTGGGAAGTTATGAGGCTTGTCATTGTCCCTAGGTACTGGGAAATCATGTGATTTGTGAAATGTCCCCGGTTGTGGGAAGTTATGTGATTCGTAGATCGTCCCTAGTTGTGGGAAGTCATTAAGGTTGGAATTTACGAATTTGTCATCACATGCATGACCGTTGGGTCATGATTGACCGTTGAGTCAAAGTTGGTTAGTGAGTTGGAAATCACTTGCAAGTTGCTGCATCTTGACCGTGTCAGGATTTGATGCATTTGATGCTTGGTGGGTACCTAAACGAGGCTTAGTGGGCACCTCGGTTAAATTTGAGGCTAAGTGGGTACCTCAACGAGGCTTGGTGGGTACCTCGGTTTACAATGAGGCTTAGTGGGGACCTCAACAAGGTTCGTGGAAACGTTGACTTAAAATGATGCTTAGTGGGAACCTCAGCTTGAAAAGAGACTTAGTGGGTACCTCAGTCTGAATTGGGATTTGTGGAAAATCTCAGCTTGGAAAGGTGTGAAGGGTAGGCACTGTTGGATGGAAGGTAAAGACCCCATGGTGTGGTAGACCATGGTTAATTTAGTGTTATGTATATTGGAATATTACAACGACATTGTATTTCTGAAATATATGTGTATTGTCTAGTCAGTTGATTATTTTGAGTTTTCTTCACTAGGCTGGTTGCTCACGTCCTTTACAAATGCATGATACGTGTCTGAGAAAGGAACAAAGGAGCCTCATGTGATGCCTTAGGCGATTGAATCAGTGGATTCCAGAAATTGCCTGTCGATGGGAATTTCCCTTGTTTTGGTTTATGTTAGACTTTGTAATTTTGAATAATTGTGCCACCTGTGGCATAGAGACCTTCGTGTACAAGTCATATATGTGTAGTATGATTCTATGGCGTGTGTTTGATTGTGTTTTGTAAGCTTTGGAGGAGAGGTTTAAAGTTTAAAGATCTTAAGGGGAGAAGATCTTTGAAGGAAGGATTGTCTATGATTAAGGGGGATATTAATCATTGATTAAGGGGGAGTTTGTAATTAGTTCATATATTTGGGGGGAGTAATATTATTTATATTACTATGTATGTGACTAACATTTGCAGGGGAGACATATGCTTCCACCATTGCTTGCATTGTTTGTATGTACAAGTATATGTACATGTACATGACCACAATGGAGCATGCAAGCTAAACAATATGATGGTTGCATCTTGGAGCATAGAGTCTAGGAAATTGTCACTTGAATATGTACTTATAATGATTGTATCAATTTGTTTTCAAATGTATGTATAATGGGTTGGGCGAAGTCATCGATTCTATATTCATTAGCTTCTAGGTGTATTGTCATGGAAATTGACAAAGGGGGAGATTGTTAGTTCCCCGGCTTGTCAGGTCACCTATTTGTCAATTCCATGACTTAGGTGAGGCCTTGTCTTGGAAGACTGAAGCATTGAAGCAAGACTCAAGGATGAGGATTGAATCAAGAGCTACAAAAGTTGGAAGATCAAGTACGTGATTCATCATCACAAGTATATGGCAATTAGAAAGGTAAATTGGTCATAGATGACTTTAGGTGGAACCCAACACCATAGGATGCCCATGCCTAGGCTTACATCTCACATCTGGATAATCTTTATAAGCCTAGAAGGTGTTTGACAAAAAACCAGAACAATGGACTTAAAATGAAAAACTATGAATTCACTGTCAGGGACGACACATCTTGTCGGGGATCTTTCGCCAAAGACAGAAGACGACTAATCATGGTCATATGACCAATTGTCTTTTATAGGGTTCTTGAAGGAATGGACTGTCAAATATGTCTGATCTCAGGACAATACATTGCTGGGACAGGGTCAACCCAATCGTGTATACGATCAATCGCCCTGGGCTTAGACAAATCTGGACTATCATTAACTGTCATGCCTCAGACATCCGTTCGTCCTCACAACCAATTGCCCTCTCGACCAATCGCCTGGAGCCTGGGTCAGATACCCACTGAAAAATGCAGTCAAGCTCAGGACGATAATTTCGTCTGCCGGTAACCCTTCATGTGGTATAGCATGACCAGTGGGTTGCACGACTTATCGCCAAGATAGGGAAGAGACACATTGGGCACACGACCCATCTCCCTGGGTTTAATTGAGGTCTGTTTGACAACACGATCAAAACTAAAGAGCCTCAGGCCGATTGGATCTCCACCTCACGATCAATCGCATATGGACTCGTACGACCAATCATTTAGGGACGATCAATCGTTTGTGTTCAGGATGTTACTGTTAGAGTCCAACGGTCATATTACAAAGGCTGAATTTGCCACACGACCGATCAATCATTGTAAAGTCCGGGATTGTCTAGTTTACATATTTAAATACCAAACCTTGTTGTGTTTTGGTTGGACACTCTTGTAAGGAAAATCCAAGGCATTTCTAGAGATCCCAACTCCTCTCTATGCACCTTACTTAGGAAAATCATTTGAAATCCAATCATCTTGATTGTGATTAGAGCGAGAGAGAGAAAAATAGATCTAGGATAACAATAGGCATATCTTAAATCCTAAAACCCTCCCAAGGATTGTGATTGAGCATACACAAGGAACATCTTCGACATCGTCGACATCACATTGGGAAGGAATCTTCAAGAAACACTCATATACAAGGTTGAGCTAACAAAGTGCAAGTTGATTCTTAGTTTGATTTAACTTTTAAATCATCATCTTGTGAAGTGGATTAAAGCAAGGGCCTTAAACCACTATAAAAAAAAGGGACAGGAGTTGGGTGAAATTCCCAACCAATTGATTAGGTGGAAGTCCTAATCTATTAGTGTGGGTGTAATTCCCCATTCAGTGAATTGGAGATAACCCAAGGTTGGGTGAGTCTCAACCGTGGATGTAGGTTGGTTAACCGAACCACTATAAATTGGTCTTATGGTGTAAGAGCCTTTTGTGTGATTGTCCTTTAATTTCGCACACTCTTTTATCACACACTTGATTAATCTAAGTTAATTCACTGCAAATCATTTGATTAATCAATAATTTTTTCAAGATCATTAAAATTGGTGATTGACCTATTCACCCCTCCCCCCCTCTTTCTCGTGTCAATCTTGAACCATGTTCTAGCCACTGGGAGCTTTCAATATTCTTATCGAGATGAAAGAAATTGAAAAAGAGGTTGTTAACATCCCCAAATCTCCCAAGCCAAAATGTCAAAACGCAACTACAGAAAACAACTGTGGTGAAAAAGACTCAAGGTAAAAAGGATATTCCTTTCATGGCCATAGGAGATGAGTCCTCTTTTGAAGAAGACATAGCCATTCACAAGGAGATTCGTTGACGTAAATATTTTTTTGTTTTGTGATTTTTTTATGGAATAGAATTTAGATCCAAGTTTTAAGGCAAATCATGGTCTCAATGATAGAAATCCGAAGGGAACTTCTCTCAATTCATTCGATTACATAAGGGAAAAAAATGACACCAATTTCAGTAAGACTGTTGGCAAAATCAAACTCACCAAAGAAATTGAGTGTTCAATCGAATTTTAATCATACATGGAATTGTTATTCCCGATACTTGAATTTAATCAAAAGTATACAATTACTTTAAATCCGGCACAAAATCAATTTGCAAAAAACATTGAACCTTTTTAAGTCAATTTGATTGCGGAATTACATTTAATTAAATAATTGGAAAAAACAAGACATGAATAATTAAATTCGCCATACAAAATCAAACTAACACTTAATTTTTTTTAATACTAACACAACTCAAATTAAAATTAAGAACCATAAATTAAACTCACCTCAATAAGACGTCCAAACAAAGCGTCGAGACTTCAATATTTCAACAAAATTCAATATACAATGCTTTGGCCTATGCTTAAATTTACAAGCTTTATTTTTCAACTCAAAAAGGAAATTAAAACAAATAATAAAATAAACAACTTCGACCGATTTGGACGTTATCTTTGTTCGAGTTCAAGGCCTCTCTTGGCCTTCTTCCTCCTGTCTACAGCTCTGGTTCGGTCTCCGATTGAAATTTTTTTTTCATCCCTCTTTGTAAAGAAATCAACAACATACCAAGTCAAGAATCGTCCCTGCATTGAGGCCTTGTTGGTCTTTCCTTTCTTTCCTCCTGTTTTAGTTTCTTTTCTTTTGTCGACATCTCTGATTCTCATTCCTTTCTTATTTTGAAACCTTCCATTCCATCTTTATCAATTTTTTTTTCTTTCCACTTTTATTTTCTCCCTAAACTTGCTCTCTACAGCTACATCAATTGGGGGTGGGCTCCCAGGGCCGTCTAGACACAAGTTGAGGCCTAAGGCGAAAAATCTAAACGGGGCCTTCTTGATATTTAATATATTAATATAAATAATATTTAATTAAAATTTTAATTATATATAATAAAAAAAATCTAAAATCTACTTTTCTTGCTTTTTGAGATGCAAAATTATTAATTAAATTTTTGTATTCAAGTTTTGCTAAAATTTCATTTTCAATTGATAATATGGCTAATTCACTTAATCTTTCTTGTGACATTGTTGATCGTAGATAAGATTTTATCAATTTTAGTTTTGAAAAACTTCTTTCTGGAGAAGTAACTGTTACAGGTATTGTCAATAATATTCGGTATGCAATATTAGTATTTGCAAACGAATCTAGTCTTTTAATATAATTTAAAATTTCAATTGGAGTTATTTCTGTTTGTAAAATTTCTCTTAAGACTTTTAACTCTGAAAACAAATCTAAACCATCTATATCTGAAACCTCATTATGTTTCAAAAGACATTCAAGATTAAGACAATATTTTTTCAAACTATCATCATTTAATGATCTTAATTTTTTAAAATCAAATAAAAAACCAAAAATATCTTCATATTTTTTAAATTGTTCAAACCTACTTTGAATTGAAGAAATCGCTTGATCTACTATATATAAAAAATAACTAACTTTAAAAGATTTTTCTGCCGATTGCGTTGACTCATCATTGACAATTTCATCAAACTATTTTTTCTACGAATTTCACGTCTTTCATTAAATACAGGTTCTATATCCATTTTAGTTGCAATCGCTTTCGCTTCAGTCATGGCTGATGTAAATCCATTTTCTCTATACTTATTAAAAAAACTAATAAGACCTTCCAAGTGATCTATAGCAACATCAATATGCATATTTTTAGATTGTAAAGTTTTACTAACTAAGTTAACAACAAATAATATATCATACCAAATAGTCATACCTAATAAAAATTCAAAATTTTCGATCTCATATATAGCTAAACTTTCAGCTTCACTTCTTGTTTTAGGGACTTCACTAGTTTCTGCTAATTGAAGTAGAGCATCTCTAATTTCTGGAGCTTGATATTTTATCGCTTTAACACTTTCAATACAACTTTCCCAACGTGTTTGTCATAATGACTTTATAGTTAAAGTAGATACATTATCTTGTAAAATTTTCCACCGCTTTGTAGAAGAAGAAAATAATGTATATATACGTTGTACTACTCCAAAAAAAGACATAGCTTTAGGACACGAGTTTGTCATATCACAAAGTACCAAGTTTAAATTATGAGAACCACATGGTGTGTAGAAAGCTCTAGGATTCATATCTAATAGCCTTTTTTGTACACCTTGTTGTTTTCCTTTCATATTTGATCCATTATCATACCTTGTCCTCTTACATCATTAATATCAAGTCCTAAATTTTTTATTGCATTTAAAAGTTCACTAAAAAGCCTTTTTCCAGATGTATCGTCTACTTTTAAAAATTCTAAAAAATATTCTTCAATTTTTATTGGACCTATTGAAACATTCACGCAACACAATATTAGGGTCATTTGTTCTTGGTGACTTGCATCCGGAGTACAATCAAGTATAATTGAATAATATTTTGCCTCTTTAACTTTTTTAATAATTGTACTTTTAATTTCACATGCTAAAATATGTATTAATTCATTTTGTATATTATGTCCAAGATAATGATTACAGATTTCACCATTTTTAACACGATGAAGATGTTCTTGCATTATTGGATCAAATTTTGCAATCATTTCAATTAAACCTAGAAAATTTCCATTATTTTCTTCATATATCTTGCTATTATTTCCATGAAATGGCATGTTATTTTTAGCAAGAGCTTCCACAACAGAAATAATTCTTAAGAGTACTTTTTTCCAATGTTCTTTCTCTTTGTTAGTCTGTTTTTGAATATCTTTATCGATTGTCTTATTTTTTAACAATCTTGATTCTAAATCAATCCAACTTTTCATATTCATAATATGCTCATTTGTTAGTTCGTGATGTTTAAGCTTAGAATTAAGATTTTTCCAATCTCTAGTTCCATTTGTAACTAACACACTTGTACTTGGTTTTGAGTTAATCAACTTGCAACAAAAACAAAATACCAAATCCATCTCTTTTGAATATACTAGCCATTTTCTATTTTTCTTTTCTCCATTTGATAATACTCTAGTATAATAGTTAGTAGAGAAATGCCTAGAGTTGTTATCCATAGGAAATTTTATATTTTTATCTCTACTTGGACCTCTTTCTACTAATAAATCTCTTATTTTTGTATCTATAGTTTCCCATCGTCCTGGATCATAACTAATTGTAGAAATGGAATCGGTTATTTCATTTTTTTTTCTTATTTCTTTTTCTTCTAAATTTTTAAAAGTATCATTATGAATCTGTTCATTGTCATTTTTTTCTACCGTTAGTTCATCATTTTCTGAATCTATTAAATGAATTTGTTGTTCATTTGTTAAATCTTCATTCAAATTACCTGTTAAATTTTGTTTATTGCCACTAATAAATTTATCAAGAGCCCCTCCTTGAGATTGAACTAATTTTTCTATTCTTTTTTCTTTTTTGAAGTTTTTGAAATCCAGATTCATATTTTTTAGTAGACATATTTATGATTAAAGCACAATTATAAATAAGACGAAAACCTTTAAGATTACAAATAACTAAGAAAAACTAAAATTGAAAGGTTAAAGAACAATAGAACCTGGCACCGTGAAAATACGATAATTGATGAATGGTTGCGAGGTCCTTTATAGCTCTATTACTCTACCAATTCACCTCTAAATTAAAAGTCACAACTTTATCTTCATGAAAAAACAAAGGAAAAAAATAAAGTTTCATGGGTAATCAAGGCAATGGAGTAGTTTTTCATATTCGTATCAAGGCAATGGAGAAGTAAAAACCAATTAAGAAAAGCAATTATAGGAAGTCAGTTGCTGCAATGATATCATCTAAATAAGGCTGACATGCAAGACCTGATTTGTATATTCAAGCATCCTCCAAACACTGAGCACTAAACTGTGGATGGGCAATACCTCAAAAATACATTAAGCATAAGGACAATTCCACAAATTTAGGGACTTCTGCCTCAGCAGTTAGTTAGCCTTATTTCTGACCATCAGCCAGTAATCACCCATAAAGTCCTCAAATCAAGAATTGATACAATTGAGGCAGTGTGAAAATGTCAGAAGTATGTGTTGAAAATAACAGAAATGGAACTGAAGTGTCTCATCTATAACATATTTTTAGTGCTCATTATCACAACCAAACGGAAGTGTGTTTGAATCCATGTTACTGTCTAAAAATAAATAAATAAACAACATACTAGTCAGAATTATTTTAAATGACAAGAGCCTAGAACAAAGTTGGGATCATAAAGGTTGAGGGTTCAAGCCATAGAAGCATCAAATAGATAGGCAGTTGGAACATGGAAAACAATTTACCAAGTCTAATTATGTGTGCCCAACACTAGATAGATGGGATGAAAAGCTTTAATGAGAATGAGGATGATTCTTGCTTGAAAGTGTCTTACCATGCTAGGACTTTTTTAGTTCCATAAATCATGTTTCAAGCATGCTGAATGTAACAATACTCAACATTCAAACATAGCAAGAGACTATTAATAACTACAAAAATCTCATTTCATATCATTTCTTTCATACATTTCTTATGCTCAAAGTATAATAAAGATATTACAAGTAACAGAAAAAGTAACACAACAAGACCTAAAGCATATTTTCCAAGTACCTCAAAAGTATCCACTACCAATTACCAGTATTGGTATCGTTTCATACCTGAAGTAGTTATGTTTAGAACATAAAAATATTTGGTTATTTGAGGCCTTGCTGGTTGGATTGTGTATGTTCATGTCTGTGAAAATAGGTAAAGTCCAGCAATTTACACATAAAAGAGTAAATTAGAAATAGACGAACTTCTCACAATGCTGGTTAGAGCTGTACCTACTTTCAGCTCAAAAATGCTGCATACCAGCTTTTACCAACTCACATTTCTTTCATGGGTAATCAAGTTTCCACGAAAATAGCTTAAAGAAACGGAGAAAATAGCAGAGGGAGAGAGAGAAGGAGATGGGTGTTGTAAGACTATACCAACTGATTTGAAAATAACTATAACAATGTTTTTATCTAAAACTATAAACAGATTTGAAGATTTCTTTTCCTTCATTTTCTTTCCCTCTGTTTCAGAGAGGGGAGGGGCCGATTTGGTTAAGAGATGATTTTTTTTTTCCTTTTCCTTTGCAAGAAAGAAATTAAACCCAAATGAGAGAGAGGAGATAGAAGAGAAAGCAATTAATCAAATTATCCTGATCTAAAACAAAACCAAGAACAAATGCAGGCTTTGCTATGTCTACTCATCACAATCCAATAGACTTAAAAATTAAAATGCAAGACACAACAAGAAAACATCCAAAACCCATATTAAGAAAATGAAAGTAGAATATAATAAAAAGTGCCCACATGAAATAACAAACAGATCCAGCAGAAAGAAAGTGTCTGAACAAAAAAAAAAAAGCCCAAAAAACAGAGACTGGGAGATGGATATACCTTAAACACAAGAATCCAAGACAGGGTTTTGTCTCTCCTTCTTCTCCAAATCTGACAAAATGGGTTCTTCTAAATCTACCTAAAGATTCTAGATTTAGGATTTCAAATTTCCAATAACCAGAGGAAACGGAAGCTAATGCACTTGACAAAGTCACAGAGCTGCCGTAGTACTGTAGAAGCAGTCACGCACTTGAAAGGTGCAGTCGTGCAGGAGTGTCTCTGAAAATGGTTTGCTACAAAGAAATTCCTTTCGAGAGAGAGCACTGAGAGAGGAGAGCGAAAGAGAACCAGCGAGAGAGTCAGAGAGAGAGAGAACCAGCGAGAGAGTCAGGAGTGAGAGAGAAGAGAGAAGAGAAAAGAGAGAAGAAAGAGCAGCTAGGGCATGGGAAAGGTTTTATCCAGATTTTTTTCCCTTTTTTTCCCGTTACCTATTTTTAGGTTTTGTAGTGGGCCCCTAATTCTAAGTGATTTTTTTTTTTCCGGAGGCCTAACGAAAGGCTTTTTTAGGGGGGCCTAAAGCGACCGCCTTGGTCCCCTTACGGTGTAGACAGTGCTGTGGGCTCCTCCTACCATCTTCTTTCTCTTCTTTATCTTCTATCGTCATGTAGCTCGGAAATGAGTTTGTTGGATTTTTTATGCTTGTTTTTTTTTCTGATCCTCTTTCTTTTCTTTTTTTTCTTTTCAATTATTCTCTCCTTTTATTCATGCCCGAATAATCTTGATGAATCAACTAGCACTTCCGTCGCTCTATTTTTTTTGCAAATTCCGCATGGAAGGCGGGGTGTGATAGCCCCATGTTTGAGGGGCGATGTGGGACGAAAGAAAAGTGCCACTGAGGGCATTGAAAGTCCCACATTGTCCAGAGTTGGGAGAGTTATGGGATATAAGTTTGGACACCTGCCCCTTCTAGTAATGGGTTTAAAATTCGGGTCAGCCAAGATATCAGATATTGGTTAATATCTTTGGCGATATCTTTCTCTCTCCTTTGGAATTTTTTTTTTCAAACAAATTCAGAAAAATTACAGAAAATTATGGGCTTCATGGATATATATAATTTTTTCATTTAATATCGGTCATTTACATGTTCAAATATTACTTTGAAATTATGAGCTCGAGAATTTCAAATGTTTTTTAAAAAATATGAAAAAATTACAAAAAACATATAGAAAAAAATTACCTCAAATATGTTAAACTTATTTTCTAAATTACAAGAGTGATTGACCCAATAATCTCTCCTTTAAACAACTGATATTTGAAATTTATCTCCTAATTACAAGAGTGGTTGAGCAAATAATTTTTCAATTCTCCATGATCTGGACATCATTGCTAATTCTATTTGTTCCCTTTGCCAGATGGAACCGGAATTTCATCTACCCCTTCTCCACTATAAATTTGTTTGTGATGTTTGGAACCTCTTGCTGCCTAAGCTTGGATCTAGCAATCACAATATTGACATCTTCTCTCAAGTCAAACTGCTAATCTCGTTTGCTACTCATCTACTAGTTAATCTTGCTGCTTCTCTTTCTGTCCCGAGGCTTATTTGGCATTGTTCGAAGGAAAGGAATGCCAGCATCTTCAATCATAAATTTTGTAATCAAATTCGTGTTGTTGCCTCCATCTGTTGGGATATACGTGGTAGGATGATGCTTTTTAAATTTATACTCGCAAGCGCACGAACCATTTATAGTATAGCGTTAGGAGTGCGAGGTCGAACCCATCGGAACTTAGGAAAATATATGCATGAAAAACATACCATTGAACTATGTAGTTTAAGAAATGTAGAAAATCATGGAATAAATCTTAAATATGGAATTAATTCTCTAATGTAGGAAATTTAATTTTAATTTAGAAATTTTTTATAAATAGAAATCAAGTCCAAAAATAGGAATAACATCTAAAATTAGAAATTAACCATTCATGAGTCTAATTTTCATGGAAAATACAAAATTTATCTAATTTCAATTAAGATGGTGGAATTAATCTAAACATTATAAATAATCTTAATCTAACTTAGAACACAGAATTAAGATTCAATAAATTAATTTACCAATCAAGTTCCACAATTTTAAAGAATTTGAAGTTTATAAACAAAAATAAAATTAAAATCAAACATATATACATATTTACATTGGAATTTGGATTGAAGATTAATGAGGCATTATTTTCAATATTTTAAGAATAAAATCAAAACCAAGAAGATGGAGCTCACACTTATTAATGATCATCGATTTAAAATTTTCATTCACAATTAATTTAATTAAGAAAAACGTGAGTTTCATTAATCAAGAAATAATCAAAATAAACATTGGGCTTAGAGATAATTCAACATAAAATTCCAACTCTAAATTCTTCACATATTCTTAAAAAGAGCCTTAGAATCCAAGTATGTGATGTCATGATATGCGACATTTCCAGACTTTAGAAGGCAAGACATTTATGAACATAATTCATTCCACATAATTTACAGATTAATGTACATAAGAATGAGACTCAAAGCACATTAGTCATACATTCATTTCCTGATTTGAGTACTGATCAAGCATACAGGAATGAGGTATGACCCTACACACACAGCTCTTAAGCCTTTTATCATGTTATTACCCAAAACATGATAAAATATTTTACCATTCTTTCAAGGGAGCTTCAATTCCTTGAAAAAAACTGGTTTTTAAATGGATTATTAAATCATTACTTTTGGTTGGTCACACCAAATAAAAAAATATCCATTTAATCGACATAGAGAATGTTTCATTCCACATGGGATTCACAAGTTTTACAGTCTTGGAATGAAACGACACTGTGTATGTGTATTAGACCAGTTTTAATTACATACATACCCTTTAAAAGAGGTAATGCACACACTACATTCATTTCCTAAAGATGCACGAATCAAATGGCATATGAAATGAAATGAGATAAATATATTCGAATACAAGAGTGCATACCAACATGTACAGACAAGTATCTTGTATAAAATTAATCCAACAATCAAACAAGAAGATGGATTGAAAACAATGATTCCAAAACATGTTTCAAATGTGGTACCAACAGTGGTATCCTTTCACACAATTGAACTTAACATTGTGAGACTTGGAATCTAAGTTCACAATTCTGTGATGGCCTTTTGTCAAATTTGGTTTTAGCCATGGTTGCACATTCCAGATTTTGTACCATGATGTTGGTCTCTAAAATATTTCTGTACATGGCCTTATAGGATACTTAGAGGTTACTACCTTCTTCTAGTTCATTCATCGGTCCTCTTCTTCCATAAGAGGATACAACTTGGACTTTTTCAATGGATGAAATTGGCCAATCACCTATATTTTTCAGCTCACAAATTTATTGATAGGTGATGATATCCGTTGGGCTACAAGAGACAATTTTCAATGGATTCTTTCAGCTTCTTTTGCTGTTTCATGTCTTTTAATATATTTTGACAGCATGTCATGAAACAAAACTGATGAATGCTACATATGTTTGGTTTTCGTGTATAGCCTATTCATCACTTGTCCAAGCTGTTTTGGTCTTTGGGCTGAGTGGTCATGGAAGTTGAAAGTTTACCCAATACTTCTTCCATAGGTACAAACCACTTTCTATTCACATATTTCCAACAATGTTTTATGATGATAACATTTATAGTTCTTCATTCCATTTTTCATCAAAAATAGAGACTTGGAAATATCATAGTTTTCTCTTATAACCATTGTTCTAGTACGGATCAACTCGGATAGTTAGACCCTTTCTCAAGAGCACCAGGCTCTGATACCAATTGGAAGTTCTCATTTTCAATGTGCTAGTACATCGTGATTAACCCTAGAGGGGGGTGAATAAGTCAATCCCATTTTTAATGGTATTTACAAATTTCTTGCTTTAAAGTGCAGTGGAATGTTTATCTATAGATTTGTGTACTGTGATAATTTTATTAAACAATCACACTAAGATTATGACCATAAACTTTGATTATCTATTCTTCTACGCAATGTGTATAATGAGATAATCAATATGTAAAGTGATGTGTGTTAAGAAGATTACTTAAATATTAAATACAAACACACATAAATCAAACACCATAAGACTAATTTAAAGTGGTTCAGTTAGCCAACCTACATCCACTGTTAAGACTCGTTCAACCTTGAGCTATCCCCAAAATCCACCAAGTGGGGACTTAGACCCTCACAATTAGAGTAGGAATTTCACTTCACTCAATTGGTTATAATTTCACCCACCACTGTCGAATAGGAATTTCACCTATCCATTTGGCCGTGAGTTCCACCCACCTCTGTGCCGGAGACACCGCTCCAGAATTTTATATAGTGGTTCCGGGGTAGCTCCCTTAATCCACTTCGGAACAAATGTTTTAAATAAAATTAAAACCAAGATGCACTTGCCTTTGAAGCTCTTTCTTCTGATGTGTGCTTCTTCGAGATCCTACCCATGTATGCTGAGGCTCCCCCTTGTAGCCGTCGTTTAACAATCACAGTCTAGGGTGTCAAGGAGACTGGTTCTACCAAAGGTTTCTTAGTTTATAGTTCTCTCATTCTCACTTTCAAACTCAATCCTCAGATTGGTTGTTTATGAGTTTTCATCCTTCCTATCTCTATCTCACAACTCAATCTAATTGATTGGTCGTATTTGATTTCCCTAGTGTAAGCACGAGAGAGAGTGAGTGATCCTTATGTTGGCCTTTGTTAAGCTCACTGATAAAGATGAGGGTCTAACTGATCCGTTCGAAAGATACCAACTGGTTGCATAAAGGGGTGACTAGAAATGTTACCGTTACAATTCCGACATTGTGCATTAAGTGTACTCCCAACGGTAAAATTTTCTCTCAGTTGACATGTCGTTTGTGGCCGATGGGTCGATACTTATGCTACCGAGGGGTCGGTCCGTACGAGAGGCTCGTTCTGGTGCAAAACATGCTTGATACTGACTTCAACTTAGAAACTTGTTACCCAGAACGACCTGTCGCCCATTACCGATTTGTTGGTCCTCGTACTCTCGATCGGTCTTTGATTGCCGATATGTCTGTTTCTTCGAGAGTCCACATGAGTTTAAAGTTTCAAAACTCAAGATCTTGATCGACGTGTTGATGACCCCGGGGGGTCGTTTCAGCCTTTCACCTTGGGGTCGGTGCATACGAGACTCTCGATCAGAGGCATACCCAAAATGACAGTTCAATGTTCCAGAATCTATGTCATTCGGGCTGACCAGTCTTTGACCACGATGGGTCCATACTGACTACACTGAGGAGTTGGTGAGATAGACTGCTCTTGCTGATAGTGAACACTAAGTATCCTCACTAGGGTTTTTATGATTTAAACATGTGTTCTTCTAAGCCTAGGGACAGTCCTCTCTAAGGTGTGGGTACCACATAAAGTCATCTATGGCCATAACACCTATTTTGTGATTGCCATAACAATGAGTTTCAATCCGGTGGAACATGATCTTTATTTTTTATCATCTTGGGACTTCAAGCTTCCGGCAAGTGCTTCTTTCCGAGTCATGGAATTGACAAACATAGAGTCTTGGCCAAACCGAGTCACTAACAATCTCCCATTTTATTAATTTCTTGACAAAACCTAGAAGCTAAGCCATTTACTATCCCACCCTTATTATAACACATTTGAATACAAAAATATTACATTGATATGTACATATTCAATTGGAAAACAAGGCTATGGTCTTTGTATATTCTTGTTCAACTTGCTTCATTTCATTTTCCTGTTCAAGTACATAGGCGAGCAACACTAGAAAATCATTAGAGGAGTTAGTTCCAAAACATAAATATTCATTCATGGACTAAATAAGATTTGTATTTAAGCTCCCCCATACTTCCTGATTTCCTACTGACCAACACTCCCCATAGCTTATTCAAGCTATCTGTGTTGAGAATATTTCTCCCCCAATCTTCTTTGAGTTTGATATCTCAAACTCCAAGCATAGACATTCTCCCTATGTCTATTGGCTTTGATGTCATATACATTCTCCCTATGTCCATTGGCTTTAATGTCTTCTAGCTTCAACTAATTTCTCCCCCATTTTGTCATTCAATTGATAAAGATTAGTTGACAGACATCGAGATTTAAGCAATCCCCCATGCTTTTTCGCATTTAGTGCTTGACTAGGTTTTACTCAAACTCATGGTTTTCCCTTTTGGTTTAATGTACACTTCTCGTATATCAATATTAGTTTGTCCCTGCACAAACTAAGATTTCAACTTTGCTGATTTCTTCCATGAGTGGAGCAATTGTCCTGGCATTCCTAAAGTCTTTCTCCCCCATTATCCAAGTTGTCTCCCTCAGCTTTCTCGACCCAGCTCCCCCCCATAAATTTAGGTGCCTCTAAGTTTATTTTTCTCCAAGCTTTCTGTTCAAGCTCTCATTAATCGGCCTCCTCATTTTGTCATGACCAGTGACAGGTGCTAATAAACACATATTTTGTGCTCCCCCATTCTCCAAATTATGTGTAATTTCACAGTCAGATTTCTATCCCCCTAACAGCCTGCATGTTAGTCTGTTTTACAAAATCCATGTCAGCAATCGACATGAGACAGACGACAAAAATGCATCAAATTCATACATACTAAAATAAACCATATCATTTCATTGATTAGAATGTTCATTACATATGGTTCAGAAAGGTGGGGGAGAGGGAGGAGAAAGAGAGAGAGGGGGGGGGCATCAAAATATCAAAAGTATAGTTTTTCAAGGTGTATAAACACGGGACAAGAAAAACTATTCTAAACAGATTCGTCTGAGGAAGATGTTCAATAAAATTTAAGAACAATCTCCTTTTCGTGGAGTTTCTCGACAACCACCTTGATCTCGTGTACCCAATCTTCAAGGTCATCCATCCTCCTTTCAAGCGAGGGGTCTCTTTCTTCAAGAGTGATATTCCTTTGTCGAGGACATTGAAACTCTCTCAAATATACCTCAGACATATGTTTTTGCTTCTTATAGATCCTCGTTTATTGTCACTTTTACTTCAGCTCTGTAGTCTGGTACAGTATTTGAAGTAGTGGTCTTTCTGCGAGGGGTACTCTTCTAAGCAGAGCCGGCGGCGCTAGATTAGGGAACATCCCGTGCGAACCTAGGAGATCTCTTGAGGAAATTGTAACACCCTGGATTTTCAAGTTATTATATATATATATATATATATATATATATATATATATATATATATAAGAAAATTACCCATTTAATTTGTGAATTATTAGATATGGACCTTATATGGGTAAAGTGTTGGGTCATTGCCCAATTAAGACCCAACGGATTGTGGAAATTGTTTCAATAGAATTAAATAGGGCTTAATTAAATTAGTAATGCATTATGCCTATAATTAATTATTATGCACATAAAGAGACTAGGAATGGGATATTGTGCATGGCCGAATATTAGATTTGCATATCCAAGAAGATGTCCAAAATTAAATAAAGATTACATTGGTCGTGTATGAGATATGCGCATCATGTGTTAGAGTATTTTTAAAAGGAGTCCTTTGCTTTCTTAAAGAGTGAAACTAGGGGATTGCTAAATAAAAAAGGTGTCCAAATAAAGATAGGATTGCTTTACCTTGTGGGAGTTATGCGCCAAAAGGGATCCTTCCCTTGGTGAAATATGGCATTAGGCAATTGCCAATTTAAAGGGATCTTGACATCTTCTAAGGATGGTACCGTGTGGAATTTTTTATAAAAGAGAGGAAGAAAGGTAGTACGCACGGCATACTCATTCAAGGAGAGGGCAGCCAACAAGTGAAAGATTAAGGAGGAGAGGAGGCTAAAGAAGGAGAAGGATTGGGAGAGCAAGAACAACAGAAGGAAAACCGGAGGAGTTGCGGAACCTGTTAGTATTTTGATAAATTTGTTTGAAATAAGGAACCATAGGGTTCGGCCATGGGTATGGCCGAACCCCATGGAAGAAAATTGAGGGAATGATTATGGTTAATTAATGGAATGATGAACCATAGGGTTCGGCCATGTTGTATGGCCGAACCCCATGGAAGGAGTTTGGTGATTTTAATGGAAGTTTGGAGGATGAAAATCATAGAGTTATGGTTATAATTTTAAAAGGGTTTTAATGGATGTTTTTGGTAAAGATCCTTAGACCATGGGTTCGGCCATGGAGTATGGCCGAACCCCATAAATAATTATGGAATTATGTTCATGTATTAAGATCATGGAAAATGATGGGAAAGGTTACTTATGATTTATTTTAAATGGATGGAAGGTTTGATAGTTTTAGATGCAATTGGATTATGAAAACCATGGAGGGTTATGATGTTTTGATTGCATTTAAAAGAGAAGATTATGAACCATAGGGTTCGGCCATGGTGTATGGCCAAACCCCATGGAAGATGGTTATTAAATTGGAGTTTCTAATTATGGACTTTTGGATTAAAAAAGGAAAGAACCTTGATTTATGGATTCAAGAATGGGAATTGCTATAATTGGAATTTAGACATCATGGGTTCGGCCATGGTGTATGGCCGAACCCCATGAATCAATTCCATGGATTGTTTATGGAAGGTTTTGTTTATGGTTCTATGGTTATGGATCGTTGGTGGATCCATGTAATGTCTAAAATTAAAGAGATGAAAGATCATGGGTTCGGCCATGATGTATGGTCAAACCCCATGAGATTGGTTTGTGGAACAAAACATGGACTGAGGCATTTGTTAATGAATGAAAGGATTAGTTATGGAATGTTAGCCATGAATGGCAATATTGTAATTTAAATGGAAATAAGGGACAATGGGTTCGGCCATGGTGTATGGCTGAATCCCATGGGAATTATTTGATGGACTTAGGGTTTATGTATGGTAGATTAAAATGAATGAAAAGTTAACTAAGGATTAGACCAATGGCAAAGTTGTAATAAAGGGTGAAGGTGATTGATCATGGGTTCGGCCATGGTGTATGGCCGAACGCCATGAGGAATGTTTTGGTTATGGTTTTGAACTATGGCAGTGATGTAAATAAGTGTGGAAATGATAGACCATGGATTCGGCCATGGTGTGTGGCCGAACCCCATTAGGAATGTTTTATGGACTTGGACTTTATGCTAAATCAAATGGGACATGGTTTTAATTGATTGATATATTATAAGGTAACGGGATCTCACAAGGTGTGTACGATCGTGAGCGGTTACCGGACGGAAGCGCAAGGACACGTTAATGGTCTTTGGTAGGATTCCACCTCTTTGAAACCATGGATTTATGTACAATGTTTCTTATCTTATTTTTGATGAATTTATATTGAAAAAGATATGTTTCAAGTGTGAGTTTTAATGCTATGTTTACAATATAAAATAGCATGTGTTTCATTGGCATCTCATGCATGGCATGGGATGAAGGTTATGTAACCGGAGGGGCCACACTCCGTCGGGGCGTCCGAAAAACCTATGTGGGATACCTTGATGTGCTTTTCCATGATGAAGAAACCGGAGGGGCCACACTCCGTCGGGGCGTCCGAAAGACCTATGTAGGGGTACTTATATGTACTTGTGATGGGTGGGACTCATTACATTTGACATTATAACATGACATGGTTTATATGGTTTTTGACATTATGATATTATTATATATGTTTTGTACTAACCATGTGTTAGCCCTAATTGGAATACCTACTGGGCGCGTTGTTCTAACGCCCTACTTCTATCCTAGTGGATGATACAGGAAACGAGGGGAACGATGAACGCGAAAAAGGCCAAGCATAGGAGCTTGGATGCTTTTAGTTTATATTTGATTCAAGTTACTTATGGACTTGTATTTGAGTAACTAGACTTCGGGCATGTAATAGTTTAGATAGTTTGCTATGGTTGGATGTTTGTTGGAATAATTATGTTATGTTAAATATTGATTAAGGACTTTACGTACTTTGCTATCTAAAATGGAATAGAACTAGGTTCTATTATAATTCCGCAATTATGATTTTAATTCCGCATGTTTATATTGTTATGTGTGAACCGTTTTCATGGACTTAGTCCATGCACACATAGGGTTTGCCAGTTAAGGGTTGGACTTTAGAAGTTCGGACTTAGCTCGCGTCGTGACGTCCAGCTCTTGCTCACTCTGTTATTTTATTTTTTTTTAAAAAAATAGACTCTGATTTACGGAAAGCTGAGAGTGAAACAGGGCGGGGCGTTACAGAAATGGGGTTTAGACTCAGGGATTTTTCTGGTCATCGCATACCGAGATTTAGCTATCTCATTTTTCGGCATCGTTCCTAGGGCAGAGCTGACCAAGGCTTTTTCAAACACTAAATCTCACAAACACCGTGACACCCTTGCTTTTGACACACCAACCGGTCGTGACCAGCAACCTGTCTGTGTTGATAAGTACCGACTTGTCTCCCTTAGAGATCTTTCCCTCTTCCAGTCAGTGTTCTGAAATCCACCAGTACCACCATGTCTGTAACTCCGACTAGTCTATCCATCGACCTGGGTTTTATAATGAAAGAAGACTGGGTATGTGTGTGTGTGTGTGTGCTTGTGATGTTCATAGTTCTTCAATCTTTGTTTATACACTTTTTAATGCCAGTGATGATACATACATTCACACCGTATTTGTGCCATTTGAAGATTCGATTCACCCTTCTGAAAGTAGACACAAACCATGGATTACAGATTTTTTTTCTTCATCCAAATCAATCCAAGATTCTTGGACACATTTAATTCACCAAGTTAAGTATATTATCCAAGTGTGTGATGTCATGATATGCGGCTTTTCCAGGCTTTAGCTAGGCAAGACATTTATGAACATAATTCATTCCACATAATTTACAGATTGATGTACTAAGAATGAGACTCAAAGCACATTAGTCATACATTCATTTCTTGATTTGAGTACTGATCAAGCATACATGAATGAGGTATGACCCTACACACACAAATCTTAAGCCTTTTATCGTATTATTACCCAAAACATGATAAAATATTTTACCATTCTTTCAAGGGAACTTCAATTCCTTGAAAAAAACTGGTTTTTAAATGATTATTCAATCACTACTTTTGGTTGGTCACACCAAAACAAAATATCTATTTAATCGACATAGAGCATGTTTCATTCCACATGGGATTCACAAGTTTTAGAGTCTTGGAAAGAAACGACATTCTATATGTGTATTAAACCAGTTTTAATCACATACATACCCTATAAATGAGGTAATTCACATATTACATTCATTTCCTAAAGATGCACAAATCACATGGGATATGAAATGAAATGAGATAAGTATATTCCAATACAAGAGTGCAAACCAACATGTACACACAAGTATCTTGTATATAAAATTAATCCAACAATCAAACAAGAAGATGGATTAAAAACAAGATACATGATGATTCCAAAACATGTTTCAAATGTGGTACCAACAGTGGTATCCCTTCACACAATTGAACCTACCATTGTGAGACTTGGAATCTAAGTTCACAATTCCGTGATGGTCTTTTGTCAAATCTGGTTTTAGCCATAGGTGCATTCCCATTTGATCATATGGTTCCACATTCCAAATTTAGTACCATGATGTTGGTCTCTAAAAAATCTCGGTACATGGCCTTATAGGATACTTAAAGGTTACTACCTTCTTCAAGTTCCTTCCTCGGTCAATTTCTTCTCTAAGAGGATACAACTTGGATTTTTCAATGGATGAAATTAATCAATCACCTATATTTTTCAGCTCACAAATTTATTGATAAGTGATGATATCCATTGGGCTACAAGAGGCAATTTTCAGTGGATTCTTTCAGCCTTTTTTGCAGTTTCATGTCTTTTAAATATTTTGACAGCATGTCATGAAACAACACTGATGAATGCTATATATGTTTGGTTTTCGTGCATAGCCTATTCATCACATGTCCAAGTAGTTTTCATCTTTGGGCTGAGTAGTCATGGAAGTTGAAAGTTTACCCAATACTTCATCCATAGGCACAGACCACTTTCTATTCACCTATTTCAAACTATGTTTTGTGATGATAACATTTATAGTTCTTCATTCCATTTTTCATAAAAAATAGAGACATGAAAATATCATGGCTTTCTCTTATAGCCATTGTTCTAGCACGGATCAACTCGGATGGTTAGATCCTTTCTCAAGAGCACCATGCTCTGATACCAATTGAAAGTTTCCATTTTCATTGTGTTAGAACATCGTGATTAACCCTAGAGGGGGGTGAAAAGGTCAATCCCATTTTTAATGGTGTTTACAAATTTCTTGATTTAAAGTACAGCGGAATGTTTATCAAGAGATTTGTTTAGTGTGATAATTTAATTAAGCGATCACACTAAGATTATGACCTTTTACGTAAACTTTGATTATCGATGCTTGTGTACAATGTGTATAATGAGATAATCAATATACAAAGTGATGAGTGTTAAGAAGATTACTTAAATACTAAATACAAACACACATAAATCAAGCACCATAAGGCCAATTTAAAGTGGTTTCAGTTAGCTAACTTACATCCACTGTTAGGACTCGCCCAACCTTGAGCTATCCCCAAAATCCACTAAGTAGGGACTTACACCCTCACAATTAGAGTAGGAATTCTACCTCAATCAATCGACTGGGTAGTTAACCCACCACTGTCGAATAGGAATTCCACCTATCTAATTGGCCAAGAGTTCCACCCACCTCTGTACCGGAGACACCGCTCTACAATTTTTATAGTAGTTCTGGGGTACCTCCCCTTAATCCACTTCGAAATTAAGGTTTTAAAATAAAATTAAAACCAAGAAGCACTTACCTTTGAAGCTCTCACTTTTGATGTATGCTTCTTCGAGATCCCACCCATCTATGCTGACGCTCTGCCTTATAGCCGTCGTTTAGCAATCACAGTCCACCGTGTCAAGGAAACTGGTTCAACCAAAGGTTTCCTAGTTTATGGTTCCCTCCTTCTCAATTTCAAACTCAATCCTCAGATTGGTTGTTTATGAGTTTTCATCCATCCTCTCTCTCTCTCAAAACTCAATCCAATTGATTGGTTGTATTTGATTCCCGTAGTATAAGCACGAGAGATAGAGTGATCCTTATGTTGGCCGTTGTTAAGCTCATTGATAAAGATGAGGGTCCAACTGATCATCCTGAAAGATACCAATTGGTTGCATAAATATTGGTTTATATAGCGAAGGTAACCAGTTGTAATAACGGTAATTTATCGATAGGTCGGACGCACCGAGGAGTCTGTGACAAGAAATGTTACCGTTACAATTTCGACCGTTGTGCAGTAAGTGCACTCCCAATGGTAATATTCTTTCTCGGTCGACATGTCGTCTGTCCACCGATGGGTCGTCACTTATGGTACCAAGGGGTCGGTCTATACGAGAGGCTCGTTCTAGTACAAAACATGTTTGACAGTAGTTTCAACTAAGAAAGCTGTTACCTAGAACGACATTTTCACCCATTACCAATGGGTCGGTCCTGGTACTCTCGATCGGTCTTTGATTGCCGATATGTCTATTTCTTCGAGAGTCCACATGAGTTCAAAGTTTCAGGATTCAAGATCTTGGTCGAGAAGTCGTTGACCACGAGGGTTCATTTAAGCCTTTCACCGAGGGGTCGGTGCATACGAGACTCTCGATTAGAGGCATACCAAGAATGACAGTTCAAAGTTCCAGAACCTATGTCATTTGAGAGTCTTTGTCCATGATGGATCGATCCTGATTACACCGAGGGGTCGTGAGATAGACTGGTCATGTTGACAGTGAACATAATTCATATTTCCAAGTTTGCTTCCATTTTACTTTCAAGCATCCTCACTAGAGTTTTTATGATTTAACCATTTGTTCTTCTAAGACTATTGATAGTCCTCTCTAAGGTGTGGGTACCGACTAAAGTAATTTATGGCCATAATACCTATTTTGTGATTTCCATAACGATGAGCTTCAATTTGGTGGAGCAAATCTTTACTCTTGATCATTTTGGGTCTTCAAGCTTCCAGAAAGTGCATCTTTCTGAGTCCTGGAATTAACAAACATAGGGTCTTGGCCAAGATGAGGCACTAACACAGTTTTTTTATTTTTTATTTTTTGTTTCTGGTTACTTATGGCGTTGCCCTCTTTCAATGGGTTACTATTGTTTTCTCTATCTGCCAGGGACGATACATACGCATGGAACAACAGATCTTCCCTTTTTATTCTTATTATTTTCTTTTATTCTCCATTATCTATTGCACAAAAACGCTGCTACCAATTGCCTCTCTGTTTGCTTTCTTATTCAATTTCGTCTATCATGGCTTTAGAGCATATGGAGTGATGGTGTGGATGACACATGGCCTCCCTCACTTTTCTCTCTCCTTCACTTCATGTGAAATTTACACAATGTCACACTTCAGTCTTTCACACGCTTCAGTTCTTGTTGGCCTTCATTGGACTTTTGGATTGTGAATGGCACATGCATGTTTCTCCACTGTACACCAAATTGGCTTGATTGTGACCCCTTTCTTCACACGTGTATTGTTCACATGGTTGAGTCTTCATGGGCTTCCAATTGGGTTTGAATTTTCATAGAATTTTTACTAAATTATTTCACCATTTATATTGAATTTCAAAACTATATTGAAATAATCCAAACTCTCATGAAATGATTTGAACTATTTAATTTACAATAAAACCCTAAAATGTGATAAAATAATTAATAAAATTCCAGACTTTCTAAATTTAGCACTTTTAGCTTGAAAATTGCACATTCTTCCATATATCTTCTTTTTCCATATTTGCCTGTAAAATTCTCAAATTCCATCAAATAATATAAAAAACACACAAAACAAGGCCTAATTGGTCCAAATATAGGGATAAAATTGTAATTTTCCTGTGTACATCAATGTTCCTACTTCTCTGCGTTCTGGGACCTTCCCTCGCCTGTGGCCCCATCGACCATTACTACATCCTCTTGCATTCCTACTATCATGGTTGTTCATCACTCGATTGTGTTGCATTGCTTCCAGGCCAGGAATGAGATCTTTCTCGGGTATCTTTATCTAGGCCTTGATGGGGATTGCATTGGCGGTGGGCATTGGCCTATGTGCAATCAATACTATCTCTTGGTTGTGATTTTTGGTCTTCAAAAATGTCTTCTCTATCTTATTGCTAATCACTTGCCCCTCAGGCATCTCTGGTTTTTCAAGGCTGATGCCGTCACCAAGCTTTAGAAGGCCTTTAAGGATTGGTGAACAAGCACTCTTTTTGTTGTTGTTGACAAGTATTTCATCAGCTTTCTTGCTCTTCCTCTAACATTTGTCCCATGGTTGTCCAGGTATATAGGTTAATCTCAAGTGCTTTCGGTGACTGGAAACAGAGGCCATCTGTTTTTTTTTTGTTTTTGCATAATCATGACTTTCTTTGGATTGTTTCCTTCTCTTGGCCATCCTCTAGGCCTGGGTTTCTGCTGTTTAGTTCCGGGATATGTTCTCTCTCTATTTCTAGACCAGTGTGATGTGGGTTGTTTTCTGTCTGGCCCAGGCGCTTGTTTTTCTCTGTATTGTTATGGGCTTCTCTTTTCGTTTTTCTTTCCGCTTGAATAAATTCTTACCCTTTATTCAAAAAATGAATAATTTTCCAATTATTTTTAAATTCTTAAATTATAAACAAGACAACAGTCAACATGTTTTATGGCTTTATTTTTAAAATAAAAACAAGAAAAAGGAAATATATAAAAAACTCCACCAATTTCGTAGGCAGGTCCATCGTCCATGTGCTTTACTTATTTTTTTTCTCTTTCTCAACTGTTTTTTCTTTTCTTATTTTTGAATGCAGCATATCCAGTTTTCTTACTTCATTCCTTCCTCAGTTTCAGCCATCCACTACAAATTTTTATCTCTTTTGTTGGCGGTAATCGAGACTTCATCAGTACCTAATTTATTGCTGCCTCAAATTGATTTTTCTTAGACAAATCTGACTGTCTAATGGTGCTAGGCTACATGAGATAACTCTTTCTATATAAGGTTTAAAGTTTAAATGCATGCCTATCCATTTTTTTGTTTTTTAGAAATGTTAAAAACCAATATCGACTGAATTTAAAATCTCAGTAAATTCTTATTTTTATTTTTAAAAAAAATTGATTTTTTTAAATATGGGCCCTTTTTATTTCTTTTTCTTTTCTTTTTAAATAAAATAGTGGAATATCGGCCAATATTATAGATATCGAACGATATTTTAGCCGATATCTGTAACACCCTACCCTTTTTCACTCACCTAAAATCATAGTCTATTTTTTTTTTTAAAGTAAAGAGTGAAAGAGAGCAGGAACGTCACGACGGGAGCTAAGTTCGAGCTTCCAAAGCCCGATCCTTAACTGGCGAACCATGCGTGTGCGTGAATAAGTCCACTAAAATATTTCACACGCAATACTACGACTTGCGGAATACCCATTGCGGAAATGACATCGGATTACAACTTTTACTTAGCAAGGAAAGCAATCAATATAAATTAACTTAATCCAGATTAATCATCATTCGATCCATAGCAAATAGTCAAGCTATTATATTCCCAAATACTAGCTACTCAAATTACATTGTTCATGAATAAACTTAAATAAAGTGAAACTAAATTATCCAATCTCCTAAGCTTGGTTCCGATCGCGTCCTTCGTTCCGTCCATTTCCTATGTCATCATCTAAGGTAGAAGTAGGGCGTTAGACAACGCGCCCAGTAGGTACTCCAAGTAGGGTCAACATATGGGTTAGTATAAACAAAATCACATAGATATAAATAATATCAAAACCATGCAAATCAATGCCATGCCATAGGTGTCATATGCCATGAGTCCCACCCATCATCCATAACACAATCACATAGTATCCTCTTGATGGAAAATCCTCATCAAGGTATCCCCATGAATGCCTTATCGATCGGCCCCGAACGGAGCGTGGACTCCGGTTACATTACAAACATAGTATCCTTTTGATGGAAAATCCTCATCAAGGTATCCCCATGAATGCTTTATCGGTCGCCCCGAACAGAGCGTGGACTCTGGTTACATTACAAACATAGTATCCTCTTGATGGAAAATCCTCATCAAGGCATCCCCACGAATGCCTTATCGGTTGCCCCGAATGGAGCGTGGACTCCGGTTACAAATCCATAGGAATCAATGTAGATTCCTCCCCACGATTGTTTTTCGGTCCCACCGAACGAAACGTGGACTCTGTTTACATCACAATCATCATAACCCGGAATCAGTGTGGATTCCTCCCCACGATTGTTTTAGCGGAAACCGAATGGAAGCGTGGACTCCCCTCTCATTTGATCCCTTCCCATACCATGCATGAGATGCGAATACCAACATGCTATGTAATAATAAACATCATAGCATTTAAAACTCCATGATTGAAACATATCATTTGATACCAAAATAACTCATCAAAACATGAATTAAAATCATCATATATACATATTCCATGGTTTTCAATAAGGTAGGAATCCTACCAACGTTCAATTATCGGGTTCTTGTGTTTCCGTCCAAAAATCGATCACCGATCGCGTCAAGCCGATCATACACCATTTATGAAATCCCGTTACCTTATTACGTTTAACACATACATACATTAATTTGGTGATCCATTTAATCCCATAAAATAACCAAATTAATTATTCCAATTGATTTAAACCATTCCCTTCATCCTTCCAATTTAACCTAACCATTTGGAAAATCATATAAATATTTCATTTCTAAAATCAGCCGGTTACCCGCTGTCCACTACCCACTGTCCACTGTCCACTATCCATTGTCCACTACCCACTGTCCACTGTCCACCAAAGCTCACTTGTGGGGTTCGGCCATACAACATGGCCGAACCTCACTCTTTGGTTTTGACCCCCATTTTAACCCTTGTTTTATTTTACACAAAATGGGTTCAACACCATCCATCTTTTGATTTATTCATCCAATCACATAAGTTAATCATTTGACAACCTAAGTCCATAAAATGTCATCTTCATCATACACCTAGGTTCATGAAAAGCCCTTCATGGGGTTCGGCCATACAACATGGCCGAACCCATGGTTCCTTATTTTGTCATTTCTCATCTTAGCCACCATTCATTTTCATAGTTAATCACCTAACTTATTTACACATAACTCAGGTCCATGAATGATTTATTAACATAGACATAGATCCACAATAATTTCCTCCATTTTCTTAGCTTGATCATTCATCCTTTAAACAAGCATAGATCTACCAAGTGATCCATCAAAATGGTTCATGGGGTTCGGCCATACAACATGGCCGAACCCATGGTTCCTTGTTTCCATTTTTCCATGGTCTAAATACATGTAAGTCCATCAATATTCCTCCATCATTTTCCACCTTTAAAACCCTTTAAAATTACTAACATACATCCATCCTTTTCATCCTTTAAAAACCCATTGAAATTAATAATCCACTTCCATGGGGTTCGGCCATACAACATGGCCGAACCCCTATGGTTCATCTTTTCATTTTTAACAAACACCTACCCATGATTAAATCACTTGATGGGGTTCGGCCATACATCATGGCCGAACCTCATCCAATCCGAAATGGAACCCATAGGTTCGGCTACACCATGGCCAATCCTATGGTTTCCTTTGTCATAATCCCATAACTCTAAACACAACACATACCTCTTTCCGCGTCTCCTTCGTTTTCTTTATTTCGGCCTTTCCTCCTTAATCCTTCTTTCCTTTCTTATTCTTCAGCAACTTCTCTAAGTGTTGATGATGTAGATGGAAAATGGATAGAAAAGAAGAGGATAGAAATCACTTATTTCCAAGAGGTGAAGTTCGGCCAAGGGGTATGATGTGCCCCTTGGTGATGTTCCTTTGAAATCAGCCCCAACTCCTTCCAATTCTTCCTTAATTCTTCTCTTTCCTTGATGCTTTGCTGGTCCTCCAAGTGTTAAGACCAAATGTGGGGGAGAGAGAGAGAGAGAGAGAGGAAGAAAAGATAAGATGGAAAACTCTCATGGAGGGGACGACCAAGGGGTGTGGTGTCTCTTGATGATATTTCTTTGTAACAATCAAAACCCTCCCACTTCCTCATAATGGTGGTGTCTTTTGAGATGAAACTCCTCATTTCTTTCATAATGGTTGTCTTCAACCCATGAGATAAGACCCTCCATCTCCCCCAACGTTGGTGAATGTCTTCATCCCATGAGATGAGACCCTCCATCTCTCCCAACATGTGGATCATGATGGTGTCCCTTGAGATGGAACTCTCCATCTCCTTATTCAACTCATCTCTTTAATTCAACTCTATTTAACTCATTTAAAATCAACTCAATTTAATTCAATTTGGATTCGTTTCCAACTCAAAATAATTCAACTCAATACTTGGGTTCACCCATGATTGACCAAATAAAAAATGGCTTAGTCGACCATGCCGTCATTTGTATTTATTCATTTGCCACCTCACTTGATGAGGTGGATTTGGGTCTTAATTGGGTAATTGACCCAATTAACTTAAGTCTACCCATTTATTTAAAATGAGCTCATAAATGACCCATTGGGTCCCAAATTGGCAATTGGCCTATTTAAGTACATTTACCAATTGTTTTCAAACCAAACCCTAATCATCAATTCATCTTGACCCATTGAGTCCCAATTGGGTATTTGACCCAATTAAATCACACTTATCCGCTTATCTTCATTCAGACTCTATCCATGACCCATCGGGTCTTAATTGATCTAATTAAATATATTCTAACCGTATCCACTATCTATTGGATCCTAATTGGGCCATTGACCCAATTAAATTTGTCCTCTACTCAATTACATTCCAAACCCATTTACCTTGACTCATCTTAATAAATTAACCACCCTTTAATTTCACTCTTAAGAGGGAATTTCCTTTATTTCCTGGGTTAAGATCTCGGGGTGTTACAATATCTATATGGTACGACCGATATGTATCGTATTGGTCAATATGTATCACCCATTAAAAATTCGATACATATCGACTGATATTTTTACCTTTGCATCTAGCACAAGGCCTTTTGGGCGGTGTGTATGGGCGCATGCTCCGATGCAAAGTCACGAGGGGCCGTTTAGGCCCAAAGAGGACAATAATGTGCTATTGAGGTGGGTCATTCCAAAATGATATCAGATCATGGTTCAACTCTCGGACACAGAGGTGGGTTATGGTGTGTGGTAGAGTCGAGGGCAACTCTAGTTTAAGGGGGAAGGATTTTTTTACCCCTTTTTTTGAGGGGCAGTGTGGGAAGAGAGAAAAGTGCTAGTGAAGGGGTAGAAAGCCCTAGATCTGTCAGAGAGTTTGGAGTGCTATGGGATATAAGTTGGGACACCTTCCTTTTAGTACAAGGCCTTCTGGGGCGTGTGTATGGGTGAATGCTCCGAAGCAAAGCTACGAGGGCCCGTTTAGGCCCAAAGTGGACAATATTTGTGCTAGGGAGGTGAGTCGTTGCATGTGGTCAACATGATGACGTGACACTAACTAAGATTTCGATATGGGACTCGCGATGGTGTCATTGTTGATGTGGCGCTCAAGGTGGGGCCCTCTATTTCATCCATCAATCTGATCGTGAATCTGGAGAGCCAATTTCTCAAATTTGATCAATCGGGTCTTGATCGGGGCATTATCAGGTTCGTCGGGTCTGATGCATGCATCAGCCCAAAAAATCAGCCTCGAGTTTAATTGATGTGACTTAAGGGGAATATCAATATGCATTTTGGGCCACCGATTTCGGCTTTGTCACTTTGATTGATTTTGGAGGGTTGGTACATAGTTGTGGGTACCACCTACAACTTTATCACGAACCCTTTTTCTAGAGACATGTCTTTCAAATATAATATTAAGCAACAAAATTTTACTATATAATTTTCTTTTTACAAACTAATCCCAAATAAGAATCACACAAGGTTCGAATAAACTTCCATACTATTCAACATGATTCATTGATGGAAGAGGTTCCTCAAATTTCTTTGATTGCACAGCCATTTTCAAATCTCGAATTAACTTTTGCCCCGATTCTTGAGTCAAATCTATGATCACTGTAATCCCCCGCCCTTTTTCACTTGCATAAATCAGAGCATATTTTTTTTTAATAAGTGAGAGAGGACGGGCCGTCACGACGCGAGTCAAGTCCGATTCCAAACCCGACCTTTAACTGGCCATTATTATGTGTGCATGGACTAAGTCCACTAAAACATTTTCACACGCTTTTCTTAATGCTTGCGGAATAATTTATATGAATAAGATTTCATTCTTTTGTCAACATTAGGCAAGGAAAACCAATCACCATAAAATTCAAATAAACTTAAAGATTATCAAACCATAGCAAATAAGTTCTAAGGTATCCCAAATAGTCTAAGTTATTACAATCCAAAATATAAGTCCTCCGAATACATCATTGAAATCAAAACTAAATAATTTTAAACTTAAATATTCCCAAGCTCCTATGCTTGGCTTCCTTCCGGTCCTACGTCCTTTTTCTTTCTTGTTCCATCATCTATAGGGTAGAAAGTAGGGCATTAGTCAACATGCCCAGTAGGTATTCCAATTAGGGTTAGGGTACACATAGCAGTAATATTAGAATATCATAAATCAAGGGTTTATACATCGTTAGTGACACATTTGTAAAACATCTTGTAAGTAATAAAACAATGCATGATGTACATATGATAATCATGCTAATATAAATGTCATGTCATGGGTGTCAATGCCAAATGAAAACCCACCGAATGTCCATACCCAATCACATCATAAATCAATCAATGGTTTCCTTCGCCAATTATGTCCACAGTGTTTGAGGCGGCAACCACTTGGGCACTGTATATCCATCCACAAATTAATGGGGATTACCGATGGAGTGTGGTCTCCTCCCTCTGCACAGGATTTCGGGACTGACTAGCCAGGAGCTCTTTGGCCCAAATACGATGTACTTTTCTATCAACCGGATGCGGCCAAATCTCAACAGTTCATATAGCTTCATCTAAGCTAATCTCAAGCCCAAGTTATGTCCAGACTGCTCAGAACTTGGCTTGTTGGTCATATGTGTTCCCTCCCATGCTATGCATGAGGTAATGTATGGAAGAATGACATTTCATTTAAAATACATAATATCATTGAAAATCAACTCATAATCATATACAATTTATTTAGCCAATGCATTCATCATATTTTGAATATAAACAAGTATCATATTATACTCCATAGTGTTCTCAATGAGGTAGGAATCCTACCAATGTCCGATATACTATCCTTTCTGGTCTTGCGAGGATAACGCAAACAGTCGCGTGAGACGAATCGCAATCCCTTTGCGAACCTCTTTATCTCATCAAATTCAAACATACATATTAGTTTGATTTTCCATTTTAATTTCATCATCCCTATTTCCAAGTAAATTCCATGTTCATTGCTCAATGCATTTACGCATCATAGTCCGTTATCCATTTAAGACCCTCATTGTGGTTTGGCCTTACAACATGGCTGAACCCCATTGTTCTTCCCTTTTATCTCGCTTCCATCCTACAAAGTAGGTAGAGGCTCTCAAGGATAATCCAGAATAAAACCTTTTAATTCAGTCAACTGAAACACAACCAGATCCCGTATGTACTTGGCTAGTATACTTTCAGTCGGCTGAAATACATACAGATACTATACTTGCTTGGCCAGTACACTTTCATTCGATTGAATCATAAGATTCAGTCGGCTGAAATACTCCCAGATACTATACATGCTTGGCCAGTATACTTTCAGTCGACTGAATCTTATTACAACTAGATCCCTTATGTGTTTGGCCAGTATATTTTCAGTCGACTGAATCATAAGATTCAGTTGGCTGAAACACCACCAGATGCTATACGTGTTTGGCCAGTATATTTTCGGTCGACTGAATCATAAGATTCAGTCGGCTAAACTAGATCCAATACATGCTTGGCCAGTACACTTTCAGTCGGCTGACTTTCGGTCAGATCCTTTGTGTGCTTGGACAATACACTTTCAGGTGACTGAATCACTGATTCAATCGGCTGACTTTGGGCCAGATCCTTTGTGTGCTTGGATTTCCAACTCCATGGCCTTATCACAATTTTGTCATTCATTCCAACCAATCATGGAACTCATGGGTTTGGCCACACCATGGCCTAACCTATGGTTTCCTTAGATTGATTCCCATATTATTAAGTCTTAGACATACCTCCTTCAATCTCGTTCTTTTCTTTTGATCTTTCTCTTCTTCCTAATTCTTCTTCTCCTTTATTTGTTCTTCAAAGTCTCCAAGTGTATGGAAGTAGAGGTCGAAGAGAGAGAGAGAGGAGAGGAGAGGAGAGAAAACTCTTACTCAAAGGAGGAGGAGTCTGCCAAGGGGTTTGTGTAATGGCCCGGAATTTTTTAAATCAATATAAATGTGGATATTATTTATTTTAATGATGGAAATTGAAAATTTTATGGAATAAATGGTGAATGGATCAAAATATGGACAAAGGCCCAAGTATGGCCCAATGGACTATGGATTGGGTTTAAGTTTACTTAAAGGGTCAAAGATGGTCAATTGGGCCAAGAATGGTCAAAATTGGGCCCAATACCCATTTGGGACCCAATGGATCAAGATGATGTAAGCTTTAAGGTAAATGGGTAAGATGAAAATGTAATTGGGCCATGGGCCCAATGGTGATCCAATTGGAATGAATTAAATGGGTTCAATTCACCTAAGTCAATTTGAAGTTGACCAAGGTGATGTGGTCAACTGGGACCCACTTCCACCTCACCAAGTGAGGTGGCCTGTGGACCCAAGGTTTGGTGGGGCCGACCACCATTGTTGAATTGGTCAACCATGGGTGTATGCATAAAGGCAATTTAAGCAAGTGGGATTAAGTTCAAGTGGGAATTAATTAACTTAATCAAATAATCCAATTAATTAGTTAATTAAACTAAGCTAAACTGGTGGTCAAAGAGGGGAGACCAAAACACCTCATTCCAAGCTTAAGAGAAGAAAAAACATTGGCTAGGGTGTTGGGGTCAAAAAGCATATAAAATATCTATGGGTTGGTGGGAGAAGTAATGGGAAGCTTTATCTTAACCAATCAAGAGGAGATAAGTTTTATCCTATTTTCTTATCTTTTCCATCTAACTCTCATTTCACTCTCTCCCCATTTTACTCTCTAATGGTCGTCCCACACTAGGAAGAGGAAGAAGAAGAAAAAAATTAAGGAGAAAAGAAGAGAAGGAGAGAAGAAAGAAATGCAATTTCTTAGTTCATTACTCTAAGATCAAGGTCTATTATCTTCCCTTTCATCATCTTCTCCTCTCCCTCTCTCAATCAAACCCTACCTTAGCCGATCCTAAGTTAGGAGGGTTTCACCATTGGTCAAGCATCTTGACCGACCAAAGATCAAAAGGAAGGAGAAAGGAGGCCAAGGAGTCCGACAGGAGTGTAGGAAGTCGGAGGAGGCGTCGGATTGTAAGTATTTTCTTAAACAAGAAATTTTGGATTTTTAGGGTTTAAGATTTGGGATTCATTTTGTAAATTTAATGGTGGCCAAATGATTTTATGCCATGGATTTTAAATCCATCAATTTGAAAGATGGAAAGTGGAGTAAACCCTAATGGATAAATTAGGGTTAGGGAAAAAAAATAATAAATGGATTAAGGGTTATGTAATTAATGTGTGAATTTTTTAGGGTTTTAAGGAATGGAGGACATTGTGTAATTTAAGTAATTAAGAATGGAAGCATGGAGAATGGTTTACGGTTTTAAGTGCTTAATGATTAAATGTAGGTAATGTATGATTTTTTTTAGGGTTTTAAGGAATGGAGGTTATGGAAGGTAATTTGGACATTTTTAATGGAATGTTAGGGTTTTGTGAGAATGGAATCCATGAATAAATGCGAATGTGCTATGGTCAAAAAGGGCACCCACGGATGATGGATCATGAACCATGGGTTCGGCCATGGTGTATGGCCGAACCCTATGGTGATCAAATGGTGAAATTGTGGAATGATGATGTATGTGAAGTAATGGAAAAATAATGGGGGAGTGTTAGTAGTTTGGATGAGTCAAAATGTATCAAATTTATGACAAAAAAGTTGATGATATTATGTGATATTAAATTGCACAAGCATGCTTGTATTGTGAGTGCATGTGAATATACATGTATTGAATTCTTATTCTTGAGTGTATGAGGTGGTGAAATGAGGAAAGACTAATGCTTATGATGGAATCCATGGATGAATGTAAGTGTTTTTAGGGTCTAAATGGCATAAAGGAATAGTTGACCATGAACCATGGGTTCGGCCATGGTGTATGGCCGAACCCTATGGTGGTGAAGTGGTGAATTTAATGGGTATGAAATTATGGAAGATATTAATGATTTTTTGATGGCCTCAAGGGTGGTGGAGGAAGGTGACCCATAACCCATTTTGCAAGTCATTTGATGGGTTAAGTTAGACTTAGGTGTGTGTTTAAAATTAATGGAATTAGGTTAATTAGATGGTTGAGGTAAGTGGTCTTGTTATATGGTTGATGGATCAATTAGGGACCCAAGATGTGGCTAAGAATGATGATTCAATTGTAAGTCATTTTATGGGCTAAGGAAGGGTGTGTGTATGTGGTTGGATGGATGGAAAAAAATTAGGCTAAGTTAAGCACTAAATTGTTAATATGCATGTCATGGTTAATGAGACATCAATGGAACCATTTTGTGAATCACTTGATGGGCTAAGTATGGGGTTACATATGTGTGGAACGAATAAAGGTTAAATTAAATTAAATGGTTGATTCCAATGATCTTATGACATGGTTGAGGGGTCATTAACGAACCTAAGTTATGGAACATTAATGGGTCAAAGTTATGGATCAATTATGGACCATAATGTACATGGATTAAGTAAATGAGTGATTAACTATGGAGAAGAGGTAGTGGCAAAACCTTAATTAATGGCCAAATTCAAGAACTCCATGGGAGATGACCAAGGGCTTAGGGGCTCTAAGTATCAAGTCTATGTATGGTTAAATAAAACCTAGGATGGCTAATTTGTTTTAAATTCACAAATTAAAGGGGTTTAATGGATTAAATGGGACCCACAAAACCTAAATGGTGACCGATTATTCATGTGGACTTGGAAATGATTAATGGGCTTGGAAATAGTTAGAAACATGGACTAATTATTAATGTGTAATAAGTTACTGGACATCGTAAGCAGTACGTGATCAACGACCGGGTCTGTCGGACGGAAACGGAAGAAAGAACACTAGTCGGTATTCGGTAGGATTCTAACCTTTTTGTAAGCCATGGATTGAGTGATGGTTTCTTTGAATTATTTTGGAAATTATATGGTTTGTTTTAAGATTGGTTTTGAATTATGTATTATGTAGGGGTTTTTACTTGATTTATTCTGGTAAGCATATGAGTGGTTTAAAATGGGTTTTAAGGCTATGATGTGATTATTGAGGCTTTGCTTGATCTATTTTTGATAATCAAGTTATATGTTTTATTGATGAATTTTTTTTTAAAATGTCATGGTTTGTTATTATATTCATTACATGGTATATGACATCTACATCTCATGCATGGCATGGGAGGGATATGACAGGGGAAGGATGAAATGAAACCGGAGTCCATGCTCCGTCAGGGCGACCGATAAACAGACATGGAGATATTTTGATGTGTTTGATTTATCAAGGATGTTGTATGTAATTATGATACCTTGATGATGGTTCTTCCATCAAGGGAGATGATGTGTGATTGTTTATACTTGGACGAGGTTTTGCCGTCCAGGGGGATGATGTGTGATTGTTTATACCTGGACGAGGTTTTGCCGTCCAGGGGGATGATTTGTGATTGTTTATACCTGGACGAGGTTTTGCCGTCCAAGAGGATGATTTGTGATTATTTATATCTTAACGAGGTTTTGCCGTCAAGGGGGATATGACAGCATGATGGTATGGACGATGGGTGGGGTCCATAACACAAACACCCATGGCATCGCATTCATTTTATGGTTTTTTCGTTATAACTTTTTTTATATGCTTTGTTATCACTAATCCATATGTTAGCCCTACTCAGAGTTCTACTGGGCGCGTGGTCTAACGCCCTACTTCTACTCTAGCTAATGACGCAGGAAATGCTGGAGCAAAAGGACGAGATGGGAGCCAAGCTTAGGAGCTTGGAAAGGCGGACTAATTATTTTGTTTAAGTTTATTTTGAGAAATGTGTATTTGTATAGCTTAGCTTGTCGGAAATGTAATATTTTAGACTTATTGCTATGATTTGGATTTTATTGTAGACATATGATGTTATGGCATTTTGGTAATTAAATGATGAAATCTTCCCTACTATCTAAAAATTGTATGTTGTAATTTCCGCACTTAGGGTAGTATTCCTCGAGTTTATTTCTACTTGTGAACCGTTTTTCGTGGACTTCGTTCCACGCACACGTAAGGTTGGCCAGTTAAGGGCCGGGCTTTAATGGCTCGGACTTAACTCGCGTCGTGACATCCGCGCCCTTTGTCACTTAAAAAAAAAATAATAGACTCTAATTTTCGGTGAAAAGGGGCGGGCGTTACAGTTTGAAGTGTCCCTTAGTTTGTGTTTTTGTATTAAAACTAAAACTCTTCCCTCCCTCTCATTATGGCTTGTTCTAACCAAGGAGGCCCTTGGTTTATCCTAAGGGACCCTTGGCTACCCAAGCGTGGCTTCATCTCTTTTGAATTGAAGACCCTTGGGTTCCCAAGTGTAAGTACAATGTACTTAGACAAGACATCCATCCTTTAATCTTCACCCTTGATCTTCCCTTAGATGAGATCCTAGCCTCCCATCTCATCCCTTCATCTTCTCAACTTAAGCAAAGCCCTTAATTCAAGACTTAAACTCAATAGTGGTTGACCAAGTCAACCCATGCCATGATTGACCATGCATACACTTGGGTCCCACTTTGGCAATGTCACTTGATGACATGACATCCTTGCTTAGTTGGCTTCCACGTGATGACATGTATGCCACATGGCAATGCCACATCACTCACATGCCACCTCACTTGATGACATGGAATTTAATGCATTAATTTCACTAATTTATCCAACTCAACTAACTTAACTAAATTGACCTCAGATAGGCAAAACTCGTACTTGCTTGCTTTGGCATATAACTGATTCTTCTTCAGCGTGTCCAGGACTATCCTTAGATGCTCAACATGCTCCTCCTGACTGGTGGAATAAACCAGAATATCGTCAATGAAGACAATTACGAACTTATCTAGATAAGGACGGAATATTCTGTTCATCAGATCCATGAACACGACTGGTGCATTGGTGAGTCCAAAAGGCATGATCACATATTGGTACAACCCATATTGAGTTCTGAAGGCCGTATTTTCTATGTCCTCATCCCTGACACAAATTTGATGGTAGCCTGACATAAGATTCATCTTGGAGAAATGGCTGGAGCCTCTAAGTTGATCGAACAGATCATCAATTCTGGGCAGAGGGTACTTGTTCCTGACAGTCAGCTGATTCAACTTCCTGTAATCCACACACATCTGAGGAGTACTATTGTGATTTTAATTTAACTCGCAAGCGTAAGAACCAATTTCAGTGTAGTGAATGAGTGCGAGGTCATACCCAAGGGAAACCACAAAATATATGTATGAAATAAAAACGGTACCATTAAAATAATGTGATTTAAGAAAATAATTTTCTAAAACATGGAGTTATAATCTTAATTTAGCAAAATTCTAGATTTAGATAACCAATATTTAATTAATTAGCTAACTTTGGTAGTTAACAAAATATAAGATCTACTTTTATCATTGATTTATAAATTTTGATTAAAATGGTGGAGTGAATTTAAATGACCACAATCTAATTTAAAATATAAATTTAAGAAACTAATAAAATATTTCTAAACTAGTTAAATCATTTCAAGGATTGTTTTATGAATAAATAAAAGAATGAAATAAAAACAATAATAATAAGTTATTTACATAGTTTACAATGGAATCGAGACAAATATCGAAGGCGGCATGTTATCCCATTTAAAAATAAAATCATGGCCTAGACTATGAAATATTTTAGAATTATAAAATATAATTTAAGGTCATCATTTATTAAAATTCTAATTAGAAAAATTACGTCGTCCATTAAATCAGAATTTTTCAATTCAAGCCTTAGGCTTGAGTGGGATTTACACTTGCATTTTCCAAATCTAAAATAAGTAGTTCTTGAAAAGAACGTTAGACTGGAAAAAAGGTCAAGTCCCACCAATCCTAGCAAGGGTTCTACTTTTCCTTGAAAAATTCTAAACATAATTTGTTTCATAACGTTCATAAAAAGAATTAAAATAAAATTAAAAAACATCACCATATACTATTTAATAATTGGGAACACCATAAATCTAAAGAATCTACCATGAATTTCATTTAAAAATTGGAATATAAGACAATACAACCTCTTGGAATTCATTACATAAAAATAAAATAACTAACTTGCAAGAAATTAAATATTTTTTTTTTGTCCTTAGCCGTCCAACTTCAGCCCCTTCAATGCCTTGTCCGGTTCAACCTTCAGTGGAACGAAAGCCATCAATTTATAGAAGGAAGAATAGATGAGATAAGGGACCCATTCAAATTCAGCCGATGAGTGCCGTGTAAGCCTTCTCTTTTATCCCTTTTTTTTTTCCACATTTCCATCGGCTGGCTCCTTCATCTCCTTATCTCTGTTCCTCCTTATCCCTCTATTTTCTCATTTTCTTCCTTATCGCTCCTTCTTATCTTTGTTTCTTATCTCTCCTTCTGTTCAAACTCTTTTATCCTTATCCCCCTTTTTCTCTGTTGTCAAGATCGGCTAACACTAGCCCCTTCCGCAGCTTCCCTCTTCTTTTGGTCTTCTTCCATCACATGGCAAACCCAATTTATTTCTTATCTCTCAGCTGGCACATCTTCTTTCTTCCTTATCTCTTCCAACATCCCTCTTTAACAAACCTCTTCATCGATGCTTAGACCCAACTTGAGCGTCCTATGAATCCTCCCTACAAAGGTGTTTGGATCGTCCATGCTGAACCAGATGTCAGCAGAGCAGTTTCATACAACAACATCACAAGATCCTTCACCGACTTGTTGTTCTTATCGTATAGTCCTTCAAGCTCGTCAGTTCTTTTGCTTTCCTTGCCATGGAGTCTTGTTTCCACATGGGAGAAACCTCTTTTGGCGTTGGCTGCCCTTCTTCTCTGATTTTTTATTTGTGTTGATTAAATAGTGATGTCCTTTTTGCTGACTGGCTGTTTATTGCTTGCAGTTTTCTCTTGATATCTCTGCTGGTTGTTGCACGATGCTGTTCAGGGGCTGATGTCCATAAGATTTTGGAACTGGCTGCTGCTCAGACCTCTGCTGTTCTAGATATGATACAGTTGTGTTTTTTACATAAAACTGCTTCAATCTTTTCTTAATCTCCATCTCATCATGTCCTTTTTTCTTCAATCCTTGCACTTCATCTAGCTCTAGGCCTGCATTTAAACACATTTTTCTCTATTTTTCTATCTAAATATGTAAGACTACAAAATTCTGTTAATAATACAAAATAAACTAAATTCAAGAGCTAACTAATCCAATATTGAAAAGTAAAATTGTCAAATTTCAATGCTCATCAAATACCCCCAGACTTAGATTTTGCTAGTCCTCGAGTAAAACTAATCAAAAATCCTAAACGACACCACTTTCGATGGTACTCTCGATTGCATTTAGCGTATGTAACAAGCCTTTAAACTCCTAGCTCACCAATAGTGGACTAGTTATAGTCTCGTGAGGGTTTCCAATGATGATACCCACAAACATCGATTTTTTTTTCCAGCAAAAATACAGACAAAAATCTAAATATCATACAACTCTAGAATTCATTTTACAAGACTTATACCCGGAGTGTTGTGTGTGATAGCCAATATTAAGACAGTCTTCTTTTTCCAAATTGACATAAGTTTTATAATCACCATTGGAAAATACGTTTTGACTTCAAACGTCACCAGATATATCTCTCAGAAAGACAAATGCTCAAAGGTGGGTTTATTTTCTCTCAAGGTATATGTGAGCAGAGTTTACGTATTCAAATCAAAGTTCTCACATATTTATTAAACTAAGACAGCATAGATGAAAAAAATTTAATTGATCTCATGAATAGATGCCACTTTCCTAAGAACGTTGAGTCAAACACCATTATTTTTCCTCCTCTATTCTCTACATGAAATACCTTATTTAGACTTAGGATCAGTAAGATTTTCTAATAGAATGAAACGTGGCTTATGACTGGTCATATCAAAGAAGGGATAAAAGACTCTAAAAATTAACACTTTCGTAAGAAAAGGTTAGTGGTCTTCATAATATGAGCAGGATAGTTTTCCTCTAATATTTTTCAATTTTTTTTTTCAACATCCCATTTTGACGTATGGATGTTCTTATCCTTTCCCTTTTTTTTTTTATAAAGAATCTACTTTTCTTTTCTCTTTCAACATCCCTCTTTGATGTATGGATGTTCCCATTTTTTTTTTCTTTTATTTTTTATTTTTTTATTTTTTAGTGAATCCTATCCCAAATTCTTCCCTAACCTTTTCTCATATGATGATAAGTAATGGATATAAAATTTTGGCTCAAACTGCATGTCCCGAGTTGGGTATGGTAGATATGGCTAGTCAATAAAAGAGGCTATATTAGGCTCAAATGAGGAACTATCAAGATGAAATAACCAAAATAGGTGGGCTTGAAAGCTCAAACGGTCCAAAAATGGCCTATATCCAATCCTAAGCTTCATAAGATGATTTATTTGCTTCGAATAAATTCAGAAAAATTTCAGATGTACTAACTCAAATTTGATGGCGTTTTTAGTAATATGACCAAATCAATTATAATGAGATCACTCAACGACTTGTTGCGCTTATCAAAGAAACAAGAGTTTACTTATAACCCTCAGAAGGATGGAATGGCTCTAAAACTCATTGGGTTTAAGTCTCCACTAGTATTCCTTTAGTGATCTCTCGACTTATGAATATTTTTCTTTTTCAGACTAATATTAATATGGCTGTGTACATGTACTTCGGAGCATAAATCCTATAAAAATATTTTCGGAAAAGTATGATATAAAGATTTTTATTTACATTTTAATGCGAAAAAACATAACTATTTTTACGTCAGATCGTCAAGATGCATGCTTTTCTTAGACTTAAATTGACAGTCTTGTTAAGTGCCAAGGTGTCTCAACTTTTGCTTACTCTACCCTTAAAAGATTAAGTTTGTCTCTCTCTGCCTAAGAAAACTATGACTCGTTTAATGTCAGATTGTCAAGACGCTTATAGTCCCTTAAGCGAAAATCAATAATTCTTTAGACACCAAGGAGTCTCAGTCTTTCTGGACATACTCTACCTTTGACTAAATAAAAATAAATCTGTCTATTTTCACTAATAGGTCTATGCTTTGCTGCAGTCACACAACGAACTCTTTGATCAGATATTATTCCATTACAATTCCCACGTCCACATTTGTAACATATTTCTAGCCTCTTAGCTTTCCTCTTTGCAGCCAGAGTGCTTCAACCACAAAGAGGTCTGGGTTGCTTCTGTTGGATTTCCAGCTTCCTCACCCTCATAACTAAGGAAATGATTTTCCTACACAAGTCTGGGGGAACTTGTGTTTTAGACAGGCACAATTCGAAAACAAAAACTCGACCGTTTACGTGCATGACTCCTATCCAGTTCTTTACGTCTGCCGATCACAAAGACAAAACAGATGATGGATTTTTTATTTATTTAGATGATAAATGACCTCAGAACCTGCAAACTTAAATTGAACATTGTCCTCAATGTTCCCTAATTGACACTGGCCAGGTGTAAAAGAAGAAATATTTAGAAAACGAACAATCGGGGTTCGGACATACCTAGGAATGCATGAGGTGCAAAATGGACCAAATAAAGAAATCCTAGACAGACTCAATGAAAACCTAAACTAGACACTGAATACTCAGACGGACTCAGGTATAGATAGATGGATCGTGGGTCTGGGTAATGGAAATGAAGAAGATGGGTAGGTTAGTGAATGGGTATGGGTCCTCAAATCAGTCTTGGTACACAAGATCGGCTATCGCGACCTCGGTCTCTTCTTCAGGAATGGGAAATGCTAAAAGTGGCTTTAATCGTTGCCCATTAACTTTGAATGCACGACCACTCGTAGGATGCCTGATCTGTACTGCCCCATGTGGGAATAAGGAAGAAACAATGAATGGACCTGTCCATTTGGACCTTAACTTCCCAGCAAAAAGATGCAACCTTGAATCGTACAACACGAGCTTCTGACCAGCTGTAAAAGATTTTCTCAATATGTATTTGTCACGAAACACTTTCATCCGGTTTTTGTTCCTTTTGGCCATGTCATAGGCTTCATTTCGTAATTCCTCCAGCTCAACAAGCTGAAGTTTTCGATGTTGTCCAGCAGAGTCTAGAGCAAAATTGAAGTTTTTGATTGCCCAATAGGCTTTGTGCTCTAGCTCGACCGAAAGATGATATGCTTTCCCATAAACCAGACGGTAGGGTGACATTCCTATAGGCGTCTTGAAAGTTGTACGGTACGACCATAGTGATCAATGAGTCTGGAAGACCAATCTTTCCGAGTTGGATTGATTGTCTTCTCGAGAATACGCTTAATCTCTCTATTCGAAATTTCCACTTGGCCACTTATTTGCGGGTGATAAGGAGTAGCCACTTTGTGCGTCACCCCATATGATTTTAGTAATTTTGCAAATGGGCGATTGCAAAAGTGTTTACCCCCGTCACTAATGATGGTTTGTGGAATTCCAAATCTAAAAAAAACAATTTCTTTAATGAAACGGAGGACAACCTTGTGGTCGTTGGTTTTGCATGCCACCGCTTCGACCCATTTTGACATGTAGTCAACCCCTACAAGGATATATTGATTGCCAAAAGAATTAGGAAATGGTCCCATGAAATCGATACCCCAAACATCAAAAAGCTCAATGGTAAGGATGGGGTTTAAAGGCATCACATTTTTACTGGAGATACTATCCAATCTTTGACATCTATTACATGAGACGCAGAAAGTGTGGGTGTCTTGAGACATGGAGGACCAATAAAATCCACACTGCAAGATTTTTACAGTTGTCTTTCTAGTGCTGAAATGCCCTCTACAGGCCTGGTCATGGCAGAAACTTATGACACGTTGTTGCTCTTCTTCTGGGATACAAAGACGAATGATTTGGTCCACACAGTGTTTAAACAGATAAGGGTCATCCCAAATAAAACTTTTGAGCTGTACCAGAAACTTAGACATATCTTGCTTAATCCAATGCGGGGGCATTTGACCAGTAACAAGATAGTTAACAATATCTACAAACCATAATACTTGCGATACTGACATGAGTTGCTCATCAGGGAAGGACTCAGTGATAGGATAGGTCTCATCAGTGAACTCAGTTATCAATTTAGACAAGTGGTCTACTACCACATTTTGGAACCTTTCTTATCCTGGATTTCCATATCAAACTCTTGTAGTAGCAAGATCCATCGAATCAGGCGAGACTCAGCATCTTTCTTAGAAAGGAGATACTTAAGTGCTGCATAATCAGAATAGATAATGATCTTCGAACCCACTATGTAGGATCGAAATTTGTCTAGTGCAAACACGGTGCCAACAACTCTTTTTTCCGTTGTGGAATAATGAAGTTGAGCGTCATTGAGAGTTTTACTAGCATAGTAGATAACGTGAGACAACCGATTTAACTTTTGTCCTAACACGGCTCCTACTGCATAATCAGAGGCATCGTACATAATTTCAAAGGGGACAGACCAAACAGGTGGTTGTATTATCGGAGCGGAGCGCAGAGCGATTTTCAATTTTTCAAAGGCTTGAACGCACTCATCATCAAAATCAAAACTAGCATCCTTGGTCAAAAGTTCACAGAGAGGTTTGGAAACTTTACTGAAATCTTTGATAAACCTCCTGTAAAAACCAGCATGGCCTAAGAATGCCTGATCTCTCTAACAGTTTGGGGTCTTGGTAAATTAGATATCAGATTGACCTTTGCCTTGTCCACTTCGATATCCCTTTTAGAGATAATGTACCCTAGTACTATGCCCTGCTTAACCATAAAGTGACATTTCTCCCAACTCAATACCAGGTTCTTTCCTTGGCACTTGATTAGTACAAGGCTCAGATGGTGCAGGCACTTGTCAAAAGTGGACCCAAACACAGAGAAGTCATCCATGAAGACTTCTCAGAAACGTTCGACCATATCGGAAAAGATGTTGATCATGCATCGCTGAAAAGTGGCTGTGCATTGCACAATCCGAATGGCATAAGGCGATATGCGAACGTACCAAATGGACATGTGAAAGTGGTCTTCTCCTGATCCTCAGGAGCAACGTAGATCCAGTTATAGCTGGAATAACCATCAAGGAAACAACAGAATGCATGACCGGCTAAACGCTCAAGCATCTGATCGATGAACGGAAGAGGGAAATGGTCCTTTCGAGTGACAATTGTAATAGCCCGGATTTTTAAATCAAGAAATATATTGGTTATTATTTATTATAATTGTTGAAATTACGAATTTTTGATGAAATGGATGTTAGATGGATCAAAGTTGGGGCAAAGGCCCAAGTATGGTCCAATGAACCATGGATTGGATTATTTCCAATTAATTGGGTCAATGATGGTCAATTGGGTCAAATGCCCAATTGGGACCCAATGGGTCAAGATGGATTGAGCATTAAGGTAAATGTGATCAAAGGCGTGGTGTTCACCTCATCAAGTGAGGTGGCAAGTGTAGGAGTGGAGATCCAAGTGGCATAGCCAAGTGGGACCCAACTGCACCTCATCAAGTGAGGAGGCATGTGGGCTAAGGTACAAGTGGGGCCGGCCACCATGGTTGACTTGGTCAACCATGGGTGAGTCAAAGATAAATTAAAGAAGATTAAATGTAGTAAGTGGAATTCAATTATTTAATTGTAATGACCTAAGTTAGATATAAATTCAAATGATTTGAGTTGGGAAGTGAGTTGCATTTAAATGAAATGAGTCAAGTGGGGAGTGAGTCACATAAAAGACCAAAAGATGGAGTGAGTCAAGAGGGTGGTTTCATCTCATGGAAACCACTCCATCAAAACAGTTGGGGGGTGGTGTGTGCCATGTGGAGGGCATGAACCCCCTTGGCTACACAAGGATGCTTAGGTGGAGACCATACATTGTCCAAAGGAGAGGTGGTGGTTTCATCTCGTGGAAACCACCAAACCACCCAAGGAAAGCAAACCAAAACCGTTGGGCATGAGGGGTGGTATGTGCCATGTGGAGGGCATGCACCCCCCTTGGCTAGACCAAGAGCTCAGGTGGAGGGCATACATTGGCCAAAAAAGAGGTGGTGGTTTCATCTCATGGAAACCTCCAAGCCACAAAGGAAACAACTAAGGCAAAACCGTTGGACATGGGGGTGGTGTGTGCCAAGTGGAGGGCATGCTCCCCCTTGGCTAGACAAGAAGCCTAAAATGAAGACATGCAAGACCATGCATTGGGCAAAAGAAAGGTGGTGGTTTCATCTTATGGAAACCACAAAACCACCCATGAAACCAAGCCAAAACCGTTGGGGAGGAGAGTGGTGTGTACCATGTGGAGGGCATGCACCCTCTTGTTTGGTTAAAGAGCCCATGGGGAAGACTCCACATTGATGAAGGTGGAGTATAACCCAAGCAAACCCTAGACAAGAGGGAAAAGAGGCTTTTGAATCTCATTCATCTCATCTCCCTCTCTACCTCAAGGCCGACCCTCACTCTAAGGGAAAGAAGAAAAAGACTTAGAGAAATTTAGATCTCAAGCTCCTCTCCCTCCCACTCAAGGCCGACCCTCTCATTGAACAAGAAATGACTAAGGGATTTTACATTCTCTCATCTTCTCCCTCTCTCAAACATTCACCAAGGCCGAACCATCTTCTTGGGGGTTTCATCTTAGACCCTCTCCCTCTCAAGGCCGAAGATCAAGAAGGAAGGAAGAAGAGGCTAAGGAAGGAGAAGATCGGAGGAGCAAGAAGGAGGAGGAGTCGCAGAATCAGTAAGTATCACTTGACAAGATTTCTTTAATTTGAAGGAGTTAAAGAAAACCATGGAACCCCATTTTTGGATTGGAGAGTTGGCCAAAATATTATGGGCCATGGATTTAAAATCCATCCAAGAAATGAGAAAGAAAATGGACAAACCCTAATGGGTAAGATAGGCTATGTAAATGATGGAATATTAAGGACATTATGTATATATGGCTAAGGACCTCTTGCATGAATCATATAAGGATTATGATCATGGATCATGAGTTGGCCTTACATGGCCGAACCCTAATTGTTATGGATATATGGAAAGGACCTCATGCATGTCTAAGATAAGGTATATGATCAAGATCATGGTTTGGTCCTTGCATGGCCAAACCCTAGATTTCTATGTATATGGATCATGAGAGCTAAAAAGGATTTGGATGAGGTTCGGCCATGCCACCAAGGGATATAATCATAAGTAAATGATTTTAAGAGAAGATGATGAACCATAGGGTTCGGCCATGGTGTATGGCCGAACCCCATGGAGGTATATTAATGATTTTAATGGGTTTTAAGGGATGAAAATTAGGTGATTACCTATGGAAGGAAATAATGGCCAAATGGTGAGATTAAAGGACCATGGGTTCGGCCATGGTGTATGGCCGAACCCCATGGGTCATGTTTTTGGATCTAGGTATGTATAAGTCACCTAAGTGTATGATTGAATCATGGAAAATGTCTTACGGATTTAGGGCTTTTCATTAATGTAAATGATTAACTAATGGAATGATCTTGGACCCACATTTAATTAAAAGATCAAGGACTAAAAAGAGGCACCCAAAATCAAGTGAGTGAGGATCGGCCATGTTGTATGGCCGAACCCCACTAAGGCATGTTATGGACTTAAACATGGTTTGAAATCAAATGGAGTATTGGTTTTATTTGTTGATATGTAACAAGGTAACAGGATCTCACAAGCGGTGTGCGATCGGTGAGCGGTTTTCAGACAAAAACGCAAGGACACATTAGTCATTGGTAGGATTCCATGGATTATGTGTATATGAATGTTTTACTTCAATTATTTTGGGTATCAAATGGTATGTCTTAATGAGGGGAGTTTAATGCTATGATTTGTATTATTACATAGCATGTTTGCACTTGCATCTCATGCATGGCATTCGAGGGATCAATTGAAAGGAATCCACGCTCCATTCGGATTTCCGATAAAGCAACCGTGGGGTGGAATCCACACTGATTCCAAGGGATCTATGTTTGAAATGAAACCGGAGATCCACACTCCGTCGGGGCGTCTGTAAGACATTTGTCGGGGTGCCTTGATGTGTATTATCCATCAAGAAAGATGTATGATTGATTTGTAACTGGAGATCCAGACTCCGTCGAGGCGTCCGTAAGGCATTTGTGGGGGTACCTTGATGTGCATTTTCTATCAAGAGGGATATTATGTGATGATGATATGGATGATGGGTGGGACTCATGGAAAATGACACCCATGGCATGGCATTTACTTGCATGGTTTTGATATTAATTATATCTATGTGTTTTTGTTATACTAATCCATGTGTTGACCCTACTCGGAGTACCTACTAGGCGCGTTGTCTAACGTCCTACTTCTGCCTTAGATGATGACATAGGAAATGGAGGAAATGAAGGACGTGATCTGAGCCAAGCTTAGGAGCTTGGAGGAGCTAGATTGATTTATTTAAGTTTTATTTATGGGAATGTAATTTGAGTAATTAGCTTGTTGGACTGTAATAACTTAGACTATTGCTATGATTTGGACTTTACTTTTGGATATTCTAAGTTAAGGTATTTATTAATTAAAGTGATGTACTTCCTTGCTATTTAATAATTGGTAGGATAGACTCTATTATAATTCCGCATTAAGTTTACATTCCGCAAGCCTAACATATTTACATGTGAACCGTTCTCGTGGACTTAGCTCCACACACACGTAGGGTTGGCCAGTTAAGGGCCAGGCTTGGAAGCTCGGACTTAGCTTGCGTCGTGACGTCCCATTCTCTTGTCACTCTTTATTTCAAAAAAAAAAAAAATATATATATATATATACTCTGATTTTCGACATAGTGAAAAGGGGCGGGGCGTTACAATAATATTCAGCTTACGGTAGTCAATGTAAACTCTCCAGCCGGTTTGGATGCGGGTTGGCACCAACTCATTATCTTGATTCTTGACTACCGTCACACCCGATTTCTTACGTACAACCTGTATCAGACTCACCCATGCACTGTCAGAGATCGGGTAGATAATACCCGTCTCAAGAAGTTTTAAAATCTCGGCTCCTACCACATTCTGCATCGCCAGATTTAGTCATCTTTGTGGTTCTCTCGATGTCTTGGAATTTTCTTCCAAGTTAAATTTGTGCATGGCCACAGAAGGACTAATTCCTTTGAGATCGGCAATGGACCATCCAATAGCTTCGCGGTGATCTCTTAAAATAGTCAGGAGTTTAGACTTCTGCTCAGAAGTTAAATCGAAAGTTATGATAACAGGTAAAGTGTCTGATGGTCCAAGATAAGAATATTTAAGTGTCTCAGGGAGTAGCTTAAGCTCTAATTTTGGTGGATTCTCGATAGAGGGGATCGGAACAGATTGACTAACAGGGAGAGGTTCGAATTCAGTGAACCTTCGCACATATGGAGATGCGTCAAACATTGCGTTCACTTCTTGTTTACCATTTTCGTTGAAACCTATGTTAAAAGTGGACAGAGTCTTCTCAAATGGGTCATCACAAATGAAGTAAAGGAAGGACTCTTGGACTGAACTCTTGATCATATTAACCTCGCAGGAATCACCTGTGCAGAAAGGTTGTCGAGATAGGCCAAACACATTGAGTTCTGTCATCAGATTTCCTAATGACAACTTAAGCATACCATCTTGGCAATTTATAACAGCTTTTGCGGTGCCCAAGAATGGTCGTATAAGAATAACCGGAATGTGCTCACTCTCGTTCTGAACAGGTTGTGTATCCAACACCACAAAATCGACCGGAAAGTAGAATTTGTCTATTTTCACCAGAACGTCTTCTATCACACCCCTCGAATTTTTTACGGAGCAGTCGGCTAACTGTAGTGTGATAGGAGTGGGTTTCAGCTCTCCCAGCCCCAACTGCTCATAAACGGAGTAAGGCAGTAGGCTAACACTAGCTCCCAGATCTAATAAGGCCCTGTCAAATTCATATGTCCCAATGGTGCATGCAATGGTTGGGCACCCAGGGTCCTTATCTTTAATCGAAAATGGTTGTTGGAGGAGAGCACTTGTATTTTTTGCTAGAAATACCTTAGTGGGAACATTAGTTCTCCGTTTCACCGTACAGAGGTCTTTGAGAAACTTAGCATATGAGAGTATCTGATTGATGGCATCAAGTAGAGGAATGTTGATATTAACATGTTTGAATACCTCTAGTATGTCACCATAAAGTACCCCTCGCTTGATGATGAGCCTCTGAGGGTACGAATCCCTAGGTACGTATGACTTTCTAGCTGATGGACATGGTGTGATTTGGGCTGGGGATGGACTCGATAGGTCATCCTGATGCTCAGATGGGCCAGTGGTCTGGCCTTCTAGTTGCGCAGGTATTTTCACGTTATTGTCTACATGTCTCTTGGATCTCAAGGTAATAATGGAGTTAGCGTCTTCTGGATTAGACGATGAACCCTCATTCTGGCCCTTGAGGTTTGGCATAGGCTGACTGGGAAATCTACCTTTCTCCTTATCTCCTATTGCAGTGGCTAATCGCCCAAGCTGTGTTTCAAGCTTGTGCATAGCCTGCTGGGTAGACTTCATGAATTGCTGCAACGTATCCTCGAGAGAGGGCTTACGTTATTGAGATGGACTGGATTGATAAGACTGATTTGACTAGGGTGGATGATTTTAGATGGGTGGTATGGCTGGTTCTGAGGTGGTTGGGTATGGTGGACCTTGATATTGATGTAACATCCCGGATTTTCAATGCAATTATTATATTGGATATTATCTATTTTAATTGTTAAATTTAAGATTTATAGATGGAATGAATGTTAGATGGATAGGAATTGGGGCAATGGCCCAATTATGATAGAGTTGATTCTAATTAATTGGGTAAATATAGTTAATTGGGTCAAATACCCAATTGGGACCCAATGGGTCAAGATGAATTGATGTTTAAGGTAAATGGGTAAGGAATTGATTTAATCGGGTCATGTACCCAATTAAGATCTAAGGGATGGGATCCACCTCATCAAGTGAGGTGGCAAGTGTATGAGGTGACATGGAGGCGGCATAGCCAAAAGGGACCCAAATCCACCTCATCAATTGAGGTGGCGAGTGGTCTAGGTCACATGTAGGGTCGGTTACCATGGTTGACTTGGTCAACCATGGGTTCATGGATGAGTTCAAGAGGGTTAAGTGAAGTGAGTTGAATTAAGGAACTATTTAATTAAGAAATAAATTTAAGTCTTGAGTTGCATTGATGAGTTCAAGTGCTTGAGTTAGGGGAATGACTTTCATTTAAAGTGAGTTGAGTTGAAAGGGATGTGAAGAGACTCCCATTTGAATTGAGTCAAAGGGAGGTGGAGGGTTTCCATCTCATGGGAGAGGAAACCCTAGACAAAACCGTTGGGAGTGGGGAGAAGGCTCCAAGTGTAAGCCATGTGTCTTCTTGGTTAACCAAGGGACACATGGGGAAGACCAAGATGTAAAGAGGGTGGTTGGGAGGTTAGGGCTTACACAAGACACACACCAAACACTCCTTGGCCGATCCTCTCTTTAAGACAAAGAAAAGATAGGGTTTCATCTCATCCTCTCCCTCCCTCTTGAGCAAAAGAATCATATCTCTCATCTCTCTCCCTCTCTCTACACTCCTTGGCCGATTACACCTCTAAGAAGCCTAGAGATCTTCGTCTCTTCTCTATCTCTCTTCCTCTTCATTGCTACACCTGGAGCACTAAGGAAAGATTGGTCTTTCACAAAAAAAAGAAAAAAAAATATTAGCACAAGGAACACTCCACAATTATGGCTGAAATCCATCCCTTACATTCAAGGGATTTCTATCTTCTTTTCTCTCTCTCTCTCTCCCACATTTCGTCACTACACTTAGAGGACCAGCAAAACACCAAGAAAGGAGAAGGATTAAGGAGGAAAGACCGAAACAATGAAAGGAGGAGACGGGTAAAGGTATGTCCCATGCTTATGTAGATATTAATGTGATTAAGAAAGTCATGGATTTGGCCATAGGTGGCCGAATCCATGGACTCCAAGAATGTTAGAATAAAATGATCATGGAGTTGGTATCCATTCAAGGAATGGATAGATATTGAAAACCAATCGAGAGTTGTATGGATGAGTTTGAAAATATGTGAAAGAAACTAAGGGAACCATGGTTTTGGCTATGGAATGACCGAAACCATGAGGTCCATATTTGATTGAAATGAACAGCCAAATGGTTATAAGGCCATGGATTTGAAATCCATTCAAGGAATGGTTAAATGGTTGAAACAAATGTGGAAGGATATTCAAAATTATGTTGTAATACTAAGATTAAGAGAAAATAATCAAAGAACAAGGTTCAGCCTCTTCCATGGCCAAACCCTATTTTTTATGGGGGCCATTTGAGGACTCAAAGAGAGAGTAGATGAGGTTCGGCCATGTTGTATGGCCGAACCACATCAAGTGACCTAAAACATGTTGGATGTAAATTTTTAAGAAAAACCCATCCTCAATATGGCCGAACCCCATGGATGATTTTATGGATCTAGGTATGTTTAAAAAGTTAAATGACTAACTAGGGATTATTGGATTAAGAAATAAAAAAAAAAATGATAATTGACTCGCATTGTTTAAACTAAAACAAGGATTAAAAAAAGGGTCAAAAACCAAAAAATGAGGTTCGGCCATGTTGTATGGCCGAACCCCATTGATGGGTTTTTTGTGGACATGAACACATTTCAGCCATGTTGTATGGCCGAACCCCATTGGGGGTCTTAACCGGTCTAAGGACTATGATGCGTAAATGGAAATGAACATGGGATGATGTAGGGGATGATGGAAATCAAATGGGTCACCAAATTGATTTATATATGTGCTAAATGTAATAAGGCAAGAAGATTCGTAAAGGGTTCGCAATTCGGTTTCGACATAATCATTGAAATTGACTTGCACGAAAACAGTAAGGATATTATCTTGGACGTTGGTAGGATTCCTACCTTGTTGAAACACTTGGACTATGTATATGTAATGGTTTTTAATCCCATGTTTGATGATCTATTTTGGTATTAAATGCTATTATGTTTAATATGAAATAGCATGTTTGCATTCACATCTCATGCATGGCATAGGAGGGAACAAATGAGGGGAGTCCACGCTTCATTCGGGTATCCAATTAACAAACGTGGGGAGGGATCCGTACTGATTCCGATTGAGAAATGGTATATGATGTTTGAAATGAAAGAGAAGTCCACGCTCCGTTCGGTGGGACCAATAAGGCATATGTGGGGAGTCATGACAATGAATACCTTGATGTGGCTTGTTCATCAAGAGGATTATCTATGTGTTTGAGATATGGTTGATGAGTGGGAAATCATGGAATATGACATCCATGGCATGGCATTGACTTAGCATGATTTTGATATTATGTATCTATTCTGTTTTTATACTAATCCATGTTTTGACCCTACTCGGAATACCCACTGGGCGCGTTGACTAACGCCTTACTTCTACCTTAGATGATGATACAGGGAATGGACGGAATGAAGGACGCGAAAGGAGCCAAGCTTATGAGCTTGGATAATTTAGACTCACTTTATTTAAGTTTTATTTTCAGACAATGTAATTTGAGTTATTCGCATTTTGTGATTGTAATAACTTAGAACTATCTTGCCATGGTTTGGTTATATTTTTGAATATTTGAACTTAAGTTAATTATTTGTGATGGACTTCCTTGCTTAAAAATGGATAGGGATAGTAACACAATCTTATATTAATTTCGTAAGTATAGCCTTAATGCGTGTGAACCATTTTAGTGGACTTAGTCCACGCACACGTATGGTTGACCAGTTAAGGGCCGGGCTTTGAAAGCTCTGACTTAACTCGCGTCGTGGAGTCCCTCTCTCTATCTCACTTGTTATTTCAAAAAAAAAAATAGAATAGACTCTAATTTTTGGCGAGTGAAAAAGGGCGGGGCGTTACAATTGAGGGGATCCTTGACCTACTGGAGGTTGATTCTGGCACTAAGAAAAATTTGGATGATTCCTCCAATTAGGATTGTATGTGGTAGAGAAAGGCGTTCCCTACTGTCTTTCAAAATTACTGAGTACATTGGCCTGCTCGGTTGAGCACTCATCATTAGATCTGAAGGAAGGACAGTTTTGGGTAGTGTGTCCTAAGTTAGAACACATTGCGCAAACCTCAGCATGCATTCCTAATGTTGGGTTCATCGCCTGAGTCATCGCAAACGCATCGATTTTCTTTGTTAAGTTTGCAATTGCAACTTAACGTCTAAGTCGGTACTAACTTCGTATAAACCTCCTCTCTTTAAGGTTTGGGCTGAATTCTTTCTTTTGGAGAAGTCCCATCATTGAGAACTTTCTGCCAATGATTCTAAGAAATTCCATCCATTGGTTGCAGTTTGATATGGCCATTGTGCGGTTTGATATGGTTAAACCATCATAAAAGAATTGCACGAGTCTCCCGGTTTCAAAACCGTGGTGGGGGCATTTATTCAACATATCTTTGAATCTCTCCCATGATTCATAGAATTGTTCACCCTCCTTTTGATTAAAGTTTGAAATTTCTTTCTTGAAGGCATTAGTTTTAGATAGAGGGAAAAATTTATTCAAAAACTTGTTGGCTAACTGATCCCAAGTTGTGATTGAATTTGCAAGTAAAGAATTTATCCAAGATTTTGTTTTTTCTTTGAGAGAAAAAGGAAATAACCAAAGTTTAATGGATTCATCAGTGATGGTGGTGGCGCAGATTTCTTAAAATTCTTTGACGTGTAGGTAAGGGTCCTTATGATCAAGTCCATGGAATGTTGGTAGAATATGTAATAGGCCTGGTTTGAGTTCAAAGGCTACATTAGTAACTGGAACAACTATGCTTGATGGTGTATTGGGAGTGACTGCTGAAAAGTAATCTTGGAGGGTTCTCTCTTCGACTCTTTCTTCGGCCATTTTAGGTGATCGTGGTGGTGATAGAGGTGGATTGTCTACGACTGAGCTAGACTGAGCTCCAGACGCAACGATCGGTAAATCGACAGAAATGTAACTCAAACTAAACGATTGTGAGAGTCACGACACCAATACTTCATACACAGACAAGATCATTCATGTTCACCCAAATTCATACAAGAAAAATGCTTAAATCTAAATTTGAATTGCACTAATGCAATCAAATTTTTTATTTAGCTAATAGGACCCTAAGGATTATTTATAGACATGCTCCTACTTTTCTCTCAAAATAATGTAAGTCTCCGATAAGACTTTAACCACAATCATGGCCATGTAAGTTCCCAGGTAAGTGGAGGAGCACACGGCATCTACTTATATTCCACTTATCCTTAAGTTGTTTACACCTTGGTGACAAAACTAATCCTAGACACCATGATTGAAGAAAAATTATTCACCGGTTACAAAATCTAGCCTAATGGTTCCTTAATTGATTTTATTAAGGAGATGCATGAACCAATTTTACTAATCTTATTTTTCTAGATATTGTGAAAATGCAGTCCTAAATTACCATACAACATTCAAATAAATATGCAAACAATAATAAAACAATCTAAACTAATGCATGAATACTAACAACCTAGATGCATGGACAGATTAAATGCAAGCAATAAGTAAAATAAAGAAATAAAGAACACCCTAAATAAATCTATATGAATGCATGAGAGCAAATAAAATCAAAAGAAAACATTAGGCACTCACCTTAGCCTTTTATGCGTATTTTCAGTAATTTTTTTTAAGAGCACAATTAAAATTCCTTAACTTATTATGCATATCTCTAGTGATTTTTAAGCGCGGCGTAATTAAAATTCCTGCAAAATAGACAATACAAGCTTTGGTGAAGATTCTAATTAAAAAAAAAAAAAAAAAACATGATACTAATCTAAGTGCAATTGTCTTAAAGTTACAACTAGTGGAAGAAGTATAATAATTGTAACCTAATTAAAAATTTTAAATCAAGTCAAGGTTATGAAAATTGGACTCTACCCCATTAAATCAAAACTTTGTTTCAATATTTTTTTTTTAGAAACTTTCCAAAGTTAGATGAAATTCTAAATTAAGACATATCTCCAGTATTAGAGAAGTTCCTAAAAAGGGAAACTATTACATTAAAAAAATTCTAAGAAATAGAAAATCCTAATTATACAGTTTCTAGATTTAGTAAAATTCTAATTTTAAATTAATTCATAATAGCAATCTTTCAAAAATCACATAAATCTAGTGGTACACAATTTATTTTTAGATTTCCCCGGCAACGGCGCCAAAAACTTGTTGTGATTTTAATTTAACTCGCAAGCACACGAACCAATTACAGTGTAGTGAATGAGTTCGAGGTCGTACCCAAGGGAAATCACAAAATATATGTATGAAATAAAAATGGTACCATTAAAATAATGTGATCTAAGAAAATAATTTTCTAAAACATGTAGTTATAATCTTAATTTAGCAAAATTCTAGATTTAGGTAACCAATATTTAATTAATTATCTAACTTTGGTAGTTAATAAAATATAAGATCTACTTTTATCATTGATTTATAAATTTTGTTTAAAATGGTGGAGTGAATTTAAATGACCACAATCTAATTTAAAATGTAAATTTAAGAAATAAATAAAATATTTCTAACATAGTTAAATCATTTTAAGGATGTTTTTATGAATAAATAAAAGAATAAAATAAAAAAAATAATAATAAATTATTTACATAGTTTACAATGGAATCGAGACAAATATCGAAGGCGGCATGTTATCTCATTTAAAAATAAAATCATGGCGTAGACTATGAAATATTCTAAAATTATAAAATATAATTCAAGTTCATCATTTATTAATAGAAAAATTACGTCATCCATTAAATTAGAATTTTTCAATTCAAGCCTTAGGCTTGAGCGGGATTTACACTTGCATTTTCCAAATCTAAAATAAGTAGTTCTTGAAAAGAACCTTAAACTGGAAAAAAGATCAAGTCCCACCTATCCTATCAGGGGTTCTACTTTTCATTGAAAAATTCTAAAAATAATTTGTTTCATAACGTTCATAAAAAGAATTAAATTAAAATTAAAAACCATCACCATATAATATTTAATAATTGGGAACACCATAAATCTAAAGAATCTACCATGAATTTCATTTAAAAATTGGAATATAAGACAATACAACCTCTTGGAATTCATTACATAAAAATAAAATAAATAACTTATAAGAAATTAAATATTTTTCTCTATCCTTAACCGTCCAACTTCAGCCCCTTCAATGCTTTGTCCGATTCAACCTTCAATAGAACCAAAGCCATCAATTTATAAAAAGAAGAATAGATGAGATAAGGGACCCATTCAAATTCAGCCGATGGGCGCCGTGTAAGCCTTCTCTTTTATCCCTTTTTTTTCTCATTTCCATCGGCTAACTCCTTCATCTCCTTATCTCTGTTCCTCCTTATCCCTCTCTTTTCTCATTTTCTTCCTTATCTCTCCTTCTTATCTCTCATTCGGTTCAAACTCTTTATCCTTATCCCCCTTTTTCTCTGTTGTCAAGATCGGCTAACACCAGCCCCTTCAGTAGCTTCCCTCTTCTTTTGGTATTCTTCCATCACACGGTAAACCCAACTTATTCCTTATCTCTCAGCTGGCACATCTTCTTTCTTCCTTATCTCTTCCAACATCCTTCTTTAGCAAACCTCTTCATTGATGCTTAGACCCAACTTGAGCATCCTATGAATCCTCCATGCAAAGGTGTTTGGATCGTCCATGCTGAACCCCGATGTCAGCAGAGCAGTTTCATACAGCAACATCACAAGATCCTTCACCGACTTGTTGTTCTTATCGCATAGTCCTTCAAGCTCGTCAATTCTTCAACTTTCCTTTCCATGGAGTCTTGTTGCCACATCAGAGAAACCTCTTTGGGGACTGGCTGCCCTTCTTCTCTGATTTTTTATTTGTGTTGCTTAAACAGTGATGTCCTTTTTGCTGACTGGCTGCTTATTGCTTGCAGTTTTCTCTTGATATCTCTGCTGGCTATTACACGATGGTGTTTTCAGGGGCTGATGTCCACAAGATTTTGGGACTAGCTGCCGATCAGACCTCTGCTGTTCTAGATATGATACAACTGTATTTTTTACATAAAACTGATTCAATCTTTTCTTAATCTCCGTCTTATCATGTCCCTCTTTCTTCAATCATTGCACTTCATCTAGCTCTAGGCCTGCATTTAAACACATTTTCTCTATTTTTCTCTTTAAATATGTAAGATTACAAAATTCCGTTAATAATACAAAATAAACTAAATTCAAGAGCTAACTAATCCAATATTGAAAAGTAAAATTGTCAAATTTCAATGCTTATCAAGTACCATATTTCTTCTTTACAAACAATACCGGTGCTCCCTAGGATGAGGTGTTGTGTCGGACGAATCCCAGTCTGAGCAACTCATCAATTTGTTTATTCAGCTCTAACATTTCTGCAGGGGTCATTCGGTAATGAAGCAATGATACAGGGGTAGTGCCAGGATAGAGCTTAATCTCGAAGTCAATATCTCTTTTTGGAGGCAAACCAGGGAGTTCTGTCGGAAATACCCCTGCGTAGTCTTTCACTACAGCATGTAGTTCAGGCACCGACGCCTTGTCTAGTCTGATACTGTTTAGTACCAGATGGTTCATTTCTCCATGTAATCTCCTGGTCATAGGAATGCTCTGTCTGTTGGCATGTACTATAAACCGTTTTTCCTCCGGTGACCAAAATATCACTCATCGAAGGTGACAATCAATGCCGGCTTGGAAGGTATCCAACCAGTCCATGCCAAATATGATGTTGTATTCTCTCATCTCCAGTACCAGATAGTTGAATTTAAATCTGAACTCAGCAAGTTCAATATATACGGAGGTGCAGATTAGTCCCAGTGATGTGTCTCCAACAGGGGATACAATAGTGAGTGCAATGGATAGTTGTACTAAGATACCATTAGCATATATGAAGGTAGCAGAGATAAAGGAGTGGGATGCTCCTGAATCAAATAACGCGAAAGCGTAAGAACTAAAGCATAAGAACTACCAACTACTGCCATACCTTGAATCACTGAGTGATCCACCGTCTCTGGAGGAGGAACTAAATTATATAGCCGTCCAGATCCTGTCGGAATAGGTGTCTGTCCTGTCCGGTTGTGTCCCCTAGATGCTTGAGACGGAGTTGGCCAAGCTGGAGGAATAAAAGAACCCCTGGGGTAAGAAGGTCTGTTGTTTTGAGGACACTCCCTCTTGACATGGCCCTGCTGGCCACACTGATAACAGGTGATAACACCTCGAGGAGACTGAGAGACTAGACCTGACGTGGAGGGCTGACTGGGATGAAAACCACCGGTGGAAGCAGTGGAGACTGAAGGTTTTCCAAAGTTAGGTATGAATTTCTTGCGAGGGCAGAAAGAATTTCCCCCACTCTGGCTTCGTCTGTTCTCCACAAATCTGACTATCTCCATCAACTCTTGTTCGGCTATGCTGGGCCAACTGACCACCTCTGCCAAAGTAGTTGATTTGAAAATAATGACTTTGGCTCTGATGCTTGGTCGCATGCCTCGCTCAAACTTTCGAGTCATCTTATATTCTGTGTCCACCATGTATAGAGCAGAGCATGATAGAAGGGGGAATTCTTGATAGTACTCTACGACGGTCATGGAGCCTTGGACTGTAACACCCCGCCCTTATCACTCTAATTTTCAGAGTTTATTTTTTTTTTAAATATAATAATCATGTGATCGGGGCGGAGTGTCACGACGCGAGTTAAGTTCAGATCTCTAAATCCGACCCTTAACTGGCCAAGCCCATGTGCGTATGAACTAAGTCCATAAAACTGATCCGCACATGGTACATATATAACTTGCGGAATTAACTTAGTTTTAATCTAATTGAGATTATAATAGAACCTATGACTATTCCAATTTTCCATTCTTAGATAGCAAAGTACATAACTTATTCTCCAGACTTACTAATCAATCTTAACTAATCGTTTAATCAAAACATCCAACTTAAAACAAACCATAGCATCTATCTTAACTACTTATTACAAGCCAACATAACTAATTACCAAATAACATTGTCCAAATATATCAAATATCAAGTTCATAAAATAGTCCATTCATAATCCATTCCAATCATTAAAACCGCCCAAGTTTCCGTGCTTGGTCCTCTTCACGAACCACGTTCTTCCCTTTTCCTGCGTCATCCACTAAGGATATAGATACGGCGTTAGATCAACGCGCCCAGTAGTGTTTCCGAATAGGGCTACCACATGGTTAGTCAAAAGCATGCAAATAGTATAATAATAAAACATGTGTGACAAAATTCCATAAAACATGCTATGTATGAAATGAACATATAATGAGTCCCACCCATCACCATTCAACATTGCTATCACTTGACGGGATTCTCATCTTCAAGGTAACCCACAGTGGTCTTTCGGACGCCCCGACGGAGTGTGGCCTCCGATTACCTCACCATCATCCCATGCGATGCATGAGATGTCTATGCAAACATTACATTTAGAAATATAACTTTACATTCACCAAAACTTATCAAAATCAACTTAAAACAATAAATAGGAGTGTGGTTACAATAAAGGTAGGAAACCTACACTTGTTTACTTTGTTCGACCCTTCCTTTGAATCGTCTTCCGATCACGGTTTGTACACCGTTCTAGAAATCCCAAAACCTTATTTACATAACAGCAAGTTAAGCATTCATTCATGTGATTCTAACTTAGTCTAAGTCCCAAAAATCCACTTAAACTTCCATGTCCTATCTTAGCCATAGAACCCCATAGTTTAAATCTAAAATTCATCCATAACTTAGATCCATTGATCATGATCTAACATTATAAAATCAGTCCCTTTAATTTAACATAATCTCCATTCCTCTTACCTAATTAACAGTGATCTCTGAAGATATTCAAAACTGTACATTTTGATTCAGTCGACTGAATTACAAGTTCAGTCGACTGAATCATAAGTTCAGTCGACCGAACCACAGATTCAGTCGACTGACTTCTAGTCAGATTGTCTGTTTGTCTTGCTAGTTCAGTTTCAGTCGACTGAAATACACATTCAGTCGGCTGAAACATGGTTCGTACCCTTTCAGTCGACTGAATCACAAATTCAGTCGGCTAACTTTGAATCAGGTCATTTGTTTGTTCTGCCAGTTTCTTTTCAGTCGACTGAATCATATATTCAGTCGGTTGAACTACCAATCATTCATTTACGTGTTTAACAAGCATCAATTCAGTCGACTGAATCGTATATTCAGTCGGCTGAAACTTCCAGAAACTCTTTCTGCTTTCAGTCACCGTTAGTTCAGTCGACTGAATCCCTCATTCAGTTGGCTGAAACTCCCAGAAACTTACTTCTGATTCGTTCATCATTAGTTCAGTCGACTGACTGTTTTGTCAGTCTTCTCTATTGCATATTTTTGTTCATCCTAATCATGCACTTCCAACCAATATTTATCCCTTGTTAGATTCGGCCATCCAATGGCCGGATCATGATTTAAAAAGTTGTTTATCAAAAACCTACCGTTTCCACGACTCCTCCAATTGATCTTCACTCCGGCGTGTTCCTTTCCCTTTCTTAGCCTCTCCTTCTTCTTGATTCCTTGATGGTCAAGGACTGATTATGCAACCCGCTGCTGCTCTTGGTGTTTGGGGAGATGATAACAGTCCAAGGAAGAGAGAGATAGAGATAGAGAGTAAAATGAGCCCTCTATGTTTAATCAAAACCAGCCCAAGGTTTAACCTTGTGTAACTCCCTCTCCTCAATCAAAGTTCTTGATGTTACTTGGGGGTTTCATCTATGAAATGAAACACCCAAAGCAACCAACGTCCCTTATGGTTTGAATTTGTGTAACCCCCCTCTTTGGCTCCTTCTCTTATTAATAACTCAAATGGGAGTTTCCTCATGAAGTGAAACCTTTTCATGTTCCAACGTGTGGTGTACCTTTGGGTAACCTATATTGACTATAACTTCTCTTGGGGTTTCATCTTGAGATGAAACTCCCACCAACAGCTTTCCATGAGTCTCTTGCTGTATATATTCCTCTTATTAACCATCTTGCATGTGAGAGTTTCACTTGAAATAAAACTCTCCTAGGCCCCAACGGCTAGCTCCTTGACTCACCTTATGTAACCGCCATTTCATTCATCTTGTAGGTAGGAGTTACATGTATGTAAAACCTCCCATGCAGCCAATCATTTTTTTTTTTTTTTTTGTGTTTAAAACCTACCACCAGCCCACTCCACTCTCATACACTCACCTAAATAATTATTCCATCTAACTCATGTATTTAACTCACCCAAACTTAACTCATTTATTTTATGTGACTCAACTAATACTTTCCACTCAACTATACTCCATCATTTATTTTAACTCAAACCCAACTCAAACATTTAACTCATCTTAACCCAATTAAGCTTTGAGCTCAATTATGGTCAAACATGTCAACCACAACCCATTGGGTCCAATTTGGCCACTTTGACCCATTTAACAAAATTTGACCCAATTATGATTTTCGACCTGTTTATGTACATCTTTTCCATTTATTGTTTTGTAATCAAAACTACTAACCATTGGGTCTTGATTGAACCATTGACCCATTTAAATTCAACTCAAATATTTCACAATGGCAATTCCGTAAATATGAATAAATTCATATAAATTGGTGACTTTGAAATTCCAGGGTGTTACATGGACCAAAGCTATGAATACCTGTGTCTGGCGTTCCTTCTCTTCATGTGGAAAGTAATGGTCCAGAAAATCCCAGCGAACTGGTCCCAAGGCATCTTTGTTCTATTCGCCGCTGGAATATGCGCTTGTTGATGTTCTATGACCTTCCACCATTTGCCTGCATCATCTACCAGTTGTGAGATAGCCAATAGTATTCGGTCCTGATCACTGGTGATCTTAAGCAGCTTCAAGATCTTTGTGATATTCTCAATCCAATTCTCTGCTCCTGCGAGTCCCTATCCCCTTTGAAATAAGGGGGACACTGTTGTTGGAAATCTCTGACCATTGTTCGGTCCTAAGATTCATTGGAAGTAATGCCTCCATTGTCGCTCTGGTGTTGCTGTAGAACGGAGGTGACTATTGCCTGCACTAGGCTCTACAGGTCGGGAGGTACCTCCGAAATATTCACGTTGTCTTGTCCCTCTTCCTGATTTAGGTTCTGTCAGGCATTTCTTTTTCGTGAAAGCATTTTCCTAAGTCATCGAAACATTGGCTGACTTAGTTTTCTCATAAGGACTTGTGTTCAAATACTTTGAAGTTACACTTGATCAAATAATCATAGGGAGGGGAAAGTTTTGTTTAGTTCTTCTATATATCAATTTATATTCTTCATTTAGGGAAATTGCCTAAGTATCATATAATGTTCTTTATTTTTGGGGAAATCATGTAATGTTTCTTGTTCAGGGGAGGGAAGACCTATTTCGTTATGTTTGATAAATCTACACTTTATAGTGATTGTCCTTCCCTTGCTATTGTTTTTCTCATCAAAGGTTGGTCTCAGATTGAATGTTTACAATCTGATTCTCCTCAAAGTAAATTAATCCGGCCCCCGTCCAGTGGACTCAAAGGGGTCGGTCAGTTGGGATTCTTATCTGTCAGTGAGACATGAAACCGTATTAATCTTACTTTGCGAGATTCAACACTTCCAGTTTCACTTTGATACCAACTGTAACGCCCTGCCCTTTTTCACTTGCATAAATCAGAATATTTTTTTTTTATATATAAGTGAGAGAGGACGGGCCGTCATGATGCGAGTCAAGTCCGAGTTCCCAAAACCCGACCCTTAACTGGCCACTATTACATGTGCGTGGACTAAGTCCACTAAGACATTTTCACACGCTTTTCTTAATGCTTGCGGAATAATTTATATGAATAAGATGCTATTCATTCTCTTGTCATCATTAGACAAGGAAAACCAATCACCATAAAATTCCAAATAAACTTAAAGATTATCAAACTATAGCAAATAAGTTCTAAGGTATCCCAAATAGTCTAAGTTATTACAATCCAAATTATAAGTCCTCTGAATACATCATCAAAATCAAAACTAGATAATTTTAAACTTAAATCTTCCCAAGCTCCTACACTTGGCTCCCTTCCGGTCCTACGTCCTTTTCCTTATCATTTCCTGTTCCATCATTTATAGGGTAGAAAGTAGGGCATTAGTCAACATGCCCAGTAGGTATTCCAATTAGGGTTAGGGTACACATAGGAGTAATATTAGAATATCATAAATCAAGGGTTTATACATCGTTAGTGATACATTTGTAAAACATCTTGTAAGTAATAAAACAATGCATTATGTCCATATCATAATCATGCTAACATAAATGTCATATCATGGGTGTCAATGCCAAATGAAAACCCACCCAATGTCCATACCCAATCACATCATAAATCAGTCAATGGTTTCCTTGGCCAATTATGTCCACAGTATTTGAAGCGGCAACCACTAGGGTACTGTATACCCATCCACAAATTACTCGGGATTACCAATGGAGTGTGGTCTCCTCCCTCTGCACAGGATTTTGAGACTGACTACCCAGGAGCTCTTTGGCCCAAATACATAGTACTTTTCTATCAACCGGACGCGGCCAAATCTCAACAGTTCATATAGCTTCATCAAAGCTAATCTCAAGCCCAAGTTATGTCCGGACATCTCAAAACTTGGCTTGTTGGTCATATGTGTTCCCTCCCACGCTATGCATGAGGTAATGTATCCAATAATGCCATTTCATTTAAAATACATAACATCATTGAAAATCAACTCATAATCATATACAATTTATTTAGCCAATGCATTCATCATATTTTGAATATAAACAAGTGTCATATTATACTCCATAGTGTTCTCAATGAGGTAAGAATCCTACCAATGTCCGATATACTATCTTTTCTGATCTGGGAAGGATACCGCGAACAGTCGCGTGAGATGAATCGTAATCCCTTTGCGAACCTCGTTACCTCATCAAATTCAAGCTTACATATTAGTTTGATTTTCCATTTTAATTTCATCATCCCTATTTCCATCTAAGTTCCATGTTCATTGCTTGACGCATTTACGCATCATAGTCCGCTATCCGTTTAAGACCCTCAATGGGGTTTGACCACACAACATGGTTGAACCCTATTGTTTTTCCTTTTTATCTTGCTTCCATCCTACAAAGTAGGTAGAGGTTCTGGAGGATAATCCAGAATAAAACCTTCTAATTCAATCGCCTGAATCATGGAATTCAGTTGACTGACACACAACCAGATCCCGTATGTATTTGGCCAGTATACTTTCAGTCGACTAAATCATAAGATTCAGTTGGCTGAAATACATATAGATACTATACATGCTTGGCCAATGTACTTTCAGTCAACTGAATCATAAGATTCAGTCGGCTGAAATACAACCAGATACTATACATGCTTGGCCAGTATAATTTCAGTCAACTGAATCAGTTGGCTGAAATACAACCAGATACTATACATGCTTGCCAGTATACTTTCAGTCGACTGAATCATAAGATTCAGTCAGCTGAAATACAACCAGATCCCTTACGTGTTTGGCTAGTATATTTTCAGTCGGTTGAATCATAAGATTCAGTCGGTTGAAACACAACTAGATCCTATACGTGTTTGGCCAGTATATTTTCAGTCGACTGAATCACAGATTCAGTCCGCTGACTTTCGGTCAGATCCTTTGTGTGCTCGGCTAGTACACTTTCAGTCGACTGAATCTGTTACTTTGGGTCAGATCCTTTGTGTGCTTGGATTTCTAAGTCCATGGCCTTATCACAATTTTGGCCATTCATTCCAACCAATCATGGAACCCATGGGTTCGGCCACACCATGGCCTAACCTATGGTTTCCTTAGATTTATTCCCATATTATTAAGTCTTAGACATACCTTCCTTCAATCTCGTTCTTTTCTTTTGATCTTTCTCTTCTTCCTTAATTCTTCTTCTCCTTTGTTTGTTCTTCAAAGTCTCCAAGTGTATGGAGGTAGAGGTGGGAGAGAGAGAGAGGAAAGGAAAGGAGAGAAAACTCTTGCTCAAAGGAGGAGGAGTCGGCCAAGGGGTTTGAAATGCCCTTTGGTTTGTGTTTTTGTATTAAAACTAAAACTCTTCCCTCCCTCTCATTATGGCTTGGTCTAACCAAGGAGGCCCTTGGTTTAACCAAAGAGACCATTGGCTTCCCAAGGGTGGCTTCATGGCTTTTGAGGTGAAGACCCTTGGGTTCCCAAGTGTCTAAGTACAATATACTTAAACAAGACATCCATCCTTTAATCTCCACCCTCGATCTTCCCGTAGATGAGATCCTAGCCTCCCATCTCATCCCTTCATCTTCTCAACTTAAGCAAAACCCTTAATTCAAGACTTAAACTCAAAAGTGGTTGACCAAGTCAACCCATGCCATGGTCGACCATGCATGTGGTGACTTGGTCACCACATGGCACTTGGGTCCAACTTTGGCCAGGACACTTGATGACGTCGCATCCTTGCTTAGTTGGCTTCCATGTGATGACTTGTATGCCACATGACAATGCCACATCACTCACATGCCACCTCACTTGATGAGGTGGACTTTAATGCATTAATTTCACTAATTTATCCAACTCAAGTAACTTAACTAAATTTACCCAATTATTTTTTAATCAAGGTCACCCATGACCCATTGGGTCTTAATTGGGTAATTCACCCATTTCCTTGCCCATCTAATGTCCATTTCAACTTTTTAATTTCAAATTCAATTAAATTGCATTCCAAATGGGCCAATCCAATAAATTTATAAACTAAGGAAAATCTGGGGTGTTACAATCACCCTCTCTTTTGGGTTTTCCATTTAAATCATTGTTCTTGATTGTGATTGGTTTGATACTATCATCTTCTAAAGAAAGGTAGTAATTCGCTATATGTGGGAATCATTCGCTAAACTCACGACGAACTATGGGAATCTCTTTATCTGAAGACAAGTAAGGCTCAAAACTCATGGTGGATCTGGGAGACTTTGGGCATTGATGCAGCACAGAACATGATCGGATTAGGAATGTGCTGATGAATCAGTGAAAGTAATGAATTTGGATGAGTGGCCTCGGCTAAGTGGGATAAAATTTGGGATTTAAATGAATGGAGATAAGGTTCGTTGGTAGCGGGTGGTATGGTATGATGAAGTGGGTAATGGGATTTAAAGGGTAATTGAAAAGGATTTGCTTCTAAATGAGTACATGAATAGGATGAATGATCTTTAATAAATTAATGGGTTTAATGCCTCAATGAATGGATTAAATGAAGTTCGGTCAAGGTACTTAGTCAAACAGTCAAGGGTGTTTGTGGTGTTGGAGTTATACAGATTGGGATCGTTGAAAGGGAGTGCCCTTAGTAACGTAACAGGTTTTACCTGTAGTGGGCAATTAAAATGGAGATGTGAGCCAAAAACCAACAAATCTCCACCTTGACAAAAAAGGCCAACCCTCTAAAGAATGTTGCATTGTATAAATAACTCCCCCACTTGTTGTGATCTCCACCAATCTTGGAGGCAAGCTAAGATAAAGACATGACTTGCATTTGCAGTTCTGCATCTTGAATGAGATGCTCATCCCCACACTCTGGGATGCTCCACCTGTCTTCAATGAGAAGGTATGACCAAGTCTAAACCGTGCTTGAACTTGAATGAAGTCACTGGCTTTGCTGGAACTCTTGCCTCATTGTTCTCCATGTGGATCTTCATCATTTTCCTCTTTCCATATTTGCAATCACCTGCACCATGGAAATCAGACGGTGTCCCACAACCATCCAATAGAAAAGAAGCCTTATTTCTAAAGCCATGCCTGACTTGTTCATTTCGAGTTCTTTTTTCCTTCTTGCAGCCTGACTAATAGGATCCCACTGCATGTGGTCGCTAACTGTGCTCCCTATTAGTGTGCACAAATGTCCTTGTTTCTTCCCCTTCAAAACAATTATGCTCCTTTAACAACTCTGAGAACCCTACCCTTTGCATTGAGGTGAATCCGTTTGAATCAAGTGTACCTAAGAAAATTAAACTATTTCTAAAATTTGGAAAATGCCGCATTTTGATTTTCACTATCCCGATTCCAATGGTTTTGCAAACCTCTCCATTTCCCATTTGGATAGTTTCTCCATCACAACGTTTGTAACTATAAAACCATTCTCTGTGTGGACTCATGTGATGAGAACACCTTGAATCTAAAAACCATCATCCAGATGATCTGTACCTATAAAGATGCAAAAGGGGCATCATCATCTACCGCAACTCCCTGTTGTGCAAGGCTTACTTGGTCTGAGGCTTGAGGGTTGCTCATTTTCTTGTATTCTTCCATATCACGCTTTCTCAGTAAACAATCCCTCTTCATCCGTCATTCATTCTTACAGTAGAAGCATTTAAACTTTCTTATACTCTCCCTCTTAATTTTGACCTTGACCCCCTGAACTTGTCATGGTCATGAGGTTTTTAACTTTTGCATCTCCCCTTATTCTCTGTAATGAGAGCCTCTGTCTAAGAAGAACTTGAGACCTTTCTTTTCGTTTCCTCATTTAGCAAGTTACTTATAACCGAGTTTATGGTGACAATACCCTCTAGCGCTGAATTGCTGAGTGACACCACCAAGGTCTCCCAACCGTCAGATAGGTAACTGAGAAGTAGTAGAGCTTGCAAATCATCATCAAACACCATCTTCATGGAAGAGAGTTGATTTACTATACTCTGCATCTCATTCAAATGCTCCGTAACTAAAGTACCTTCGCTGTATTTCAAATTCACCAGCTTTCTAATTAAAAAATTGTTGTTACTAGAAGTCTTTCTTTCATACAATCCCTCCAATTTCTTCCAAAGCGATTGTACCGTAGTCTCACTAGACACGTGTTGAAAAACACTGTCATCCAGCCATTGTTAAATAAATCCAGGACATCTCCGGCCAAGATTTTTCCATTCATCATCAGACATTTCAACTTTCTGCTTCGATTTCCCTTTATCATAGGAAGGCTCTGGCTCTCCCTTCTTCTGTCTCACTTCTATTAGTTTATAGAGATTCATGCAATACAATAGATCTCCCATCTTTTTCTTCCAGATTAATTAATTTGAGCCATTGAGGCTAATCATGCGGGATGTGTTAATCTCCATCTCCTTCGATAATTTAGATAGCTCGAATTAGAACCTTTTGTTGTGTTGCACTGAGATTTCCTCACACCTCATTTGTCAGATCCCAAACACAAAATCAACACTAGCCACCCTGTAGATCTCATCATTGCGAACGCACTGGCGAAGATAGATCTGAATTCCGAGTCCGGATGACTCCAAAAACTTCAAAACAATTTTGACCATTGATTATTTCCAATCCAATAACCTAGATTGAATGGAGTTCTAGGCTGTGAATCGTCCTTCCTGTTGTTCTTCCTATTTCTCTTGATCCAGAAAACCCTGTCAGCTTTGCTTGCAACAAATTTTATTTTATTTCACCGTGGCAAATCGTAGAACAGTTGGCGGGCAATAGTTTTTTCCTCTTCAAACGAATCTGTAGCCGATTCTCTTGTCCAAAACTATCGTTCTCTGCTAGATCTATCCTGCAGATCTGAATAAGACACCAAATTGACTGGGTCCTCTCGTATACACTGAACGAGAACAAGATTGTTCTCGATGGGTGTTCATGCGATGGAACAATGTTGTTCTCTGTTCTCACGCCTAGAAATATGCAATTTCTCCAACTAGGAAAACCCTTGATGCTAATGTGTACTCTTTGAGCCTGAGAAGATGCCTCCGTTCTCTTAGTTGAGTGTGTTGACTGTACACACACACAAAATCGAGAATCTGGTGTGTGACAGGATCTAGATGAAACTAGAACTACCTGCGATTACTGCAAAAACTAGAAACCCAACACTAGTCTGCAGTGCTTCTTGGCATTGACTGTTGCGTGCTCTCTTGTTTGCTTTGAGTCTCGAACTGAGATTGCTGCAGCGATGGGATTTGGCAATGGTACCTGCTACGCTGGAAACCCCCTTTTGTTTGCTCTGAGATTCTCAAGTCAAATCCCACTACCATGCGAAGCTGGGCAGGAGAAAATCGTCCCTCAATGATGCACCCTGCAGTTCGCTCTGAACTGTTTGTGTTCTGCTGCCTGAAGCCTGCGTTTGCTGCTCTGTTGCCTATCGATGTGTCTGTCGATCTGCTCTCTGAATCGAGAGACAAGTTTAGTTGTGCACGGTGGAAATAATGAAAGTTCCTGGTGTTAGAACACGATTGTCTTTAAGGGGAGGGGAGGGGAGGGGAGAGAGAGGATGGGGGGGGGGGGGGGGGGGGGGGGGGGGGGGTGCGTGTTGGGGGTTGAATAGGACAATCTCCACTTTTAAGGTCTTCACAAATTTCTTGATTAATTAAAATTAATGCAGCGGAATAAAGAAGTTTAATTAAGATAGAAGTGTTGTGTGATAACAAGAGTATACAAGTAATAGATCAATCACACAAACAAACCAAACACCCAATGTATAGTGGTTCGAAGTAAACCCCTCCTACATCCACTGTTAGACTCAACCACTCTTGGGTTATCCCAAATTCACTGGGTAAGGGAATTATGCCTTCACAATAGAGTAGGAATTTCACCTACACAATCCCATCCAATTTGAAAGGTTTGACCACCTTGGTCTAATCCTTATCCCTCTATTTTTTATAGTGGTTCAAGGGCCTTTCTTTAACCCACTTCACTATGAAGATGCTTGACGTTTAAACACAAGAAGAAGTACATGCCGTTTTAGCTCACTTGAAGTAGATGTGCTTCTTAAAGTTCTCTTCTAGCTGAATCTTTGTTGATGAAGTTCACCAATGTATGCAGAATCACAGCTAGGAAGAGGTTCTAGGATATGAGATTTTCCTATGGAATCCTAAATCTGTTTTTTCTCTCTCTCTTGATCTCAATCGAAGTATTGATTAGATTTCAAATGATTCACCAATGTAAAGTGTTTAGAGAGAGGTCGGGAGAGATTAGGATTATCCGGGAATGCCTTAAGATTTTCCAAGTGTAAGGTTCCAAAAAAACTCACAAAGTCCAGAGTTTAAATAGGCAAACTAGAATTTTCCCAACATTAAGTTGGCGATTGGTCGTAGCCAGCGATGGGTTGTATCAATTCAAATATGTCTTTCAACAATATTACCATTGTACATTTAATAAAGTTTCAACGGATATAAAACGGTCACCAACGATGGATCGTAGTCCATGATGGGTCGCAGAACCCATTGGTGATGGGTTTCCAGTGACGAGTGTATCGTCCTGAGGCCAATTAAGAAATACAAAGTCTTTCCATCCAGAACTTTGATTAACCCAGGCGAGAGATTGTGACCAGCTATGGGTCGAGTGGTGCCAGGATGATCGGTCATCAACTATGATATCTCATCTTGAGAGTAGACCAATTTAACAGTACTTTCCAACCAAAACCTTTGTCATTCCAGAAGATAGATTGTGAACCATGATGGGACTTACCGATCTCTAAAGATATGTAACGCCCCGCCTTTTTTCACTCGTTTTTTCCCGTAAATTCAGACTATATTTTTTTTTTATAACAAAGTAGAGTGATAGAGCGCGGGATGTCACGACGCGAGCTAAGTCTGAACTTTCAAAGTCTGACCCTTAACTAGCTAACCCTATGTGTATATGGACGCAGTCCAATAAAATGGTTCACACATAGCAATATCAAGATGCGGAACAAAAATCATAACCTGCGGAAACATAACATCAATTTGCGGAATCATAATAGAACCAAGTTTTATTCCATTCAGATAGCAAAGTACGTTAAGTCATTAATCATCATTATCATAATACAATTATCCAATAAGACATCCAACCATAGCAAATCCATCTAAGTTATTACAATCCGAATTCTAGATATTCAAATACAAGCCCATGAGTATCTTAAACAAAATATAAACTAAAAGCGTTCCAAGCTCCTATGCTTGTCCCTTTCTGCGTTTAGCGTTTTCCTCGTTTCCTGCATCATCTACTAAAGGGTAGAAGTAGGGCGTTAGTACAACGCGCCCAGTAGGTATTCCAATTAGGGTTAACACATGGTTAATACAAAACATATAATATTATCATAGTGCCAAAAAGCCATATAAACCTTGTCATAAAACCATATAAAACATGTCATAAAACCATGTAATCCATGCCATGTCATGATGTCAAATGCAATGAGCCTATCACAAGTACATATAAATCCCTCCACATAGGTCTTTCGGACGCCCAGACGAAGTGTGGACCCTCCGGTTCCTTCTTCATGGATAATGCACATCAGGTATACCACATAGGTTGTTCGGACGCCCCGACGGAGTGTGGACCCTCCGGTTCCCTCTTGATATATAATGCACATCAAGATATACCATATAGGTTGTTCGGACGCCCCGACGGAATGTGGACCCTCTGGTTACCAAATCCTTCACCCCATGCTATGCATGAGATGCCAATGAAACACATGCTATTTTATAACATAAACATAACATTCTTAAAATCACCTTTGAAACATAATCAACACATGCTATTTTATACAAATAAACATAGCATTATAAATCACCTTTGAAACATAATCAACACATGCTATTTTATAACATAAACATAGCATTCTTAAAATCACCTTTGAAACATAATCAACACATGCTATTTTATACAAATAAACATAGCATTATAAATCACCTTTGAAACATAATCAACACATGCTATTTTATACAAATAAACATAGCATTATAATCACCTTTGAAACATAATCATCTCATGTTATTTTATACAAATAAATATAGCATTATAAATCACCTTTGAAACATATCAATCCATGCTATTTAAACAAGTTAAAACATAGCATTTGAACTACAATAATAAAGCATACTCTTTGAAACATATTTTCATCAAATATAAGATAAAACAAAATACATAATCCATGGTTTCAAAGAGGTGGAATCCTACCTAAGACTGTTCTCAAGTCCTTGGGTTTCCGTCCAAGATTCGATCATCGATCACGCACCGCTTGCGAGATCCCGTTACCTTATAATATAATGATAAATCAACATCTAGTCCCTCTTAATTACAAGGTTCTAAGTCCATAACAAGACCCCATGGGGTTCGGCCTGGCCGAACCCATGGCTTACCATTTTTTATACATAATTACAAAAATGCCATTGTTGATAAGCCTAGCCCCTTTTCTTTGCTTAGGTTCCAAATCATCCATTCATGCTTCCAAAGCACATAATCTTATAAAATAATTCATGGGGTTCGGCCATACACCATGGCCGAACCCAATGTCCAATATTCTCTCATATTTACAAAAATGACATTAGTTTCCTATTTCCTTTAAATCTTCCATAATTAGACCTTATAAATTTTCCTAACCAAATAAGTCCATCAAACACAACTCATGGTGTTTAATTACATTTTTGCCATTGTTTTCTCCATCAATTCATATTATACATTGTATCATTTATTTTATTTTAAAACTACACATAACCTAACTTATGATATAGGTTCATAATCTGATTCATAAATCAGCCCTTAAACCATGAATTAAAGATGCCATTAATCCCTTAATTTGGACCTTGGAGTTCGGCCATACACCATGGCCGAACCCTATGGTGTATAATTTTCAACTATGACATTAAATTCATATCATACATCTCCTTTGATTCAATTATACATGAGCCTAAACCATATATTTAATTCTATAATTAAATAGGTTTTCAAAAACTAAACCTTAGTGGGGTTCGGCCATACACCATGGCCGAACCTCACTCATGGCATCCACTCCATTTATTTAATCCAAGTTCCATAATCAAACCCCACTTTCCATTCTTGGATAGTTTCCATAAATAATCTTCATGGTCAATAAGTCGATATTTTCTAATTTTAAGAACTTCCAAGAATAGAAACTTTCTTAATATTCAATCCTCCTTTCCATAATTGGAAACACTTTCTAAAAATAGATTGTTTCCAAAAATAACCACCTTCCTTCCATTTTTAGATTGCTTTCCAAATTTAGCAATCCTTACCATACTTAGATGTTTTCTAGTTTTAGCAATACTAACCATATTTGGAACCTTTCCATATTTGGATTGCTCTCCAAATTTAGCAACCATTTCCATCTAACATTCCAAACTTAACCCATGGGGTTCGGCCAAGCACCATGGCCGAACCCTATGGTTCATGATCTTAGTCATTAGCTTAGATTCAATAAAACCTTTACTCATAACATTAATCGATTATTATCCATAAAATGTTTGGTGGGGTTCGGCCATGCACTATGGCCGAACCTCACCCCTCCTTTTTATTATTTTAGATCCACTCAATTAGCCATAAAACAGCCATGGTTCGGTCATGCCATGGCCGACCCATATTCCATATTCTTTCATTGATTTTCTTGAATCTAAAACATACAATCACCAAAGGTTTCTATGATTTAAGATCTAGGAACATAAATCCAATTAATAAATCAACACTCTCCATGGTTTTCAATCTTTAAAACCCAATAACTAATCATATTTTTCCATGGGGTTCGGCCATGCCATAAGGCCGAACCCTATGGTTCTTTTTCTCCATTTAATCCATTAATACTCATCACCAATCTTTCTCCATGGGGTTCGGCCATAGTGGTTCTTTTTTATTCAAAACATAAAATTATTAAGCAAGATACTAACCTTTTCCCCTTTGGTTTCTTGTTCTTCCAAGTTTCTTTCTTTTCCCTTTGCTTTTCTCTAAACAAGAACTCCTTCTTGTTGCTACCCTTTCTTCTCTTGCTCTTGGCGTGGAAGAGAATGATGAATTGAGAGAGGGAGAGAGAGGAATAAAGTCAACAATAAAAGATATCCAAAACCGTGTATCCCTCTTTATCTCTCCTTTTATAGCCTTTCTTAATCCAATATTAGAATGTTCTTAAGATAAGCAACTCTTAGCCATGCGTCCCTTGTGTTTCCCGTTTCTTTTACACGTATACTATATTGTAGCTCAGTTTCGACTTTGTTAACTTTTGAATCAGAAAATGTGATAAACTACAAAGTTATAGCCCTTGAAGTCTTGTTTGCAATGCAAAAAGAATCAAAACAATCGGATATCGGAGTGAAAATTTATAACCAAAATACTGGACATATCTCAAACCTTCCTTATTTAATCATGGCCGACTTTCCCTCTTTAATTAGCCATAGCCGACTTTCCCTTGTCTTATTTAGCCATGGCCGACCTCTCCTTCTTAATTTAAACCTTCCCTTTAACTCTAATTAGTAAGTACTATGTGCATAACCTTAATCATAATCCAAATAATCTTTTAATTTAATTTAAGACAATCTACCTTCCCTTTTAGAATATCCTATGCGCATAATATAGATATTATTATCCAAATTTTGGCCATGCTTAATCTTTTATTTATTTCATAGATATTTCATCCCTTTTTAAATATCTAGTATATCATTGTGGATTTAAAATCCCACATATTTCTCATGCGCAAAATCTATAGGTTTCACATTCAAAATTCGGCCATGAAAATCTTTTGTTTAAAATTAGATATAATTCATCACTAAATTAATTCAACCCATTTGTATTTAATAAAACCAATTCCAACATTGGTTGGGTCCTAATTGGGTCATGGCCCAATTCTGATCCAAATAAGGTCCAATTCTAAAATCCACCATTTAAAAGAATAATTGTCATATAAAATAATAGTTTGAAAATCCAAGGTGTTACAAGATAGGTCACTTTTCACGATGTATCGTGCTGACAGTATACCAGTTTTGTAAGTTTAAGTCCATTGGCTCTGTTTGACTGTCAAGGTCCACCAGGCTTGATTCTATTTTACCAATTGGTTCTCTAAGCCTAGTCAAGGTCTTCTTAGGTGTGTGGGGGTCCACCCTAGAGTCATCTATGGCCAATTTATCATTTGAGATTGTCATACACTTGGTGATGCTTGAATCATGTTCTTGATCTTCCAATGCTTGAAGCTCTTGATTCAATCTTCGCACAACTTGATTATTTATTCATTGTCTTCAATCTTCCAAGTCAATGCTCTTCTTGGTCATAAAATTGACAATAAAGTGACTCGCTCAAACTGGGGTACTAACAAAGAATAGTGTTGTTGCTTGTCTGCAGAGCCTGGGAGGCTGTTACCCCTAAGAAAACCTTCTCTTCTGTGCACTGATTCTTCCCCCTTGACTGCGATTGAATCTATGTGAAGTAATCTGATCTATTTTTGTTTGCGACCCAGAGATACCAGCTGTGTTTCGTTCTCTGAAAACCCCACGACTGCCTGTTTCTCAAAACGGAGAAACCTTGATGCCGTCCGTTAATCTGCGTGACAGATTTCCTTGTCCGAGTGTTGATGTACAAATTTTATATTTATAAATGTCGCAAGTGCACAAACCATTTATAGTATAACAGCATGAGTGCGAGATCCAACCCAAAGGAAATCCACAAAATATATGCTTAAAATTAAATTGGTACCTTTAAAAACAATCTTAAGAAATCTAATAAATGGAATTACAATTTTAATTTAGATCTTAGAAAACCAAAGTTAATACCATTATTATCTAACTTGTGAATTTAACAAATCGAGAATCAAATCCATCTTCTTTTAATTAAATTGGTGAAACATGGATATGTAGTCTCATCTTAATTTAAAATCACATTTACGGGGATCAAAATATCATATCTTCAACCTTAGTTACGTGAATCTTGAGAGAGAATTTTTTGATACAAAGAATTAAAGAATAAAATACATGAACATACAAGACTTGAACTAAAAACATGAAAATAAATTGAACATTTAAAATACAACAAACAAACAAAGGAACTAACATAATAAAAGACTAGAAATAAAATTGCAAGTAAAGTAAATGACAGAATTTAAAGGTGCAAAATGTAAATGATGGTTGTTGGAATAGACCGTTTATCGCCCAAAATGTGTAAACAAATACAAAATCTAGATCTAAAATTCGCGTAAAAATCAAAATCTCAATTCAAGTTCTTTAATCAAAATCAAGAATTATAAACTTTAATTTAAGAAATCGGGCCTTAGTAACTTAAATTCAACACTTACAACCTAGGTTCTAACTATTTCATATCCAATTAAATAAACAAAGATTATAGACTTAAAATCAAATCAAAACGATCATCAATGAAATCTGAAAAATTGGATGTTTCAGGGTTCTAAAGGAATATCTTGTATTTATTTAACGTAAGAATTAAATATAGGAATTGGAAATTGAATACAAAAAGAAAAATGAAAATGAAAATTTATAACTCTCACATATAAAATTCGAAGTGTGCTCCTGTCTTCTTATCTTTTCTTCTAGCCTTTGGTCCTTTCAAGCTACAGGTCAAATTCGTGTTCTACCCTTAGCCCTAGTGCTCTATTTATAGGTTCTAAAGTGGGAATGGATGGCTAGGATTGATTGGGTGATTGGATGCTTGGATTAAAAGTTGATAAGTGGAGAGACTAGTGGAAAGGGAAAGGTGGATCGGCTAGGGTTAATGGAGAAGTGTTATCGTGTGGATTGAAATGAAATATACTAATGGAATGAGAGATTATAGGGTGGTAGCGTGTAATGCATGAGGAGAGGGCTTATGTGATATGCATACATGGAATGGAGGTTAGGATCTAATGTTGGTTTAATTGGATGGATAGATGATGGCTAGATGACATGGCCGAATGGGTGTGTTTTTCCTCAGTTTTAGATGTGCTAAATTCGTATGATGTGAATGGGTAAAATTTGGAAAGATGTCATGCGTATGGATGTAGAGGTTATAGGAGAAAATCGTGCGGGCTTTAGATAGGTAAGACTTGGAGAGGAATTTTAGGTGATTTGGATGAGTTGGTTTCTAGATGAGATTGGATTGGGATTTGGATTGGGATTGACATGGCAATGAGTGTTTAGATTGAATTTTCGTGTGTTGCATTGGAGATATGTGCATGAATACCTATGTTAATAGGAGAGAATCGAATGGATTGGATTTGGATAGATGTGCATAAGGTGTATGCGTGTGTGTGCTTGGTTTTAAGGATTAAGATGGGATGTGGCGCATGAGAGAAGGATTTTAGGTGGAAATCATGTATGGAGGTTTCTAGGTTTTCCTAGATGAGATGCATGAATGGTTCAGATTAAATTGATAAAATGGATGGTGTAGATTGTATTCGCATGAGATAGGATTTGGATCATGGATATGGGCTATGGACTTAGAGCAACTGGGCTTCAAATAAAACTCTTATTGGACTCATTGACTTTGAACTTCTCATAGATTTGGACAGGGAACTTGGACTTAGATTCTCAAGCTTGGCCCATTTAAAATGCGCATGGAACATGGACTTGTGAGCAGTGGACTCAAGCCTGGCCCAATTGAATTGGCTTTCTAGCTTTCTTCTTCAGACTTCAGCAAGTTTTCTTCAATCTTCTGGACTCAGTAATTAATCCAACATTATTCTAAAAATGTGGGACTAATACGGACTCTCATAATTGGATCCAGATCAGCCAATTTACAATTGAACTCCTAAAAATGGTGAAATAATCACTAGAATTACAAATCTTCCAATTTAAGTTCAGAAATTGTGAATATACACAAAAACAATGGCTAATTCCAGGTTTGAGGCTAATTTCCTGTTTTCTCCAATTTTTCTGTACAAAACTGAAAATAACATTAAATGTATCTAATATACACAAAAAGAAAAGCTAACTAATCCAAATAACAGAGATAAAAAATGTCATTTTTCATGTCTCAATACCGAGCTCGAACCCGAACCCTCGGCTCTGATACCATTTGTTAGGACTTGGGCTTCCAGCCCAAAAGACTAGCCTATTAGGTGGAGTAACCCACATCCTTTATAAACCCCTAGATCTCCCTCTACATTTTCAATGTGGGACTCCTTCGCAGCAGCCCAACAATCCCCCCTCGAACGAGGCCCTTCGGCGTAAAAAGCGAAGCCGACCATCCCATTCTCCTAGCGGATCTCCTGAGCTTACATGAGCTAGCCTGAGACCTGGCACTAATACCATTTGTTGTGCGAATCAACCCACAAACAATCACAAAATCACATAATGAAAAAGAAAAATCACACACACAAGAAGAGAACAAAACAAAAAAAAAAAACAAAGAGAACACAGAGATGTATGTTGTTTGGCAAGATTGCCTACGTCCATGGAGTGTGAAACACAAATTTCACTATGACGAGAATACCGGTTATAAAGGATTAACCCAACCCTTCCCCTCTCTGGTTTTCCTCTCTTTCCCTCTCTATCTTTACAACAACTTCAGCACACTCTCAATTTACCCTAAAAGGAAAAAAAGAGAGACTATATACTAGTGGGCTAAAGATACAAGACTGGACTCACTTGGCCCACTAGGCCTTACTATAACGACCCGACCCGATTTGTCTAGATTTTTAGGGAGATTTTTGGTTCTCCTTGTCGGATTAGGTGTTTTTGTGGGCCCGAGTTTGCTTTATTTTGAGCTCGGGAGCTAGAAGTGCATTTTAGTAATTTTAAATTATTATATTTTTGTCATACAAAATATTTGAAAAATCACACGATTTTCTCCCAACCTTCGACATACAATTTTTATCGAGTTTTTGATTTATGTTTTTATTAAACTCACAATGTCGGTTTCGAAATTTTTTTCGTGTTTCTCGAGGTATATATATATATATATTATGTGTGTATGTGTGTGTGTAAATTAATGTAGGGAGATTCTAGTTTTATAAAAATGAAATAAAGTAAGATTTGTTATTTTAGAAGCTTTTTCAAAATAAATAAATAGGGATATATAAAAAATAAAATAAAAACCCTAAACCCAAACCCCCCAAAACCTAACTTACAACCCTCCAATTCTCGCAGCACTGCAGCGAATTGCTACAGTGCCGCAACCCTCTTTTTCCCCTTTTTGGAATCCTTCCTCTCTCTCCTTCTCTCTTTCACTTGCAACATTGCCCAAAACCCTAGCCCTAAGTTCTACTCTCCCCCATCCTCAAGCCACCGCCGACGTTCTCTCTCTCTCTCTCTCTCTCTCCCTGGTAACCCTCCTTTCTCTCTTTCGATCTCATTCTCTCCCTCTAGCTTCTTCTTCTTCTTTTTCTTCTTCTCTCACTCTTCTTCTTCTTACTATCAGCCGAACCGAGCTGTCGCCTTGTTCCTTTCTACTGTACCTAGACGATTCCTCACGTTTTTCCTCGTTGTCATCGGTTTTCCTTTTTTTTCCCTCATTTTTCCATTTCTGACTTAGTTGACTTAGTTTCTTGGTGAGTACCGAGTCAACTCAGTTGGGGCTTCTGAGTCAACTCATCTCTTGGTTTTGGTTGACCCAGTTGCCAAGCCCAGTCCTGGTCCATCTTGGCTCGGCCCAACTTGTTTAGGTTCTAACCAGTTTCGACCCTTTTGCCGGCTGCACAGATCGACCCGTCCGTTCGGCCCAACCAAATCTAGTCTGGCCCAACTAGTTTTGGCCCGGTCCAGTTCTATCAAGCCCAGCTCCTCGACCCAACCCAATATTGGGCCCAGTCCGGGACTTGGCCCAGCAAGCCTTGGACTTGCCCCAACCAGACTTAATCCAGACCATTTTTAGGCCCGAACCATTTTCAGACCCGACTCATTTTTAGAGCCCATTTCTGGCCCGTTTTCAAACTCGACCCAGTTCGGCCAGTTTTTTGTCCGACCTCATTTTAGCACATTTTTCCTTATTTAGTTATTTGTTCTTCCTTATTTCAATAGATTGAGCTCCCTTCAACCCATCAAGCCGCTTGCTCGCTTCAGATTTTCGACTCCACATACACTGTGAGGGGACTTATCACATTTTTAGCATTCATTTGCATCTACCAATACTTATTCCTTAGACGTGGAGTGACCCGATTGAGATTTCTTATTATTTCAAGCCACTCGGTAAAGGTAAACTATTGAAAATAATCATGTGGCAAGAGATTCGTTCGGTGCACTCTTGTCAATTATATGCAATGGTGGAAAATTTTATTTGAACAATTTGATATTATGTATATGATACTAGGATTATGTTGATGATACATTGCGTGTTTGTACATAAGATGCAACTGAAATCATGTTGAGTATAGAAGTATGTATTTAAGGACTTATTATGTGCTTGTGACTGTATGAAAGAGTATGTTGTTGATTTTGGTTGATTATATGAAAACATAATTATGCTATTATACTTGATTGTGAGCTCATGTACATGCATGGGAGGATTTGTTTACATGTGTGTGACCGTATGACAGAGTATGTTGTTGATTTTCGTTGAATATATCAAAACATACTTATGCTATTACACTTGATTGTGAGCTCATGTACACGCATGGGAGGATTTGTTTACATGTGTATATGTTATGATGATGTGATGAGTTTGGTTGTTGGGAGGACTTCCCCGTTACGCTCCAGTGGTTGAGACCTTCATAGGAGATGCGTTTGCCCGTTGTGTTCTGGCGGGTGAGGTGACTACCCTTGAGATTGGTTTCCCTGTTATGCTCCTGCAGTTGAGACCCCCATAGGGGATGCAAGTTTCCCCGTTGCATTCCGGCGGTTTAGGCAGTTGTGTTTTGTATAGTCTCCCGTTTGTATTTGTAGGGAGACCGGAGTTGTTCGGAGGACCATTGTGAGTTATGGAGGTGATGTTTCGGACTAGTTAGTGGGACCATTGGTTAGTAGTATACTTGAGTACTCATGTACAAAGACATTCATTCTATTATATGTTCACTACATTTCATACATGTGATATATGTTTATGTTGCTAACATGTGATATGGATTATACCTTCATTAGGATGGTTAGCTCACCCCTTACCTTTCAGGTACCCCGATAAGGGAGGGGCCAGGCGGGACCCTTGAGCAAGCACCTGGGAGGAGCGGTAGTAGTTAGATTCTGTGGATTCATTATCAAATGTTTGTTTGAATGAATGTATAACTATATTTGATCAGTCTATGTTATGTTTCTTAGTATTATGGACTTGTGGTTTTTTGAGCGGGAACCGTTTCAAAAAAATAAAATTACACCTGATATTCGTCCTTTTGTGATGCTGAGAGATATTTCAGAGATAACGCGCCCATAAAGGGATGGAGCGTTACACTTAGAGACAGTCCATGCCCAACAAAGGCCTTTGAGCAAAAAAATCAACAGAAGGTTCATTATGAGATGGAATTGGGATGACGGGTTGTCAAGGAACGGTGAAGGGAAACAGGCGCTGGAAGGTGGGTGCGAATGGAGAAGAAGAAGGGGTTGTTGGGCATTGGACACCTGGAAGGAGAGGAGAGAGAGCTTCTCAAATTTCCATTTTCAATAATTGTGTTGAAAGACATCTACTAAGAGACTATTTATAAGCAAAACCTAAACCCTAATCCTAATTAAGGAAATAAATAAAAATTGGAAATAGAAAAATATAAATGAAAGATAAATCTAAATAAACTCAATTTTACAAATAAAAATAGAAATTAGTCAGATTCTTCGATTTTCTTCAATATCAGCTCCCGATTTCTGATTTGGATCCTTGGTCGGACTCTTATTCTAAATAAGGCGCACTCTATGTTTGTATCCATGCCGATGTACATGTTATGTAATTTTCTGTTAACCAGAGTCTGACCATACCTTCTCATACCTTAGAAATTATTCATTAACACTAAGTCACCTTTATGAATTCCTCGAGGGTGCACTTGTTTGCTGTAATGCCTGCATAATCTCCTTTGCTAGACTTGGGGGTGATCAAAGAAACTCTTCTAAGTTTATCCAATTCTTCTAACTTTTCAGCTTGTCTATTGTATACTTAGGGGAGAGTCCAATGTTCCCCTTTCTGAGGCAACCCTCAATGATGGAATCTTGATCTTTGTAGGTAAAACAACTTCTAATCGATATACAAGGGCATAAGCTCAAGTACTAGAAATAACACTAGTCCTACATGCCCACAAAGCATAAGGAATTGGCTCGTGCCATCTCTTCCTCGAGGAACCCACTGTCTTCTTTAATGTCTTTATCAGGACTTTGTTCATCGCCTCCACGTGGCCATTAGATGAGGGTTATAGGAAGAGGAGTTGGTATGTATATTTGGAATTTGGCTTAAATTTCTTCTAATTCTTTACTGGTGAATTGTCTACCACTGTTGGTCACAATTCGTCTCATTATCCTAAACCTGGTGATGATGTTATCTAGAAGAAATTGTATCATTGCTACACTAATAGCCCTCTTAAGGGGGCCCACCTCACACCATGTAAGAAAATAGTCTATTCTTGAGAGAATCTAAACATGGACTTTAAATGAATAGAGATGAATTGGGCCAATCAAATCTTGCCAGAGGGGTTTATGCTTCAAAGGAAGGTAGGATGTAATTCCACTGGGGGTGTATGAAATGGCCATACAAGGGAAGTAGGATGTAATTCCATGGGTGGTCTATGCTCAAAAGGAGAATGATTTTAACAAGTTGGGCAAGATGCTACAAACCTTCTACAATCCTCCTGCATCATAGGACAAAAGAGCTCACCCTTCTGATGAGAACTGTAACAATCCATCCCTTCAGCACAATATTGTCCACTTTGGGCCCCACGTAGTGTAACTACATGTCCCACTAGCAAAATATTGTCCTCTTTGGGCATACACATGGACCCGCACGGCTTTGTTTTGACGAGCCAACCCACTCTTGCTCCCAAAGGTCTTGTGCTAGAAGGAGGAAGGCTACTACTTACATACCAGGGAATTTCCAATGCCACTAGCAATGTGGGAATTTTTAGGGTAGGGTATTACAATCTACCCCCCTTAAAGCCAGAGTCATCCCCGGCTCTGTACACACAACAACCAAGTCCACACCCTCAGGCAGAGAGTTGAACGATGCTCTGATACAATTTTAACGACCCGTCCAGGTAGCACAATATTGTTCGCTTTGGGCCTACACACGGACCCACATGGCTTTGCTTTGGCGAGCCAACCCACTGTTGCTCCCAAAAGGCCTTGTGTTAGAAGGAGGAAGGCTACTACTTAAATACCAAGGAATTTCCAATGCCACTAGCAATGTGGGACTTTTTAAGGTAGGGTATTACACGTGGGGCGGCCCGCATGGCTTTGCATTGGGTCTAGACCCCAAGACCAGGCCCAAAAGGCCTTGTGCTAAGGAGAGGGGAGTACCCTCTTATAACCCCACACCCCCTCCACCTCATGGGTGATGTGGGACTTTTTCCCACACCCCCATGTGGGTGGGGTGCTACAATCCACCCCCTAAAGACCAGAGTCGTCCCGGCTCTGTCACGTCACACTGACAAGGGGTCTATACAAGCAACACACACACACAATCCGAGTGTTGAACCGTGTCTGATACCAAATGTAACAACCCGTCCATTCAGCAAATTATTGTCCGCTTTGGGCCTCACCTGGGGCGGCCCGCACGGCTTTGCATTAGGCCTGGCCCATAAGACCAGGCCAAAAAGGCCTTGTGCTAAGGAGCTTATAACCCCACACCCCCTCCACCTCATGGGTGGGACTTTTTCCCACACCCCCATGTGCGTGGGGTGTTACAAGAACATTCTAGGTCCAAATGATGAAAATGAAGACTCATTGGGGTGACATAGTGGAAATGACTTCAATTTCATGAGAAGTTTGATGGTGGTAAAATAGGGTTTTCCAAGCGTCAAATGTAACACCCCAATTCCTCAATGAAGTGGAAAATTATCAAAATGCCCCTGAGTTATTAAATTAATTATTTTGTGATGTCAAAATAAGAAATGTTGGGGCCCATTGCTCAAATTAAGGTCATATGAGCACATTATAAATATCAAGTTTGATTGGATGGGCTATGTACATCAATTGGGTTGGAAATGGCTAAATGAGTCAAAGGGCCCAATTGGACCCAATGGGTCAAAATGGATGATTTGACCATTGTGTAAGCTTAAATTAAATGGGGTTAAGCCTATTTGATTGGAAATCAAGTGGAGAAGAAATGGGTAGGCTTGATCCATATGTGAAAACCATTTACAAATGACCAAAATACCATAATTGGGTCATGGAGTCAAAAACGGGTCAAGGAGCTAAAGGGGGACCCAACGGGTCGGGTTCACTAGTTTGACCACGGATGACCGTGTGGACCCTCAATTGAACTCAAGTGTGAGCTAATTCAGCTTGAGTTAGGTTGATTTGAAATGAGTTAGATTTAAGAAATGAGTTGACTCAAACTTGGTGCATTAGAGATGATGAGTTGGATGAGTTGGTTTAGAATAAAAATATCATGAGTTAAGTGAGTCAAGAGGAGGTAGAAACGAGTTGTAATCTCACTCAACACCTGATCAAACGCATCACAGCCGTTGAGTGTGAAGGGGTGCTTTGGCAAAGCCAAAAGACACCAAGGTTAGCGGCACCTTTTCATAAAGGGTTGCAATGGTTCATTCCCATGTAATGCAATGTTTGGCACCAAAGGGTGCAACGTTTGGCACCAAGGGGTGTCTTCGTTAACACCCTTTGCCCCATGGTTTTTAACAAAATTAATTGAGGGAGTATGAATGGAAGTTGGGGGCTGAAACTATACAAGAAAAACCTTACCATACTTGGCCGTTTTTCACACAAAAAAACCAAGAATTTCCCTCTCTCTCTCCCTCTCTCCAATTCGTTTCTTGGCTGAACAGCAGAGGTTTTTGGCACCAGTTAGTCAAGTATAAACCAGCAAGGAATTAAGGAAAGAAAGAAGAAATAAAAGGGAGAAAACAAGGATCAAAGACAAGGAGGAAGTTTGGAAAATTTGGTAAGTATCTATATATTATTTTGGTTTAATAACATGAAACAAGTGAGGTATGTATTGGGCCATGGTCATGGCCGAATACACCAATGTTTAACCTTGATAAATGGAGGATTTAAAATGGTAAAAATAACCATTGGGTTCGGCCACCATGGAGGGCCGAACCCCATGTAAAATATTGGTGGTGTTCATGTTTTGAAACATGGAAACCATGGAATTTTATGGACTGTTTTTAGATGATTAAAGGTGTATGTTTTAAAGAGGTTAAAACACACATAAGGAGTTTGATTTAGACCTAGTTGAATGATAAAGAAATGCAAAACCAAAGGTCATAGGGTTCGGCCACCATGGAGGGCCGAACCCCATGCAAATGATGGTTGGTTTTAAGATGTTTGAAACATGGAAAGCATAGAGCTTTGATGGACTGTTTTGGGTTTTACTTAAAGATTCAAATGTATGTTTTAGAAAGGGTTAAAAACATGGATTTGAATGACATAAGGACTGAAGTTAATATGGGTTTAAACAGTAGATTTAAATTGATATTATGGACCATTTGGATCGGCCATCTTGGATGGCCGAATCCCATGAAATGTTGTGGCCATTTGGACAAAGTGATTAACTTATTTCGATGGTTTTGAGAGGTAAAAATGCAGTAGTATTATACTGATTAATACTTGTCTAAATGAGGCTTAAAACATATACATAAGGACCAAGACATGGACATAGGGTTCGGCCACTTTGGATGGCCGAACCCCATGTTAGTTTTGATGATGTTGGTGAGTTTAAAACCATATAAAATATGGTGTTTGATGTGATTTGTTGAAGTTTAACTTGCTGTTATTGGTTGGCCAACATAGGGTTGAACCATGTCATTATTAGGGTTAAGTTATGGATTCAAATCGTGGGTGGATGATGGACAAAATAAGTCAATAGAACCATTGGGTTCGGCCATGTGCATGGCCGAACCCCATGGGGCTGTTTTTGGGACGAATGGACTAAGTATATGGGTTAAGTTTGTTGTTGTTTCCATGATTTCATAAAGGGTTTGAAGTATTTTAATGGGAACCATTTGACGACAGATAAGTGTGGAACAAAAAAATCAGATTTGGTGAGGTTCGGCCATGAGGTATGACCGAACCCCACTAAGGGTCTTTGGTAACCCTATTGTGTAGCCAACTTTGTGATTGAAATTATGGGAAAGAATGATTATTGATCAAAGGTGGAATAATCATGTGTATGGTTGTATGAACCTTAGCAAGACATGTTTAAAGGGTTAAGTGTTTAAGAGTTGATTAAATAAAGTCGGAAGTTAAATCCTAAGTTGGTGATGTTCGGCCAAGGGCACGGTCGAACCTCACATGATGTGGTTGGGTCTTAGATATGAATGAACAAGTAAGTGATAGTATGATTTGCTGATTGTTATATGGACAAGGTACCGGAAGTTGACGACGTGCGAGTCGTGACCGGTTGACGCAAAAGAAAGATCAGTTACTGAAGTAAATCTTCAGTAGGTTTCCTACCTACTTGTAACCACAGTTTTACCCTAGTTTTCTTATGATACTCTTGTGTATTTTATGTGGTTTCAAATGATATATTATGCATTAACAAATGGCATACAGGCATTGGCATCTCATGCATAGACATGGGATGAGGAATGAGGTTCTACAGTGTTACAATTATGGGTTACGTCCTCCTTAGACAATGAGAGCCCCGCAAGGAAGAGTAACATGATGATCATAGTCATAATGGTCTCCTTAGGCGATGAGAGTCCCGCCAGGAGGACTAATACGTGATATGAATCAGTCAGTGATGAAGAGATGGAAGTTGTATTGTGATTTACCTTGTCGGTGCATGGCACGACAAGTGATGGCTATGGATGTACATGATGGGGGAGGCTCATTGCATGTGCATACTTCATAGCATTGTTTTACCTGTTTTTATTGATCATGTACTATGATTTATATATGCATGTTTTATGTGCTAATCATGTGGTAGCCCTGATTCGAGAACCTACTGGGCGCGTTGATCTAACGCCCTAATTCTATCCTCAGAGGAGATTGCAGGTACAAGTAAAGGGAAAAAGAAGGTCGATAACCGGGAGGGGAGCCAAGCCTAAGTGTTTGAATGCTGGAATGAATTTATAATTGCTGTTATTTGATACTTTATTATGGACATGTAATAAAGTAGTTACTTGCTACGGTTTGATTAGGTTAAATAATTTGGATGGTTGTATTATGTTAATTAATGTTTGAGACTGTTACTTGCTATCTAATCTTTCTATTCTGCAGTTAATATAGGTTATTCCGCAAGTTGATGTTAGTTCCATGTGTGATTCATTATCGTGGTATAGTCCATGTACACATGGGTGGCCAGTTAAGGTTCAGACTTGAGTAGTCTGAACTTAACTCACATCGTGACACCGCTCGCTCTCTTCCGATGTTTATTATTTAAAAAAAAAAATTAGAATCTGATTTCTCGGAAAGGGCAGGGCGTTACAGTTGGTATCAGAGCGAAACGGGAAGTTGAATCATCGATGTAAGATTAAGACGGTTTCATGTCTCACTGACGGCTAAGAATCCCAACTGACCGACTCTTCGGAGTCCGCTGCCTGGGGGCCGGACTAAATTACTTCGAGTGACTCGGACTGAACAATCAATCTGAGAACGACAATGAAAGATAGCAAAGTAAAGTACAGTCATCATAATTGGACAAATCAAACGTAGCAAGGTAGGATGAACTCCCCTGAAATCCCCACACTGAGAAACAAAACAACAGGAAATTAGAGATTTCCCTAGAAACAAAAGAACACAAAGAGTGATGATTTGGTAATCTTCCCCAAACAAAGTACATGATATAATGCATGATCAGATTCCCCTGAAAACCAAGTGTGGTTTATTTAGAATTGTTGTTGAATATTCTTGTGTTCTATTGATATGATACAGATATGTCGAGTAATGTGGAGTACTCAGAGTGTTACAGTGGAACTCCTAGCAATCCCATAGATTTGGTATCTGCTTCTAACAACACCAACCTGGAGGCTAATGTGAATCTTCAGGAGGAGGAATGGAATCTAGCACCATTGGAAGAATTGAACTTAGCACCAATGGAGGAGGTGAATCTAGCACCGTTACCCGAGTATCTTATGGAAGATATTCCTTGGTTAGTGGAACCTCTTGACGAGGAAGAGGAGGATCTAGGATTCTTTTATGAGGATCCTATGGAAGATTTTCCTATAATATTGGAATCGGCGGGGGAGGTAGATCCCTAAGATACATGTGACTTGTGTAATCAGGACGACCACAACTGTATGTACTGACCTCATCCTTTAGGAGTTGTCTGTCCGGTTTGTGGACTGCACGGGCATGGAGAGGCAAGGACTAATTGTCCTTATATTGGAGGACCCGAATTAATACCCTGCACAACATGTGAAGTATTGGGGCACACAGCGATGACATGTCCTGATAATCGTTTCAAGTTCGTTGATGATGCAGAATCTTCTACGAAAGATTAGGCTAGGGAGTAATATGTAGGGGTATTGAAAAAGAGGGTTATTTGGTAAGGGTGTATTTTGTTCGCTATAGGGTTTTGTTTCACCCTACCCACCTTTGTACAAGGATGAAGTATGAATTTATATAAAGTATGCGATGTTATGATTCTAAGAGGATTTTTGGCACTGAGATGTAGGTGACGAGGTCACTTGATTATACTACGACGTGGTATGGGTGCGTCCCTCATGTGATGTTGATGAATGAGATGTGGTATGGGTGCGTCCCTCACATGGTAATCATGAGATAAGAATATAGACTTCATGAGTATGACCTAGAGTAGCTATGAGACTGTGGGAACCTTGATACGAAATACGGAGACTTGGTCTCGTAGGATATATTTGTGATTTGATATGGTTACCACAGTCTTATAGTGATTCATTTGAATGTTGTTCTTGCGGATATTAATCATGGATATATGATACTCATGGACAGAGTGATACCAAGGATGGATGGTTTCCATGAATGGATTATACCCATAGGTGGGTTATTTCATGAATAGTTATTAATCATACATAAATGATACTCATGGACAGAGTGATACCAAGGATGGATGGTTTCCATGAATGGATTATACCCATAAGTGGGTTATATTCATGGATGATTATTAAACATGGATGCGTATAAACATGGATGAGAGTTTCAATGGTGGTTTGAATTGATGCCGGACATTGGCATTAGGGTATACGTATTGGTAGCATGAATGACATTTTGGTGCCATAGTTTGGCATATTGGTCGTATGTTAGACCGTTAACCTTATGAAAGACATATCAGTTATTACGAAGGTATTAGGTATGCCATGAATGGATTATACCCAAAAGAGGGTTATATTTATGGATGGTTATTAACCATGGGTAGATGATACACACGGATAGAGAGATACCAGAGATAGTTGTGTCTAACCATGATGATGGTTCCCATGGTGGTGTGACTTGATGTCAGGTATCGGTATCATGGTAGACATGTTAGTAGTATGATGGACCTGTTGGTCTCATAGATGACATATTGCCTTAATGATTGGGTCATGTTTTGATTTACATCCCACGTTTTAAGGACAGTTGGTATTGAGAGATACTCAACATCGTAGAAGTTTTTGAATAAAGGTTGTTAGTCACATAGAGACTTATGTGCAAGGGAAGATGTACTTAGTGGAAAAGTTAAGAGTCTAGTGAATACTGAACTAGCTGGACTCAGATTTGAGTTCAATTATCTGGTGCTGGACATGTCTGAATATGATATAATATTCGGTATGGATTGGTTGGCTAAGTTTTATGCCAACATCGACTGTTATAGTCGAAGAGTGACATTTATGTCACCCGATGGCAAGCAATATGTAGTCCGTTCAGATAAACAAAGTGGATTGCAGGAAGGGCTAAACCACGTGGCATTGAATAATATCACCACAAACAAAGCTCCCGTTACTGAACTTCCGGCAATTGTACAAGAATTTGCGGATGTATTTTCCAAGGATATCCCTAGTTTACCGCCTATGAGGGAGATTAACTTCGAGATCAAGTTATACCCTGGCACAGCACCAGTGTCGTTACCACACTATCGGATAGCACCAGCAGAGATGTCGGAGCTAAAGAAGCAGATTGATGAACTGCTTAGGCTGGGTTGCATCCGGAACAGTACCTCAGCATGGGGAGCACCAGTGCTGTTTGTGAAGAAGAAGGACGGTTCACTACGGATGTGCGTGGACTACCGGAAGCTGAATCAGCTAACAGTCCGGAACAAGTACCCTCTACCCAGGATCGATAATTTATTTGATCAGTTGAGGGGTTCTAGTCATTTTTCAAAGATCGATTTGATGTTTGGTTACCATCAAATCCGAGTTAGAGAGGAAGATATAGAAAAGACAGCTTTTCGGACGCGGTATGGACTGTTTGAGTTCGTAGTCATGCCATTTGGACTCACAAATGCGCCGGCTGTGTTCATGGATTTAATGAACAAAATCTTCCGTCCATATTTGGATCAGTTTGTAATCGTGTTCATTGACGATATTCTGATCTATTCCAAGAGACATGAAGAACATGCAGAGCACCTACGGATAGTTTTGAATACTTTGAGGCAGAATAAACTATATGCTAAGGCCAGTAAGTGTGAGTTCTGGCTATCTCAAGTGAATTTCTTGGGACATGTTATATCCGAGGAAGGAATAGCCGTGGATCTGGCTAAGGTGACGGCAGTGAAAGACTGGAAAGCGCCAAAGAACGTAACCGAGATCCGTAGTTTCTTAGGATTGGCGGGTTATTATCGGAAATTTATTATGGATTTTTCCAAAATAGCATCTCCATTGACTCGACTCACTCAGAAAGGAGTCAAGTATGAGTGGTCAGATCTGTGCAACCAAAGGTTTGAAGAGCTAAAAGACAGACTTACAACCGCTCCTATTTTGATTTTGCCGGAAAAAGGCAAGGGTTATGAAGTAGAATGCGATGCTTCGGGAGAAGGACTGGGGTGTGTCCTCAGTCAAGATCATCGTGTGGTGGCTTATGGGTCAAGACAACTAAAAATACATGAACACCTCTATCCTACGCATGATCTTGAACTAGCCGCAGTGGTCTTCGCTCTCAAAAGTTGGAGACATTAATTTTATGGCGAGAAGTCTGAGGTGTATTTTGATCATAAGAGTTTGAAATACTTGTTTGATTAGAAGGAACTCAACTTAAGGCAGCGCAGATGGATGGAGTATCTGGCGGATTATGAATTTGCGCTTCGATATCATCCAAGCAAGGCAAACAAGGTGGCTGATGCTCTTAGCTGCATATCACATGCATCCGTGGCATGTCTGATCAGAACCGAGTGGGAGATGTTGAATACCATCTGAGAGTTCAAACTATACATTACAAACCGTGGAGTTTTGCACAATTTAATCATACGGTCCAATATAGTCACCAAGATTGAACAAGAACAAAGAGCAGATTCGGAAGTGAAGGACATATGGGCCAAGATGTCCACTGGTGTAGACATACCGGAATGGGAATTACGACCCAGGCAAGGTCTCTTATTCCGGGGAAGAACATATATGCCAAAGAGTTGTAGGAAAGAGCTACTGATTGAGGCACATCAATCCAACCTCTCTATTCATCCGGGTAGCACCAAAATGTACCATGGTTTAAAGAGGCATTATTGGTGGCATGGACTGAAAAGGGATGTGGCAGAGTTCGTGGCACATTGTTTAACTTGCCAACAAGTTAAGACTGAACACCAAAAGCCACCAGGGTTACTCAAACCCTTAGCAGTGCCAGAATGGAAATGGGAACACATTTCCATGGACTTTGTATCGGGGTTGCCGAGGTCTTCAAATGGTAATGACGCCATATGGGTCGTAGTCGACCGACTGACCAAGTCCACACATTTCATTCCTATCAAGATGACAGATTCATCTGAAACGTTAGGACGGCGGTACATTAAAGAGATCATTCGACTACATGGAATTCCCCGAACGATAGTCTCGGACAGAGATGGCCGTTTTACCAGCAGAGTATGGCAAAGCATGCAGTCAGCCATGGGGACAAACTTATTGACTAGCACCGCTTTCCATCCACAGACTGATGGACAGTCTGAAAGGACAATATAGACCTTGGAAGACATGTTGAGAGCATGCATGTTAGATTTCAAGGGTGGATGGGAGGACCACTTACCACTGGTGGAGTTCTCGTATAATAACAGCTATCAGGCAAGCCTTCAGATGGCTCCATACGAGGCCTTATATGGTAGACCGTGTAGGTCACCGGTACGTTGGACAGAGGCAGGAGAGCCTCCATTGATCGGACCGGAACTAGTCGCAGAGATTACTGCACAAATTAAGTTGATACGTCAAACTTGTTGACTGCACAGAGTCGACAGAAGAGCTATGCTGATAAAAGGAGACGGTTTCTGGAATTTGAAGTGGGAGACATGGTATTTTTAAAGGTCTCACCACGGAAGGGACATATGAGGTTCGGCAAGAAAGGAAAACTGTCACCAAGATATGTGGGACCGTTTTCCATCATAAGAAGGATGGGGGATGTAGCTTACCAATTAGCACTTCCATCGCAATTAGCAGCTCTACACGATGTGTTTCACGTGTCGATGCTAAGGAAATACAATCCGGATCCGTCCTATGTTTTGAATGTTCAGGATATTGAAGTACAAAGTGACGTGACGTACGTCGAGAAACCGGTCAGGATAGTGGAGACCGAACAAAGGGTGTTGCGAAATAGAGCGATTCAGTTCGTGAAAGTGGTATGGGATCGTCATGGTGATGAAGAGGCCACATGGGAACTTGAGTCGGAGATGAGAACAGCTCACCCTGAATTATTTGTATAATTTAATTTGAGAACCCTACTTCAATCGATTTTCGGGACGAAAATTTTAAAAAGGGGGTTATGTAACACCTCGCCCTTTTCACTCTAAAATCAGAGTATATATATATTTTTTTAATATATAAACAAGTGTGATAAGAACGGGATGTCACGACGCGAGCTAAGTCCGGACTTCTAAAATCCGACCCTTAACTGGCCAAACCCATATGTACATGGACTAAGTCCATGTGAAACATTTCACATACGGTACTAAGTAAAACTTGCGGAATATTATTAAATCTAACTGCGGAATTATAATGGAACCTAGGACTATTCCATTTTATTAGATAGCAAGGTACATTGTCATTTTTCCAAAGTTATCTTAACTTAATCAATCATTCCAAACCATACCATACCATAGCAATTTTTAACTAAGTTATTACATGTCCATGTAAACTTAAATAAAAAGATCCATAAATAAATTCAATCACAAGCCCAAGCTCCTATGCTTAGCTTTCCTCGTAATCCCCAGCCTTTGCCTTTCCCTTTCCTTTTCCTGCATCATCTTCTAAGGATAGAAATAGGGCGTTAGATCAACACGCCTAGCAGGTCTTCCGATTAGGGCTACCACAAAGTTAGAGCATAAAACATGCAAATAATATAAAAATACGTGTCATCAAAATCTTACAAAAAGAATGCTATGTATGTGATGCAAATGTAATGTGCCCCACCCATCACAAATATACACAGCCTCCCTCCACATTGGTTGTTCGGACGATCCGACGGAGTGTGGACCCTCCGGTTTCCGTTGATGGGAATTCTTATTATCAAGATACCACCACACAGGTTTTTCGGACGCCCCGACAGAGTGTGGACCCTCCAGCTACATAACCACCACCCCATGCCATGCATGAGATGTCAATGTATACATGAAACATGCCATTTGGAAATATATTCTAACATTTCATAATCCCATTTTGAACATAATACATTAACATAAACTACTCATAAAAATCATGATAAACATCACATATGAGAATGGTTACAAAGAGGTAGGAAAACCTACTTAAAAATCACTTTGAAAGTCCGCTCTTCTTAAACCGTCACCTGCTCACGAATGCGCACCGTTTAAGAGATTCCGTCACCTTGTTACATAATAATAAATTAAACTTAAATCCCATTTGATTTCCATTTTACATCACCCTTGTTCTTCCATTGGACTGATTTAATCAACATCTAAGTTTTCTTCCATTTAAAAATCCTTTTAAGATTATCATAATGTCCCATAATCTTTAGTCCTCAAAATGACAAAGTCTTTCCATGGGGTTCGGCCATACATATGGCTGAACCCTATGGTTCATCTACTCCTCCTAGACATACTCATTCAGTCCTTAATTTTTATCCATGGGGTTCGGCCATACCCTTGGCCGAACCATATAGTTCTTTTAAACAAAATTTAAATAAATAACACTCACCAGTTCCGCAACTCCTCCGGTCTTTCTTTGCTCTTTCTTGCTATTTTTCTTCTTAGTCCTTTTTTTTTTCCTCCTTTCTCTTGCCGGCCGATCTTGATCAATACCACTCCTCCAAAAAATGGTTCAGTCAAGAGGGTCTGTTCTTAAGAGAATCGGCTTGACTGCAATGTAACCTCTAATTCCTTTTTCTCTCTTGTCTTGTGAGTGATCGGCTAAGAGAGATTGTGAGGGAGAGAGATAACCAAATGGGATTATCTTCCCTATCTCACATGAGATAGAAATCTCAATCCTCCAATGTGTAGGCATTTGAATTTGAATTTTTTTAAAGATAATACCATCTCCTTCATCTCTTCATGAATATCCATGTTTTGATTTTTAAACCACAAACCTCTACTCCCCTCATTCCAACGTGTATGCCACATTTGAATTGTAAAACAAACCAAAATCCTCATTATCTCTCATTATCTTTCTTATCTCTTCATAAGATGAAAACTCCAAGACTTCCACATGTGCCTTTGAATTTGAATTTTGAGATGTAAAACCGTCCCCTTGGTTTGAATTTGAAAAATTAGACCATATCCATCTCCATCGTGTGTCATCATTTTGAATTTTAAACATAGTTTCCTCCATCTCTTCTATGTTTAAATTTTGAGACAAACCAATCTCCTCCATCTTCTCCAACATTTGAATTTTGAAATAAAATAACTCCTTTATCTCTTTTGAATTTAAAATCCAAAACAATCCAATCCATTCATCTCATTTGAATTTGAAATCCAACCGTCCAACCCATTCATCTCATTTGAATTTGAACTTTAAATATATTCCATTTGCTTAAATTTCAAATATTAATCCCATCTCATTTGTTTGAATTTCGAATATAGAACCATCCACCATTTTGAATTTAAATTCAAAATGTGAAGGCTGTCCAATCCACTTATTTGAATTTAACTCAACTCACTTGGTGGTCAACCAAGTCAAACATGCCCCAATGGGTCCAATTGGACATTTTGACCCAATTAGCAATTTTGACCCAATTGAATATATCTTACCCAATTGTTCCAATTGTAACCTAATCCAATAAATGACAAATTTCATAAATATAAGTTATATAAATTCCAAGGTGTTACAATACAATCCTCTTTTTAATATTTTCGTCCCGAAAATAGAACGAAGTAGGATTCCAAAATAAATTACATGAATAAATCAGGGTGAGCCGTTCTCATTTCCGATTCGAGTTCCCAGGTGGCTTCCTCAATACCATGTCGATCCCATACCACCTTGACGAACTGGATTGCTCTGTTTCGTAACACCCTTTGCTCAGTCTCCACTATTCGATAGGCTTCTCAATGTACGTGGCGTCGCTTTGCACATCTATGTCTTGTATATTCAATACATGAGACGGGTCGGGATTGTACTTTCTCAGCATCGACACATGAAACACATCGTGTAGAGATGCCAATTGTGAAGGAAGTGCTAACTGATAGGCTACTTCTCCCATCCTTCTTATAATTGGAAACGGTCCCACATATCTTGGCGACAATTTTCCCTTTTTCCCAAATCTCATGTGCCCTTTTCGTGGTGAGACCTTCAAGAACACCCTGTCCCCCACTTCGAATTCTAGGAACCTCCTCCTTTTATCCGCATAGCTCTTTTGCCGACTCTGTGCACTCAATAGATATTGATGAATCAACTGAATTTGTGCTGTAGTCTCTGCGACTAGCTCGGGTCCAATCAGCGCAGGCTCACCGGCCTCTGTCCAGAACACTGGTGACCTGCATGGTCTACCATATAAGGCCTCGAATGGGGCCATCTGAAGGCTTGCCTGGTAGCTATTGTTATATGAGAACTCTACCAGCGGCAAATGATCCTCCCATCCGCCCTTGAAGTCTAGCATGCAAGCCCTCAACATATCCTCCAATATTTGTATTGTCCTTTCTGATTGTCCATCAGTCTGTGGATGGAACGCTGTGCTAGTCAGTAGATCGGTCCCCATGGCCGACTACATGCTCTGCCATACTCTGCCAATAAACCGGCCATCTCTGTCAGATACTATAGTCCGTGGGATACCATGTAATCTGATGATGTCCTTGATGTACCGCCGACCCAATGTCTCCAATGAATCTGTCATCTTGATAGGGATAAAATGCGCAGACTTGGTCAGTCGGTCTACCACGACCCATATAGCATCATTGCCCTTGGAGGACCTCAGTAACCCCATCACGAAATCCATGGAAATGTGCTCCCATTTCCATTCCGGCACTGGTAAGGGTTTGAGTAACCCTGGTGGCTTCTGATGTTCCGTCTTAACTTGCTGACAAGTTAAGCAACGAGCCACGAACTCTGCAACATCTCTCTTGAGTCCATGCCACCAATAATGTCTCTTCAGATCGTGATACATCTTGGTGCTGCTCGGATGAATGGAGAGCTTAGTCTGATGTGCCTCGGTCAACAACTCTTTTCTGCAGCTTTTTGGCACATATATTCTACCCTGGAATACAAGACCTTGCCCTGGTCGTAATTCCCAATCTGGTATGACTATGCCAGTTGACATTTTAGCCCATATTTCTTTCATTTCTGGATCTGTTCCCTGCTCCTGTTCAATTTTGGTAACCATGTTGGACTGTATGATCAAATTGTAAATTGTCCCATGGTTATTGAGGTAGAGTCTAAACTCTCGGATGGTGTTCAACATCTCCCATTCTGTTCTGATTAAACATGCCACTGATGCATGAGATATACGGCTGAGTGCATCTGCCACCTTATTTGCCTTGCCCGGATGGTATCGAAGTGCGAACTCATAATCTGCCAGATATTCCATCCATCTGCGCTGTCTCAGGTTGAGCTCCTTCTGATCAAATAAATACTTCAAGTTCTTGTGATCTGAAAATACCTCAAACTTCTCACCATATAAATAGTGTCTCCAGCTTTTAAGAGCGAAGACCACCGCAGCTAACTCCAGATCATGTGTGGGATATAGACGTTCATGTACTTTCAACTGTCTTGACCCGTATGCCACCACACGATTATTTTGACTGAGTGAACACCCCAGTCCCTCTCCTGAGGCATCACAGTATACCTCATAACCCTTGCCTCTTTCCGGTAGAATTAAGATAGGGGCAGTTGTGAGTCTGTCTTTCAGCTCCTCGAATCTCTGGTTGCACAGATCTGACCACTCATATTTGACTCCTTTCTGAGTGAGTCGAGTGAGTGGAGATGCTATTTTTGAGAAGTCCATGATAAATTTCCGATAGTAACCGGCCAAACCCAGGAAGCTACGGATTTCGGTTACATTCTTTGGTGCTTTCCATTCTTTTACGACCGCCACCTTAGCTGGATCCACAACTATACCTTCCTCGGATATAACATGCCCCAAGAAGTTCACTTTGGAAAGCCAGAACTCACATTTACTAGCTTTGGCATATAGCTTGTTCTGTCTCAGAGTGTTCAAAACTATCCGCAGGTGTTCAGCATGTTCCTCCTGACTCTTGGAATAGATCAGGATATCATCAATAAACACAATAATGAACTGATCCAAATACGGACGGAAGATCTGGTTCATTAGGTCCATGAACACAGCTGGTACATTGGTGAGTCCAAACGGCATGACCACAAACTCATATAATCCATACCGCGTCCTGAAGGCTGTCTTTTCTATGTCCTCCTCTTTAACTCGGATTTGATGATAACCGGACATCAGATCAATTTTCGAGAAGTAACTGGAACCCTTCAATTGATCAAAGAGATCATCGATCCTGGGTAAAGGGTACTTGTTCCAGACCGTAAGCTGGTTTAGTTTCCGGTAATCCACGCACATGCGGAATGAACCGTCCTTCTTCTTTACAAACAACACTGGAGCTCCCCAAGATGATGTGCTGTTTCGGATGAAACCCAGTCTGAGCAGTTCATCAATCTGTTTCTTTAACTCGGACATCTCAGCTGGTGCCATCCGATAATGTGATAAAGACACTGGGGAAGTGCCAGGATACAACTTGATTTCAAAATTGAGCTCCCTCATGGGTGGTAAGCCAGGGAGTTCCTTTGGAAAAACATCCGCAAACTCTTTCAGAATTGCCGGAAGTTCAGTGACTGGCGCCTTATTTATGATGATGTTGTTCAATACCACATGGTTCAACCCTTCTCGCAATCTGCTCTGCTTGTCTGTACGAACCACAAATTGTTTTCCCTCGGTTGACCAAAATGTCACTCTGCGGCGATAACAATCGATGTTGGCCTGAAAACTAGCCAACCAGTCCATGCCAAAGATAATATCGTACTCACTCATGTCGAGTACCAGATAATTGAACTCAAATCTAAATCCAGCGAGTTCAGTATTTATAGCCGTGCAAATAAGTCCCAAAGAAGTGTCTCCGACCGGGGATACAATTGTAAGAGTTGTAGACAATTTTTGAACTAAAGTACCCGTGGCAGTTACAAATGATGCAGATATAAAGGAGTGTGAAGCTCCAGAGTCAAATAGTGCATAAGCATAGGAACTACTGACAACAACCATACCTTGGATTACTGAATGATCCACGTCCTCTGGAGGAGCTAGAGAAAATAATCGTCCAAATCCAGTAGGGTTAAGAGCCCGCCCCGCCTGGTTATATGTCCTGCCTCCCCAAGAGTTAGCTGGCCTAACTGGTGGGCGGAATGATCCTCTGGTATGAGAGAGCTTGTTGAGCTTTGGACACTCCCTCTTGAAGTGACCCGGCTGGTTACAGTGGAAGCAATTGTTCACCCCTCTAGGAGCCTGATTGACGGATGCAGATGGAGTGGGCTGGTTGGGACGAAAGTCCACTGTGGACCCAGTAGATGGTGAGGGTCTACTGAAATTCGGACGGAACCTCTTGTTGGACTGGAACCCACCCCTCCCACTTGGAGCTCGGCGGTTGTCAAACCGCACCATTGCATTCAACTCCTGTTCTGCTATGTGGCCTTGCTGACCACCTCAGCCAATGTGGCGCACTTGAATATGGTCACTTTGGCCCTGATGTTTGGCCGTAGACCCCTCTCAAACTTCCTTGCCTTGCGATGCTCTGTGTCCACCATATAAAATGCATAGATGGATAGACTGAGGAATTCCCGGTGATACTCTGCCACCGTCATAGAGCCCTGAACCAAGGACAGAAAGGCTTGCGTTTGTCGCTCCTTCTCCTCCTCCGGAAAGTAGTGTTCCAGAAAGGTTGCTGAAAATTCTTCCCATGTCATGGCCGTCCTCTCCCTTTCTGGTATGAGTGCCCTCTACTTCTCCACCACCTCCCACCATTTTCCGGCATCTTCTATTAGTTGTGAAGTAGCAGTAGAATCCTGTCAGCATGACTCGAGATCTTAAGTAATTTTAAGATCTGAGTGATCTTCTTCAACCAGTGCTCGGCTCCAACAACCCTTTCCTTCCCTTTGAAGTAGGGAGGATGATGTTGTTGGAATTCTCGAACCATACTCCGATCATTGGCATCCTTGGAACTTTCACTTCCATTCATATGTTGCTGGAGTACCGAAGACACCACTGCTTGAACTAAACTCTGTAGTTCAAGCGGCACATCTGGAATATGCAAGCCGTTCTTCTCCTCTTCCTCCTTTCGAGATGAGTATTCCCGCTCCTTCCTTTCTTGCAGAGAATGATGTGACTCTTCAGAATGGTGTGACATTTCAGAGTGACGTGACCTTTCAGAATGATGTGACTCTTCCTCATTATGTGTTTTTCCAGTCCCTTCTTTAGGCTGAGAATGCCCTTCCTCTGATGGAGATCTGTCCCTTCCTTCCTCATACTGAATGAGTGGCATCTCTTTTTCTTTCCCTTTCTTGCTTTGTGGGATCTTTCTTTTTGGCGCCATTTTCCCTAAGTCATGAAAACATAATTGACTTAGTTTCTTCATACAGTTTGTGTTTTCACTATTTTGGGGAGATTTCCAAATAAACAATCTTGGTTTTCCTTTGTTTTTGAGGGAGGTCTCTAAATACCTAATGTTTGTTTTTCAATTTGGGGGAATATTAGGGAAGTATATCCTATTTTGCTATGTTTGGTAGATCAACTATAATGATTGTACTTTTGTTATCTTTCATTGTTGTTCTCAGATTGATTGTTCAGTCTGAGTCTAACGAAGTAAATTAATCCGGCCCCCAGTCAGCGGACTCCGAAGAGTCAGTCAGTTGGGATTCTTATCTGTCAGTGAGACATGAAACCGTATTAATCTTACTTCGAAGGATTCAACTTCCCGATTCGCTCTGATACCAACTGTAACACCCTGCCCTTTTCACTCTAAAATCAGAGTATATTTTTTTTTTTAATATATAAACAAGTGTGATAAGAGCGAGATGTCACGACGCGAGCTAAGTCCGGACTTCTAAAATCCGACCCTTAACTGGCCAAACCCATATGTGCATGGACTAAGTCCATGTGAAACATTTCACATACGGTACTAAGTAAAACTTGCGGAATATTATCTAACTGCGGAATTATAATGGAACTTAAGACTATTCCATTTTATTAGATAGCAAGGTATATTGTCATTTTTCCAAAGTTATCTTAACTTAATCAATCATTCCAAACCATACCATACCATAGCAATTATTAACTAAGTTATTACATGTCCATGTAAACTTAAATAAAAAGATCCATAAATAAATTCAATCACAAAACCAAGCTCCTACACTTAGCTTTCCTCGTAATCCCTAGCCTTTGCCTTTCCCTTTCCTTTTCCTACATCATCCTCTAAGGATAGAAATAGGGCGTTAGATCAACGCGCCCAGTAGGTCTTCCGATTAGGCTACCACAAAGTTAGAGCATAAAACATGCAAATAATATAAAAATACGTGTCATCAAAATCTTACAAAAAGAATGCTATGTATATGATGCAAATGTAATGTGTCCCACCCATCACAAATATACACAGCCTCCCTCCACATTGGTTGTTCGGACGCCCCGAAGGAGTGTGGACCCTCCGGCTACATAACCACCACCCCATGCCATGCATGAGATGTCAATGTATACATGATACATGCCATTTGGAAATATATTCTAACATTTCATAATCCCATTTTGAACATAATACATTAACATAAACTACTCATAAAAATTATGATAAACATCACATATGAGAATGGTTACAAAGAGGTAGGAAAACCTACTTAAAAATCACTTTGAAAGTCCGCTCTTCTTAAACCGTCACTTGCTCACGAATGCGCACCGTTTAAGAGATTCCGTCACCTTGTTACATAATAATAAATTAAACTTAAATCCCATTTGATTTCCATTTTACATCACCCTTGTTCTTCCATTGGACTGATTTAATCAACATCTAAGTTTTCTTCCATTTAAAAATCTTTTTAAGATTGTCATAATGTCCCATAATCTTTAGTCCTCAAAATGACAAAGTCTTTCCATGGGGTTCGGCCATACATATGGCTGAACCCTATGGTTCATCTACTCCTCCTAGACATACTCATTCAGTCCTTAATTTTTATCCATGGGGTTCGGCCATACCCTTGGCCGAACCATATAGTTCTTTTAAACAAAATTTAAATAAATAACACTCACCAGTTCCGCGACTCCTCCGGTCTTTCTTTGCTCTTTTTTGCTTCCTTTCTTCCTTAGCCCTTTTTTTTTTCCTCCTTTCTCTTGCTTCTTTGGCCGAGACTGATCTTGATCAATACCACTCCTCCAAAAAATGGTTCAGTCAAGAGGGTCTGTTCTTAAGAGAATCGGCTTGACTGCAATGTAACCTCTAATTCCTTTTTCTCTCTTGTCTTGTGAGTGATCGGCTAAGAGAGAGTGTGAGGGAGAGAGATAACCAAATGGGATTATCGTCCCTATCTCACATGAGATAGAAATCTCAATCCTCCAGCGTGTAGGCATTTGAATTTGAATTTTTTTAAAGATAATACCATCTCCTTCATCTCTTCATGAATATCCATGTTTTGATTTTTAAACCACAAACCTCTACTCCCCTCCTTCCAATGTGTATGCCACATTTGAATTGTAAAACAAACCAAAATCCTCATTATCTCTCATTATCTTTCTTATCTCTTCATAAGATGAAAACTCCAAGACTTCCACATGTGCCTTTGAATTTGAATTTTGAGATGTAAAACCGTCCCCTTGGTTTGAATTTGAAAAATTAGACAAAATCCATCTCCATCGTGTGTCATCATTTTGAATTTTAAACATAGCTTCCTCCATCTCTTCTATGTTTAAATTTTGAGACAAACCAATCTCCTCCATCTTCTCCAACATTTGAATTTTGAAATAAAATAACTCCTTTATCTCTTTTGAATTTAAAATCCAAAACCGTCCAATCCATTCATCTCATTTGAATTTAAAATCCAACCATCCAACCCATTCATCTCATTTGAATTTGAACTTTAAATATATTCTATTTGCTTAAATTTCAAATATTAATGCCATCTCATTTGTTTGAATTTCGAATATAGAATCATCCACCATTTTGAATTTAAATTCAAAATGTGAAGGTTGTCCAATCCACTTATTTGAATTGAACTCAACTCACTTGGTGGTCAACCAAGTCAAACACGCCCCAATGGGTCCCAATTGGACATTTTGACCCAATTAGCAATTTTGACCCAATTGAATATATCTTACCCAATTGTTCCAATTGTAACCTTATCCAATAAATGACAAATTTCATAAATATAAGTAATATAAAATTCCAAAGTGTTACAGGTTATATTGTAACACCCCAATTTCTCAATGAAGTGGAAAATTACCAAAATGCCCCTGAGTTATTAAATTAATTATTTTGTGATGTCAAAATAAGAAATGTTGGGGCCCATTGCTCAAATTAAGGTCATATGAGCACATTATAAATATCAAGTTTGATTGGATGGGTTATGTACATCAATTGGGTTGGAAATGGCTAAATGGGTCAAAGGGCCCAATTGGACCCAATGGGCCAAAATGGATGATTTGACCATTGTGTAAGCTTAAATTAAATGGGGTTAAGCCTATTTGATTGGAAATAAAGTGGTGAAGAAATGGGTAGGCTTGATCCATATGTGAAAACCATTTACAAATGACCAAAATACCATAATTGGGTCATGGAGTCAAAAACGGGTCAAGGAGCTAAAGGGGGATCCAACGGGTTGGGTTGACTAATTTGACCACGGATGACCGTGTGGGCCCTCAATTGAACTCAAGTGTGAGTTAATTCAGCTTGAGTTAGGTTGATTTGAAATGAGTTAGATTTAAGAAATGAGTTGACTCAAACTTGGTGCATTAAAGATGATGAGTTGGATGAGTTGGTTTAGAATAAAAATATCATGAGTTAAGTGAGTCAAGAGGAGGTAGAAACGAGTTGTAATCTAACTCAACACCTGATCAAACTCATCACAGCCGTTGAGTGTGAAGGGGTGCTTTGGCAAAGCCAAAAGACACCAAGGTTGGCGGCACCTTTTCATGAAGGGTTGCAATGGTTCATTCCCATGTAATGCAATGTTTGGCACCAAGGGGTGCAACGTTTGGCACCAAGGGGTGTCTTGGTTAACACCCTTTGCCCCATCATTTTTAACAAAATTAATTGAGGGAGTATGAATGGAAGTTGGGGGCTGAAACTATAAAAGAAAAACCTTACCATACTTGGCCGTTTTTCACACAAAGAAAACCAAGAATTTCCCTCTCTCTCTCCCTCTCTCCAATTCGTTTCTTGGCTGAACAGCAGAGGTTTTTGGCACCAGATAGTCAAGTATAAACCAGCAAGGAATTAAGGAAAGAAAGAAGAAATAAAAGGGAGAAAACAAGGATCAAAGACAAGGAGGAAGTTTGGAAAATTTGGTAAGTATCTATATGTTATTTTGGTTTAATAACATGAAACAAGTGAGGTATGTATTGGGCCATGGTCATGGCCGAATACACCAATGTTTAACCTTGATAAATGGAGTATTTAAAATGGTAAAAATAACCATTGGGTTCGGCCACCATGGAGGGCCGAACCCCATGTAAAAGATTGGTGGTGTTCATGTTTTGAAACATGGAAACCATGGAATTTTATGGACTGTTTTTAGATGATTAAAGGTGTATGTTTTGAAGAGGTTAAAACACACATAAGGAGTTTGATTTAGGCCTAGTTGAATGATAAAGAAATGCAAAACCAAAGGTCATAGGGTTCGGCCACCATGGAGGGCCGAACCCCATGCAAATGATGGTTGGTTTTAAGATGTTTGAAACATGGAAAGCATAAAGCTTTGGTGGACTGTTTTGGGTTTTACTTAAAGATTCAAATGCATGTTTTAGAAAGGGTTAAAAACATGGATTTGAATGACATAAGGACTGAAGTTAATATGGGTTTAAACAGTAGATTTAAATTGATATTATGGACCATTTGGATCGGCCATCTTGGATGGCCGGATCCCATGAAATGTTGTGGCCATTTGGACAAAGTGATTAACTTATTTCGATGGTTTTGAGAGGTAAAAATCCAGTAGTATTATACTGATTAATACTTGTCTAAATGAGGCTTAAAACATATACATAAGGACCAAGACATGGACATAGGGTTCGGCCACTTTGGATGGCCGAACCCCATGTTAGTTTTGATGATGTTGGTGAGTTTAAAACCATATAAAATATGGTCTTTGATGTGATTTGTTGAAGTTTAACTTGCTGTTATTGGTTGGCCAACATAGGGCTGAACCATGTCATTATTAGGGTTAAGTTATGGATTCAAATCGTGGGTGGATGATGGACAAAATAAGTCAATAGAACCATTGGGTTCGGCCATGTGCATGGCCGAACCCCATGGGGCTGTTTTTGGGACGAATGGACTAAGTATATGGGTTAAGTTTGTTGTTGTTTCCATGATTTCATAAAGGGTTTGAAGTATTTTAATGGGAACCATTTGACGACAGATAAGTGTGGAACAAAAAAATCAGATTTGGTGAGGTTCGGCCATGAGGTATGACCGAACCCCACTAAGGGTCTTTGGTAACCCTATTGTGTAGCCAACTTTGTGATTGAAATTATGGGAAAGAATGATTATTGATCAAAGGTGGAATAATCATGTGTATGGTTGTATGAACCTTAGCAAGACATGTTTAAAGGGTTAAGTGTTTAAGAGTTGATTAAATAAAGTAGGAAGTTAAATCCTAAGTTGGTGATGTTCGGCCAAGGGCATGGTCGAACCTCACATGATGTGGTTGGGTCTTAGATATGAATGAACAAGTAAGTGATAGTATGATTTGCTGATTGTTATATGGACAAGGTACCGGAAGTTGACGACGTGCGAGTCGTGACCGGGTGACGCAAAAGAAAGATCAGTTACTGAAGTAAATCTTCAGTAGGTTTCCTACCTACTTGTAACTACAGTTTTACCCTAGTTTTCTTATGATACTCTTGTGTATTTTATGTGGTTTCAAATGATATATTATGCATTAACAAATGGCATACAGGCATTGGCATCTCATGCATAGACATGGGATGAGGAATGAGGTTCTACAGTGTTAGGATTATGGGTTACGTCCTCCTTAGGTGATGAGAGTCCCGCCAGGAGGACTAATACGTGATATGAATCAGTAAGTGATGAAGAGATGGAAGTTGTATTGTGATTTACCTTGTCGGTGCATGGCACGACAAGTGATGGCTATGGATGTACATGATGGGGGAGGCTCATTGCATGTGCATACTTCATAGCCTTGTTTTACCTGTTTTTATTGATCATGTACTATGATTTATATATGCATGTTTTATGTGCTAATCATGTGGTAGCCCTGATTCGGGAACCTACTAGGCGCGTTGATCTAACGCCCTAATTCTATCCTCAGAGGAGATTGCAGGTACAAGTAAAGGGAAAAAGAAGGTCGATGACCGGGAGGGGAGCCAAGCCTAAGTGCTTGAATGCTGGAATGAATTTATAATTGTTGTTATTTGATACTTTATTATGGACATGTAATAAAGTAGTTACTTGCTATGGTTTGATTAGGTTAAATACTTTGGATGGTTGTATTATGTTAATTAATGTTTGAGACTGTTACTTGCTATCTAATCTTTCTATTCTGCAGTTAATCTAGGTTATTCCGCAAGTTGATGTTAGTTCCATGTGTGATTCATTATCGTGGTATAGTCCATGTACACATGGGTGGCCAGTTAAGGTTCAGACTTGAGTAGTCTGAACTTAACTCGCTTCGTGACGCCGACCTCTCTCTTCCGATGTTTATTATTTTAAAAAAAAATTAGACTCTGATTTCTCGGAAAGGGCGGGGCGTTACATCAAAATGGGCCTAGAAACACTAAATAGAAAGCCCATATGATAGTTATACTCCCTCTGTCCCAATTTAGTTATTTTATATGAATTTTGGAGTTTGTTCCAAAATAGTTATCTCATTTATATTGGATTAGCATAAAATGTGTTGAAAATGGATGAGATCACATGTAGTGCTAGCCTTATATAGAAAATTTCTTAAAAAAGACAAATGTTTCAAATCAGAGAACTGAAATGGGACGGAGGGAATATTAGTTAGGGCCTGATCCAACATGTTGTGGGCCTCAAAATCCCACATTTTAAGATAGAGATCCACATCATGGCATGGCATCAATGACATCCTTATCTCTCCAAAATTCAAAATAGAAGATCATCTCTGTTAGCAAGATTGTGCCCCACATCTAAGACTGCAACTCGGGTCGGGTTTCTTAAAACCCAACCCGAACCGACTTGATATATATGGAACCAAACCCTACCCGACCCGAATTCTCAATCCGAACTCTAGAACCCGACCCGACCTGAATTCTAACCTGAATTCTGACCCGACCCGCATTATGAACCCATTTTAGCCTAATTTTAGATGGGTCGAGTCGAGTCAGTCGGGTTAACTTGTAAAATCCTCAATCCGACCCGACCCAATTTTCATGCGGGTTTTTATCTTCTCAACCCGACCCGATCCACTGGCCAGAAATTCTTGACCTGACCCGCATGATTTCTCGAGTCAGGTCATGTGGGTCGGGCCAAAACCCAACCCGAGTTGCAAGCCTACCACATCAAACAAGAATGGAAGAATATCATCTCGTTTAACAAGTCTTGGCCGCTCACGAGCACAATGGATCGCTCTCCAATTTCGCTCATGGTCTTTTTAGGATTATAATGTCATTTTTTTATTTTTTTTTCAATTTTCTTCATGATATAAGAAAGATAAGTAGCAAGCTTGGATTGGATAAAAGAGAGGAGAAAAATAGTATCCATGGTCATTCATGCTAGAGAAGGAATTTTTTTTTTCTTTTTTCTTTTTTCTCATCCTAGAACCACTACATATAACTTGAATAATTTCATTCAATGGTTGCATTTTATCTCTCCAAAATTGGTGAGTTTGGTTTTTTGAACTCTGTTTCGAAATTATCATGACTTACCTTTATTTTATGCATTTGGTTTTCAATTTTTACACGAAAATTTTAACTTGACTTATTGTATTCCGCCATAGCATAATTTGAATTTGATTGATTCATTCAATTCTACCATTTGATTGAGTTCTAATTTCCTTTGGAGGATTTGCATGTTACTTAATTTTTCTTGTGAGATTTGAGCTTAATTCTTTTTTCTATCGAGTGCAATTGGTTTGGGTAATCCATTGAAGCTTTAGGTTTTCTCTAATCACAAGTCGTTGTAACATTGGTGCAATTTGAAGTTCTTAGAGATCCAAAGATTTTCTTTAAATTCTCCGGTAAATTTGAAAATTACGTTTTCTCATCTCAATTGAGCCAATTTCAATTTTTTTTTTTAGATGTCATTTGTAACAATTGGATCTAAACTAGTATTTTGTTGAAGAGTTCTTGTAAAAAATTGCAGTTTATTGCTGCTGAAGACTTTGAAACACTCTTGTGCTCCCCTGCAATGCCCCAATTGTATTTCTTCATCATTTCTTTAGCTTCTTTCCTTCGAAGGCATCTCAACAAGATTTCATCAAAACTTTGTCGGAATAAGAATCCTAAGCAATGCTTATCCTCGAGCATGTTTCCTTACTGTAGTTCTTCTTTTCTAGATCATCAGAGAGGAATCCATGCCTCATAAAGGCGAAGATCTCTCCATACCACACGGGAGTTTCCTCCTTGAAAAAAAAAAACCTTTGGTATTTCATTTGACAATTTCATGTCTAAAGCAATTTTTTTTCTGTACTCTCACATAGACAGTCTTGCATAGATCTTGTCTATTGCCAACCTTAATGCTAACCAGTTAATCTACAAATTTGTTATTTCATCGAGACATGTGAGAAAGTGAGTAGGAAGTAAAACTCTTCTTTAAGCATGTGTCCCTCGTCTAATAGACTAATAGTCACCATTGACTTCCTTAACAATCATACGCAAGTCTGCAAAGCACTTCATATAAGTTAAGCCTAACCTTGCGTTAAAAATGCATTATGCTGAATTAGATTGACGTTACGTATCTATCGACACAACACACCGTATTGGTCAAATACAGTTTATCTCTGTTCCAAATTTATATAAAATTTATACCGAATTTATATCGTAATGACTGAATTTATGTATGGCCGCAACATATAGGTGCATTGCGGTGGATATAGTTTGTCTCTTAGAATTTTGCAACAATTTAGCTAATATGCACCGTATTATGCTAATATGCACCGTATTATAGAAACACAAGATCGGGATGGAATATCCCGGTAAGCTACTTCTTACCCCTGTATTATTGATATTGTTTTATAGATTTTTCACCTTCATCTTCGGTGATACAATTTGTGATATTTATAACAAAAAGATAAAGAAGAGGAAGGATGAATGAATTAGATTTCTTGGCCTTTAGGATCTCCATCGGTGATGATCCTTATCTTCTTTAGATGAGGGTCGGTGGTCTCAATCTCTTTTGCTGGATGAGTTGGATGACCTTAATTTCTTTGCTGGAAGTCAGGATGTCAGCGAGTGATGGTGCTGGCCTAGAAGAGATTTAGTGAAGATGTCAGCGACTTGATGAGAAGATGGCACAAACTTTGTAACAAGAGAACCAAGAGCCACCTTTTCCCGAACTATCACTCATTATGATACATATTTTTTTTATATGGTACAGAGCAGGTTGATCTAACCACGGGATCTCCTTTATTCCCAATTCCCACCCTCCCACAACCAATTTCCGATCTTGCAATCCGAAGCAACCAACTGATGGCGTAACCCTCCGTTCTTTAGATCTGATCTATAGGTCTATCCCACTCCCTGCTTGCAGATCTGTTTTTGTGATCGGGTGTGTGTCCAGCGCGAGCCTCTACTGCATCTCTCTCAGGCGTCCACCTCTGCTTCCGCAACATAACAGATCGCCAGATTTGCGATCTCCCACCTGTTCCATCGCATTCATACGGTCCTGCTCCACTGCAGCTCACCTAGCCAGCAACAACACATCAGTGACGATGCTCCCAATCTCTCTCTGCCTTCTCAACAAGCGACCACAGTGTTTGCCGGTGTTATCTCCACACAGTCGAACCATTGAGGGTGCTCTTCCCTCAGATCTTCTCTCAACCCTAACCACAAAACCCATGTTCCGTTTCCCTCAGCCCTCGCCCAATCCCATCTTATCTCAAGCTAGGAAAAAAAAAACCCTATGCAATTTCTTATCCGCCGTTACAAGACAACAAAAAAAAAAAAAAAAACAGGGTGCATCAGGTGAAATTGGATCAACTTTTGGCTGGCACCCCTCTTTACTACCTTACACCTACTTGAACCAATGGCCTCTCCATCACTAAAAACTTATCTGTACCCTTCCTCCCTAAGTGTTGGAAATTTTGTTTCCATCAAGCTTACCCAAGCAAATTTTCTCCTTTGGAAAACCCAAGTAATGGGTCTCATTGAAAGCCAGGATATGCTTGGCTTTTTGGATGGAGATTTTTTAATGCGAGATTTGTTGCTTAAGGTACCCTCAACTATAGTTGGGGGTGAGACCACTACAATAACTAATCTTGATTATATTGCATGTAGATGGTCTAATAGACTTCTCTGTAGATGGATTACTGGCACTCTTTCAGAAGAAGTTCTTAGGCTGGTTGTCGGACTTGACACATCAGCCGATGTTTGGCATACTTTGCTAGAAATCAGGAGTTGTACCTTCAATACGTATCAGTTGAATTCATTACCCAAACTCCCAACATCTCTGCCACCTGCATCTCCATGATCAAATATTCAAATTTTGACGTGTTGTAAGTTCAAGAAAACTTTATCTTATGGGCGGTTGACATGGAAAACCTGAAGGTGATAAGAGAGCCAGGCCAATTCCTCCATAATTGCTTGGTGAAGCCCCATAAAGGAATATACACCACTTCCCTGCATATTAAAGATGAAATAATGCCTCACCATGGAGACTCGATGAGATTTATCTTTCTGCCTCAATTACTTGTTGAGCAAGGAGATTTGGAAGAGCTTGTTCTTTGATTACTCTTTGTGGTAATTGGACTTGGTTTTTATTTTTTGATAATCAATTAAAATAATTGGATCCCTAGGCTCTTTATCAAATCTCAAATACTTACTTTCTTAATTTGAGTCAATTTTTTTTAAAAGTAAAATCTGAAGTATTTTAAATTAAATGAATTTAAATTTTAACTTTTCAATTCAATTTGTTTTAGCTTATTCAATCCCACCTAACGTCACCTGCACACCTGGTGCTTGCTGTAATGCAATAGAAAGTTCTCATCATCTCATTGCCAAATACACTATCAAACACATATCATATCATATGGTAACAAGTTGGAAGCTTACTTAAGCAGGAATTGAATTTGTTTAACTAAAAAGAAGCCAAAACATTGGCTGTCAATTATCTCAACTTATATTTTTTGTATTTTTTTAATGACATGATAAGTCAATATTTAACTAATTCTTAAAAAATCAATCGATTATCACATGAATTTCAAAGTATAAAAAGCTTATAATTTAAAAGAAACTTAAATCTTCTTATCCATATATGCCAAATTTTTAAGCTCTTTTAATTTTAATTACTTTCACTTATATTTATATCATAGCAATTTACATTCAACATGAAACTCACTTTCAATCCATTTAAAGATATTTTCATGAATAAGGAACACTATACCATCTTTTTAACCTCTCACAAATTGACTACTTTAAATTATTTAAAATTTCTAATTTTATCACTTTTTTAATACTAATAAGGTAGCTAATATTTACACTTTATATGAGACTCATTTGAAAAGTGTAATATTTAATTTATATATAAATTAGAATTTTGAATATATATAAATTTAAATGAAGTTGAGTTTTAAGATCATATATTTTGCTAATTACATTTTTTTCTCGATATCAGGAAAAAAATTATGGATCATGGAAGCAACATTCAAATCTTGGGTCAAGTTAAAAACTTGGAAAGCATGAAAGGGAATTATAGGGTGTGCATGAATTGGTTGAGCATTTCTCTTTTGAATCGGTGATTCTCTCGCATAATTAGCAACTTTTAGTTTAATATCCATATTATACACATAAAACGTATTTAAAAAAATCATATGGTCTAACCTTGGTATGTCATAGGAGTAGTGGATTCATCCGTGGGAGTTTTATGCTAGGTATCGTGCACTTTCCGACACATAAATTCAAAATAAAAAATAAAAAAGTCATGTCTGCAAGCTCTTTTCCAAAGTTACTTTAATTATACATCTATATTTGAGATGAATAATAGTACATCTATGATACTTGTAATGCATAATTCACGTATTATTCAACTACTTTAGCTCTTAATTTCTCACTTCTTTTTTATACTATAAATACATATTTAAATATTTTTTTTTGTCTCAAGGTAATTAATATAGTTCTAAATATTGAACACGTAGAAAAAGATAAAGAGATCGAAGATTTTGTAAATATTTTATTACTCTTTTTTTGTTATGTAAAGAAAATTACAAATAAAAATTTAATTTAAAATTTTTTTTAAAATTTGTTTGCATCTAAATTTTTTATAATAAAATTAAATTATAATAATAGTTTTAAGTTTTTATTTTGGGTTAAGATATTTTATGAAACTATATAAATAATAGTCTCCGAATCTTTCAAATAGGACTTATTATACTCATATATTTGTTTCCGACTTTTTAAGATATTTATTTTTATAGCAAAAAATTTAAACATATTTTACATGCAAGAATAAAACTAAACTAACTATTTCTGTTCCATGCACTATTATAATTTTTCTACTTCATATCAATTTATTTATATATTCCATTAACAGTTAATTCAATATCTGAATTGATATTGACATCCTTTCCTTTTCTTTAATTTTTTTAAATAAAACGTAAGTTTGGTCAAAATCGTTACTCGTTCTCGTGATTTTTAGAAAGTTGTATCGTCGTCACAAGTTTTATAGTTTCCTGTTTCTTTCTTTCTTTTATTTAGCACCTTTTATACCGAAGAGGTTTGCTTTAAGTGTCCATCACAAAATCTGTCATATCTCATAATCTCATATACTCATTCATAAATATCGGTTAAAATTATCTTTCAGTCTCTCAAAGATTAAAAATTTAAGCTAATATATTAATTATACTATTAAGTTTAACTAAATTTTTTAAATTTTAATCATTTTTTTCTGAAAATTGACCCAAAATTTTAGCAAAAATCTCAAAATTTCAAAATTTCAACCAAAATTTGTACCTTGAAATGAATTTTATAGTAAGAATTTAAACAAATAATTTTTTACGAGATTTTTTTTTTCGAATAGGGGTATCTCCACTTTACATTAGAGGTGAGACTAATCCAACGAATATACATAAAACTCGCAATTCACAAACCGATTAATTCCATGAAAAGTAATCATATGAGGAGTAATCCAGAAAAATTATTTGTTAAGAGATCCTTACTCATTATTATACTTGTAAACTTTTTTTTTTTTACAAGCCGAAGGCCTTTATATGCAATTTTAATAAACATTGAATCGCGTGAACTGTTTGAATTCTGGAAGACTTAAATCACAAGTTACTATTATCTAGCAGGATTAATTTTTGTCTTTCACACATCCGCGTTTTGCCCTACAACATTGTTTAAATCCTTTTGATAGAAGTCTCTCATTCAGGCCTTCATAGTTTTCTCTCTTGTTTATTTTTTTTACTTCTAAGAAAAAAAGATAATTAAGTATCCTTCTGTTCTTGTGTTCATATCATTTAATTAGAAGTTCATAACATTTAATTAGAAATAAAGCCACGCTTTTGTCAAACAGGCATGTGTTGAATCTCATGTTGCATGTGGACTAGGTGGTTGCTGAACATTTAAGGGGAGGTAGCCCACACCTAGAGTGGCTAGTTATTGAGATGAGAAATGCTTTTGCAACAAGTGGTATAGATTTAGTATCGAACACCTATCATGTGGCTCAGGGGCACTCTCACATAGGTCTCATGCAGAAGATGTGGATCTCCATGTTGAAGGTGTCAGAACAGGAAATTAACAAGAAAATCTCGTATTAAATATAATATTTAGAAAATAATAAAAATATTAAAAATAAATTTATCAATAATTTATCTAAAATTCAACAAACATTTATTGAAATATTATCACAATATTACCAATTATCAAAATTTTATCGAGAATTTAATCAAAATTTACCAGAGTGCCAATAAATCTTAAAATATTAATGGTGATTGATATTTTTACTTATTAAAATATAATAAATTTAAAAATATCGTCTATATTTTAAACAATAGTTACGGCATTTAAAGGGAAGCAAGCAGCACCCCATGGCAAGTTATTTTAGGATGACAAGTGCTTTTGTTATACTTTACTAGAAATATTCAACTGAAAAAAATTAAAATTCAAAACAGGTGAATAATAAATGGAATAGGACAACATCTTAGTCTGTTCAGGCAATCATCTTCAACATGTATTTAATATAGAAAAAAAAAAAATGTGCTATTTTATTAGTTGACCAATGGGGGATGACCACTTCAAAAATTTGAAAAGTCTGTCGGTCATTTCCTTTCTTGAGTAAATTAGCTACTATTATTTATTTTAAACCTGCTGGAAACAGTCTCATTTCCCCCTTCATTTGACCACTCCAATCTTTTTCTGCAGGCATTACATAGGAGAGAGGGAGCTGAAGACAACCATCTTTGTCTCCTACTCTCTCTATATAAACAGAAGCAAGCACCACCTTGGCCCAGTATACCACCCAGCAGTCGAAATTCCCTTTTCTCTAATCATGTCTTCTGCTTCCTTATTCTTCGTCCATGTCTTGATAATTGTTGCCTTTGCAACCACAGCCTCTTCCTCTAAATCCCTTTCTCCCACATTTTACTACAAAGCTTGTCCCAAGGCCTTGCCCACGATCAGGAAAGTGGTTGAGGAAGCAGTCCACAAGGAACGCCGGATGGGTGCATCCTTGCTCCGTCTTCACTTCCACGACTGTTTTGTCAATGTATTATTCTCTGTGCCTTCCAAGTTTCATATCTAAATACCACGTATATTACTCTCACTAATAAAAGCTTAACTTTATTCATAAATTGCTAATGATGTCTTACTCGATTCTAATCCTGTAGGGATGTGATGCTTCAATTCTGCTGGACGATACAGATAAAATAGATGGAGAGAAAACAGCTCTGGCAAACAACAACTCAGCGAGAGGATTCGAAGTTGTCGATAAAATTAAGTCAGAAGTTGATAAAGCTTGCGGTCGCCCTGTCGTGTCTTGTGCAGATATCCTAGCAGTAGCTGCTCGTGACTCAGTGGTTGCAGTATGTATTCTCTACTTCTAGCGCTGAAACTCGGGTTGAGTTAAATTGGATTTTAATAAACCTAATTCAAACCATGTCAAAATTTGTTGAGCCCAACCCAACCCAACCCAAATGGCTCACTCGAATTACTCAACACGACCCGACCGAAATTTCTGACCCTGGTCAACCCGAGTGTTGTTTTTTAATTTGGTGTGTTTAAGTCGAGTCGGGTTGAGTTGATTTTATATTTCGCAACCCAACCCAACCTGACTTTCATACGAATTCTTATTTTTCCAACCCGACTCGACTCAAAATATGCAAATACATAACCCAAACCCATTGATTTCTTGAGTTAAGTCATACGGGTTGGGTTAAAACCCAACCCAAGTTTCACCCCTATCTATTACCTTGAAAGAAAGCACCATATTTGCCTTCAATATATGTATTTCCAATGGAAGATATTATTCTGGTTACAATCTTGATTGCTACTTGTTGGAGATGACGATTGAAATTTTGGCTCATTGTCTTTTATGTGATTTTGTAGTTGGGAGGCCCAACTTGGAATGTGCAACTAGGAAGGCGAGACTCAACCACTGCTAGCCGGACTGATGCAAACAATGACATCCCTTCACCATTCATGGATCTACCTGCTCTCATCAATAACTTCAAGAAGCAAGGATTGAACCATCGTGATCTAGTCTCGCTATCAGGTGGCCACACCATCGGATTTGCACAATGTAGGACCTTCAGAGACCGAATCTACAACGACTCCAACATCGATCCAAATTTTGCACGGTCACTGCAGAGGTTGTGCCCTCGCTCCGGCGGTGACTCCAACCTTGCCCCTCTAGACCAAACGCCGGCACATTTTGATATCAACTACTTCAAGAAATTGTTGGGGAAAAAGGGCCTCCTCCACTCTGACCAGGCATTGTTCAATGGTGGCTCAACCGATGGACTGGTGAAGAGCTATAGCTTACATGCTGGAGCTTTCTCAGCTGACTTTGCCGAATCCATGGTGAAAATGGGAAATATAAGGCCCTTGACAGGAAACAGAGGACAAATCAGGGTCAATTGTAGGAGGGTGAATTAAGAGAGTGTGTTGGAATATATTTAGCTTATCTTAATTATAATGTAATTAGGATTCTAGTTTGATTTTATTTCTATTAAGAGGTCTATTTAGATTAGAAGTGTAATAGCCCTAGGGTCGGCTAAAGCTATATATAGTTGTGTAATACTCTTTAATGAATATAATTTTCTCTTTTCTAACATGGTATCGAGCCAAAATTGGTTCCTATTGAGTGAAATTCATTAATCACACCTTTTCTTCTCTCCCTCTGCCGGGGGAGACGCATCGGCAAAGGGAGGGAGGGGCATTTAGATCAACCAGACATTGTTCTGTGCACTAGTCACGTCCTACACCGGATTTCATCCTCTTCTCGATCCCGTTCGAAGGAGAAAAGCAGTTTTTTCGTTCTACAGCGTTGCCTACTGATCATCCTTGCCCCACGCTGACCCTCTCGCTCAGCACCCTCCGATCTGACGCTCAGATCTGGACTTTTGCAGAGATGGAATCAGATCACCACTTGTCTCAGCACACTGTTCGTGTTCTGTCGCAGCGGGATTTGTGTTCATATCTCAGATCTCGTACTAGATCTGTTCACAAAGAAGCAGATCCGATGTCTGTCTTCTTCTGCCGCAAATCTAAGGCTCTCAGTGACCAGTAGCTGGCCAAAAAACACCATCGCCAGCCAGTCTTGCCCGAGCTTGTCTCAATAGATCCAGATTTGGGAACCCAGTAGCTGTTTATTGCAAGTTTGTTGAGATTCTCCATCTCTTCTTCAGATCTGAAGCCACCGCCATTGTCGCTTCATCGGCGTTTTGCCTGCTGTCCGATCAGACCTTGTGCAGCCCCTTCTTCCTCAAGCGAAACCTCCATTTGCAGCGAGCAGGAACACCCCTTTAATCCAGCCAGGCGACCTTTCTTCTTGCTGATCTGGTTGTGCATCTCAACTCCCTGCTGCCTGTCTTTTGCTCAGACTGTTTTTTCTCCTATCTGGATCTGCTGGCGTCTCTGCTTGCATCTCCGGCGAGATCTTCCGACGCTGACCTTGCAGCGATCTTCTCTCAGATCCGTTCGCCCAGATCAAATCTGGGTCATCTTCCAAATTTGTGTTGTGGTTATCTCTCGCCATCGTGCGTCTGAGTGTGTTTAAGACATCTACACCTTCCGCTGTTGTTCCCTTCAAGCATTTGTTCTCTGCACGGCCTTCTTCATCCGTGATTTGAAAGCCATATCTGACTTACCATTTTCCAGATCTGCAGATCTAGTTCTTACTGCCTTTTGCTCACTTCTTTGGCCAAAGAGGCAGCCAAGCAAATTGATTTCAGCCCAATCACCTTCCCAGCAACCACCGCCTAGCAGATCTAAGCATTGTTCTTCTCTTCCAATCTGTTTGACAAATCAGAAAGATTTACCTGGAAAGCAATTGAAAGAGGCACCTGAAGACAAAACACTTCCATTGTGCTGGAAAGGCACAAGAAGGTTCAAATCTATGTTTGATGTCAAGAAGTTCTTCAAGTCCTTGGTTCTGGTCTTTGCAGATGGCAAGAATACTCCGCTGGAAATACCCCCTGAAGGGTATCTGATCATTTCATCTTATGGCAATGTTTGCTTGGGAATTCTGAATAGTTCTCAAAACGGGCTAGAAGATCTCAATATCATTGGAGACATTTCAATGCAAGATGTCATGGTCATCTATGACAACGAGAAGCAGCAAATTGGATGGATTCCTGAAGATTGCAATAGGCTTCCCAATGCTGATGGTGGCGATGGTTTCGACGATGGTTTCGCTCAGCCTTACATTGCAAGCATGGGACACTTTTCAAATGATTGCAGTGCTCCCTTTCCTTCCCAGAAAGATCAATGTGGATAGAAGAAACCAATAAAGAAAGCAGATTCATTCCTCTACCTTATCGGTTACTAGTGCACCATAGTGAATGAGGATCACCACCTTGCTCTACTGTGCTGCTGCTACACTCCAAATACATGAAGCTTGGTGCTTCGTGATTGGAGCTTCTCATCCTACTGCTCCTGTGAACAACAAGCCCTTTGGCGCTGGATCTGTTCTTCCGCCGCAGTTGTAGACTGTGCCGGCGATCGTTGGTGGGTCCCTGCGCAACTAACACATGGAGATAGGAGCTCTGCGCCGATCTGGATGCAGCACACTACTGCTTCTCGATGGTTCTTGTGCCTCTTGCAAGAAAGACACCCATTTTTCACTCAGATGTGATCTGACCCACGGCAGTGCCTTCCTACTGCAGATTTGATCTCAGATTTGGGCACGCTCACTTAGACGCTGACTGTCCCCAATTTTGATTTGCACGCCACCCAAATCGTTCATTGTCTATTTACCACCATTAATTTGATCTATGATTTAATGTTTCACTAAAAAAAAGACAAATTGCCCTTCCTCCTCCTTTTGCTCCTAGAAAGACAACTTGTCCTTTCATGCACCCTCATCTCTCGAAAATGAGACGGCATGTTTGGACATATGTCCATTTGTTGTGGAATTCATCCACTCATTTTATCTGGAGGACTCTGATTCGTCTCCAACATTTGCTGGCCTTTCTTGGTTATAGCCTCATTTGCTGGTCTTTCATGGTTACAGCCTCATTTGCTGACCTTTTATGGTTACAGCCTCATTTGCTGGCCTTTCATGGCTTCAGCCCTCATTTGCTGGCCTTTTATGGCTTCAGCCTATATTTGCTGGCCTTTCATGGCTTCAACCCCCATTTGCTGGCCTTTATGGCTACAACTATTGTTCACTGGCCTTTCCGATCTGATTGATCGATGTAATGGCTTCAGTCCCTTATTTTTCAGGAGATTCGTCGCCTGCATTTATCGCATATTGCAATCATTGTTTGCCGGACAATTGTCTTATGGCCACTGCCGTCGTCCGTGTTAAGTTCTTTGTTTCAGGCTGCCATCGATGTTCGCCGCCTGTCATTTTGCAGTCAATCAACGCTGCGACATAAACACATATTTGCAGCCAGTCAACGCTGCCACTTCAACAAGTTTTACAGCCAATCAATATGTTGCTTCAACAAATCTTCGTGGCCAGTTGGTGTGCTATTTTTTTGCAGTTCGCCTGTCGTTTCTTCACGTTCCAAGCTTCGCGTTCATCCACACTTCAGCTTGCGGGGGCGTGTTGGAATATATTTAGCTTATCTTAATTATAATGTAATTAGGATTCTAGTTTGATTTTATTTCTATTAAGAGGTCTATTTAGATTAGAAGTGTAATAGCCCTAGGGTCGGCTAAGGCTATATATAGTTGTGTAATACTCTTTAATGAATATAATTTTCTCTTTTCTAACAGAGTGTGAGAGTTTTTAATGATTTTCATTCCTTTCTGTCAATACTCGAGAGGGGTTTCATTTGCATTTGTTTAATTGTTTGTTTGTTTGAATAGGCTGATGGATTTGCAGGAATATGTCGCAGATATGCAGAATTTTTCAAGTGTATTTAGTAAATTCCTTTATTTAGTGTTCTCAATAAAGGTTTAAAATTATGTACAAGAGATTGTTTGTTCAAAAATGTTAAATATTATATAAATATTTGATGAACGTCACTCTTGCAATTATAAAGACTTTTAATTTGAATAAGTACATAGTCAACTAAACTTATTATTAACAAATTATGAAATCCGTGATAGTTGGCTTAGTATTTTATCACTGGCTACCTTGGGTAGGCTCCACCAAACTCGAGCTCCAGATTGGCTTTAAGGTAGGCCCCATGATACAACTTGTGTTTAGGCAATGCTTCACATACAGTTTGGAGAGAGCTGAATATTATTATTATTATTATCATGAGGGTTGGATATGTGCCTTGCTCGATTCAAATTTTAGACAAACTCTAATTTATCAATTAAACTAAAGATTGGCAAGGTCAGTTGAAGAAGTGGAAAAAATTATTTTCAATTTGATTGGACTAACTCAAATCTGAACTCAAATATGCTCACGATGATAATAGCAAATTCATTCTTTGACATATTGACATCTAATATTATTATCTAAGAAACGTGTTCGACATTTGCGGATGTATGTACATTCATTTAAAATTTCAAAGGGAGTTGGTGTTGGATAACAAAAGTGTGCATTATCAATGTACTCGAAGATATGTAGATAAATAATTTAACTTTAGTGCTTAACTCTAGCTTATTCTTCTCATAAAATTGAAGATCCAACACACATATCTATTATGCTAAAGCTGTAAGTCTGTAACATACCATTGAATTTCAACCATGGACTAATGAAGAGGAAAAAATTATATGATCAATGCTATATTGTTGGCCTTGAGATTTCAAGAGCCCTAAGTAAACTCTTAAGATGAGTCTTTTATACACTAAAAAAAATAAAGTCATACATTTTTTTTTTTATATACCAACTAGGTGAAAGGTTGGCTGTTCAACCTTATTATTTAGTGGGTTTAATTTCTAATTTTTTGGACCTATATAACAAGTTTATGGACTGAGGGCCTTAGGCGCAGCCTACTCCGCCTATAGACAGGGCAGGACCTGAATGCGTAAACAAATATACAAACCAATCAAAATTTTGCAAATTGTACTACTTTATATTAATAAAATGGACATCAAAATGTAAAATCAAACAAAATAGAAAGTAAAATTAGAATCAAAATACAAATAGTGACGTGGTGGCAGGTGATTTGAATCCTTAAATATGATGCATTATTAGGTGGGCTGTTGTACAAATTTTAAATTTATAACTCGCAAGCACACGAACCATTAGATAGTATAGCGATTGAGTGTGAGGTCGAACCCATCAGAACTTAGAAAAATATATTTGTGAAAAATATACCACTGAATTATATATTTTAAAAATTTAGAAAATCATAGAAATAAATCTTAAACATGGAATTAATTCTCTAATCAAAGAAATTTAATTTTAACTTAGAAATATTATAAAAATAGAAAACAAGTCCAAAAAAAAACCACATCTAAATTAGAAATTAACCATTCAAGAGATCTAATTTTCATGGAAAACACAAAATTCATTTAATTTCAATTAAGATGGTAGATTTAATCTAAAAATTATAAATAATCTCAATCTAACTTAGAACACAAAATTAAGATGCAATTAATTAATTACCTACCCAGTTCACCAATTTTCAGAGCTTTGAATTTTAAAAGCAAAAATAAAAATTGAAAACAACATATGTACATATTTACAGTAGAATTGGATCAGAGACTCAAGGAGGCATTGTTATCCATATTTTAACAATAAAATAACAGCCTAGAACATGGATCTCACGTAAATTATTTAACATGCATTCAAACCTCTCATTCATTAAAATTCTAAATATGTAATCTATGACATCCATTTAACTAAGAAAATTCAATTCCGGCTTTAGACTTAGGTAAAATTTCTACTTGTAATTTCGAATATAAAATAATCGCACACTTAAAAGGAGCCTTAGACTGGAACAATCAAGTTCTACCAATCCTAAAATAATCTCACTTTCCTTGAATTTCTTAGAAAAATAAACAACAGAAAATCATGAAAAGAGTGGAAATAAAATTGAAATTTTCATTACACATGAAAGAACAATTGGAAAACCATAATTCTAATTCTCACATTCTCTTATTGATTAAAGCGTTGGAATAAAAATTACAATACAATCGGAATTTAAAAAGACAAGAAAATACAATGGAAAATTAAAATCACCAACCTCAAAAACCCAATGTGAAAATCAAAATTGCCAAAGTCTTCTCTTCTCCTTTTCAATCCCTCTCTAAAGCCTAGCCAACCTTGAAAGTCTCTGCCCAAATTCAATTTTTCTCAATAGGAGAGGGAGTATTTATAGATGAAAGGAGGTGGAATGAATTACTTGGATTTAAAGATTTAAATAAAGCAAGGGACACTTGGAGTGCTGATATGGTTTGTGCTAAACGTGGAATGATATAAAGGAGGCAAGGAGGTGAAAAAAATAGTAAAATTAGTGTAAGAAAAGTGAGTGCAAAATCTCATTTTTTTACACATGTACCACCTTTAAGCTCAGTTTTGACCTAGGTACGCCCAAATCAGGAAAAGTCGTAAACTGTAAAGTTCTAACCCTTGAAGTTTTCTTTCCAATATAACAAAAAGCAATCGTACATTTGAGTAAAATTTTATGGCCAAAATACTGAAGATATGTCAAACCTTTCTTCTTTTTCTCCACTTTTTATTTTGTTTCTTTTTCTTTAGTCCACTTGCCAAATTCGAAAATCCTCTTATATTGGCTTGTAAATTTTGAATTTCCTCATATGTATCTTAAGATGATGAAAATAGTCTTCACACATGTGGATTTCTTAATGGGCTCAACAATTGGGCTTTTCAAAGTATGGAAAATCTAATAAATAATTTTACCACTTACATTCAATTATAAAAATTACTAAATTAATTCAAACTCTCATAAATAGATTTGAATTAATTAGTTTACAAATAAAACCCCTAAAATTGTGGTAAAATAATTATTAAAACTTCTAACTTTCCAAAAATATCAACTTATGCCCAAAAATTGCAAAATTCACCATTTGAATTCTCATATCTTGTATTTCCCTGTAAATCCTACAAAACTTCCAAAATCCTATTAAACATATCCTAAAACAGACAAAACAAGGGCTAACTAGTCCAAACATAAGGGTAAAATAGTCATTTTCCTATGCTCATCGTGGGCCCTTCCTGCTTCTATCATTTTCTACTGCAATTTATCTATAGTAAGAGAGTGGAAGGAGTGCCTCACTTAATATTACGAATTCAACCAATAAAAAACTAAAAGTCAGTTTAGCTTGGCGACGTTTTGCATGCCTAATATATTAAGACCAACTAACAGGGGTTTGATGAGTATAAAATATTAAGATTATTGAATTTTAAAAATTATGATTCTTAATGTTTTAAAATTCGTTAGTAGAAGTAGAGAATGTTTTGCACAGAATTTAATTCAATAAGGAGATTAATTATAAATGAGTTTAAATTGGGTAGGAATTTCATTTACGGTGCATGATAGAGTGTGAGGGAAGCCTACATGTGGAGTCCATATATTATGTATCATATTGATGATGCATCAACGATACATGAATATATCAACTCAAAAAAAAAAATCCTTTATTAAAAATAAAAAATATATTGAATTGGTGGTATATCTGCACACATAACTATCTTGGCTATATCTCGACCCTATATTGGCCGATATGTACTTCTGAATTATAGTATTTGGACCTCTATTACTACTTTAAATAAAATAAAATAACAGATTTTCATGTGCATATTTTTTTAATACATGGTGAAGGCTCAAATGTTGATGCTTAAATTTGAATACATGAGCCATGTCTTAAGGGACGCAAAATCTTATAATTAATGTTATGTAAAAGTAATTAAGATTTAAAAATATAAAAATATATAATTAAAAAATGATTGTTGAGAAATGTTTGTTATGAATTAAACACAATAAAAGAGTGATTAGGTGCTCATTTGTGTTGTTGAATCTTTGACAGATTGAAGAATGAGCTGCACAAGAAGCTGGGGTCAAATATTCTGCGGTTGATACTTTTCTCTCTCCTTTCTTCTTTATATTCTTTTGCAAAAAAAATCAAAAAGATTACGAAAAATCAAGAAAGTTTTGGGCTTCATAGATATGTAATTTTATCATTAAGTAACGATCATTTACATATTCAAATGTTATTTTTAAATTACAAAATCGAGAATTTGAAATGTTTTTAAAAAATAATAGAAAAATACCAAAAAAATGTTTGGAGAAATGAAAAAACATTTCTAGTAATGTTATGTAAATTTATTAAGTTAAAAACCAACACATAAACCCTAATGTCATTTGACCAACATTTATTAACTTAATATTCTATTAAAAAATTAAAAATGAATTAATATAATCTTTACACAATACACTAAATTCTAAAACACCATTTAAATCATTCCATAGACAACAAGAACACTTTGAAACTAAAACCATATTTTCATTTCAGAATAATTCGTATCGAAACTAAAGAAAATTAGAAGTGCATCAAATATAAATTTTAGGCAATAATGCCTTGAAATATTAAGGCTTTCGTTAAAAATCCAGAGAATAAAATTTCACTACAAGTAGGTCTAGCAACGAACTCAAGCTTCGATGGTACGAATCATTGAAAAAGAGCCGAAAATCATATTTTTTAAGGTTAAAATTTAAAGAAATGAAGTTGAAAGAAAATATGGAGAGATTGATAAGCAAAGATTGGCTAGCTAATAGACTTTGTAGGGTATGATAGGGTTTGTTTAGAGTGTTCCTTAAATAAAATATAGTTTTTGACGGTTATGGGTCTCAAAACAATAAAAAAAAAAATGCAATTGCGTCGGTCTATGCACTCTGCAGACCGGCCCAAACCTAGGAAATCCAGCCCGCGCATGGGGAATTCTATGTGCGAAAGCGATGTGCACGTCAGGCCTACAATGGCCCACGTCGCGCCTGCAATCACGGTCCATCCTAATGTAACTCGATGAACCTGTTACGTGCTGATGGGTAGCGGACGATATGTATCGACTTTTTAAAAACCATTATGTAATGGCAGATACACACCATATAACATTTTCTTTTATCTAAGGTTGAAAGTGTAATTAGATGGACATGGGAAGCAGCAATTGCAAGCATGAAATTTGTTCCACATGTTTTATGATGAGATTAGACGAAGGTGGCACTGACTAGTTAGTGCATTGGCAGACCGTTGAGGACAACTTATTTTATTTAATGACACGTGCGAAATTTCTTAAGAAGTGTTTACCCAACTTTTTTGGGTCAGAAAACAATACACACGTGCGATGGATGGGTAAAAATGAAGGAGCCATGGTTGTCGTGCATGCACTATCTTTATTCCTACGGAGTAGGTGAATTGGAAAGCATGTTGGATACGAGTACATGACAAGTTGATTGAGTACGCATAAGTGCTCCAAGTCAACCAAAAGTTGATAAAGCTTGTGGTGGTCCTGTCATGTACTGTGCAGATATTCTTACAGAAGCTGCTCGTGACTCAGTGGTTGTAGTATGTATTCTCTACTTCTACCGCTGAAACTGAGGTTTTAATAAACCCAACTCAACACATGTCAAAATTTGTCAAGCTCAACTCGACCCGACACGAATGGCTGACCGAAATTACTCGACCTAACCCAACTTGAATTTCTGACTTGAGTCAATCCGAGTGTTGTTCTATAACTTGATATACTCAGATTGAGTCGGGTTACGTTGAGTCAAGTCGGGTTGATTTTAAATGTCTCTACCCAATCCCACTTGAATTTCATATAGGTTTTTATTTTTCCAACCCGACCAAACCCAAAATATACAAATACATAACACAGACTCACTAATTTATTGAGTCGGGTGATGTGAGTCAGGTTAAAATCCAACCCAAGTTTCAACCCTATCTATTTCCTTGAAAGAAAGCACCATATTTGTCTTCAATATATGTATTCCAATGAAAGGATATTATTCTAGTTACAATCTTGATTGCTAATTGGTGTTGGAGATGATGATTGGCATTTTGGCTCATTGGTTGTGGTGTGAATTTGTAGTTGGGAGGCCCAACGTGGAATGTTCAACTAGGAAGGCGAGACTCAACTACCGCTAGCCAGACTGATGCAAACAATGACATTCCTTCACCTTTCATGGAGCTACCTGCTCTCATCAATAACTTCAAGAAGCAAGGATTGAATCTTCGGGATCTAGTCGCGCTATCAGGTGGCCACACACTTGGATTTACACAATGTAGGACCTTCCGAGACCGAATCTACAACGACTCCAACATTGACCCAAATTTCGCACAGTCACTGCGCAGGTTGTGCCCTCGTTCCGAAGGTGACTCCAACCTTGCCCTACTAGACCAAACGCCAGCACATTTTGATGTCAACTACTTCAAGAATTTGGTGGGGGAAAAGGGCCTCCTCTACTCTGACCAGGCCTTGTTCGAAGGTGGCTCAACCGATGGACTGGTGAAGAGCTATAGCTTAAATGCTGGAGCTTTCTCAGCGGACTTTGCAATGTCCATGGTGAAAATGGGAAATATAAAGCCCTTGACGGGAAACAAAGGACAAATCAGGGTCAACTGTAGGAGGCTCAATTAAGAGAGGTGCTTCATTTGCATTTGTTTAATTGTTCGGTTGTTTCAATAGGCTGGTGGATTTGCAGGAATATGTCGCAGATCTTTGATCTATAAGCAGAATTTTCCAAGTGTATTTAGTAAATCCCTTTGTCTAATATTCTTAATAAAGCTTTAAAATTATGTACAATCGCTGGAGATTGTTTGTTCAACAATGCTAAATATTATTCCCTCCGTCCTTTTTTAGTGTCCCATTTCAAAATTTTGAAATTTTTAAGGAAAAACTCTGAAAAAGTTTATGAACTTTTAAAATTCTCTCCAACACCCTATAACTTTTCCAAAAATGCATATGCGACAATTATTTTGGGACAGTTCCAAAATGTATATGAGATAACTAAATTGAAACAGAGGAAGTATATAAATATTTGCTGAACGTTCATTCTTGCAATTACAAAGACTTTTAATTTGAATAAGTACATACTCAAGTAAACTCATTATGAACGAATTATGAAATCTGTGATAGTTGGCTTAGTATTTTGTCACTAGCTACCTTGGGTAGGCTCCATCAAGCTCGAGCTTCAGATTGGTTTTAAGCTAGGCCCTTGATACTACTTGAGTTAGGGTAATGCTTCACATAAATGATAAACTTATTTTCAATTTGATTCGAGCTAAGTCAAATCTGAATTCGTTTATGCCTGCAACCATAAAAACATTTCATTCTTTAACATAATGACATAATATTATTGGAAATTTTTTAGGTATTTGTAGATGTATGTATAACTTTTTTAGAACTCTTATGTTTTCGTATTTCATTGAAAATGTAAATTAATATACAAATTAGCTACAATCACTCTCATATACAGATGATTCTTCTCAATTATTGATGCGGTCATCTCAAGCCAAATTAAATCAAGTGAAGATGATGAAGACCCATTAGAGAAGAATGGGACCAATGAAGACTTATTTGGGGAAATTTCACGCCAAATTGATACGAGGAATCAACCGAGGAAACAGAGAGCCTAAAGAACTTTCAAATGTACCAAGTTTCATGCAATTCTGAGTCCATATCAGTGAGATATAGACAAGGTATGCTATATGGTGTTTTAGGCCTCCAAAGTCCATCTTTTGATTTTGTGGTTCCTCTTAGCTTAGGGATGGCCCATCAATGTGATCGACTTTTTGTGTGTGAGACCACGAGTGATGAATTTTTTAATAAAGGTGTAAGTAAAGTGGATGTTTTAATAAATTATATGGGTAAGACGATGTGTATTAGATTGATGGATGTACAGTTGAACCTGTATGAGAGGTTGGTGAACCTCACTCTGTTTCTCTCTTAGTTTCCCACTCCCCAGTGCATATGTGGTGTATCTTTGTCAATTTGCATGACGAAAAGGAGGAGAGAGAGTTTGACAAAAGGTGTGTTGTTAAAAGAGTTCTAAGCAATGATGTTATTCAAGGGGAGAGAAAAGCTGAGAAAATAAGAGGAGAATCTTTATGTGTTGGGAAACAATGATATAAGGTAATTGATTTTAAGTGCATCAATTCTTTTACATAGGGGGAGAAAATCAAAATGGTCAGCACGATGTGAAGCTGACGGACATTGTTGATTTTTCTGATTTTTTTGATGAGGTGATATATGTAGAAATAAATCACTATGCTATTACATGTATTTATAGCCTCTAGCCGACCCTAGGGCTATCACACTCAAACTGTAACTCTTAACTAATTATAAATCAAATATACCTCTTAATTAGAGGTAAACCCAACTTAGACACCTAATCACATAAGAGCCCTAATTGAGTTGGGACACTGAGTCCCACTCAATCTCTCTTTTCTATTTAAACACTCCCCCTCAAGTGGGTGCGAAAATGTCGATTGAGCCCAACTTGGATAGAATATCTTGGAATTTAGCATTGGAGAGACTTTTTGTGAAGATATCTGCTAATTGTTGATCACTGCGAACATACGAAGTAGAAATAACATTAGTTTGCAAATTTTCTCGAACGAAATGACAATCCACCTCAATGTGTTTGGTTCTCTCATGAAACACTGGATTTGAAGTAATATGAATGGCAGCTTGATTATTACAAAACATTTGCGTTGGCTGATTAGACCCAAATCCCAAATCCCAAATCTTGCAATAAGGACCTAAGCCAAATAACTTCACTGGTGGTTAGGGCCATTGTACGATATTCTGCTTCTGCACTTGATCTTGCAACAACACTCTGTTTTTTACTTTTCTAAGTTACCAAATTACCTCCTACAAATGTACAATATCCTGTTATAGATAGTTTATCAACTGGACAACCTGCCCAATCAGTATCAGTGTAAGCAGTAATAGAACTATTTCCATTCTTATGCATCCATATTCCCTTTCCTAGTGATCCATTCAAATACTATAAAATTCGGTTGACAACATTCATGTGAGTAACTGTAGGTGCATGCATAAATCTACTGACTATACTGACTGCATAGGAAATATTTGGCCTAGTAATGGTTAGATAAATCAATCGACCTACCAATCTTTGAAACTGACCCACATCGGTCAACAATTCACCATCATTATCAAGCTTACCGCTACTGTCAGTTGGAGTATCTGAAGGTTTAACTCCCATCTTTCCAATATCATGCAACAAGTCCAGCACATATTTTCTTTGATTGAGAAATATGCCCTTCTTTGAATAGGAAACTTCTAATCCAAGAAAATATTTTAACACTCCCAGGTCTTTGATGGCAAATCTCTTTTGCAGTAGCATCTTAAGTCTTATAATTTCATTTTTATCATCACCTGTGATCACTATATCATCAACATACAATAAAACAACAGTTGTACCACACATACCTTTTTTAACAAACAACGAAGAATCAGCCGTACTCTTTTTAAGTCCATTACTCATGAGAACGGAATTGAGTTTAGCATACCACGCATGGGGAGATTGCTTAAGTCCATATATAGCCTTTTCCAGCTTGCACACAAATCCAACTTTGGATCGTTGTGAATGTCCTGGTGGAACATTCAAATACACCTCCTCTTCTAGGTCACCATGCAAGAAAGGATTTTTTACATTCATCTGAGATAATTTCCAACCCTGATTTGCTGCTAACGAGAGAAGCACTCGAAAAGTGTTCATCTTTGCAAAAGATGCAAAAGTCTCTGTATAATCTTCTCCATATGTTTGTGTAAAACCTCTGGCAACCAATCTTGCCTTGTGTCGCTCCACAGTTCCATCTTTTTTATATTTAATTTTGTATATCCAACGACACCCAAGTGTCTTCTTTCCGATAGACAATTTGACTATATTCCAAGTTTTATTATCATCAAGTGCTTGCAATTCTTCTTTCATTGCCTGTCGCCAAACAGATATGGAATTAGCTTCACGAAATGTCTTTGGTTCTTGTTCATTGGACATTGCACTCAAGAAGGCCAAATGCGACTGAGTAACATTATCATATGTCAGAGAAGCCTCCACTGGGTATGATACAACATGGTAAGTGAAGAAATCTTTCATTCATTTTGGAGGACGAGTCTCTCTACTCGATCTCCGTAATGGAAGAGGAGGAGCAAGTATGTCAGTTGTTGGAGAAATCGGTTGAATTTTTGCAGATATAGTCTCAGTAGAAGCTGTTGGTATTTCAATTGCTGCAGACATTGGTTGGTTATCTGGAGATGTAATCATTGTATTTCTACTAAAAGAGACATCATTGGTTACAGTAGGAAGAGGTACCAAATCAGATAAGTTCTCCCCCTTGGACCGATTCCCAGAATGACTATGAACTGAGAAATACACTTCAGATTCAGCAAAATGCACATCACGGGAGACAATGAGCTTGCGAGAGGCTGAGTCATAACAAATGTACCCTTTCTGTGATGAGGAATAGCCAGAAAAAACACATCTGATAGATTTGGCATCTAACTTGTCACGATGAAGAAGTTGGCGATGTACATAACAGACACACCCAAACACACGCAGGTGCGACAAAACAAGTTTTCTATTCTTCAGCATTTCCAATTGTGATTTAAAATTGTTAACCCGACTACGAAGTCGATTAATCAAATAGATGGCCTTCAGAACACCATGAGACCAGTGCTTATTAGGAATATTCATTTGAAACATAAGAGCTCGTGCAGTTTCTAAGATGTGACGATTTTTTCGTTCTGAACACCATTCTGTTGTGGTGTACCCACGCAGCTAGTTTGATGAATAATGCCTTGGCTATGAAAATATTCGGCAAAATTAGCATTGACATATTCAGTGCCATTGTCAGAGCGAAATTTTTTCATCTTGGCATGAAATTGGGTAGTGATCATGTTGTGAAAAACTTTGAAAGCAGAGAATACCTCAGTCTTAGATTTGAGTAAGTACAACCATGTAACATAAGTACAATCATCAATGAATAACACAAAATATTTAAAACCATCATAAGAAGCAACTGGAGCACTCCATACATCAGAATGAATCAAATCAAAACATTCAACAGATTTAGACCTAGAAGAAACAAATGGTAAACGAGTTTGTTTAGAAAATTGACAGACATCACAAACACTAGACGGAACAAAAATTCAAGGAAAAAGATAAGACAAAATACGATTTGAAGGATGTCCAAACCGTTGGTGCAGGGTGTGACTCTCTACTAAGTTTGTGGCACTGTAGGCCTTAGTAGTTGAATGTAGCAAGTATAGCCCATTGGAATACGTGCATTTACCAATCGTCTTCTTGGAAGTTTGATCCTGAAAGACGACAGAGTTAGGAGAAAAAATAACATCACAGTTCAAAGCATTAGTAAGTTTTCCAACAGACAAGAGTTGAGTTGGAAAAGAAGGGACAACAAGAGCAGTAGAAGAGACTCTATTTGAAAAAAATCAATTTGACCACTACCGGCCACAGGAACCACAGTGCCATTGGCTACATAGACATCATGTTGACGGGATGATGTGGAAAAATCAGACATCGAAGAGGGAGAATTAGCTATATGATTAGTAGCACTAAAGTCAATAATCCGAGAATGACCAGTACAATGGGAAGCAAGGGACGCATGAATGGTACCTGCTGTATGAGACGAGGAAGACGAATTTGTAGAAGGCAGAGATTGACGTAGATCGCATAGGATTTGACTTAACTGATCCAAAGTAGTGGAAGTATCTGCTACATTGGCCTTGTCTCTCTTTTTTGCTTTAAAGTTAGGTTTGAGATGGGGATGTAATAACCAACAATGTTCTTTGGAGTGCCCAAACTTGCCACAATGATCACAACGAACAGTGTCCCGTCGGCCTTTATGGGGAACCAGAACCTTCTTCTTCTCAGACTCAGAGGGGGATCGACGCTCATTTTTATGAGTCACAAAAGCAGTTGAGTAGGAGTTCTCAGAGGATGAATGAAGAGCAGGATTCATAATTCCTTGTCGCGTTTCTTCGCGTTGAATGATAGCACAAATGCAATCCAGGAGGGTAGCGGATCAGTCATAAGGATATTACTCCGCAAATATTCATATTTTGGCCCCAGGGCTTGAAGTAATGAGAAAACTTGGTCCTCTTCATCTCGGTGCAAAAGAATTTGTGCATCAGTGGTATGAGGACGATACAAATGTAGCTCATCCCATAGCCTTTTCATATTTCCAGTAAGATCTCAAAATTTTCGTTCGCCCTGCAGGGTAGTTGCAATCTCATTTTGAATCTGAAATACCAGAGCAATATTATTTCGACTACCATACATGCCTGTCACAGAATCCCATAATTCATTTGCAGAATCGGAGAATGTAAAAATGCCAGCAATGTGGGGTTCCATAGAATTAAGAAGCCATGATTGAACCAGTTGATCATTAGATAGGCAATTATCATAAGCAGAGTCAGTATCGGGGACTTTCGAAGTAGTAGCTGAAGCTTTAGATGCGGAGGTAGGTGCATGAGGCATAATCTTACCATTGATAAAACCCAACTTTTTCTTACTACCAAGGGATAAGTGAACAGCCCGAGACCAGATGACATAGTTATTTGTATTCAAGAGGACAGAAGAAAGCTTCAGACTGGGAATGCAGTCGGAGTCACCCATTGAAAAGTTTCTTTACTACCACAATTTTGAAGCCTGAGTTCTGAAAAACAAGTTTCTGCTGCCTGCTTCTTGTGACCAAAGCCAAGATCGTACTGTTGGCCTTGCTTGGTCAAGGGAATACTGGATTAAGGGACCCGTTTGCTGTTGATCAAGGGAATACTGGTAAGAGCAAATAACAACGGCGCTGGTTGAATCAGATCTGCAGGTCAAGGAATCGGCAATGAATCGGTGGGTTGCTGTTGTGCACGCAGATGCGAACAGTGCCGGTGGAAACCAACCTAAGTCGGCGATGACAATTCGAGCCAATCGGAGCTGGGGCAAACAGCTACTGCTGATAGTAGCAAAAAAAATGATCTCCAACAGCAATAATCTGAGAAGAACCAGATCTGAAAAATAGATAGTGCAGATCTGAGTAGAACTGATCGGAGCTGGAGCCAGAAATGTAGAGTCCTATCAACGAGAAATCGAGATCTGAATCGAGAAATCCGATCTGAAAGAACAGTCGGTTGTCGACTGTGTGATGGGCCTTCAGAGACGACATAGAGGGACTGCTAGGCCTGCTGCGTGCCGGGAGCTCAAGCGGCAGACGGCCAAGGGGCAAGCAGCAAAGTGAAGTGCGGCAGAGACAAAAAAAACCAGATCAAGTGACGCCAAAGAAGAGGTCCAAATATCAAGATCTGGTGTGCAGATCTTGTGAAGCCGACTCCAAAAATCAGGTGAGTCTGATGCCGGGCGTGATGGTGACGAAAGCGACCTATCTGAGAGATGGTGCGTGATGGCGTTAATCCTCCTCTTGAGCAGCAAGGGACGGTGCGGAAGCCGGATCTGAGAAGAACGCCAGACGAAGGAGACGCCCCAAGCAGCGAGCAAAGGGCCACAGATCGGTGGCGAATTTGAGAAGAATGGCCAGAACAGGGCAGCAGCAGAGTCGCAAGCAGCAACGGACGGAATTTTTTGCCGTTCTCCTGCTGTAATGGAGACGGAAACAATGCTGCCCAAGCACAGATGGGCAGCGGACGCAGATCTGGCTGCGTGTTGGAGGCGTGCAAGATAGATCACAGGGTGAGAGTATGAGCGATGTTGCTGCTGCAATTTGAAGATAGAGAGGTTCGGCAGCAGAAGATCACTTTCCTTCTGTGGATGCAGAGGCGAGATCTAAATGGAGACGAGGATGGAGAAGGGCCGGAGAAGGACCAAACGGCGGTTGTAGAGAAGGACTCTCCACCCAGCTTCTCAATTTTTATTTTTTTTTATTTACAACTACGATCTGATGGATTTGTTTGTATATGTGACGAAACAGAAGAGGCACGTCTGAATTAGATCTCCTTCTACACGTTGCTCTCAAAGGTCTCTCTAGCAAAGGACTCATAGTTCGTTGGTGGTGTAGCGTGCTGCACAGCAAAAATCGATGCCAACCAAACCCAATGATCGATTAGTTTGATACCATGTAGAAAAGATATAATCTGAATATATATTATAAATCCCTACGCTATTACATGTATTTATAGCCTCTAGCCGACCCCAGGGTTATCACACTCAAACTGTAACTCTTAACTAATTATAAATCAAAAACACCTCTTAATTAGAGGTAAACCCAACTTAGACACCTAATCACACAAGAGTCCTAATTGAGTTGGGACACTGAGTCCCACTCAATCTCTCTTTTCTTTTTGAACAATATACATATATAATGTGATGATATATCTTAGTGTGATATACGCTATTTACTTCTAACAGTTAGGGGGAGAGTGTGCGCCACCCAGGATATGCCTTGTTTGAGATGTGCAAGCATAGGTGATATGAAGCAAATCTAAGTGAGAGTAGGTATCTCTCAAAGAAGTCAAGAGGTAGACGTTGGGTTGACTGTGTTGTAAAGTCAAGTTGTCTCTTGTAATTACAATGGATTGTATTGTGTACTCTTGAATGTAAGTCGCTAGTTTTTTGTCAAGGTATTGGTTTTGTGACAAAATTGACAAAGGGGGAGATTGACAGAGCTACAGTTAAAACATGTGTTCTCGGTTGTCAATTTCAGTGTCCAAAAGTCTTTATTGAGTGTCTTGTGTGCCTCTAGAAGTGTAAAGACCAACCGGTGAGAAGACCTTGATGGAAGAGCAACAATGTGAGAGGTAGAATTAGCTAGAATACAAACCAAGGCAGGTAAAAGGATCTAATAGACTTGAGTGACTCTAGATTGATCCCAAGATAGGTTTGGTATTAGAATTGGACTCATATAGGTGGAGTATATGATTAGATAAAATTCTAAGCATGGAAGTCCATAGTTTTGGTTTGTGAAAATGTACATTGAATTCTAAAGGTGTTGTTGAGAATTCTGAAGAGGTTATGGGATTCAGACTTCTGAATAGGTGGATAAAGACTTCTGAGTAAAACGAAAATGTGGACAAACCTATGAGCTTGGTCTCTCGTGGATTCAGAACTCCATATGATGAAACTTGGACTTCTGTAAGCTAGCCGTTTGTTTTGGAACTCTGAATGGGTATTCAAGGCTCTAAATACTAGCAGCTGGAGCACGTGCTAGCTGTGTGACAAGCTGGAAAACACATGTGCTAAATGTGAAGAATGTTTGAATAGATTTGCTTACTTGGCATAGAGTTGACTATGAGCTGTGTGAGACTGTTCAGAGGACCGAATAGTGGTGTTCAGATGTCCGAACAGGCGAGATTTGATATCTACAAATACCTAGCTTCGGTGACAATTTTGAATGCCTTTTGACTGTGAATTTGAACTGAGCATTCTGAGAAAAACCGCTGTGTATTGAGATTGAAAAAGAGAGACTATATGCGTCTAAATTGATTGTCAGGATCATTTGATAGCCTTGAGTGTGATCCATCACTTCGATCATCATAGACATAAAAAGAGCGACTAATGTAACTAAAAACATAAATCATAAATCATAAATTAAAATTACAAGATTCACAATAAAAACATAAATCAAATATTTTTATACAACAAACATACAAAGTAACTAATGTAACTAAAGACATGAAATAAATTGACAAAATAATGTAAATGACAGAATAAATAAATGCATAATTTAAAGGTTGGTTATTGGAATAGACCATTCATCACCCAAAATGTATAAACAAATACAAAATCTAGATCTGAAGTTAGCGTAAAAGAACAAATAGCAATTCATGTCCGTCATCAAAGTTAAGAATTATAAACTTTAAAATCAGGCCTTAGTAACTTAGATTCAACACTTACAACCTAAGCTTTAACTATTTCATATCCAATTAATTAAATAAAGAATACAAATTTTAAAATCAAATCTAAACAATCATCAAGGAGATCTGAAAATTAGATGTTTCAGGGTTCTAAAAGAATGCTTTATATTTATTTCATGGAAGAATTCAGTACAAGCAATTATAAATTAAGTACAAGAAAGACAAAATAAAATGAAAATTTACGACTCTCACTTGTAAAATTCGAATGGTGCTTCTGTTTTCTTGCCTTTTTTCCCCAGCCTTTAGTCCTCTTGAGCTCCAAGTCAAATTCGAATTTCATGTTGTGCCAAGTGCTCTATTTATAGGCTCTAGGAATGAATGAATTGTTGAGATTAAATCTGGGTTTAAGTTATTAATGGAGGGTTAAGATTGGATCATACTATAAGATGAATGATGGGATTTGAAGTGAAAATGTTAGAGTTTATAAGGCATACATGAATTTAGGTTGCTTGGGGTTGAGGTTGCCTTGGTGGTTAACTAGAGGATGAGAGAAAATTGGGATTTAGGAGAGAAAATAGGGTAGGATCGAATTTTACGAGTGTTTAGGGTTTTAATGAAATGCAATGCAATGAATGGATGGGATCTAAAGTTGGAGTGAATGAATGGATGAGATGAAGTAGATGATGTGCAGGGTTGACTACATGGGATTTTCGAATTAGGTGGACAAGATTTGGGAAAATCGTGTAGAGGTGTGGAGGATTTGGATGATGAGGTGTTTTGGATTTTGGGAATGTATCTAGATGGGCATGGAGAATTTTTAGTGAGAAAATAGTGTGGAGTGTTGTGGAATGAGTGTGTGATGTGTACTTGACATGTCATATGCACATGGATTGGATTGGAGTTGCTTGGGTTTTACGGATGAATGACTAGGATTGAATGGAGTTGAGATCTAAGGGCTCTAAGGTAATTTGGTCAAAATAAATTATATAAAAGGTAAGTTTCCTAATGGAGGTTTAAGATAAGGTTGATCATGTTGATGGGTGAATATGATGGCCTAGATCTAAAATTGTAAATGTATGCAATGGATATGGAAAGGTGGCTCTAAGGTTTACCTAATTTTGATGCATGAGATGAATGGTTAGGATTTAAGATGGAGAGTGGATGGTGTAGATTGACAAGGAGATGGACAAGGCTTGGGCATGTGAATGGTTTATGTGTGTGGATTTTGGATCTATAAATGAGCACATGGGCCTCCAGTGGATCTTGGACTTGATCTTGAGGACTTTGGCCTCTGTTGGACTTTGAAGTGCACACTAGCATGGACCAATTGTAATAGGCGCATGGACTGCCTGTGGCCTGGCCCAATGCTGACTTGTAAAGCTTAGCTTGGCCCAATTGAAGTGGATCTCTGGCCCATGGATCTTGAATTTCAACATTTGCCTCTTGAATTGCATGTTCTTTCTTCTAGAATTTAATAATTAACTTCGTCACATTTAAATCTAGGATATTGATTTAATCTAGACTCTCATACTTAGATCTAAATTAATCAATTTATATGAAAACCCTAAAAGTGGAGTGAAATTAATAAAAATTCCAGGTCTTTTAATTTAAGCTCTAAACTTGCAATTATCCACTGATTTGAGGTTATTTTCGTGAACTTTCCATTTTTTTCTACTAAACTAGAAAATGACATTAAATGCATGTGATATATACAAAATTAAGGCTAACTAGACTAATAATCAGGGGTAAAAATGTAATATTTCAGTGCTCAATAGATATATAGTTTGCTCAATGTGTCAATGAAGTCCTTCACTCGCATAGCTAGAAAATGTGCAGACTTCGTCAACCAGTCCTAAACCATCCAAACTAAATCATGATTTCGGAGTGACTTAGGAAAATGAGTAACAAAATCCATAGTGATATGTTCCCATTCCCATTTTGATATACGAAGTGGTTGGAGTAGGCCACTCTGCCTCTAATGCTTTGCCTTTGTTTGCTTACAGGTGAGACATTTGGCAACAAATTTGGCTACGTTGCACTTCATCCCACGCCACCAATTTTATCGGCGCAAGTAATGGTACATTTTTGTGTTGCAAAGATGTACCGGTACTCTAGAGTGGTGAAAATTGCGAAGCACTTCTTCTCTTCACTGGTTGGATGATGTTACAAATAAGCGACCTCTGAACGTTAAACACCAACCGCATGCGTCATTCAATCTTTTGGTCCTGCTCCAATCGCCATCAAAGTTAAAATTTCTTTAGCCTCTAGATCCTAGTGTTCTGCCTCTATCATTTCCTAAAGTGGTTGAACTATAATGCTTTTGACCTAAGTTGTACAATCTCTCACTGTTAGTTGTAAGTCAAATTCGGCTAAGGACCCAAGCATCTTCCATTCACGTGCGGATGAACAAGCAACTATGAAGCAAGATTTTTGGCTGAGGGCATCTACTACAACATTGGCCTTGCTCGGATGACATGAGAGTTCAAAATCATAATCTCCCAGATACTATATCCATCTCTATTGTCTCAAATTCAAATCATTTTGTGTGAATACATACTTGAGACTTCGGTGATCGAAGAATACCTCTAACCGTTCACCGTACAAGCAATACCGCTAGAATTTAAAAGCGAACACCACAACTGCCAGCTCTAAATCATGAGTGGGGTAATTCTAATCGTATTATTTCAACAGTGGTGAACCATAGGTGATGACTCTGCCACTTTGCATGAGGAGACAACCAAGTCCTTCTTGTGAAACATCACAATACACTTGATAACCTTGTTCACGTTCTAAGACTTCAAAAAGGAGAAGTGGTCAATCTCTTTTTTAACTCTTTGAATGACCACTCACAAGCTTCATTCCATTCAAACCTGACATGTTTTCTTGTCAATCGAGTCATTGGAGCCTCAAGTTGAGCAAAGCCCCTGACGATTATACATGGCTAAGCGCAAGAAACCATGGGTTTCAATGATATTCTTTACCCTGTCCCACCTTATTACAACTTTTATCATTGTAGGATCAACCGCAATACCCTCAGCGTAGACTATCATGGTTATAGATCTTTTGTCATGTAACAAGTAGGAATGGAATTTGTTCGACTAAAAAGAAGAACATTGGTTGTCAATTATTTCCTTCCATATTAAATTTTGTAACGACTGATTCCTAAAAAAAATGGACATTGAATGTATAAGGGTAAAACCTTAGGCGCCAGAATTTCTTCCAAACGAAATTATCCCATCACAAATTCAATATCAGAATGGAAAATGCAATAATTTTTGAGGTATAATGTTTAGTGTTGTAACAAGTCATTTGATTGGTATCTTAATTAACTATTGAGAAAGTAACCAATTGTGATTTACCACATAAATTTTAAAGTATAAAAGAGTTATAACTTAAAAGAAAAATAAATATTTTTATTTATAATTTTTTTTTTTTAAATCTTCTAATTTAGTTACTTTAACTTATATTCAAATCATAGAAATTTACATTATAAATGGGACCCACTTTCAATCCAGTGGAAGATAATTTCATGAATATAGAACACTATAAAATTACGTAATCCAATCTTGAATGCCATTTTTTTAAGCTATCAAAATTTAATTATTTCTAAATTTCTAATTTTTAGATACTTCTTTAATAATAATAAGGAAGCTAATATTTACACTTTACATTAGACTCACCCGAAAAGTATTATATATATATATATATAAGTTATACTTTTGAATATATAATTTAAATGAAGTGGTGCTTTAATATTGTATTTTTTGCCAATTACATTTTTCTGGATATTAGAAAAATTCTTATGGTTCCAGAAGCAACATTTGAGCTCAAATTATCATTGACGTAACTTGAGAAAATGACAAAAAAATTGGCCCATAGGATACGTATCAGTCAATACATATTGTTATTATATATGGCAATATATATGGTTTATTTGTGTCACGCCTCAATCCTCGGAACATGTAACTATTTGTTTATCTTTTTTTAGAAGACCTCTTTACACACCTATTCCACTCCCAGGTGGAAAATGGGCCAAGAATAAGGGAAGATTTGATCATTTAGATCGCTTTGGAGCTGTTGTGAAACTTTATTGATACTCGCAAGTGCATGAATCAAATAGAGTATAGAGTTATGCAAGTGCGAGGTCGAACACATAGGAAACTATAAATGGAAAAATTAATTTAGGAGAATGGAAAAATTAGATTGAATTAAATTGATTAAAAATTGTTATGCGAATAAAGTAAATTTAGAATGCCAAATTAAAATTACTAATTCAACCTTAATCTACTTCCAAATTAACAAGGATGAATTTAATAAAAAGAAAATAAATTAAAAATTTATTCTAATAAATATATACATGTGATTTGATTAACTAGCCAAGAGATTCAATTTATTCCAATCAAAACAAATTTTAAATCTTAATTCCAATTTTAGAGTAGCAATCTGAAAAGAAATTCACTGCTTTCTCAAAAAAATTCCTCAAAGCACATCACCATTGTTGTATGATTCATCATGTTTTACATTTATTACTTGCAAGAATACGAACCATATATAATATAGCAGTGTGAGTGCGAGGTTGAACCCACAAAGGACATTCAAAATATATGAAAAAAACAAATATATGTGATTGGAATTGTTTAGTTTAAGAAAAACAAATCCTTGAAATAATCTAAACAAGAGAATCAAGATTTTAATCATTAGAAAAATTACATTAGTTTAGAAAGCCTTTAATTTTCTAAAATCAATCCAACATGGAGCCATCATCTAAAATTAAAATTTAACTATTATGAAATTTTATTTTTGCAATTAAAACACCAATCTAGAAATTATCAACAACCATATCTCAATTAAAAATAACAAAATTAAGATACAAATAGAATAACTCTAACCCAGTTCAAAGAATTTGAAAGAATGGATTGAATAAATAAAATAAAAGAATTATCATAAACAAACAAACAAATAAATAAACAAACAAACAAAATATTTTAAAAGTGGATTAGGACAATTATAGCCATTATGTGATATGCATACATGGAATGGTGGGTTAGGATCTAATGTTGGTTTAATTGGATGGATAGATGATGTCTAGATGACATGGCCGAATGGTTGTGTTTTTCCTCAGTTTTAGATGTGCTAAATTCGTATGATGTGAATGGATAAAGTTGGGAAAGATGTCATGCGTATGGATGGAGAGGTTATAGGAGAAAATCGTGTGGGCTTTAGAAAGGTAAGACTTGGAGAGGTTTTAGGTGATTTGGATGAGTTGGTTTCTAGATGAGATGGGATTGGGATTGGGATTGACGTGGCAATGGATTTTAGATTGAATTTTCGTGTGTTGCATTGGAGATATGCGCATGAATACCTAATTTATAGGAGAGAATCGAATGGAATGGATTTCGATAGATGTGCATGAGGTGTATGCGTGTGTGTTAGGTTTTAAGGATTAAGATGGGATGTTTTAAGGATTAAGATGCGCATGAGAGAGGGATTTTAGGTGGAAATCATGTATGGAGGTGATAAGTACTAAAAAATGATAATTTTACCCTTTAATATTGGATTAGTTAGCCCTTGAAATTTGTTTATTTTATATTATTAGTGTAATAAATTTTACATTTAGAATTATTAATGATAGTATCTCAATTTCATTTAATTTGGATTAATTAGTGTATTTTTGTGTAGTTTTGAGTGTCCAAAAATCTAATATATTTTATCTCCAAAATTACGTTGTTATTATTTCATTTAATTAAATGTAATTTATATATTCTCAGGTTAGAGATGTTGAATGTCATCCGAAGTTTGAAGCCATGATTGAGAGGTGCGGCTACAAAGAGAAGTTGATGAAGGGCTGGGGTTAGCTTCAAATAATAATAATAATAAAAAAGACTGGCTGATTTTGAGGAGGAATCACTAAGAGTCAACCAGCCAGAGATAGAGAAGGAAATAAACAAAGAACTTAAGAAGAGAAGAAGAAGCACTTCAATGTGCATGCTAGAAAAACAAGAGAAGAAAATACAGAAATCTATTGAGAATCTGCAGCAACCCACTTTGAAGTAACAAAGGCAGAGAAAAGAAACAACTAGCTGAAGATGAAAAAGAGAAAAGAAAGGGCTGGCTGATTACCAAGAAGAAGATGGACAATATGAACCCACCTTTGTCTTTTGATTAAACCAGCTAGGGACAGCAACGATAGAATGGAAAGAATGAAAATAGAAGGAAAAGAATGGAAAGAATGAAAATAGAAGAAGAATAGGAAGCTGGACGGTAGTTGTGAATTACAAAAAAAAAAAAGGACAACCCACTAAATGAAAGAATAGAAGGGAGAGAATCGGCTAAAAATTCAAGTGGGTCCCATGCCTTACTTATTTTCTCTCTCCAAACCTTTATAAATTGAACAGCACTCTCCTTGTATTGTTCGAACCTGGACGGTGAATTTGGAGAGCTTAGAGTTTTGGAGAATTTTGGACTTTAAGGTTAGCATTGTTATTTTATTTTTTAGTAATTACCTTTTATTTATTTTAATTCCATGTCATGTATTTTATTTCAATTAATGAAAGTAGTATTTCTCAACGTCTGTTTATCTTTATTTTCTTCAACTCAATATTAGTGTGTGATTAAATTCAATAATAAATTCAAAAACTCCATGAGTCTTTGTTTTGTTTTCATTTAAATCCAAAATTCCAATACATTGTAATTCTTAATTCCAAAATTTTATTAATAATTAAAAGGTAGAAAAACACTTAGAATTACGTTTTTCCACTTATTTATTTTTGTATGATGAAAATTTGATTTGATTTAATTCTTTTTAAGGATCTATATGAGAGATTATTCTAAGTTGTTCAATGAAGGCAGAAAAATATTTTAGACTACATAGAACTTGATTTTATCAATCTAAGCCTCTTTTCAAGTGCAGAGAAATTTTTAGATTCGAAATTGCAAGTGGAAAATTTATTTAGCCTAAGCCCGGATTTGAATTTTCTTAGTCTAATTGATTTCATACATTTCATACATTTCATAATGGGGATTTTAATAGATGAAAAAATTTGAGTGTATAATAAATAATAAATGTGAGCTCCGTATTCTAGGCCTTTATATTATTTTTAAGATATGGAAAATAAAACCTCCATAATTTTCTTATCCAGTTCCACTGTAAATATGTACAAAGGTAATTTAGGTGTTTTAAATTTTATTTTTGTTTTTAAAATTCAAAAATTCATTAAATTGGAGAACTAGGTTGGTAATTAAGTAATTGCATCTCAATTTTATTTTCTAAGTTAGATTAAGATTGTTTATATTTTTAGATCAAATCCACCATTTTAATTAAAATTAGTTAAATTGTTAGATTCTATATTTAAGTCTAGAATATTCTAAATTAAAACTAAAGTTCATAGATTAGATAAATAACTCCATATTTATGATTTTTCTCCATATTTCCTAAAGTTCTTAAAATACGTAATTCAATGGTATGTTTTTCATGGATATATTTCCCTAAGTTCCGATGGGTTCAACCTTGCACTCAATCACTATACTATCTAATGGTTTGTGCGCTTGTGAGTTATAAATTTAAAATTTACACAACAAATTTTTGGCGCTATTCCCAGGGAACATTGAAAAAATCACCATTAAATTATTTATTTTTGGAAATAATGTTTATTTTAGAAATATTTATTTTTGGCAATTCTTTAAAATTAGAAGTTTCTATTTTTTCTTAGAAACCCTATTTTTAGAAGGTTACCTTATTTAGAAGTACTAAAAAAAATAAAAAAATAGGAGATTATCTAAATTTCGAATCACTGCTAAATTTAGAATTTTTTTTAATTTTTGGAGACTTTTATTTTTAGAAAATTCCTAAAATAGCTAGTTTCTCTTTTTAGCATTTTCTAATCTTAGAATTTTAATCTAATTTAGTTATATTCTATATTTAGAAAATAGATCTAATCTTGATTAATTTGGTGGATATTAATTTAGAATTTTTTATTGTCTTAATTTAGTTTAGAGTTCTTAAGTAGGTTCCAATCATGTAATTTCCTCCACTAGTTATAATATTAGGAAATCTGCATTTAGTTTAGGAATCATACATGTTTTATGTGATTAAATGCTTCACCATGGTTTTGAGTTTTGTTTTGTGCAGGTGCTTTGAAAATCCTTGCGAAAAAAAATTACTGAAAAAAATAAAAATTGTGCTTGCTAATAAATAAATAAATAAAAAAAGCCAAGGTACGTGCATTCAATCTCCTTCTTTAAATTTTTAATTTTCATGCATTCATATAGATTTTATTAGGTTGTCTTGCATTTATTTTGCATAAAAAATAACATAAAAATTGCATATTTAATTTGCTCATGCATTTAGGTTGCTAGTTCATGCATTAGGTTAAATTATTTGCTTATTGTTTTCATATTTGCTTGAATCTTGCATTGGTAATTTAGGCTTGCATTCACAAAATAGAAAAAATCAAAATATTAGTAAAATTGGTTCATGCACTACTAAATTAAACTCAAACTAGAACCATTTTTTTTAGCGTTGTTCACGCTCATTAGGACCATCTTTAATTCAGTTATTTCTAGTTCACCGGTGAATAGTTTCGCTTCTAGCACAGTGCCTGGGCTAGTTTTGTCACCAAGGTGTAAATTGCCAAAATGATAAGTGGAAGCTTAAATCGATTGCCATTGTGCTCCTCCACTTACCTGGAAACTTACTTCGCCGTGCTTGTGGTTAAACTCTGCTCAGAGGCTAAATTTTTCTGGAAAGGAGATTAGGAGCAGTCTAGAGTCTAGGATCCCTGTGTTAGTCTAGGTTTAGGTCATAGTTTGTGTGGATTTGATTGAGCGTGAATGATTTTATCTGTGTATGAATTATTGGTGTCATGACTCTAACAATCACTTGGTTCGAGTTACGTTTTCCGTCGATTTACCGATCATTGTGTCCGGAGCTCAGTCCAGCTCAGCCATAGAAATAAACAGTCCACCTTCATCACCACCGCCATCACCTAACATGGCCGGAGAAAGAGTCGAAGAGAAAACCCTCCAAGACTACTTCTCACCAGTCACACCCAGCACACCATCAGGCATAGTTGTTCCAACAACTAATATGGCCTTTGAATTCAAACCAGCCTTATTACATCTTTTGCCCGTATTCCATGGACTTGATCATGAGGACCCTTACCTACATGTTAAAGAATTCTTAGAGATCTGCTCCACCGTCAAACTTCAAGGCATCACTGATGAATCCATTAGACATCGTCTATTTCCTTTTTCTCTCAAAGAAAAAGTGAAATCTTGGCTAAATTCTCTACCTGCAAATTCCATCACAACTTGGGATCAATTGGTCAACAAGTTTTTGAATAAATTTTTCCTTGTATAAAAATCTAACGCCCTCAGGAAAGAAATTTCAAACTTTAATCAAAAGGAGGGTGAACAATTCTGTGAGTCATGGGAAAGATTCAAAGATTCGTTGAGTAAATGCCCCCACCACGGCTATGAAACAAGGAGACTCGTGTAATTCTTTTATGATGGTTTAACCACATCGAACCGCACAATGGTCGAGTCTATGAAGGGTGGAGAATTTTTACAGATAACTGCAAACAATGGATTGAATTTCTTAGAATCATTTTCGAAAAGTCCTCAGTGACGAGACTTCTCCAAATGAGAGAATTCAGCACAAACCTCAAAGAGAGGAGGTTTGTATGAGGTTAACAATGACATTGACGTTAAGATTGCGATAGCAAACCTAATGAAAAAAGTAGATGTTTTAGCGACATCTGAGGCGATGAACCCATCATTAGGAATGCATGCTGAGGTTTGCTCATTGTGTTCTAATTTAGGACACACTGCCAAAAACTGTCCTTCCTTAGGATCGAATATTGAGTGCTCAACTGAGCATGCCAATCCACTCAATAATTTTGGAAGACAACAAGGAATCCCTTTTTCTGCCACATACAATCCTAATTAGCGAAATCATCCAAATTTTTCGTGGAGTCAGAATCAACCTCCAGTAGGTCAAGGACTCCCTTAATATCAAGGTCAGCCATATCAACCTGCCCAGTACCAACCACCTCAGAACCAACCATACCATCCATCTCAAAATCATCCACCCCAGCCAAATCCATCCTATCAGTCCGGTCCTTCTCAACAACGTAAGCCCTCTCTCGAGGATACGTTGCAGCAGTTAATGTACTCCACCCAGCCGGTTATGCACAAGCTTGAAACACAGCTTGGGGAGTTAGCTACGGCGATAGGAGATAGGGAGAAAGGCAAGTTCCCCAGTCAGCCTATCCCGAATCCCAAGGGACTGAATGAGGTTTCGTCATCTAATCCAGACAACGTTAACTCCATTACTACCTTAAAGTCTGGGAGATAGGTAGATAACAAGGTCGAACCGCCTAAACAATTGGAAGATCAGACTGATTGTCAACCAAAGCATCAAAAGGACATGCCTAGTCCATCTTCTGTCCAAAATACACCGAAAACACCTGCTAGAAATACTTTTGTGCCTAAAGCTCCGTACCCTCAGAGGTTAGCCAAACCTAACAAAGGAGTACTCTATAGTGACATATTAGAGGTATTTAAACACGTCAATATCAATATACCTCTACTTGAAGCTATATACCAGGTACCCTCCTATGCCAAATTTTTTAAAGACCTCTGTACGGTGAAACGGAAAACCAATGTTCCCCAAAAGACATTTTTAGCAGAAAATATGAGTTCACTCATCCAACAGGGGTTTCCAATAAAACACAAGGATCATGGGTGCCCAACCATCGCTTGCACCAATGGTACATTTGAAAGTGATAGGGCCTTATTAGATCTTAGAGCCAGTGTCAGCCTACTTCCATACTCTGTTTATAAGCAGTTAGGGTTGGGTGAGTTGAAACCCACTATTATCATACTACAGTTAGCTGATCGCTCTGTGAAAATCCCGAGAGGTGTGATAGAAGACGTTCTGGTGAAATTAGACAGATTCTACTTTTCGGTGGATTTTACAGTGCTGGATACACAGCTTGTTCAGAACGAAAGTGGACACATTCCGATTATTTTTGAACGACCATTCTTGGCCACTGCCAAAGCCGTTATCAATTGCCAAGATGGTATGCTTAGGTTGTCATTCGGAGATCTGACAACAGAACTCGATGTATTCAACTTGTGTAAACAACCTCCCTGTACCGATGATCTGTACGAGGTTAATATGATTAAGAGTTCTATCGAAGAATGATTTCTCCGCTTTATTTGCGACGATCCATTCGAGAAGTCTTTATCCACCTTTGGCATTGACTTCAATGAAAAATGGTGAGCAAGAGGTTAATGCTCTACTGAATGAAGTTCCATATGTTGATGTTAGAGTAAGGAATTTCGAACCTCTGCCCGTGAGTCAGTCTGTACCAGTCCCGTCTGTCTAGAAGCCACCAAAATTAGAGCTCAAACCACTCCTTGAGACTTTGAAATATTCTTACTTGGGACCATCAGAAAGTTTACCTGTCATCATAGCTTCCGATTTAACTTCAGAGCAAGAGTCTAAACTCCTTGCTATTTTTAGAGAACATAGCGAAGCTATTGGGTGGTCCATTGCAGATCTCAAAGGGATCAACCCCTTTGTAGTCATGCACAAAATTTGGAGGAAAACTCCAAGACGTCTAGAGAACCACAGAGATGCCTGAACCCGGGAATACAGGACGTGTTAAGAGCCGAAATTTTGAAACATCTCGAGGCAGGTATCATCTACCCGATCTCTGACAGTGCATGGGTGAGTTCGATACAGGTTGTCTCAAAGAAGTCTGGTGTGACGGTAGTAAAAAATGAGGATAATGAGCTAGTTCCTACCCGTGCTCAAATAGGGTGGAGAGTTTGTATTGACTACCGAAAACTGAACACTGCTACTCGTAAAGATCATTTCCCTATTCCGTTCATTGATCAGATGCTTAAGTGTTTAGCCGGTCATGCATTCTACTGTTTTCTCGATGGTTATTCCGGCTATAGCTAAATCTGTGTTGCTCTTGAGGATCAGGAGAAGACCACATTCACCTGTCCATTTGGTACTTTCGCCTACCGTCGCATGCCTTTTGGGTTGTGCAATGCACCTGCTACCTTTTATCAGTGTATGGTCAGCATATTTTCGAACATGGTAGAGCTATTCTTGGAAGTCTTTATTGATGATTTCTCAGTTTTTGGTTCTTCATTTGACCAATGCCTACATCACCTAACCTTTGTGTTAGTCCGATGTAAAGGAAAAAGAACCTAGTACTCAATTGGGAAAAATGTCACTTCATTGTTAAACAGGGCATAGTCTTAGGCCACATTATATCAGACAAAGGAATAGAAGTTGCTAAAGGTAAGGTCGATTTGATCTCTCATCTTCAACGACCCCAAACTGTTAAAGAGATTAGATCATTCCTAGGTCATGCTAGTTTCTACAGGAGATTTATCAAAGATTTCAGAAAAATTTCCAGACCTCTCTGTAGACTCCTGACTAAGGATGCTAGTTTCGATTTTGATGATGAGTGCGTCCACGCCTTTGCAAAATTGAAAACTGTATTGACCTCTGCTCCGATTATTCGACCTCCTGATTGGTCTGTTCCTTTTGAGATAATGTGTGATGCTTCTGACTACGCAGTAAGAGCTGTTTTAGGTCAAATGGTCAATAAGTTACCTCATGTTATCCATTATGCGAGCAAACGTTGAACGATGCTCAACTGCACTATTCCACCGTGGAAAAGGAATTGTTGGCAGTCGTTTTTGCGCTAGACAAATTTCGATCTTTCCTTGTAGCTCGAAGGTCATTGCCTACTCTGATCATGCTTCTTTGAAGTGTCTTTTGTCTAAGAAATAGGCTAAGTCCCGCTTGATCAGATGGATTCTCTTGATACAAATTTGATATTGAAATTCGGGACAAGAAAGGTTCAAAGAATGTATAGTGGACCATTTGTCTAGTTTGGTAACTGAATTTTCTGATGACTCGATGCCTATTACTGAGTCCTTCCCTGACGAGCAACTCATGTCAATTTCCCAAGTACCTTGGTTTGCATATATTGTGAATTATCTTGTCACTGGTCTGATGCCTGAGCATTGGACTAAACAAGATAAGTCAAAATTTCTGGCAGAAGTCGAATACTTTATCTGGGATGATCCATATCTGTTCAAATATTGTTCAGACCAAATCATTCATCGTTGTGTCCCGGAGTCCGATCAAATTTGTGTCATTAAATTTTTTTCATGATCAAGTTTATGGAGGTCAATTCAGTTCGAGAAAGACCATTGCGAAGATTTTGCAGTGTGGTTTTTACTGGCCTTCCATGTTCAGAGATACCCATACCTACTGTGTGTCATGTGAAAGATGTTAGAGGTTAGGTAGTTTGTCTCGTCGGAATATGATGCCGCTAAACCCAATTTTACCTGTTGAGCTTTTCGATGTTTGGCGCATTGATTTCATGGACCATTTCCTAATTCCTTTGGTAATCTTTACATTTTAGTAGGGGTCGACTATGTCAGTAAGTGGGTGGAAGTGGTGCCTTGCAAAATTAATGATCATAAAGTTGTCCTCCGTTTCTTGAAAGAGAATGTTTTCTTTAGATTTGGAATACCACGAACCATCATCAGTGATGGGGGAAAGCACTTCTGTAATCATTCGTTTGAACATTGATGAAATCATATGGGGTGATACATAAGGTTGCTACTCTTTATCATCCACAAACAAGTGGGCAAACCGAGAGATAAAACATATTCTAGAGAAGACAGTCAATCCATCCAGGAAAGACTGGTCTTTGAGAGTTACTGATGCACTCTGGGCATATCGTGTTGCATTCAAAACGCCCATTGGAATGTCACCTTATAGGATAGTGTATGGGAAAGCCTGTCATTTGCCAATTAAGTTAGAGCATCGTGCATACTGGGCTATCAAGCATATGAATTTTACTTTGGACAAGGCTGGGCAACATAGAAAGCTCCAATTGTCTAAATTGGATGAAATTAGGAGAGATGCCTATGACACTGCGAGAAAGTACAAAGACCAGATGAAATTGGTTCATGATAAAAATATTTTGAGAAAACTTTCACAGTTGGTCAGAAGGTCTTACTTACAATTCTCGATTACAACTATTTTCGGGAAAATTGAGGTCAAAATGGATAGGTCCATTCATTGTTGAGACTGTGTTTCCTTATGGAGCGACAACAATTAATTTTTTTAAGAATGGTCGCATTATGAAAGTTAATGGTTAACGTTTGAAACCATTCTTAGAGATGAATCCATCTGAAGAAAAGAATATCAATTTGTTAGATGATCCAGTCTACCAGGATTGATAGGAAGGTCCGCCCATCCATATCCACCTGTCATTCTATGTCTGAGTCTGAGTCTGTTTGTGTCCATGTCTCCATTTTGTCCAGTCTATCTAGGTTAGGTTTTTGAAGTTTTTGTGACTCTCTAAGTCTGTGTTGAATCTATCTATATTGTGAGTTCAGTCACTGTGTGTGCCAATGTTTGATTAGTTTAGGTTTTCACTTTTGCTGAGTCAGTTTTTGTGTTTTTGAGTCAATCTAGTGTCTTTATTGTGTGTTTGTTCTTTTTGTTGTCTATTTTTTTTTTTTTGAATAAAGAGAGTCCTCTCAGGTATTTCTCAACTCAAGTTATTCTATTCTAATATTTTCTTCTAATTTGCTAATGCGCAGGTAGATTAGAGAACATTGAGGACATTGTTCAATTTAAGTTTGGGGGTATTGGGGCTTTTGTGTGTTTGTATGTTACGTTTTAAAGTCATTTTGAAAAAAAAAATTTGAAAAAATTTGAAAAAAAAAAATTAGCACTAATATGTGGATAAAAAATTTTATATCATGCTTTTCCAATTGAATTTTACGAAACTTATGCTTAGAAAACTTTTACACAACCATGTTAATTTAGCGTGGAAAATAAAAATATTCATGAGTAAAGTGATCACCAAAAGAATACTAGTGGAGACTTATATCCAGTGAGCTTTTGAACCATTCGATTTTTTTGAGGGTTATAAGTAAATTCTTATTTTATTTGTTATGCGCACTAAGTCGTTGTTAGATCTCATTACTCTTTGTTTTGGTCATAATACTGAGAATGACATAAAAATTGGATTATTACACCTGAATTTTTCTGAATTTATTTGAAGCGATACAAATAGTCATATAAAGCTTAGGAAGTGATATAGGCCATTATTTTGGATCGCTTGAGCTTTTAAAGCCTACCCATATTGGGCATCTTATCATGTTAGTTACCACTTTTGAGTTTTGAATTTAAATTTAGCTTATTTTTATTGATTAACCATGTTATCCATACCCAACTCCGGCTGTGGAGTTTGAGCTTTCACCGAAATATCTGTGACCTATTCTAAAACCCAAGAAAGGTTAGAGATGATTGTTATTGGGATGGTACTCTGAGAAAAATATGCCATTTGAAAAAAATGAAAGCAATAATGAAAAAAAATGATTAAGAAAGAAAAAATGAGAGAAAAAAATTCAGAAGGGAACATCCGTACATGAAAAGAAGGATGTGAAAAAAGAAAAAAAGAAAAAAGTTAGACAAAATCTGAAAAATACAATGCTTTGAAAGTGTTGAGAGAAAAAAATAGAGGAAAAAAAATCCCAGTGAAAAACTTGAAGACCTCGACCTTTTCTGTTCAAAGTAATTAATTTTATAGTCTTGTTATCCTTCTTTGATATGACCGGGCCGAAGTCACGTTTCGTCCTATTAGGAAGTTCTATTGATCCTCAGTTAATAAATGGAGAATAAATGAAGAAGAATTATGGTGTCTGATTCAACATTCTCAGCAAAATGGTATCCATTCATGAGATCTGTATTTTTCTTTGTTATAATCCGTTCTTTGTTGATAAATATGTGAGATATTTGCATTTGTGAAAATTAGTTCCGCTCACATATACTTTTGAGAGAAAATAAGAACCCAATCTCTGAGTGAAAGTCTTTCTGAAAGATATATTTGGTGAGATTTGGAATCGAAGCACATTTTCGGCCAGTGGTTGCAAAACTTGTGCGTATTTTGAAAAAGAAGGCTATGTTAATATTTGTCTATCACACACTACACTCGGGGTATAAATTTTGTAAAATAATTTTGGAGTTGTCTGATGCTTAAATTTTTGTTTAGATATTTTTGCTGAAATTTGATGTTTGTGTGTATCATCACCGGAAGCCCTCACGAGACTATAATTCGTCCACTAGTCGTGAGCTAGGGGTTTAAAGGCTTTTTGCATACGCTAAATGCAAACGAGAGTGCCAGCGAAAGTGGTGTATATTAGGAATTTAATTTTTAGTTTTTAGTTTTTAATTTTTATTTTGCTCGAGGACTAGCGAAATCTAAGTTTGGGGTATTTGATAAGCACTAAAAAATGATAAGTTTACCCTTTAATATTGGATTAGTTAGCCCTTGAAATTTGTTTATTTTATATTTTTATTGTAATATATTTTATATTTAGAATTATTGATGTCAGTATCTCAATTTTATTTAATTTGGTTTAATTAGTGTATTTTTGTGTAGCTTTAAGTGTCCAAAAATCTAATATATTTATCTCCAAAATTACATTGTTATTATTTCATTTAATTAAATGTAATTTGTATATTGTCAGGTTAGAGATGTTGAATGTCATTCGAAGCTTGAAGCCATGATTAAGAGGTGCGGCTGCAAAGAGAAGTTGATGCAGGGCTGGGGTTAGTTTCAAATAATAGAAAAAAAAAAAAGAAAAAAAAAACTGGCTGATTTTGAAGAGGAATCACTAAGAGTCAACCAGCCAGAGATAGAGATGGAAATAAACAAAGAACTTGAGAAGAGAAGAGAAGAAGAAGCAGTTCAATGTGCATGCTAGAAAAACAACAGAAGAAAATACAGAAATCTATTGAGAATCTGCAGCAACCCACTTTGAAGTAACAAAGGTAGAGAAAAGAAGCAACCAGCTGAAGATGAAAAAGAGAAGGGAAGGGCTGGCTGATTACCAAGAAGAAGGACAGTAGGAACCCACTTTTGTCTCTTGATTAAACCAGCTAGGGACGGCAACGATAGAATGGAAAGAATGAAAATAGAAGGAAAAGAATGGAAATAATAAAAAAAAAAGAAGAATAGGAAGAGAACTACTGGCCGAATAAGAAGGAGGACCCACTTTAGCTCTTGATGTACAGCAGGAAAAAAAAAGAAGAAGAAAGGAAGCTGGATGGTATTTGTTAATTAGGAAAAAGAAAAGAAGGACAACCGACTAAATGAAAGAATAGAAGGGGGAGAATCGGCTGAAAATTCAAGTGGGTCCCATGCCTTACTTATTTATCTCTCCAAACCTTTATAAATTGAGCAGCACTCTCATTGTATTATTCGAACCTGGACAGTGAATTTGGAGAGCTTGGAGTTTTGGAGAATTTTGGATTTTAAGGTTAGCATTGTTATTTTATTTTTTTGTAATTAGTTTTTTTTTTTTTTTTAATTCCATATCTTGTACTTTAGTTCCATTAATAAAAGTAGTATTTCTCAATGTCTCTTTATCTTTATTTTCTTCAATTCAATATTAGTGTGTGATTAAATTCAAAAACACCATGAGTCTTTTTGTATTGTTTTTATTTAAATCCAAAATTCCAATGCATTATAATTCTTAATTCCAAAATTTTATTAATAATTAAAAGGCAGAAAAACACATAGAATTATGGTTTTCCACTTATTTATTTTTGTATGTTGATTTTATTTAATTCTTTTTATGGACTTATGTGAGAGATTATTGTAAGTTGTTCAATGAAGGCAGAAAAATATTTTAGACTAAATAGAACTTGATTTTATCAGTCTAAGGCTTTTTTTAAGAGCAGAGAAATTTTTAGATTCGAAATTGCAAGTGGAAAATTTATTTATCCTAAGGCTGGATTTGAATTTTCATAGTTTAATTGAGTTCATACATTTCATAATGGGGATTTTCATAGATGAAAAATTTGAGTGCATAATAAATAATAAATGTGAGCTCCGTATTCTACGCCTTGATACTATTTTTAAGATATGGAAAATAAAACCTCCATAATTTTTTGATCCAGTTCCACTGTAAATATGTACAGAGGTAGTTTAGGTGTTTTAAATTTTATTTTTGTTTTTAAAATTCAAAAACTCATCAAATTGGAGAACTAGGTTGGTAATTAAGTAACTGCATCTTAATTTTGTTTTCTAAGTTGGATTAAGATTGTTTATATTTTTATATTAAATCCACCAGTTTAATTAAAATTACTTAAATTGTTAGATTCTATATTTAAGTCTAGAATATTTCTAAATTAAAATAAATTTTATAGATTAGATAAATAACTCCATATTTATGATTTTTCTCCATATTTCCAAAAGTTCTTAAAATACATTACTCAATGGTATGTTTTTTATGGATATATTTTCCTAAGTTCCGATGGGTTCGACCTCGAACTCAATCATTATACTATCTAATGGTTCGTGCGGTTGCAAGTTATAAATTTAAAACTTGCACAACAGGAGGTTTCTAGGGTTTCTTAGATGAGATGCATCAATGGTTGAGATTAAATGGATAAAATGGATGGTGTAGATTGCATGCGTATGGGATAGGATTTGGATCATGGATATGGGCTATGGACTTAGAGCAATTGGGCTTCAAATAAAACTCTTATTGGACTCATTGACTTTGAACTTCTCTTGGATTTGGACAGGGAACATAGACTTAGATTCTCAATCTTGGCCCATTTAAAATGCGCATGGAACATGGACTTGTGAAAGTGGACTCAAGCCTGGCCCAATTGAATTGGCTTTCTAGCTTTCTTCTTCAGACTTCAGCAAGTTTTCTCCATTCTTCTGGACTTAGTAATTAATCCACCATTATTCTAAAAATGTTGGACTAGTACAAACTCTCATAACTGTATCTAGATCAGCCAATTTACAATTGAACTCCTAAAAATGGTGAAATAATCACTAGAATTTCAAATCTTCCAATTTAAGTTCAGAATTGCAAATATACACAGAAACAAAGGAAAATTCTGTGTTTTAGGCTGATTTCCTCTTTTCTCCAATTTTTCTCTACAAAACTGAAAATAACAATAAATATATCTAATATACACAAAAACAAAGCCTAACTAATCCAAATAACAATGATAAAAAATGTCATTTTTCATGTCTCAACACCGAGCACGAACCCGAACCTTTGGCTCTGATACCATTTTGTTAGGACCTGGGCTTTCAGCCGAAAAGACTAGCCTATTAGGTGGAGTGACCCAAGTCCTTTATAAACCCCTAGATGTCCCTCTATACTTTCAATGTGGGTCTTATTCGCAGCAGCCCCAACAATCCCTCCTCGAACGAGGCCTTCCGACGGAAAGAGCGAAGCCAACCATCTCGTTCGCCTAGGGGATCTCCTGAGCACACATGAGCTTGCCTGAAACCTGGCTCTAATACCATTTGATGTGCGAATCAACCCACAAACAAACACAAAATCATATAGTCACAGAGAAAAATCACACACACAAGAAGAGAACAAAGAGAACACAAAGATGTACATTGTTGGGCAAGATTGCCTACGTCCACAGATTGTGAAACACATATTTCACTATGACGAGAGAATACTAGTTATAAAGGATTAACCTAACCCTTCCCCTCTTTGATTTTCCTCTCTTTCCCTCTCTATCTTCACAACAGCTTCAGCACACTCTCAGCTTACCCTAAAAGGAAAGAAAAATAGACTATATACCTAGTGGACTAAAGATACAAGATTGGACTCACTTGGCCCACTAGGCCTTACTGTAATGACCCGACCCGATTTGTCGAGATTTTAGGGAGATTTTCGGATCTCCTTGTCGGATTAGGTGTTTTGGTAGCAGTGGAGAGAGTGTGGGCTCCATGGTGGGCCCGAGTTTGCTTGATATCGAGCTCGGGAGCTCGAAGGACATTTTAGTAGTTTTAAATTATTATATTTTTATCATACAAAATATTTGAAACATCACACGATTTTCTCCCGACCTTCGACATACAATTTTTATCGGGTTTTCGATTTATGTTTTTATTAAACTCACAATGTCGATTTCGAAATTTATTTCCGTGTTTCTCTAGCTTTTATATATATATATATATGTTTGTGTGTGTGTGTGTGTGTGTGTAAATTAATTTAGGGAGATTATGGTTTTATAAAAATGAAATAAAGTAAGATTTGTTATTTTAGAAGCTTTTTCAAAATAAATAGATAGGTATATATATATATATAACAAACCTAAACCCAAACCCCCCCAAACCCTAACTTACAACCCTCCAATTCTCGTAGCACTGTAGCGAATTGCTACAATGCCGCAACCCTCTTTTTCCCATTTTTGAAATCCTTCCTCAATCTCCTTCTCTCTTTCACTTGCAACATCGCCGAAAACCCTAGCCCTAAGCTCTACCCTCCCCCATCCTCAAGCCACCGCTGCCGCTACATTTATTCTCTCCTTCTCTCTCTCCCGTAACCCTCTTTTCTCTCTTTCGATCTCTCTTGCTCCCTGTAACCTCTTCTTCTTCTTCTTTTTCTTTTTCTCTCACTCTTCTTCTTTTTAATATCAACTGAACTGAGCTGCCGCCGTGTTCCTTTCTTCTGCACCTAGACTATGGAGTTTGCGCCTGGTTTTCCTCACTCCACCTCCAGCCAACAACCCGCCGTTGCAGCCATTTCCAGGTACCCTTTTTTCCCATTTTTTTCTCCATATCTCTCTGATTTTCCTCGTTTTTCTCCGATTTCTCACATTTTCCTCCTTTTCATCGGTTTTGCTTGTTTTTCCCTCCTTTTTCCCTTTCCAACTCAGTTGACAGAGTTTCTTGGTCGAGTACCGAGTCAACTCAGTTGCGGCTTCTGAGTCAACTCAGCCCTTGGATTTGGTTGACCCAATTGCCAAGCCCAATCCTGGCCCATCTTGGCTCCGCCCAACCTGTTTAGGTTCTAACCAATTTCGACCCCCCTTTTGCCCGCCCAACAAATCGACCTGTTCGTTCGGCCCAGCCAGACCTAGTCTTGCCCATGTGATACCCTGCCCATTGTGAACACACCAAAAGTGATGTGGGAAGTCCCACATCGGTTTGGAAGAAAGAGGAGTGGGGTTTATTTGAGGCCACTCCCTTGTACTCTTGTGTGAGGCCACATGGCTAGGCCCAAGGACAAAACCATGCGGGCTTGCTTTTGTACGAGGCCCAGAGCGGACAATATCACACTGAGTTGGACCCTAAGCCCTGTTTTCGGGTCGGGTCATTACAAAAATGGTATCAGAGCCGAGTTCAACACTCGGATTGTGTGGGCTTTCCTCCTTCCCTGGTGTTCTTGAGCTGAGCCAAGTCGAGCCGGGGGTGGCTCGAGGTTTTAGGCGGGGTGATTGTGATACCCTACCCATTGTGAACACACCAAAACTGATGTGGGAAGTCCCACATCGGTTTGGAAGAAAGAGGAGTGGGGGTTTATTTGAGGCCACCCCATTGTACTCTTGTGTGAGGCCTATTGGGCCTAGCCATATGGGCCGGGCCCAAGAACAAAACCGTACGGGCTCGCTTGTGTGCGAGGCCCAGAGCGAACAATATCACATTGAGTTGGACCCTAAGCCCTGTTTTCGGGTTGGGTCGTTACAGCCCAACTAGTTCTGGCCCGGTCCAGTTCTTTCAGGCCCAACTCCTCGACCCAACCTAGTCTTGGGCCTAGTCGTGGACTTGGCCCAGCCAAACTTAAAGCAGACCATTTTCAGGCCCGAATTTCAGACCCGACCCATTTTTACAGCCTGTTTCTGGCTCGTTTTCAAACCCGACCCAGTTCGGCCCGCTTTGGGCCCATTTTCTGTCCGGTCTCATTTTAGACTGTTTTGCCTTATTTACTTATTCGTTCTTCCTTGTTTCAACAGATTGAGCTCCTTCAACCCATCAAGCTGCTTGCTCGCTTTAGATTTTTTACTACACAAACACTGTGAGGGGACTTATCACATTTTTAGCATTCATTTGCATCTACCAATACTTATTCCTTGGACGTGGAGTGACCCAATTGAAATTTCTTATTATTTCAAGTCACTCGGTAAGGGTAAACTGTTGAAAATGATCATGTGGCAAGAGATCCGTTCGGTGCACTCTTGTCAATTATATGCAATGGTGGAAAATTTTAATTGAACATGTTGATATTATATATATGATACTTGGATTATGTTGATGATACGTTGCGTGTTTGCACATAAGATGCAAATGAAATCATGTTGAGTATAGAGGTATGTATTTAAGAACTTATTACACTGGCAAAAACACCTCCTGAAATTACTCGTGCAGTTCCAAACTTTGAGGACAATATGGTGGAATGGATTACTTACCTTTTCAATATGTATGCTAAAGATGAGTCTTTGAATGGAAGGTGGTGTGATGGGGATATCCTCAAGTTCTTAAGAGTTGCTTCTGCTTGTGTTGTGTCTGTTCCTGAGAAGAGACCCACAATGTTAGAAGTCTACCAGCTTCTAAAAGCTATAGGTGCAAGGTATGATTTTTCAGAAGAAGAAAATGAAGAGGAAAGGCTTGTGCCATGTGAAAATAGCAATGTCTTGGATGAACTTATTGTGGCGAAGGCAATGCCAGGAATTCAAAACTAGGAAGTGAATGAAGAGATGATAAACAGCTGATATCAGAGCAAGAAATATCATAATTGTCAGTTTTTTGGCTCAAAAGGCTTTTATTGGGCTCAATCCGTGTAACTCAAGCCCAACTATATATGTATTCTCTTTTCTCTTTTAGGGTTTTTTCAAGGGGAGCTGTTTTCTAAGGGATTAAGAGAAAAGAAAGGGTTGTAATCCTTGTAACTTTTGTCTATTGATTTTCTCTTCAGTGGAATCATCGCTCTCCGTAGACATAAGCGGTTTTGCCGAACCATATATATTTGGGTGTTCTTTCTTCTCGTATGTGTGTAATTGCTTGATTTTGTGATTTGTTTCCATTTTTCAACAATCTGTCATGCTACAGAGATAATTTGCTCTGTACAACAGTTGTTGTTGCATATTAATAACCAGTCATCTGTAGCAAGTGCTTCTTGCATCATTTCGAGTTTTTTTTTCTTTCTTTTCTAAACAATCGATATCTGCTATTGTTGCTTTATATAAAATTCTCAACCAGAGTAGTATAGGCTAGATAAAGATAATGACGCATAAAGAATAAGAGAATTGTAGTGTTGTCTTAGTAAAATAGAATTATTGTTTACCAAATATCTTCTTTATCCATACTGAATTTTTAATGTTAGTTGTCCATCACCAAAACATGTGGACAACGGTTTAAAGAACATCTTTGGTGAGAACCCACTCAACTGAAAACGTTGTCATCTGACCCAAAAATCTGGTACTCTTGCTTCTTATAACCATCCCCATTTACCTTCATTATGTTTCCTCTTGAACATTGATCAAATTAATTCTCTAAACACTAATTTGAGCAGGCTTTGATGGGTTCAATGAACAAGCCTAAACCCTACTGACCCATTTAACATGAGCCTTTTGGTTTAACATGGTGAGCCCATATCCACGATGCATAGGTACAGATTGACTTTTTTTTTATAAAAGTAAAATTCCCCCTCTAAAATAAGGAAGTTCTATCCCGAAAATTTTAGGAAAAACTCCATCATACCTTTTCTTTGGGGGGGTGTGTGGAAGATTAAAGGAAAAAATTATGCATTTTCTATGAAAAACTCTTGGGAGACCTTTTTAATTCTCTCTATCTAGAGAGGCTACTCTTTAAATATTTAAAGTAAAAAATAACAAATACACTGAATGTGTAAAATTTGAACATTATCTCATTGATTTAGCCTTGTGATTTAGACTTTGAGATTTTGATTGTTATAAGCTCTTCATTTTTCATGAACCATCCACAGAAAAAATTCTCTTTTTTTTTTTCTTAAAGATAGCAGCAAAAGCAATTTCCTTATCTCATTTTCTATGGAAAAGCAATTGGAGTGAAAATTGGCTGAAGACACCTTGAGTATCATATAGTTATCAATAAGCTGCGATACGATAATGCATTTGAAAGTTGACTTCAATGGCATTTGCCTACCCTTAAAATGAAATACAAATACAACCAAATTGAAGATTCTAAAAAAAAAAAAAAAAATTAGGAGTTCAAATTTTGTACACAAACATGGAATAGCCATGAAATTCATGGCTTCCATATCTTCATTGAGCAATCAGTTCCATATGTCACTACTAAATTTCTATGAGGGTGGTGAGTGACACCAATCACATCCTTCTCATGAACCTGTGAAAAATAAAAGTGGTTGTTAAGATATGGATCAAAGAATTTAGCTATCAAAATGGTAACTAGTCGGTATATCCAACACCAATAACAATCTGCAAAATCTGCAAGGGAGTCGCAAGAAACATAGTGTACTTTATCGCATTAATCAACAGCTAAGAGCAGAGAAAGAAAATGCCGACACCTTGCCAAATGCGCCATAACTAGTATTTTAATTTATAATATAACAAAGTACCAGTGAAATAAATGGATCGCATCAGCAAATCAGAAACTAAAATCCACTTGCTTTTGGATGCAGATTTGGATCTAGCCATATAAAAAACCCACCAACCCAGATGACAACAATGCAAATTATATTTAATAAATATTTTAAAATACAATTTTTAAGACTAATTTTATAGTTTCTTTCTTATAATATCTTCTAGTAACATATTGTATGAATTTCGTATAAGATTTTGGTTATTTTTTGGTATGGGACCTTGACAAATTAATTACTCTAATTTTCGTTTCATAGAGGAGAATGTCAATATTTCTTAAGTCTTGAAAATATTTGAATCTCAATCTAAACCCTAAACCCTGCCAAATGAAAGCGCCCCAGAAGATAATCCCCTCGCTTTCTACTAACCCAATTTAAACACAACCAAGAGACAGCTTGACATTAACTGTAGTTGAAAGTACTGGTGGTTGTGGCACATCTGTTGAACATCAGTTCTCGACACTTCATATGCAAAAAGACGAGCACTGTGTGTGTACATATCAGAAACCAAATCTTCGAAGGACCGAATGTAGAATTTTGCATGACTCTACACTCCTTTGAAGCCCTCAATAAACTAGAACTAAGAAACCAAAGCACGCAAGTCAAACTAAATAGCCAAACCAGATCCTAAATGGTAAAGAAGGATTAGCAACCTTAAGACATGTTCCATGGATATAATAGTCATGATCTATGGCCTATAATAGTCGTGATATATGGTCTAGCACTTGTGGGACCAGAGTGACAGAATGGTGAAGTTCAAAAGGCCAATGAGATCATGAAAAGCACAGGTATGGTCCACAAAATACAGTTCAAAATATTTAATTTAACATGAAGTACGACAAAGAATGATATATCAGGACAATGGAGAATTCAGCAGAACAAAATGCACGCAATTAAGTTGAACTGTGATCCAATGATTATGATCCACTTTTAAATGGTAACTTGACATGTTACCAACCAAAAAATAGAAAGGGAAACTTGCCTTCATTAGATGCTCCAGTTTACCAGATTGATGGCTGAAGCAATACATATTCCTGCATTAGTATTAAAGATTAGACTAATACCCAAAAAACGAGGGTGGGAGGGAAGGGAGAGAGAGAGAGAGAGAGAGAGAGAGAGAGAGAGGGGAGGGGGAAGGTCAAGCATACAGTATTTTTTTTTTCCTAATAAAAAAGGACGTTCAAATGAATATGCAATGAAATAGATAAAATTTGTTTAGAAAAATGACAAATAATGCTAATAGTAAAAGCAATGCTTACTTTTTAATACTAAAAAAATAATTACTTATAGAACTTCACAATAATAAGGAATGTTTGTGGTCCAGCCCATGTTTCATTATGTTGGAACCTTCATGATTCCATCCATTCAATTTGAACTATCACAGTGATACCTAGTTGGTTACGCCACATAAATGTTGGAGAAATTATCTCATGTGAACCATTTTAGAATGAATTTGTGTGAATTTTCAATCAAAATCGTTTGAATTTGAGGGTAAATCATGTTTTAACCATTTTACAATGAATCGGTGTGAACTTTCAATCACAACCATTGAAATGTTGGGGGAAAATCATGTTTTCTTCTGAAGTACATTATTCAATCCAATGGTGGACATTGATTTGAAGTTCTAAACAAGGATATTTGAAGAAGATGACATGCATATGTGGTAGTTGTATGCACTTTTGAGAAATGATCAGGTGTAGAAGATATTATCATAATCAGATCAAGTTTTACATCTTCATCATTTATTAGTGGAAATTAATTTTCTTTGAAATATAGAATTTTTAAGTAAATGGTAAAGAACTAAAGATGCATGACTTGACTTTATAATCATGTCTTCTTTACTTGATAATTTCTCTCCACTTTTTACTTGAGTTTTTATGTAGCAAATATACGAGTTGTCATTATCTATGGGTAAAAGTCAAGTACATTGACTGGAGTGGCTGTAGCATCTTCTAATGTTATTTTATTTATCTGAGTCCAACCTAAATAAACAAGCCTAGATCAAAAAAATTGTCGAACACACTGAACTCAGGCTTTTATTTAAAATTTCTCTTGGAAAAATGAAGTCAAACAATGGAACCAAAAGAAGTCTCCTCACTTTTTCTCATCCAAACATAATCATAATGTACATAATGCCTAACTTATTTATATTTCTTGTAATCCATCTCTTTTATCTTTGTGGGGCTAACAATAGGTTGTTAATTTATTTTGGGAAAAAAGTGATAGACATCTTTATTTTTATGCAAGTTTCATGGGACCAATGAACCTCATGACATTATAATATCAGTCACAAACTTCGTCATCTTCTACTATAGATCTGTCTAAACCTCAAGAAGCAAGAGGTTGCGAATTCGAGTCCTCATGGTCAAACCTTGGTGGGCCCTTAGTGGGTTCACCCATGGGAGTTTTACGCTGGACATCCTGCGATTTCCCACAAGTAAATTTAAAAAAAAAAAATTGAAATTCAATTTTGACTTAATATTCATTTGAATCAAAATATTGTAAATGATTTTTTTCTTAAATAAAAGAGAATTTAGCATGTTCAAAAGTTTATCACACTGAGTCAATCAAATCTCACTTATTTTTTTTTTTCAAACTTTGAAAATAAATTTAAAGTATTATTATTATTTTTTTTGAAAAAATAAGAATATTTCAATCTCGAGTTGATTATGAACATATGGTAGAAAATGGCTTCTCGTGTTTTACGGTCAGTTGCAATGGAAAGTTGGCAACGCGGTTATTGACTCAGTCAACTCGTTAGCCATAAAGGATGGAAAGAAGGAAGAAAGTTCTCAGCAGCCTCAGCCTTCACTTCCCATCAAAGACCTCATTGGTCTAATCCATTCCTAAGTAAAGGGCTCCTTCAATTTATTTTTTTGAATTTATATGTGGCAAATTGTAGGAAATCAGCGAAGAGAAGAACCTCTGCAGATGATACCCACGGCCTTAGGGTACACTAGGTAAGGTCATGGAGGCTTGAAGCTGACATCTCCCGCTTCCTGAGACATATGATTTCCAATTGAGCTACACTTAGGGGTGAAACTTGGGTTGGGTTTTAGCCCGACCCGACTGACCCAACCCGAAAATAGTGTGGGCTGGGTTATAGAAATTGTAAACTCGGGTCGGGTTGGGTTAGGAAAAAAAAAAGTCGACTGAAATTCAGGTCGGGTTGGGCTGAAAATTTTAAATTTCAACCCGACCCGACCCTACCCGAAAAAATCCGACCCAGAAAAACCCGACCCGAATTCATAACTTAAATAAAACCCTACGTACTTTCCACTTCCGTTTCCCCTCTTTCGAAAATCGGGCTAACTCGAGTCTGGTCGGGTCAACTCTCGGGTTGAGAGTATTAGCAATTCGGGTCGAGTTGGGTTGAAATACTCGGGTTTGCAATTCGGGTCGGGTCGGGTCGGGTTCAAATTTTTTTGACATGGGTTAGGGCTGGGTTTGTCAAAACCCGGCCCGCCCGACCTGAGTTTCAGCCCTAGCTACACTCATAAGTTCAGTTATTTTTATCTAAATAAAATCCTTTATTTTTTATATATTTTAAAATTTTAAATAATACTTTAAAGTTGATCAAAATTCAAAATTAAACAACATATGAATTTTTGACCATTTTGTATTTAAAGTTTTCTACTTCAACAATTTAAATCATTACATTAGACTAGGTGGGAGTTTTACGCTGGTGTGCCCTAAGGGTATTCCGCGATTTCCCACACATAAAAAAAAAAAGAAAATTGAAAATTCAATTTTGACTTAATATTCATTTGAATCAAAATATTGTAAATGATTTTTTTCTTAAATAAAAGAGAATTTAGTATGTCCAAAATTTTATCACACTGACTGAATCAAATCTCACTTATTTAATTTTTTCAAACTTTAAAAATAAATTTAAAGTACTATTATTTTTTTTTTGAAAAAATAAGAATATTTCAATCTCGAGTTGATTATGAACATGTGGTAGAAAATGGCTTGTCATGTTTTACGGTAGTTGCAATGGGAGGTTAGCAACGCGGTTGTTGACTCAGTCAACTCGTTAGCCATAAAGGATGGAAAGAAGGAAGAAAGTTCTGAGCAGCCTCAACCTTGACTTCCCATCAAAGACCTCATTGGTCTAATCCATTCCTTTGATAAGTCAAGGGAGCCTTTCAATTTATTTTTTAGATTTTTTTTCTTTTTTGAATTTATGTCTGGTAAATCGTAGGAAATCAGCGAAGAAGCTCTGCAAATGATACCCACAGCCTTTAGGGCACACGAGGCAAGGCCATGGAGACTTGAAGCTGACATCTCCCGTTTCCTGAGACAGATGATTTCCAATTGAGCTATACCCATAAGTTTAGTTATTTTTATCTAAATGAATTCCTTTATTATATATTTTAAAATTTTAAATAATACTTTAAAGTTGATCAAAATTCAAAATTAAACAACATATAAAATTTCTTGTCATTTTGTATTTAAAATTTTCTGCTTCAACAATCTAATTCATTACATTAGACTAGGTGGATAGAAATTTAAAATGTATCAAAACTTTGGTTAATGAAGAGGTCTTTTATTTTTAATGATCTTATGGAGCTTATAACCAGTGTGACAAATACCATCGATATTTTCGTTTTTACCGCGAAAATATCGGGAAAATAACGTTACCACGTTAAAAACGCGATTTTATCGCCTATGCCGTTTTTATCGAGAATTTACCGTTAAAAACGCGTTTTTAACGCGAGAAACGGTAAAATCGCGTTAAAAACGCGTTTTTACCGTTTAAATTTTTTCCACTTACACGGTTATCCCATGTTGACAGACACACGTCATCTGCAGTGCTTCACTGGCGCTATCCCATTCACGTACACACACCCGCTGGACACGACACCAGGAAACATGGATAAAATTTAATTATTTAAATAATAAAATTTATTTTAAAACTTTAAAGTTATTTTTTAAGCAGTGTGTACTTTGAAAATTTTCAAATTAAATATCCGGACTAATTACGATAACCTGATAAAATACTTTTAGACTTTAAGGTCTTTTGACACTCCTAAATATTTAAAACACAGTATTTTACAAATAAGGGTATCTCTAGGGTGTGCCAAAAACATATTTAGGAGTATTAAAAGACCTTAAAGTCTTAAAATATTTCTATCAAATTATCGTAATTAGTCCGGATATTCGATTTGAGAAATTTTGGAAATACACAGTGTCTAAAAAATAACTTTAAAGTTTTAAAGGAGATTTTATTATTTAATACACTATGCACATTATTTTTTAAGCACTGTGTATTTCCAAAATTTCTCAAATTGAATATCCGGACTAATTACGATAACGTGATAAAAATACTTTAAAACTTCAAGGTCTTTTGACACTCCTAAATATGTTTTCGGCACACCCTAGGGATATCTTTATTTGTAAAATACTGTGTTTTAAATATTTAAGAGTGTCAAAAGACCTTCAAGTCTTAAAGTGTTTTTATCGGATTATCATAATTAGTCCGGATATTTAATTTGAGAAATTTTCAAAGTACACACTGCTAAAAAAATAACTTTAAAGTTTTAAAATAAATTTTATTATTTAAATAATTAAATTTATTTCAGGTTGTAAATTTGAAAATCCCTTTATTTGATTTAAATTATCTCATAATGCAAACTTCAGAAAAAATCCCTTTATTATATTAATTTTTATTATTATTTTAAATATTTATATTTTTCACGAGATTTTCCCGTTAAAAACCCGAGAATTTGAAAATATCCCGTTATTAATAGTTCCCGTTAATATCCCGAGAACGGTATTTGTGACTATGCTTATAACCATGTGACATGCCCATTTTAAAAAATTAAATTTAAAAAATGTTTTAAATTTTGTAAATAGATAAAACTTGATTAGAAAACTTATGAAGTCCATTAAATTCCCATAATTTCATCCATTCATATTATGAGAGAGGAAGACGTGGGATCATTTTCTATAAAAAAAAATATAGATAAAGTTCAACTTTGTCCAATCACTGTTCCTTCATAGACTTCCATTTACCAACTATCAAGTGAAAAGAAAGTTGGACAATAGATAGAGTATAACTTAACAATATCAGTCACCAAGATAATTTGAATAAAATCATATATGAGAGTATTTATGAAGTGAATTTTGAACGGTTTAATTATATATAATCAATTTAACTTATTTATTAAACAGATTGATATGATTTGACACAATCTAACGTACTTATTAAATGGACTAAGTTAATATAACTATGATTAAATTGGTTGATCCAATGAGTCCTAACCCATTTATTAAAGGACCATATTAAATGGGTTGGCCGGCTTAGCTCATTTATAAAAGCTTAACCCAACCTTAGTTATATCAAATTTGACCTATTTATTTCTAAATGGGTTGATCCAACTTACATATGAACTAAATCTTTAAAAAATGAGTTAGGACTCATTGGATGCAGGTTTCCTCGTTGCATTCCGGTAGTTTAGGCAGTTGTGTATTGTATGGTCTCCTGTTTTTATTGGTAGGGAGACGGGAGTTGTTGGAGGATAATTGTGAGTTATGGAGTGATGTTTTGGACTAGTTAGTGGGACCATTGGTTAGTAGTATACTTGAGCACTCATGTACAAAGACATTCATTCTATTATGGTGTTCACTACATTTCATACATGTGATATGGATTATCCCTTCACTAGTGTGGTTAGTTCACCCCTTACCTTTCAATTACCCTGATCGCAGAGGGGCCAGGTGGAACCCTTGAGCAAGCACCTGGGGAGGAGCGGTAGTAGTTAGATATTTCATGTTTATGCTTATGCTTTAGATTTGAAAGACTTTCGATTGTATGGATTCATTATCAAATGTTTGTTTGAATGAATGTATAACTATATTTGATCAGTTTATGTTATACTTCTTACTATTATGGACTTGTAGTTTGTTGAACGGGACCCGTTTCAAAAAAAAAATAAAAAATAAGACCTGATATTCGTCCTTTTGTAATGTTGTAAGATATTTCAGAGATAACACGCCCATAGCGGGATGGAGCATTACACTTCAGACAGTCCAAGCCCAACAAAGGCCTTTGAGCAAAAAAACCAACATAAGGTTCATTATGAGATGGAATTGGGATGACGGGTTGTCAAGGAACGGTGAAGGGCAACAGGCGTTGGAAGGTGGGTGCGAATGGAGAAGAAGAAGGGGTTGTTGGGCAGTGGACACCTAGAAGGAGAGGAGAGAGAGCTTCTCAAATTTCCATTTTCAATAATTGTGTTGAAAGACATCGATTAGGAGACTATTTATAAGCAAAACCTAAACCCTAATCCTAATTAAGAAAATAAATAAAAAATGAAAATAGAAAAATATAGACTAAAGATAAATCTAAATAAACTCAATTTTACAAATAAAAATAGAAATTAGTCAGATTCTTCGATTTTCTTTAATATCAGCTTCGGGTTTCTGATTTGGATCCTTGGTCAGACTCTTGTTCTAAATAAGGCACTCTCTATGTTTGTATCCTTGTCAATGTCGATGTACATGTTATGTTATGTAATTTTCCGTTAACCAGCTTATCTATAGGAGGTTCATCAATGCTAAATATTTTATAGCAACCGTTTTAAGGTTGTTATTGACTACAAAAGGTCTTTCCTAATTCGCCTCAAACTTTCCTCGAGGTATACCTTCTCATACCTTAGAAATTATTCATTAACACTAAGTCACCTTCATGAATTCCTCGAGGGTGCACTTGTTTGTTGTAATGCCTGCATAATCTCCTTTGCTAGACTTGGAGATGATCAAAGAAACTCTTCTAAGTTTATCCAATTCTTCTAACTTTGCAGCTTGTCTATTGTATACTTGGGGGAGAGTCCAATGTTCCCCTTTCTAAGGCAACCCTCAATGAGGGAATCTTGATCTTTGTAGGTAACTCAACTTCTAATCCATATACAAGAACATAGGGAAGCTCAAGTACTAGATCTAACACTAGTCCTACATGCCCACAAAGCAAAAAAAGAGAGGGTGACCGTTAAAAGCAGATATTTAAAAATAAAATTAAACTAATATTTCTTAAAATAAAAGTCAAAAGGCATGCTAAATTCTTGCCGTTGTAATCACCCAATATGCAGTCAGATAATCCTTCCATCTCAGCCTTGAAGATCTTGCTAAAACCGTCCCAAAAAATCAGGTGAACAATAGGCGCTTAATGTATTTACATGTCAATGGAAATTTTTCGTTATTTCTAATAATTTTTTATTTTTTCTTACTAACACTAAAATAAGTCATAAATATTTAATATAAAAATAATCAAGATTTATTTAATGATCACTTAGAATTTTTTCTATAATTTTTTGTAATTTTTCATCATTTAAAAAAAAGATTTGAAATTGTCAAGTTCATAACTTAAAAATAATATTTGGACATGTAAATGATCGGTATTTTATGAAAAATTATATATTCATGAAGCTCGTAATTTTCTTCATTTTCTGAAATTTTTCTGAAATTTTTTGAACAAAATAAAAAATGAAAAAAAGCAAGTGGAGAGAGAAAGATATCAACGGAGGTATCAACCGATACTGATATCTCGCCGATATCTTGGCCAGACCGTTTTTTGCACCCCTGCTCCCACGTAGACGGTCTTGAGTAGATCTTGTCTATTGCCAACCTTAATGCTAGCCAGTGCATCTACAAATTTGTTATTTCGTCGAGACATGTGAGAAAGTGAGTAGGACGTAAAACTCTTTTTAAGCCTTTGTCCCTTGTCTAATAGACTAATAGTCACCATTGATTTCCTCAGCAATCATACGCAAGTCTACAAAGCACTTCATATAAGTTAAGCCTAACCTTGCGTTAAAAATGCATGATGCTGAATTAGATCGACGTTACGTCTCTATCGACACAACACACCGTATTAGTCAAATACAATTTATCTCTCTTCCGAATTTATATAAAATTTATACTAAATTTATATCGTAATAACTGAATTTATGTACTGCCGTAATATATAGGTGCATTGCGGTGGATACAATTTGTCTCTCAAAATTTTGCAACAATTTGACTAATATACACCGTATCAACTGAATTCATTACCCAAACTCCCAACATCTCTGCCACACGCATCTCCTTGCTCAAAGATTCAAATTTTGACGTGTTGTAAGTGCAAGAAAACTTTATCGTATGGGCGATTGATATGGAAAACCTGAAGGTGATAGGAGCATCAGGTCAATTCCTCCATAATTGCTTGGTGAAGCCCCATAAAGGAATATACACCACTTCCCTGCATATTAAAGATGAAATAATGCCTCATCAGGGAGACTCGAAGAGATTTATCTTTCTGCCTCAATTACTTGTTGAGCAAGGAGATTTGGAAGAGCTTGTTCTTTGATTACTCTTTGTGGTAATTGGACTTGGTTTTTATTTTTTGATAATCAATTAAAATAATTGGATCCCTAGGCTCTTTATCAAATCTCAAATACTTACTTTCTTAATTTGAGTCAATTTTTTTTAAATGTAAAATCTTAAGTATTTTAAATTAAATGAATTTAAAATTTAAATTTTCAATTCAATTTGTTTTAGCTTTATTCAATCCCACCTAACGTCACCTGCACACCTGGTGCTTGCTGTAATGCAAAAGAAAGTTCTCATCATCTCATTGCCAAACACACTATCAAACACATATCATATCATATGGTAACAAGTTGGAAGCTTACTTAAGCAGGAATTGACTTTGTTTAACTAAAAAGAAGCCAAAACATTGGCTGTCAATTATATCAACTTATTTTTTTTGCATTTTTTTAATGATATGATAAGTCAATATTTAACTAATTCTGAAAAAATCAATCGATTATCACATGAATTTGAGAGTATAAAAGCCTTATAATTTAAAAGAAACTTAAATCTTCTTATCCATATATGCCAAATTTTTAAGCTCTTTTAATTTTAATTACTTTCACTTATATTTATATCATAGCAATTTACATTCAACATGAAACTCACTTTCAATCCATATAATGATATTTTCATGAATAAGGAACACTATACCATCTTTTTAACCTGTCACAAATTGACTACTTTAAATTATTTAAAATTTCTAATTTTATCACTTTTTTAATATAATAAGGTAGCTAATATTTACACTTTATATGAGACTCATTTGAAAAGTGTAATATTTAATTTATATATAAATTATAATTTTGAATATATATATATATATATATATATATATATATATGAAGTTGAGTTTTAAGATCATATATTTTACTAATTACAGTTTTTCTCGATATCACAAAAAAAAATTATGGATCATGGAAGCAACATTCAAAGCTTGGGTAAAGTTAGAAACTTGGAAAACATCAAAGGGAATTATAGGGTGTGCATGAATTGGTTGATCATTTCTCTTATGAATTGGTGATTCTCTCGCATAATTAGTCATTTTTAGTTTAATATTCATATTATACACATAAAACGTATTTAAAAAAAATCATGTCTTCAAGCTCTTTTCCAAAATTACTTTAATTATACACTTGTATTTGAGATGAATAATAGTAGATCCACACAGAGAGTATTTATTCTGACTTTTTGGAATATTTATTTTTATAGAAATTTTTTTAAACATATTTTACAAGCGAAAACTAAACTAACCATTTTGTTCCATACACTATTACGATTTTTCTACTTCATATCAATTATTTATATTCCATTAACAGTTAATTCAATATCTGAATTGATATTGACATCCTTTCCTTTTCTTTAAATTTTTAAAATAAAACGTGAGTTTGGTCAAAATCGTTACTCATGCTCGTGATTTTTAGAAAGTTATATCATCGGCACGAGTTTTCTAGTTTCCTGTTTCTTTCTTTCATTTATTTTGCACCTTTTATACCGAAGAGGTTTGCTTTAAGTGTGCACCACAAAATCTGTCATACACTCATTCATAAATATCGGTTAAAATTATTTTTTCAGTCTTTCAAAGATTAAAAATTTCAGTTAATATTTTAATAATACTATTAAGTTTAACTTTGTCAATTGGCAAAATCACCAAAATTTTCAAATTTTAATCAAAATTTTTGAAAATTGACTCGAAATTTTAGCCAAAATCTGAAAATTTCAAAATTTCAACCAAAATTTTTACATAAGAATTTAAACAAATAATTTTTTATGAGATTTTTTTTTCGAATATAGGTATCACCACTCTACATTAGAGGTGAGACTGATCCCACAAGTATAGATAAAACTCACAATCCACAAAGTGATTAAGTCCATGAAGAATAACCATTTGAAGAGTGACCCAGAAATCTTTACTCATTATAATAATTGTATAAATTTTGTATCATCTCTAATTAGCCGACGTCCTTTATATGCAATTTTAATAAACAATGAATCGCGGGAACTATTTGAATTCTGGAAGCCTTAAATCACAAGTTTTCATTATCTAGCATGAATATTTTTTTGTCTCTCACACATCCGCGTTTTGCCCTACAACATTGTTTAAATCCTTTTGATAGGAGTCTCTCATTCAGACCTTCATAGTTTTCTCTCTTGTTTATGTTTTTTACTGTTATAAGAAAAAAATATAATTAAGTATTCTTCTGTTCTCATGTTCATAACATTTAATTATAAATAAAGCCACGCTTTTGTCAAACAAGCGTGTGTTGAATCTCATGTTGCATATGTACTCGGTGGTTGCTGAACATTTAAAGGGAGGTAGCAAACACCTATATTGGCTACTTATTGAGGACGGCGAATGCTTTCGCGACAAGTGATATCAAATTCACCGTTGGGCACCCATCATGTGGCTCGGGGGGACTGTCACGTAGGTCCCATGCAGAAAGTGTGGATCTCCTTGTTGAAGGTGTCAGAACATGCAATTAACAAGAAAATTTCGTATAAAATTTAATATTTTAAAAATATTAAAAATATTAATAACATAGAAATTAATAAAGAATTTACCAATAGTTTATCTGAAATTCATCAAAAAAAAATTTGAAAATTATTACGATATTACCATTTATCGTAACTTTATCAAGCACTCAATCAAAATTTACAGCAATGCCGATAAATCTTAAAATATTAATGGTGATTGATGTTGTGCAAATTTTAAATTTATAATTACTCGCATGCGCACGAATCGAATTGGAGTATAGAGATATGCAAGTGCGAGGTCGAATCCACAGGGACTTGATTTAGAATGAACGGAAAAACAAAATAAAAAGCCTAATATTTTAACCTTAACATAGTTAACAATTTTTATGGAAAATGATTGAATTGAAATTGAAAAATTAATTAAAACAACTAAATACGAAGATTAAATCAAGTGAGAAAAATTACTAAGGCATCGGATTCCACCACCATTAAATCTATAATATTCCAATTATTTATTTATTAATTCTCAGTTTTAAAGATTTAAACATTTAAGCATATTAATATGGTGTTCAAAATTCAAATTTTCCTGCACTTTTAAAGATGTAATTTCTAAGCATTCAATGTATCCTATTTTAATTTAAAAGACAATGGATCAAAGTATTAATCTAAGCATCCAATGTATTTAAATTAAAATAAAAGAAAACAATGAATCAAAGGGTTTTACTTTTATTCAATTAAAAACCAAGCATTTAATTAATTATATATTAATATTAATAACCAAAAATACATGGCATCGATGGAAAAAATAATTAACATCTATTAATTTTGATGAAGTCAAAATCATAATAATCAAACACACTAATTGAATTAAATAAATAAATAAAAGAAAATTATTTCATTAATGGGGTTTCATCCTCAACCTCAGTACAAGAAATCATCCGGACATTATGAAATTAAGAACAAAAAGAGATAAGAAAAATAAAACCCGAGCCATCGTCGGAGATCTCGAGCCAATGTCGTAATTTCCTTGCTCTGCCTCGACCTTATTCTCTGTCCGGTTCCCCTCTTCTCAATAGGTTGGGCTGATATTTATAAGAGGAGAGAGGAAAAAAAACAAGCAAGAAAGGCCCACTCAATCAGCCGATTCTATAGATACTGGCCAACTCCCTTATTTTCTTTTATTTTCTATCAACCTGCCGTATCCTCCTCTGTATTACAAGGTAACTTCTATTTTTTTCCACTTGCTTTTCTCCATACGGACACAATAGTCTACCGTCTTTCTCTTTGCATCATTCGGCTAAATCAGCCACCTCCTTCAATCCTCTTCTTATGATACAATCGGTCAGCAGCTCCTCTTTCTTTTAACAACAGAAGTAGCACCTCCTTTCTTTTCCTTCCTATTCTCGTTGGATTTTGCCAAAGCTTGGGCGTGTGAGACATGGGTCGGCTCCTCAGCAGATAGCGGTCCTCTTGCTTTCTTCTTTATTTTCTTTCAGTGTTTTGCTTTTCACCCAGTTAGAAGAATGGCTTGCTTTTGCAAAGCTTCTTCAGATTATTCCTCTGTACTCTGGCTGTCCAGCTTTTTCACATATTGTTAACTGCACAAACGGTTGCAATACCGACTACTTCTTTGTTTTTGACTGCCACCACTTCTACCACCGCTATCCTCTGTTCTTCATCTTTTTCTGTTGTTTGTGACTGTGGACTCTTTCAATGGGCAGCAAATGGGCTTGGACTTATAAGTTTTGAAGGCCCAAAGCTATTGAGGCTGGACTCCAATGATAAGTTTGAAGGGCCCTTTTGCATTAAGCACATTTTCTATCAATTCTCTTCCATTTTAATTTCTTTTCTTTAAAATCTCCATTTTTCCTGCAAAATTCAAAAATCCCATTAATTATATAATATATACAAAATTCAAGAGCTAACTAATCTAAATATCAAGGGTAAAACAATCAGTTTCTTGTGCTCATCAAATACCCCCGAACTTAGATTTTGCTAGTCCTCGAGCAAAACAAGAAATTAAAAATTAAAAATTAAAATTCTAAACTAATCCTAATATACAAACTAATCTACACCACTTTCGCTGGCACTCTCGATTACTTTTAGCATATGCAACAAGCCTTTAAACCCCTACCTCACTACTAGTGGATGAGTTATAGTCTCGTGAGGGCTTCAAGAGATGATACCCACAAACATCAAATTTCAGCAAAAATATCCAAATTAAAATTGAAATATCATACAACTCCAAAATTATTTTACAAAATTTATACTTGAAGTGTAGTGTGTGATAGCCAAATATTATCATATCCTTATTTTTCAAAATAGTCGCAAGTTTTACAACCACCAGCTGAAAATGCGCTTCGACTCCAAATCTCACCAGATATATCTCTCAGAAAAGACTTTCGCTCAGAGATTGGGGTAAATTCTCTAAAAAGTATATATGAGCGGAATTTATCTTAATAAAGCAAATATCTCACATATTTATCATCAAAGAACGAATAATATCAAAGAAAATACAGATCTCATGAATGGATGTCATTTTCCTGAGAATGTTGAAATAATACACCATAATTCTTCCTCATCTATTCTCCACTTTAAATACCATATTAACTGAAGATCAATAGGACTTCCTGTAGGACAAAACGTGGCTTAGGACTGGGTCATATCAAAGAAGGATAACAAGACTCTAAAATAAATATTTTGAATAGAAAAAGTTAGAGATCTTCAATAATTCATAAACGGGATATTTTTTCCTTTATTTTCTCCAACACTTCCAAAGTATTATATTTTTTTTCACTTTTTTTTTTACATCCTTTTTTTCTGCTTTATGGATGTTCCCATTTTTTTTTTTTTTTTTTTTTTCTCTTTTTTTTAATGCTATTTTTTTCAACTGCCATAATTTTTAGACTACCATCCCAATAACATTCATCTCTAACCTTCTATAGGTCCTTAGAATAGGTCATAAATATTTCAATTTTAGCTCAAAACTCCACAACCGGAGTTGGGTATGGATAACATGGTTAATCAATAAAAATAGGCTAAATTTACATTCAAGGCTCAAAATGGGAATTATCAAGATAACATATGACAAAAAATAGGTAGGCCTCAAAGGCTCAAACCGTCCAAAAATAATGACCTATATCACTTCCTAAGTTTCATATGACTATTTCATTGCTTCAAATAAATTCAGAAAAATTATAGGTGTAATAATCCAATTTTGATGTCATTCTCAGTAATTTGACCAAAACAAAGAATAATGAGATCTAACAACAAATATAATGCATACATAAAAAAAAATAAGAATTTACTTATAACCCTCACAAAAATCGAAAGGCTCAAAAGCTCACTGGGTCACAAGTCTCCATTAGTATTCCTCCGATGATTACTTTACTCATGAATATTTTTCTTTTTTCAACTAAGTTAATATGACTGTGCAAAGATTTTCCAAGTATAAATTTCACAAAATTCAAATGGAAAAGTATGATATAAAAATTATGATCCACATATTAATGCTGAAAAATCAATTTTTTTCAAAATTTTCAATTTTTTTTTTTAACTCAAAGCTAACACATTTAACTCAAAACTAGCACAGTGTAACTCCTCAATACCCCCAAACTTAAATTGGACGTTGTCCTCAATGTTCCCAAATCTACATGTGCACCTGCAAATTAGAAGAAAATATCAGAAAAAGAATAACTTGAGTTGAGAAATACCTGAGATGGCTCACTTAATGCAAAACTTGCAAAAACAAAGACACAAAAACACAAACACAAACGCAACAACAATGACTCTAGACTGACTCTCGCACAAGACGGATAGACTCAAACGAATTAAAAAATCCTAGACTAGACTGACTCAACAAAACTAAAATCTACAGATACACAGACCACCGACAACTGACTCGAAACTCAACTGACAGACATACAAATCAACCCTGGTCCAATACATGTGGCTTTTCAACACTGACAGAGAGAGACTCAAATTTTTCCTTCCATTTACTGGTCTCCAAAAGTGGAGTGATTTCCAGCAAAGCATTCACTTCTTTGACCCCTTTTTCATTGAAATTAGTGTCAAATTTTGACAAGCATTCCTCAAATGGGTCATCGCAAGTAAAATTCAGAAATGACTCATGGATTGTACTCTCAATCATGTTTACCTCACATAGGTCATTTGTATCTGGAGGCTGGTGGCCACAATTAAACACATTGAGCTCTAAAGTCATGCTACAAAAGACAGCTTGCGCACTCCATTCTATAATTAATGATTGCATTGGAGGTAGCCAAGAAGGGTCGACCCAAAATTACTGGAATTTGCCCACTGGTGTTCATCATAGGTTGTATGTCAATTACTATAAAGTCCACTGAAAAATAAAACTTGTCAACCTTGATTAGAACATCTTCTATTACACCTCTTGGAATTTTGACTGACCTATCGGCCAATTGAAGTGTAACAGGTGTTAGTTTCAATTCTCCTAGCCCCAATTGCTCGTACACAGAGTACGGCAACAAATTAACGCTCGCTCCTAAATCAAGTAAGGCACGATTGATCAAATGGTCACCAATGACACAAGAAATAGTAGGACTTCCAGGATCCTTTTACTTGATAGGAGTTTTCTGTTGAATAATGACACTCACATGTTCAGCCAAAAATGATTTCTTTGGAACATTCGTCTTCCTCTTTATCATACAGAGATCGTTCAAGAATTTTGCATAAGAAGGTATTTGTTTAATAGTGTCGAGGAGAGGAATGTTTATGCGGACTTGCTTGAACACCTCTAACACATCGTTATGTGGTGTACCTTTCTTAATTGGAATCAATCTCTGTGGGTAAGGAGCTTTTGGGACAAAATCAGTCATGACAGTGTCTTTGGGTTCCTTCTCAGGCGGGCAATCAATGCCCTTTAATGGCTCAGATTGATCATGGCTTTGGTTATCCTGCTGTCTTTCTTCTGGCATCCTAACCTGATTATCAACTGTTTTCCCTCCTAAGAGTGATAATAGATTTAACATCTCCATGATGCACGTTGGAAGTAGTTTCAGGCCCCACTTTGAACTGACCCTTAGGATTGGGAATGGGTCGACTGAGGAATTTGTCATTTTTCCTCTCTCCGATAGCACTTCCAAGTTGCCCTATCTGTGTTTCAAGTTTCAGTATGGCTTGGGAATTTGACTGCAAGGCTTGCTGAGTGGAGTGCATGAATTGTTGCAGTGTTTCCTCCAAAGAGGATTTATGCCGTAACACCCCGGATTTTCAAGTTATAAATATTTACGGAAATTACCCATTTAATTTGTGAATTTTAGATATGGATTTTATATGTGTAAAGTGTTGGGTCCTTGCCCAATTAAGACCCAACGGATTGTGGAAATGGTTTCAAATAAATTAAATGGGGTTGAATTTAATTAGTGATGGAATATCTATAAATGAGGGATATAAATTAAGTGACATACGCATAGAGTGAACATGGAATATATTTTGCATGGCCGAATTTTAGATATCCATATCCATGATTTTATGTTAGAATATCTTGAGAAGATATCTAAAATTAAGTGGAAAGATTTTAGGATGGTCCTAAAATGGGTCACACGTTGGGATTAGGTAATGATATCTTATTGCCAAATAATAAGATGTCTATAATTAATTATATACGCATGATGTGTGGATTATTTTTAAAAAGGAGTCCTTTCTTTTATTAAGAGAAATACTAGGGATTTGCAAGAAAGAAAGGGTTTGGCACTTTCTATTTTGAGACACAAGCAAGGGATGCATGGCACCTTCTAAGTTTGAATTAATGGAAGTTTATAAAAGAGGCAACAAGAGGGGCGCATGGGACTTTCTAAAGATGGAACCAAGTGGAACTACTATAAAGCAAAGTTAGTGCACACGGCATTGTCTAAATGAATAACCTATTGGGTATTTTTAAAAGAGAAAGACAAAGGGCTCACGGCAATTGCATATCTTAGCACCTTCTAAGATTGGCCGATGGGAGATCAATAAGAGAAGGGCAGCAAAGGGCATACGGCACCCATAACTTCAAGATCATTCACGGCATTATTCAGAGAAGAAAGAAACAGTAGCTAGCTGAGTGCAAGATCAAGAAGAAGGAGAGGAAAAGACCAAGGAAAGAAGAAGATTGGAAGAGCAAGATCAACCGAAGGAAAACCGGAGGAGTCACGGAACCAGTAAGTGGTTTTGATATTTTTGTTTAAAAAAAGGACCCATAGGGTTCGGCCATGGTGTATGGCACCATGGCCGAACCCCATGGAAGAAAATTGGAAGATGAATATAATGATTTTAATGGAAAAAATGAACCATGGAAAGAATATGGTAATGTAATTAAAGTTTGAAAGATGGAAACCATGGAAAGACATGGTTTGATTTATGGGTTTAAATGGTTTAAGAGAATTGGATAACCATAGGGTTCGGCCATGATGAAGGGCCGAACCCCATGGAAGGTTGTTGGCTAGTTTATTGGTTAAAAACCATGGATGGTCTCTATTAGTGAGGTTCGGCCATGGTGTATGGCCGAACCCTACTAGGGTTTATTTTATGGAAGATGGTCACTAAATTGGAAAGTTTCTAATTATGGAAGGTAGAAATTAAATTGGAAAGTTTCTAATTATGGAAGGTAGAAATTAAATTGGAAAGTTTCTAATTATGGAAGGTGGAGATTAAATTGGAAAGTTTTTAATTATAAAAGGTGGAGATTAAATTGGAAAGTTTCTAATTATGGAAGGAATCTTGATCTATGGATTCAAGTATGGAAATTGATGAAAATGAAAATTTAGACATCATGGGTTCGGCCATGGTGTATGGCCGAACCCCATGAACCAATTTTTAATGGGTCATTCATTGGTAGATCATGTTTGGATTAAGGAATCAGTTATGGATAATTTTAAAGGGTTAATTGGAGTGTTATACATAATTAAATGAATGAAAGGACCTATGTTTGGAATTTAAACATAAGTTGTTGAAGGCAATGGTAAAGTTGTAAATATATGTCAAAATGGAAGATAATGGGTTCGGCCATGGCGTATGGCCGAACCCCATGAGGTTTCTTTTATGGACTTGATTGGTTAAGGAATTTATATAGGGTCTAGTTATGGTAGATTTAAATGAATGGAGGTAATGGCAATTTTGTAGATATCGCCTAAAATTGAAAGATCATGGGTTCGGCCATGGTGTATGGCCGAACCCCATGAACTTGTTAATGGGCCAATTGTGGGCCTTTGTATAATTTAAATGAATGGTTTACCAAACCAAGGGATGAGGGATTTTGTAACGCCCCGCCCTTTTCCAACCTTCCAAAGATCAGAGTCTATTTTTTTTTTTTTTATAAATAATCAAGTGGAAGAGAGCGAGGAGTGTCACGACGCGAGCTAAGTCCGGACTTCCAAAGTCCGACCCTTAACTGGCCACCCATGTGTGCAGGGACTAAGCCCATGAAAACCGATCCACACATGGTACTAAGTAAATCATGCAGAATAATAATAACTAGCTACGGAACTAACTGATTGCGGAATATAATCAATCTTAAGTTAACCATTTATTCTCAAATAGCAAAGTACAAGTCAAGTTTACTTTAAACTAACCATTTCAATACCATATCAAACTACTCACAAACCATAGAAAAGTTAATAAACTATTACATGACCATATAAAAGTATTCAAACGACAGTAAAATAGAAATCCAATCCAACACCCAAGCGCTTAAGCTTCGCTTCCCTCTCGGTCCTCGACCTTCTCTTTTCCTTTCCCTTTTCCTGCATTATCCTCTAAGGATAGAAATAGGGTGTTAGATCAACGCACCCAGTAGGTTTTCTCATCAGGGCTACCACATGGTTAGTATATAAAAACATGCATATATCATAATATTTGATCATCAAAAACATCTGAAATCAATGTTATGTATGTAAATGCAAATGTAATGAGTCCCACCCATCACAAGCATACATAGCTATCACTTGACGGGACTCTCACGTCAAGGTAATCCACAGTACTCCTCATTTCCCATGGATAAGACTTTCTTGTTAAGGTAATCCACAGTACTCCTCATGTCCTATGGATAAGAATCTCATGTCAAGGTAATCCATAGTACTCCTCATTTCCTATGGATAGGAACCTTATCATTAACTTATATCATCACCCTATGCCATGCATGAGATGTCAATGAATATATGTCAATTGTAATATATATCTCATCATTCAAAACCAATTTGAAACATAAAGCTAGAACAATATATCTCATAAAAAACCAATTAAAAGTGGTTACAAGTAGGTAGGAAACCTACAAAAAATTTGCTTAAGTGTCCGTTCCTTTTAAGCGTTACCCGATAACGACTCGTGCGCCGTTCAAGTTTCGTTACCTTGTGATGTAACAGCAAGTCAATATACTATCATTTAAATTTCCATTCACATCTAAGACCCAATAAACCATCTTGTGGGGTTCGGCCATACCCATGGCCGACATGGCCGAACCTCACCCACTTTGGATTTGATCCTCTTTTCATTTGATCAATATCATTCATCTAAACACCATTTATTACATAATATAACTTGGTAGGGTTCGGCCATACAACATGGCCGACCCATACCACTTTGGTTTGACCCCTCTTTTAAGTCCTTTAATCCTTCTCTATCCATATTTCCATTATTACCTGTATTTACAGCTTTGCCACTAGACTTAAACCCTATTTAATCTTGCTTAGAAAAACAAGATCCATAAAAATCACCTTAGTGGGGTTCAGCCATACAACATGGCCGAACCTCGCCAATCCCATTTGGATCTCTTAATCCATTCTAATCACATTGAAATGCCATTCAAATCACTTGGTGGGGTTCGGCCATACCCCATGGCCGAACCTCACCCCTTTTTGGTTTTGGTGCTCCACTTGCCATTCTTGTTGATGAACCATACACATATCTTGATCGTAAAAATAATATGATTCAGCCATACATTGGCCGATCCTACACATTAGCCTTAACTCCACTTAAATCACATAAACACCCCTCTCAAAAACCATCACAATTAACCATAAACTTGTCAACTCATTTCATGGGGTTCGGCCCTCACAAGTGGCCGAACCCTATGGGTTATGATTTGAACCTCTTAAACGTATATCTGTGTCTAGTAAAAACATCTAAAACTATCCATCATATTGCATGGTTTTTAACTTACAAAAAACCACCAACATAACCAAACTATTTCATGGGGTTCGGCCACTATGGCCCATGTTTTCTATCCTTTTAAACCTCATCATCATAATTTAAACCATTGAATAATTCGGCCATAACATATATTTTGTATCTCATTAAACATGTAAAACTCTCCATGGTATTGCTTGGTTTTTAGCCTTCAAAAACCATATCTAACCAACTCCTTTCATGGGGTTCGGCCATCTAAAGTGGCTGAACCCTATGGTCCATGTTTTCAATCTTTTTAAACATCACTATGCATAATTTAAGCCTTTGGTAGATTCGGCCATACCATGGCCAAATCATGTTCTATTTAACCTACTTTAGTAAACCAAATTCCATGGAGTACTTACCAATTTCCTTTGCTTTTCGTCTCTCCTTTTGGTCCTTGCTTTCTTCCTTCTTGCTTCCTTAGTCCTTAGCTGATTGGAAGATTGAAAAATGGTGAAAACACCAAAAGATAATTCGGCCAAGGAGGTAGGTTCTTGAGAGAGGGAGAGAGATGAGAATTCTAAGGTTTCTTTGGGTGACAATTGGCGAAGGGGTGTGGTGTTTTGTTTTTGTTAAATAGCCCTTGGACCCTTCATTAATCCTCATCAATCCTTGATCAAACCAAGGTGATATTTGGTGCCAATCAATGCACCCCTTGGAACTCCCAACGTTGGATGGAAACCCTCCAAATTCCCCATGCCATTCCATTAAATCTTTTCATGGGAAACCCACTCCACAAGTACCCAACATGTGGGACTTGTTTTGTGGTGTTTAAGACCATGGCAACTCCTTCATCTCCCATTTGACTCAATGTAATTTCAAGGTCCCTTTGGTTTCCATTTTAACTCACCCAACTCATTAACTCAACTCACCACATTTAATGCCATTCATTTAGTGCACTTGAGTCAACTCCATTACTTAATTCAAATCCAACTCATTTCAGTCCCAACTCAACCTGATTTGACTCATCCTTTGAGCTCACATGAGGTCCATATGGTCAACCATGGTCAACATGGTCAACACGACCCATTGGGTCCCCATTTAGCTCATTGACCCAATTGACGCCATGACCCATTTATGGGTAGTTTAGCCATTTAAATGTGGTTTACACATTAGCATCAAGCCTACCCATTTATCCTCCACTTGACTCTAAATTAATTCAGCCTAACCCAATTACATTTGGGCTCACCCAATGGTCAAATACGTCCATCATGACCCATTGGGTCCCAATTGGGTCCTTTGACCCAAATAACCATCTGGACCCAATTAGATGTACAATAACCATTTAATCTAATTTGATCTTTATAATATGTACAATAGGCCTTAATTTGAATAATGGGCCCCACCATTTTCTTATCTACATCACCTTCTAATTTACCATTCCAATGGCATTTTTGTAAATATCAATATCTTTGAGAAATCGGGGTGTTACAATATAACCCTCTTTTTAAAATTTTCGTCCCGAAAATCAAGCGAAGTAGGGTTCCAAAATAAATTACATAAATAACTCGGGGTGAGCTGTTCTCATCTCCGATTCGAGTTCCCAAGTGGCCTCTTCAATACCATGTCAATCCCATAGCACTTTGACGAACTGAATCACTCTTTTTCGTAACACCTTTTGTTCTGTCTCACGTTATATGTTTTTCTCGTGAGCCTTTTGTGATCTTACGTAGATCAATCTACTCTGTTTCACTTTTCTTGCTCTCATAATATGTTCCATACGTACCTGCTCAATATGTTCTTTCATCTACTCTCTGTGTGAGGTAGTTTATCAATACGAGCCTATGCTCAAAGCTTTTCCTGATTCCATTTTAACTAGGTTTCTAGTTGCACTCTCCTAGAACTCCATCGGCTAACTACAGAGTTAGCTAGCTAGACTAACTTGGCAATCGCCCATAGCTTCTCATTCATGTTTCACTAGACTCTTATATTTTCCGTTAAACATATCTCCAAAATTTTGCACATCTTCATTTGTACGTATGTCACTATGTCACTAACACCTTTTGTTCCAACTTCCACGATACCGATACCCGGCATCAATCCAAACCACCATGGGAATAATCACCCATGGTTAAATACATCCATCCCTGGTATCACTCTTTCAGTAAATATTATCTATCCCTGTTTAATAATCATCCATGAATATAACCCTCCTATGGGTATAATCCATTCATGGAAACAATTCATCCTTGGTATCACTCATTCCATGAGTATCATCTATCCACAATTAATGTCCATAGGAACAACATTCGAATGAATCACTAAGTGACTGTGATAACAATATCCAATCAAAAATGTATACCGACCCCTTGCAGGACTTAGGGCTCATGACTTACTAAACGGAAGACCCACGTCCAACGTGATCCGGTCTACCTCGCCCTGCGTCCCTTCACCTCATAGATGATTCAGTCAAGCTCTTAGGCGGTCGATCCGCGTCTGACGAGACTAGTACCACCCCCACGGGGTAAAATAGTACCTAGCTCTGCGCATTTCTGAATATCTAGTGTGTAAAATAGCCGTAAGAGCATCCTCCAGCACGTAGCATGCAAGGGACCCACTCCTCAACGGTAACACTATGTAACCAATTCTCCGTATTTCATATCAGAATTCCCACAGTCTTACGTCTAGTCTAGGCCATACTCATGGAATCTATATTCTTATCTCATCAATATCCTGTGAGGGACGCACCCATACCACATTCCGATCATTAATATCACGTAAGGGACGCACTCATACCAGGTCTCAACAGAATCTAGTGACCTCGTCACCTACATCTCAGTGCCAAAAATCCTCATGAAGTCTTAAGTTGCATACTTTTATTGAAAATCACTTATACTTCCATCACCATACAAGGGTTCGTAGGGTTAGAACAACCCTTCAAAACGTACCCACAACCCTTACAAAATCTCCCCTTTTTCCCCAACATTTCCTTACCCTTCCTTAGCTCAATCTTCCGTAGAAGACCCTGCATCATCGTCAAAGAAATTGTCAGGGCATATCATCAACATATGTCCCAACACTCCGCACGTCAAACAAGGTATTATCCCTGGTCCTCCAATGTAAGGACAGTTAGTCCTTTCTTTCCCGTGCCCATGAAGTCCACAAACCGGGCACACAACTTCAAGAGGGTGGGGGCAGTATGTACAGCTATGCCCATCCTGATTGCACAACTCGCACATATAGTCAAGGTCTATCTCCCCCACAGATTCTCTTATCATTGGAAAATCTTCCATATGTTCTTCTGGAAGAGGTGCTAGATCCACTTCAACCTCCTCCGGTAATTCCTCTTGATTGTCTACATTAACTTCCATGTTAGAGTTGTTGGAAGAAGACTCTAGCTCTATTGGATTGCTGGGGGTTCCGCTATCCCACAACTCTGTATACTCAACGTTGCTCGACATCTTTGTATCATCACTCTTTGTATTTCTTTTGTTTCTGGGGGAAATCTCTAAATTCCTGTTGTTTGTTTCTCAATGTGGGGATATTGGGGAAATGTATCCTACTTTGCTATGTTTGATATGTTCACTTATGATGGTAGTACTTTACTTTGCTATCTTTCATTGTTGCTCTCAGATTAATTGTTCAGTCTGAGTCAATCGAAGTAAATTAATCCAGCCCCCAGTCAGCAGACTCCGAAGAGTCAGTCAGTTGGGATTCTTATCTGTCAGTGAGACATGAAACCGTCTTAATCTTACTTCGATGATTCAACTTCCCGTTTCGCTCTGATACCAACTGTAATGCCCCGCGCCCTTTTCCAACCTTCCAAAGATCAGAGTCTATTTTTTTTTTTTTTATAAATAATCAAGTGGAAGAGAGCGGGGAGCGTCACGACGCGAGCCAAGTCCGGATTTCCAAAGTCCGACACTTAACTGGCCACCCATGTGTGCAGGGTCTAAGCCCATGAAAACCGATCCACACATGGTACTAAGTAAATCATGCAGAATAATAATAACTAGTTGCGAAACTAACTGATTGCAGAATATAATCAATCTTAAGTTAACCATTCATTCTCAGATAGCAAAGTACAAGTCAAGTTTACTTTAAACTAACCATTTCAATACCATATCAAACTACTCACAAACCATAGCAAAGTTAATAAACTATTACATGACCATATAAAAGTATTCAAACGACAGTAAAATAGAAATCCAATCCAACACCCAAGCGCTTAAGCTTCGCTTCCCTCTCGGTCCTCGACCTTCTCTTTTCCTTTCCCCTTTTCCTGCATTATCCTCTAAGGATAGAAATAGGGTGTTAGATCAACGCACCCAGTAGGTTTTCCGATCAGGGCTACCACATGGTTAGTATATAAAAACATGCATATATCATAATATTTGATCATCAAAAACATCTGAAATCAATGCTATGTATGTAAATGCGAATGTAATGAGCCACACCCATCACAAGTATACATAGCTATCACTTGACGGGACTCTCACGTCAAGGTAATCCACAGTACTCCTCATTTCCTATGGATAAGACTTTCTTGTCAAGGTAATCCACAGTACTCCTCATTTCCTATGGATAAGAATCTCATGTCAAGGTAATCCACAGTACTCTTCATTTCTTATGGGTAGGAACCTTATCATTAAGTAATATCATCACCCCATGCCATGCATGAGATGTCAATGAATATATGTCAATTGTAAATATATATCTCATCATTCAAAACCAATTTGAAACATAAAGCTAGAACAATATATCTCATAAAAACCAATTATAAAAGTGGTTACAAGTAAATAGGAAACCTACAAAAAATTTGCTTAAGTGTCCGTTCCTTTTAAGCGTCACTCGATCACGACTCGTGCGCCGTTCAAGTTCTATTACCTTGTGATGTAACAGCAAGTCAATATACTATCATTTAAATTTCCATTCACATCTAAGACCCAATAAACCATCTTGTGGGGTTCGGCCATACCCATGGCGAACCTCACCCACTTTGGATTTGATTCTCCTTTCATTTGATCAATATCATTCATCTAAACACCTTTTATTACATAATATAACTTGGTAGCTTCGGCCATACAACATGGCCGACCCATACCACTTTGGTTTGACCCCTCTTTTAAGTCCTTTAATCCTTCTCTATCCATATTTCCATTATTACCTGTATTTACAGCTTTGCCACTAGACTTAAACCATATTTAATCTTGCTTAGAAAAACAAGATCCATAAAAACCACCTTTGTGGGGTTCGGCCATACAACATGGCCAAAACCTCACCAATCCCATTTGGATCTCTTAATCCATTCTAATCACATTCAAATGCCATTCAAATCACTTGGTGGGGTTCGGCCATACCCCATGGCCGAACCTCACCCCTTTTTGGTTTTGGTGCTCCACTTGGCATTCTTGTTGATGAACCATACACATATCTTGATCATAAAAATAATATGATTCAGCCATACATTGGCCGATCCTACACATTAGCCTTAACTCCATTTAAATCACATAAACACCCCATAATATTGTATGGTTTTTATCTCTCAAAAACCATCACAATTAACCATAAACTTGTCAACTCATTTCATGGAATTCGGCCCTCACAAGTGGCCGAACCCTATGGCCTATGATTTGAACCTCTTAAACATATATCTTGTGTCGAGTAAAAACATCTAAAATTGCCCATCATATTGCATGGTTTTTTAACTTACAAAAAACCACCAACATAACCAAACTATTTCATGGGGTTCGGCCACTATGGCCCATGTTTTCTATCTTTTTAAACCTCATCATCATAATTTAAACCATTGATTAATTCGGCCATAACATATATTTTGTATCTCATTAACACATGTAAAACTCTCCATGGTTTTGCATGGTTTTTAGCCTTCAAAAACCATCAATCTAACCAGCTCCTTTCATGGGGTTCGGCCATCCAAAGTGGCCGAACCCTATGGTCCATGTTTTCTATCTTTTTAAATATCACTATGCATAATTTAAACCTTTGGTAGATTCGGCCATACCATGGCCAAATCATGTTCTATTTAGCCAAATCATGTTCCATTTAACCAACTTTATCAAACCAAATTCCATGGAGTACTTACCAATTTCCTTTGCTTTTCTTCTCTCCTTTTGGTCCTTACTTTCTTCCTTCTTGCTTCCTTAGTCCTTAGCTGATTGGAAGCTTGAAAAATGGTGAAAACACCAAAGGATAATTCGGCCAAGGAGGTAGGTTCTTGAGAGAGAGAGAGAGATGAGAATTCTAAGGTTTCTTTGGGTGACAATCGGCCAAGGGGTGTGGTGTTTTGTTTTTGTTAAACAGCCCTTGGACCCTTCATTAATCCTCATAAATCCTTGATCAAACCAAGGAGACATTTGGTGCCAATCAAGGCACCCCTTGGCACTCCCAAGGTTGGAGCTTTGGGTTTCCATCATGAGATGGAAACCCTCCAAATTCCCCATGCCATTCCATTAAATCTTTTCATGGGAAACCCACTCCACAAGTACCCAATGTGTGGGACTTGTTTTGTGGTGTTTAAGACCATGGCAACTCCTTCATCTCCCATTTGACTCAATGTAATTACAAGGCCCCTTTGGTTTCCATTTTAACTCACCCAACTCATTAACTCAACTCACCACATTTAATGCCATTCATTTAATGCACTTGATTCAACTCCATTACTTAATTCAAATCCAACTCATTTCAGTCCCAACTCAACCTGATTTGACTCATCCTTTGAGCTCACATGAGGTCCATATGGTCAACCATGGTCAACATGGTCAACACGACCCATTGGGTCCCCATTTAGCTCATTGACCCAATTGACGCCATGACCCATTTATGGGTGGTTTAGCCATTTAAATGTGGTTTACACATTAGCATCAAGCCTACCCATTTATCCTCCACTTGACTCTAAATTAATTCAGCCTAACCCAATTACATTTGGGCTCACCCAATGGTCAAATACGTCCATCATGACCCATTGGGTCCCAATTGGGTTCTTTGACCCAAATAACCATCTTGACCCAATTAGATGTACAATAACCATTTAATCTAATTTGATCTTTATAATATGTACAATAGGCCTTAATTTGAACAATGGGCCCCACCATTTTCTTATCTACGATCATAACCTTCTAATTTACCATTCCAATGGCATTTTTGTAAATATCAATATCTTTGAGAAATCGGGGTGTTACAGATTTTGTTTTGTGAATTATGAACCAATCATGAAATTATGTAATGGATCAATTTTGGACCTAAATCTAAGGTGATAAAGGAAATGGGGAAGGTTTGCTGGACTTAGATGTTTATGGATCTATGTTTTGAATCTAAACATTTATAAATATATGATGGTGATTAACCATGGAGGGAATAATGGCATAAATGTAATTATGGTAAAAAATAAGGAACCATGGGTTCGGCCATGGTGTATGGCTGAACCCCATGAGGATTGTGTTTATGGACTTAAACATTATTGTAAATCAAGTGGGACTTGGTTTTAATTGATTGATATATTATAAGGTAACGGGACCTCACAAGGTGTTTACGATCGTGAGCGGTTACCGGACGAAAAACACAAGGACACGTTAACACAAGGACACGTTAGCGGTCTTTGGTAGGATTCCACCTCTTTGAAACCATGGGTTTATCTTATTTATGATGAATATATGTTGCAAAGGATATGTTTCAAATTGTGATTTTAAATGCTATATTTATATGATAAAATAACATGTGGTTTAAATGTGAGTTTTAAATGTTATGTTATATGATAAAAATAGCATGTGGTTTTAAATGTGTGGTTTAAATGCTATGATTTGTATTTCTACATAGCATGTTGGCATTTGCATCTCATGCATGGCATGGGAGGGATGAAAGGTGACCGGATACCCACACTCCGTCGAGGCGTCCGTAAAACAGGGGGGGGGGGGGTACCTTGATGAGGAGCATTCCATCAAGAAGATACTATGTAAGAAATGTAACCGGAAATCCACACTCCGTCGGGACGTCCTTAATAGAATCGTGGGGGATACCTTGATGAGGAGCATTCCATCAAGAGGATACTATGTATGAAATGTAACTGGAGGGTCCACACTCCGTCGGGGCGTCCGAAAGACCTTTGTGGTGGGTACTTTTATGTATATGTGATGGGTGTGACTCATTGCATATGATAGCATGGCATGGCATTGAATCGGCAAGATTATGATCTTTATTATCATGCAAGGTTTTCTGGTTTTATCGGTATGATTGGATCTCTATTATCATACACTGTTTTGGATGCGATGCTTTATAAGTATGGTATGATTTATTATAACTGGTTTTGGTATATATTATATCTGGATTTTTTGTACTAACCCATGTGTTAACCCTAATTGGAATACCTACTGGGCGCGTTGTTCTAACGCCCTACTTCTACCCTAGTGGATGATACAGGAAACGAGGGGAACGATGAACGCGAAACGGGCCAGGCATAAGAGCTTGTTGGATTATAGCTTATATTTTGTTTAAGATACACATGGTCTTGTATTTTGAGTATCTAGAATTCGGATGTAATAACTTAGATGAATTTGCTATGGTTGGATGTTTTATTGGATAATTAATTATGATTTAAGGACTTAACGTAGTTTGGTATCTGAATGGTATAGAACTGTGTTCTATTATGTTTCCGCATGTTTATATTGCTATGTGTGAACCATTTTTGTGGACTTAGTTCATGCACACATAGGGTTGGCCAGTTAAGGGTCAGACTTTGGAAGTTCGGACTTAGCTCGCGTCGTGACGTCCCGCTCTCTATCACTCTACTCTGTTATATATAAAAAGAAATAGACTCTGATTTTCAGGAAGAAACGAATGATCTGTTATGGACCAGGTTGATATGACTGACTCTGGGGTGGATGGAATGACTGACCAGGTGAATGCAATGGTTAACTAGGTGTTTGAAACTAACGAGGTCCCTGATTCATGGGCAAGCTCTGACTCCACGAGAAATTAAGGTGATTCCGCCTTTTCGGGTTATAGGTAGCAAAGAATGGATTCCCGTGTTGCTTCCCAAAATTATTTAGTGTGTTAGCTTGTTCGGCTAGGCACTCCGGATTTGCGTTTAGGGAAGGACAAGTGTAACACCCCGGATTTTCAAGTTATTATTATATATAAAAATTACCTATTGAATTTGTGAATTATTAAATATGAACCTTGGATGGGTAATGTGTTGGGTCATTGGCCCAATTAAAACCCAACGGTTTTGGTAAATGGTTTCAAATAAATTAAATGGGGCTGAATTTAATTAGTAATGCAATGCTATATAAATTATAGAAAGAGAGTGCATGGCCGAATATTGGATTTGCATATCCAAGAAGATTACTAAAAATTAAATAAGGATTACATTGGCCGTGTGTAGGGATTTCCATATCTATGTGATGCGCATAGGATCATTTTAAAAGGGGTATTTTCTTGATTAAAAACGGCATAAAGGAATTATTATCTTAGCACCTTTTAAATTGGGATCAATGGGAGATTAATTAAGGGAATTGCTAAGAGGGGCGCATGGCACCTTCTAAAAGAGGCAATAAGAGGAGCACACTGCAATGGTAAATTCAGCAAGGGGGACACAGCATTAGGCAATGGCTAATTTAAAGGTTCTTGGTACCTTTTAAGTTGGGACCAAGAGAAGTTTTATAAAAGAAAGAGGGGAGGGGCGCATGGCTCACACACACTTATAGCCAAATTCTCTCTCTCTTTCAAGTCTTATTCACGGCAAAACAAAGAAAAAGAAAGAGCAGTCAGCCGAGTAACAAGACCAAGGAAGAGAATGATTGGAAGAGCAAGAACAACCGAGGGAAAACCGAAAGAGTCGCGGAACCAGTAAGTGGTTTTGATATTTTTGTTTAAGATAAGGAACCATAGGGTTCGGCCATGGTGTATGGCCGAACCCCATGGAAGAGAATTGGGAGATGATCATGGTATTAAATTTAATGGAAAGACATGGTTATTGGTTGGAAACCATGGAAGGAATATCAATGTTTTGAAGGGATTAAATGGAGACCAAGGAATAAGATTAAGGGATGAATGTTGATGTTTAAGTAAAAAGGATGAACCATAGGGTTCGGCCATGTGGCATGACCGAACCCCATGGAAAGGATATTAATAATTTTAATGGATTTAAAATGATGGGAAAGCTTATTTATGTTTTAATTTTGAATGGAGACCATGGGAAAATATAAATGAATTTAATATGGTGATTGATTAAATGGAAGATCAATGTTTAATAATTTTTAGAAAGAGGATTATAAACCATAGGGTTCGGCCATGGTGTATGGCCGAACCCCATGGAGTTGTATTAGTATGGTTATTGGATTTAATTGATTAAATTGAAGATGTTTATTAATTTAGAAAGTTTCTAATTATGGAAGGAACCTTGAATTATGATTCAAATATGGAAGGTGGATTTTAATTTAGAAATGATCTAAAGATAGAAGAATTGAAGGATGGGTATTAAATTTAGAAACTTTCTAATTATGGACTTCTTAATAATGGATGCAATGTACATAATTGGGAGTTAGACATCATAGGGTCTATGTGTGGCGTATTAAAGCCATGGATGACATTTTCGTAATTAAGTAAAAATAAGGGACCATGAGTTCGGCCATGATGTGGTGGCCGAATCCCATGGGGAATATTTGGCAGACCTAGGATTACGTATGTTGGATTAATGAATGAAATGTTAATTAAAGATTAGACCAATGGCAATTTGGTAATATCGGCTGAAAATGATAAACCATGGGTTCGGCCATGGTGTATGGCAGAACCCCATGGAGATTGATTTATGGACTTAAAATATTGTAAATCAAGTGGGACTTGGTTTTAATTGATTGTTATATTATAAGGTAAGGGGACCTCACCAGGTGTTTACGATCTTGAGAGGTTATCGGACGAAAGACGCAAGGACACGTTAGCGGTCTTTGGTAGGATCCCACCTCTTTGAAAACCATGGATTTTTGTACAATGATTTTATCTTGTTTTAATAAATTTATATTGCAAAGGATAGGTTTCAAAATGTGAATTTTAAATGCTATGTTTACATGATAAAATAGCATGTGTTGGATATGATTCAAAATGTGAATTTTAAATGCTATGTTTATATGATAAAATAGCACGTATTTTCTTGGCATCTCATGCATGGCATGGGGTGAAGGATATGTAACCGGAGGAGGCACACTCCGTCGGGGCGTCCGAAAAACCTATGTCGGATACCTTGATGTGCTTTTCCATCAGGAAGAAACTGGAGGGTCCACATTCCGTCGGGGCCTCTGAAAGACCTATGTCGGGGGGTACTTTTATGTACATGTGATGGGTGGGACTCAATGCATTTGTCATCATTGCATGGCATGGTTTATATGGTTTTTGACATTATGATATTATTATATATATTTTGTACTAACCATGTGTTAGCCCTAATTGGGATACCTACTGGGCGAGTTGTTTTAACGCCCTACTTCTACCCTAGTGGATGACACAAGAAACCAGGGGAAAGATGAACGCAAAGAGGGCCAAGCATATGAGCTTGGATGATTTAATTTATATTTTTGAATAAAGTTACTTATGGACATGTATTTGAGTAACTAGAATTCGGACATGTAATAACTTAGATTGTTGGATGTTTATTTGGATAATTATGATATTTTAATTATGGAATAAAGGCTTGACGTACTCTGCTATCTAAAATGGAATAGAACTTGGTTCTATTATAATTTCGTATGTTATGATTTTAATTCCGCATGTTTATATTGCTATGTGTGAACCGTTTCCATGGACTTAGTCCATGCACACATAGGGTTGGCCAGTTAAGGGTCGGACTTTGGAAGTTCGGACTTAGCTCGCGTCTTGACGTCCCACTCTCTATCACTCTCCGTTTATATATAAAAAAAAAAAATAGACTCCGATTTTCGGAGAGGAAAAGCGATTGAAAAAGGGCGGGGCGTTACAACAAGTTTGTGTTGTGTGTCCTGGGTTAGTACACAAGTTACACAGCTCAGACTGCACGCCTATTGATGGACTCACCCTTTGAATCATTGCTAAGTCCTCTACTTTTTTAATCAGATTTGCAATTACGACCTTAACCTCAAAATCATTATTGACTTCGTACAAACCTCCTCTTTTGGAAGTTTGTCCTGAACTCTCTCTTTTGGAAAAGTCCCATCGCTGAGAATTCTCTGCCAAATTTTCCAAGAAATTCCATCCGTCAACTTGACTTTGTTCCAAAAATGCCCCACTTTTCATAGACTCGACCAAAGTACGGCTAGATGTAGTTAAGCCATCATAGAAAAATTGAATGAGTCTCCAAGTTTCAAAACCATGATGGGGACATTTACTTAATAGATCGTTATATCTTTCCCAGGATTCCGAGAATTGTTCACCCCCTTTCTGAATAAAATTTGAAATTTCTGTTTTGAGGGCGTTCGTTTTAGATATCGGGAAAAATTTATTCAAGAATTTATTTACCAACTGATCCCACGTGTTGATGGAATTTGCGGGGAGGGAGTTCAGCCATGATTTCACTTTTTCTTTGAGAGAAAAATGAAATAGGCAAAGTTTAATAGATTCATCAATGACATTTTGAAGTTTGATAGTGGCGCAAATCTCTAAAAATTCCTTAACGTGTAACTAGGGATCCTCACGATCAAGGTCATGGAAAGCCGGAAGGAGATGTAAGAGGCCTGGTTTTAGCTCATAGGTGGCATTGGTGGCTGGGATGACTAAGCTGGAGGGTGTGTTGGCTATGACCGATGAAAAATAATCTCGAAGAGCTTTCTCCTGTTCTCTGGCCATTTTGGGTAATGGTGGTGGTGATGACGGTGGACTATCTATATCTATTCTTGGGCTTGACTGAGCCTCGGACGCAACAATTGGTGGTATGACGGACAATGTAACTTGAACGAATTGATTGGTGGAGGCACGAGACTAATGATATATACTCAAACATGAACAAATACGCTCAAACAAATCCACACAAAATATGCCCTAAAACTATACTGACACACAGGTCCTAGACTCTAGACTGCTTTGAATCTCCTTTCTAGAAAATTTAAGTCTCCGATGAGAGTTTAACCACAAGCACAGCCAAGTAAGTTTCCAGGTAAGTGGAGGAGCACAATGGCAATCGACTTAAGCTTCCACTTATCCTTTCTGCTTTTTACACATTGGTGACAAAACTAGCCTAGACACTGTGCTTGAAGCAAAACTATTCACCGATGAACTTAAAGTAACTGAATTAAAGGTGGTCCTATTGAGCATGAACAACCCTAAACGATGGTTCTAGATTGATTTTATTTGGGTAATGCATGAACCAATTTTACTAATCTTTTTAGATTTTTTTTTTGAATGCAGGCCTAATCTAACAATGCAAGATTTAAAGCAAATATGCAAACAATAATCAAACAATTTTAATCTAATGCATGAACTAACACCCTAAATGCATGAGCAAATTAAATATGCAATTTTTTCTTTATTTTTTATGCAAAATAAATGCAAGACAACAACCTAGTAAAAACTATATGAATGCATGAAAAATTGAAAATTTAAATAAAGTGGTTTAGGCACTTACCTTGGCCTGTAGTCGCTTTTGCAAATTTTTTATATGCGTGGAATTCAAAACTCCTACAAAATCAACAAACAAAACCTAGGTGGAGACACCAAATCACATAAAAATATGCATGAACCTAGATCTAGATGCAAAATTCCTAAATCTACAACTAGTGGAAAGATTAAACTAAAAGAATTTTTAATGTTATTTTTCCGTTTCAAACTCAAGTCCTCAGCAACGGCGCAAAAAACTTGTTGTGCAAATTTTAAATTTATAATTATTCGCAAGCGCACGAATCGAATTGGAGTATAGAGATATACAAGTGCGAGGTCGAACCCACAGGGACTTGATTTAGAATGAATGGGAAAACAAATTAAAAAACCTAATATTTTAACCTTAACTTAGTTAACAATTTTTATGAAGAATGATTGAATTGAAATTGAAAAATTAATTAAAACAACTAAATACGAAGATTAAATCAAGTGAGAAAAATTACTAAGGCATCGGATTCCACCACCATTAAATTCATAATATTCCAATTATTTATTTATTAATTCTCAGTTTTAAAGATTTAAACATTTAAGCATATTAATATGGTGTTCAAAATTCAGATTTTCCTTCTCTTTTAAAGATGTAATTTCTAAGCATTCAATGTATCCTATTTTAATTTAAAAGACAAGGGATCAAAGTATTAATCTAAGCATCCAATGTATTTAAATTAAAATAAAAGAAAACAATGAATCAAAGGGTTTTACTTTTATTCAATTAAAAACCAAGCATTTAATTAATTAGATATTAATATTAATAACCAAAAATACATGGCATTGATGGTAAAAATAATTAACATCTATTAATTTGATGAAGTCAAAATCATAATAATTAACACACATAATTGGAATTAAATAAATAAATAAAATAAAATTATTTCATTAATGGGGTTTCATCCTCAACCTCAGTACAAGAAATTAGCTGGACATTATGAAATTAAGAGCAAAAAGGGATAAGAAAAATAAAACCCGAGCCATCGTTGGAGAACCTGAGCCAATGTCGTAATTTCCTTGCTCTACCTCGACCTTATTCTCTGTCCGGTTCCCCTCTTCTCAATAGGTTGGGCTGATATTTATAAGAGGAGAAAGGAAATAAAATAAGCAAGAAGGGCCCACTCAATCAGTCGATTCTATAGATACTGGCCGACTCCCTTATTTTCTTCTATTTTCTATCAACCTGCCGTATCCTCCTCTGTATTACAAGGTAACTTCTATTTTTTTTCCACTTGTTTTTCTTCATACGGACACAATAGTCTACTGTCTTTCTCTCTGCATCATTCGGCTAAATCAACCACCTCCTTCAATCCTCTTCTTATGATACAGTCGGTCAGCAGCTTCTCTATCTTTTAACAACAGAAGCAGCACCTCCTTTCTTTTCCTTCCTATTCTCGTTGGATTTTGCCAAAGCTTGGGCGTGTGAGACATGGGTCGGCTCCTCAGCAGATAGCGGTCCTCTTGCTTGCTTCTTTATTTTCTTTTAGTGTTTTGCTTTTCACCCACTTAGAAGAATGGCTTGCTTTTGAAAAGCTTCTTCATATTATTCCTCTGCACTCTGGCTGTCCAGCTTTTTCACATACTGTTAACTGCACAATTGGTTGCAATACCAACTACTTCTTTGTTTCTGACTGCCAACGTTTCTACCACCACTGTCCTCTGTTCTTCATCTTTTTTTGTTGTTTGTGACTGTGGACTCTTTCAATGGGCAGCAAATGGGCTTGGACTTATGAGTTTTGAAGGCCCAAAGCTATTGAGGCTGGACTCCAATGATAGGTTTGAAGGGCCCTTTTGCATTAAGCACATTTTTTTATCAATTCTCTTCCATTTTAATTTCTTTTCTTTAAAATCTCCATTTTTCCTACAAAATTAAAAAATCCCATTAATTATATAATATATACAAAATTCAAGAGCTAACTAATCTAAATATCAAGGGTAAAACAATCATTTTCTTGTGCTCATCAAATACCCCCAAACTTAGATTTTGCTAGTCCTCGAGCAACACAAGAAATTAAAAATTAAAAATTAAAATTCTAAACTAATCCTAATATATAACTAATCTACACCACTTTCGCTGGCTCTCTCGATTGCATTTAGCATATGCAACAAGTTTTTAAACCCTCTGTTCACTACTAGTGACGAGTTATAGTCTTGTGAGGGCTTCTAGAGATGATACCTTCAAACATCAAATTTCAGCAAAAATATCCAAATTAAAATTGAAATATCATACAACTCCAAAATTATTTTACAAAATTTATACTTGAAGTGTAGTGTATGATAGCCAAATATTATCATAGCCTTATTTTTCAAAATATGTACAAGTTTTGCAACCACCAGCTGAAAATGCGCTTCGACTCCAAATCTCACCAGACATATCTCTCAGAAAAGACTTTCGCTCAAAGATTGGGGCAAATTCTCTCAAAAGTATATGTGAGCGGAATTTATCTTAATAAAGTAAATATCTCACATATTTATCATGAAAGAACGAATAATATCAAAGAAAACACAGATCTCATGAATGGATATCATTTTCCTGAGAACGTTGAAATAATACACCATAATTCTTCCTCATCTATTCTCTACTTTAAATATCATATTAACTGAGGATCAATAGGCCTTCCTATAGGACAAAACGTGGCTTAGGACCGGATCATATCAAAGAAGGATAACAAGGCTCTAAAATAAATATTTTGAACAGAAAAAGTTAGAGATCTTTAATAATTCATAATCGGCATATTTTTCCTTTATTTTTCTCTCAACACTTCCAAAGTATTATATTTTTTTTTTCATTTTTTTTCACTTTTTTTTTTTACATCCTTCTTTTCTGCTTTATGGATGCTCCCATTTTTTTCTTTTTTTATTTTTTTTATGCTATTTTTTTTTCAAATGCCATATTTTTTAGACTACCATCCCAATAACATTCATCTCTAACCTTCTATAGGTCCTTAGAATAGGTTATAGATATTTCAATTTTGGCTCAAACTCCACAACCGGAGTTGGGTATGGATAACATGGTTAATCAATAAAAATAAGCTAAATTTACATTCAAAGCTCAAAATGGGAACTATCAAGATAACATATGACCAAAAGTAGGTAGGCTTCAAAGGCTTAAACGGTCCAAAAATAATGGCCTATATCACTTCCTAAGTTTCATATGACTATTTCATTGCTTCAAATAAATTCAGAAAAATTTCAGGTGTAATAATCCAATTTTGATGTCATTCTCACTAATTTGACCAAAACAAAGAATAATGATATCTAACAACAAATATAATGCATACATCAAAGAAAATAAGAATTTACTTATAACCCTCACAAAAATCGAATGGCTCAAAAGCTCACTGGGTCACAAGTCTCCACTGGTATTCCTCCGATGATTACTTTACTCATGAATATTTTTTTTTCCAACTAAGTTAATATGACTGTGCAAAGATTTTCCAAGTATAAATTTCACAAAATTCAAATGGAAAAGTATGATATAAAAATTGTGACCCATATATTAATGTTGAAAAATCAATTTTTTTCAAATTTTTTCAATTTTTTTTTTTATCTCAAAGCTCACACATTTAACTCAAAACTAAGATAGTGTAACCCCTCAATACCCCCAAACTTAAATTGGACATTGTCCTCAATGTTCCCTAATCTACATGTGCACCTGCAAATTAGAAGAAAATATCAGAAAAATAATAACTTGAGTTGAGAAATACCTGAGATGGCTCACTTTATGCAAAACCTGCAAAAACAAAGACACAAAAACACAAACACAAACGCAACAACAATGACTCTAGACTCACTCTCACACAAGACGGACAGACTCAAATGAATTAAAAAATCCTAGACTAAACTGACTCAACAAAATTAAAATCTACAGATACACAGACCAACGACAAACTGACTGGGACTCAACTGACAGTCATACAAATCAACCCTGGTCCAATACATGTGGCTTTTCAACACTGATAGAGAGAGACTCAAATTTTTCCTTCCATTTACTGGTCTCCAAAAGTGGAGTGATTTCCAGCAAAGCATTCACTTTTTGACCCCTTTTTCATTGAAATTAGTGTTAAAATTTGACAAGCATTCCTCAAATGGCTCATCGCATGTAAAATTCAGAAATGACTCATGGATTGTACTCTCAATCATGTTTACCTCACATAGGTCATTTGTATCTGCAGGCTGGTGGCCACAATTAAACACATTGAGCTCTAAAGTCATGTTACCAATAGACAGCTTGAGCACTCCATTCCTACAATTAATGATTGCATTGGAGGTAGCTAAGAAGGGTCGACCCAAAATTACTGGAATTTGCCCACTGGTGTTCATCATAGGTTGTGTATCAATGACTATAAAGTCCACTGGAAAATAAAACTTATCAACCTTGATTAGAACATCTTCTATTACACCTCTTGGAATTTTGACTGACTCATCGGCCAATTGAAGTGTAATAGGTGTTGGTTTCAATTCTCCTAGCCCCAATTGCTCGTACACAGAGTACGACAACAAATTAACGCTCGCTCCTAAATCAAACATGGGACGATCGATAGAATTTTAGTTACAATCTTGATTGATAATTTATTGAGTACTTTTTACTTTTCCAACCTGACCCAACCCAAAATATACAAATACATAACACAGACTCACTAATTTATTGAGTCGGGTCATGTGAGTCAGTTTTAAATCCAACCCAAGTTTCAACCCTATCTATTTCCTTGAAAGAAAGCACCATATTTGTCTTCAATATATGTATTTCCAATGAAGGATATTATTCTAGTTACAATCTTGATTAATAAATGGTGTTGGAGATGATGATTGACATTTTGGCTCATTGGTTGTGGTGTGAATTTGTAGTTGGAAGGCCCAACGTGGAATGTGCAACTAGGAAGGCCTAGCGGGACTGATGCAAACAATGACATTCCTTCACCTTTCATGGAGCTACCTACTCTCATCAATAACTTCAAGAAGCAAGGATTGAATAGTTGGGATCTAGTCGCTCTATCAGGTGGCCACACACTCGAATTTGCACAATGTAGGACCTTCCGAGACCGAATCTACAACGGCTCGAACATCGACCCAAATTTCGTACAGTCACTGCGCAGGTTGTGCCCTCGTTCCGGAGGTGACTCCAACCTTGCCCTACTAGACCAAACGCCAGCACATTTTGATGTCAACTACTTCAAGAATTTGGTGGGGGAAAAGGGTCTCCTCTACTCTGATCAGGCCTTATTCGAAGGTGGCTCAACCGATGGACTGGTGAAGAGCTATAACTTACATGCTGGAGCTTTCTCAGCTGACTTTGCAAAGTCCATGGTGAAAATGGGAAATATAAAGCCCTTGACGGGAAACAAATGACAAATTAGGGTCAACTGTAGGAGGGTGAATTAAGAGAGGTATTTCATTTGCATTTGTTTAATTATTCATTTGTTTCAATAGGTTGGTGGATTTGCAGGAATATGTCGCAGATCTTTGATGTATAAGCAAAATTTTTCAAGTGTATTTAGTAAATCCCTTTGTCTAGTGTTCTTAATAAAGCTTTAAAATTATGTACAATCGCTGGAGATTGTTTGTTCAACAATGTTAAATATTATTCCCTCTGTCCCATTTTAGTGTCCCATTTCAAAATTTTGATTTTTTTAAGGAAAGACTCTAAAAAGGCTTATGAACTTTTAAAATTCTTTCCAACATCCTATAACTTTTCCAAAAATGCATATGAGACAATTATTTTGGGACAGTTCCAAAATGTATATGAGATGACTAAATTGAAACAAAGGAAGTATATAAATATTTGTTGAACGTTCATTCTTGCAATTATAAAGACTTTTAATTTGAATAAGTACATACTCAAGTAAACTCATTATGAACGAATTATGAAATCCGTGATAGTTGGCTTAGTATTTTGTCACTAGCTACCTTGGGTAGGCTCCATCAAACTCGAGCTTCAGATTGGTTTTAAGCTAGGCCCTTGATACTACTTGAGTTAGGGTAATGCTTCACATAAGATGATAAACTTATTTTCAATTTGATTCGAGCTAAGTCAAATCTGAATTCGTTTATGCCTGCAACCATAAGAACATTTCATTCTTTAACATATTGACATAATATTATTGGAAATTTTTTAGGTATTTGTGGATGTATGTATAACTTTTTTTAGAACTCTTATGTTTTCGTATTTCATTGAAAATGTAAATAAATATACAAATTAGCTACAATCACTCTCATATGCAGATGATTCTTCTCAATTATTGATGCGGTCATCTCAAGCCAAATTAAATCAAGTGAAGATGATGAAGACCCATTAGAGAAGAATGGAACCAATGAAGACTTATTTGGGGAAATTTCACACCAAATTGTTACGAGAAATCAACCGAGGAAACATAGAGCCTAAAGAACTTTCAAATGTACCAAGTTTCATCCAATTCTGAGTCCATATCAGTGAGATATAGACAAGGTATGCTATATGGTGTTTTAGCCCTCCAAAGTCCATCTTTGATTTTGTGGTTCCTCTTAGCTTAGGGATGGCCCATCAATGTGATCGAATTTTTGTGTGTTGAGTCCAGGAGTGATGAATTTTTTAATAAAGGTGTAAGTAAAGTGGATGTTTTAATAAATCATATGGGTAAGACGATGTGTATTAGATTGATGGATATACAGTTGAACCTGTATGAGAGGTTGGTGAACCTCACTCTGTTTCTCTCTCAGTTTCCCACTCCCCAGTGCATATGTGGTGTATCTTTGCCAATTTGCATGACGAAAAGGAGGAGAGAAAGTGAGAAATTTGACAAAGGTGTGTTGTCAAAAGAGTTCTAAGCAATGATGTTATTCTCAACGGGAGAGAAAAGCTGAGAAAATGAGAGGAAAATCTTTATGTGTTGGGAAACAATGGTAATTGATTTTGAGTGCATCAATTCTTTTACATAGGGGGAGAAAATCAAAATGGTCAGCACGATGTGAAGCTGACGGACATTATTGATTTTTCTGATTTTTTTGATGAGATGATATATATATATATAATGTGATGATATATCTTAGTGTGATATACGCTATTTACTTCTAATAGTTAGGGGGAGAGTGTGCTCCACCCAGGATATGCCTTGTTTGAGATGTGCAAGCATAGGTGATATGAAGCAAATCCGAGTGAGATTAGGTATCTCTCAAAGAAGTCAAGAGGCAGACGTTGGGTTGACTGTGTTGTAAAGTCAAGTTGTCTCTTGTAATTACAATGGGTTGTATTATGTACTCTTGAATGTAAGTCGTTAGTTTTTTGTCAAGGTATTGGTTTTGTGACAAAATTGACAAAGGGGGAGATTGATAGAGCCACAGTTAAACATGTGTTCTCGGTTGTCAATTTCGGTGTCCAAAAGTCTTTATTGAGTGTCTTGTGTGCCTCTAGAGGTGTGAAGACCAACCGGTGAGAAGACTTTGATGAAAGAGCAACAATGTGAGAGGTAGAATTAGCTAGAATACAAACCAAGGCAGGTAAAAGGACCTAATAGATTTGAGTGACCCTAGATTGATCCCAAGATAGGTTTGGTTTTAGAATTGGACTCATATAGGTGAAATATATGATTAGATAAAATTCTACGAATGGAAGTTCATAGTTTTGGTTTGTGAAAATGTACATTGAATTTTGAAGGTGTTGAGAATTCTGAAGAGGTTCTGGATTCAGACTTCTGAATAGGTGGATAAAGACTTCTGAGTAAAACGGAAATGTGGACAAACCTATGAGCTTGGTCTCTCGTGGATTCAAAAGTCCATATGATGAAACTTGGACTTCTGTAAGCTAGCCGTTTGTTTTGGAACTCCAAATGGGTATTCAAGGCTCTAAATACTAGCAGCTGGAGCACGTTCTAGCTGTGTGACAAGCTGGAAAACACATGTACTAAATGTGAAGAAAGTTTGAATAGATTTGCATACTTGGCATAGAGTTGACTATGAGCTGTGTGAGACTGTTCAGAGGACCGAACAGTGGTGTTTAGAGGTCCAAACATGCGAGATTTGATATCTACAAATACCTAGCTTCGGTGACAATTTTCAATGCCTTTTGACTGTGAATTTGAACTGAGCATTCTGAGAAAGACTGTTGTGTATTGAGTTTGAAAAAGAGAGAGACTATATGCGTCTAAATTGATTGTGAGGATCATTTGATAGCCTTGAGTGTGATCCATCACTTCGATCATCATAGACATAAAAAGAGCGACTAATGTAACTAAAAACATAAATAATAAATCATAAATTAAAAATATAAGATTCACAATAAAAACATAAATCAAATTTTTTTATACAACAAACATACAAAGTAACTAATGTAACTAAAGACATGAAATAAATTGACAAAATAATGTAAATGACAGAATAAATAAATGTATAATTTAAAGGTTGGTTATTGGAATAGACCATTCATCACCCAAAATGTATAAACAAATACAAAACCTAGATCTGAAATTAGCGTAAAAGAACAAATATCAATTCATGTCCATCATCAAAGTTAAGAATTTATAAACTTTAAAAATCGGGCTTTAGTAACTTAGATTCAACACTTACAACCTGAGCTCTAACTATTTCATATCCAATTAATTAAATAAAGAATACAAATTTTAAAATCAAATCTAAACAATCATCAAGGAGATCTGAAAATTGGATGTTTCAGGGTTCTAAAAGAATGCTTTGTATTTATTTCATGGAAGAATTCAGTACAAACAATTATAAATTAAGTACAAGAAAAACAAAATAAAATGAAAATTTACTACTCTCACTTGTAAAATTCAAATCGTGCTTCTGTTTTCTTGCCTTTTTTCCCCAGCCTTTGGTCCTCTTGAGCTCCAGGTCAAATTCGAATTTCATGTTGTGCCAAGTGCTCTATTTATAGGCTCTAGGAATGAATGAATGGTTGAGATTAAATTTGGGTTTAAGTTATTAATGGAGGGTTAAGATTGGATCTTACTATAAAGTGGATGGATGGGATTTGAAGTGAAAATGTTAGAGTTTATAAGGCAAACATGAATTTGGGTTGTTTGGGGTTGAGGTTGCCTTGGTGGTTAACTAGAGGATGAGAGAAAATTGGGACTTAGGAGAGAAAGTAGGGTAGGATCGAATTTTACATGTGTTTAGGGTTTTAATGAAATGAAATGCAATGCAATGAATGGATGGGATCTAAAGTTGGAGTGAATGAATGGATGAGATGAAGTAGATGATGTGCAGGGTTGACTAAATGGGATTTTCGAATTAGGTGGACAAGATTTGGGAAAATCATGTGGAGGTGTGGAGGATTTGGATGATGAGGTGTTTTGGATTTTGGGAATGTATCTGGATGGGCATGGAGAATTTTTAGTGAGAAAATCGTGTGGAGTGTTGTGGATTGAGTGTGTGATGTGTACTTGACATGTCATATGCACATGGATTGGATTGGAGTTGCTTGGGTTTTACGGATGAATGACTAGGATTGAATGGAGTTGAGATCTAAGGGCTCTAAGGTAATTTGGTCAAAATAAACTATATAAAAGGTAAGTTTCCTAATGGAGGATTAAGATTGAAAGATTGATCATGTTGATGGGTGAATATGATGGCCTAGATCTAAAATGGTAAATGTATGCAATGGATATGGAAAGGTGGCTCTAAGGTTTACCTAATTTTGATGCATGAGATGAATGGTTAGGATTTAAGATGGAGAGTGGATGGTGTAGATTGACAAGGAGATGGAAAAGGCTTGGGCGTGTGAATGGTTTATGTGCGTGGATTTTGGATCTATAAATGAGCACATGGGCCTCCAGTGGATCTTGGACTTGATCTTGAGGACTTTAGCCTCTGTTGGACTTTGAAGTGCACACTAGCATGGACCAATTGTAATAGGCGGATGGACTGCCTGTGGCCGGGCCCAATGTTGGCTTGTGAAGCTTAGCTTGGTCCAATTGAAGTGGATCTCTGGCCCATGGATCTTGAATTTCAGCATTTGCCTCTTGAATTGCATGTTCTCTCTTCTAGAATTTAATAATTAAGTTCGTCACTTTTAAATCTAGGATATTGATTTAATCTAGACTCTCATACTTAGATCCAAATTAATCTATTTACATGAAAATCCTAAAAGTGGAGTGAAATTAATAAAAATTCCAGGTCTTTTAATTTAAGCTCTAAACTTGCAATTATCCACTGATTTGAGGTTATTTTCGTGAACTTTCCATTTTTATCTACTAAACTAGAAAAAGACATTAAATGCATGTGATATATACAGAATTAAGGCTAACTAGACCAATAATCAGGGGTAAAAATGTAATATTTCAGTGCTCAATAGATATATAGTTTGCTCAATGTGTCAAATGAAGTCCTTCACTTGCATAGCTAGAAAATGGGCAGACTTCGTCAACCAGTCCTAAACCACCCAAACTAAATCATGATTTCGGAGTGACTTAGGAAAATGAGTAACAAAATCCATAGTGATATGTTCCCATTCCCATTCTGATATACGAAGTCATTGGAGTAGGCCACTCTGCCTCTGATGCTTTGCCTTTATTTGCTTACAGGTGAGACATTTGGCAACAAATTTGGCTACATCATACTTCATCCCACGCCACCAATGTTATCGGCGCAAGTCATGGTACATTTTTGTGCTGCAAAGATGTACCTCTACTCGAGAGTGGTGAAAATTGCGAAGCACTTCTTCTCTTCATGGTTGGATGATGTTACAAATAAGCGACCTCTGAATGTTAAACCACCAACCGCATGCGTTATTCAATCTTTTGGTCCTGCTCCAATCGCCATCAAAGTTAAAATTTCTTTAGCCTCTAGATCCTGGTGTTCTGCCTCTATCATTTCCTAAAGTGGTTGAACTATAATGCTTTTGACCTAAGTTGTACAATCTTTCACTATTAGTTGTAAGTCGAATTCAGCTAAGGACCCAAGCATCTTCCATTCACGTGCAGATGAATAAGCAACTATGCAGCAAGATTTTTGGTTGAGGGCATCTGCTACAACATTGGCGGATGACATGAGAGTTCAAAATCATAATCTCCCAGATACTATATGTCACGCCCCAACCCACGCGACTGATTTTTTTTTTTTTGAAAGCTAAGACAACACTCAAGTATTCAAACTGGGCCGGATCGACAATTAGGCCCAAAGGTCACACATGATCCCAATATGTGGACTCAAACATATACCATAAGTCTACCCAACAATAGACACAAAAGCAACAACACATACATGATCACATAATTCCAACACTGAATTATCATTTCAACCACATCAGAGTAACTACAGAAGCGTAGTAGTCTTAGTACATCACATTAATACAAATCAAGTACCACACCCGGTACTTTACAAAAACTAATGGTTCTAAGAACCAAAAAGGAAAGACAAGGGTATTCCCCTCAGGGAGAATCCCAAAGCAACACCGCAGCTTATCCACTCTAAGATTCAAATAGAGGGTTCTCCTCCTCGGGTTCATCTCCTTAAAGGTGAGTGGGGTGAGCTAACTAGCCCAGTGAAGGAAATATAACAGTGCAGTTTTAAGTAAACAACAGGTTAGTATATAATCAGTAGCAATATAACATCTCATGCTTGATAATAAATTCACAATATCAAGTAAAGTCACATCATCATTTCCATCATCTCATCATCTCTTCCAATACTGCTTTCATCCAACGTAACGCCTACTTACTACGCTGGGACCATCGTATTAAGTCCCGACACGGTCAAAATACATCCTTGCAAGTACATCTCTGTCTCTCCCATAGCCGATACTGACACCCTCAAGTCAGCAACTGTTGACACCCATGATCTATAGACGTAAACCATCCCACACATATGGCCGATATTGGTTAAATAGTCAAGGGCACGTGGAAGCAGTCTTAAACATTTCATATGATCAACATCATAAGCATTTCACAATTACCATAAGCACTTCTTAAAATAGTGCATCATGTCTAGGCACATAAGTGGGTTCATCAAATCTGAAACCACTCATTGCTCAAGACTCATCTCAATAAAAAAAATCTGTTTACATCTTACTGCAAAGTTAAGTTCCCTCACAGTAACTGTGTGGTTTCGCGATCTCTGTACAAACAAACAAACAAGTGCACAATCAATATACATAGTATCAAAAGCATACATACGAATAGTATTTTCAAAATCATACTTGTTTTCCCAAAAATATCAAAGGTACATGGAATTGGGTCTCCTACTTGGTTTCTAATCATTTTAAGTTACAATAATCCACAATAGAGTAATAATAAGGTGCTCAGTCCAAAGCTCATATTGTCTTCTGGGCACGACTAGATTGACTTATTGAGTTAGGTCTAGATTTTCAGGTCACTTCTCGGTTGTCTTTTGGATAGGACCAGATCTGACATTTTGAGTAAGGCATCGAGGTCACTCAGTGCTCGACAAATATAACGTCGGCCTGGAAGTGAATACAATTGTAGATACAATATCGTAATAAGAGAAGAGGGTTAGTACAATTTTAACTTATAAAAAGGGGGTACTAACAATCACAATCATCAATAAACAATCAAACAGGCAAGATTTAACACTTAAAAACTGGTCCCTCGGAACAAGCCTCGGAACCAGGCACTGTGGCTTCGGATCATCCGAACCACTGCCTAAACTAGTAACTGACCTCGGGATGAGGGTCTAACTTCGGATCGTCCGAAGATCGGGTCTCTGATCATCCGAAGTCTTTCCGAACCGATAAAATCTGAAAAAGGGTCTTAGTGGGTCTGTGTACATCGGAACGTGCCGAGTAAGGGTCGGATCGTCCGAGTGGGGTTCGGTCCTTCCGAACTCTTCTCGGAATATCCAAGAGAGTCAAGCTAGCCTCGGGTGCTTCTGGGCTTCGGGTGAAGCTCGGAACGTCCGAGGGGTCCTCTCGGACCGTCCGAAGATCGACTCTCGGACCGTCCGAGAGTCGTCTTCCTCCACTGTCTACACCAGCAGACAATGACGACATACACTGTATGAAATACGAATCCGGGAACAGTGGGTTTCCCGGATTCAGTTTCCACATCTAGATAGTCCGATGGACTCCTCTAGGAGTCCTCTTTCCATAGGCAATTGTTTAAAGTTTTAAAAATCAGTAGGCCAACCGATTTTAAAAGGAAAAGCTTAATGGTACACTAAAAATCGGGTTCTTTCTTAAACTTCAAATTGGTTTCTCTTACTCAATCATGGCCAAAACTGGTTTTTCTTGATTCTAAACAGATTGGAATTTGAAAAGGAACACAGTAGTTACCTTCACTAGACTTCTTGGGCTGAAAATTAGACTTTTGAAAAAACTTCCTTTAAGGCTTACGGTAACTGACAACTGGGAAGAACAGAGGCTAAGGGTCAGCTGGTTTTGGTTTTCAAACAGCAGCTGAGAGAGATACTGAGAGAAGGAGAAGAGATAGATTTTTGTGGGAGTTAAAACAGTAGAGCTGAGGCCATTTTATAGGAAAACAACCGTGGATGGTGGCCGAATGGCCACTGCATGCAGTGCCCGCTTACGTTCCAAACTGTAACAATACTGTTTGGACTGGTTGCTGATCAGTCCTCCCATACTTCCAATTTTGCAAATCAATCCCTGCTTTGATAAAAAATCGATTTTTAACTAAAAGCATGATTTTTGAGAACCCAAAAACTTAACCCAACCTTACAGATAAGTTGGGTTTCGAAAACCTTAATCACCATAAAAATTTAGAGATTTAACTCTCACTAAAATCCATTGATTTAAAATAAAACCATAATTTAACACTATTTACTTAATTAAACAAATGTTAAATAAAACAATTTAAAGTCCTCATTTTGGGGTGAGAAAGAATAACTAGACCATACTTAAAATGGTCTAACATACTATACTTGTATCAAAATTTATTTCATTTCCAAACCATTTAAAATAATTATTTCTCCCTTTCGGGGTTTCGACTGGCAGTTTTTCAATACCATTTTCCGAAAATAAAATTATTTTAAAATCAGAAATACAAATCTTTGATTAAGGAGAATAATATCATCCAATAGTATTCACATATTAACACAATTTATAATATAATAACGATAGCCGAAAATTACCATTTTGCCCCTCCAACTGGAAGAACTGGATTATTGAGCTTTCGAGCTCGGATTGGGCCATATCTGGGCTTCTCTCAAAGCCCAAACCGAAATCTTCTAAATTAACCGGTCTAAACAAGATTATTAAGCTAAACTACGCTTAATCTGGGTCAAGGTATTACATCCTACCCCTCTAAAAGAAATTTCGTCCCAAAATTTATAACAAACTTATACCTTTCTGGCCTGTGAACAAGTCAGGGTACAGCTTCCGTATCGTCGCTTCAGGTTCCCAAGTCTCGTGTTGCACATCGTGATGTTGCCACAACACTTGCACTAGAGGAATAGACTTCCTTCTGAGCTCTTGAGTCCGATGTACTTGAATCTTGACTGGCACTTCTTCAAAAGTTAGGTCCTCTGAGACTTCAATATCTTCAAAACTTATCACATGCGACAGATCAGGCTCGTACTTATTTAACATAGACACGTAGAAGGTACTATGCACTCTCTCCAAAGCTTGAGGAAGGTCTAATTGATAGGCCACTTCTCCTATCCTCTTCAAGATCTCAAAGGGTCTCACATATCGAGGTGATAGTTTTCCCTTGCACCCTAACCGTTGTACTCCATGACGTGGTGCTACACGTAAGAAAACTCGGTCGCCAACTGCAAATTCCAAAGGTCGTCGCCTTTTGCAGCATAACTCTTTTGTCTGCTTTGGACTATATTGAGACGCTGTCTGATCACTTCAACTTGTTCTGACGTCTCACGTACTAGATCAGGTCCTAGTAGCGCTTTGTCTCCTACCTTCGTCCAACAAAGAGGTGATCAGCAAGGTCTTCCATACAGAGCCTCGTATGGTGCCATCTGTACACTGGAGTGATAAGTGTTGTTGTAGACAAGCTCTTAGCATATCCTCTAAGGTTTGAATGGTTCTCTCTGATTGATCATCCGTCTGAAGCTGAAAAACAGTGTTAAAGCACAACTTAGTCCCCAACTCCTCTTGCAATCCTTGCCAAAACCTTGATACAAACCTCAGATTTCGATTAGATATAATGGATACAGGTACTCCATGCAATCTGACTACCTCCTTTAGATACAATCTACTTAAAGGAGTCAAAGAGTCCGTCTTCTTGATCGGCAGAAAGTGAGCTAACTTTGTCAATTGATCGACTATTACCCAAATAATGTCGTTCTTCTTAGGAGACTTCGAAAATTCAGTTACAAAATCCATCGTGATATGCTCCCATTTCCATTCAGCCACTTCTAAGGGTTGCATCTTTCCACCAGGTCGTTGATATTCCGCTTCATTTGTTGACAAGTTAAACACTTAGACACAAACTCTACTACCTCTCGCTTCATACCTTTCCACCAGAACAGTCGCCGCAAGTCATGATACATCTTCGTACCACCAGGATGCACTGTAAGCGAGAACGATGAAAGTGATCAAGCACCTTTCTCCTGCACTCGTCCGACTTTGGTACAAAAAGTTTATCTTTGAAAGTCAGGCCTCCGTACGCCTAGATCTTCCAATCTTCCAGAGTCGCTCCTCTTGAAAGCTGAGTCGCCAACTCCTTCGCTTCTGGGTCGTTCTGTTGTCCTTCCATTACCAATCTAATTACCTCGAGTTGCAGAACCAAACTATGGATTCTCGCTGACCCACTTCCTTCGATCAGCTCCAGATCATACTCGGACAGAACTTCCAACATCTTCCACTGCAAGGATACCATCCTCGCCACATTGCTATGAGACTTCATGCTCAAGGCATCGGCATCACGTTGGCCTTCCCTGGGTGATAAGAGAGACTGAAGTCGTAATCTCCCAGGTATTCCATCCATCTTCGCTGCTTCATATTCAGGTCTTTCTGAGTGAAGATATACTTGAGACTATGGTGATCAAAAAACACATTGAAGTTCTCACCATACAAGTAATGTCTCCACAATTTTAACGAGAATACAACGTCTGCTAACTCCAAATCATGAGTCAGGTAGTTCTGCTCATGTCCCTTCAATTGCCTGGAACCATAAGCTAGTACATTTTCCTCTTGTATCAGCACACAACACAAACCAAACTTGGACGCATCACAATACACATCGTAACCTCGTCCTTGATCGGGTATTATCAAAATTGTAGACGTAGTCAACTTCTCCTTCAGCTCCTGGAATGCTCTTTCACAAGCTTTGCTCCACTCGAACTTGACGTTCTTCCTCGTCAGCCGAGTCATTGGTACCGCGATCCGGGAGAAGTGTGGAATAAACTTTCGGTAATATCTGACTAATCCCAAAAAGCTCCTGATCTCGAACACGTTCTTGGGACTTTCCTAAGTCTTCACTGTTTCCACCTTCGCTGGATCTATCGAGATTCCTCCTGGAGACAACACATGTCCTAGAAACTGCACTTGAGTCAACCAAAACTCACACTTGCTCAGCTTAGTGAACAGCTGATGCTCTCGAAGAGTCTGAAGAACAATGCGCAGATCACGCTCGTGCTCCTCCTCTGACGACGAAAAGATCAAGATATCATCTATGAAGACTAGCATGAACTCTGGCAGGTACGATCAGAACACACGATTCATCAAATTCATAAACATGGCTGGCGCGTTCGTCAAACCCGAAAGGCATCACCACAAACTCGTATAAACCATATTGCGTCCGGAAAGCAGTCTTAGGAATGTCTTCCTCTCGAATCCGTAACTGATGGTAAGCAGACCTCAAATCGATTTTCGAAAAGCACCTCGAACCCTTGAAAAGATCAAAGAGGTTGTCTATTCTAGGCAATGGATACTTATTCTTAATAGTTACCTGGTTAAGCCGCCGGTAATCTATACACATTCTCATCGATCCATCCTTCTTTTTCACAAAGAGAGCAGGTGTGCCCCACGGCTAGTTGCTCTGACGGATAAAACCAAGTCTAAGAAGCCCATCTACCTGCGTAGCTAGATCTCTCTGTTCAGCCGGCGCCATCCGATAATGTGCCATGGAAATTGGAGATGTTCCAGGCTGTAGGTGTAACGCCCCGCCCTTTCCGAGAATTTCAGAGTCTAATTTTTCTTTTTTAAAGTAATAATAAAACATCGAAAGAGAGCGGGCGGCGTCACGACGCGAGTTAAGTTCAGACTACCCAAGTCTGAACCTTAACTGGCCACCCATGTGTACATGGAATAGACCATGATTATGAATCACACATGGAACTAACATCAACATGCGGAAAAACCTAGATTAATTGCGGAATAAAAGACTAGATAGCAAGTAACAGTCTCAACCATTAATTAAGATAAATCAACGATCCAAGGGTTATTAACCTAATCAAACCATAGCAAGTAATGAATTATTACATGTCCAACAAAAGTATTCAAATGACAGTAATATAAAGTAATCTAATCCATCATTCAAGCGCTTAGGCTTGGCTCCCCTCCCGGTCATCGACCTTCTTTTTCCCTTTACTTGTACCTGCAATCTCCTCTGAGGATAGAATTAGGGCGTTAGATCAACGCACCCAGTAGGTTCCCGAATCAGGGTTACCACGTGTTAGCATATAAAACATGCATATACATATCATAATACATGATCATCAAAATAGGTAAAACAACGCTATGAAGTATGCACATGCAATGAGCATCCCCCATCCTTTACATTCATAGCCATCACTTGCGTGCCTTGCATCGACAAGGTAAATTACAACACACTTTCATCTCTTCATCATTGACTGATTCATATCACGTATGAGTCCTCCTGGCGGGACTCTCATCGCCTAAGGAGACCATTGTGACAATGATCATCATGTTACTCCTCCTGGCGTGACTTGCACCACCGAGGAAGGACGTAACTCATAACTTGAAACACTGTAGAACCTCATTCATAATCCCATGTCTATGTATGAGATGCCAATACCTGATGCCATTTGTTAATGCATAATATATCATTTGAAACACATATAATAAAACAAGAGTCTCATAAGAAAACTGGGGTAAAACTGTGGCTACAAGTAGGTAGGAAACCTAGTGAAGAATCACTTCAGCGTTCGTTCTTTCTTAGGCTTTATCCAGTCACCGCTCGCATACCGTTTGCGATGCCTCGATACCTTATTATACATTTTCCAAGTTAGTCTATATCTTATCCATGATTAAGTCTCTAACTGATCATAAACCTATGTTCATTAATGATCTTTAACCACGTTACAAGATTATCATACATCAGCCCTTAACTTAGCCTCTTTTTCCATTGATTAAAGCACATAAATAATTTAATCCATAACTGATCCATACGCTTAGATCCATTAACGACTTACCAATCATATCGTAGGATCATTAAAGTTAGTCCTTTTAATTTAACATAACCACTGAAAATACTCAAAACCGTACTCTTCAATTCAGTCGACTGAATTAGGAGTTCAGTCGACTGAATCACAGATTTAGTCAGCTGACTTTGAATCAGATTGTCTGTTTGTTCTGCCAGTTCAGTTTCAGTCGACTGAAAACCCATTCAGTTGGCTGAAACATGGGTCGTACCCCTTTCAATCGGTTGAATCACATATTCAGTCGGCTGCATTTGTATTGAGTTATCTGTTTGTTCTGCCAGTTTATTTTCAGTCGACTGAATCATAGATTCAGTCGGCTGAATTATCAACCATCCATTTACGTGTTTAATAAGCATCCCTTCAGTCGGCGGATTCATATATTCAGTCGGCTGAAACTTCAGGGACCCTTTTCTTATCCGAGACGTTTGTGTTCAGTCAACTGAATCATCAGATTCAGTCGGCTGAAACTCCTAGAAACTCCTTCTATCATCAGCCACCATCAGTTCAGTCGACTGAATCCCTTATTCAGTCGGCTGAAACTCCCAGAAACTCGTTTCTGATTCGTTCATTGTCTGTTCAGTCGACTGAACCTCTGATTCAGTCGACTGACTGTTTGTCAGTCCTTTCCATTGCATGTTTTGAACTTCCTTCCTTCGCGATTTCTCTTAAAAATATTACCCCTCCATTCTTAAACCCTTAAAAACTTAATCTCTTGTTTAGAGATACTTACAATCCGTGGTTTTCCCGGTTGTCTCTTGTTCCTCTTGCTCCTTAGCCTTTCTCCTTGTATTTCTTCCTTTCTTCCTTAATTCCTTACTGGTTTAAGCTTGAATAATTGGTGCCAAAAACATCTGTTGTTCCACTTAAGAAAACGAATTGGAGAGGGAGAGAGAGATGGAGAATCTTGGCTTTTCAATGGTGAAAAACGGCCAAGATGGTGTTTGTTTCCTTTTATAATCCAGTCCCCAAAACCCCTCCACTTCCTCATCAAATCTTGCCTAAACCAATGGGACACTTGCTTCCAACAAATGCACCCATTGGCATTCCAACGTTGAAGGCTTGGGGTTTCCAAATGAAATAGAAACCCCCCATATTCCGATTTATTGTTTTGCATGAAACTCACCATAACAAGTCCCCAACGTGTGGGACTTGTTTTGGGTTTGTTTGAGATCACCACACCTCCTCATATTCCACTTAACTCACTGAATTTACAGCCCATTTGACTCACTCAACTCAATGGCTTAACTCACCATATTAAACACCATATATTAATTACACTTGAGTCAACTCATTCTTAATTCAAATTAAATAAAATCAGTTCAACTTAACCTGATTTAACTCACCATTGAACTCATCTGTGGGCCCACACGGTCGGCTGTGGTCAACAAAGTCAACCCGACCCGTTGGGTCCCCCTTTAGCTCTTTGACCCATTTTTGACTCCATGACCCAATTATGGTATTTTGGTCATTTGTAATTGGTTTTCACATATGGATCAAGTCTAGCCATTTCTTCTCCACTTGATTTCCAATCAAATAGGCTTAACCCCATTTAATTTAAATTCACAAAACGGTCAAATAATCAGTAAAGACCCGATGGGTCCCATTTGGGCCTTTGACCCATTTAGCCATTTTTGACCCAAATGATGAAAATTACCCATCCAATCAAACTTAACATTCATAATGTGCTCATATGATTTTAATTTGAGCAATGGGCCCCACTATTTCCTTACTTAACATCACAAAATAATTAATTTAACAACTCAGGGACATTTTCTTAATTTTCCACTTCATTGAGAAATTGGGGTGTTACAGTAGGTCTGTAACAAACTTTATCTCTCGGTGTGGAGGTAGCCCAGCCAACTGGTCAGGAAACACATCTATAAACTCACACACCACCCGATGAGCAATAGACCCTACACCACCTACATCTTCCCAACTCATGCTAGCCACCACACTACCAGGATACACCCTAAGGCCAGAGAAAGTGACTCTCATCTTCTCATATGGTACCAACTTCTCCATAAACTTCTCATTGGTTGAGAAGACCCCATGAATTCTCCTCTGAGAACAATCGATCAGAACCTCAAAAACTGGCAACCAATCCATACCAAGGATGATGTCAAAGTCTGTCATTTCCAACACAAGAAAATCATAGGACAACTCTTCACCACTAATCTTCAAAACACAAGATCTACACATCTGGTTTACCAAAGCCTTCTTACCCAAGGGTGATACTACCATTAGCGGGTTAGCTACTTCTACCGGTTTCAAACCCAATCTATCACAACAAGTTTTAGAAATAAAGGAATACGAAGCACCAGTATCAAAAAGCACTCGAGCCAAAAGACTGAAAAGATTAAGGGTACCTTCCATCATAATATTCTCCATTGGCTCTTCTTTCTGAGTCCCAATCGTGTAGACTCTCCCCTGAGGACGTCCTTGTCCTCTCCCCTGACTGTTCCTTGGTGGTTTGTTCCTTTGTGCCACCGAACCTTTGGAGGTTTGCTGAGAACCTCGACCAACAGATGGTTGCGCCACAGAAAAAGAAGTTCCTACGCCTTGCGAAGGTGCAGCTTTACCAAGATAAGGGCAGTCCTTAAATATGTGCCCAGTCTGATTGCAGTGAAAGCACGCCTTCTCTCCTCCGGATGGGCAGAACTTAGAAGTATGTCCAAGCTGGTTGCAGGTGTAGCACACGAATTGTCGGGAGTCAGACCGACTCGACTGTCCTGTGCTAGGCTGGTTCTTCTTGAAGAAAGGCCTCTTCTGGTTGAGATTGGCCTTCTTGTTGGAAGAAGGTTTCTGAAAGTTGTCGGCGCTCCGGTTGATGGAGTCAACTGCCTCTACCTTTGAAGTTCGATCAATGATCTCCTCCAAAGTGTCGAAAACTAGACCGGCCACTTGCCGTTGCAGAAACGGTCGGAGTCCATTCTCAAAATGTTGGACCTTCTCCTCTTCATTCGCCGCTATCCAAGGCGCGAACTGCATCAAGTCGATGAAGCGCATGGTATACTGTGCCACTAAGTCAGAACCTTGTTGGATTGAGGAACTCTCTCTTCCTCGCTTCTTGCACGGTCTTTGGAAAGTAACGGGCCATAAAGGATGTTGAGAACTCTTCCCACGTCATTGGCTCGTGCTTACGAACCAAATTCTTCGCTTCCCACCACTCATAAGCGTTTCCTTCCAACTGGTACGCCGCCAACGTTACTCTCAAGTCATCCGCAATAGCTAAGGTGTTAAGGATCCGGCTAATCTGAGTTAGCCAATTCCTCGCTGCACTAGGGTCCTCTGTCCCCGAGAAACTTGTCGGGTTCAGTCGTTTGAACTCTTTAAGAGCCGAGGTGGCTCTCTCTTCTGGTGTTCGGATAGGAGGGAGGGCGTCGCATATTTTTAGCTATTTGCTGAAATGCTTCTACCGTTGCACGAACGGCCTCAGTGGGTAAGTCACGGGTGGAAGACCAGTCCTCTTCCCACTGCAGTTGTTAGCGTAAGCGTTGGGTCCTGACATCTGTTATTTACACTTGTAAATATCACTTAACCATTTTAAGAACTTATTGAAGCAAATCACACAAGTGTGTAAAATTCATTTGAAATCATTTAAAAAACATTTCAATTAAAAGGGTTAGTAGGGTCTGAAAACCCTTCAAAACAACAAGACAAAACTCAACCCTTACAAAACAAAATCTCCCCGATCCCCCGACACATTCTAATCTAATCCTCCAAAGAAGATCTTTCATCATCACCAAAGTAAAAGAAGTTGTCTGAACAAGTCGCCGACTTATACCCGAACACTCCACACATCAAACAGGGTATGATCCCTAATCCTCCAACATAATGACAATTAGTCCTTACGCTCCCATGCCCGCGAAGTCCGCAAACAAGGCAGATGACATCAATAGGGTAGGGGCAATAAGTACAGTTGTGCCCCTCCTGATTGCACAATTCGAACATATAGTCCGAATACTCATCCAAAGACGGAGTAGCCGGACTATACTTAGGCGAGCCTATCTCCCCTACAGACTCTTTTAGGTTTGGGACATCTCCCACTTCCTCTTCAGGAACATCCCCGACATGGTACTCAGGCGATGCTACTTCCACTTCCTCATTAGGTGCAACTTCATTGACGAAGTTTAGAACACTGGAATCAGAAGAAACCAAGTCGATCGGGCAGCTAGGGGGCTCCTTGTCCCACAACTCAGAATACTCTATATTGCTTGACATATCTGTATCACAAAAACAGGAAAATGTCAACAACGATTTTAGTTCTAAGTAAAAAAAAAAACAAGTCTAACTAGGTTGTAACCCATCACAGTCCTAGAGTTTGAGCTGAAGCTCTGATATCAAGCTGTCACGCCCCGACCCAAAGGGTGGGCCCGGAACTCAACTAATTTTTTTTTTTTAAAAGATAAGACAACACTCAAGCATTCTAAGTAGGCTAGATCGATAGTTAGGCCCAAAGGTCACACATGATCCCAACATGTGGACTCAAACATATACCATAAGTCTACCCAATAATAGACACAAAAGCAACAACACATACATGATCACATAATTTCAACACTGAATTATCATTTCAACCACATCAGAGTAACTACAGAAGCGTAGTAGTATTAGTACATCACATTAATACAAATCAAGTACCACACCCGGTACTTTACAAAAACTAATGGTTCCAAGAACCAAAAAGTAAAGATAATGGTATTCCCCTCAGTGGGAATCCCAAAGCAATGCCACAGCTTATCCACTCTAAGTTCAAATAGAGGGTTCTCCTCCTCGGGTTCATCTCTTGAAAGGTGAGTGGGGTGAGCTAACTAGCCCAGTGAACGAAATATAACAGTGCAGTTTTAAGTAAATAACAGGTTAGTATATAATCAATAGTTGCAATATAACATCTCATGCTTGATAATAAATTCACAATATCAAGTAAAGTCTCATCATCATTTCCATCATCTCTTCCAATACTGCTGTCATCCAACGTAATGCCTAATTACAACGCTGAGACAATCGTATTAAGTCCCGACACGGTCAAAATACATCCTTACAACCCATAGCCGATACTGACACCCTCAAGTCAGCAACTGTCGACACCCATGGTCCAGTAGATGTAAACCATCTCACACATATGGCCGATGTTGGTTCAATAGTTAAGGGCAGGTGGCAGCAGTCTTACACATTGTAACACCTCAGATTTTCAAGTTATAAATATTTACGGAAATTACCCATTTAAATTATGAATTTTAGATGTGGATCTTATATGGGTAAAGTGTTGGGTCTTTGCCCAATTAAAATCCAATGGATATGTTATAGTTTCAATTTAAAATAAACGGGTAAGATATGTTTAATTGGGTCAAATGTCCAATTGGGACCCAATGGGTCACGGTTAACTTGGATGACCACCTAATAAGTTCAATTTAAATTAAATGGGACTTAAATAAATTAGTGATGTATTATGTCTATAATTATATATTATGCGCATAAAGGGATATGGGATAATTGTGCATGGCCGAATTATTGGATTTAAATATCCAAGGGGATTGTTAAATAAAGAAAAGGTTTAATCCAAATAAAGAAAAGCTTGGCCGAGTGGATATGTTAGAGACAAAGAGGCACATGGCACTTTCTATCTTGTATCAAATGGAAGATTTTATAAAGAGGTAACACATTGAGTGCACACGACAATGGCTAAATTTAAAGGGATCATGGCACCTTATAAATTGGGATCAATAGGGGATTAACTAAGGCAACAAAGGGGGCGCATGGTACTTGCTATCTTAGAGAGACAAGGGAGCACACGGCAATGGCTAATTTAAGGGGTCATAGCATCTTCTAAGATAGGACATTTAGATTGATAAAAGAAAAGAAGAGAAAGGCTCACGGCAATGACAAATTTTAGCACCTTCTAAGATTGGCTAATAGGAATTATAAAAGAGAGGCACTACAAGTGCACACGGTAATTATATTTTAGTATTGGCCGATTGGAACTTTTATTCAAAGGAAGAGAAGGGCAGCCGACCAAAGGAAAGGGACATTAGCAATTGCTATCTTGATACCTTCTAAGTTGGGGTTAATTTGAGGTTTTATAAGACAAAAGACAGGGGCACACGACATTCACTTGGCAATTCAAAGAGAGACAGCAGCAAGCACAAGAGCAACCAGCCGAGTGAAAGTTCTAGGAGGAGAAAAGGCTAAGGAAAGAAGAAGATTGGAAGAGCAAGATCAACCGACGGAAAACCGGAGGAGTCGTGGAACCGGTAAGTGATTTTAATAATTTTTGTTTAAAGGAAAAGAACCATAGGGTTCGGCCATGGTGTATGGCCGAACCCCATGGAACAAGATTAAGGGATGATTATGGTTAAGTTTAATGGAAAGACATGGTCTAAATTATGTGTTTTAAGGGATGAAAACCATGAAAAGAAATGGTTTAAATAATAGATTTTTATGGATTGAAAACCATGGATTAATTATGCATGATTTAAAAATGGATTTAAAATGGTTTAAGAAGAGGTTGATAAACCATAGGGTTCGGACATGATGAAGGGCCAAACCCCATGGAAGGTTGTTGCTTATAATTTATGGATGTTTTAATGAGGAAAAATATGGGTTTAAATAGTTTAATATAAAACGTTGAACCATAGGGTTCGGCCATAGTGTATGGCCGACCCCCATGGAGATGTATTAATAATCCTAATGGATCTAAATGATTAAGGATCATAGATGAATGTTGATTGATTAAATGGATGCTAAATTTGGAAAGTGTCTAAATTATGGAAACATGAACGATAAATTTGGAAAGTGTCTAATTTTGGAAGCATGGATGCTAAATTTGGAAAGTGTTTAATTATGAAAACCATGGAAGGATTAATGATTATCTTGAAAACCTTCTAATTATGGAATTGGATATTAATTTAGAAAGTTTCTATTTAAGGACTTTCTAGTTTTGGAGTTGGAAATTGATTTAGAAAGGATCCAAGAATGGAAGGAATGGATTGTTTTTGGAAGGTGGAGATTAAATTGGTAAGTCTCCAAGAATAGAAAGATGATTATTATAAAATTAGTAAGTTGCTAATTATGGAAGTATGCATGCTAAATTGGGAAACTATCTAAGTATGGAAAGATGCATGCTAAATTGGGAAATTATCTAATTATGGAAGTATGCATACTAAATTTGGAAACTATCTAATAATGGATGCAATGTGGATAATTGGGAGTTAGACATCATAGGGTTCGGCCATGGTGCTTGGCCGAACCCCATGAACCAATTATAGAACTATTATGTTTATGTCTTAATGAATGGAAGGTTGGAAATAATTAGGCCAAGGGCGATATTGTAATTTAAATGGAGAAGAACTATGGACCATGGGTTCGGCCATGTGGCATGGCCGAACCCCATGGAAAATTATTGGTGAACTTGGGATTTTATTATGAACCAATTAAGGAATTTTATGGGTCATTTATGGACCTAAGATGGTGAATCAATTTAATAGGTCATATGGATTTTTATGGAGCAACTTTATGGATCGGTTTGGACATAAACCTAAGAATGGCAAAAGTGTAATTAAACGCCAAAATGGAGGATCATGGGTTCGGCCATGATGTATGGCCGAAACCTCATGAAGTTCTTTAGGGACTTAAGTGGTTAAGGTATATTTTTAAGGGTTCATGTATGGACCTATGTGTTGGAACCTAAGCCTAAGTGGTTGGAGGCAATGGCAAGGTTGTAAATACTTGCTAAAAAGGAAGGTTAGCCTTGGATGACAATTTTGTAATTATCACATAAAATGAAAGATCATGGGTTCGGCCATGGGTATGGCCAAACCCCATGAATTTGGATTAATGGGTTAATTATTAGCCTAAGTATATTGTAAATAAGAATATTGAGTTATATTAGCCATGGATAGCAATCTTGTAAATATATGAAAATAGGGAAGGTAAATGGCTATGGATATGTATAATGGCAATTTGGTAAATAAATGTGAAAATGGTAGGTCATGGGTTATGTTAGCCATGGATGGCATTGTTGTAATTATGGTAAAAAATAAGGGACCATGGGTTTGGCCATGGTGTGCGGCCGAACCCCATGGGGGTTGGTTTATGGACTTAAAATATTATAAATCAAGTGAGACTTGGTTTTGATTGATTAATATGTTATAAGGTAACGGAACTTCACAAGGTGTTTACGATCGTGAGCGGTTACCAGACGAAAGACGCAAGGACATGTTAGCAGTCTTTGGTAGGATTCCACCTTTTGAAACCATGGGTTTATGTACATTGTTTTTATCTTGATTTGATGAATTTATATTGCAAAGGATATATTTCAAATTATGATTTTTATATGCTATGTTTATATGATAAAATAACATGTGTTTTAAATATGAGCTTTCAAATGCTATGATTTTGTATAATTGCATAGCATGTGGTATTTGCATCTCATGCATGGCATGGGAGGGATGATAGGTAACCGGGGACTCACACTCCGTCGGGGCGTCCGTAAAGCACTAGTGGGGGATACTGTGATGATGAGAATTCCAAAATGGAGGATACTATGTATGAATACCTTGATGATGACAATCCCATCAAGAGGATACTATGTATGAAGACCTTGATGATGAGCATTCCACCAAGAGGATACTATATAGCCGGAGATCCACCACTCTGTCGGGGCGTCCGTAAAATAATCGTGGGGGATACCTTGATGAGGAGTTTTCCATCAAGAGGATGTTTTGTGATGGGTGGGACTCATTGCATATGATAGCATGGCATGGCATTGATTCGGCATGATTATGATCTTTATTATCATGCAAGGTTTCTGGATTTTTTATCGGTATGATTGGATCTCTATTATCATACACTGATTTGGATACGGTGCTTTATAAGTATGGCATGATTTATTATAACTGGTTTTGATATATATTATATCTGGATTTTTGGTACTAACCCATGTGTTAACCCTAATTGGAATACCGACTGGGCGCGTTGTTCTAACGCCCTACTTCTACCCTATTTCATGATACAAGAAACGACGGGAACGATGAACGCAAAACGGGCCAGGCATGGGAGCTTGGAGGAATATAGTTTATATTTGTTTTAGATACTCACAGGCTTGTATTTTAGTAACTAGAATTCGGATTGTAATAAATTAGATGAATTTGCTATGGTTGGATATTTTATTGGATAATTATAATATGATAATGATGATTAAAGAATTGGCGTACTTTGCTATCTGAATGGAATAGAACTTGGTTCTATTATGTTTCCGCATATTATGATTATTATTCTATATGTTTATATTGCTATGTGTGAACTATTTTCATAGATGAGTCCATGCACACACAGGGTTGGTCAGTTAAAGGTTCGGACTTTAGAAGTTCGGACTTAGCTCGAGTCGTGATTTCCCGCGCTCTATCACTCTACTCTGCTATAAAAAAAAAATATACTCTGAATTTACGGGAAGAATCGAGTGAAAAAGGGCGGGGCGTTACACATATTTCATATGATCAACATCATAAGCATTTCACAATTACCATAAGCACTTCTTACAAAGGTGCATCATGTCTAGGCACATGAGTGGGTTCATTAAATCTGAAACCACTCATTGCTTAAGACTCATCTCAATAAAAACAACCTATTTACATCTTACTGTAAAGTTAAGTTCACTCACCATAACTGTGTGATTTCGCGGTCTCTGTTCAAACAAACAAACAAGTGCACAATCAATATACATAGCATCAAAAGCATACATACAAGTAGTATTTTCAAAATCATACTTGTTTTCCCAAAAATATCCAAGGTATATGGAATTGGGTCTCCTACTTGGTTTCTAATCATTTTAAGTTACAATAATCCACAATAGAGTAATAGTAAGGTGCTCAGTCGAAAACTCATATTGTCTTCTGGGCACGACGAGATTGACTTATTGAGTTAGGTCTAGATTTTCAAGTCACTTCTCAGTTGTCTTTTGGATAGGACCAGATCTGACATTTTGAGTAAGGCCTCGAGGTCACTCAGTGCCCGACAAATATAACGTCGGCCTGGAAGTGAATATAATAGTAGATACACTATCGTAATAAGAGAAGAGGGTTAGTACAATTTTAACTTATAAAAAGGGGGTACTAACAATCACAATCATCAATAAACAATCAAACATGCAAGATTTAACACTTAAAAACTGGTCCCTCGGAACAAGTCTCGGAACCAGGTACTGTGGCTTCAGATCATCCGAACCACTGCCTAAACTAGTAACGGACCTCGGGCTGAGGGTCTGACTTCGGATCGTCCGAAGATCGGGTCTCGGATTATCCGATGTCCTTCCGAACCGATAAAATCTGAAAAAGGGTCTCAGTGGGTCTGTGTACATCGGAACGTACCGAGTAAGGGTCGGATCGTCCGAGTGGGGTTCGGTCCTTCCGAACTCTTCTCGGAATATCTAGGAGAGTCAAGCTAGCCTCGGGTGCTTCTGGGCTTCGGGTGAAGCTCGAAACGTCCGAGGGGTCCTCTCGGACCATCCGAGAGTCGTCTTCCTCCACTGTCTGCACCAGCAGAAAATGACGACAGACACTGTATGAAATACGAATCTAGAAACAGTGGGTTTCTCGGATTCGGTTTCCACATCTAGCTGGTCCGATGAGGAGTCCTCTTTCCATAGGGAATGGTTTAAAGTTTTAAAACTCAGTAGGCCAACAGATTTTAAAACAAAAAGCTCACTGGTACACTAAAAATCTGGTTTTTCTTTAAACTTCAAACTGGTTTTTCTTACTCAAATCATTGCCAAAATTGGTTTTTCTTGATTCTAAACTGATTGGAATTTGAAAAGGAATACAATGCTTACCTTCACTAGAGTTCCTGGGCTAAAAATCAGACTTTTGAAAAAACTTCCTTTAAGGCTTACGGTAACTGAAAACTGGGAAGAACAGAGGCTAAGGGTCGGCTGGTTTTGGTTTTCAAACAACAGCTGAGAGAGAGACTGAGAGAAGGAGAAGAGAGAGATTTTTGTGGGAGTTAAAACAGCAGAGGTGAGGCCATTTTATAGGAAAAACAACCGTGGATGGTGGCCGGATGGCCACTACATGCAGCTACATGCAGTGCCCGCTTACGTTCCAAACAGTAACCATACTGTTTGGACTGGTTGCTGATCAGTCCTCCCATACTTCCAATTTTGCAAATCAATCCCTACTTTGATAAAAACTCGATTTTTAACTAAAAGCATGATTTTAAAAAACCCAAAAACTTAATCCAACATTACAGATAAGTTGGGTTTTGAAAACCTTAATCACCATAAAAATTTGAAGATATAACTCTCACTAAAAACCATTGATTTAAAATAAAACCATAATTTAACACTATTTACTTAATTAAACAAATGTTAAATAAAATAATTTAAATTCCTCATTTTGGGGTGAGAAAGAATAACTAGAGCATACTTAAAATGGTCTAACATACTATATTTGTGTCAAAATTTATTTCATTTCCAAACCATTTAAAATAATTATTTCTCCCTTTCGGGGTTTCGACGGGCGGTTTTTAGATACCATTTTCTAAAAATAAAATTATTTTAAAATCAGAAATACAAATCCTTGATTAAGGAGAATAATATCATCCAATAATATTCACATAATAATACAATTTATAAAATAATAACAATAGCGGTAAATTACCATTTTGCCCCTCCAGCTGGACGAGCTGGATCACTGAGCTTTCGAGCTCGGATTGGGCCACACCTGTGCTTCTCACAAAGCCCTAACCAAAATCTTCAAGATTAACCGGTCTAAGCAAGATTATTAAGCTAAACTACGCCTAATCTGGGTCAGGGTATTACACTATATCCATCTCCATTGTCTCAAATTGAAATCATTCTGTGTGAATATGTACTTGAGACTTCGGTGATCGAAGAATGCCTCTAACCGTTCGCCGTACAAGCAATACCTCTAGAATTTAAAAGTGAACACCACAACTGCCAGCTCTAAATCATGAGTGGGGTAATTCTAATCGTGTTATTTCAACAGTGGTGAACCATAGGTGATAACTATGCCACTTTGCATGAGGAGACAACCAAGTCCTTCTTGTGAATCATCACAATACACTTGATAACCTTGTTCACGTTCTAAGACTTCAGAAATAGGAGAAGTGGTCAATCTATTTTTTAAGTCTTTGAATGACTACTCACAAGCTTCATTCCATTCAAACCTGACATGTTTCTTGTCAATCAAGTCATTGAAGCCTCAAATTGAGCAAAGTCCCTGACGATTATACATGGCTAAGCCCAAGAAACCATGGGTTTCAATGATATTCTTTAGCCTGTCCCACTTTATTACAACTTTTATCATTGTAGGATCAACCGCAATACCCTCAGCGGAGACTATCATGGTTATAGATCTTTTGTCATGTAACAAGTAGGAATGGAATTTGTTCGACTAAAAAGAAAAGAACATTGGCTGTCAATTATTTCCTTCCATATTAAATTTTGTAATGACTGATTCCTTAAAAAAATGGACATTGAATGTTTAAGGGTAAAACCTTAGGCGCAGAATTTCTTCCAAACGAAATTATCCCATCACAAATTCAATATCAGAATGAAAAATGCAATAATTTTTGAGGTATAATGTTTAGTGTTGTGACAAGTCATTTGATTGGTATCTTAATTAACTATTGAGAAAGGAATCATTTGTGATTTACCACATAAATTTTAAAGTATAAAAGAGTTATAACTTAAAAGAAAAATAAATATTTTTATCTATAAAAATCAATTTTTTAAAATCTTCTAATTTTAGTTACTTTAACTTATATTCAAATCATAGAAATTTACATTATAAATGGGGCCCACTTTCAATCCAGTGGAAGATAATTTCATGAATATAGAACACTATAAAATTACGTAATCCAATCTTGAATGCCATTTTTTTAAGCTATCAAAATTTAATTATTTCTAAATTTCTAATTTTTAGATACTTCTTTAATAATAATAAGGAAGCTAATATTTACATTAGAAAAATGACAAATAATGCTAATAGTAAAAGCAATGCTTACTTTTTAATACTAAAAAAATAATTACTTATAGAACTTCACAATAATAAGGAATGTTTGTGGTCCAGCCCATGTTTCATTATGTTGGAACCTTCTCATCATGATTCCATCCATTCAATTTGAACTATCACAGTGATACCTAGTTGGTTACGCCGCATAAATGTTGGAGAAATGATCTCATGTGAACTATTTTAGAATGAATTTGTGTGAACTTTCAATCAAAATCCTTGGAATGTTGAGGGTAAATCATCTTCTAACCATTTTACAATGAATCGATGTGAACTTTCAATCACAACCGTTGAAATGTTGAGGGAAAATCATGTTTTCTTCTTAAGTACATTATTCAATCCAATGGTGGACATTGATTTGAAGTTCTAAACAAGGTGATATTTTGAAGAAGATGCCATGCACATGTGTAGTTGTATGCACTTTTGAGAAATGATCAGGTGTAGAAGACATTATCATAATAAGATCAAGTTTTACATCTTCATCATTTATTAGTGGAAATTAATTTTCTTTGAAATATAGAATTTTTAAGTAAATGGTAAAGAACTAAAGATGCATGACTTGACTTTATAATCACGTCTCCTTTACTTGATAATTTCTCTCAACTTTTTACTTGAGTTTTTACGTAGCAAACATACGAGTTGTCATTATCTACAGGTAAAAGTCAAGTACATTCACTGGAGTGGCCATAGCATCTTCTAATCTTATTTTATTTATCTGAGTCCAACCTAAATAAATGAGCCTAGATCAAAAAATTTGTCGAACACACTGAGCTCAGGCTTTTATTTAAAATTTCTCTTGGAAAAATGAAGTCAAACAATGGAACCAAAAGAAGTCTCCTCACTTTTTCTCATCCAAACATAATCATAATGTACATAATGTCTAACTTATCTATATTTCTTGTAATCCATCTCTTTTATCTTTGTGTGGCTAACAATGTGTTGTTAATTTATTTTGGGAAAAAAGTGATAGACATCTTTATTTTTATGCAAGTTTCATGGGACCAATGAACCTCATGACATTATAATATCAGTCACAAACCTCGTCATCTTCTACCATATATCTGTCTAAACCTCAGGAAGCAGGAGGTTATGAATTCGAGTTCTCATGGCCAAACCTTGGTGGGCCCTAAGGGTAGTGGGTTCACCCGTGGGAGTTTTACGCTGGGTATCCTGCGATTTCCCACAAGTAAATTTAAAAAAAAAAAAAAAAAATTGGAATTCAATTTTGACATAATATTCATTTGAATCAAAATATTGTAAATGCTTTTTTTCTTAAATAAAAGAGAATTTAGTATGTTCAAAATTTTATCACACTGAGTCAATCAAATCTCACTTTTTTTTTTTTTTCAAACTTTGAAAATAAATTTGAAGTATTAATTTTTTTTTGAAAAAATAAGAATATTTCAATCTCGAGTTGATTATGAACATATGGTAGAAAATGGCTTCTCCTGTTTTACGGTCAGTTGCAATGGAAAGTTGGCAACGCGGTTGTTGACTCAGTCAACTCGTTAGCCATAAAGGATGGAAAGAAGGAAGAAAGTTCTCAGCAGCCTCAGCCTTGACTTCCCATCAAAGACCTCATTGGTCTAATCCATTCCTTTCATAAGTAAAGGGCTCCTTCAATTTATTTTTTTGAATTTGCGTGTGGTAAATTGTAGGAAATCAGTGAAGAATCTTCGCAGATGATACCCACGGCCTTTAGGGCACACTAGGTAAGGTCATGGAGGCTTGAACCTGATATCTCCCGCTTCTTGAGACATATGATTTCCAGTTGAGCTACACTTAGGGGTGAAACTTGGGTTGGGTTTTGGCCCGACCGAACTGACCCGACCCGAAAATAGTGTGGGCTGGGTTATAAAAATTGTAAACTCGGGTCGGGTTGGGTTAGGAAAAAAAAAAATCCAACTGAAATTTGGGTCGCATTGGGCTGAAGAATTTAAATTTCAACCTAACCTGACCTGACCCGACTCGAAGAAACCCGACCCGAATTCATAATTTAAATAAAACCCTACGCCCCTTCCACTTCCGTTTCCCCTCTTTCGAAAATCGATATCCACCTCTTCCGCTTCCTCTTCCTCTTCCCCTCTTTTGAAAATTGGGCTAACTCGGGCTAACTCACGTCGGGTCGTGTCAACTCTCGAGTTGAGAGTATTAGCAATTCGGGTCGAGTTGGGTTACATACTCGGGTTTGCAATTCGAGTCGGGTCGGATTCAAAATTTTTTGACATGGGACAAACCCAGCCCGCCTGACCCGAGTTTCAGCCCTAGCTACACTCATAAATTCAGTTATTTTTATCTAAATAAAATCCTTTCTTTTTAATATATTTTAAAATTTTAAATAATACTTTAAAGTTGATCAAAATTCAAAATTAAACAACATATGAATTTCTGACCATTTTGTATTTAAAGTTTTCTGCTTCAACAATTTAATTCATTACATTAGACTAGGTGGGAGTTTTACGCTGGTGTGCCCTAAGGGTATTCCGCGATTTTCCACATGTAAATTCAAAAAAAAAAAAAAAAATGGAAATTCAATTTTGACTTAATATTATTTGAATCAAAATATTGTAAATGATTTTTTTCTTAAATAAAAGAGAATTTAGTATGTTCAAAATTTTATCACACTGAGTCAATCAAATCTCACCTATTTAATTTTTTCAAACTTTAAAAATAAATTTAAAGTATTATTTTTTTTTTGAAAAAGTAAGAATATTTCAATCTCGAGTTGATTATGAACATATGGTAGAAAATGGCTTGTAATGTTTTACGGTCAGTTGCAATGGACTGTTAGCAACGCACTTGTTGACTCAGTCAACTCGTTAGCCATAAAGGATGGAAAGAAGGAAGAAAGTTCTCAGCGGCCTCAGCCTTGACTTCCCATCAAAGAACTCATTGGTCTAATCCATTCCTTTGATAAGTCAAGGGAGCCTTTCAATTTATTTTTTAGATTTTTTTCTTTTTTGAATTTACGTGTGGTAAATCGTAGGAAATCAGCGAAGAACCTCTGTGGATGATACCCATAGCCTTTAGGGCACACAAGGTAAGGCCATGGAGACTTAAACCTGACATCTCCCACTTCCTGAGACAGATGATTTCCAATTAAGCTATACCTATAAGTTCAGTTATTTTTATGTAAATGAAATCCTTTATTAATATTTTAAAATTTTAAATAATACTTTAAAGTTGATCAAAATTCAAAATTAAACAACATATAAAATTTCTTACCATTTTGTATTTAAAATTTTCTGCTTCAACAATCTAATTCATTACATTAGACTAGGTGGATAGAAATTTAAAATGTGTCAAAACTTTGGCTAATGAAGAGGTCTTTTATTTTTAATGATCTTATGGAGCTTATAACCATGTGACATGCCCATTTTAAAATATTAAATTTAAAAACTGTTTTAAATTTTGTAAATAGATAAAACTTGATTAGAAAACTTATGAAGTCTATTAAATTCCTATAATTTCATCAATTCATATTGTGAGAGAGGAAGACGTGGGATCATTTTCTATAAAAAAAATATAGATAAAGTTCAACTTTATCCAATCACTGTTCCTTCATAGACTTCCATTTACCAACTATCAAGTGACAAGAAAGTTGGACAATAGATAGAGTATAACTTAACAATATCAGTCACCAAGATAATTTGAATAAAATCATATATGAGAGTATTTATGAAGTAAATTTTGAACGGTTTAATTATATATAATCAATTTAACTTATTCATTAAACAAGTTGATATGATTTGACACAGTCTAACGTACTTATTAAATGGACTAAGTTAATATAACTATGATTAAATTGGTTGATCCAATGAGTCCGAACCCATTTATTAAAGGACCATATTAAATGGGTTGGCTGGCTCAGCTCATTTATAAAAGCTTAACCCAACCTAAGTTATATCAAATTTGACCTATTTATTTCTAAATGGGTTGATCCAACTTACATATGAACTAAATCTTTAAAAAATGAGTTAGGACTCATTGGAAGCAGGTTTCCCCGTTGCATTCCTGTTTGTATTGGTAGGGAGACGGGAGTTGTTGGAGGATAATTGTGAGTTATGAAGGTGATGTTTCGGATTGGTTAGTGGCACCATTGGTTAGTAGTATACTTGAGCACTCATGTACAAAGACATTCATTCTATTATGATGTTCACTACATTTCATACATGTAATATATGTTTATGTTGCTAACATGTGATATGGATTATCTCTTCACTAGTATGGTTAGCTCACCCCTTACCTTTCAGTTACCCCGATTGCAGAGGGGTCAAGCGGGACCCTTGAGCAAGAACCTAGGGAGGAGTGGTAGTAGTCAGATGTTTCATGTTTATGCTTATGCTTTAGATTTGAAAGACTTTCGATTGTACGGATTCATTATCAAATGTTTGTTTGAATGAATGTATAACTATATTTGATCAGTATATGTTATACTTCTTAGTATTATGGATTTGTGGTTTGTTGAGTGGGACCGGTTTCTAAAGAAAAAAAAAAAAATAAGACCAATATCCGTCCTTTTGTGATGTTGTAAGATATTTCAGAGATAACGCACCCATAGCAGGATGGGGCGTTACACTTATAGACAGTCCAGGCCCAACAAAGGCCTTTGAGCAAAAAAACCAACATAAGGTTCATTATGAGATGGAATTGGGATGACGGGTTGTCAAGGAACGGTGAAGGCAACATGCATTTTAAGGTGGGTGTGAATGGAGAAGAAGAAGGGGTTGTTGGGCAGTGGACACCTGGAAGGAGAGGAGAGAGAGCTTCTCAAATTTCCATTTTCAATAATTGTGTTGAAAGACATTGACTAGGAGACTATTTATAAGCAAAACCTAAACCCTAATCCTAATTAAGAAAATAAATAAAAAATGAAAATAGAAAAATATAGACGAAAGATAAATCTAAATAAACTCAATTTTACAAATAAAAATAGAAATTAGTCAGATTCTTCGATTTTCTTCAATATCAGCTCCGGGTTTCTGATATGGATCCTTGGTCAGACTCTTGTTCTAAATAAGGCACTCTCTATGTTTGTATTCATGTCGATGTCTATGTACATGTTATGTAATTTTCCGTTAACCAGCTTATCTATAGGAGGTTCATCAATGCAAAATATTTTATAGCAACCGTTTTAAGGTTGTTATTGAATACAAAAGGTCTTTCCTAATTCGCCTCAAACTTTCCTCGAGGTATACCTTCTCATACCTTAGAAATTATTCATTAACACAGTGCACTTGTTTGTTGTAATGCCTGCATAATCTCCTTTGCTAGACTTGGAGATGATCAAAGAAACTCTTCTAAGTTTATCCAATTCTTCTAACTTTGCAGCTTGTCTATTGTATACTTGGGGGAGAGTCCAATGTTCCCCTTTCTAAGGCAACCCTCAATGAGGGAATCTTGATCTTTGTAGGTAACACAACTTCTAATCCATATACAAGAACATAGGGAAACTCAAGTACTAGATCTAACATTAGTCCTACATGCCCACAAAGCAAAAAAAGAGAGGGTGACCGTTAAAAGCTGATATTTAAAATAAAATTAAACTAATATTTCTTAAAATAAATGTCAAAAGGCATGCTGAATTCTTGCTGTTGTAATCACCCAATATGCAGTCAGATAATCCTTCCATCCTAGCCTTGAAGATCTTGCTAAAACCGTCCCAAAAAATTAGGTGAACAATAGGCGCTTAATGTATTTACACGTCAATGGAAATTTTTCGTTATTTCTAATAATTTTTTATTTTTTCTTACTAACACTAAAATAAGTCATAAATATTTAATAAAAATAATCAAGATTTATTTAATGATCACTTAGAATTTTTTCTATAATTTTTTGTAATTTTTCATCATTTAAAAAAAAGATTTGAAATTGTCAAGTTCATAACTTAAAAATAATATTTGAACATGTAAATGCCGGTATTTTATGAAAAATTATATATTCATGAAGCTCATAATTTTCTTCATTTTCTGAAATTTTTTCTAAATTTTTTTGAACAAAATAAAAAGTGAAAAAAAATAGGTGGAGAGAGAAAGATATCAACTGAGGTATCGGCCGATACTGATATCTCGCCGATATGCAATATCGGCCGATATCTTGGCTAGACCATTTTTTGCACCCTTGCTCCCACGTAGACGGTCTTGAATAGATCTTGTCTATTGACAACCTTAATGCTAGCCAGTGCATCTACAAATTTGTTATTTCGTCGAGACATGTGAGAAAGTGAGTAGGAAGTAAAACTCTTCTTTAAGCCTTTGTCCCTCGTCTAATAGACTAATAGTCACCATTGACTTCCTTAGCAATCATACGCAAGTCTCCAAAGCACTTCATATAAGTTAAGCCTAACCTTGCTTTAAAAATGCATTATGCTGAATTAGATCGACGTTATGTCTCTATCGACACAACACACCGCATTAGTCAAATACAGTTTATCTCTCTTCCGAATTTATATAAAATTTATACTGAATTTATATCGTAATAACTGAGTTTATGTATTGCCGCAACATATAGGTGCATTGCGATGGATACAGTTTGTCTCTCAGAATTTTGCAACAATTTGACTAATATACACCGTATCAACCGAATTCATTACTCAAACTCCCAACATCTCTGCCACACCCATCTCCTTGATCAAAGATTCAAATTTTGACGTGTTGTAAGTGCAAGAAAACTTTATCGTATGGGCGATTGATATGGAAAACCTGTAGGTGATAGGAGCATCAGGTCAATTCCTCCATAATTGCTTGGTGAAGCCCCATAAAGGAATGCTTCCCTGCATATTAAAGATGAAATAATGCCTCATCAGGGAGACTCGAAGAGATTTATCTTTCTGCCTCAATTACTTGTTGAGCAAGGAGATTTGGAAGAGCTTGTTCTTTGATTACTCTTTGTGGTAATTGGACTTGGTTTTTATTTTTTGATAATCAATTAAAATAATTGGATCCCTAGGCTCTTTATCAAATCTCAAATACTTACTTTCTTAATTTGAGTCAATTTTTTTTAAAAGTAAAATCTTAAGTATTTTAAATTAAATGAATTTAAAATTTAAATTTTCAATTCAATTTGTTTTAGCTTTATTCAATCCCACTTAACGTCACCTGCACACCTGGTGCTTGCTGTAATGCAAAAGAAAGTTCTCATCATCTCATTGCCAAACACACTATCAAACACATATCATATCATATGGTAACAAGTTGGAAGCTTACTTAAGCAGGAATTGACTTTGTTTAACTAAAAAGAAGCCAAAACATTGGCTGTCAATTATATCAACTTATATTTTTTGCATTTTTTTAATGATATGATAACTCAATATTTAACTAATTCTGAAAAAATCAATCGATTATCACATGAATTTGAGAGTATAAAAGCCTTATAATTTAAAAGAAACTTAAATCTTCTTATCCATATATGCCAAATTTTTAAGCTCTTTTAATTTTAATTACTTTCACTTATATTTATATCATAGCAATTTACATTCAGCATGAAACTCACTTTCAATCCATATAATGATATTTTCATGAATAAGGAACACTATACCATCTTTTTAACCTGTCACAAATTGACTACTTTAAATTATTTAAAATTTCTAATTTTATCACTTTTTTAATACTAATAAGGTAGCTAATATTTACACTTTAAATGAGACTCATTTGAAAAGTGTAATATTTAATTTATATATAAATTATAATTTTGAATATATATATATATATATATATATATATATATAAATGAAGTTGAGTTTTAAGATCATATATTTTACTAATTACAGTTTTTCTCGATATCACAAAAAAAAATTATGGATCATGGAAGCAACATTCAAAGCTTGGGTAAAGTTAGAAACTTGGAAAACATCAAAGGGAATTATAGGGTGTGCATGAATTGGTTGATCATTTCTCTTATGAATTGGTGATTCTCTCGCATAATTAGTCATTTTTAGTTTAATATTCATATTATACACATAAAACGTATTTAAAAAAAATCATGTCTTCAAGCTCTTTTCCAAAATTACTTTAATTATACACTTGTATTTGAGATGAATAATAGTACATCTACGATACTTGGGATACACTTGTATTTCAGCTGGAGTAGTTTAAAGTCAAATATAAGTTCCTTAAAAAATACAAATGTTTAAAATGAGACAACTAAAATAGGACAGAGAGTATTTATTTCTGACTTTTTGGAATATTTATTTTTATAGAAATTTTTTTAAACATATTTTACAAGCGAAAACTAAACTAAACTAACCATTTTGTTCCATACACTATTACGATTTTTCTACTTCATATCAATTTATTTATATATTCCATTAACAGTTAATTCAATATCTGAATTGATATTGACATCCTTTCCTTTTCTTTAAATTTTTAAAATAAAACGTGAGTTTGGTCAAAATCGTTACTCATGCTCGTGATTTTTAGAAAGTTATATCATCGGCACGAGTTTTCTAGTTTCCTGTTTCTTTCTTTCATTTATTTTGCACCTTTTATACCGAAGAGGTTTGCTTTAAGTGTGCACCACAAAATCTGTCATATACTCATTCATAAATATCGGTTAAAATTATTTTTTCAGTCTCTCCAAGATTAAAAATTTCAGTTAATATTTTAATAATACTATTAAGTTTAACTTTGTCAATTGGCAAAATCACCAAAATCTTCAAATTGACTCGAAATTTTAGCCAAAATCTGAAAATTTCAAAATTTCAACCAAAATTTTTACATAAGAATTTAAACAAATATTTTTTTATGAGATTTTTTTTTCGAATATAGGTATCACTACTTTACATTAGAGGTAAGACTGATCCTACGAGTATAGATAAAACTCACAATCTACAAACTGATTAAGTCCATGAAGAATAACCATTTGAAGAGTGACCCAGAAATCTTTACTCATTATAATAATTGTATAAATTTTTGTATCATCTCTAATTAGCCGACGTCCTTTATATGCAATTTTAATAAACAATGAATCGCGGGAAGTATTTGAATTCTGGAAGCCTTAAATCACAAGTTTTCATTATCTAGCATGAATATTTTTTTGTCTCTCACACATCCGCGTTTTGCCCTACAACATTGTTTAAATCCTTTTGATAGGAGTCTCTCATTCAGACCGTCATAGTTTTCTCTCTTGTTTATGTTTTTTACTGTTATAAGAAAAAAATATAATTAAGTATTCTTCTGTTCTCGTGTTCATAACATTTAATTATAAATAAAGCCACGCTTTTGTCAAACAAGCGTGTGTTGAATCTCATGTTGCATATGTACTCGGTGGTTGCTGAACATTTAAAGGGAGGTAGCAAACACCTATATTGGCTACTTATTGAGGACGGCGAATGCTTTCGCGACAAGTGACATCAAATTCACCGTTGGGCACCCATCATGTGGCTCGGGGGCACTGTCACGTAGGTCCCATGCAGAAAGTGTGGATCTCCTTGTTGAAGGTGTCAGAACATGCAATTAACAAGAAAATTTCGTATAAAATTTAATATTTTAAAAATATTAAAAATATTAATAACATAGAAATTAATAAAGAATTTACCAATAGTTTATCTTAAATTCATCAAAAAAAATTTGAAATATTATTACGATATTACCATTTATCGTAACTTTATCAAGCACTTAATCAAAATTTACAGCAATGCCGATAAATCTTAAAATATTAATGGTGATTGATGTTGTGCAAATTTTAAATTTATAATTACTCGCATGCGCATGAATCGAATTGGAGTATAGAGATATGCAAGTGCGAGGTCGAACCCACAGGGACTTGATTTAGAATGAACGGAAAAACAAATTAAAAAGCCTAATATTTTAACCTTAACCTAGTTAACAATTTTTATGGAAAATGATTGAATTGAAATTGAAAAATTAATTAAAACAACTAAATACGAAGATTAATCAAGTGAGAAAAATTACTAAGGCATCGGATTCCACCACCATTAAATCTATAATATTCCAATTATTTATTTATTAATTCCCAATTTTAAAGATTTAAACATTTAAGCATATTAATATGGTGTTCAAAATTCAAATTTTCCTGCACTTTTAAAGATGTAATTTCTAAGCATTCAATGTATCCTATTTTAATTTAAAAGACAATGGATCAAAGTATTAATCTAAGCATCCAATGTATTTAAATTAAAATAAAAGAAAACAATGAATCAAAGGGTTTTACTTTTATTCAATTAAAAACCAAGCATTTAATTAATTAGATATTAATATTAATAACCAAAAATACATGGCATCGATGGTAAAAATAATTAACATCTATTAATTTGATGAAGTCAAAATGATAATAATCAAACACACATAATTGGAATTAAATAAATAAATAAAAGAAAATTATTTCATTAATGGGGTTTCATCCTCAACCTCAGTACAAGAAATCAACCGGACATTATGAAATTAAGAACAAAAAGAGATAAGAAAAATAAAACCCGAGCCATCGTCGGAGATCCCGAGCCAATGTCGTAATTTCCTTGCTCTGCCTCGACCTTATTCTCTGTCCGGTTCCCCTCTTCTCAATAGGTTAGGCTGATATTTATAACAGGAGAGAGGAAATAAAACAAGCAAGAAAGGCCCACTCAATCAGCCGATTCTATAGATACTGGCCAACTCCCTTATTTTCTTTTATTTTCTATCAACCTGCCGTATCCTCCTCTGTATTACAAGGTAACTTCTATTTTTTTCCACTTCCTTTTCTTCATACGGACAGAATAGTCTACCGCCTTTCTCTTTGCATCATTCGGCTAAATCAGCCACCTCCTTCAATCCTCTTCTTATGATACAATCGGTCAGTAGCTCCTCTTTCTTTTAACAACAGAAGTAGCACCTCCTTTCTTTTCCTTCCTATTCTCGTTGGATTTTGCCAAAGCTTGGGCGTGTGAGACATGGGTTGGCTCCTCAGCAGATAGCGGTCCTCTTGCTTGCTTCTTTATTTTCTTTCAGTGTTTTGCTTTTCACCCAGTTAGAAGAATGGCTTGCTTTTGCAAAGCTTATTCAGATTATTCCTCTGTACTCTGGCTGTCCAGCTTTTTCACATATTGTTAACTGCACAATCGGTTGCAATACCGACTACTTCTTTGTTTTTGACTACCACCACTTCTACCACCGCTATCCTCTATTCTTCATCTTTTTCTGTTGTTTGTGACTGTGGACTCTTTCAATGGGCAGCAAATGGGCTTGGACTTCTGAGTTTTGAAGGCCCAAAGCTATTGAGGCTGGACTCCAATGATAAGTTTGAAGGGCCCTTTTGCATTAAGCACATTTTCTATCAATTCTCTTCCATTTTAATTTCTTTTCTTTAAAATCTCCATTTTTCCTGCAAAATTCAAAAATCGCATTAATTATATAATATATACAAAATTCAAGAGCTAACTAATCTAAATATCAAGGGTAAAACAATCATTTTCTTGTGCTCATCAAATACCCCCGAACTTAGATTTTGCTAGTCCTCGAGCAAAACAAGAAATTAAAAATTAAAAATTAAAATTCTAAACTAATCCTAATATACAACTAATCTACACCACTTTCGCTAACACTCTCGATTACATTTAGCATATGCAACAAGCCTTTAAACCCCTAGCTCACTACTAGTGGATGAGTTATAGTCTCGTGAGGGCTTCAAGAGATGATACCCACAAACATCAAATTTCAGCAAAAATATCCAAATTAAAAATGAAATATCATACAACTCCAAAATTATTTTACAAAATTTATACTTGAAGTGTAGTGTGTGATAGCCAAATATTATCATAGCCTTATTTTTCAAAATACTCGCAAGTTTTGCAACCACCAGCTGAAAATGCGCTTCGACTCCAAATCTCACTAGATATATCTCTCAGAAAAGACTTTCGCTCAGAGATTGGGGTAAATTCTCTAAAAAGTATATATGAGCGGAATTTATCTTAATAAAGCAAATATCTCACATATTTATCATCAAAGAACGAATAATATCAAAGAAAACACAGATCTCAAGAATGGATGTCATTTTCCTGAGAATGTTGAAATAATACACCATAATTCTTCCTCATCTATTCTCCACTTTAAATACCATATTAACTGAAGATCAATAGGACTTCCTGTAGGAAAAAACGTGGCTTCGGACTGGGTCATATCAAAGAAGGATAACAAGACTCTAAAATAAATATTTTGAACAGAAAAAGTTAGAGATCTTCAATAATTCATAAACGGGATATTTTTTCCTTTATTTTCTCCAACACTTCCAAAGTATTATGTTTTTTTTCACTTTTTTTTTTTACATCCTTTTTTTCTGCTTTATGGATGTTCCCATTTATTTTATTTTTTTCTCTTTTTTTTTTATGCTATTTTTTTCAAATGCCATAATTTTTAGACTACCATCCCAATAACATTCATCTCTAACCTTCTATAGGTCCTTAGAATAGGTCATAGATATTTCAATTTTAGCTCAAACTCCACAACCGGAGTTGGGTATGGATAACATGGTTAATCAATAAAAATAGGCTAAATTTACATTCAAGGCTCAAAATGAGAACTATCAAGATAACATATGACAAAAAATAGGTAGGCTTCAAAGGCTCAAACCGTCCAAAAATAATGGCCTATATCACTTCCTAAGTTTCATATGACTATTTCATTGCTTCAAATAAATTCAGAAAAATTATAGGTGTAATAATCCAATTTTGATGTCATTCTCAGTAATTTGACCAAAACAAAGAATAATGAATCTAACAACAAATATAATGCATACATAAAAAAAATAAGAATTTACTTATAACCCTCACAAAAATCGAAAGGCTCAAAAGCTCACTGGGTCACAAGTCTCAACTGGTATTTCTCCGATGATTACTTTACTCATGAATATTTTTCTTTTTTCAACTAAGTTAATATGACTGTGCAAAGATTTTCCAAATATAAATTTCACAAAATTCAAATGGAAAAGTATGATATAAAAATTGTGATCCACATATTAATGCTGAAAAATCAATTTTTTTTTTAACTCAAAGCTAACACATTTAACTCAAAACTAGCACAGTGTAACCCCTCAATGCCCCCTAACTTAAATTGGACGTTGTCCTCAATGTTCCCTAATCTACATGTGCACCTGCAAATTAGAAGAAAATATCAGAAAAAGAATAACTTGAGTTGAGAAATACCTGAGATGGCTCACTTTATGCAAAACTTGCAAAAACAAAGACACAAAAACACAAACACAAACGCAACAACAATGACTCTAGATTGACTCTCGCACAAGACGGATAGACTTAAACGAATTAAAAAAATCCTAGACTAGACTGACTCAACAAAACTAAAATCTACAGATACACAGACCACCGACAAACTGACTCGAACTCAACTGACAGACATACAAATCAACCCTGGTCCAATACATGTGGCTTTTCAACACTAACGGAGAGACTCAAATTTTTCCTTCCATTTACTGGTCTCCAAAAGTGGAGTGATTTCCAGCAAAGCATTCACTTCTTTGACCCCTTTTTCATTGAAATTAGTGTCAAAATTTGACAAGCATTCCTCAAATGGGTCATCGCATGTAAAATTCAGAAATGACTCATGGATTGTACTCTCAATCATGTTTACCTCACATAGGTCATTTGTATCTGGAGGCTGGTGGCCACTATTAAACACATTGAGCTCTAAAGTCATGCTACCAAAAGACAGCTTGCGCACTCCATTCCTACAATTAATGATTGCATTGGAGGTAGCCAAGAAGGGTCGACCCAAAATTACTGGAATTTTCCCACTGGTGTTCATCATAGGTTGTGTATCAATTACTATAAAGTCCACTGAAAAATAAAACTTGTCAACCTTGATTAAAACATCTTCTATTACACCTCTTGGAATTTTGACTGACCTATCGGCCAATTGAAGTGTAACAGGTGTTGGTTTCAATTCTCCTAGCCCCAATTGCTCGTACACAGAGTACCGCAACAAATTAACGCTCGTTCCTAAATCAAGTAAGGCACGATTGATCAAATGGTCACCAATGACACAAGAAATAGTAGGACTTCCAGGATCCTTATACTTGATAGGAGTTTTCTGTTGAATAATGGCACTCACATGTTCAGCCGAAAATGATTTCTTTGGAACATTCGTCTTCCTCTTTATCATACAGAGATCGTTCAAGAATTTTGCATAAGAAGGTATTTGTTTAATAGCGTCGAGGAGAGGAATGTTTATGCGGACTTGCTTGAACACCTCTAACACATCGCTATGTGGTGTACCTTTCTTAATTGGAATCAATCTCTGTGGGTAAGGAGCTTTTGGGACAAAATCAGTCATGACTGTGTCTTTGGGTTCCTTCTCAGGCGGGCAATCAATGCCCTTTGATGGCTCAGATTGATCATGGCTTTGGTTATCCTGCTGTCTTTCTTCTGGCATCCTAACCTGATTATCAACTGTTTTCCCTAACCTAAGAGTGATGATAGATTTAACATCTCCATGATGCACGTTGGAAGTAGTTTAAGGCCCCACTTTGAACTGACCCTTAGGATTGGGAATGGGTCGACTGAGGAATTTGTCATTTTTCCTCTCTCCGATAGCACTTCCAAGTTGCCCTATCTGTGTTTCAAGTTTCAGTATGGCTTGGGAATTTGACTGCAAGGCTTGCTGAATGGAGTGCATGAATTGTTGCAGTGTTTCCTCCAAAGAGGGTTTATGCCATAACACCCCGGATTTTCAAGTTATAAATATTTACGGAAATTACCCATTTAATTAGTGAATTTTAGATATGGATTTTATATGTGTAAAGTGTTGGGTCCTTGCCCAATTAAGACCCAACGGATTGTGGAAATGGTTTCAAATAAATTAAATGGGGTTGAATTTAATTAGTGATGGAATATCTATAAATGAGGGATATAAATTAAGTGACATACGCATAAAGTGAACATGGAATATATTTTGCATGGCCGAATTTTAGATATCCATATCCATGATTTTATGTTAGAATATCTTGAGAAGATATCTAAAATTAAGTGGAAAGATTTTAGGATGGTCCTAAAATGGGTCACACGTTGGGATTAGGTAATGATATCTTATTGCCAAATAATAAGATGACTATAATTAATTATATGTGCATGATGTGTGGATTATTTTTAAAAAGGAGTCCTTTCTTTTATTAAGAGAAATACTAGGGATTTGCAAGAAAGAAAGGGTTTGGCACTTTCTATTTTGAGACACAAGCAAGGGACGCATGGCACCTTCTAAGTTGGAATTAATGGAAGTTTATAAAAGAGGCAACAAGAGGGGCGCATGGGACTTTCTAAAGATGGAACCAAGTGGAACTACTATAAAGCAAAGTTAGTGCACACGACATTGTCTAAATGAATAACCTATTGGGTATTTTTAAAAGAGAAAGACAAAGGGCTCACGGCAATTGCATATCTTAGCACCTTCTAAGATTGGCCGATGGGACATCAATAAGAGAAGAGCAGCAAAGGGCACACGGCACCCATAACTTCAAGATCATTCACGACATTATTCAGAGAAGAAAGAAAGAGTAGCTAGCCGATTACAAGATCAAGAAGAAGGAGAGGAAAAGACCAAGGAAAGAAGAAGATTGGAAGAGCAAGATCAATCGAAGGAAAACCGGAGGAGTCACGGAACCGGTAAGTGGTTTTGATATTTTTGTTTAAAAAAAGGACCCATAGGGTTCGGCCATGGTGTATGGCCGAACCCCATGGAAGAAAATTGGAAGATGAATATAATGATTTTAATGGAAAGAATGAACCATGGAAAGAATATGGTAATGTAATTAAAGTTCGAAAGATGGAAACCATGGAAAGACATGGTTTGATTTATGGGTTTAAATGGTTTAAGAGAATTGGACAATCATAGGGTTCGGCCATGATGAAGGGCCGAACCCCATGGGAGGTTGTTGGTTAGTTTATTGGTTAAAAACCATGGATGGTCTCTATTAGTGAGGTTCGGCCATGGTGTATGGCCGAACCCCACTAGGGTTTATTTTATGGAAGATGGTCACTAAATTGGAAAGTTTCTAATTATGGAAGGTAGAAATTAAATTGGAAAGTTTCTAATTATGGAAGGTAGAAATTAAATTGGAAAGTTTCTAATTATGGAATGTGGAGATTAAATTGGAAAGTTTTTAATTATAAAAGGTGGAGATTAAATTGGAAAGTTTCTAATTATGGAAGGAATCTTGATCTATGGATTCAAGTATGGAAGTTGATGAAAATGGAAATTTAGACATCATGGGTTCGGCCATGGTGTATGGCCGAACCCCAAGAACCAATTTTTAATGGGTCACTCATTGGTAGATCATGTTTGGATTAAGGAATCAGTTATGGATAAATTTAAAGGGTTAATTGGAGTGTTATACATAATTAAATGAATGAAATGACCTATGTTTGGAATTTAAACATAAGTTGTTGAAGGCAATGACAAAGTTGTAAATATATACCAAAATGGAAAATCATGGGTTCGCCCATGGTGTATGGCCGAACCCCATGAGGTTTCTTTTATAGACTTGATTGGTTAAGGAATTTATATATGGTCTAGTTGTGGTAGATTTAAATGAATGGAGGTAATGGCAATTTTGTAAATATCGCCTAAAATTGAAAGATCATGGGTTCGGCCATGGTGTATGGCCGAACCCCATGAACTTGTTAATGGGCCAATTGTGGGCCTTTGTATAATTTAAATGAATGGCTTACCAAACCAAGGGATGAGGGATTTTATTTTATGAATTATGAACCAATCATGAAATTATGTAATGGATCAATTTTGGGCCTAAATCTAAGGTGATAAAGGAAATGGGGAAGGTTTGCTGGACTTAGATGTTTATGGATCTATGTTTTGAATCTAAACATGAATAAATATATGATGGTGATTAACCATGGAGGGAATAATGGCATAAATGTAATTATGGTAAAAACCATGGCCGAACCCCATGAGGATTGTGTTTATGGACTTAAACATTATTGTAAATCAAGTGGGACTTGGTTTTAATTGATTGATATATTATAAGGTAACGGGACCTCACAAAGTGTTTACGATCGTAAGCGGTTACCGGACGAAAGACACAAGGACACGTTAGCGGTCTTTGGTAGGATTCCACCTCTTTGAAACTATGGGTTTATGTACATTGTTTTAGGATTCCACCTCTTTGAAACCATGGGTTTATGTACATTGTTTTTTTTATCTTATTTGAGATAAATATATGTTGGAAAGGATATGTTTCAAATTGTGATTTTAAATGCTATGTTTATATGATAAAATAGCATGTGGTTTAAATGTGAGTTTTAAATGCTATGTTTATATGATAAAATAGCATGTGGTTTTAAATGTGAGTTTTAAATGCTATGATTTGTATTTCTATATAGCATGTTGGCATTTGCATCTCATGCATGGCATGGGAGGGATGAAAGGTGACCGGATACCCACACTCCGTCGAGGCGTCCGTAAAACATTCCCCGCGGGGGGGGGGGGGGGGTACCTTGATGAGGAGCATTCCATCAAGAAGATAATATGTAAGAAATGAAACCGGAGATCCACACTCCGTCGGGGCGTCCGTAATAGAATCGTGGGGGATACCTTGATGAGGAGCATTCCATCAAGAGGATACTATGTATGAAATGTAACCGGAGGGTCCACACTCCGTCGGGGCGTCCGAAAGACCTATATGGTGGGTACTTTTATGTATATGTGATGGGTGAGACTCATTGCATATGATAGCATGGCATGGCATTGAATCGGCATGATTATGTTCTTTATTATCATCCAAGGTTTTCTGGTTTTATTGATATGATTGGATCTCTATTATCATACACTGTTTTGGATGCGATGCTTTATAAGTATGGTATGATTTATTATAACTGGTTTTGGTATATATTATATCTGAATTTTTTGTACTAACCCATGTGTTAACCCTAATTGGAATACCTACTGGCCGCGTTGTTCTAACGCCCTACTTCTACCCTAGTGGATGATAGAGGAAACGAGGGGAACGATTAACGCGAAAAGGGCCAAGCATAGGAGGTTGGAGGATTATTGCTTATATTTTGTTTAAGATACTCATGGGCTTATATTTTGAGTATCTAGAATTCGGATGTAATAACTTAAATGAATTTGCTATGGTTGGATGTTTTATTGGATAATTAATTATGAATTAAGGACTTGACGTACTTTGCTGTCTGAATGGTATAGAACTGTATTCTATAATGTTTCTGTATGTTATGATTTTTATTTCGCATGTTTATATTGTTATGTGTGAACCATTTTCGTGGACTTAGTCCATGCACACATAGGGTTGGCCAGTTAAGGGTCAGACTTTTGAAGTTCGGACTTAGCTCGCGTCGTGACGTCCTGCTCTCTATCACTGTACTCTGTTATATATATATAAAAAAAAAATAGACTTTGATTTTCGGGAAGAAACGAGTGAAAAAGGGCGGGGCGTTACAGTTGGTATCAGAGCGAACCAGAAACACTGAATCTTTTAGAGTAAATTAATCTCGCCCCTATGCATCAATTTATTTCGTTAGACTCAGATGGATGATAGCAAAGGAAGTACAGTCAAAATAATTGGAATTATCCAACATAGCAAAATAGGATATATCCCCTAGAAACAAAGAAAATACAAAAAGTGCTTATTTGAAAAAATTTCCCCAAGGACAAGAAACATAAGATGATTATTTGACAATTTTCCCCAAACAAGAAATATTATGTGATACATAGACAAATTCCCCAAACAAAGATTTAATTTGACTAGAACTGATATTGGCATTGACATACTTCGGTTGTTGTGATACAGATATGTCAGGCAACACAGAGTGTACAGAGTAGTGGGACAGAGGGACACCTAGCTATCCGCTAGATTTGGTTTCTTCTTCCGACGATTCCAGCGTACTAAACTTCATCAATGAAGTTGAAATCAGTCAGGATATGGAAGTAGAATCACCCGAGTACAATGTTGGGGTTGCTCCAGCTTTTGTACCCGCAGAGGAAGAGGAAGATGTCCCAAACTTAGAAGAATCCATAGGGGAGATAGGCTCGCCTGAGTATACTCCGGCTACTCCGACTTCGAATGAGTTGACAGATTATATGTGCGAATTATACAATCAGGAGGGGCACAACAGTATTTATTGTCCCCATCCTATTGAGGTTATTTGCCCTGTTTGTGGACTTCACGGGCACGGGAATGAGAGGATTAACTGTCCATACATTGGGGGACCAGGAATAATACCCTGTCTGACTTGTGGAGTGTTGGGGCACACGTCGACAACTTGCCCTGACAACTTCTTTGATTTTTATGATGATGCACGGTCTTCTACGGAAGGTTAGACTAAGGAGTGGTAAGAGAATGTCGGGGAAAGGGGAGAATTTGTAAGGGTTGTGGGTATGTTTTGAAGGGTTTTTCTAACTCTACCCACCCTTGTAATGGAAGTTTGAATAATTTTCAATAAAATTATGCAAATTTAAGAGTTTATGAGGATTTGGGCATTGAGATGTGGGTGATGAGGTCACTTGATTTTATTGAGATGTGGCATGGGTGTGTCTCTCACGTAATATTGATGAGATAAGTATATAGATTCTATGAGTATGGCTTAGAGTAGCTATGAAACTGTGGGAACTTCGATACGAAATAAGGAGACTTGGTCCCGTAAGGTTACCGTTGAGAGTGGGTCCCTCGCAGGCTTCGCGCTGGAGGACGCTCTCACAGTTATTTCGCACATTTGTTGTGCGTGGATGCGCAAAGCTAGGTACTATTTTACCCCGTGGGGGTGGTACTAGCTTCGTTAGACGCGGTTCGACTGCCTTACAGCTTGACTGAATCACCCTTGGGGTGAAGGGATCCAGGGCGGGGTAGACTTGATCACGTTGGACGTGGGTCTTCCGCTTAGTAAGTCATGGGTTCTAAGTCTTGCTAGAGGTCGGGATATAATTGTGATTTGATATGGTTGCCACAGTCAGGTAGTGACTCATTTGAGTGTTGTTTCTATGGATAGAATATCTCATGGTCGAAGATGGGTCTGGATTAACTATGATCAATGGTGGATTAATTATGCCCAAGAATGGATTATACCCAGGAGGGGGTTATATTTATGGATGGTTATTAGCCAGGGGTAGATGATACTCATTGATATAGTGGTACCAGAGATGAATGAGTATAACCGCGGATGGTGATTCCCGTGGTGGTTTGGATTAATGTCGGGTATCAATACCATGGTAGACATGTTGGTAGTATGATGGACCTGTTGGTCTCATAGATGACATATGGATTTAATGATTGGGACATGTTTCGATTTACATTCCACGGTATAAGGAAAAGGTGTTAGTCCTATTACGACTTGTAACACATGAAAGTTGGTGTTGAAAGATACGTGGTATCGTAGAAGTGATGAACAACAGGTATTAGTCACCCAGTGACTTATGAGCAAATGAAGATATGCGTACTTTTGGAAATGTATTTAGTGGAAAGGGAAAAGTCTAGTGAAACTCGAATGGGAAGCTATGGGCAACTGCCGAGTGATACTGGCCAGCTGACTCTGTAGTTAGCCGATGGAGTTCTAGGAGAGTGAAGCTAGAAACCTAGTTAAAATGGAATCAGTAAAAGACTTGAGGATAGGCTCGTATTGGTAGGCTACCTCACACAGAGAGTAGACGAATGAACGTATTGAGAGAGTACGTATGGAAAATATCTTAGTAGCAGGTAAAGTCAAATAGAATATATTGATCTACATAAAATCGCAAATGGGTTCACGAGAAAAAAAGATAACATGAGACAGAGTAAATTCTACGAGAATGAAACTCATAGGTTGATATGAGTGATTTTGATGCAATTATGTGGTACTTGACAAGATTGAACAGGAATAACAGATAGATCTGGAAATAGAGGAGAAATGGGTCAAGATGTCTACTGGTGAAGTCATACCGGAATGGGAGTTAAGACCAGGACAGGGTCTTGTATTCCGAGGAAGGATATATGTACCAAAGAGCTGCAGAAAAGAGTTATTGGATGAGGCACATCAGACCAAACTCTCTATTCATCCGGACAGCACCAAGATATATCACAACCTGAAGAGACATTACTGGTGGCACGGACTTAAAAGAGATGTGTTAGAATTTGTGGCTCATTGCTTAACATGTCAGCAGGTTAAGACGGAACATTAGAAGCCACCAGGGTTACTCAAACCCTTATCAGTGCCGGAATGGAAATGGGAGCACATCTCCATGGATTTTGTAACAGGGTTGCCAAGGTCTTCAAAGGGCAACGATACGATATGGGTCGTGGTAGACCGATTGACCAAGTCTGCACATTTTATTCCTATTAGGATGACAGATTCATCTGAGACTTTGGGTCGGCAGTATATCAGGGATATCATCAAATTGCATGGTATTCCTCGGACTATTGTGTCAGACAAAGATGACCGATTCACCGGCAGAGTATGGCAGAGCATACCGGTGGCCATGGGAACAGACTTACTGATTAGCACAGCATTTCATCCACAGACTGATGGGCAGTCTGAGAGGACAATACAAACATTGGAGGATATGCTGAGAGCATGTATGCTAGATTTCAAAGGTGGATGGGAAGATCACTTGCCGTTGGTAGAATTCTCATACAACAACAGTTACCAAGCAAGCCTCCAGGTGGCTCCATTTGAGGCATTATATGGTAGACTTTGTAGGTCACTAGTGTGCTGGACAGAGGCCGGTGAGCCTGCACTGATTAGACCTGAATTGGTTGCAGAGACTACATCGCAGATACAATTGATACGGCAGCATTTATTGACTGTGCAGAGTTGTCAGAAGAGTTATGCTGACAAGAGGAGGAGGTTCCTTGAATTTGAAGTGGGAGACCTGGTGTTCTTGAAAGTCTTGCCATGAAAGGGACACATGAGATTTGGAAAGAAGGGGAAATTGTCGCCAAGATACGTGGGACCATTTTCAATCATAAGAATGATGGGGGATGTGGCTTATCAATTGGCACTCCCATCACAGTTGTCATCTTTGCACGATGTGTTCCATATATCAATGTTGAGGAAGTATAATCCTGATCTTTCTCATGTACTGAACGTACAAGACATAGAGGTCTAGAGCGACGTGACGTACGTCAAAAAACCTGTCCGAGTGGTGGACACAGAATAAAGGGTATTACAGAACTGAACGATCTAGTTTGTCAAGGTGGTATGGGATCGACATGGCATTGAGGAAGCTACATGGGAACTCGAGTCGGAAATGAGAAAAACTCATCTTGAGCTATTTATGTAAATGTTTGAAACCCTACTTCACTCAATTTTCGGGACAAAATTTTTAAAAAGAGGGTTGTATTATAACACCCCGGATTTTCAAGTTATAAATATTTACGAAAATTACCCATTTAATTTGTGAATTTTAGATATGGATTTTATGTGTAAAGTGTTGGGTCCTTGTCCAATTAAGACCCAACGGATTGTGGAAATGGTTTCAAATAAATTAAATGGGATTGAATTTAATTAGTGATGCAATATCTATAAATGAGGGATATAAATTAAGTGACATGCGCATAGAGGGAACATGGAAGGGATATAAATATTTTAATGGAATATATATTGCATGGCCGAATTTTAGATATCCATATCCATGATTTTATGTTAGAATATCTTGAGAAGATATCTAAAATTAAATGGAAAGATTTTAGGATGGTCCTAAAATGGGTCACATGTTGGGATTAGGTAATGATATCTTATTGCCAAATAATAAGATGTCTATAATTAATTATATGAGCATGATGTGTGGATTATTTTTAAAAAGGAGTCCTTTCTTTTATTAAGAGAAACACTAGGGATTTGCAAGAAAGAAAGGGTTTGGCACTTTCTATTTTGAGACACAAGCAAGGGGCGCATGGCACCTTCTAAGTTGGAATTAATGGAAGTTTATAAAAGAGGCAACAAGACGGGCACATGGGACTTTCTAAAGATGGAACCAAGTGGAACTTCTATAAAGCAAAGTTAGTGCACACAACATTGTCTAAATGAATAACCGATTGGGTGTTTTTATAAGAGAAAGACAAAGGGCTCACGGCAATTGCATATCTTAGCACCTTCTAAGATTGACCGATGGGAGATCAATAAGAGAAGGGCAACAAAGGGCGCACGACACCCATAACTTCTGTAACGCCCCACCCTTTTTCACTCACTTTTTCCGTAAATTCAGAGTATATTTTTTTTTTTTTATAACAGAGCAGAGTGATAGAGCGTGGGACGTCACGACGCGAGCTAAGTCCGACTCTTAACTGGCGAACCCTATGTGTGCATGGACCAAGTCAATGAAAAATGGTTCACACATAGCAATATCAACTTGCGGAATAAAAATCATAACCTGCGGAATCATAACATCAATTTGCGGAATCATAATAGAACCAAGTTCTATTCCATTCCGATAGCAAAATATGTCAAGTCCTTAATCATCATTCAAACACCATAATTATCAAAATTAACATCCGACCATCTAAGCTATTACATTCCGAAATCTAGATACCCAAATACAAGTTCATGAGTAACTTTATTCAAAAACATATACAAATAAGTCTTCCAAGCTCCTAAGCTTGGCTCGTCTTGCGTTCCTCATTCCCCTGATTACTTGTATCATCAACTAGGGTAGAAATAGGGCGTTAGAACTTGTGTCCAGCGCGAGCCTCTACTGCATCTCTCTCAGGCGTCCACCTCTGCTTCCGCAACATAACAGATCGCCAGATTTGCGATCTCCCACCTGTTCCATCGCATTCATACGGTCCTGCTCCACTGCAGTTCACCTAGCCAGCAACAACACATCGGTGACGATGCTCCCAATCTCTCTCTGCCTTCTCAACAAGCGACCACAGTGTTTGCCGGTGTTATCTCCACACAGTCGAACCATTGAGGGTGCTCTTCCCTCAGATCTTCTCTCAGCCCTAACCACAAAACCCATGTTCCGTTTCCCTCAGCCCTCGCCCAATCCCATCTTATCTCAAGCTAGGAAAAAAAAAACCCTATGCAATTTCTTATCCGCCGTTACAAGACAACAAAAAAAAAAAAACAGGGTGCATCAGGTGAAATTGGATCAACTTTTGGCTGGTACCCCTCTTTACTACCTTACACCTACTTGAACCAATGGCCTCTCCATCACTAAAAACTTATCTGTACCCTTCCTCCCTAAGTGTTGGAAATTTTGTTTCCATCAAGCTTACCCAAGCAAATTTTCTCCTTCGGAAAACCCAAGTAATGGGTCTCATTGAAAGCCAGGATATGCTTGGCTTTTTGGATGGAGATTTTTTAATGCGAGATTTGTTGCTTAAGGTACCCTCAACTATAGTTGGGGGTGAGACCACTACAATAACTAATCTTGATTATATTGCATGTAGATGGTCTAATAGACTTCTCTGTGGATGGATTACTGGCACTCTTTCAGAAGAAGTTCTTAGGCTGGTTGTCGGACTTGACACATCAGCCGATGTTTGGCATACTTTGCTAGAAATCAGGAGTTGTACCTTCAATACATATCAGCTGAATTCATTACCCAAACTCCCGACATCTCTGCCACCTGCATCTCCATGATCAAATATTCAAATTTTGACGTGTTGTAAGTTCAAGAAAACTTTATCTTATGGGCGGTTGACATGGAAAACCTGAAGGTGATAAGAGAGCCAGGCCAATTCCTCCATAATTGCTTGGTGAAGCCCCATAAAGGAATATACACCACTTCCCTGCATATTAAAGATGAAATAATGCCTCACCAGGGAGACTCGAAGAGATTTATCTTTCTGCCTCAATTACTTGTTGAGCAAGGAGATTTGGAAGAGCTTGTTCTTTGATTACTCTTTGTGGTAATTGGACTTGGTTTTTATTTTTTGATAATCAATTAAAATAATTGGAACCCTAGGCTCTTTATCAAATCTCAAATACTTACTTTCTTAATTTGAGTCAATTTTTTTTAAAAGTAAAATCTGAAGTATTTTAAATTAAATGAATTTAAATTTTAACTTTTCAATTCAATTTGTTTTAGCTTATTCAATCCCACCTAACGTCACCTGCACACCTGGTGCTTGCTGTAATGCAAAAGAAAGTTCTCATCATCTCATTGCCAAATACACTATCAAACACATATCATATCATATGGTAACAAGTTGGAAGCTTACTTAAGCAGGAATTGAATTTGTTTAACTAAAAAGAAGCCAAAACATTGGCTGTCAATTATCTCAACTTATATTTTTTGTATTTTTTTAATGACATGATAAGTCAATATTTAACTAATTCTTAAACAATCAATCGATTATCACATGAATTTCAAAGTATAAAAAGCTTATAATTTAAAAGAAACTTAAATCTTCTTATCCATATATGCCAAATTTTTAAGCTCTTTTAATTTTAATTACTTTCACTTATATTTATATCATAGCAATTTACATTCAACATGAAACTCACTTTCAATCCATTTAAAGATATTTTCATGAATAAGGAACACTATACCATCTTTTTAACCTCTCACAAATTGACTACTTTAAATTATTTAAAATTTCTAATTTTATCACTTTTTTAATACTAATAAGGTAGCTAATATTTACACTTTATATGAGACTCATTTGAAAAGTGTAATATTTAATTTATATATAAATTAGAATTTTGAATATATATAAATTTAAATGAAGTTGAGTTTTAAGATCATATATTTTGCTAATTACATTTTTTTCTCGATATCAGGAAAAAAATTATGGATCATGGAAGCAACATTCAAATCTTGGGTCAAGTTAAAAACTTGGAAAGCATGAAAGGGAATTATAGGGTGTGCATGAATTGGTTGAGCATTTCTCTTTTGAATCGGTGATTCTCTCGCATAATTAGCAACTTTTAGTTTAATATCCATATTATACACATAAAACGTATTTAAAAAAATCATATGGTCTAACCTTGGTATGTCATAGGAGTAGTGGATTCATCCGTGGGAGTTTTATGCTAGGTATCGTGCACTTTCCGACACATAAATTCAAAATAAAAAATAAAAAAGTCATGTCTGCAAGCTCTTTTCCAAAGTTACTTTAATTATACATCTATATTTGAGATGAATAATAGTACATCTATGATACTTGTAATGCATAATTCACGTATTATTCAACTACTTTAGCTCTTAATTTCTCACTTCTTTTTTATACTATAAATACATATTTAAATATTTTTTTTTGTCTCAAGGTAATTGATATAGTTCTAAATATTGAACACGTAGAAAAAGATAAAGAGATCGAAGATTTTGTAAATATTTTATTACTCTTTTTTTGTTATGTAAAGAAAATTACAAATAAAAATTTAATTTAAAAATATTTTTAAAATTTGTTTGCATCTAAATTTTTTATAATAAAATTAAATTATAATAATAGTTTTAAGTTTTTATTTTGGGTTAAGATATTTTATGAAACTATATAAATAATAGTCTCCGAATCTTTCAAATAGGACTTATTATACTCATATATTTGTTTCCGACTTTTTAAGATATTTATTTTTATAGCAAAAAATTTAAACATATTTTACATGCAAGAATAAAACTAAACTAACTATTTCTGTTCCATACACTATTATAATTTTTCTACTTCATATCAATTTATTTATATATTCCATTAACAGTTAATTCAATATCTGAATTGATATTGACATCCTTTCCTTTTCTTTAATTTTTTTAAATAAAACGTAAGTTTGGTCAAAATCGTTACTCGTTCTCGTGATTTTTAGAAAGTTGTATCGTCGTCACAAGTTTTATGGTTTCCTGTTTCTTTCTTTCTTTTATTTAGCACCTTTTATACCGAAGAGGTTTGCTTTAAGTGTCCATCACAAAATCTGTCATATCTCATAATCTCATATACTCATTCATAAATATCGGTTAAAATTATCTTTCAGTCTCTCAAAGATTAAAAATTTAAGCTAATATATTAATTATACTATTAAGTTTAACTAAATTTTCAAATTTTAATCATTTTTTTCTGAAAATTGACCCAAAATTTTAGCAAAAATCTCAAAATTTCAAAATTTCAACCAAAATTTGTACCTTGAAATGAATTTTATAGTAAGAATTTAAACAAATAATTTTTTACGAGATTTTTTTTTTCGAATAGGGGTATCCCCACTTTACATTAGAGGTGAGACTAATCCAACGAATATACATAAAACTCGCAATCCACAAACTGGTTAATTCCATGAAAAGTAATCATATGAGGAGTAACCCAGAAAAATTATTTGTTAAGAGATCCTTACTCATTATTATACTTGTAAACTTTTTTTTTTTTACAAGCCGAAGGCCTTTATATGCAATTTTAATAAACATTGAATCGCGTGAACTGTTTGAATTCTGGAAGACTTAAATCACAAGTTACTATTATCTAGCAGGATTAATTTTTGTCTTTCACAAATCCGCGTTTTGCCCTACAACATTGTTTAAATCCTTTTGATAGAAGTCTCTCATTCAGGCCTTCATAGTTTTCTCTCTTGTTTATTTTTTTTACTTCTAAGAAAAAAAGATAATTAAGTATCCTTCTGTTCTTGTGTTCATATCATTTAATTAGAAGTTCATAACATTTAATTAGAAATAAAGCCACGCTTTTGTCAAACAGGCATGTGTTGAATCTCATGTTGCATGTGGACTAGGTGGTTGCTGAACATTTAAGGGGAGGTAGCCCACACCTAGAGTGGCTAGTTATTGAGATGAGAAATGCTTTTGCAACAAGTGGTATAGATTTAGTATCGAACACCTATCATGTGGCTCAGGGGCACTCTCACATAGGTCTCATGCAGAAGATGTGGATCTCCATGTTGAAGGTGTCAGAACAGGAAATTAACAAGAAAATCTCGTATTAAATATAATATTTAGAAAATAATAAAAAAATTAAAAAGAAATTTATCAATAATTTATCTAAAATTCAACAAAAATTTATTGAAATATTATCACAATATTACCAATTATCGAAATTTTATCGAGAATTTAATCAAAATTTACCAGAGTGCCAATAAATCTTAAAATATTAATGGTGATTGATATTTTTACTTATTAAAATATAATAAATTTAAAAATATCGTCTATATTTTAAACAATAGTTACGGCATTTAAAGGGAAGCAAGCAGCACCCCATGGCAAGTTATTTTAGGATGACAAGTGCTTTTGTTATACTTTACTAGAAATATTCAACTGAAAAAAATTAAAATTCAAAACAGGTGAATAATAAATGGAATAGGACAACATCTTAGTCTGTTCAGGCTATCATCTTCAACATGTATTTAATATAGAAAAAAAAAATGTGCTATTTTATTAGTTGACCAATGGGGGATGACCTCTTCAAAAATTTGAAAAGTCTGTCGGTCATTTCCTTTCTTGAGTAAATTAGCTACTATTATTTATTTTAAACCTGCTGGAAACAGTCTCATTTCCCCCTTCATTTGACCACTCCAATCTTTTCTGCAGGCATTACATAGGAGAGAGGAGCTGAAGACAACCATCTTTGTCTCCTACTCTCTCTATATAAACAGAAGCAAGCACCACCTTGACCCAGTATACCACCCAGCAGTCGAAATTCCCTTTTCTCTAATCATGTCTTCTGCTTCCTTATTCTTCGTCCATGTCTTGATAATTGTTGCCTTTGCAACCACAGCCTCTTCCTCTAAATCCCTTTCTCCCACATTTTACTACAAAGCTTGTCCCAAGGCCTTGCCCACGATCAGGAAAGTGGTTGAGGAAGCAGTCCACAAGGAACGCCGGATGGGTGCATCCTTGCTCCGTCTTCACTTCCACGACTGTTTTGTCAATGTATTATTATCTGTGCCTTCCAAGTTTCATATCTAAATACCACGTATATTACTCTCACTAATAAAAGCTTAACTTTATTCATAAATTGCTAATGATGTCTTACTCGATTCTAATCCTGTAGGGATGTGATGCTTCAATTCTGCTGGACGATACAGATAAAATAGATGGAGAGAAAACAGCTCTGGCAAACAACAACTCAGCGAGAGGATTCGAAGTTGTCGATAAAATTAAGTCAGAAGTTGATAAAGCTTGCGGTCGCCCTGTCGTGTCTTGTGCAGATATCCTAGCAGTAGCTGCTCGTGACTCAGTGGTTGCAGTATGTATTCTCTACTTCTAGCGCTGAAACTCGGGTTGAGTTAAATTGGATTTTAATAAACCTAATTCAAACCATGTCAAAATTTGTTGAGCCCAACCCAACCCAACCCAAATGGCTCACTCAAATTACTCAACACGACCCGACCGAAATTTCTGACCCTGGTCAACCCGAGTGTTGTTTTTTAATTTGGTGTGTTTAAGTCGAGTCCGGTTGAGTTGATTTTATATTTCGCAACCCAACCCAACCTGACTTTCATACGAATTCTTATTTTTCCAACCCGACTCGACTCAAAATATGCAAATACATAACCCAAACCCATTGATTTCTTGAGTCAAGTCATACGGGTTGGGTTAAAACCCAACCCAAGTTTCACCCCTATCTATTACCTTGAAAGAAAGCACCATATTTGCCTTCAATATATGTATTTCCAATGGAAGATATTATTCTGGTTACAATCTTGATTGCTACTTGTTGGAGATGACGATTGAAATTTTGGCTCATTGTCTTTTATGTGATTTTGTAGTTGGGAGGCCCAACTTGGAATGTGCAACTAGGAAGGCGAGACTCAACCACTGCTAGCCGGACTGATGCAAACAATGACATCCCTTCACCATTCATGGATCTACCTGCTCTCATCAATAACTTCAAGAAGCAAGGATTGAACCATCGTGATCTAGTCGCGCTATCAGGTGGCCACACCATCGGATTTGCACAATGTAGGACCTTCAGAGACCGAATCTACAACGACTCCAACATCGATCCAAATTTTGCACGGTCACTGCACAGGTTGTGCCCCCGCTCCGGCGGTGACTCCAACCTTGCCCCTCTAGACCAAACGCCGGCACATTTTGATATCAACTACTTCAAGAAATTGTTGGGGAAAAAGGGCCTCCTCCACTCTGACCAGGCATTGTTCAATGGTGGCTCAACCGATGGACTGGTGAAGAGCTATAGCTTACATGCTGGAGCTTTCTCAGCTGACTTTGCCGAATCCATGGTGAAAATGGGAAATATAAGGCCCTTGACAGGAAACAGAGGACAAATCAGGGTCAATTGTAGGAGGGTGAATTAAGAGAGTGTGAGAGTTTTTAATGATTTTCATTCCTTTCTGTAAATACTCGAGAGGGGTTTCATTTGCATTTGTTTAATTGTTTGTTTGTTTGAATAGGCTGATGGATTTGCAGGAATATGTCGCAGATATGCAGAATTTTTCAAGTGTATTTAGTAAATTCCTTTGTTTAGTGTTCTCAATAAAGGTTTAAAATTATGTACAAGAGATTGTTTGTTCAAAAATGTTAAATATTATATAAATATTTGATGAACGTCACTCTTGCAATTATAAAGACTTTTAATTTGAATAAGTACATAGTCAACTAAACTTATTATTAACAAATTATGAAATCCGTGATAGTTGACTTAGTATTTTATCACTGGCTACCTTGGGTAGGCTCCACCAAACTCGAGCTCCAGATTGGCTTTAAGGTAGGCCCCATGATACAACTTGTGTTTAGGCAATGCTTCACATACAGTTTGGAGAGAGCTGAATATTATTATTATTATTATCATGAGGGTTGGATATGTGCCTTGCTCGATTCAAATTTTAGACAAACTCTAATTTATCAATTAAACTAAAGATTGGCAAGGTCAGTTGAAGAAGTGGAAAAAATTATTTTCAATTTGATTTGGACTAAGTCAAATCTGAACTCAAATATGCTCACGATGATAATAGCAAATTCATTCTTTGACATATTGACATCTAATATTATTATCTAAGAAACGTGTTCGACATTTGCGGATGTATGTACATTCATTTAAAATTTTCAAAGGGAGTTGGTGTTGGATAACAAAAGTGTGCATTATCAATGTACTCGAAGATATGTAGATAAATAATTTAACTTTAGTGCTTAACTCTATGCTTATTCTTCTCATAAAATTGATGATCCAACACACATATCTATTATGCTAAAGCTGTAAGTCTGTAACATACCATTGGAATTTCAAACCATGGACTAATGAAGAGGGAAAAAATTATATGATCAATGCTTATATTGTCGGCCTTGAGATTTCAAGAGCCCTAAGCAAACTCTTAAGATGAGTCTTTTATACACTAAAAAAAAATAAAGTCATACATTTTTTTTTTTTATATACCAACTAGGTGAAAGGTTGGCTGTTCAACCTTATTATTTAGTGGGTTTAATTTCTAATTTTTTGGACCTATATAACAGAGTTTATGAACTTGAGGGCCTTAGGCGGCAGCCTACTCCGCCTATAGACAGGGCGGGACCTGAATGCGTAAACAAATATACAAACCAATCAAAATTTGCAAATTGTACTACTTTATATTAATAAAATGGACATCAAAATGTAAAATCAAACAAAATATGAAAGTAAAATTAGAATCAAAATACAAATAGTGACGTGGTGGCAGGTGATTTGAATCCTTAAATATGATGCATTATTAGGTGGGTTATTGTACAAATTTTAAATTTATAACTCGCAAGCACACGAACCATTAGATAGTATAGCGATTGAGTGTGAGGTCGAACCCATCAGAACTTAGAAAAATATATTTGAGAAAAATATACCACTGAATTATATATTTTAAAAAATTTAGAAAATCATAGAAATAAATCTTAAACATGGAATTAATTCTCTAATCTAAGAAATTTAATTTTAACTTAGAAATATTATAAAAATAGAAAACAAGTCCAAAAATGAAAACCACATCTAAAATTAGAAATTAACCATTCAAGAGATCTAATTTTCATGGAAAACACAAAATTCATTTAATTTCAATTAAGATGGTAGATTTAATCTAAAAATTATAAATAATCTCAATCTAACTTAGAACACAAAATTAAGATGCAATTAATTAATTACCTACCCAGTTCACCAATTTTCAGAGCTTTGAATTTTAAAAGCAAAAATAAAAATTGAAAACAACATATGTACATATTTACAGTAGAATTGGATCAGAGACTCAAGGAGGCATTGTTATCCATATTTTAACAATAAAATAACAGCCTAGAACATGGATCTCACGTAAATTATTTAACATGCATTCAAACCTCTCATTCATTAAAATTCTAAATATGTAATCTATGACATCCATTTAACTAAGAAAATTCAATTCCGGCTTTAGACTTAGGTAAAATTTCTACTTGTAATTTCGAATATAAAATAATCGCACACTTAAAAGGAGCCTTAGACTGGAACAATCAAGTTCTACCAATCCTAAAATAATCTCACTTTCCTTGAATTTCTTAGAAAAATAAACAACAGAAAATCATGAAAAGAATGGAATAAAATTGAAATTTTCATTACACATGAAAGAACAATTGGAAAACTATAATTCTAATTCTCACATTCTCTTATTGATTAAAGCGTTGGAATAAAAATTACAATACAATTGGAATTTAAAAAGACCAGAAAATACAATGGAAAATTAAAATCACCAACCTCAAGAACCCATTGTGAAAATCAAAATTGCCAAAGTCTTCTCTTCTCCTTTTCAATCCCTCTCTAAAGCCTAGCCAACCTTGAAAGTCTCTGCCCAAATTCAATTTTTCTCAATAGGAGAGGGAGTATTTATAGATGAAAGGAGGTGGAATGAATTGCTTGGATTTAAAGATTTAAATAAAGCAAGGGACACTTGGAGTGCTGATATGGTTTGTGCTAAACGTGGAATGATATAAAGGAGGCAAGGAGGTGAAAAAAATAGTAAAATTAGTGTAAGAAAAGTGAGTGCAAAATCTCATTTTTTACACATGTACCACCTTTAAGCTCAGTTTTGACCTAGGTACGTCCAAATCAGGAAAAGTCGTAAACTGTAAAGTTCTAACCCTTGAAGTTTTCTTTCCAATATAACAAGAATAAAAGCAATCGTACATTTGAGTAAAATTTTATGGCCAAAATACTGAAGATATGTCAAACCTTTCTTCTTTTTCTCCACTTTTTATTTTGTTTCTTTTTCTTTAGTCCACTTGCCAAATTCGAAAATCCTCTTATATTGGCTTGTAAATTTTGAATTTCCTCATATGTATCTTAAGATGATGAAAATAGTCTTCACACATGTGGATTTCTTAATGGGCTCAACAATTGGGCTTTTCAAAGTATGGAAAATCTAATAAATAATTTTACCACTTACATTCAATTATAAAAATTACTAAATTAATTCAAACTCTCATAAATAGATTTGAATTAATTAGTTTACAAATAAAACCCCTAAAATTGTGGTAAAATAATTATTAAAAATTCTAACTTTCCAAAAATATCAACTTATGCCCAAAAATTGCAAAATTCACCATTTGAATTCTCATATCTTGTATTTCCCTGTAAATCCTACAAAACTTCCAAAATCCTATTAAACATATCCTAAAACAGACAAAACAAGGGCTAACTAGTCCAAACATAAGGGTAAAATAGTCATTTTTCTATGCTCATCGTGGGCCCTTCCTGCTTCTATCATTTTCTACTGCAATTTATCTATAGTAAGAGAGTGGAAGGAGTGCCTCACTTAATATTACGAATTCAACCAATAAAAAACTAAAAGTCAGTTTAGCTTGGCGACGTTTTGCATGCCTAATATATTAAGACCAACTAACAGGGGTTTGATGAGTATAAAATATTAAGATTATTGAATTTTAAAAATTATGATTCTTAATGTTTTAAAATTCGTTAGTAGAAGTAGAGAATGTTTTGCACAGAATTTAATTCAATAAGGAGATTAATTATAAATGAGTTTAAATCGGGTAGGAATTTCATTTACGGTGCATGATAGAGTGTGAGGGAAGCCTACATGTGGAGTCCATATATTATGTATCATATTGATGATGCATCAACGATACATGAATATATCAACTCAAAAAAAAAAATCCTTTATTAAAAATAAAAAATATATTGAATTGGTGGTATATCTGCACACATAACTATCTTGGCTATATCTCGACCCTATATTGGCCGATATGTACTTCTGAATTATAGTATTTGGACCTCTATTACTACTTTAAATAAAATAAAATAACAGATTTTCATGTGCATATTTTTTTAATACATGGTGAAGGCTCAAATGTTGATGCTTAAATTTGAATACATGAGCCATGTCTTAAGGGACGCAAAATCTTATAATTAATGTTATGTAAAAGTAATTAAGATTTAAAAATATAAAAATATATAATTAAAAAATGATTGTTGAGAAATGTTTGTTATGAATTAAACACAATAAAAGAGTGATTAGGTGCTCATTTGTGTTGTTGAATCTTTGACAGATTGAAGAATGGGCTGCACAAGAAGCTGGGGTCAAATATTCTGCGGTTGATACTTTTCTCTCTCCTTTCTTCTTTATATTCTTTTGCAAAAAAAATCAAAAAGATTACGAAAAATCAAGAAAGTTTTGGGCTTCATAGATATGTAATTTTATCATTAAGTAACGATCATTTACATATTCAAATGTTATTTTTAAATTACAAAATTGAGAATTTGAAATGTTTTTAAAAAATAATAGAAAAATACCAAAAAAATGTTTGGAGAAATGAAAAAACATTTCTAGTAATGTTATGTAAATTTATTAAGTTAAAAACCAACACATAAACCCTAATGTCATTTGACCAACATTTATTAACTTAATATTCTATTAAAAAATTAAAAATGAATTAATATAATCTTTACACAATACACTAAATTCTAAAACACCATTTAAATTATTCCATAGACAACAAGAACACTTTGAAACTAAAACCATATTTTCATTTCAGAATAATTCGTATCGAAACTAAAGAAAATTAGAAGTGCATCAAATATAAATTTTAGGCAATAATGCCTTGAAATATTAAGGCTTTCGTTAAAAATCCAGAGAATAAAATTTCACTACAAGTAGGTCTAGCAACGAACTCAAGCTTCGATGGTACGAATCATTGAAAAAGAGCCGAAAATCATATTTTTTAAGATTAAAATTTAAAGAAATGAAGTTGGAAGAAAATATGGAGAGATTGATAAGCAAAGATTGGCTAGCTAATAGACTTTGTAGGGTATGATAGGGTTTGTTTAGAGTGTTCCTTAAATAAAATATAGTTTTTGACGGTTATGGGTCTCAAAACAGTAAAAAAAAAAATGCAATTGCGTCGGTCTATGCACTCTGCAGACCGGCCCAAACCTAGGAAATCCAGCCCGCGCATGGGGAATTCTATGTGCGAAAGCGATGTGCACGTCAGGCCTACAATGGCCCACGTCGCGCCTGCAATCACGGTCCATCCTAATGTAACTCGATGAACCTGTTACGTGCTGATGGGTAGCGGACGATATGTATCGACTTTTTAAAAACCATTATGTAATGGCAGATACACACCATATAACATTTTCTTTTATCTAAGGTTGAAAGTGTAATTAGATGGACATGGGAAGCAGCAATTGCAAGCATGAAATTTGTTCCACATGTTTTATGATGAGATTAGACGAAGGTGGCACTGACTAGTTAGTGCATTGGCAGACCGTTGAGGACAACTTATTTTATTTAATGACACGTGCGAAATTTCTTAAGAAGTGTTTACCCAACTTTTTTGGGTCAGAAAACAATACACACGTGCGATGGATGGGTAAAAATGAAGGAGCCATGGTTGTCGTGCATGCACTATCTTTATTCCTACGGAGTAGGTGAATTGGAAAGCATGTTGGATACGAGTACATGACAAGTTGATTGAGTACGCATAAGTGCTCCAAGTCAACCAGAAGTTGATAAAGCTTGTGGTGGTCCTGTCATGTCCTGTGCAGATATTCTTACAGAAGCTGCTCATGACTCAGTGGTTGTAGTATGTATTCTCTACTTCTACCGCTGAAACTGAGGTTTTAATAAACCCAATTCAACACATGTCAAAATTTGTCAAGCTCAACTCAACCCGACACGAATGGCTGACCGAAATTACTCGACCTAACCCAACTTGAATTTCTGACTTGAGTCAATCCGAGTGTTGTTCTATAACTTGGTATACTCAGATTGAGTCGGGTTACGTTGAGTCAAGTCGGGTTGATTTTAAATGTCTCTACGCAATCCCACTTGAATTTCATATAGGTTTTTATTTTTCCAACCTGACCCAACCCAAAATATACAAATACATAACACAGACTCACTAATTTATTGAGTCGGGTGATGTGAGTCAGGTTAAAATCCAACCCAAGTTTCAACCCTATCTATTTCCTTGAAAGAAAGCACCATATTTGTCTTCAATATATGTATTCCAATGAAAGGATATTATTCTAGTTACAATCTTGATTGCTAATTGGTGTTGGAGATGATGATTGGCATTTTGGCTCATTGGTTGTGGTGTGAATTTGTAGTTGGGAGGCCCAACGTGGAATGTTCAACTAGGAAGGCGAGACTCAACTACCGCTAGCCAGACTGATGCAAACAATGACATTCCTTCACCTTTCATGGAGCTACCTGCTCTCATCAATAACTTCAAGAAGCAAGGATTGAATCTTCGGGATCTAGTCGCGCTATCAGGTGGCCACACACTTGGATTTACACAATGTAGGACCTTCCGAGACCGAATCTACAACGACTCCAACATTGACCCAAATTTCGCACAGTCACTGCGCAGGTTGTGCCCTCGTTCCGAAGGTGACTCCAACCTTGCCCTACTAGACCAAACGCCAGCACATTTTGATGTCAACTACTTCAAGAATTTGGTGGGGGAAAAGGGCCTCCTCTACTCTGACCAGGCCTTGTTCGAAGGTGGCTCAACCGATGGACTGGTGAAGAGCTATAGCTTAAATGCTGGAGCTTTCTCAGCGGACTTTGCAATGTCCATGGTGAAAATGGGAAATATAAAGCCCTTGACGGGAAACAAAGGACAAATCAGGGTCAACTGTAGGAGGCTCAATTAAGAGAGGTGTTTCATTTGCATTTGTTTTATTGTTCGGTTGTTTCAATAGGCTGGTGGATTTGCAGGAATATGTCGCAGATCTTTGATGTATAAGCAGAATTTTCCAAGTGTATTTAGTAAATCCCTTTGTCTAATGTTCTTAATAAAGCTTTAAAATTATGTACAATCGCTGGAGATTGTTTGTTCAACAATGCTAAATATTATTCTCTCCGTCCTATTTTAGTGTCCCATTTCAAAATTTTGAAATTTTTAAGGAAAAACTCTGAAAAGGTTTATAAACTTTTAAAATTCTCTCCAACACCCTATAACTTTTCCAAAAATGCATATGCGACAATTATTTTGGGACAGTTCCAAAATGTATATGAGATAACTAAATTAAAACAGAGGAAGTATATAAATATTTGCTGAACGTTCATTCTTGCAATTACAAAGACTTTTAATTTGAATAAGTACATACTCAAGTAAACTCATTATGAACGAATTATGAAATCTGTGATAGTTGGCTTAGTATTTTGTCACTAGCTACCTTGGGTAGGCTCCATCAAGCTCGAGCTTCAGATTGGTTTTAAGCTAGGCCCTTGATACTACTTGAGTTAGGGTAATGCTTCACATAAGATGATAAACTTATTTTCAATTTGATTCGAGCTAAGTCAAATCTGAATTCGTTTATGCCTGCAACCATAAGAACATTTCATTCTTTAACATTATGACATAATATTATTGGAAATTTTTTAGGTATTTGTAGATGTATGTATAACTTTTTTAGAACTCTTATGTTTTCGTATTTCATTGAAAATGTAAATTAATATACAAATTAGCTACAATCACTCTCATATACAGATGATTCTTCTCAATTATTGATGCGGTCATCTCAAGCCAAATTAAATCAAGTGAAGATGATGAAGACCCATTAGAGAAGAATGGGACCAATGAAGACTTATTTGGGGAAATTTCACGCCAAATTGATACGAGGAATCAACCGAGGAAACAGAGAGCCTAAAGAACTTTCAAATGTACCAAGTTTCATGCAATTCTGAGTCCATATCAGTGAGATATAGACAAGGTATGCTATATGGTGTTTTAGGCCTCCAAAGTCCATCTTTTGATTTTGTGGTTCCTCTTAGCTTAGGGATGGCCCATCAATGTGATCGACTTTTTGTGTGTTGAAACCACGAGTGATGAATTTTTTAATAAAGGTGTAAGTAAAGTGGATGTTTTAATAAATTATATGGGTAAGACGATGTGTATTAGATTGATGGATGTACAGTTGAACCTGTATGAGAGGTTGGTGAACCTCACTCTGTTTCTCTCTTAGTTTCCCACTCCCCAGTGCATATGTGGTGTATCTTTGTCAATTTGCATGACAAAAAGGAGGAGAGAAAGTGAGAAATTTGACAAAAGGTGTGTTGTTAAAAGAGTTCTAAGCAATGATGTTATTCTCAAGGGGAGAGAAAAGCTGAGAAAATAAGAGGAGAATCTTTATGTGTTGGGAAACAATGATATAAGGTAATTGATTTTAAGTGCATCAATTCTTTTACATAGGGGGAGAAAATCAAAATGGTCAGCACGATGTGAAGCTGACGGACATTGTTGATTTTTCTGATTTTTTTTATGAGATGATATATGTAGAAATAAATCACTATGCTATTACATGTATTTATAGCCTCTAGCCGACCCTAGGGCTATCACACTCAAACTGTAACTCTTAACTAATTATAAATCAAATATACCTCTTAATTAGAGGTAAACCCAACTTAGACACCTAATCACATAAGAGCCCTAATTGAGTTGGGACACTGAGTCCCACTCAATCTCTCTTTTCTATTTAAACACTCCCCCTCAAGTGGGTGCGAAAATGTCGATTGAGCCCAACTTGGATAGAATATCTTGGAATTTAGCATTGGAGAGACTTTTTGTGAAGATATCTGCTAATTGTTGATCACTGCGAACATACGAAGTAGAAATAACATTAGTTTGCAAATTTTCTCGAACGAAATGACAATCCACCTCAATGTGTTTGGTTCTCTCATGAAACACTGGATTTGAAGTAATATGAATGGTAGCTTGATTATTACAAAACATTTGCGTTGGCTGATTAGACCCAAATCCCAAATCCCAAATCTTGCAATAAGGACCTAAGCCAAATAACTTCACTGGTGGTTAGGGCCATTGTACGATATTCTGCTTCTGCACTTGATCTTGCAACAACACTCTGTTTTTTACTCTTCCAAGTTACCAAATTACCTCCTACAAATGTACAATATCCTGTTATAGATAGTTTATCAACTGGACAACCTGCCCAATCAGTATCAGTGTAAGCAGTAATAGAACTATTTCCATTCTTATGCATCCATATTCCCTTTCCTAGTGATCCATTCAAATACTATAAAATTCGGTTGACAACATTCATGTGAGTAACTGTAGGTACATGCATAAATCTACTGACTAGACTGACTGCATAGGAAATATTTGGCCTAGTAATGGTTAGATAAATCAATCGACCTACCAATCTTTGAAACTGACCCACATCGGTCAACAATTCACCATCATTATCAAGCTTACCGCTACTGTCAGTTGGAGTATCTGAAGGTTTAACTCCCATCTTTCCAATATCATGCAACAAGTCCAGCACATATTTTCTTTGATTGAGAAATATGCCCTTCTTTGAGTAGGCAACCTCTAATCCAAGAAAATATTTTAACACTCCCAGGTCTTTGATGGCAAATCTCTTTTGCAGTAGCATCTTAAGTCTTATAATTTCATTTTTATCATCACCTGTGATCACTATATCATCAACATACACTAAAACAATAGTTGTACCACACATACCTTTTTTAACAAACAACGAAGAATCAGCCGTACTCTTTTTAAGTCCATTACTCATGAGAACGGAATTGAGTTTAGCATACCACGCATGGGGAGATTGCTTAAGTCCATATATAGCCTTTTCCAGCGTGCACACAAATCCAACTTTGGATTGTTGTGAATGTCCTGGTGGAACATTCAAATACACCTCCTCTTCTAGGTCACCATGCAAGAAAGGATTTTTTACATCCATCTGAGATAATTTCCAACCCTGATTTGCTGTTAACGAGAGAAGCACTCGAAAAGTGTTCATCTTTGCAACAGATGCAAAAGTCTCTGTATAATCTTCTCCATATGTTTGTGTAAAACCTCTGGCAACCAGTCTTGCCTTGTGTCGCTCCACAGTTCCATCTTTTTTATATTTAATTTTGTATATCCAACAACACCCAAGTGTCTTCTTTCCGATAGACAATTTGACTATATTCCAAGTTTTATTATCATCAAGTGCTTGCAATTTTTCTTTCATTGCCTGTCGCCAAACAGATATGGAATTAGCTTCACGAAATGTCTTTGGTTCTTGTTCACTGGACATTGCACTCAAGAAGGCCAAATGCGACTGAGTAACATTATCATATGTCAGAGAAGCCTCCACTGGGTATGATACAACATAGTAAGTGAAGAAATCTTTCATTCATTTTGGAGGACGAGTCTCTCTACTCGATCTCCGTAATGGAAGAGGAGGAGCAAGTATGTCAGTTGTTGGAGAAATCGGTTGAATTTTTGCAGATATAGTCTCAGTAGAAGCTGTTGGTATTTCAATTGCTGCAGACATTGGTTGGTTATCTGGAGATATAATCATTGTATTTCTACTAAAAGAGACATCATTGGTTACAGTAGGAAGAGGTACCAAATCAGATAAGTTCTCCCCCTTGGACCGATTCCCAGAATGACTATGAACTGAGAAATACACTTCAGATTCAGCAAAACGCACATCCAGGAGACAATGAGCTTGCGAGAGGCTGAGTCATAACAAATGTACCCTTTCTGTGATGAAGAATAGCCGGAAAAAACACATCTGATAGATTTGGCATCTAACTTGTCACGATGAAGATGTTGGCGATGTACATAACAGACACACCCAAACACACGCAGGTGCGACAAAACAAGTTTTCTATTCTTCAGCATTTCCAATTGTGATTTAAAATTGTTAACCCGACTACGAAGTCGATTAATCAAATAGATGGCCTTCAGAACACCATGAGACCAGTGCTTATTAGGAATATTCATTTGAAACATAAGAGCTCGTGCAGTTTCTAAGATGTGACGGTTTTTTCGTTCTGAACACCATTCTGTTGTGGTGTACCCACGCAGCTAGTTTGATGAATAATGCCTTGGCTATGAAAATATTCGACAAAATTAGCATTGACATATTCAGTGCCATTGTCAGAGCGAAAATTTTTCACCTTGGCATGAAATTGGGTAGTGATCATGTTGTGAAAAACTTTGAAAGCAGAGAATACCTCAGTCTTAGATTTGAGTAAGTACAACCATGTAACATAAGTACAATCATCAATGAATAACACAAAATATTTAAAACCATCATAAGAAGCAACTGGAGCACTCCATACATCAGAATGAATCAAATCAAAACATTCAACAGATTTAGACCTAGAAGAAACAAATGGTAAACGAGTTTGTTTAGAAAATTGACAGACATCACAAACACTAGACGGAACAAAAATTGAAGGAAAAAGATAAGACAAAATACGATTTGAAGGATGTCCAAGCCGTTGGTGCAGGGTGTGACTCTCTACTAAGTTTGTGGCACTGTAGGCCTTAGTAGTTGAATGTAGCAAGTATAGCCCATTGGAATACGTGCATTTACCAATCGTCTTCTTGGAAGTTTGATCCTGAAAGACGACAGAGTTAGGAGAAAAAATAACATCACAGTTCAAAGCATTAGTAAGTTTTCCAACAGACAAGAGTTGAGTTGGAAAAGAAGGGACAACAAGAGCAGTAGAAGAGACTCTATTTGAAAAAAATCAATTTGACCACTACCGGCCACAGGAACCACAGTGCCATTGGCTACATAGACATCATGTTGACGGGTTGATGTGGAAAAATCAGACACCGAAGAGGGAGAATTAGCTATATGATTAGTAGCACTAAAGTCAATAATCCAAGAATGACCAGTACAATGGGAAGCAAGGGACGCATGAATGGTACCTGCTGTATGAGACGAGGAAGACGAATTTGTAGAAGGCAGAGATTGACGTAGATCTCATAAGATTTGACTTAACTGATCCAAAGTAGTGGAAGTATCTGCTACATTGGCCTTGTCTCTCTTTTTTGCTTTAAAGTTAGGTTTGAGATGGGGATGTAATAACCAACAATGTTCTTTGGAGTGCCCAACCTTGCCACAATGATCACAACGAACAGTGTCCCGTCGGCCTTTATGGGGAACCAGAACCTTCTTCTTCTCAGACTCAGAGGAGGATCGACGCTCATTTTTATGAGTCACAAAAGCAGTTGAGTAGGAGTTCTCAGAGGATGAATGAATAGCAGGATTCATAATTCCTTGTCGCGTTTCTTCGCGTTGAATGATAGCACAAATGCAATCCAGGAGGGTAGCGGATCAGTCATAAGGATATTACTCCGCAAATATTCATATTTTGGCCCCAGGGCTTGAAGTAACGAGAAAACTTGGTCCTCTTCATCTCGGTGCAAAAGAATTTGTGCATCAGTGGTATGAGGACGATACAAATGTAGCTCATCCCATAGCCTTTTCATATTTCCAGTAAGATCGCAAAATTTTCGTTCGCCCTGCAGGGTAGTTGCAATCTCATTTTGAATCTGAAATACCAGAGCAATATTATTTCGACTACCATACATGCCTGTCACAGAATCCCATAATTCATTTGCAGAATCGGAGAATGTAAAAATGCCAGCAATGTGGGGTTCCATAGAATTAAGAAGCCATGATTGAACCAGTTGATCATTAGATAGCCAATTATCATAAGCAGAGTCAGTATCGGGGACTTTCGAAGTAGTAGCTGAAGCTTTAGATGCGGAGGTAGGTGCATGAGGCATAATCTTACCATTGATAAAACCCAACTTTTTCTTACTACCAAGGGATAAGTGAACAGCCCGAGACCAGATGACATAGTTATTTGTATTCAAGAGGACAGAAGAAAGCTTCAGACTGGGAATGCAGTCGGAGTCACCCATTGAAAAGTTTCTTTACTACCACAGTTTTGAAGCCTGAGTTCTGAAAAACAAGTTTCTGCTGCCTGCTTCTTGTGACCAAAGCCAAGATCGTACTGTTGGCCTTGCTTGGTCAAGGGAATACTGGATTAAGGGACCCGTCTGCTGTTGATCAAGGGAATACTGGTAAGAGCAAATAACAACGGCGCTGGTTGAATCAGATCTGCAGGTCAAGGAATCGGCAATGAATCGGTGGGTTGCTGTTGTGCACGCAGATGCGAACAGTGCCGGTGGAAACCAACCTAAGTCGGCGATGACAATTCGAGCCAATCGGAGCTGGGGCAAACAGCTACTGCTGATAGTAGCAAAAAAAATGATCTCCAACAGCAATAATCTGAGAAGAACCAGATCTGAAAAATAGATAGTGCAGATCTGAGTAGAACTGATCGGAGCCGGAGCCAGAAATGTAGAGTCCAATCAACGAGAAATCGAGATCTGAATCGAGAAATTCGATCTGAAAGAGCAGTCGGTTGTCGACTGTGTGATGGGCCTTCAGAGACGACATAGAGGGACTGCTAGGCCTGCTGCGTGCCGGGAGCTCAAGCGGCAGACGGCCAAGGGGCAAGTAGCAAAGTGAAATGCGGCAGAGACAAAAAAAACCAGATCAAGTGACGCCAAAGAAGAGGTCCAAATATCAAGATCTGGTGTGCAGATCTGGTGAAGCCGACTCCGAAAATCAAGTGAGTCTGATGCCGGGCGTGATGGTGACGAAAGCGACCTATCTGAGAGATGGTACGTGATGGCGTTAATCCTCCTCTTGAGCAGCAAGGGACGGTGCGGAAGCCGGATCTGAGAAGAACGCCAGACGAAGGAGACGCCCCAAGCAGCGAGCAAAGGGCCACAGACCGGTGGCGAATCTGAGAAGAATGGCCAGAACAGGGCAGCAGCAGAGTCGCAAGCAGCAGCGGACGGAATTTTTTGCCGTTCTCCTGCTGTAATGGAGACGGAAACAATGTTGCCCAAGCACAGATGGGCAGCGGACGCAGATCTGGCTGTGTGTTGGAGGCGTGCAAGATAGATCACAGGGTGAGAGTATGAGCGATGTTACTGCTGCAATTTGAAGATAGAGAGGTTCGGCAGCAGAAGATCACTTTCCTTCTGTGGATGCAGAGGCGAGATCTAAATGGAGACGAGGATGGAGAAGGGCCGGAGAAGGACCAAACGGCGGTTGTAGAGAAGGACTCTCCACCCAGCTTCTCAATTTTTATTTTTTTTTATTTACAACTACGGTCTGATGGATTTGTTTGTATATGTGACGAAACAGAAGAGGCACGTCTGAATTAGATCTCCTTCTACACGTTGCTCTCAAAGGTCTCTCTAGCAAAGGACTCATAGTTCGTTGGTGGTGTAGCGTGCTGCACAGCAAAAATCGATGCCAACCAAACCCAATGATCGATTAGTTTGATACCATGTAGAAAAGATATAATCTGAATATATATTATAAATCCTTATGCTATTACATGTATTTATAGCCTCTAGCCGACCCCAGGGTTATCACACTCAAACTGTAACTCTTAACTAATTATAAATCAAAAACACCTCTTAATTAGAGGTAAACCCAACTTAGACACCTAATCACACAAGAGTCCTAATTGAGTTGGGACACTGAGTCCCACTCAATCTCTCTTTTCTGTTTCAACAATATACATATATAATGTGATGATATATCTTAGTGTGATATACGCTATTTACTTCTAACAGTTAGGGGGAGAGTGTGCTCCACCCAGGATATGCCTTGTTTGAGATGTGCAAGCATAGGTGATATGAAGCAAATCTGAGTGAGAGTAGGTATCTCTCAAAGAAGTCAAGAGGTAGACATTGGGTTGACTGTGTTGTAAAGTCAAGTTGTCTCTCGTAATTACAATGGATTGTATTGTGTACTCTTGAATGTAAGTCGCTAGTTTTTTGTCAAGGTATTGGTTTTGTGACAAAATTGACAAAGGGGGAGATTGACAGAGCTACAGTTAAAACATGTGTTCTCGGTTGTCAATTTCAGTGTCCAAAAGTCTTTATTGAGTGTCTTGTGTGCCTCTAGAAGTGTAAAGACCAACCGGTGAGAAGACCTTGATGGAAGAGCAACAATGTGAGAGGTAGAATTAGCTAGAATACAAACCAAGGCAGGTAAAAGGATCTAATAGACTTGAGTGACTCTAGATTGATCCCAAGATAGGTTTGGTATTAGAATTGGACTCATATAGGTGGAGTATATGATTAGATAAAATTCTAAGCATGGAAGTCCATAGTTTTGGTTTGTGAAAATGTACATTGAATTCTAAAGGTGTTGTTGAGAATTCTGAAGAGGTTCTGGGATTCAGACTTCTGAATAGGTGGATAAAGACTTCTGAGTAAAACGAAAATGTGGACAAACCTATGAGCTTGGTCTCTCGTGGATTCAGAACTCCATATGATGAAACTTGGACTTCTGTAAGCTAGCCGTTTGTTTTGGAACTCTGAATGGGTATTCAAGGCTCTAAATACTAGCAGCTGGAGCACGTGCTAGCTGTGTGACAAGCTAGAAAACACATGTGCTAAATGTGAAGAATGTTTGAATAGATTTGCTTACTTGGCATAGAGTTGACTATGAGCTGTGTGAGACTGTTCAGAGAACCGAATAGTGGTGTTCAGATGTCCGAACAGGGGAGATTTGATATCTACAAATACCTAGCTTCGGTGACAATTTTGAATGCCTTTTGACTGTGAATTTGAACTGAGCATTCTGAGAAAAACCGCTGTGTATTGAGATTGAAAAAGAGAGAGACTATATGCGTCTAAATTGATTGTCAGGATCATTTGATAGCCTTGAGTGTGATCCATCACTTCGATCATCATAGACATAAAAAGAGCGACTAATGTAACTAAAAACATAAATGATAAATCATAAATTAAAATTACAAGATTCACAATAAAAACATAAATCAAATATTTTTATACAACAAACATACAAAGTAACTAATGTAACTAAAGACATGAAATAAATTGACAAAATAATGTAAATGACAGAATAAATAAATGCATAATTTAAAGGTTGGTTATTGGAATAGACCATTCATCACCCAAAATGTATAAACAAATACAAAATCTAGATCTGAAGTTAGCGTAAAAGAACAAATAGCAATTCATGTCCGTCATCAAAGTTAAGAATTTATAAACTTTAAAAATCAGGCCTTAGTAACTTAGATTCAACACTTACAACCTAAGCTTTAACTATTTCATATCCAATTAATTAAATAAAGAATACAAATTTTAAAATCAAATCTAAACAATCATCAAGGAGATCTGAAAATTAGATGTTTCAGGGTTCTAAAAGAATGCTTTGTATTTATTTCATGGAAGAATTCAGTACAAGCAATTATAAATTAAGTACAAGAAAGACAAAATAAAATGAAAATTTATGACTCTCACTTGTAAAATTCGAATCGTGCTTCTGTTTTCTTGCCTTTTTTCCCCAGCCTTTAGTCCTCTTGAGCTCCAAGTCAAATTCGAATTTCATGTTGTGCCAAGTGCTCTATTTATAGGCTCTAGGAATGAATGAATTGTTGAGATTAAATCTGGGTTTAAGTTATTAATGGAGGGTTAAGATTGGATCTTACTATAAGATGAATGATGGGATTTGAAGTGAAAATGTTAGAGTTTATAAGGCATACATGAATTTAGGTTGCTTGGGGTTGAGGTTGCCTTGGTGGTTAACTAGAGGATGAGAGAAAATTGGGATTTAGGAGAGAAAATAGGGTAGGATCGAATTTTACGAGTGTTTAGGGTTTTAATGAAATGCAATGCAATGAATGGATGGGATCTAAAGTTGGAGTGAATGAATGGATGAGATGAAGTAGATGATGTGCAGGGTTGACTACATGGGATTTTCAAATTAGGTGGACAAGATTTGGGAAAATCGTGTGGAGGTGTGGAGGATTTGGATGATGAGGTGTTTTGGATTTTGGGAATGTATCTAGATGGGCATGGAGAATTTTTAGTGAGAAAATAGTGTGGAGTGTTGTGGAATGAGTGTGTGATGTGTACTTGACATGTCATATGCACATGGATTGGATTGAAGTTGCTTGGGTTTTACGGATGAATGACTAGGATTGAATGGAGTTGAGATCTAAGGGCTCTAAGGTAATTTGGTCAAAATAAATTATATAAAAGGTAAGTTTCCTAATGGAGGTTTAAGATAAGGTTGATCATGTTGATGGGTGAATATGATGGCCTAGATCTAAAATGGTAAATGTATGCAATGGATATGGAAAGGTGGCTCTAAGGTTTACCTAATTTTGATGCATGAGATGAATGGTTAGGATTTAAGATGGAGAGTGGATGGTGTAGATTGACAAGGAGATGGACAAGGCTTGGGCATGTGAATGGTTTATGTGTGTGGATTTTGGATCTATAAATGAGTAGATGGGCCTCCAGTGGATCTTGGACTTGATCTTGAGGACTTTGGCCTCTGTTGGACTTTGAAGTGCACACTAGCATGGACCAATTGTAATAGGCGCATGGACTGCCTGTGGCCTGGCCCAATGCTGACTTGTGAAGCTTAGCTTGGCCCAATTGAAGTGGATCTCTGGCCCATGGATCTTGAATTTCAGCATTTGCCTCTTGAATTGCATGTTCTTTCTTCTAGAATTTAATAATTAACTTCGTCACTTTTAAATCTAGGATATTGATTTAATCTAGACTCTCATACTTAGATCTAAATTAATCAATTTATATGAAAACCCTAAAAGTGGAGTGAAATTAATAAAAATTCCAGGTCTTTTAATTTAAGCTCTAAACTTGCAATTATCCACTGATTTGAGGTTATTTTCGTGAACTTTCCATTTTTTTCTACTAAACTAGAAAATGACATTAAATGCATGTGATATATACAAAATTAAGGCTAACTAGACTAATAATCAGGGGTAAAAATGTAATATTTCAGTGCTCAATAGATATATAGTTTGCTCAATGTGTCAATGAAGTCCTTCACTCGCATAGCTAGAAAATGGGCAGACTTCGTCAACCAGTCCTAAATCATCCAAACTAAATCATGATTTCGGAGTGACTTAGGAAAATGAGTAACAAAATCCATAGTGATATGTTCCCATTCCCATTTTGATATACGAAGTGGTTGGAGTAGGCCACTCTGCCTCTAATGCTTTGCCTTTGTTTGCTTACAGGTGAGACATTTGGCAACAAATTTGGCTACGTTGCACTTCATCCCACGCCACCAATTTTATCGGCGCAAGTAATGGTACATTTTTGTGTTGCAAAGATGTACCGGTACTCGAGAGTGGTGAAAATTGCGAAGCACTTCTTCTCTTCACTGGTTGGATGATGTTACAAATAAGCGACCTCTGAACGTTAAACACCAACCGCATGCGTCATTCAATCTTTTGGTCCTGCTCCAATCGCCATCAGAGTTAAAATTTCTTTAGCCTCTAGATCCTAGTGTTCTGCCTCTATCATTTCCTAAAGTGGTTGAACTATAATGCTTTTGACCTAAGTTGTACAATCTCTCACTGTTAGTTGTAAGTCGAATTCGGCTAAGGACCCAAGCATCTTCCATTCACGTGCGGATGAACAAGCAACTATGAAGCAAGATTTTTGGCTGAGGGCATCTACTACAACATTGGCCTTTCTCGGATGACATGAGAGTTCAAAATCATAATCTCCCAGATACTATATCCATCTCTATTGTCTCAAATTCAAATCATTTTGTGTGAATACATACTTGAGACTTCGGTGATCGAAGAATACCTCTAACCGTTCACCGTACAAGCAATACCGCTAGAATTTAAAAGCGAACACCACAACTGCCAGCTCTAAATCATGAGTGGGGTAATTCTAATCGTATTATTTCAACAGTGGTGAACCATAGGTGATGACTCTGCCACTTTGCATGAGGAGACAACCAAGTCCTTCTTGTGAAACATCACAATACACTTGATAACCTTGTTCACGTTCTAAGACTTCAAAAATAGGAGAAGTGGTCAATCTCTTTTTTAACTCTTTGAATGACCACTCACAAGCTTCATTCCATTCAAACCTGACATGTTTTCTTGTCAATCGAGTCATTGGAGCCTCAAGTTGAGCAAAGCCCCTGACGATTATACATGGCTAAGCGCAAGAAACCATGGGTTTCAATGATATTCTTTACCCTGTCCCACCTTATTACAACTTTTATCATTGTAGGATCAACCGCAATACCCTCAGCGTAGACTATCATGGTTATAGATCTTTTGTCATGTAACAAGTAGGAATGGAATTTGTTCGACTAAAAAGAAGAACATTGGTTGTCAATTATTTCCTTCCATATTAAATTTTGTAACGACTGATTCCTAAAAAAAATGGACATTGAATGTATAAGGGTAAAACCTTAGGCGCCAGAATTTCTTCCAAACGAAATTATCCCATCACAAATTCAATATCAGAATGGAAAATGCAATAATTTTTGAGGTATAATGTTTAGTGTTGTAACAAGTCATTTGATTGGTATCTTAATTAACTATTGAGAAAGTAACCAATTGTGATTTACCACATAAATTTTAAAGTATAAAAGAGTTATAACTTAAAAGAAAAATAAATATTTTTATTTATAATTTTTTTTTTTTAAATCTTCTAATTTTAGTTACTTTAACTTATATTCAAATCATAGAAATTTACATTATAAATGGGACCCACTTTCAATCCAGTGGAAGATAATTTCATGAATATAGAACACTATAAAATTACGTAATCCAATCTTGAATGCCATTTTTTTAAGCTATCAAAATTTAATTATTTCTAAATTTCTAATTTTTAGATACTTCTTTAATAATAATAAGGAAGCTAATATTTACACTTTACATTAGACTCACCCGAAAAGTATTATATATATATATATATATATATATATATATAAGTTATACTTTTGAATATATATAATTTAAATGAAGTGGTGCTTTAATATTGTATTTTTTGCCAATTACATTTTTCTGGATATTAGAAAAATTCTTATGGATCCAGAAGCAACATTTGAGCTCAAATTATCATTGACGTAACTTGAGAAAATGACAAAAAAATTGGCCCATAGGATACGTATCAGTCAATACATATTGTTATTATATATGGCAATATATATTGGTTTATTTGTGTCACGCCTCAATCCTCGGAACATGTAACTATTTGTTTATCTTTTTTTAGAAGACCTCTCTACACACCTATTCCACTCGCAGGTGGAAAATGGGCCAAGAATAAGGGAAGATTTGATCATTTAGATCGCTTTGGAGCTGTTGTGAAACTTTATTGATACTTGCAAGCGCACGAATCAAATAGAGTATAGAGTTATGCAAGTGCGAGGTCGAACACATAGGAAACTATAAATGGAAAAATTAATTTAGGAGAATGGAAAAATTAGATTGAATTAAATTGATTAAAAATTGTTATGCGAATAAAGTAAATTTAGAATGCCAAATTAAAATTACTAATTCAACCTTAATCTACTTCCAAATTAACAAGGATGAATTTAATAAAAAGAAAATAAATTAAAAATTTATTCTAATAAATATATACATGTGATTTGATTAACTAGCCAAGAGATTCAATTTATTCCAATCAAAACAAATTTTAAATCTTAATTCCAATTTTAGAGTAGCAATCTGAAAAGAAATTCACTGCTTTCTCAAAAAATTTCCTCAAAGCACATCACCATTGTTGTATGATTCATCATGTTTTACATTTATTACTTGCAAGAATACGAACCATATATAATATAGCAGTGTGAGTGCGAGGTTGAACCCACAAAGGACATTCAAAATATATGAAAAAAACAAATATATGTGATTGGAATTGTTTAGTTTAAGAAAAACAAATCCTTGAAATAATCTAAACAAGAGAATCAAGATTTTAATCATTAGAAAAATTACATTAGTTTAGAAAGCCTTTAATTTTCTAAAATCAATCCAACATGGAGCCATCATCTAAAATTAAAATTTAACTATTATGAAATTTTATTTTTGCAATTAAAACACCAATCTAGAAATTATCAACAACCATATCTCAATTAAAAATAACAAAATTAAGATACAAATAGAATAACTCTAACCTAGTTCAAAGAATTTGAAAGAATGGATTGAATAAATAAAATAAAATAATTATCATAAACAAACAAATAAATAAACAAACAAACAAAATATTTTAAAAGTGGATTAGGACAATTATAGCCATTATGTGATATGCATACATGGAATGGTGGGTTAGGATCTAATGTTGGTTTAATTGGATGGATAGATGATGTCTAGATGACATGGCCGAATGGTTGTGTTTTTCCTCAGTTTTAGATGTGCTAAATTCGTATGATGTGAATGGATAAAGTTTGGAAAGATGTCATGCGTATGGATGGAGAGGTTATAGGAGAAAATCGTGTGGGCTTTAGAAAGGTAAGACTTGGAGAGGAATTTTAGGTGATTTGGATGAGTTGGTTTCTAGATGAGATGGGATTGGGATTGGGATTGGGATTGGGATTGACGTGGCAATGGATTTTAGATTGAATTTTCGTGTGTTGCATTGGAGATATGCGCATGAATACCTAATTTATAGGAGAGAATCGAATGGAATGGATTTCGATAGATGTGCATGAGGTGTATGCGTGTGTGTGTGTGTTAGGTTTTAAGGATTAAGATGGGATGTTTTAAGGATTAAGATGCGCATGAGAGAGGGATTTTAGGTGGAAATCATGTATGGAGGTGATAAGTACTAAAAAATGATAATTTTACCCTTTAATATTGGATTAGTTAGCCCTTGAAATTTGTTTATTTTATATTATTAGTGTAATAAATTTTACATTTAGAATTATTAATGATAGTATCTCAATTTCATTTAATTTGGATTAATTAGTGTATTTTCGTGTAGTTTTGAGTGTCCAAAACTCTAATATATTTTATCTCCAAAATTACGTTGTTATTATTTCATTTAATTAAATGTAATTTGTATATTCTCAGGTTAGAGATGTTGAATGTCATCCGAAGTTTGAAGCCATGATTGAGAGGTGCGGCTACAAAGAGAAGTTGATGAAGGGCTGGGGTTAGCTTCAAATAATAATAATAATAAAAAAGACTGGCTGATTTTGAGGAGGAATCACTAAGAGTCAACCAGCCAGAGATAGAGAAGGAAATAAACAAAGAACTTGAGAAGAGAAGAAGAAGCACTTCAATGTGCATGCTAGAAAAATAAGAGAAGAAAATACAGAAATCTATTGAGAATCTGCAGCAACCCACTTTGAAGTAACAAAGGCAGAGAAAAGAAACAACTAGCTGAAGATGAAAAAGAGAAGAGAAAGGGCTGGCTGATTACCAAGAAGAAGATGGACAATAGGAACCCACCTTTGTCTTTTGATTAAACCAGCTAGGGACAGCAACGATAGAATGGAAAGAATGAAAATAGAAGGAAAAGAATGGAAAGAATGAAAATAGAAGAAGAATAGGAAGCTGGACGGTAGTTGTGAATTACAAAAAAAAAAAAGGACAACCCACTAAATGAAAGAATAGAAGGGAGAGAATCGGCTAAAAATTCAAGTGGGTCCCATGCCTTACTTATTTTCTCTCTCCAAACCTTTATAAATTGAACAGCACTCTCCTTGTATTGTTCGAACCTGGACGGTGAATTTGGAGAGCTTAGAGTTTTGGAGAATTTTGGACTTTAAGTTAGCATTGTTATTTTATTTTTTAGTAATTACCTTTTATTTATTTTAATTCCATGTCATGTATTTTATTTCAATTAATAAAAGTAGTATTTCTCAACGTCTGTTTATCTTTATTTTCTTCAACTCAATATTAGTGTGTGATTAAATTCAATAATAAATTCAAAAACTCCATGAGTCTTTGTTTTGTTTTCATTTAAATCCAAAATTCCAATACATTGTAATTCTTAATTCCAAAATTTTATTAATAATTAAAAGGTAGAAAAACACTTAGAATTATGTTTTTCCACTTATTTATTTTTGTATGATGAAAATTTGATTTGATTTAATTCTTTTTAAGGATCTATATGAGAGATTATTCTAAGTTGTTCAATGAAGGCAGAAAAATATTTTAGACTAAATAGAACTTGATTTTATCAGTCTAAGCCTCTTTTCAAGTGCAGAGAAATTTTTAGATTCGAAATTGCAAGTGGAAAATTTATTTAGCCTAAGGCCGGATTTGAATTTTCTTAGTCTAATTGATTTCATACATTTCATAATGGGGATTTTAATAGATGAAAAAATTTGAGTGCATAATAAATAATAAATGTGAGCTCCGTATTCTAGGCCTTTATATTATTTTTAAGATATGGAAAATAAAACCTCCATAATTTTCTGATCCAGTTCCACTGTAAATATGTACAAAGGTAATTTAGGTGTTTTAAATTTTATTTTTGTTTTTAAAATTCAAAAATTCATTAAATTGGAGAACTAGGTTGGTAATTAAGTAATTGCATCTCAATTTTATTTTCTAAGTTAGATTAAGATTGTTTATATTTTTAGATCAAATCCACCATTTTAATTAAAATTAGTTAAATTGTTAGATTCTATATTTAAGTCTAGAATATTCTAAATTAAAACTAAAGTTCATAGATTAGATAAATAACTCCATATTTATGATTTTTCTCCATATTTCCTAAAGTTCTTAAAATACGTAATTCAATGGTATGTTTTTCATGGATATATTTCCCTAAGTTCCGATGGGTTCAACCTTGCACTCAATCACTATACTATCTAATGGTTTGTGCGCTTGTGAGTTGTAAATTTAAAATTTACAGAACAAATTTTTGGCGCTATTCCTAGGGAACATTGAAAAAATCACCATTAAATTATTTATTTTTGGAAATAATGTTTATTTTAGAAATATTTATTTTTGGCAATTCTTTAAAATTAGAAGTTTCTATTTTTTCTTAGAAACTCTATTTTTAGAAGGTTACCTTATTTAGAAGTACTAAAAAAAATAAAAAAATAGGAGATTATCTAAATTTCGAATCACTGCTAAATTTAGAATTTTTTTTAATTTTTGGAGACTTTTATTTTTAGAAAATTCCTAAAATAGCTAGTTTCTCTTTTTAGCATTTTCTAATCTTAGAATTTTAATCTAATTTAGTTATATTCTATATTTAGAAAATAGATCTAATCTTGATTAATTTGGTGGATATTAATTTAGAATTTTTTATTGTCTTAATTTAGTTTAGAGTTCTTAAGTAGGTTCCAATCATGTAATTTCCTCCACTAGTTATAATATTAGGAAATCTTCATTTAGTTAGGAATCATGCATGTTTTATGTGATTAAATGCTTCACCATGGTTTTGAGTTTTGTTTTGTGCAGGTGCTTTGAAAATCCTTGCGAAAAAAAATTACTGAAAAAAATAAAAATTGTGCTTGCTAATAAATAAAAAAAAAAAAAAGCCAAGGTACGTGCATTCAATCTCCTTCTTTAAATTTTTAATTTTCATGCATTCATATAGATTTTATTAGGTTGTCTTGCATTTATTTTGCATAAAAAATAACATAAAAATTGCATATTTAATTTGCTCATGCATTTAGGTTGCTAGTTCATGCATTAGGTTAAATTATTTGCTTATTGTTTTCATATTTGCTTGAATCTTGCATTGGTAATTTAGGCTTGCATTCACAAAATAGAAAAAATCAAAACATTAGTAAAATTGGTTCATGCACTACTAAATTAAACTCAAACTAGAACCATTTTTTTTAGCGTTGTTCACGCTCATTAGGACCATCTTTAATTCAGTTATTTCTAGTTCACCGGTGAATAGTTTTGCTTCTAGCACAGTGCCTGGGCTAGTTTTGTCACCAAGGTGTAAATTGCCAAAATGATAAGTGGAAGCTTAAGTCGATTGCCATTGTGCTCCTCCACTTACCTGGAAACTTACTTCGCCGTGCTTGTGGTTAAACTCTCCTCAGAGGCTAAATTTTTCTGGAAAGGAGATTAGGAGCAGTCTAGAGTCTAGGATCCCTGTGTTAGTCTAGGTTTAGGTCATAGTTTGTGTGGATTTGATTGAGCGTGAATGATTGTATCTGTGTATGAATTATTGGTGTCATGACTCTAACAATCACTTGGTTCGAGTTACGTTTTCCGTCGATTTATCGATCATTGTGTCCGGAGCTCAGTCCAGCTCAGCCATAGAAATAAACAGTCCACCTTCATCACCACCGCCATCACCTAACATGGCCGGAGAAAGAGTCGAAGAGAAAACCCTCCAAGACTACTTCTCACCAGTCACACCCAGCACACCATCAGGCATAGTTGTTCCAACAACTAATATGGCCTTTGAATTCAAACCAGCCTTATTACATCTTTTGCCCGTATTCCATGGACTTGATCATGAGGACCCTTACCTACATGAATTCTTAGAGATCTGCTCCACCATCAAACTTCAAGGCATCACTGATGAATCCATTAGGCATCGTCTATTTCCTTTTTCTCTCAAAGAAAAAGTGAAATCTTGGCTAAATTCTCTACCTGCAAATTCCATCACAACTTGGGATCAATTGGTCAACAAGTTTTTGAATAAATTTTTCCTTGTATAAAAATCTAACGCCCTCAGGAAAGAAATTTCAAACTTTAATCAAAAGGAGGGTGAACAATTCTGTGAGTCATGGGAAAGATTCAAAGATTCGTTGAGTAAATGCCCCCACCACGGCTATGAAACAAGGAGACTCGTGTAATTCTTTTATGATGGTTTAACCACATCGAACCGCACAATGGTCGAGTCTATGAAGGGTGGAGAATTTTTACAGATAACTTCAAACAATGGATTGAATTTCTTAGAATCATTTTCGAAAAGTCCTCAGTGACGAGACTTCTCCAAACGAGAGAATTCAGCACAAACCTCAAAGAGAGGAGGTTTGTATGAGGTTAACAATGACATTGACGTTAAGATTGCGATAGCAAACCTAATGAAAAAAGTAGATGTTTTAGCGACATCTGAGGCGATGAACCCATCATTAGGAATGCATGCTGAGGTTTGCTCATTGTGTTCTAATTTAGGACACACTGCCCAAAACTGTCCTTCCTTAGGATCGAATATTGAGTGCTCAACCGAGCATGCCAATCCACTCAATAATTTTGGAAGACAGCAAGGAATCCCTTTTTCTGCCACATACAATCCTAATTAGCGAAATCATCCAAATTTTTCGTGGAGTCAGAATCAACCTCCAGTAGGTCAAGGACTCCCTTAATATCAAGGTCAGCCATATCAACCTGCCCAGTACCAACCACCTCAGAACCAACCATACCATCCATCTCAAAATCATCCACCCCAGCCAAATCCATCCTATCAGTCCGGTCCTTCTCAACAACGTAAGCCCTCTCTCGAGGATACGTTGCAGCAGTTAATGCAATCCACCCAGCAGGTTATGCACAAGCTTGAAACACAGCTTGGGGAGTTAGCTACCGCGATAGGAGATAGGGAGAAAGGCAAGTTCCCCAGTCAGCTTATCCCGAATCCCAAGGGACTGAATGAGGTTTCGTCATCTAATCCAGACAACGTTAACTCCATTACTACCTTAAAGTCTGGGAGATAGGTAGATAACAAGGTCGAACCGCCTAAACAATTGGAAGATCAGACTGATGGTCAACCAAAGCATCAAAAGGACATGCCTAGTCCATCTTCTGTCCAAAATACACCGAAAACACCTGCTAGAAATACTTTTGTGCCTAAAGCTCCGTACCCTCAGAGGTTAGCCAAACCTAACAAAGGAGTACTCTATAGTGACATATTAGAGGTATTTAAACACGTCAATATCAATATACCTCTACTTGAAGCTATATACCAGGTACCCTCCTATGCCAAATTTTTTAAAGACCTCTGTACGGTGAAACGGAAAACCAATGTTCCCCAAAAGACATTTTTAGCAGAAAATATGAGTTCACTCATCCAACAGGGGTTTCCAATAAAACACAAGGATCATGGGTGCCCAACCATCGCTTGCACCAATGGTACATTTGAAAGTGATAGGGCCTTATTAGATCTTAGAGCCAGTGTCAGCCTACTTCCATACTCTGTTTATGAGTAGTTAGGGTTGGGTGAGTTGAAACCCACTATTATCATACTACAGTTAGCCGATCGCTCTGTGAAAATCCCGGGAGGTGTGATAGAAGACGTTCTGGTGAAATTAGACAGATTCTACTTTTCGGTGGATTTTACAGTGCTGGATACACAGCTTGTTCAGAACGAAAGTGGACACATTTCGATTATTTTTGAACGACCATTCTTGGCCACTGCCAAAGCCGTTATCAATTGCCAAGATGGTATGCTTAGGTTGTCATTCGGAGATCTGACAACAGAACTCGATGTATTCAACTTGTGTAAACAACCTCCCTGTACCGATGATCTGTACGAGGTTAATATGATTAAGAGTTCTATCGAAGAATGATTTCTCCGCTTTATTTGCGACGATCCATTCGAGAAGTCTCTATCCACCTTTGGCATTGACTTCAATGAAAAATGGTGAGCAAGAGGTTAATGCTCTACTGAATGAAGTTCCATATGTTGATGTTAGAGTAAGGAATTTCGAACCTCTGCCCGTGAGTCAGTCTGTACCAGTCCCGTCTGTCTAGAAGCCACCAAAATTAGAGCTCAAACCACTCCTTGAGACTTTGAAATATTCTTACTTGGGACCATCAGAAAGTTTACCTGTCATCTAGCTTCCGATTTAACTTCAGAGCAAGAGTCTAAACTCCTTGCTATTTTTAGAGAACATAGCGAAGCTATTGGGTGGTCCATTGCAGATCTCAAAGGGATCAACCCCTTTGTAGTCATGCACAAAATTTGGAGGAAAACTCCAAGACGTCTAGAGAACCACAGAGACGCCTGAACCCGGGAATACAGGACGTGTTAAGAGCCGAAATTTTGAAACATCTCGAGGCGGGTATCATCTACCCGATCTCTGACAGTGCATGGGTGAGTTCGATACAGGTTGTCTCAAAGAAGTCTGGTGTGACGGTAGTAAAAAATGAGGATAATGAGCTAGTTCCTACCCGTGCTCAAATAGGGTGGAGAGTTTGTATTGACTACCGAAAACTGAACACTGCTACTCGTAAAGATCATTTCCCTATTCCGTTCATTGATCAGATGCTTAAGTGTTTAGCCGGTCATGCATTCTACTGTTTTCTCGATGGTTATTCCGGCTATAGCTAAATCTGTGTTGCTCTTGAGGATCAGGAGAAGACCACATTCACCTGTCCATTTGGTACTTTCGCCTACCGTCGCATGCCTTTTGGGTTGTGCAATGCACCTTCTACCTTTTATCAGTGTATGGTCAGCATATTTTCGAACATGGTAGAGCTATTCTTGGAAGTCTTTATTGATGATTTCTCAGTTTTTGGTTCTTCATTTGACCAATGCCTACATCACCTAACCTTTGTGTTAGTCCGATGTAAAGGAAAAAGAACCTAGTACTCAATTGGGAAAAATGTCACTTCATTGTTAAACAGGGCATAGTCTTAGGCCACATTATATCAGACAAAGGAATAGAAGTTGCTAAAGGTAAGGTCGATTTGATCTCTCATCTTCAACGACCCCAAACTGTTAAAGAGATTAGATCATTCCTAGGTCATGCTAGTTTCTACAGGAGATTTATCAAAGATTTCAGAAAAATTTCCAGACCTCTCTGTAGACTCCTGACTAAGGATGCTAGTTTCGATTTTGATGATGAGTGCGTCCACGCCTTTGCAAAATTGAAAACTGTATTGACCTCTGCTCCGATTATTCGACCTCCTGATTGGTCTGTTCCTTTTGAGATAATGTGTGATGCTTCTGACTACGCAGTAAGAGCTGTTTTAGGTCAAATGGTCAATAAGTTACCTCATGTTATCCATTATGCGAGCAAACGTTGAACGATGCTCAACTGCACTATTCCACCGTGGAAAAGGAATTGTTGGCAGTCGTTTTTGCGCTAGACAAATTTCGATCTTTCCTTGTAGCTCGAAGGTCATTGCCTACTCTGATCATGCTTCTTTGAAGTGTCTTTTGTCTAAGAAATAGGCTAAGTCCCGCTTGATCAGATGGATTCTCTTGATACAAATTTGATATTGAAATTCGGGACAAGAAAGGTTCAAAGAATGTATAGTGGACCATTTGTCTAGTTTGGTAACTGAATTTTCTGATGACTCGATGCCTATTACTGAGTCCTTCCGTGACGAGCAACTCATGTCAATTTCCCAAGTACCTTGGTTTGCATATATTGTGAATTATCTTGTCACTGGTCTGATGCCTGAGCATTGGACTAAACAAGATAAGTCAAAATTTCTGGCAGAAGTCGAATACTTTATCTGGGATGATCCATATCTGTTCAAATATTGTTCAGACCAAATCATTCATCGTTGTGTCCCGGAGTCCGATCAAATTTGTGTCATTAAATTTTGTCATGATCAAGTTTATGGAGGTCAATTCAGTTCGAGAAAGACCATTGCGAAGATTTTGCAGTGTGGTTTTACTGGCCTTCCATGTTCAGAGATACCCATACCTACTGTGTGTCATGTGAAAGATGTTAGAGGTTAGGTAGTTTGTCTCGTCGGAATATGATGCCGCTAAACCCAATTTTACCTGTTGAGCTTTTCGATGTTTGGCGCATTGATTTCATGGACCATTTCCTAATTCCTTTGGTAATCTTTACATTTTAGTAGGGGTCGACTATGTCAGTAAGTGGGTGGAAGCGGTGCCTTGCAAAATTAATGATCATAAAGTTGTCCTCCGTTTCTTGAAAGATAATGTTTTCTTTAGATTTGGAATACCACGAACCATCATCAGTGATGGGGGAAAGCACTTCTGTAATCATTCGTTTGAACATTGATGAAATCATATGGGGTGATACATAAGGTTGCTACTCTTTATCATCCACAAACAAGTGGGCAAACCGAGAGATAAAACATATTCTAGAGAAGACAGTCAATCCATCCAGGAAAGACTGGTCTTTGAGAGTTACTGATGCACTCTGGGCATATCGTGTTGCATTCAAAACGCCCATTGGAATGTCACCCTATAGGATAGTGTATGGGAAAGCCTGTCATTTGCCAATTAAGTTAGAGCATCGTGCATACTGGGCTATCAAGCATATGAATTTTACTTTGGACAAGGGTGGGCAACATAGAAAGCTCCAATTGTCTAAATTGGATGAAATTAGGAGAGATGCCTATGACACTGCGAGAAAGTACAAAGACCAGATGAAATTGGTTCATGATAAAAATATTTTGAGAAAACTTTCACAGTTGGTCAGAAGGTCTTACTTACAATTCTCGATTACAACTATTTTCGGGAAAATTGAGGTCAAAATGGATAGGTCCATTCATTGTTGAGACTGTGTTTCCTTATGGAGCGACAATAATTAATTTTTTTAAGAATGGTCGCATTATGAAAGTTAATGGTTAACGTTTGAAACCATTCTTAGAGATGAATCCATCTGAAGAAAAGAATATCAATTTGTTAGATGATCCAGTCTACCAGGATTGATAGGAAGGTCCGCCCATCCATATCCACCTGTCATTCTATGTCTGAGTCTGAGTCTGTCTGTGTCCATGTCTCCATTTTGTCCAGTCTATCTAGGTTAGGTTTTTGAAGTTTTTGTGACTCTCTAAGTCTGTGTTGAATCTATCTATACTGTGAGTTCAGTCACTGTGTGTGCCAATGTTTGATTAGTTTAGGTTTTCACTTTTGCTGAGTCAGTTTTTGTATTTTTGAGTCAATCTAGTGTCTTTATTGTGTGTTTGTTCTTTTTGTTGTCTATTTTTTTTTTTTGAATAAAGAGAGTCCTCTCAGGTATTTCTCAACTCAAGTTATTCTATTCTAATATTTTCTTCTAATTTGCTAATGCGCAGGTAGATTAGAGAACATTGAGGACATTGTTCAATTTAAGTTTGGGGGTATTGGGGCTTTTGTGTGTTTGTATGTTACGTTTTAAAGTCATTTTGAAAAAAAAAATTTGAAAAAATTTGAAAAAAAAAAATTAGCACTAATATGTGGATAAAAAATTTTATATCATGCTTTTCCAATTGAATTTTACGAAACTTATGCTTAGAAAACTTTTACACAACCATGTTAATTTAGCGCGGAAAATAAAAATATTCATGAGTAAAGTGATCACCAAAAGAATACTAGTGGAGACTTATATCCAGTGAACTTTTGAACCATTCGATTTTTTTGAGGGTTATAAGTAAATTCTTATTTTATTTGTTATGCGCACTAAGTCGTTGTTAGATCTCATTACTCTTTGTTTTGGTCATAATACTGAGAATGACATAAAAATTGGATTATTACAACCTGAATTTTTCTGAATTTATTTGAAGCGATACAAATAGTCATATAAAGCTTAGGAAGTGATATAGGCCATTATTTTGGATCGCTTGAGCTTTTAAAGCCTACCCATATTGGGCATCTTATCATGTTAGTTACCACTTTTGAGTTTTGAATTTAAATTTAGCTTATTTTTATTGATTAACCATGTTATCCATACCCAACTCCGGCTGTGGAGTTTGAGCTTTCACCGAAATATCTGTGACCTATTCTAAAACCCAAGAAAGGTTAGAGATGATTGTTATTGGGATGGTACTCTGAGAAAAATATGCCATTTGAAAAAAATGAAAGCAATAATGAAAAAAAATGATTAAGAAAGAAAAAAGGAGAGAAAAAAATTCAGAAGGGAACATCCGTACATGAAAAGAAGGATGTGAAAAAAGAAAAAAAAAAAAAAGTTAGACAAAATCTGAAAAATACAATGCTTTGAAAGTGTTGAGAGAAAAAAATAGAGGAAAAAAAATCCCAGTGAAAAACTTGAAGACCTTGACCTTTTCTGTTCAAAGTAATTAATTTTATAGTCTTGTTATCCTTCTTTGATATGACCGGGCCGAAGTCACGTTTCGTCCTATTAGGAAGTTCTATTGATCCTCAGTTAATATGGTATTAAAATGGAGAATAAATGAAGAAGAATTATGGTGTCTGATTCAACATTCTCAGCAAAATGTATCCATTCATGAGATCTGTATTTTTCTTTTTTATAATCCGTTCTTTGTTGATAAATATGTGAGATATTTGCATTTGTGAAAATTAATTCCGCTCACATATACTTTTGAGAGAAAATAAGAACCCAATCTCTGAGTGAAAGTCTTTCTGAAAGATATATTTGGTGAGATTTGGAATCGAAGCACATTTTCGGCCAGTGGTTGCAAAACTTGTGCGTATTTTGAAAAAGAAGGCTATGTTAATATTTGTCTATCACACACTACACTCCGGGTATAAATTTTGTAAAATAATTTTGGAGTTGTCTGATGCTTAAATTTTTGTTTAGATATTTTTGCTGAAATTTGATGTTTGTGTGTATCATCACCGGAAGCCCTCACGAGACTATAATTCGTCCACTAGTCGTGAGCTAGGGGTTTAAAGGCTTTTTGCATACGCTAAATGCAAACGAGAGTGCCAGCGAAAGTGTATATTAGGAATTTAATTTTTAGTTTTTAGTTTTTAATTTTTATTTTGCTCGAGGACTAGCGAAATCTAAGTTTGGGGTATTTGATAAGCACTAAAAAATGATAAGTTTACCCTTTAATATTGGATTAGTTAGCCCTTGAAATTTGTTTATTTTATATTTTTATTGTAATATATTTTATATTTAGAATTATTAATGTCAGTATCTCAATTTTATTTAATTTGGTTTAATTAGTGTATTTTTGTGTAGCTTTAAGTGTCCAAAAATCTAATATATTTTATCTCCAAAATACATTGTTATTATTTCATTTAATTAAATGTAATTTGTATATTGTCAGGTTAGAGATGTTGAATGTCATTCGAAGCTTGAAGCCATGATTAAGAGGTGCGGCTGCAAAGAGAAGTTGATGCAGGGCTGGGGTTAGTTTCAAATAATAGAAAAAAAAAAAAAAAAAAAAAAACTGGCTGATTTTGAAGAGGAATCACTAAGAGTCAACCAGCCAGAGATAGAGATGGAAATAAACAAAGAACTTGAGAAGAGAAGAGAAGAAGAAGCAGTTCAATGTGCATGCTAGAAAAACAACAGAAGAAAATACAGAAATCTATTGAGAATCTGCAGCAACCCACTTTGAAGTAACAAAGGTAGAGAAAAGAAGCAACCAGCTGAAGATGAAAAAGAGAAGGGAAAGGGCTGGCTGATTACCAAGAAGAAGATGGACAGTAGGAACCCACTTTTGTCTCTTGATTAAACCAGCTAGGGACGGCAACGATAGAATGGAAAGAATGAAAATAGAAGGAAAAGAATGGAAATAATAAAAATAAAAGAAGAATAGGAAGAGAACTACTGGCCGAATAAGAAGGAGGACCCACTTTAGCTCTTGATGTACAGCAGGAAAAAAAAAGAAGAAGAAAGGAAGCTGGATGGTATTGTTAATTAGGAAAAAGAAAAGAAGGACAACCGACTAAATGAAAGAATAGAAGGGGGAGAATCGGCTGAAAATTCAAGTGGGTCCCATGCCTTACTTATTTATCTCTCCAAACCTTTATAAATTGAGCAGCACTCTCATTGTATTATTCGAACCTGGACAGTGAATTTGGAGAGCTTTGAGTTTTGGAGAATTTTGGATTTTAAGGTTAGCATTGTTATTTTATTTTTTTGTAATTAGTTTTTTTTTTTTTTTTTAATTCCACATCTTGTACTTTAGTTCCATTAATAAAAGTAGTATTTCTCAATGTCTCTTTATCTTTATTTTCTTCAATTCAATATTAGTGTGTGATTAAATTCAAAAACACCATGAGTCTTTTTGTATTGTTTTTATTTAAATCCAAAATTCCAATGCATTATAATTCTTAATTCCAAAATTTTATTAATAATTAAAAGGCAGAAAAACACATAGAATTATGGTTTTCCACTTATTTATTTTTGTATGTTGATTTTATTTAATTCTTTTTATGGACTTATGTGAGAGATTATTGTAAGTTGTTCAATGAAGGCAGAAAAATATTTTAGACTAAATAGAACTTGATTTTATCAGTCTAAGGCTCTTTTTAAGAGCAGAGAAATTTTTAGATTCGAAATTACAAGTGGAAAATTTATTTATCCTAAGGCTGGATTTGAATTTTCATAGTTTAATTGAGTTCATACATTTCATAATGGGGATTTTCATAGATGAAAAATTTGAGTGCATAATAAATAATAAATGTGAGCTCCGTATTCTACGCCTTGATACTATTTTTAAGATATGGAAAATAAAACCTCCATAATTTTTTGATCCAGTTCCACTGTAAATATGTACAGAGGTAGTTTAGGTGTTTTAAATTTTATTTTTGTTTTTAAAATTCAAAAACTCATCAAATTGGAGAACTAGGTTGGTAATTAAGTAACTGCATCTTAATTTTGTTTTCTAAGTTGGATTAAGATTGTTTATATTTTTATATTAAATCCACCAGTTTAATTAAAATTACTTAAATTGTTAGATTCTATATTTAAGTCTAGAATATTTCTAAATTAAAATAAATTTTATAGATTAGATAAATAACTCCATATTTATGATTTTTCTCCATATTTCCAAAAGTTCTTAAAATACATTACTCAATGGTATGTTTTTTATGGATATATTTTCCTAAGTTCCGATGGGTTCGACCTCGAACTCAATCATTATACTATCTAATGGTTCGTGCGGTTGCAAGTTATAAATTTAAAACTTGCACAACAGGAGGTTTCTAGGTTTCTTAGATGAGATGCATCAATGGTTGAGATTAAATGGATAAAATGGATGGTGTAGATTGCATGCGTATGGGATAGGATTTGGATCATGGATATGGGCTATGGACTTAGAGCAATTGGGCTTCAAATAAAACTCTTATTGGACTCATTGACTTTGAACTTCTCTTGGATTTGGACAGGGAACATAGACTTAGATTCTCAATCTTGGCCCATTTAAAATGCGCATGGAACATGGACTTGTAAAAGTGGACTCAAGCCTGGCCCAATTGAATTGGCTTTCTAGCTTTCTTCTTCAGACTTCAGCAAGTTTTCTCCATTCTTCTGGACTTAGTAATTAATCCACCATTATTCTAAAAATGTTGGACTAGTACAAAACTCTCATAACTGTATCTAGATCAGCCAATTTACAATTGAACTCCTAAAAATGGTGAAATAATCACTAGAATTTCAAATCTTCCAATTTAAGTTCAGAATTGCGAATATACACAGAAACAAAGGAAAATTCTGTGTTTTAGGCTGATTTCCTCTTTTCTCCAATTTTTCTCTACAAAACTGAAAATAACAATAAATATATCTAATATTACACAAAAACAAAGCCTAACTAATCCAAATAACAATGATAAAAAATGTCATTTTTCATGTCTCAACACCGAGCTCGAACCCGAACCTTTGGCTCTGATACCATTTGTTAGGACCTGGGCTTTCAGCCGAAAAGACTAGCCTATTAGGTGGAGTGACCCAAGTCCTTTATAAACCCCTAGATGTCCCTCTATACTTTCAATGTGGGTCTTATTCGCAGCAGCCCCAACAATCCCTCCTCGAACGAGGCCTTCCGACGGAAAGAGCGAAGCCAACCATCTCGTTCGCCTAGGGGATCTCCTGAGCACACATGAGCTTGCCTGAAACCTGGCTCTAATACCATTTGATGTGCGAATCAACCCACAAACAAACACAAAATCATATAGTCACAGAGAAAAATCACACACACAAGAAGAGAACAAAGAGAACACAAAGATGTACATTGTTGGGCAAGATTGCCTACGTCCACAGATTGTGAAACACATATTTCACTATGACGAGAATACTAGTTATAAAGGATTAACCTAACCCTTCCCCTCTTTGATTTTCCTCTCTTTCCCTCTCTATCTTCACAACAGCTTCAGCACACTCTCAGCTTACCCTAAAAGGAAAGAAAAATAGACTATATACTAGTGGACTAAAGATACAAGATTGGACTCACTTGGCCCACTAGGCCTTACTGTAATGACCCGACCCGATTTGTCGAGATTTTAGGGAGATTTTCGGATCTCCTTGTCGGATTAGGTGTTTTGGTAGCAGTGGAGAGAGTGTGGGCTCCATGGTGGGCCCGAGTTTGCTTGATATCGAGCTCGGGAGCTCGAAGGACATTTTAGTAGTTTTAAATTATTATATTTTTATCGTACAAAATATTTGAAACATCACACGATTTTCTCCCGACCTTTGACATACAATTTTTATCGGGTTTTCGATTTATGTTTTTATTAAACTCACAATGTCGATTTCGAAATTTATTTCCGTGTTTCTCTAGCTTATATATATATATATATATATATATATATATATATATATATATATATATATGTTTGTGTGTGTGTGTGTGTGTGTGTAAATTAATTTAGGGAGATTATGGTTCTATAAAAATGAAATAAAGTAAGATTTGTTATTTTAGAAGCTTTTTCAAAATAAATAGATAGGTATATATATATATATAACAAACCTAAACCCAAACCCCCCCAAACCCTAACTTACAACCCTCCAATTCTCGTAGCACTGTAGCGAATTGCTACAATGCCGCAACCCTCTTTTTCCCATTTTTGAAATCCTTCCTCAATCTCCTTCTCTCTTTCACTTGCAACATCGCCGAAAACCCTAGCCCTAAGCTCTACCCTCCCCCATCCTCAAGCCACCGCTGCCGCTACATTTATTCTCTCCTTCTCTCTCTCCGGTAACCCTCCTTTCTCTCTTTCGATCTCTCTTGCTCCCTGTAACCTCTTCTTCTTCTTCTTCTTCTTTTTCTTTTTCTTTTTCTCTCACTCTTCTTCTTTTTAATATCAACTGAACTGAGCTGCCGCCGTGTTCCTTTCTTCTGCACCTAGACTATGGAGTTTGCGCCTGGTTTTCCTCAGTCCACCTCCAGCCAACAACCCGCCATTGCAGCCGTTTCCAGGTACCCTTTTTTTCCCATTTTTTTCTCCATATCTCTCTGATTTTCCTCGTTTTTCTCCGATTTCTCACATTTTCCTCCTTTTCATCGGTTTTGCTTGTTTTTCCCTCCTTTTTCCCTTTCCAACTCAGTTGACAGAGTTTCTTGGTCGAGTACCGAGTCAACTCAGTTGCGGCTTCTGAGTCAACTCAGCCCTTGGATTTGGTTGACCCAATTGCCAAGCCCAATCCTGGCCCATCTTGGCTCCGCCCATCCTGTTTAGGTTCTAACCAATTTCGACCCCCCTTTTGCCCGCCCAACAAATCGACCTGTTCGTTCGGCCCAACTAGACCTAGTCTTGCTCATGTGATACCCTGCCCATTGTGAACACACCAAAAGTGATGTGGGAAGTCCCACATCGGTTTGGAAGAAAGAGGAGTGGGGTTTATTTGAGGCCACCCCCTTGTACTCTTGTGTGAGGCCACATGGCTAGGCCCAAGGACAAAACCATGCGGGCTTGCTTTTGTACGAGGCCCAGAGCGGACAATATCACACTGAGTTGGACCCTAAGTCCTGTTTTCGGGTCGGGTCATTACAAAAATGGTATCAGAGCCGAGTTCAACACTCGGATTGTGTGGGCTTTCCTCCTTCCCTGGTGTTCTTGAGCTGGGCCAAGTCGAGCTGGGGGTGGCTCGAGGTTTTAGGCGGGGTGATTGTGATACCCTATCCATTGTGAACACACCAAAACTGATGTGGGAAGTCCCACATCGGTTTGGAAGAAAGAGGAGTGGGGGTTTATTTGAGGCCACCCCATTGTACTCTTGTGTGAGGCCTATTGGGCCTGGCCATATGGGCTGGGCCCAAGAACAAAACCGTACGGGCTCGCTTGTGTGCGAGGCCCAGAGCGAACAATATCACATTGAGTTGGACCCTAAGCCCTGTTTTCGGGTTGGGTCGTTACAGCCCAACTAGTTCTGGCCCGGTCCAGTTCTTTCAGGCCCAACTCCTCGACCCAACCTAGTCTTGGGCCTAGTCGTGGACTTGGCCCAGCCAAACTTAAAGCAGACCATTTTCAGGCCCGAATTTCAGACCCGACCCATTTTTACAGCCTGTTTCTGGCTCGTTTTCAGACCCGACCCAGTTCGGCCCGCTTTGGGCCCATTTTCTGTCCGGTCTCATTTTAGACTGTTTTGCCTTATTTACTTATTCGTTCTTCCTTGTTTCAATAGATTGAGCTCCTTCAACCCATCAAGCTACTTGCTCGCTTTAGATTTTTTACTACACAAACACTGTGAGGGGACTTATCACATTTTTAGCATTCATTTGCATCTACCAATACTTATTCCTTGGACGTGGAGTGACCCAATTGAAATTTCTTATTATTTCAAGTCACTCGGTAAGGGTAAACTGTTGAAGATGATCATGTGGCAAGAGATCCGTTCGGTGCACTCTTGTCAATTATATGCAATGGTGGAAAATTTTAATTGAACATGTTGATATTATATATATGATACTTGGATTATGTTGATGATACGTTGCGTGTTTGCACATAAGATGCAAATGAAATCATGTTGAGTATAGAGGTATGTATTTAAGAACTTATTACACTGGCAAAACACCTCCTGAAATTACTCGTGCAGTTCCAAACTTTGAGGACAATATGGTGGAATGGATTACTTACCTTTTCAATATGTATGCTAAAGATGAGTCTTTGAATGGAAGGTGGTGTGATGGGGATATCCTCAAGTTCTTAAGAGTTGCTTCTGCTTGTGTTGTGTCTGTTCCTGAGAAGAGACCCACAATGTTAGAAGTCTACCAGCTTCTAAAAGCTATAGGTGCAAGGTATGATTTTTCAGAAGAAGAAAATGAAGAGGAAAGGCTTGTGCCATGTGAAAATAGCAATGTCTTGGATGAACTTATTGTGGCGAAGGCAATGCCAGGAATTCAAAACTAGGAAGTGAATGAAGAGATGATAAACAGCTGATATCAGAGCAAGAGAAATATCATAATTGTCAGTTTTTTGGCTCAAAAGGCTTTTATTGGGCTCAATCCGTGTAACTCAAGCCCAACTATATATGTATTCTCTTTTCTCTTTTAGGGTTTTTTCAAGGGGAGCTGTTTTCTAAGGGATTAAGAGAAAAGAAAGGGTTGTAATCCTTGTAACTTTTGTCTATTGATTTTCTCTTCAGTGGAATCATCGCTCTCCGTAGACATAAGCGGTTTTGCCGAACCATATATATTTGGGTGTTCTTTCTTCTCGTATGTGTGTAATTGCTTGATTTTGTGATTTGTTTCCATTTTTCAACAATCTGTCATGCTACAGAGATAATTTGCTCTGTACAACAGTTGATGTTGCATATTAATAACCAGTCATCTGTAGCAAGTGCTTCTTGCATCATTTCGAGTTTTTTTTTCTTTCTTTTCTAAACAATCGATATCCTGCTATTGTTGCTTTATATAAAATTCTCAACCAGAGTAGTATAGGCTAGATAAAGATAATGACGCATAAAGAATAAGAGAATTGTAGTGTTGTCTTAGTAAAATAGAATTATTGTTTACCAAATATCTTCTTTATCCATACTGAATTTTTAATGTTAGTTTGTCCATCACCAAAACATGTGGACAACGGTTTAAAGAACATCTTTGGTGAGAACCCACTCAACTGAAAACGTTGTCATCTGACCCAAAAATCTGGTACTCTTGCTTCTTATAACCATCCTCATTTACCTTCATTATGTTTCCTCTTGAACATTGATCAAATTAATTCTCTAAACACTAATTTGAGCAGGCTTTGATGGGTTCAATGAACAAGCCTAAACCCTACTGACCCATTTAACATGAGCCGATTGGTTTAACATGGTGAGCCCATATCCACGATGCATAGGTACAGATTGACTTTTTTTTTATAAAAGTAAAATTCCCCCTCTAAAATAAGGAAGTTCTATCCCGAAAATTTTTAGGAAAAACTCCATCATACCTTTTCTTTGGGGGGGTGTGTGGAAGATTAAAGGAAAAAATTATGCATTTTCTATGAAAAACTCTTGGGAGACCTTTTTAATTCTCTCTATCTAGAGAGGCTACTCTTTAAATATTTAAAGTAAAAAATAACAAATACACTGAATGTGTAAAATTTGAACATTATCTCATTGATTTAGCCTTGTGATTTAGACTTTGAGATTTTGATTGTTATAAGCTCTTCATTTTTCATGAACCATCCACAGAAAAAATTCTCTTTTTTTTTTTTCTTAAAGATAGCAGCAAAAGCAATTTCCTTATCTCATTTTCTATGGAAAAGCAATTGGAGTGAAAATTGGCTGAAGACACCTTGAGTATCATATAGTTATCAATAAGCTGCGATACGATAATGCATTTGAAAGTTGACTTCAATGGCATTTGTCTACCCTTAAAATGAAATACAAATACAACCAAATTGAAGATTCTAAAAAAAAAAAAAAAATTAGGAGTTCAAATTTTGTACACAAACATGGAATAGCCATGGAATTCATGGCTTCCATATCTTCATTGAGCAATCAGTTCCATATGTCACTACTAAATTTCTATGAGGGTGGTGAGTGACACCAATCACATCCTTCTCATGAACCTGTGAAAAATAAAAGTGGTTGTTAAGATATGGATCAAAGAATTTAGCTATCAAAATGGTAACTAGTCGGTATATCCAACACCAATAACAATCTGCAAAATCTGCAAGGGAGTCGCAAGAAACATAGTGTACTTTATCGCATTAATCAACAGCTAAGAGCAGAGAAAGAAAATGCCGACACCTTGCCAAATGCGCCATAACTAGTATTTTAATTTATAATATAACAAAGTACCAGTGAAATAAATGGATCGCATCAGCAAATCAGAAACTAAAATCCACTTGCTTTTGGATGCAGATTTGGATCTAGCCATATAAAAAACCCACCAACCCAGATGACAACAATGCAAATTATATTTAATAAATATTTTAAAATACAATTTTAAGACTAATTTTATAGTTTCTTTCTTATAATATCTTCTAGTAACATATTGTATGAATTTTGTATTAGATTTTGGTTATTTTTTGGTATGGGACCTTGACAAATTAATTACTCTAATTTTCGTTTCATAGAGGAGAATGTCAATATTTCTTAAGTCTTGAAAATATTTGAATCTCAATCTAAACCCTAAACCCTGCCAAATGAAAGCGCCCCAGAAGATAATCCCCTCGCTTTCTACTAACCCAATTTAAACACAACCAAGAGACAGCTTGACATTAACTGTAGTTGAAAGTACTGTTGGTTGTGGCACATCTGTTGAACATCAGTTCTCGACACTTCATATGCAAAAAGACGAGCACTGTGTGTGTACATATCAGAAACCAAATCTTCGAAGGACCGAATGTAGAATTTGCATGACTCTACACTCCTTTGAAGCCCTCAATAAACTAGAACTAAGAAACCAAAGCACGCAAGTCAAACTAAATAGCCAAACCAGATCCTAAATGGTAAAGAAGGATTAGCAACCTTAAGACATGTTCCATGGATATAATAGTCATGATCTATGGCCTATAATAGTCGTGATATATGGTCTAGCACTTGTGGGACCAGAGTGACAGAATGGTGAAGTTCAAAAGGCCAATGAGATCATGAAAAGCACAGGTATGGTCCACAAAATACAGTTCAAAATATTTAATTTAACATGAAGTACGACAAAGAATGATATATCAGGACAATGGAGAATTCAGCAGAACAAAATGCAAGCAATTAAGTTGAACTGTGATCCAATGATTATGATCCACTTTTAAATGGTAACTTGACATGTTACCAACCAAAAAATAGAAAGGGAAACTTGCCTTCATTAGATGCTCCAGTTTACCAGATTGATGGCTGAAGCAATACATATTCCTGCATTAGTATTAAAGATTAGACTAATACCCAAAAAACGAGGGTGGGAGGGAAGGGAGAGAGAGAGAGAGAGAGAGAGAGAGAGAGAGAGAGAGAGGGGAGGGGGAAGGTCAAGCATACAGTAATTTTTTTTTTCCTAATAAAAAAGGACGTTCAAATGAATATGCAATGAAATAGATAAAATTTGTTTAGAAAAATGACAAATAATGCTAATAGTAAAAGCAATGCTTACTTTTTAATACTAAAAAAATAATTACTTATAGAACTTCACAATAATAAGGAATGTTTGTGGTCCAGCCCATGTTTCATTATGTTGGAACCTTCATGATTCCATCCATTCAATTTGAACTATCACAGTGATACCTAGTTGGTTACGCCACATAAATGTTGGAGAAATTATCTCATGTGAACCATTTTAGAATGAATTTGTGTGAACTTTCAATCAAAATCGTTTGAATTTGAGGGTAAATCATGTTTTAACCATTTTACAATGAATCGGTGTGAACTTTCAATCACAACCATTGAAATGCTGGGGGAAAATCATGTTTTCTTCTGAAGTACATTATTCAATCCAATGGTGGACATTGATTTGAAGTTCTAAACAAGGTGATATTTTGAAGAAGATGACATGCATGTGGTAGTTGTATGCACTTTTGAGAAATGATCAGGTGTAGAAGATATTATCATAATAAGATCAAGTTTTACATCTTCATCATTTATTAGTGGAAATTAATTTTCTTTGAAATATAGAATTTTTAAGTAAATGGTAAAGAACTAAAGATGCATGACTTGACTTTATAATCATGTCTTCTTTACTTGATAATTTCTCTCCACTTTTTACTTGAGTTTTTATGTAGCAAACATACGAGTTGTCATTATCTATGGGTAAAAGTCAAGTACATTGACTGGAGTGGCTGTAGCATCTTCTAATGTTATTTTATTTATCTGAGTCCAACCTAAATAAACAAGCCTAGATCAAAAAATTTGTCGAACACACTGAGCTCAGGCTTTTATTTAAAATTTCTCTTGGAAAAATGAAGTCAAACAATGGAACCAAAAGAAGTCTCCTCACTTTTTCTCATCCAAACATAATCATAATGTACATAATGCCTAACTTATTTATATTTCTTGTAATCCATCTCTTTTATCTTTGTGTGGCTAACAATGTGTTGTTAATTTATTTTGGGAAAAAAGTGATAGACATCTTTATTTTTATGCAAGTTTCATGGGACCAATGAACCTCATGACATTATAATATCAGTCACAAACTTCGTCATCTTCTACTATAGATCTGTCTAAACCTCAAGAAGCAAGAGGTTGCGAATTCGAGTCCTCATGGTCAAACCTTGGTGGGCCCTTAGTGGGTTCACCCATGGGAGTTTTACGCTGGGCATCCTGCGATTTCCCACAAGTAAATTTAAAAAAAAAAAAATTGGAATTCAATTTTGACTTAATATTCATTTGAATCAAAATATTGTAAATGATTTTTTTCTTAAATAAAAGAGAATTTAGCATGTTCAAAAGTTTATCACACTGAGTCAATCAAATCTCACTTATTTTTTTTTTTTCAAACTTTGAAAATAAATTTAAAGTATTATTATTATTTTTTGAAAAAATAAGAATATTTCAATCTCGAGTTGATTATGAACATATGGTAGAAAATGGCTTCTCGTGTTTTACGGTCAGTTGCAATGGAAAGTTGGCAACGCGGTTATTGACTCAGTCAACTCGTTAGCCATAAAGGATGGAAAGAAGGAAGAAAGTTCTCAGCAGCCTCAGCCTTCACTTCCCATCAAAGACCTCATTGGTCTAATCCATTCCTAAGTAAAGGGCTCCTTCAATTTATTTTTTCGAATTTATGTGGCAAATTGTAGGAAATCAGCGAAGAGAAGAACCTCTGCAGATGATACCCACGGCCTTAGGGTACACTAGGTAAGGTCATGGAGGCTTGAAGCTGACATCTCCCGCTTCCTGAGACATATGATTTCCAATTGAGCTACACTTAGGGGTGAAACTTGGGTTGGGTTTTAGCCCGACCCGACTGACCCAACCCGAAAATAGTGTGGGCTGGGTTATAGAAATTGTAAACTCGGTCGGGTTGGGTTAGGAAAAAAAAAGTCGACTGAAATTCAGGTCGGGTTGGGCTGAAAATTTTAAATTTCAACCCGACCCGACCCTACCCGAAAAAATTCGACCCAGAAAAACCCGACCCGAATTCATAACTTAAATAAAACCCTACGTACTTTCCACTTCCGTTTCCCCTCTTTCGAAAATCGGGCTAACTCGAGTCTGGTCGGGTCAACTCTCGGGTTGAGAGTATTAGCAATTCGGGTCGAGTTGGGTTGAAATACTCGGGTTTGCAATTCGGGTCCGGTCGGGTCGGGTTCAAATTTTTTTGACATGGGTTAGGGCTGGGTTTGTCAAAACCCGGCCCGCCCGACCTGAGTTTCAGCCCTAGCTACACTCATAAGTTCAGTTATTTTTATCTAAATAAAATCCTTTATTTTTTATATATTTTAAAATTTTAAATAATACTTTAAAGTTGATCAAAATTCAAAATTAAACAACATATGAATTTTTGACCATTTTGTATTTAAAGTTTTCTGCTTCAACAATTTAAATCATTACATTAGACTAGGTGGGAGTTTTACGCTGGTGTGCCCTAAGGGTATTCCGCGATTTCCCACACATAAATTCAAAAAAAAAAGAAAATTGAAAATTCAATTTTGACTTAATATTCATTTGAATCAAAATATTGTAAATGATTTTTTTCTTAAATAAAAGAGAATTTAGTATGTCCAAAATTTTATCACACTGAGTGAATCAAATCTCACTTATTTAATTTTTTCAAACTTTAAAAATAAATTTAAAGTACTATTATTTTTTTTTTGAAAAAATAAGAATATTTCAATCTCATGTTGATTATGAACATGTGGTAGAAAATGGCTTGTCATGTTTTACGGTCAGTTGCAATGGGAAGTTAGCAACGCGGTTGTTGACTCAGTCAACTCGTTAGCCATAAAGGATGGAAAGAAGGAAGAAAGTTCTGAGCAGCCTCAACCTTGACTTCCCATCAAAGACCTCATTGGTCTAATCCATTCCTTTGATAAGTCAAGGGAGCCTTTCAATTTATTTTTTAGATTTTTTTTCTTTTTTGAATTTATGTCTGGTAAATCGTAGGAAATCAGCGAAGAAGCTCTGCAAATGATACCCACAGCCTTTAGGGCACACGAGGCAAGGCCATGGAGACTTGAAGCTGACATCTCCCGTTTCCTGAGACAGATGATTTCCAATTGAGCTATACCCATAAGTTCAGTTATTTTTATCTAAATGAATTCCTTTATTATATATTTTAAAATTTTAAATAATACTTTAAAGTTGATCAAAATTCAAAATTAAACAACATATAAAATTTCTTGTCATTTTGTATTTAAAATTTTCTGCTTCAACAATCTAATTCATTACATTAGACTAGGTGGATAGAAATTTAAAATGTATCAAAACTTTGGTTAATGAAGAGGTCTTTTATTTTTAATGATCTTATGGAGCTTATATCCAGTGTGACAAATACCGTCGATATTTTCGTTTTTACCGCGAAAATATCGGGAAAATAACATTACCACGTTAAAAACGCGATTTTATCGCCTATGCCGTTTTTATCGAGAATTTACCTTTAAAAACGCGTTTTTAACGCGAGAAACGGTAAAATCGCGTTAAAAACGCGTTTTTACGGTTTAAATTTTTTCCACTTACACGGTTATCCCATGTTGACAGACACACGTCATCTGCAGTGCTTCACTGGCGCTATCCCATTCACGTACACACATCCGCTGGACACGACACCAGGAAACATGGATAAAATTTAATTATTTAAATAATAAAATTTATTTTAAAACTTTAAAGTTATTTTTTAAACAATGTGTACTTTGAAAAATTTTCAAATTAAATATCCGGACTAATTACGATAACCTGATAAAATACTTTTAGACTTTAAGGTCTTTTGACACTCCTAAATATTTAAAACACAGTATTTTACAAATAAGGGTATCTCTAGGGTGTGCCAAAAACATATTTAGGAGTATTAAAAGACCTTAAAGTCTTAAAGTATTTCTATCAAATTATCGTAATTAGTCCGGATATTCGATTTGAGAAATTTTGGAAATACACAGTGTCTAAAAAATAACTTTAAAGTTTTAAAGGAGATTTTATTATTTAATACACTATGCACATTATTTTTTAAGCACTGCGTATTTCCAAAATTTCTCAAATTAAATATCCGGACTAATTACGATAACGTGATAAAAATACTTTAAAACTTCAAGGTCTTTTGACACTCCTAAATATGTTTTCGGCACAGCCTAAGGATATCTTTATTTGTAAAATACTGTGTTTTAAATATTTAAGAGTGTCAAAAGACCTTCAAGTCTTAAAGTGTTTTTATCGGATTATCATAATTAGTCCGGATATTTAATTTGAGAAATTTTCAAAGTACACACTGCTAAAAAAAAAACTTTAAAGTTTTAAAATAAATTTTATTATTTAAATAAATAAATTTATTTCAGGTTGTAAATTTGAAAATCCCTTTATTTGATTTAAATTATCTCATAATGCAAACTTCAGAAAAAATCCCTTTATTATATTAATTTTTATTATTATTTTAAATATTTATATTTTTCGCGAGATTTTCCCGTTAAAGTCCCGTTAAAAACCCGAGAATTTGAAAATATCCCATTATTAACAGTTCCCGTTAATATCCCGAGAACGGTATTTGTGACTATGCTTATAACCATGTGACATGCCCATTTAAAAAAATTAAATTTAAAAAATGTTTTAAATTTTGTAAATAGATAAAACTTGATTAGAAAACTTATGAAGTCCATTAAATTCCCATAATTTCATCCATTCATATTATGAGAGAGGAAGACGTGGGATCATTTTCTATAAAAAAAAATATAGATAAAGTTCAACTTTGTCCAATCACTGTTCCTTCATAGACTTCCATTTACCAACTATCAAGTGAAAAGAAAGTTGGACAATAGATAGAGTATAACTTAACAATATCAGTCACCAAGATAATTTGAATAAAATCACATATGAGAGTATTTATGAAGTAAATTTTGAACGGTTTAATTATATATAATCAATTTAACTTATTTATTAAACAGATTGATATGATTTGACACAATCTAACGTACTTATTAAATGGACTAAGTTAATATAACTATGATTAAATTGGTTGATCCAATGAGTCCTAACCCATTTATTAAAGGACCATATTAAATGGGTTGGCCGGCTTAGCTCATTTATAAAAGCTTAACCCAACCTTAGTTATATCAAATTTGACCTATTTATTTCTAAATGGGTTGATCCAACTTACATATGAACTAAATCTTTAAAAAATGAGTTAGGACTCATTGGATGCAGGTTTCCTCGTTGCATTCCGGTAGTTTAGGCAGTTGTGTATTGTATGGTCTCCTGTTTTTATTGGTAGGGAGACGGGAGTTGTTGGAGGATAATTGTGAGTTATGGAGTGATGTTTTGGACTAGTTAGTGGGACCATTGGTTAGTAGTATACTTGAGCACTCATGTACAAAGACATTTATTCTATTATGGTGTTCACTACATTTCATACATGTGATATGGATTATCCCTTCACTAGTGTGGTTAGTTCACCCCTTACCTTTCAATTACCCCGATCGCAGAGGGGCCAGGTGGAACCCTTGAGCAAGCACCTGGGGAGGAGCGGTAGTAGTTAGATATTTCATGTTTATGCTTATGCTTTAGATTTGAAAGACTTTCGATTGTATGGATTCATTATCAAATGTTTGTTTGAATGAATGTATAACTATATTTGATCAGTTTATGTTATACTTCTTAGTATTGTGGACTTGTAGTTTGTTGAACGGGACCCGTTTCAAAAAAAAATAAAAAATAAGACCTGATATTCGTCCTTTTGTAATGTTGTAAGATATTTCAGAGATAACACGCCCATAGCAGGATGGAGCATTACACTTCAGACAGTCCAGGCCCAACAAAGGCCTTTGAGCAAAAAAACCAACATAAGGTTCATTATGAGATGGAATTGGGATGACGGGTTGTCAAGGAACGGTGAAGGGCAACAGGCGTTGGAAGGTGGGTGCGAATGGAGAAGAAGGGGTTGTTGGGCAGTGGACACCTAGAAGGAGAGGAGAGAGAGCTTCTCAAATTTCCATTTTCAATAATTGTGTTGAAAGACATCGATTAGGAGACTATTTATAAGCAAAACCTAAACCCTAATCCTAATTAAGAAAATAAATAAAAAATGAAAATAGAAAAATATAGACTAAAGATAAATCTAAATAAACTCAATTTTACAAATAAAAATAGAAATTAGTCAGATTCTTCGATTTTCTTTAATATCAGCTTCGGGTTTCTGATTTGGATCCTTGGTCAGACTCTTGTTCTAAATAAGGCACTCTCTATGTTTGTATCCTTGTCAATGTCGATGTACATGTTATGTTATGTAATTTTCCGTTAACCAGCTTATCTATAGGAGGTTCATCAATTCTAAATATTTTATAGCAACCGTTTTAAGGTTGTTATTGACTACAAAAGGTCTTTCCTAATTCGCCTCAAACTTTCCTCGAGGTATACCTTCTCATACCTTAGAAATTATTCATTAACACTAAGTCACCTTCATGAATTCCTCGAGGGTGCACTTGTTTGTTGTAATGCCTGCATAATCTCCTTTGCTAGACTTGGAGATGATCAAAGAAACTCTTCTAAGTTTATCCAATTCTTCTAACTTTGCAGCTTGTCTATTGTATACTTGGGGGAGAGTCCAATGTTCCCCTTTCTAAGGCAACCCTCAATGAGGGAATCTTGATCTTTGTAGGTAACTCAACTTCTAATCCATATACAAGAACATAGGGAAGCTCAAGTACTAGATCTAACACTAGTCCTACATGCCCACAAAGCAAAAAAAGAGAGGGTGACCGTTAAAAGCAGATATTTAAAATAAAATTAAACTAATATTTCTTAAAATAAAAGTCAAAAGGCATGCTAAATTCTTGCCGTTGTAATCACCCAATATGCAGTCAGATAATCCTTCCATCTCAGCCTTGAAGATCTTGCTAAAACCGTCCCAAAAAATCAGGTGAACAATAGGCGCTTAATGTATTTACATGTCAATGGAAATTTTTCGTTATTTCTAATAATTTTTTATTTTTTCTTACTAACACTAAAATAAGTCATAAATATTTAATATAAAAATAATCAAGATTTATTTAATGATCACTTAGAATTTTTTCTATAATTTTTTGTAATTTTTCATCATTTAAAAAAAAGATTTGAAATTGTCAAGTTCATAACTTAAAAATAATATTTGGACATGTAAATGATCGGTATTTTATGAAAAATTATATATTCATGAAGCTCGTAATTTTCTTCATTTTCTGAAATTTTTCTGAAATTTTTTGAACAAAATAAAAAATGAAAAAAAGCAAGTGGAGAGAGAAAGATATCAACGGAGGTATCAACCGATACTGATATCTCGCCGATATCTTGGCCAGACCGTTTTTTGCACCCCTGCTCCCACGTAGACGGTCTTGAGTAGATCTTGTCTATTGCCAACCTTAATGCTAGCCAGTGCATCTACAAATTTGTTATTTCGTCGAGACATGTGAGAAAGTGAGTAGGACGTAAAACTCTTTTTAAGCCTTTGTCCCTTGTCTAATAGACTAATAGTCACCATTGATTTCCTCAGCAATCATACGCAAGTCTACAAAGCACTTCATATAAGTTAAGCCTAACCTTGCGTTAAAAATGCATGATGCTGAATTAGATCGACGTTACGTCTCTATCGACACAACACACCGTATTAGTCAAATACAATTTATCTCTCTTCCGAATTTATATAAAATTTATACTAAATTTATATCGTAATAACTGAATTTATGTACTGCCGTAATATATAGGTGCATTGCGGTGGATACAATTTGTCTCTCAAAATTTTGCAACAATTTGAGTAATATACACCGTATCAACTGAATTCATTACCCAAACTCCCAACATCTCTGCCACACGCATCTCCTTGCTCAAAGATTCAAATTTTGACGTGTTGTAAGTGCAAGAAAACTTTATCGTATGGGCGATTGATATGGAAAACCTGAAGGTGATAGGAGCATCAGGTCAATTCCTCCATAATTGCTTGGTGAAGCCCCATAAAGGAATATACACCACTTCCCTGCATATTAAAGATGAAATAATGCCTCATCAGGGAGACTCGAAGAGATTTATCTTTCTGCCTCAATTACTTGTTGAGCAAGGAGATTTGGAAGAGCTTGTTCTTTGATTACTCTTTGTGGTAATTGGACTTGGTTTTTATTTTTTGATAATCAATTAAAATAATTGGATCCCTAGGCTCTTTATCAAATCTCAAATACTTACTTTCTTAATTTGAGTCAATTTTTTTTAAATGTAAAATCTTAAGTATTTTAAATTAAATGAATTTAAAATTTAAATTTTCAATTCAATTTGTTTTAGCTTTATTCAATCCCACCTAACGTCACCTGCACACCTGGTGCTTGCTGTAATGCAAAAGAAAGTTCTCATCATCTCATTGCCAAACACACTATCAAACACATATCATATATGGTAACAAGTTGGAAGCTTACTTAAGCAGGAATTGACTTTGTTTAACTAAAAAGAAGCCAAAACATTGGCTGTCAATTATATCAACTTATTTTTTTTGCATTTTTTTAATGATATGATAAGTCAATATTTAACTAATTCTGAAAAAATCAATCGATTATCACATGAATTTGAGAGTATAAAAGCCTTATAATTTAAAAGAAACTTAAATCTTCTTATCCATATATGCCAAATTTTTAAGCTCTTTTAATTTTAATTACTTTCACTTATATTTATATCATAGCAATTTACATTCAACATGAAACTCACTTTCAATCCATATAATGATATTTTCATGAATAAGGAACACTATACCATCTTTTTAACCTGTCACAAATTGACTACTTTAAATTATTTAAAATTTCTAATTTTATCACTTTTTTAATATAATAAGGTAGCTAATATTTACACTTTATATGAGACTCATTTGAAAAGTGTAATATTTAATTTATATATAAATTATAATTTTGAATATATATATATATATATATATATGAAGTTGAGTTTTAAGATCATATATTTTACTAATTACAGTTTTTCTCGATATCACAAAAAAAAAATTATGGATCATGGAAGCAACATTCAAAGCTTGGGTAAAGTTAGAAACTTGGAAAACATCAAAGGGAATTATAGGGTGTGCATGAATTGGTTGATCATTTCTCTTATGAATTGGTGATTCTCTCGCATAATTAGTCATTTTTAGTTTAATATTCATATTATACACATAAAACGTATTTAAAAAAAATCATGTCTTCAAGCTCTTTTCCAAAATTACTTTAATTATACACTTGTATTTGAGATGAATAATAGTACATCTACGATACTTGGGATACACTTGTATTTCAGCTCGAGTAGTTTAAAGTCACATATAAGTTCCTTAAAAAATACAAATGTTTAAAATGAGACAACTAAAATAGGAAAGAGAGTATTTATTTCTGACTTTTTGGAATATTTATTTTTATAGAAATTTTTTTAAACATATTTTACAAGCGAAAACTAAACTAACCATTTTGTTCCATACACTATTACGATTTTTCTACTTCATATCAATTTATTTATATATTCCATTAACAGTTAATTCAATATCTGAATTGATATTGACATCCTTTCCTTTTCTTTAAATTTTTAAAATAAAACGTGAGTTTGGTCAAAATCGTTACTCATGCTCGTGATTTTTAGAAAGTTATATCATCGGCACGAGTTTTCTAGTTTCCTGTTTCTTTCTTTCATTTATTTTGCACCTTTTATACCGAAGAGGTTTGCTTTAAGTGTGCACCACAAAATCTGTCATACACTCATTCATAAATATCGGTTAAAATTATTTTTTCAGTCTCTCAAAGATTAAAAATTTCAGTTAATATTTTAATAATACTATTAAGTTTAACTTTGTCAATTGGCAAAATCACCAAAATTTTCAAATTTTAATCAAAATTTTTGAAAATTGACTCGAAATTTTAGCCAAAATCTGAAAATTTCAAAATTTCAACCAAAATTTTTACATAAGAATTTAAACAAATAATTTTTTATGAGATTTTTTTTTCGAATATAGGTATCACCACTCTACATTAGAGGTGAGACTGATCCCACAAGTATAGATAAAACTCACAATCCACAAACTGATTAAGTCCATGAAGAATAACCATTTGAAGAGTGACCCAGAAATCTTTACTCATTATAATAATTGTATAAATTTTTGTATCATCTCTAATTAGCCGACGTCCTTTATATGCAATTTTAATAAACAATGAATCGCGGGAACTATTTGAATTCTGGAAGCCTTAAATCACAATTTTCATTATCTAGCATGAATATTTTTTTGTCTCTCACACATCCGCGTTTTGCCCTACAACATTGTTTAAATCCTTATGATAGGAGTCTCTCATTCAGACCTTCATAGTTTTCTCTCTTGTTTATGTTTTTTACTGTTATAAGAAAAAAATATAATTAAGTATTCTTCTGTTCTCGTGTTCATAACATTTAATTATAAATAAAGCCACGCTTTTGTCAAACAAGCGTGTGTTGAATCTCATGTTGCATATGTAGTCGGTGGTTGCTGAACATTTAAAGGGAGGTAGCAAACACCTATATTGGCTACTTATTGAGGACGGCGAATGCTTTCGCGACAAGTGATATCAAATTCACCGTTGGGCACCCATCATGTGGCTCGGGGGGACTGTCACGTAGGTCCCATGCAGAAAGTGTGGATCTCCTTGTTGAAGGTGTCAGAACATGCTATTAACAAGAAAATTTCGTATAAAATTTAATATTTTAAAAATATTAAAATATTAATAACATAGAAATTAATAAAGAATTTACCAATAGTTTATCTGAAATTCATCAAAAAAAATTTGAAAATTATTACGATATTACCATTTATCGTAACTTTATCAAGCACTCAATCAAAATTTACAGCAATGCCGATAAATCTTAAAATATTAATGGTGATTGATGTTGTGCAAATTTTAAATTTATAATTACTCGCATGCGCACGAATCGAATTGGAGTATAGAGATATGCAAGTGCGAGGTCGAACCCACAGGGACTTGATTTAGAATGAATGGAAAAACAAAATAAAAAGCCTAATATTTTAACCTTAACATAGTTAACAATTTTTATGGAAAATGATTGAATTGAAATTGAAAAATTAATTAAAACAACTAAATACGAAGATTAAATCAAGTGAGAAAAATTACTAAGGCATCGGATTCCACCACCATTAAATCTATAATATTCCAATTATTTATTTATTAATTCTCAGTTTTAAAGATTTAAACATTTAAGCATATTAATATGGTGTTCAAAATTCAAATTTTCCTGCACTTTTAAAGATGTAATTTCTAAGCATTCAATGTATCCTATTTTAATTTAAAAGACAATGGATCAAAGTATTAATCTAAGTATCCAATGTATTTAAATTAAAATAAAAGAAAACAATGAATCAAAGGGTTTTACTTTTATTCAATTAAAAACCAAGCATTTAATTAATTAGATATTAATATTAATAACCAAAAATACATGGCATCGATGGAAAAAATAATTAACATCTATTAATTTGATGAAGTCAAAATCATAATAATCAAACACACATAATTGGAATTAAATAAATAAATAAAAGAAAATTATTTCATTAATGGGGTTTCATCCTCAACCTCAGTACAAGAAATCATCCGGATATTATGAAATTAAGAACAAAAAGAGATAAGAAAAATAAAACCCGAGCCATCGTCGGAGATCTCGAGCCAATGTCGTAATTTCCTTGCTCTGCCTCGACCTTATTCTCTGTCCGGTTCCCCTCTTCTCAATAGGTTGGGCTGATATTTATAAGAGGAGAGAGGAAATAAAACAAGCAAGAAAGGCCCACTCAATCAGCCGATTCTATAGATACTGGCCAACTCCCTTATTTTCTTTTATTTTCTATCAACCTTCCGTATCCTCCTCTGTATTACAAGGTAACTTCTATTTTTTTCCACTTGCTTTTCTTCATACGGACACCATAGTCTACCGTCTTTCTCTTTGCATCATTCGGCTAAATCAGCCACCTCCTTCAATCCTCTTCTTATGATACAATCGGTCAGCAGCTCCTCTTTCTTTTAACAACAGAAGTAGCACCTCCTTTCTTTTCCTTCCTATTCTCGTTGGATTTTGCCAAAGCTTGGGCGTGTGAGACATGGGTCGGCTCCTCAGCAGATAGCGGTCCTCTTGCTTTCTTCTTTATTTTCTTTCAGTGTTTTGCTTTTCACCCAGTTAGAAGAATGGCTTGCTTTTGCAAAGCTTCTTCAGATTATTCCTCTGTACTCTGGCTGTCCAGCTTTTTCACATATTGTTAACTGCACAATCGGTTGCAATACCGACTACTTCTTTGTTTTTGACTGCCACCACTTCTACCACCGCTATCCTCTGTTCTTCATCTTTTTCTGTTGTTTGTGACTGTGGACTCTTTCAATGGGCAGCAAATGGGCTTGGACTTATGAGTTTTGAAGGCCCAAAGCTATTGAGGCTGGACTCCAATGATAAGTTTGAAGGGCCCTTTTGCATTAAGCACATTTTCTATCAATTCTCTTCCATTTTAATTTCTTTTCTTTAAAATCTCCATTTTTCCTGCAAAATTCAAAAATCCCATTAATTATATAATATATACAAAATTCAAGAGCTAACTAATCTAAATATCAAGGGTAAAACAATCATTTTCTTGTGCTCATCAAATACCCCCGAACTTAGATTTTGCTAGTCCTCGAGCAAAACAAGAAATTAAAAATTAAAAATTAAAATTCTAAACTAATCCTAATATACAACTAATCTACACCACTTTCGCTGGCACTCTCGATTATATTTAGCATATGCAACAAGCCTTTAAACCCCTACCTCACTACTAGTGGATGAGTTATAGTCTCGTGAGGGCTTCAAGAGATGATACCCACAAACATCAAATTTCAGCAAAAATATCCAAATTAAAATTGAAATATCATACAACTCCAAAATTATTTTACAAAATTTATACTTGAAGTGTAGTGTGTGATAGCCAAATATTATCATATCCTTATTTTTCAAAATACTTGCAAGTTTTACAACCACCAGCTGAAAATGCGCTTCGACTCCAAATCTCACCAGATATATCTCTCAGAAAAGACTTTCGCTCAAAGATTGGGGTAAATTCTCTAAAAAGTATATATGAGCGGAATTTATCTTAATAAAGCAAATATCTCACATATTTATCATCAAAGAACGAATAATATCAAAGAAAACACAGATCTCATGAATAGATGTCATTTTCCTGAGAATGTTGAAATAATACACCATAATTCTTCCTCATCTATTCTCCACTTTAAATACCATATTAACTGAAGATCAATAGGACTTCCTGTAGGACAAAACGTGGCTTAGGACTGGGTCATATCAAAGAAGGATAACAAGACTCTAAAATAAATATTTTGAATAGAAAAAGTTAGAGATCTTCAATAATTCATAAACGGGATATTTTTTCCTTTATTTTCTCCAACACTTCCAAAGTATTATATTTTTTTTCATTTTTTTTTTTACATCCTTTTTTTCTGCTTTATGGATGTTCCCATTTTTTTTTCTTTTTTCTTTTCTCTTTTTTTTTTATGCTATTTTTTTCAAATGCCATAATTTTTAGACTACCATCCCAATAACATTCATCTCTAACCTTCTATAGGTCCTTAGAATAGGTCATAAATATTTCAATTTTAGCTCAAACTCCACAACCGGAGTTGGGTATGGATAACATGGTTAATCAATAAAAATAGGCTAAATTTACATTCAAGGCTCAAAATGGGAACTATCAAGATAACATATGACAAAAAATAGGTAGGCTTCAAAGGCTCAAACCGTCCAAAAATAATGACCTATATCACTTCCTAAGTTTCATATGACTATTTCATTGCTTCAAATAAATTCAGAAAAATTATAGGTGTAATAATCCAATTTTGATGTCATTCTCAGTAATTTGACCAAAACAAAGAATAATGAGATCTAACAACAAATATAATGCATACATCAAAAAAAATAAGAATTTACTTATAACCCTCACAAAAAGCGAAAGGCTCAAAAGCTCACTGGGTCACAAGTCTCCATTAGTATTCCTCCGATGATTACTTTACTCATGAATATTTTTCTTTTTTCAACTAAGTTAATATGACTGTGCAAAGATTTTCCAAGTATAAATTTCACAAAATTCAAATGGAAAAGTATGATATAAAAATTGTGATCCACATATTAATGCTGAAAAATCAATTTTTTTCAAAATTTTCAATTTTTTTTTTTAACTCAAAGCTAACACATTTAACTCAAAACTAGCACAGTGTAACTCCTCAATACCCCCAAACTTAAATTGGACGTTGTCCTCAATGTTCCCTAATCTACATGTGCACCTGCAAATTAGAAGAAAATATCAGAAAAAGAATAACTTGAGTTGAGAAATACCTGAGATGGCTCACTTTATGCAAAACTTGCAAAAACAAAGACACAAAAACACAAACACAAACGCAACAACAATGACTCTAGACTGACTCTCGCACAAGACGGATAGACTCAAAAGAATTAAAAAATCCTAGACTAGACTGACTCAACAAAACTAAAATCTACAGATACACAGACCACCGACAAACTGACTCGAACTCAACTGACAGACATACAAATCAACCCTGGTCCAATACATGTGGCTTTTCAACACTGACAGAGAGAGACTCAAATTTTTCCTTCCATTTACTGGTCTCCAAAAGTGGAGTGATTTCCAGCAAAGCATTCACTTCTTTGACCCCTTTTTCATTGAAATTAGTGTCAAAATTTGACAAGCATTTCTCAAATGGGTCATCGCAAGTAAAATTCAGAAATGACTCATGGATTGTACTCTCAATCATGTTTACCTCACATAGGTCATTTGTATCTGGAGGCTGGTGGCCACAATTAAACACATTGAGCTCTAAAGTCATGCTACCAAAAGACAGCTTGCGCACTCCATTCCTATAATTAATGATTGCATTGGAGGTAGCCAAGAAGGGTCGACCCAAAATTACTGGAATTTGCCCACTGGTGTTCATCATAGGTTGTATGTCAATTACTATAAAGTCCACTGAAAAATAAAACTTGTCAACCTTGATTAGAACATCTTCTATTACACCTCTTGGAATTTTGACTGACCTATCGGCCAATTGAAGTGTAACAGGTGTTAGTTTCAATTCTCCTAGGCCCAATTGCTCGTACACAGAGTACGGCAACAAATTAACGCTCGCTCCTAAATCAAGTAAGGCACAATTGATCAAATGGTCACCAATGACACAAGAAATAGTAGGACTTCCAGGATCCTTTTACTTGATAGGAGCTTTCTGTTGAATAATGACACTCACATGTTCAGCCAAAAATGATTTCTTTGGAACATTCGTCTTCCTCTTTATCATACAGAGATCGTTCAAGAATTTTGCATAAGAAGGTATTTGTTTAATAGTGTCGAGGAGAGGAATGTTTATGCGGACTTGCTTGAACACCTCTAACACATCGCTATGTGGTGTACCTTTCTTAATTGGAATCAATCTCTGTGGGTAAGGAGCTTTTGGGACAAAATCAGTCATGACTGTGTCTTTGGGTTCCTTCTCAGGCGGGCAATCAATGCCCTTTAATGGCTCAGATTGATCATGGCTTTGGTTATCCTGCTGTCTTTCTTCTGGCATCCTAACCTGATTATCAACTGTTTTCCCTAACCTAAGAGTGATAATAGATTTAACATCTCCATGATGCACGTTGGAAGTAGTTTAAGGCCCCACTTTGAACTGACCCTTAGGATTGGGAATGGGTCGACTGAGGAATTTGTCATTTTTCCTCTCTCCGATAGCACTTCCAAGTTGCCCTATCTGTGTTTCAAGTTTCAGTATGGCTTGGGAATTTGACTGCAAGGCTTGCTGAGTGGAGTGCATGAATTGTTGTAGTGTTTCCTCCAAAGAGGATTTATGCCGTAACACCCCGGATTTTCAAGTTATAAATATTTACGGAAATTACCCATTTAATTTGTGAATTTTAGATATGGATTTTATATGTGTAAAGTGTTGGGTCCTTGCCCAATTAAGACCCAACGGATTGTGGAAATGGTTTCAAATAAATTAAATGGGGTTGAATTTAATTAGTGATGGAATATCTATAAATGAGGGATATAAATTAAGTGACATACGCATAGAGTGAACATGGAATATATTTTGCATGGCCGAATTTTAGATATCCATATCCATGATTTTATGTTAGAATATCTTGAGAAGATATCTAAAATTAAGTGGAAAGATTTTAGGATGGTCCTAAAATGGGTCACACGTTGGGATTAGGTAATGATATCTTATTGCCAAATAATAAGATGTCTATAATTAATTATATACGCATGATGTGTGGATTATTTTTAAAAAGGAGTCCTTTCTTTTATTAAGAGAAATACTAGGGATTTGCAAGAAAGAAAGGGTTTGGCACTTTCTATTTTGAGACACAAGCAAGGGATGCATGGCACCTTCTAAGTTTGAATTAATGGAAGTTTATAAAAGAGGCAACAAGAGGGGCGCATGGGACTTTCTAAAGATGGAACCAAGTGGAACTACTATAAAGCAAAGTTAGTGCACACGGCATTGTCTAAATGAATAATCTATTGGGTATTTTTAAAAGAGAAAGACAAAGGGCTCACGGCAATTGCATGTCTTAGCACCTTCTAAGATTGGCCGATGGGAGATCAATAAGAGAAGGGCAGGAAAGGGCACACGGCACCCATAACTTCAAGATCATTCACGGCATTATTCAGAGAAGAAAGAAACAGTAGCTAGCTGAGTGCAAGATCAAGAAGAAGGAGAGGAAAAGACCAAGGAAAGAAGAAGATTGGAAGAGCAAGATCAACCGAAGGAAAACCGGAGGAGTCACGGAACCAGTAAGTGGTTTTGATATTTTTGTTTAAAAAAAGGACCCATAGGGTTTGGCCATGGTGTATGGCCGCACCCCATGGAAGAAAATTGGAAGATGAATATAATGATTTTAATGGAAAAAATGAACCATGGAAAGAATATGGTAATGTAATTAAAGTTTGAAAGATGGAAACCATGCAAAGACATGGTTTGATTTATGGGTTTAAATGGTTTAAGAGAATTGGATAACCATAGGGTTCGGCCATGATGAAGGGCCGAACCCCATGGAAGGTTGTTGGCTAGTTTATTGGTTAAAAACCATGGATGGTCTCTATTAGTGAGGTTCGGCCATACACTAGGGTTTATTTTATGGAAGATGGTCACTAAATTGGAAAGTTTCTAATTATGGAAGGTAGAAATTAAATTGGAAAGTTTCTAATTATGGAAGGTAGAAATTAAATTGGAAAGTTTCTAATTATGGAAGGTGGAGATTAAATTGGAAAGTTTTTAATTATAAAAGGTGGAGATTAAATTGGAAAGTTTCTAATTATGGAAGGAATCTTGATCTATGGATTCAAGTATGGAAATTGATGAAAATGAAAATTTAGACATCATGGGTTCGGCCATGGTGTATGGCCGAACCCCATGAACCAATTTTTAATGGGTCATTCATTGGTAGATCATGTTTGGATTAAGGAATCAGTTATGGATAATTTTAAAGGGTTAATTGGAGTGTTATACATAATTAAATGAATGAAAGGACCTATGTTTGGAATTTAAACATAAGTTGTTGAAGGCAATGGTAAAGTTGTAAATATATGTCAAAATGGAAGATAATGGGTTCGGCCATGGCGTATGGCCGAACCCCATGAGGTTTCTTTTATGGACTTGATTGGTTAAGGAATTTATATAGGGTCTAGTTATGGTAGATTTAAATGAATGGAGGTAATGGCAATTTTGTAGATATCGCCTAAAATTGAAAGATCATGGGTTCGGCCATGGTGTATGGCCGAACCCCATGAACTTGTTAATGGGCCAATTGTGGGCCTTTGTATAATTTAAATGAATGATTTACCAAACCAAGGGATGAGGGATTTTGTAACGCCCCGCCCTTTTCCAACCTTCCAAAGATTAGAGTCTATTTTTTTTATAAATAATCAAGTGGAAGAGAGCGGGTAGTGTCACGACGCGAGCTAAGTCCGGACTTCCAAAGTCCGACCCTTAACTGGCCACACCCATGTGTGCAGGGACTAAGCCCATGAAAACCGATCCACACATGGTACTAAGTAAATCATGCAGAATAATAATAACTAGCTACGGAACTAACTGATTGCGGAATATAATCAATCTTAAGTTAACCATTCATTCTCAAATAGCAAAGTACAAGTCAAGTTTACTTTAAACTAACCATTTCAATACCATATCAAACTACTCACAAACCATAGAAAAGTTAATAAACTATTACATGACCATATAAAAGTATTCAAACGACAGTAAAATAGAAATCCAATCCAACACCCAAGCGCTTAAGCTTCGCTTCCCTCTCGGTCCTCGACCTTCTCTTTTCCTTTCCCTTTTCCTGCATTATCCTCTAAGGATAGAAATAGGGTGTTAGATCAACGCACCCAGTAGGTTTTCTGATCAGGGCTACCACATGGTTAGTATATTAAAAACATGCATATATCATAATATTTGATCATCAAAAACATCTGAAATCAATGTTATGTATGTAAATGCAAATGTAATGAGTCCCACCCATCACAAGCATACATAGCTATCACTTGACGGGACTCTCACGTCAAGGTAATCCACAGTACTCCTCATTTCCCATGGATAAGACTTTCTTGTTAAGGTAATCCACAGTACTCCTCATGTCCTATGGATAAGAATCTCATGTCAAGGTAATCCATAGTACTCCTCATTTCCTATGGATAGGAACCTTATCATTAACTTATATCATCACCCTATGCCATGCATGAGATGTCAATGAATATATGTCAATTGTAAATATATATCTCATCATTCAATACCAATTTGAAACATAAAGCTAGAACAATATATCTCATAAAAACCAATTATAAAAGTGGTTACAAGTAGGTAGGAAACCTACAAAAAATTTGCTTAAGTGTCCGTTCCTTTTAAGCGTTACCCGATAACGACTCGTGCGCCGTTCAAGTTTCGTTACCTTGTGATGTAACAGCAAGTCAATATACTATCATTTAAATTTCCATTCACATCTAAGACCCAATAAACCATCTTGTGGGGTTCGGCCATACCCATGGCCGACATGGCCGAACCTCACCCACTTTGGATTTGATCCTCTTTTCATTTGATCAATATCATTCATCTAAACACCATTTATTACATAATATAACTTGGTAGGGTTTGGCCATACAACATGGCCGACCCATACCACTTTGGTTTGACCCCTCTTTTAAGTCCTTTAATCCTTCTCTATCCATATTTCCATTATTACCTGTATTTACAGCTTTGCCACTAGACTTAAACCCTATTTAATCTTGCTTAGAAAAACAAGATCCATAAAAACCACCTTAGTGGGGTTCAGCCATACAACATGGCCGAACCTCGCCAATCCCATTTGGATCTCTTAATCCATTCTAATCACATTGAAATGCCATTCAAATCACTTGGTGGGGTTCGGCCATACCCCATGGCCGAACCTCACCCCTTTTTGGTTTTGGTGCTCCACTTGCCATTCTTGTTGATGAACCATACACATATCTTGATCGTAAAAATAATATGATTGAGCCATACATTGGCCGATCCTACACATTAGCCTTAACTCCACTTAAATCACATAAACACCCCTCTCAAAAACCATCACAATTAACCATAAACTTGTCAACTCATTTCATGGGGTTCGGCCCTCACAAGTGGCCGAACCCTATGGGTTATGATTTGAACCTCTTAAACGTATATCTGTGTCTAGTAAAAACATCTAAAACTATCCATCATATTGCATGGTTTTTAACTTACAAAAAACCACCAACATAACCAAACTATTTCATGGGGTTCGGCCACTATGGCCCATGTTTTCTATCCTTTTAAACCTCATCATCATAATTTAAACCATTGATTAATTCGGCCATAACATATATTTTGTATCTCATTAAACATGTAAAACTCTCCATGGTATTGCTTGGTTTTTAGCCTTCAAAAACCATATCTAACCAACTCCTTTCATGGGGTTCGGCCATCTAAAGTGGCTGAACCCTATGGTCCATGTTTTCAATCTTTTTAAACATCACTATGCATAATTTAAACCTTTGGTAGATTCGGCCATACCATGGCCAAATCATGTTCTATTTAACCTACTTTATTAAACCAAATTCCATGGAGTACTTACCAATTTCCTTTGCTTTTCGTCTCTCCTTTTGGTCCTTGCTTTCTTCTTTCTTGCTTCCTTAGTCCTTAGCTGATTGGAAGATTGAAAAATGGTGAAAACACCAAAAGATAATTCGGCCAAGGAGGTAGGTTCTTGAGAGAGGGAGAGAGATGAGAATTCTAAGGTTTCTTTGGGTGACAATTGGCGAAGGGTGTGGTGTTTTGTTTTTGTTAAACAGCCCTTGGACCCTTCATTAATCCTCATCAATCCTTGATCAAACCAAGGATATTTGGTGCCAATCAATGCACCCCTTGGAACTCCCAACGTTGGATGGAAACCCTCCAAATTCCCATGCCATTCCATTAAATCTTTTCATGGGAAACCCACTCCACAAGTACCCAACGTGGGACTTGTTTTGTGGTGTTTAAGACCATGGCAACTCCTTCATCTCCCATTTGACTCAATGTAATTTCAAGGCCCCTTTGGTTTCCATTTTAACTCACCCAACTCATTAACTCAACTCACCACATTTAATGCCATTCATTTAGTGCACTTGAGTCAACTCCATTACTTAATTCAAATCCAACTCATTTCAGTCCCAACTCAACCTGATTTGACTCATCCTTTGAGCTCACATGAGGTCCATATGGTCAACCATGGTCAACATGGTCAACACGACCCATTGGGTCCCCATTTAGCTCATTGACCCAATTGACGCCATGACCCATTTATGGGTAGTTTAGCCATTTAAATGTGGTTTACACATTAGCATCAAGCCTACCCATTTATCCTCCACTTGACTCTAAATTAATTCAGCCTAACCCAATTACATTTGGGCTCACCCAATGGTCAAATACGTCCATCATGACCCATTGGGTCCCAATTGGGTTCTTTGACCCAAATAACCATCTTGACCCAATTAGATGTACAATAACCATTTAATCTAATTTGATCTTTATAATATGTACAATAGGCCTTAATTTGAATAATGGGCCCCACCATTTTCTTATCTATGATCATAACCTTCTAATTTACCATTCCAATGGCATTTTTGTAAATATCAATATCTTTGAGAAATCGGGGTGTTACAATATAACCCTCTTTAAAATTTTCGTCCCGAAAATCAAGCGAAGTAGGGTTCCAAAATAAATTACATAAACAACTCGGGGTGAGCTGTTCTCATCTCCGATTCGAGTTCCCAAGTGGCCTCTTCAATACCATGTCAATCCCATAGCACTTTGACGAACTGAATCACTCTTTTTCGTAACACCTTTTGTTCTGTCTCACGTTATATGTTTTTCTCGTGAGCCTTTTGTGATCTTACGTAGATCAATCTACTCTGTTTCACTTTTCTTGCTCTCATAATATGTTCCATACGTACCTGCTCAATATGTTCTTTCATCTACTCTCTGTGTGAGGTAGTTTATCAATGCGAGCCTCTGCTCAAAGCTTTTCCTGATTCCATTTTAACTAGGTTTCTAGTTGCACTCTCCTAGAACTCCATCGGCTAACTACAGAGTCAGCTAGCTAGACTAACTTGGCAATCGCCCATAGCTTCCCATTCATGTTTCACTAGACTCTTATATTTTCCGTTAAACATATCTCCAAAATTTTGCACATCTTCATTTGTACGTATGTCACTATGTCACTAACACCTTTTGTTCCAACTTCCACGATACCGATACCCGGCATCAATCCAAACCACCATGGGAATAATCACCCATGGTTAAATACATCCATCCCTGGTATCACTCTTTCAGTAAATATTATCTATCCCTGTTTAATAATCATCCATGAATATAACCCTCCTATGGGTATAATCCATTCATGGAAACAATTCATCCTTGGTATCACTCATTCCATGAGTATCATCTATCCACAATTAATGTCCATAGGAACAACATTCGAATGAATCACTAAGTGACTGTGATAACAATATCCAATCAAAAATGTATACCGACCCCTTGCAGGACTTAGGGCTCATGACTTACTAAACGGAAGACCCACGTCCAACGTGATCCGGTCTACCTCGCCCTGCGTCCCTTCACCTCATAGATGATTCAGTCAAGCTCTTAGGCGGTCGATCCGCGTCTGACGAGACTAGTACCACCCCCACGGGGTAAAATAGTACCTAGCTCTGCGCATTTCTGAATATCTAGTGTGCAAAATAGCCGTAAGAGCATCCTCCAGCACATAGCATGCAAGGGACCCACTCCTCAACGGTAACACTATGTAACCAATTCTCCGTATTTCATATCAGAATTCCCACAGTCTTACGTCTAGTCTAGGCCATACTCATGGAATCTATATTCTTATCTCATCAATATCCTGTGAGGGACGCACCCATACCACATTCCAATCATTAATATCACGTAAGGGACGCACTCATACCAGGTCTCAACAGAATCTAGTGACCTCGTCACCTACATCTCAGTGCCAAAAATCCTCATGAAGTCTTAAGTTGCATACTTTTATTGAAAATCACTTATACTTCCATCACCATACAAGGGTTTGTAGGGTTAGAACAACCCTTCAAAACGTACCCACAACCCTTACAAAATCTCCCCTTTTTCCCCAACATTTCCTTACCCTTCCTTAGCTCAATCTTCCGTAGAAGACCCTGCATCATCGTCAAAGAAATTGTCAGGGCATATCATCAACATATGTCCCAACACTCCGCACGTCAAACAAGGTTTTATCCCTGGTCCTCCAATGTAAGGACAGTTAGTCCTTTCTTTCCCGTGCCCATGAAGTCCACAAACAGGGCACACAACTTCAAGAGGGTGGGGGCAGTATGTACAGCTATGCCCATCCTGATTGCACAACTCGCACATATAGTCAAGGTCTATCTCCCCCACAGATTCTCTTATCATTGGAAAATCTTCCATATGTTCTTCTGGAAGAGGTGCTAGATCCACTTCAACCTCCTCCGGTAATTCCTCTTGATTGTCTACATTAACTTCCATGTTAGAGTTGTTGGAAGAAGACTCCAGCTCTATTGGATTGCTGGGGGTTCCGCTATCCCACAACTCTGTATACTCAACGTTGCTCGACATCTTTGTATCATCACTCTTTGTATTTCTTTTGTTTCTGGGGGAAATCTCTAAATTCCTGTTGTTTGTTTCTCAATGTGGGGATATTGGGGAAATGTATCCTACTTTGCTATGTTTGATATGTTCACTTATGATGGCAGTACTTTACTTTGCTATCTTTCATTGTTGCTCTCAGATTAATTGTTCAGTCTGAGTCAATCGAAGTAAATTAATCTAGCCCCCAGTCAACGGACTCCGAAGAGTCAGTCAGTTGGGATTCTTATCTGTCAGTGAGACATGAAACCGTCTTAATCTTACTTCGATGATTCAACTTCCCGTTTCGCTCTGATACCAACTGTAATGCCCCGCCTTTTTCCAACCTTCCAAAGATCAGAGTCTATTTTTTTTTTTTTATAAATAATCAAGTGGAAGAGAGCGGGGAGCGTCACGACGCGAGCCAAGTCCGGATTTCCAAAGTCCGACACTTAACTGGCCACCCATGTGTGCAGGGACTAAGCCCATGAAAACCGATCCACACATGGTACTAAGTAAATCATGCAGAATAATAATAACTAGTTGCGAAACTAACTGATTGCAGAATATAATCAATCTTAAGTTAACCATTCATTCTCAGATAGCAAAGTACAAGTCAAGTTTACTTTAAACTAACCATTTCAATACCATATCAAACTACTCACAAACCATAGCAAAGTTAATAAACTATTACATGACCATATAAAAGTATTCAAACGACAGTAAAATAGAAATCCAATCCAACACCCAAGCGCTTAAGCTTCGCTTCCCTCTCGGTCCTCGACCTTCTCTTTTCCTTTCCCTTTTCCTGCATTATCCTCTAAGGATAGAAATAGGGTGTTAGATCAACGCACCCAGTAGGTTTTCCGATCAGGGCTACCACATGGTTAGTATATAAAAACATGCATATATCATAATATTTGATCATCAAAAACATCTGAAATCAATGCTATGTATGTAAATGCGAATGTAATGAGCCACACCTATCACAAGTATACATAGCTATCACTTGACGGGACTCTCATGTCAAGGTAATCCACAGTACTCCTCATTTCTTATGGGTAGGAACCTTATCATTAAGTAATATCATCACCCCATGCTATGCATGAGATGTCAATGAATATATGTCAATTGTAAATATATATCTCATCATTCAAAACCAATTTAAAACATAAAGCTAGAACAATATATCTCATAAAAACCAATTATAAAAGTGGTTACAAGTAGATAGGAAACCTACAAAAAATTTGCTTAAGTGTCCGTTCCTTTTAAGCGTCACCCGATCACGACTCGTGCGCCGTTCAAGTTCTATTACCTTGTGATGTAACAGCAAGTCAATATACTATCATTTAAATTTCCATTCACATCTAAGACCCAATAAACCATCTTGTGGGGTTCGGCCATACCCATGGCGACCCTCACCCACTTTGGATTTGATTCTCCTTTCATTTGATCAATATCATTCATCTAAACACCTTTTATTACATAATATAACTTGGTAGCTTCGGCCATACAACATGGCCGACCCATACCACTTTGGTTTGACCCCTCTTTTAAGTCCTTTAATCCTTCTCTATCCATATTTCCATTATTACCTGTATTTACAGCTTTGCCACTGACTTAAACCATATTTAATCTTGCTTAGAAAAACAAGATCCATAAAAACCACCTTTGTGGGGTTCGGCCATACAACATGGCCGAACGTCACCAATCCCATTTGGATCTCTTAATCCATTCTAATCACATTCAAATGCCATTCAAATCACTTGGTGGGGTTCGGCCATACCCCATGGCCGAACCTCACCCCTTTTTGGTTTTGGTGCTCCACTTGGCATTCTTGTTGATGAACCATACACACATATCTTGATCATAAAAATAATATGATTCAGCCATACATTGGCCGATCCTACACATTAGCCTTAACTCCATTTAAATCACATAAACACCCCATAATATTGTATGGTTTTTATCTCTCAAAAACCATCACAATTAACCATAAACTTGTCAACTCATTTCATGGAATTCGGCCCTCACAAGTGGCCGAACCCTATGGCCTATGATTTGAACCTTTAAACATATATCTTGTGTCGAGTAAAAACATCTAAAATTGTCCATCATATTGCATGGTTTTTAACTTACAAAAAACCACCAACATAACCAAACTATTTCATGGGGTTCGGCCACTATGGCCCATGTTTTCTATCTTTTTAAACCTCATCATCATAATTTAAACCATTGATTAATTCGGCCATAACATATATTTTGTATCTCATTAACACATGTAAAACTCTCCATAGTTTTGCATGGTTTTTAGCCTTCAAAAACCATCAATCTAACCAACTCCTTTCATGGGGTTCGCCCATCCAAAGTGGCCGAACCCTATGGTCCATGTTTTATATCTTTTTAAATATCACTATGCATAATTTAAACCTTTGGTAGATTCGGCCATACCATGGCCAAATCATGTTCTATTTAGCCAAATCATGTTCTATTTAACCAACTTTATCAAACCAAATTCCATGGAGTACTTACCAATTTCCTTTGCTTTTCTTCTCTCCTTTTGGTCCTTACTTTCTTCCTTCTTGCTTCCTTAGTCCTTAGCTGATTGGAAGCTTGAAAAATGGTGAAAACACCAAAGGATAATTCGGCCAAGGAGGTAGGTTCTTGAGAGAGAGAGAGAGATGAGAATTCTAAGGTTTCTTTGGGTGACAATCGGCCAAGGGGTGTGGTGTTTTGTTTTTGTTAAACAGCCCTTGGACCCTTCATTAATCCTCATAAATCCTTGATCAGACCAAGGAGACATTTGGTACCAATCAAGGCACCCCTTGGCACTCCCAAGGTTGGAGCTTTGGGTTTCCATCATGAGATGGAAACCCTCCAAATTCCCCATGCCATTCCATTAAATCTTTTCATGGGAAACCCACTCCACAAGTACCAATGTGTGGGACTTGTTTTGTGGTGTTTAAGACCATGGCAACTCCTTCATCTCCCATTTGACTCAATGTAATTACAAGGCCCCTTTGGTTTCCATTTTAACTCACCCAACTCATTAACTCAACTCACCACATTTAATGCCATTCATTTAATGCACTTGATTCAACTCCATCACTTAATTCAAATCCAACTCATTTTAGTCCCAACTCAACCTGATTTGACTCATCCTTTGAGCTCACATGAGGTCCATATGGTCAACCATGGTCAACATGGTCAACACGACCCATTGGGTCCCCATTTAGCTCATTGACCCAATTGACGCCATGACCCATTTATGGGTAGTTTAGCCATTTAAATGTGGTTTACACATTAGCATCAAGCCTACCCATTTATCCTCCACTTGACTCTAAATTAATTCAGCCTAACCCAATTACATTTGGGCTCACCCAATGGTCAAATACGTCCATCATGACCCATTGGGTCCCAATTGGGTTCTTTGACCCAAATAACCATCTTGACCCAATTAGATGTACAATAACCATTTAATCTAATTTGATCTTTATAATAAGTACAATAGGCCTTAATTTGAAGAATGGGCCCCACTATTTTCTTATCTACGATCATAACCTTCTAATTTACCATTCCAATGGCATTTTTGTAAATATCAATATCTTTGAGAAATCGGGGTGTTACAGATTTTATTTTGTGAATTATGAACCAATCATGAAATTATGTAATGGATCAATTTTGGACCTAAATCTAAGGTGATAAAGGAAATGGGGAAGGTTTGCTGGACTTAGATGTTTATGGATCTATGTTTTGAATCTAAACATTTATAAATATATGGTGGTGATTAACCATGGAGGGAATAATGGCATAAATGTAATTATGGTAAAAAATAAGAAACCATGGGTTCGGCCATAGTGTATGGCTGAACCCCATGAGGATTGTGTTTATGGACTTAAACATTATTGTAAATCAAGTGGGACTTGGTTTTAATTGATTGATATATTATAAGGTAACGGGACCTCACAAGGTGTTTACGATCGTGAACGGTTACCGGACGAAAAACACAAGGACACGTTAACGCAAGGACACGTTAGCGGTCTTTGGTAGGATTCCACCTCTTTGAAACCATGGGTTTATCTTATTTATGATGAATATATGTTGCAAAGGATATGTTTCAAATTGTGATTTTAAATGCTATATTTATATGATAAAATAACATGTGGTTTAAATGTGAGTTTTAAATGTTATGTTTATATGATAAAATAGCATGTGGTTTTAAATGTGTGGTTTAAATGCTATGATTTGTATTTCTACATAGCATGTTGGCATTTGCATCTCATGCATGGCATGGGAGGGATGAAAGGTGACCGGATACCCACACTCCGTCGAGGCGTCCGTAAAACAGGGGGGGGGGGGGGTACCTTGATGAGGAGCATTCTATCAAGAAGATACTATGTAAGAAATGTAACCGGAGATCCACACTCCGTCGGGGCGTCCTTAATAGAATCGTGGGGGATACCTTGATGAGGAGCATTCCATCAAGAGGATACTATGTATGAAATGTAACTGGAGGGTCCACACTCCGTCGGGGCGTCCGAAAGACCTTTGTGGTGGGTACTTTTATGTATATGTTATGGGTGTGACTCATTGCATATGATAGCATGGCATGGCATTGAATCGGCAAGATTATGATCTTTATTATCATGCAAGGTTTTCTGGTTTTATCGGTATGATTGGATCTCTATTATCATACACTGTTTTGGATGCGATGCTTTATAAGTATGGTATGATTTATTATAACTGGTTTTGGTATATATTATATCTGGATTTTTGGTACTAACCCATGTGTTAACCCTAATTGGAATACCTATTGGGCGCGTTGTTCTAACGCCCTACTTCTACCCTAGTGGATGATACAGGAAACGAGGGGAACGATGAACGCGAAACGGGCCAGGCATAAGAGCTTGTTGGATTATAGCTTATATTTTGTTTAAGATACTCATGGTCTTGTATTTTGAGTATCTAGAATTCGGATGTAATAACTTAGATGAATTTGCTATGGTTGGATGTTTTATTGGATAATTAATTATGATTTAAGGACTTAACGTAGTTTGGTATCTGAATGGTATAGAACTGTGTTCTATTATGTTTCCGCATGTTATTATTTTTATTCCGCATGTTTATATTGCTATGTGTGAACCATTTTCGTGGACTTAGTCCATGCACACATAGGGTTGGCCAGTTAAGGGTCAGACTTTGGAAGTTCGGACTTAGCTCGCGTCGTGACGTCCCGCTCTCTATCACTCTACTCTGTTATATATAAAAAGAAATAGACTCTGATTTTCAGGAAGAAGCGAATGAAAAAGGGCGGGGCGTTACATATGCTGTTGTGGACCAGGTTGATATGACTGACTCTGGGGTGGATGGAATGACTGACCAGGTGAATGCAATGGTTAACTAGGTGTTTGAAACTAACGAGGTCCCTGATTCATGGGCAAGCTCTGACTCCACGAGAAATTAAGGTGATTCCGCCTTTTCGGGTTATAGGTAGCAAAGAATGGATTCCCGTGTTGCTTCCCAAAATTATTTAGTGTGTTAGCTTGTTCGGCTAGGCACTCCGGATTTGCGTTTAGGGAAGGACAAGTGTAACACTCCGGATTTTCAAGTTATTATTATATATGAAAATTACCTATTGAATTTGTGAATTATTAAATATGAACCTTGGATGGGTAATGTGTTGGGTCATTGGCCCAATTAAAACCCAACGGTTTGGTAAATGGTTTCAAATAAATTAAATGGGGCTGAATTTAATTAGTAATGCAATGCTATATAAATTATAGAAAGAGTGCATGGCCGAATATTGGATTTGCATATCCAAGAAGATTACTAAAAATTAAATAAGGATTACATTGGCCGTGTGTAGGGATTTCCATATCTATGTGATGCGCATAGGATCATTTTAAAAGGGGTATTTTCTTGATTAAAAACGGCATAAAGGAATTATTATCTTAGCACCTTTTAAATTGGGATCAATGGGAGATTAATTAAGGGAATTGCTAAGAGGGGCGCATGGCACCTTCTAAAAGAGGCAATAAGAGGAGCACACCGCAATGGTAAATTCAGCAAGGGGGACACAGCATTAGGCAATGGCTAATTTAAAGGTTCTTGGTACCTTTTAAGTTGGGACCAAGAGAAGTTTTATAAAAGAAAGAGGGGAGGGGCGCATGGCTCACACACATTTATAGCCAAATTCTCTCTCTCTTTCAAGTCTTATTCACGGCAAAAAAAAAAAGAAAGAGCAGTCAGCCGAGTAACAAGACCAAGGAAGAGAAGGATTGGAAGAGCAAGAACAACCGAGGGAAAATCAAAGGAGTCGCGGAACCGGTAAGTGGTTTTGATATTTTTGTTTAAGATAAGGAACCATAGGGTTCGGCCATGGTGTATGGGCGAACCCCCATGGAAGAGAATTGGGAGATGATCATGGTATTAAATTTAATGGAAAGACATGGTTATTGGTTGGAAACCATGGAAGGAATATCAATGTTTTGAAGGGATTAAATGGAGACCATGAAATAAGATTAAGGGATGAATGTTGATGTTTAAGTAAAAAGGATGAACCATAGGGTTCGGCCATGTGGCATGACCGAACCATAGGGTTCGGCCCCCATGGAAAGGATATTAATAATTTTAATGGATTTAAAATGATGGGAAAGCTTATTTATGTTTTAATTTTGAATGGAGACCATGGGAAAATATAAATGAATTTAATATGGTGATTGATTAAATGGAAGATCAATGTTTAATAATTTTTAGAAAGAGGATTATAAACCATAGGGTTCGGCCATGGTGTATGGCCGAACCCCATGGAGTTGTATTAGTATGGTTATTGGATTTAATTGATTAAATTGAAGATGTTTATTAATTTAGAAAGTTTCTAATTATGGAAGGAACCTTGAATTATGATTCAAATATGGAAGGTGGATTTTAATTTAGAAAGGATCTAAGGATAGAAGAATTGAAGGATGGGTATTAAATTTAGAAACTTTCTAATTATGGACTTCTTAATAATGGATGCAATGTACATAATTGGGAGTTAGACATCATAGGGTTCGACCATGGTGCTTGGCCGAACCCCATGAACCAATTTTATGGGTTTATGTTTATGTGTATTTTAAATGAAGGGAGGATGCAAGTATAGACTTATGGTTTATGGACCTAAGATGGTGAACCATTTAAAAGAAAAGTTGGAAAAGATTCATCACCATGGCCGAACCCCATGAATTTTTTAATGGGCCGTGTTTGGGTCTTTGTATAATTTTAATGAATGGTTCACCAAACAAAGGGATGAAGGGTGAGCATAATGGGAATTATTTTGTGGACATAGGGTCTATGTGTGGCGTATTAAAGCCATGGATGACATTTTTGTAATTAAGTAAAAATAAGGGACCATGAGTTCGGCCATGATGTGTGGCCGAACCCCATGGGGAATATTTGGCAGACCTTGGATTACGTATGTTGGATTAATGAATGAAATGTTAATTAAAGATTAGACCAATGGCAATTTGGTAATATCGGCTGAAAATGATAAACCATGGGTTCGGCCATGGTGTATGGCAGAACCCCATGGAGATTGATTTATGGACTTAAAATATTGTAAATCAAGTGGGACTTGGTTTTGATTGATTGTTATATTATAAGGTAAGGGGACCTCACCAGGTGTTTACGAGCTTGAGAGGTTATCGGACGAAAGACGCAAGGACACGTTAGCGGTCTTTGGTAGGATTCCACCTCTTTGAAAACCATGGATTTTTGTACAATGATTTTATCTTGTTTTAATAAATTTATATTGCAAAGGATAGGTTTCAAAATGTGAATTTTAAATGCTATGTTTACATGATAAAATAACATGTGTTGGATATGATTCAAAATGTGAATTTTAAATGCTATGTTTATATGATAAAATAGCACGTATTTTCTTGGCATCTCATGCATGGCATGGGGTGAAGGATACGTAACCGGAGGAGGCACACTCCGTCGGGGCGTCCGAAAAACCTATGTGGGATACCTTGATGTGCTTTTCTATCAGGAAGAAACCGGAGGGTCCACATTCCGTCGGGGCCTCTGAAAGTCCTATGTCGGGGGGTACTTTTATGTACATGTGATGGGTGGGACTCAATGCATTTGTCATCATTGCATGGCATGGTTTATATGGTTTTTGACATTATGATATTATTACATATATTTTGTACTAACCATGTGTTAGCCCTAATTGGAATACCTACTGGGCGCGTTGTTTTAACGCCCTACTTCTACCCTAGTGGATGACACAGGAAACCAGGGGAACGATGAAGGCAAAGAGGGCCAAGCATATGAGCTTGGATGATTTAATTTATATTTTTGAATAAAGTTACTTATGGACATGTATTTGAGTAACTAGAATTCGGACATGTAATAACTTAGATTGTTGGATGTTTATTTGGATAATTATGATATTTTAATTATGGAATAAAAGCTTGACGTACTCTGCTATCTAAAGTGGAATAGAACTTGGTTCTATTATAATTTCGTATGTTATGATTTTAATTCCGCATGTTTATATTGCTATGTGTGAACCGTTTCCATGGACTTAGTCCATGCACACATAGGGTTGGCCAGTTAAGGGTCGGACTTTGGAAGTTCGGACTTAGCTCGCGTCTTGACGTCCCACTCTCTATCACTCTCCGTTTATATATATAAAAAAAAAATAGACTCCGATTTTCGGAGAGGAAAAGCGAGTGAAAAAGGGCGGGGCGTTACAACAAGTTTGTGTTGTGTGTCTTGGGTTAGTACACAAGTTACACAGCTCAGACTGCACGCCTATTGATGGACTCACCCTTTGAATCATTGCTAAGTCCTCTACTTTTTTAATCAGATTTGCAATTACGACCTTAACCTCAAAATCATTATTGACTTCGTACAAACCTCCTCTTTTGGAAGTTTGTCCTGAACTCTCTCTTTTGGAAAAGTCCCATCGCTGAGAATTCTCTGCCAAATTTTCCAAGAAATTCCATCCGTCAACTTGACTTTGTTCCAAAAATGCCCCACTTTTCATAGACTCGACCAAAGTACGGCTAGATGTAGTTAAGCCATCATAGAAAAATTAAATGAGTCTCCAAGTTTCAAAACCATGATGGGGACATTTACTTAATAGATCGTTATATCTTTCCCAGGATTCCGAGAATTGTTCACCCCCTTTCTGAATAAAATTTGAAATTTCTGTTTTGAGGGTGTTCGTTTTAGATATCGGGAAAAATTTATTCAAGAATTTATTTACCAACTGATCCCACGTGTTGATGGAATTTGCGGGGAGGGAGTTCAGCCATGATTTCACTTTTTCTTTGAGAGAAAAATGAAATAGGCAAAGTTTAATAGATTCATCAGTGACATTTTGAAGTTTGATAGTGGCGCAAATCTCTAAAAATTCCTTAACGTGTAACTAGGGATCCTCACGATCAAGGTCATGGAAAGCCGGAAGGAGATGTAAGAGGCCTGGTTTTAGCTCATAGGTGGCATTGGTGGCTGGGATGACTAAGCTGGAGGGTGTGTTGGCTATGACCGATGAAAAATAATCTCGACGAGCTTTCTCCTGTTCTCTGGCCATTTTGGATAATGGTGGTGGTGATGACGGTGGACTATCTATATCTATTCTTGGGCCTGACTGAGCCTCGGACGCAACAATTGGTGGTATGACGGACAATGTAACTTGAACGAATTGATTGGTGGAGGCACGAGACTAATGATATATACTCAAACATGAACAAATACGCTCAAACAAATCCACACAAAATATGCCCTAAAACTATACTGACACACAGGTCCTAGACTCTAGACTGCTTTGAATCTCCTTTCTAGAAAATTTAAGTCTCCGATGAGAGTTTAACCACAAGCACAGCCAAGTAAGTTTCCAGGTAAGTGGAGGAGCACAATGGCAATCGACTTAAGCTTCCACTTATCCTTTCTATTTTTTACACATTGGTGACAAAACTAGCCTAGACACTGTGCTTGAAGCAAAACTATTCACCGATGAACTTAAAGTAACTGAATTAAAGGTGGTCCTATTGAGCATGAACAACCCTAAACGATGGTTCTAGATTGATTTTATTTGGGTAATGCATGAACCAATTTTACTAATCTTTTTAGATTTTTTTTTTGAATGCAGGCCTAATCTAACAATGCAAGATTTAAAGCAAATATGCAAACAATAATCAAACAATTTTAATCTAATGCATGAACTAACACCGTAAATGCATGAGCAAATTAAATATGCAATTTTTTTTTTATTTTTTATGCAAAATAAATGCAAGACAACAACCTAGTAAAAACTATATGATGCATGAAAAATTGAAAATTTAAATAAAGTGGTTTAGGCACTTACCTTGGCCTGTAGTCGCTTTTGCAAATTTTTTATATGCGTGGAATTCAAAACTCCTACAAAATCAACAAACAAAACCTAGGTGGAGACACCAAATCACATAAAAATATGCATGAACCTAGATCTAGATGCAAAATTCCTAAATCTACAACTAGTGGAAAGATTAAACTAAAAGAATTTTTAATTTTATTTTTCCGTTTCAAACTCAAGTCCTCAGCAACGGCGCAAAAAACTTGTTGTGCAAATTTTAAATTTATAATTATTCGCAAGCACACGAATCGAATTGGAGTATAGAGATATGCAAGTACGAGGTCGAACCCACAGGGACTTGATTTAGAATGAATGGGAAAACAAATTAAAAAACCTAATATTTTAACCTTAACTTAGTTAACAATTTTTATGAAGAATGATTGAATTGAAATTGAAAAATTAATTAAAACAACTAAATACGAAGATTAAATCAAGTGAGAAAAATTACTAAGGCATCGGATTCCACCACCATTAAATTCATAATATTCCAATTATTTATTTATTAATTCTCAGTTTTAAAGATTTAAACATTTAAGCATATTAATATGGTGTTCAAAATTCAGATTTTCCTTCTCTTTTAAAGATGTAATTTCTAAGCATTCAATGTATCCTATTTTAATTTAAAAGACAAGGGATCAAAGTATTAATAAGCATCCAATGTATTTAAATTAAAATAAAAGAAAACAATGAATCAAGGGTTTTACTTTTATTCAATTAAAAACCAAGCATTTAATTAATTAGATATTAATATTAATAACCAAAAATACATGGCATTGATGGTAAAAATAATTAACATCTATTAATTTGATGAAGTCAAAATCATAATAATTAACACACATAATTGGAATTAAATAAATAAATAAAAGAAAATTATTTCATTAATGGGGTTTCATCCTCAACCTCAGTACAAGAAATCATCCGGATATTATGAAATTAAGAACAAAAAGAGATAAGAAAAATAAAACCCGAGCCATCGTCGGAGATCTCGAGCCAATGTCGTAATTTCCTTGCTCTGCCTCGACCTTATTCTCTGTCCGGTTCCCCTCTTCTCAATAGGTTGGGCTGATATTTATAAGAGGAGAAAGGAAATAAAATAAGCAAGAAGGGCCCACTCAATCAGTCGATTCTATAGATACTGGCCGACTCCCTTATTTTCTTCTATTTTCTATCAACCTGCCGTATCCTCCTCTGTATTACAAGGTAACTTCTATTTTTTTTCCACTTGTTTTTCTTCATACGGACACAATAGTCTACTGTCTTTCTCTCTGCATCATTCGGCTAAATCAACCACCTCCTTCAATCCTCTTCTTATGATACAGTCGGTCAGCAGCTTCTCTTTCTTTTAACAACAGAAGCAGCACCTCCTTTCTTTTCCTTCCTATTCTCGTTGGATTTTGCCAAAGCTTGGGCGTGTGAGACATGGGTCGGCTCCTCAGCAGATAGCGGTCCTCTTGCTTGCTTCTTTATTTTCTTTTAGTGTTTTGCTTTTCACCCACTTAGAAGAATGGCTTGCTTTTGAAAAGCTTCTTCATATTATTCCTCTGCACTCTGGCTGTCCAGCTTTGTCACATACTGTTAACTGCACAATTGGTTGCAATACCAACTACTTCTTTGTTTCTAACTGCCAACGCTTCTACCACCACTGTCCTCTGTTCTTCATCTTTTTTTGTTGTTTGTGACTGTGGACTCTTTCAATGGGCAGCAAATGGGCTTGGACTTATGAGTTTTGAAGGCCCAAAGCTATTGAGGCTGGACTCCAATGATAGGTTTGAAGGGCCCTTTTACATTAAGCACATTTTTTATCAATTCTCTTCCATTTTAATTTCTTTTCTTTAAAATCTCCATTTTTCCTGCAAAATTAAAAGATCCCATTAATTATATAATATATACAAAATTCAAGAGCTAACTAATCTAAATAACAAGGGTAAAACAATCATTTTCTTGTGCTCATCAAATACCCCCAAACTTAGATTTTGCTAGTCCTCGAGCAACACAAGAAATTAAAAATTAAAAATTAAAATTCTAAACTAATCCTAATATATAACTAATCTACACCACTTTCGCTGGCTCTCTCGATTGCATTTAGCATATGCAACAAGTTTTTAAACCCTCTGTTCACTACTAGTGACGAGTTATAGTCTTGTGAGGGCTTCTAGAGATGATACCTTCAAACATCAAATTTCAGCAAAAATATCCAAATTAAAATTGAAATATCATACAACTCCAAAATTATTTTACAAAATTTATACTTGAAGTGTAGTGTATGATAGCCAAATATTATCATAGCCTTATTTTTCAAATATGTACAAGTTTTGCAACCACCCTGAAAATGCGCTTCGACTCCAAATCTCACCAGACATATCTCTCAGAAAAGACTTTCTCTCAGAGATTGGGGCAAATTCTCTCAAAAGTATATGTGAGCAGAATTTATCTTAATAAAGTAAATATCTCACATATTTATCATGAAAGAACGAATAATATCAAAGAAAACACAGATCTCATGAATGGATATCATTTTCCTGAGAACGTTGAAATAATACACCATAATTCTTCCTCATCTATTCTCCACTTTAAATATCATATTAACTGAGGATCAATAGGCCTTCCTATAGGACAAAACGTGGCTTAGGACCGGGTCATATCAAAGAAGGATAACAAGGCTCTAAAATAAATATTTTGAACAGAAAAAGTTAGAGATCTTTAATAATTCATAATCGGCATATTTTTCCTTTATTTTTCTCTCAACACTTCCAAAGTATTATATAAACTTAATCTTAATCTAACTGCGGGTTATAATAGATCCTAAGACTACTCCATTTATAACTTAAGATAGCAAAGTACATGATCATATTCTCCAAAATTACTAAAATAACCTTAGTCTACAATTCATTCCAAACCATCCAAATAAACCAAACCATAGTAACTACTTAACTACATTATTACATACCGACACATCTAATTATCAAATTACATTGTCCAAATAACTTAAATGAAAAGTCCATAAATCAAGTCCATTAAAAGTCCATTCATAGCCCAAGCTCCTATGCTTGGTTTCCTTCATGATCCTCGTTCTTTCCCGTTCCTGTGTCATCCACTAAGGATAGAGATAGGGCGTTAGATCAACACGCCCAGTAGGTCTTCCGTTTAGGGCTACCACAAGGTTAGTATAAAACATACAAATAATATAATAATACATGTTCATCCAAAATCTCATAAAAACAATGCTATGTATGCAATGCACATGTAATGAGTCCCACCCATCACAAATATACATAGTTTCCTCTTGACAGGATTCTCATCATCAAGGTACCCCACAGTGGTCTTTCGGACGCCCCGACGGAGTGTGGCCTCCGGATTCTTTTTGATGGGATTCTCATCATCAAGGTACCCCACAATGGTCTTTCGGACGCCCCGACGGAGTGTGGCCTCCGGTTTCAACACCATCATCCCATGCCATGCATGAGATGTCTATGCAAACATGCCATTTGTAAATATAACTTTACATTCAAAAAACTTATCAAAAATGTACAAAAAGGTAGGAAACATACACAATGTTCACTTGGTTTGACTGTTCTTTTAAACCGTCAACCGATCACGACTTTGTACCCCGTTCAAGCAATTCCCGTGGCCTTATTATATAACAGCAAATCAAACATTCATCCATGTGATTCCAACTTAATCTAAGTCCCAAAAATCCACTTTGTGGGGTTCGGCCATACCCCATGGCCGAACCTCACCCATTTACATTTTGGTCTCTCTTCTTTTATTTAATTAACACCATTCAATTAAACCAAACTTCCAAATGAACCTTGGTAGGGTTCGGCCATACAACATGGCCGAACCTTACCACTTTAGTTTTGGCCCATGTATCCAATCCTATGATCATTTCATCTTTGATCATTTCATCTTTGATCATTTCATCCATAATTACCATTATGTCATTTAGACTAACCTTTTGTTTAATTTTCCTTAAACACCAATAACCATAACTAATCCACCTTGGTGGGGTTCGGCCATACTACATGGCCAAACCTCATCACTTGATTTGGTCTTTAAATCATTCTTCCATACATCTTCAATCATTATTAACTACACACTAAGGCCACCAATAACTATTAGTGGGGTTCGGCCATACTACATGGCCGAACCTCACCAATCTGATTTTTGTCCTACTTTCCATCATTTATCATGGTTGATCAAATTAATATTAAATCCATAACTAAGCATACGTGTTTCTTAAAACAAAAGCATAAAACAAATCATAGCTTCCAACATGATTTTAATCCAAATCTCCCATCAAAACAGTCCATGGGGTTCGGCCATACACATGGCCGAACCCCTATGGTTCTCTTAATTCAATTACCCCATATTCCATCATCTACCATGGTTGGTTATTTACTTACACTAAGTCCATAGATAATCATATCATCATCCTTAATTCCCAACCATGATCTTACCCTAATTAATCCATAAAAACAGTCCATGGGGTTCGGCCATATACTTAACCGAACCCTATGGTTTCCTTGATGTAAACCCTCCAATATTTGTCCATGGTTTTTTATCAGTAACTTAGCATAATAACCACATGATTCAGCTATGTAATAACTAGTCAAAAACAGTGACCTTATCTCCCTTTAAAAACCCTTTAATCCTTCAAAACATAGTATGGTTTTTATCCCTCAAAAACCATAACAATTACCACATTCTTTCATGGGGTTCGGCCATCCAAAGTGGCCAAACCCTATGATCCATGTTTTGTTATTTTAAAACAGCATAATACTTGATCTAAACCATTGATGGATCTGGCCATACAATGGCCGGATCACATTCCCTTAACCAACTTATTTAACAAGGGTTCAAAGTGCACTTACCAATACCGCATCTCCTTCGATTCTTTGACTCCTTCCTTGGTCCTTTACTTCCCTAGCCTCTCCTTCTTTCTTCTTTTTCTTTTGGCTGAGACAAACCTTGCTGTAAGCTCCTTGGAATAATTCGGCCAAGGTGTAGGTTTTGAGAGGGAGAGATAGAAATTTGGTCTCGAACCTTGATGCCAAGTTCCTTTGCTCTAAGTGTACTTTGACTTGGAAAGATGATCAGCCAAGGACTGATTGGTATGAAAGACAATCAGCCAACGCCTTAGGTCTTGAAAGATGAGCAACGTCTAAGAGAGGGAGAGAAAGAGAGAGAGAGAGTGTGCCAATGTAAACCCTTTCTTTTGACTAATGCACTTCAGCCCATGTTTGACACCAAATGTAACTCTCCTCCCATTTACCTCCATAATTTATTTCATGTGGGGGTTTCATCCTTGAGATGAAACCCTCCAACGATTTTGGATCTTGGTTGCCCTAGATGCAACCCTTCTCCAAATGTGAACACACTTTGTAACTCCCATTTGTTTAATACTTTTCCTTGAGGTTTCACTTTTGAAATGAAACTCTCCAAGTTCCAACGGCTCTATGCATGTCTTTGTTGTATACATCTTCCTCTCATTCATCTCTCATTACCCTTGCATGTGAGAGTTTCATTTCTCATAGGCTCCAATGGCTAGTCCCTTGATTCACCTTGTGTAACCGCCACTCATCATCAATTGCCCAAATGGGAGTTTCATCCATGAGATGGAACTCCTTGAACCCAACGGTTTTGATCTTTGATCTTTGGACCACCCAACCATCCATTGGTTGTCCCTTTGAAGACCCAAACATGGAATAAACCCTCATGCCAATCCAACGTGCATATAGACTTGAATTTGAAAAACATTTCCCACATATGTAACTCTCATGTAACGCCATTATCATGCATCTCTAACTTAGGAGTTACATGCATGGATAACCATGCAGCCAACGTTTTTCATTGTTTAAAATTGGAATTAAGGCACTCCACTCTCATTCACATACTTCACTCATTTACAATTAATCTACCCTTCTCAACTCAACCCATTTAACTCATCAATTTAATGTAACTCAACTCATAAATTCAACTCAACTAAACTCCTTTATTTATTTCAACTCAACCCAACTCAAATATTTAATGAAACTTAAACCAATTAAGCTTTGAGCTCATTCCATGATTAATCAAGTCATTCACGGCCCATTGGGTCCCATTTGGCCATTTTGACCCATTTAACAAAATTTGACCCAATTACAAATCTTGACCCGTTTGAGTACATCTCATCCATTTATTTGTCTTGTAAACAAAACTTCCATCCATTGGGTCTTGATTGAACCATTGGCCCAACACCTTACCCATTTAAATCCATATCAAATAAATCACAATGGCAATTCCGTAAATATGGATAAATTCATGTAAATTGATATCTTTGAAATTCCAGGGTGTTACAGACACCTTAGAGAAGACTATCTCTAGGCATAGAAGAACAAATGGATAAATCATAAAAAGCCTAGAGAGGATGCTTGACAGTGAATTGGAACCCAAGGAAATATGTATTTGGTTTCACTGTCACCACGACCAGTCAATCTCATCAACCCTTCGGTGTAGTCAAGATCGACTCATCGTGGTCAAAGACTGGTCATCCCGAATGACATAGGTTATGGAACATTGAACTGTCATTCTAGGTATGCGTCTAATCGAGAGTCTCGTATGCACCGACCCCTCGGTGAAAGGCTAAAATGACCCCTTGTGGTCAACGACTCGTTGATGAAGATCTTGAGTTCTAAAACCTTGAACTCATATGGACTTTCGAAGAAACAGACATATCGACAATCAAAGACCGATCGAGACTACCAAGACCGCCCCTAGGTAATGGGCGACATGTCATTTTGGGTGACAGGTTTCCAAAGTGGAATCTACTGTCAAGCATGTTTTGCACCAGAACGAGCCTCTCGTATGGACCGACTTCTCGGTACCATAAGTGTCGACCCATCGGTGACAACGACATGTCGACTGTAGAAGAATATTACCGTTGGGAGTGTACTTAATGCACAACGGTCGAAAATGTAACGGTAACATTTCTAGTCACCGAGCTCTCGGTTTGACCGACATGTCGGTACATTATCGTTACTTCAACTGGTTGCCTTCGCTATATAAACCAATATTTATGCAATCAGTTGGTATCATTCAGCAGGATCAGTTGGACCCTCATCTTCACTAGTGAGCTTAAATAAGGGCCAACAGAAGGATCACTTTCTCTCTCGTGTTTGCACTAGGGGAATCAAATACAACCAATCAAATGATTGAGTTGTGAGAGAGAGAGGAAGGATGATGAAAACTCATAAACAACCAATCTGAGGATTGAATTTGAAAGTGAGGAGGAGAGAACCATAAACTAGGAAACCTTTGGTAGAACCATTTTCCTTGACACCCTAGACTGCGATTGCTAAACGATGGCTATGGGAAGGAGCGTCGGCATACATGTGTGGGATCTGGAAGAAGCACACATCAAAAGAGAGAGCTTCAAAGGCAAGTGCTTCTTGGTTTTAATTTTTCTTTTAAAACCTTTGTTCTGAAGTGGATTAATGGGAGGTACCCCGTAACCATTATAAAAAAATTTGGAGCGACGTCTCTGACACAGAGGTGAGTGCAACTCCCAGCCAAATAGTTGGTGGAATTCCTATTCGACAATGGTGGATGAAATTCCTAGCCGATTGAGTGAAGTGGAATTCCTACTCTAATTGTGAGGTTGTAAGTCCCCACTTAGTGGATTTTGAGGATAGCTCAAGGTTGGGAGAGCTCTAAAAGTGGATGTAGGTTTGTTGACCGAACCACTTTAAATTGGTCTTGTGGTGTTTAATCTATGTGTGTTTGTATTTAGTATTTAAGTACTTTTCTTAACACACATCACTTTGCATATTGATTATCTCATTATACACATTGCGCACAAGCATCGATAATCAAAGTTTATGTAAAGGGCCATAATCGTACTGGGTGTTGATGACTTTAAATTTATAAATGTCGCAAGTGCACGAACCATTCATAGTATTGTAATTTGAGAACGAGGTCGAACCCAATGGAAAATCTCAAAGTATATAAATTTTAATTTATTTCCTCTAAAAATGAATTGTTTTTAAGAAATTGAATCTTTACATGAATTATGTATCTAACTTTGAAAATCAGCAAATAAGATGTGTGATTTTTTTTTTTTATATGGCGAATTAAATAATAACCTTAATCATGATTAGGAATTTCAAGTTACAAAATTATTTACAAATCTTCCTAACTTTAATTGAATGAATTTTTTAGAGAGAGTGATTAAAGAGAAATTAAAGAAATAAAGAATTAAAGATTCGATTATACAAGATTTTGGTTAAAACAACTATTACACAACAAACATGAGATTTAACACAATTAAAAGGCAGAAAATTAAATTGCATGAAAATAAATGGTTGAAATTAAATGTGCAGTAGCGTAAAGGTTGGTTGTTTGGAATAGACCAGTCATCACCCAAGATGTGTAAATAAAGTAAAGGCCTAAATCTGAAATTCACATAAAGATCTAAATTACAATTCATATTTATTAATAAAACAAGATTCAGAACTTTTTAATTTAATTAATCAAAACCTTTGTACTCATGATTCAAGTCTTATAATCAAGATCCTAACTATTGCATACGCTCATGTTCAATCAAATAAATAAAAGTTGTGTTCTTGAAATAAAAAATAAAATAATCATAAAATTATTTTAGAAATTGGATATTCCAGGGTTCTAAATGAATGCTTTACTTTATTAAGTGGAAGAATTAAAGTACAAGCTTTTATAAATTAAATATAAGAAAGACAACATAAAAAATAAAAATCTACACTCTCACTTGTAAATTCGCATGGTACTCCTGTCTTCTTGTCTTTTGCTCCAGCCTTTAGTCCCTTGAATTCTAGGTCATATTCGAATTTTACCCTTGGGGTAATGGGGTATTTATAGGTTTTGAAAAGAGATGGATGGCTCAGATTAAATCAAGGTTTAAGTTGGGAAATTAAATGACTGGATTGGATCTAAATGGGAATGGATGATGGGGATTTAAACTTGGATTTTAGGGTTGCACAAGGAGAGTCAAACGAATTTCGTGTGGCTTTCCTTGGTGGCTAAGTCAAGGTGGAGAGAAGATAGGAGATTATGAGAGAAATTAGGACTTGGATTTGCACTGGGAAATTTGAATTTGCCTCTAACACCCCGGATTTTCAATTTATTAATATATATAAAAATTACCCATTTAATTTCTGAATTATTAGATATGGACCTTATATGGGTAAAGTGTTGGGTCATTGGCCAATTAAGTCTCAACAGATTGTGGAAATGGTTTCAATAAAATTAAATGGGGCCGAATTAAATTAGTAATGCATTATGCCTATAATTAATTATATGCGCATAAAGGATATATTGCATGGCCGTGTGTGACATATGCATATCTATGTGATATGAGCATACAAGATAAGATTTGCTAGAATATCTTTAAGAAGGGGAAATACTAAATAAAGAAGGATGTTATGGCCGTGTATAGGGATTTCCAAATCCAAGGTTAGGCACATAAGATCATTTAAAAAGGGTATGCAAATTGTCTAAAATTAAATAAAGAAGATGTCTAATTAAATAAAGATTGTATGGCAGTGGGTGACATTGTTAAATGGGAAGGTCGGCAACTTCTATATCAAGGCACAAGAGGGGCGCACGGCATAAGGGCATTGATATTATGGCACCTTCTAAATCAATACACCAAGGGGAGCATGGCACCTTCTAAGTTGGGACCAAGGGGAGGTTTTATTAAAGAAAGAGGGAAGGGGCATAAGGCAATACCTACACACATAAGGCCGAACCCTCTCTCTCTCTCAAGTCTCATACACGGCATTCATTATTCAAAGGAAAAGAAGGCACCCGCAAGAGAGAAAGATCAAGAAGGAAAGGGATTGGAAGAGCAAGAACAATCGAAGGAAAACCGTAGGAGTTGCGGAACCGTAGGAGTTGCGGAACCAGTTTAAAAGAAAAGGAACCATAGGGTTCGGCCATGGTGTATGGCCGAACCCCATGGAAGGAAACTGGATGATCATGATATTTAATTTAATGGAAAGAATGGGCCATAGGGTTTGGCTAGGGTGTTTGGCCGAACCCCATGGAAAGACATGGTTATTTTTATGGGTTGGAAACCATGAAAGGACTTTGGTGAAATCTTGTGGAAGTTTGAATGATGAAAACCATTCAATATTATGTATGTTTTAAAAAGGGGGTTTTAATGGATGTTTTTGGAGAACATCCTAGACCATGGGTTCGGCCATGGTGTATGGCCGAACCCCATAAGTATTTATGGAAGTATATTCATGAATTTAGATCATGGAAAATGATGGGATTTAAAAGAGAACGTTATGAACCATAGGGTTCGGACATGGTGTATGGCCGAACCCCATGGAGGTGGATATTAATTTAGAAAGGATCTAAGGATGGTTATTAAATTAGAAACTTTCTAATTATAGACTCTTGGATTGTTTTTGGAAGGAACCTTGATTTAAGGATTCAAGGATGGCAATTGCTATATTTGGAAAGTTAGACATCATAGGGTTCGGCCATGGTGTTTGGCCGAACCCCATGAATCAATTTTATGGATCATGTATGGACTTAATATGGTGATTGGATTAATGGAGAGAAAATGAACATGAGGTAATGGCAATTTGGTAATATTGGCTGAAAATAAAATATCATGGGTTCGGCCATGATGTATGGCCAAACCCCATGAATTTTGTTAGTGGGTTATTTATTAGCCTAAGTGTATTGTAAATGAGAATAATGGGTTATGTTAGCCATGAATGGCAATGTTGTAAATATAAGCAAAAATGAAGGATCATGGGTTCGGCCATGATGTATGGTGACATCAAACAATATTATTGTAAATCAAACGGGACATATTTTAATTGATTGATATATTATAATGGTAACGGGACCTCACAAAGTGTGTACGATCGTGAAAAGTTACCGGACGAAAGCGCAAGGACACGTAGTGGTCTTTGGTAGGATTCCACCTCTTTGAAACCATGGGTTTATGTACATTGTTTTTATCTTACTTTTGATGAATATATGTTGCAAATGATATGTTTCAAATTGTGATTTTAAATGCTATGTTTATTATATAAAATAGCATGTGTTTCATTGGCATCTCATGCATGGCATGGGGTGAAGGATATGTAACTGGAGGGGCCACACTCAGTCGGAACCTCCGAAAAACCTATGTGGGATACCTTGATGTGCTTTTCCATCAGGAAGAAACCGGTGGGTCCACACTCTGTAGGGGCGTCCTAAAGACCTAAGTGGGGGTACTTTTATGTACATGTGATGGGTGGGACTCATTGCATTTGTCATCATTGCATGGCATTGTTTTATATGGTTTTTTGGACTATATGTTATTATATATGTTTTATACTAACCATGTGTTAGCCCTAACTGGAATACCTACTGGGCGCGTTGTTCTAACGCCCTACATCTACCCTAGTGTATGACACAGGAAATCAGGAGAACGATGAACGCAAGGAGGGCCAAGCATAGGAGCTTGGATGATTTAGCTTATATTTTGAATAAAGTTACTTATGGACATGTATTTGATTAACTAGACTTCGGACATATAATAACTTCGATGGTTGGATGTTTATTTGGATAATTATGATAACACCGCGGAAATCTGCCAGCAGACACCGATTTTCGATCGCACGGTTCCATGGGATTGTGCGATCGATTTTAACTGAGAGGTCGACGGTTTGAAAGTCGACCTCTCATCTCAAGATCGATCGCATGATTGTATGTGATCGTACGATCGATTATGACCCATTCAAAGATCGATCGCACGATCACATACAATCGTACGATCGATCTTCACTGAGAGGTCGACAGTTTGATAGTCGACCTCTCATCTCAAGATCGATCGCACGATAACATCTAATCGATCGATCGATTGTCTGTTTAGGCCAAGATCGATCGAGCGATCACTGTGATCGTGCGATCGATTTTAACTGAGAGGTCGACCATTTGACAGTCGACCTCTCATCGCAAGATCGATCGCACAATCACATCTGATCGATCGATTGATTGTCTGTTTAGGCCAAGATCGATCGATCGATCACTGTGATCGTGCGATTGATTTTCTGCTTAGGGCAAAATCGATCGTACAATCACAGAAATCGTGCGATCGATCGCATAACTATATATAAAACCGATCGATCCTTTCGCCCTTTCCTGCCATTCAAACCCTTGAAACCGAAGACCCTTTCTCTTCTTCTTCTCGAACGATCGATCTACCCTTTTCTCTTCACCAAATCGAGCGCACGATTCTCCAAATCGTACGATTTGCCCTCTCCAGAAAACCTTTCTTTCTCCGATTTCATCTTCCTCGCTGGATTCTGGAAACCCTTTCTTGCCTTTCTCCGATTTCGTCTTCCTCGCTGGATTCCGGAAACCCTTTCTTGCCTTTCTTCGATTTCGTCTTCCTCGCCGAATACTGGAAACCCTTTCTCGGATTTCGTCTTCTCCGATTTCCTTCACAGCACTCCTTCACATGGCATCCAAAGCGTCTACATTGAGAGGGAGAAAGATAAAGGTACCGGCTTCATCTAGAAGGAAAGAGCGAGATTGACGGAGACACCACCTAGGGAGACGGAGACCTTCGACTTGAACCACTTCAAGTCTTTGGAAGCCGCCACATTATACTGAGAGGATTTGTACTCTCGGAAGATGATTTATGGTAAAATCATTGACCTAAGCTTTTTTTTTCTGCATTTGAATTGAGAATCCATGAGTATATTCAACGACTTAGATGGAGAGAGTTTTTGGGAATAAGAGAAGACTTTTACCCAAAATTGGTGAAAGAATTTTATGCAAATATGTTAGAGGATCGGGCAAGACACTCCATAAAATCCAAAGTTAGGGGGACAGAAATTGAAATTTCAACTGAGGCACTAGACAGAATGTTTGAGTTTCCCAGTGCCACAATTTTGAAATATGAACCAAATTCATGGCCCACCGATGTTGACGGATTCGTTCCCTCGGAGGCCATGACCCAATTGTGTGGGCGAAGTGATGGTACCAGAGGAGATAAGATCGGGCTTATGGAGCTAATCCTAGAGGCCCGAATTGTATATTACATTATTAGGAAGAATATTTTACCTAGAAAAGGGCTTAGTAATCAAGTGTCGTATTTTGATAGTTTCCTGATATGGTGCATCTTGAATGGGAAGCAAATTGATATATCCTTCATCATAATAAAACACGTGGTTGCATCTCGTAAGATTAGAAAATGTAGCTTCCATATGGTTTATTTCTGTCTTACTTATTTCGATTTTGAGGAGTCACCCTCCCCCTTGATGAGAAAATAAAAATGAAGAAAACCGATATATTCGATGCGTCTACTTTGGGCAAGATGGGATTCAAACTCGACAATGCACGTTGGGTTCCCAAAGTAGAACATCGTCCTATTGAGGTTGAGGCACCTGTGGAGGGTGACATACCTGAAGTTGAAGGGACTGAGGCACCTGAAGTTCAAGGGTCAGAGGCACTTGAAGTTGGGACTAGTGAGGCACATGATACAGGAGTCAGTACTATGCTGATTCTTGACAGCATAGAAAAATTAAATGAAAAAATTGATGTAAAATTTGTCGAGATTGAAGAAAAGCTTATGGGCAGGCTTGAAGGGATGGTTGATGAAAAATTAGGTGAGATGGAAGGAAGGCTGATTGGGAAGGCTTGAGGAAATGGTTGACGATAAATTGGCTCAGATGGAAGGGAGGATGAATGCCACAATTGATAAGAAAAATGGTGAGTTGGTCGGAATGACGATGAGAAGGCTGAATAATTTGGAGAATCAAGTGGTAGATGTATTGAGAAACTCTGTTCTTTTATTGCAAAAAGAAGGAGTAAATGTTCAGCTTGGACGTGATTTGTCATCCGGGATCGTCAGATGTATGACACCTGAGAAGATGGTAAATCAATCATGGGGGAGAGCCTCTTCGTCCACTGACACGAGTCATCCTCGTCCGACAGGCCCCATTCAGCCTCATCCTACAGGCCCCACTCGTCAGGTGCGTTCAACTGGCCCCACTCAGCCTCATCCTACAGCCCCCACTCGTCAGGTGCGTTCAACTTGCCCCAAGCAGAGTGCTACTGGGCGTCGTCCATTGGCACCAGCACCTCATCTATTGGCACCAGCACCTCCTTCATCTGCACCAGCACCTCCTGATACTGCATCTGCCCCAGCTTCTACATCTGCACCTGCTCCTACATCTGCCCCCAGCTCCTGCCTCCGAATAGCCATTGTATTTGAAATTTTTGTAATTTTGAAATTTTGATATAAATATGTAACATCGTTTGTCAATATAGTGAATGTTTTCTTTTTATAACATCGTTTGTCCATCTCGAATGAACATAGTGAATCGTTTCTTTTTATGAACTCTTTCGTCTATTTGAATGAACATGGTGAATAGAATGGGTTTGTTTGTAAACAACTGAATGAACATGAGACCCTTTGAATGTCAGTAATAATGGGAGCATTGAATGGTCTGTCACTAAATATGGGACCCTTGAGTGGTCTAACACTAAATATGGGTTTCATGGTTTATCGCTAAACATGGGACCTTCGAGTGGTTTGTCCCTAAATTTGGGACCTTAAAGTGGATTGTCGCTAAACATGACACCTTTGAGTGGTCAGTTAACAAGTATGGGACCTTAGAAATCAGATGGCCTGATTAAAAAAGAGTTTAAACCATTAGTGAGAAAGTTTGTCAAGGAATGCTGGAGTAAACGACCAATGCTTGTTTAATCCAGCATTCCTTGACAAACTTCCTCAGTAATGGTTAAAACTCTTTTTTATTCAGGCCATCTGATTTCTAAGGTCCCATACTTGTTGACTGACCACTTAAATGTGACATGTTAAGCGACAAACCACTCAAAGGTCCCATATTTAGGGACAAACCACTCAAATGTCACATGTTTAGCGACAAACCATGAAACTCATATTTAGTGAAAGGCCCACGCAAGGGTCTCGTATTTCATAACAAACCACTCAATGCTGGATTTATTTAAAATAACAATTGTTGCTTGAATACATACTTCAGTACATCGAAATTAAAATTAATACAACTTTTTGGAAATGAAATACATTTTTACAACTGAATACATGAAAAAATGATAGACATCCATCACAGATTCCACCAATGTTGTAATTCGCTAGAATCTCTAAGATCACCAGAGGTATATGTCGAATCGTCATAGAAATCATAAGAACCAATCGGCTGTGGAAGAAGGAGTACATGTCAGTATTTTTGACCTTATTTTATATGAATGAAAATGTAATTTTGTATCTTATGTAAAAGAAACTTACTTCGGATAATTGAGACAAACTCGTTGTTTGCGATTCAGGATAATAATCATGAGGTTGAGGCGAAGCATTTAAATTTACACTGCAGGATGCCTGTGCAGCACTTCTATTCGGACATGTTCTCTTCGTATGACCAATATTTTTGTATAACACACATCTTCATCCAGTCAATTGATTCTCTACAATCTCAAATGCAGAAGGATCTCGTCTTATAGATGTTTGACCCTTTGAGGCGTTTGAACCTGGATGTCGTCCTCTGCTGTCCTGCATAATAGGTTGGCTGATATGCATCTCATCACTAGCAAGATCTTGGATATGATCTCGGAGCTCCTCTTGATCAAATGTAGACAAGTTTCCATATTTTTTCTTAATGCCTTCCCAATGTACATCTAATTCATCCCCGGGTCGATTCATTTCAATGTTCAAGTCATCAAATGAAATCAAATCGATTCTCCATTGTGGATGGATCTGATCCAAATGTAACTTGTTCATAAATTGCATTCTGTGAGCACAAGGTAAGCCCATGGAAGCTGTAAACTCATGTGTATAATTGGGTAAAAATGACATGTTTATGTGCATAACATATTGCTTGTAAACCTCAGATAATGCAAATTGTGATACTCTGCCATTCACTTCATCAAAGAAAGGAATCGAAACAGTAAGAGCAAACCGGATTTTTTCATCCTCCGTTTGAATCTTGAACTCTTGAAACTGATTTTCAATTGCATGGGATATCTTCCTTCAGACAACATATAGATCGCTAGTGGAGTTAGCTATATATAGTTTTAACACTGAATGTGCACTTTCAACCCTTGAAGTTGCTGTATTTTGAAAATGTAAGCTCCAACCGATCCATGCCTTGACGAATTGCTTCTTATGTGGGATCCATGTCCGCCTTATATAATTCACTGCATCTGAATAATCTCGAAAATCTTGTTTGAATGCCTCAAATGCTTCATTAAATACAACTTCGGATGGAGACTCGACGCATTCATTCTATTGAGTCAAAAATGCTTTCCATTCTTCCACTTTATTGAAAAGAGGCTTACAATGAGCAAGAATATTCTTGTTGATGTGCCAAATACAAAAGATATGTACAGCATTAGGGAACTCTGAATCAATGGCATTCTTCAACGCCAAATCTCTATCGGTCAAAAAAACTTGTCGATCATGATCGACTCCTAATACCTTCTTGAACATCTGTAACGCCCATACGTAATCTTCAAATTTTTCATTCCTCATAAATGCAAAGCATGAGTAGAAAGTCTTGTTGAAACTTGTGATACCAACGATATTAAACAATGGCATATGATATCTGTTGGTCTTATAAGTGCAATCCATGAGAAATACATTATTATAGGTCTTCATAAGTACAACTGACAGTGGATGTACAAAGAATAGATGAGATAAATGACCTTGACTGTCATAGTTGAGAAAATATTGGTAACCACCTTCTTGAAGATCTTCTAACAAGACTTCAACTGAAGTACGACCTCTAAATTGCTTTTTTCGAATCGATGACAAAAAATTGTATAAATCAGTAGATGATAGTCCAATCTCTGGATTCTCGTTTCGAAGGGTCGTCATGGTACATTACTGTTATGCATTTCAATGATCATTCTCTTCTCTTCATCTAAAAAACACCTTGTACTAGGATGACCTACTAATACGCACGTGAGATCATGATTGTGCTCCACATCTTTTATAGTCAACTTCCATGACCCATCAATAATTTGTTTCCCTCTCACTTCAAATGGACAATTAACAAAGCCAGAATATGCTTTCTTCTTCCTCTCATCATCTTTCAAATTAACTGTGCTACGATATTTACCACCTCTATCGCAACCAACAATAACTACATTGCTTCTATTGCATGACCTCTTAATGGTAGCTACAAATCCTTGCGCAATGGAAACCTCCTTAACATGCTTCACTAAATCGTCACGACTTAAAAAACACTTCTCAACAAACTCATTGTCAACATCATTCTCAACAATCTCATCATTTTCACAATCCATAATACTAATTTCAAAGAAATTTTGAGAGTCTTGGGTTTGAGAAAGAGTTACCTTTGATTCCGGTTCAGAGATTGAGAGAGTAACTTCTGAGAGATACCTTCGAATTAATATAGGAGATTTGATAGAGCATCTTCAAATAGTGGAGTGGTTCGTTTTCGAAAACGGATTTGGGGTTTGAGGGAAAATAGTTTGGATCAGATGTTTGAAAAAGAGGGGTTTGAGTGAGAGGGGTGTAGAAAGGGCTTTGAGGGAGAAGCTTTTGAAATCGGAGAGGTTTTGAAGGAGAAGATTTCGAAATTGGGGTTCTGAGGGAGTAGGGTTTCGAAAGGGGCGAGATGGAAACAAAAAATGAGAGGGAAGAGGGGAGCGATTGAATTTATACTTAGTTTCGCGTAATCGATCGATCGCACGATCACAGTGATCGATCGATCGATCTTGGCCTAAACAGACAATTGATCGATCGATCAGATGTGATCGTACGATCGTTCTTGAGATGAGAGGTCAACTATCAAACTGTCGACCTCTCAGTTAAAATCGATCGCATGATCACAGTGATCGAATAGATTGATCTTGGCCTAAACAGACAATCGATCGATCGATCAGATGTGATCGTACGATTGATCTTGAGATGAGAGGTCGACTATCAAACTGTCGACCTCTCTGTGAAGATCCATTGAACGATTGTATCTGATCATGCGATCGATCTTTGAATGGGTCACAATCGATCGTACGATCACATACAATCGTGCGATCGATCTTGAGATGAGAGGTCGACTGTCAAACCGTCGACCTCTCAGTTAAAATCGATTGCACGATCCCATGGAACCGTGAGATCGACTGAATCCTGTGTTATGATCAATCGATCGATTCGAAAATGAACTGTCGGATCGATCGATCGATTGTATATGCCTCAGATCAATTGTATACGCCTCAGATCGATCGATCGACGTGAAATGGTATTGCAGAACCGATTGCACGATTTCACGCGGAGAAGGCAGAATGGTAATTTCCACTCAATTTTCTGAAATCGGTGTCTGCTGGTAGATTTCTGCGGTGTCTATATGGGCACCCATTTTAATTATGAATAAAGACTTGACGTACTTTGCTATCTGAGATGGAATAGAACTAGGTTCTATTATAATTCCGCATGTTATGATTTTATTTCCTCATGTTTATATTGTTATGTGCGAACCGTTTTCATAGACTTAGTCCATGCACACATAGGGTTGGCCAGTTAAGGGTCGGACTTTAGAAGTTCGGACTTAGCTCGCGTCGTGACGTCCCGCTCTCTATCACTCCTTGTTTATAAAAAAAAAAAATAGACTATGATTTTCGAAAAGCAAAGCCAGTGAAAAAAGAACGGGGCATTACAATTGGTATTAGAGCGAATCAGAAACATTGAATCTTTCAGAGTAAATTAATCCGGCCTCTGTGTATTAATTTACTTCGTTAGACTCAGACAGATGATAGCAAAGGAAATACAGTCAAAATAGTTGGATTATCAAACATAGCAGCATAGGATATATTTCCCAGAAACAAAGCAAAAAAAAGAGTGCTTATTTGGAAATTTCCCCAAAATATGAGAATACAAATTTTATGATGAAAACTAAGTCATGATATTTTTTTTAATGGCCCAGGGAAAAATGCCTCCAAGGGGAAGGCCAAGGAGAAATACCCGAGAAAACCCAAATGGGGGTGAAGATGAGGTAGAACAACCTCGAAATGAGGTGGAATAACAATCTCAACACGAAAAGGAACAACAACCATCCCGTCAAGAGGAGGAAGAAGAAAACAGTGTGAATATGCCGGTGGTGCCTCCTGAACTACAAAACTTGGTTCAAACGGTGGTCATTTAGGTGCTTCAACAGCACTTGAATGAGAATGGAACCACCAAAGAGACAAATGACAGGAGTATGGTCAGGGACTTCCAGCAACAACGCCCTCCTTACTTCAAAGGGAGAGAAGGGGTTGTCGGAGTAGAAAACTGGCTTAAGAAGATTACACAGATCCTGACGCTATTGAAGATCATGAGTCATGTTGACAAAATTTTACTGGCCACGTCACAATTGATCGATGATGCCGGTAAATGGTGGGAGGTGGTAGAGAAGCAGCGAGCACTCCTTCCCGAAGGAGAGAGGACTGTAATGACTTGGGAGCAGTGCTCAGCTACCTTTCTGGAACATTATTTCCCTGAGGAGGAGAAGGAGCGCCAGACTCAGGCTTTTCTATCTTTGGTACAAGGTACTATGACGGTGGCAGAGTACCACCAGGAGTTTCTTAGTTTGTCTGTATATGCATTTTATATGATGGATACAAAATATTGAATGGCACGCAAGTTTGAGAGGGGCCTACGGCCAAGTATAAGGGCCAAGGAAACCATATTTAAAGCAGCTACATTGGCAGATGTGGTCAACAGGGCCACTATAGTAGAATAAGAGATGGCTGAGTTAACTCGTTTTGACAATCGCCGAGCTCAGAGTGGGAGGGGTACATTTCAGCCCAACAAGAGGTTCCGACCGAACTTTAGCAGACCCTCACCATCCACTGGGTCAACAGGGGGCTTTCGTCCCAATCATCCCTCCCCATCTACATCAGTCACTCAGGCTCCCAGAGGGGTGAACAACTGCTTCCATTGTGATCAGTCGGGCCATTTTAAGAGGGAATGCCCACAACTCAACAAACTCTCTTATTCTAGAGGTTCATCTCGTCCACCAGTTAGACCAGCTAACTCACGAGGAGGCAAGACATTTAATCAGGCAGGACGGGCCCCTACAGGATTTGGAAGGTTATTTACCTTAGCACCTCCAGCAGCAGAGGATCACTCTGTGATTCAAGGTATGGCAGTAGTCAGTAGTTCCTACGCCTTGGCATTATTTGATTCGGGAGCATCCCACTCTTTCATATCTGCTGCATTCATATCTGCAACTGGAACTTTAACACAAAAACTGTCCACATCACTCACCATTGTATCCCCTGTCGGAGACACATCATTGGGGCTTATATGCACAGCAGTGAATACTGAAGTTGCTGGTCTCAGATTTGAGTTCAATTATTTGGTACTCGATATGTCAAAATATGATATTATTTTCGGCATGGACTTGTTGGCTAGCTTTAAGGCCAACATTGACTGTTATCGCCGCAGGGTGACATTTTTGTCACCCGAGGGAAAACAACATGTTGTGCGTACTAACAAACAGAGCAGACTGCATGAAGGGTTGAATCACCTAGTATTGAACAGTATCCAAATCAACAAGGCACCGGTGACTGAACTTCAGGCAATAATAAAGGATTTTACGGATGTATTTCCAACAGAACTCCCCAGCTTGCCTCCCATGAGGGAGATTAATTTTGAAATCAAGTTGTACCCTGGCACTGCACCAGTGTCATTACCACACTACCGGATGGCACCAGTGGAGATGTCCGAGTTAAAGAAGCAGATTGATGAACTTCTCAGACTGGGTTGCATTCGGAACAGTACATCGGCTTGGGGAGCTCCGGTTTTATTTGTGAAAAAGAAGAATTGTTCACTCCGTGTGTGTGTGGATTATCGAAAACTGAACCAGCTGACGGTCAGAAACAAGTACCCTCTACCCAGGATCGATGATTTATTTGATCAACTTAGAGGTTCCAGTTATTTCTCTAAGATTGACTTGATGTCCGGATACCATCAAATCCGGGTTAGGGAGGAGGACATAGAAAGACAGCCTTCAGAATGCGGTATGGACTATTTGAGTTTGTAGTCATGCCGTTTGGATTCACCAATGCGCCGGCTGTGTTCATGGATCTTATGAACATGATTTTCCGTCCTTACTTGGACCAATTTGTCATTGTATTTATTGATGACATTTTGATTTATTCCAAAACTCAGGAAGAACATGCTGAGCACCTAAGGATAGTGCTGGACAGTTTGAGGAAGAATTAGTTATATGCTAAAGCCAGCAAATGTGAATTATGGCTACCCAAGGTTAACTTTTTGGGACATGTTATGTCAGAAGAAGGCATAGCCGTGGATCCAGCTAAAGTGGCGGCAGTGGGAGAATGGAAAGCACCAAAGAATGTAACTGAGATCTGTAGTTTCTTGGGATTGGCTGGTTACTACAGGAAATTTATCATGGACTTCTCAAATATTACATATCCACTGACCCGACTCACTCAGAAAGGAGTCAAATTTGAGTGGTCAGACATGTGCAACCAGAGATCTGAAGAGCTGAAAAATAGACTTACAACGGATCCTATCTTAATTTTGCCGGAAATAGGCAAGGGTTATGAGGTAGAATGCGACGCTTCAGGAGAAGGACTCGGGTGTGTCCTCAGTCAAACTCATCGTGTGGTGGCTTATGGTTCAAGACAATTGAAAACACATGAATGCCTCTATCCTACGCACGATCTTGAACTAGCCGCAGTGGTCTTCGCTCTCAAAAGTTAGAGACATTATCTATATGGCGAGAAATTTGAAGTATTTTCAGATCATAAGAGCTTGAAGTACTTGTTTGATCAGAAAAAGCTCAACCTGAGGCAGCGCAGATGGATGGAATATCTGGCAGATTATGAGTTCGCACTTCGTTATCACCGTGGTAAAGCGAACAAGGTGGTGGATGCCCTCAGCCGCATATCACATGCATCAATGGCATGTTTAATCAGGACAGAATGGGAGATGATGAATAACATTCGAGAATTCAATTTATATATCAATAACCATGGGAGTATGTACAATTTGATCATACGATCCAACATGGTTACCAAGATTGAACAGGAACAGTGGATAGACTCGGAAGTGGAGGAGATATGGGCCAAGATGTCTACTGGTGAAGCCATACCAGAATGGGAGTTACGACCAGGACAGGGTCTTATGTTCCGAGGAAGGATATATGTACCTAAGAGCTGCAGAAAAGAGTTACTGGTTGAGGCACATCAAACCAAACTCTCAATTCATCCGGGTAGCACCAAGATGTATCATGACCTGAAGAGACATTACTGGTGGCACGGACTCAAAAGAGATGTGGCAGAATTTGTGGCTCATTGCTTAAAGTGTCAGCAGGTTAAGACAGAACATCAAAAGCCACCAGGGTTACTCAAACCCTTACTAGTGCCGAAATGGAAATGGGAGCACGTCTCCATGGATTTTGTGACAGGGTTACCAAGGTCTTCAAAGGGCAACGATGCGATATGGGTCGTGGTAGACCGACTGACCAATTCTGCACATTTCATTCCCAGCATCTGAAACTTTGGGTCGGCGGTATATCAGGGATATCATCAGATTGCATGGTATTCCTCGGACTTTTGTGTCCGACAGAGATGGTCGATTCACTAGCAGAGTATGGCAGAGTATGCAGTCGGCCATGGGAACAGACTTACTAACTAGTACAACATTCCCACAGACTGATGGATAGTCAGAGAGGACAATAAAGACACTGGAGGATATGTTGAGAGCATGTATGCTAGATTTCAAGGGTGGATGGGAGGATCACTTGCCGTTGGTAGAATTCTCATACGCTAACAGCTACCAGGCAAGCCTCCAGATGGCACCATTTGAGGCATTATATGGTAGACATTGTAGGTCATCAGTGTGCTGGACAGAGGACGGTGAGCCTGCACTAATTGGACCTGAGTTGGTTGCAGAGACTACAGAGCAGATACAGTTGATACGGCAACATCTATTGACTGCGCAAAGTCGTTAGAAGAGCTATACTGACAAGAGGAGGAGGTTCCTTGAATTTGAAGTGGGAGACATGGTGTTCTTGAAAGTCTCGCCACGAAAGGGACACATGAGATTTGGAAAGAAGGGGAAATTGTCGCCAAGATATATGGGACCATTTTCAATCATAAGAAGGATGAGGGACGTGGCTTATCAATTGGCACTCCCATCACAGTTGTCATCTTTGCACGATGTGTTCCATATATCGATGTTGAGGATGTACAATCCTGATCCCTCTCATGTACTGAACATGCAAGGCATAGAGATCCAAAGCGACGTGACATACGTCGAAAAACCTATCCTAGTGGTGGATACAGAACAAAGGGTATTAAAGAACCGAGCGATCCAGTTTGTCAAGGTGGTATGGGATCGACATGGCGTTGAGGAACCACATGGGAACTCGAGTTGGAAATGAGAAAAGCTCATCCTGAGCTATTTATGTAAATGTTTGAAACCCTACTTCACTAAATTTTCGGGACGAAATTTTTAAAAAGAGGGTTGTATTGTAACACCCCAGATTTTCAATTTATTAATATATATAAAAATTACCCATTTAATTTGTAAATTATTAGATATGGACCTTATATGGGTAAAGTGTTGGGTCATTGCCCAATTAAGACTCAACGGATTGTGGAAATGGTTTCAATAAGATTAAATGGGGCCGAATTAAATTAGTAAAGCATTATGTCTATAATTAATTATATGAGCATAAAAGATATATTGCATGGCCGTGTGTGACATATACATATCTATGTGATATACGCATACAAGATAAGATTTGCTAGAATATCTTTAAAAAGGGAAATACTAAATAAAGAAGGATGCTTATGGCCGTGTATAGAGATTTCCAAATCCAAGGTTAGGCGCATAAGATCATTTAAAAAGGGTATGCAAATTGTCTAAAATTAAATAAAGAAGATGTCTAATTAAATAAAGATTGTATGGCCGTGTGTGACATTGCTAAATGGGAAGGTCGGCAACTTCTGAATCAAGGCACAAGAGGGGCGCACGGCATAAGGGAATTGATATTATGGCACCTTCTAAATCAATACACCAAGGGGCGCATGGCACCTTCTAAGTTGGGACCAAGGGAGGTTTTATTAAAGAAAGAGGGAAGGGGCACACGGCAATACCTACACACATAAGGCCGAACCCTCTCTCTTTCTCTCAAGTCTCATACACGGCATTCATTATTCAAAGGAAGAGAAGGCAGCTAGCAAGAGGGAAAGATCAAGAATGAAAGGGATTGGAAGAACAAGAACAATCGAAGGAAAACCGGAGGAGTTGCGAAACCGGTAAGTGATTTTATAATTTTTGTTTAAAAGAAAAGGAACCAAGATGGCCGAACCCCATGGAAGGAAATCGGATGATCATGGTATTTAATTTAATGGAAAGAATGGACCATAGGGTTCGGCCATGGTGTTTCGCCGAATCCCATGGAAAGATATGATTATTTTTATGGGTCAGAAACCATGAAAGGACTTTGGTGAATTCTTGTGGAAGTTTGAATGATGAAAAGCATTCAATATTATGTATGTTTTAAAAAAGGGGTTTTAATGGATGTTTTTGGAGAAGTTCCTAGACCATGGGTTCGGCCATGGTGTATGGCCGAACCCCATAAGTATTTATTGAAGTATATTCATGAATTTAGATATGGAAAATGATGGGATTTAAAAGAGAACATTATGAACCATAGGTTCGGCCATGGTGTATGGCCGAACCCCATGGAGGTGGATATTAATTTAGAAAAGGATCTAAGGATGGTTATTAAATTAGAAACTTTCTAATTATGGACTCTTGGATTGTTTTTGGAAGGAATCTTGCTTTAAGGATTCAATGATGGCAATTGCTATATTTGGAAAGTTAGACATCATAGGGTTCGGCCATGGTGTTTGGCTGAACCCCATGAATCAATTTTATGGATCATGTATGGACTTAATATGGTGATTGGATTAATGTAGAGACAATGAACATGAGGTAATGGCAATTTGGTAATATTGGCTGAAAATGAAAGATCATCGGTTCAGCCATGATGTATGGCCGAACCCCATGAATTTTGTTAGTGGGCTATTTATTAGCCTAAGTATATTATAAATGAGAATAATGGGTTATGTTAGCCATGAATGGCAATGTTGTAAATATAAGCAAAAATGAAGGATCATGGGTTCGGCCATGATGTATGGCCAAACCCCATGAGGTAGGTTTGTGGATCAAAACATGGACTTAGGCATGTGCTAATGAATGAAAAGGTTTGAAATGATTAGACCAGTGGCAAAGTTGTAATAAAGGGTGAAAGTGAGAAATCATGGGCTCGGCCATGGTGTATGGCCGAACCCCATGAGAAATTGTGTTTATGGACTTAAACATTATTGTCAATCAAACGGGACATGTTTTAATTGATTGATATATTATAAGGTAACGGGACCTCACAAAGTGTGTACGATCGTGAGCGGTTACAGGACGAAAGCGCAAGGACACGTAGTGGCCTTTGGTAGGATTCCACCTCTTTGAAACCATGGGTTCATGTACATTGTTTTTATCTTACTTTTGATGAATATATGTTGCAAAGGATATGTTTCAAATTGTGATTTTAAATGCTATGTTTATTATATAAAATAGCATGTGTTTCATTGGCATCTCATGCATGGCATGGGGTGAAGGATATGTAACCGGAGGGGCCACACTCCGTTGGGGCATCCGAAAAACCTGTGGGATACCTTGATGTGCTTTTCCATCAGGAAGAAACCATAGGGTCCACACTCCGTCGGGGCTTCCGAAAGACCTATGTGGGGGTACTTTTATGTACATGTGATGGGTGGGACTCATTGCATTTGTCATCATTGCATGGCATTGTTTTATATCGCCTTTTGGACTATATGTTATTATATATGTTTTGTACTAACCATGTGTTAGCCCTAACTGGAATACCTACTGGGCGCGTTGTTCTAACACCCTACTTCTACCCTATTGGATGACATAGGAAACCAGGGGAACGATGAAAGCAAGGAGGGCCAAGCATAGGAGCTTGGATGATTTAGCTTATATTTTGAATAAAGTTACTTATGGACATGTATTTAAGTAACTAGACTTCGGACATGTAATAACTTAGATGGTTGGATGTTTATTTGGATAATTATGATATTTTAATTATGTATAAAGACTTGACATATGTTGCTATCTGAGATGGAATAGAACTGGGTTCTATTATAATTCCGCATGTTAGGATTTTAATTCCGCATGTTTATATTGTTATGTGTGAACCGTTTTCATGGATTTAGTCCATGCACACATAGGGTTGGCCAGTTAAGGGTCGGACTTTAGAAGTTCTGACTTAGCTCGCGTCGTGACAACCTGCTCTCTATCACTCCTTGTTTATAAATAAAAAAAGAAAAGAAATAGACTCTGATTTTCGGAAAGCAAAGCCAGTGAGAAAGGGCGGGGCGTTACATTGCCTATATAGCTTTAGGGTTTGTGTAATGAGATGATGAATGAATGGATGAGATTAAGAGATGAGATGAATGAATGGATGGATGATAGGAAGATGAAATGGAGGGTTGACTAGGTGTGAAATTCGAATGGATTGGATTGGGATTGAGAAAATCGTGTGAGGTGTTGTGATTGGGATGATGAGGTGTGTTAAGATCCTATGACTATATTTAGATGGTTTTTAGTCTAAGTGCATGGAGAGATTTTAGGGTGCAAAAATCATGGGATGGTGATCTGTAAAATGCGCATGGAGGCTAACTTGAATTACAAGTTGTTCATAGCTTAGGGTTTGTAAGTGAAAGGCTTAGATTAAATGAGTTTTGATCTAATGGCTCTATAGTATTTTGAGTGAAATAATTATAAGAATGGGTAGATGATTGATGGAGGGTTTAGATTCATAGGTAGATCTTAAATGGATGATGAAATACATGCCCTAAATCTAAGGTAATGTGTTTATGTGATGGATGCATGTGGAAGCTCTAGGGTTTCTAAGAGTTGAATGAGTGAATGAGATTAGATTACCTAATATCTAATGGCTAAGATGATCAATGCATGAAATGAATGCAAGGATTAATAGGTGATGCATGGATAAAAACTAATCTAAGGTTACGGTGATCATGATGATGATGGATGACCTAGATCTAATGATAGATGAATGGATGGATTAGATTTGATGGTGGATCTAAGGATTGACCTAAATTGGTGTGTGACATGGAAGGTTAAGATCTAAAATGGAAATGGATGGTGTGGAAGTGAAGTTGGGTTATGGGTTTTGGACATAGGTAGTTGGGTTGAACTTAGGTAAATTCAAACATGGACCATGGAGTTTATTGGACTTGGGCTTCGGATTTGGATCTAAACCTCAACTCAGGCCCATTTGAATTGGATTTAAGAGCTTGGGCCTTAGTTGGATTGAGCTTGCACACTGGCCTGGCCCAAAATGTGAAATGCGCATGGGCTTGCATGTGGCTTGACCCATTGAAGCTTTGTGGAGCATAGCTTGGCCCACTTAAACTGAGTCTTGGCCCAATGACTTGAAATTCAGGCTTTGGCACTTGGATTACAACTTTTAACCTCTATAATTAAATAATTATTAAGCCACTTTAAATTTAAAAATTATTAATTAATCATAGATTCTCATAATTGGATCCAGATTAATTAATTTACATGAAAATCCTAGAAAGTGACATAAAATAATTATAATAATTCTAGGTCTTCTCTTTCAAGCTCAAAATTGCAATCTTCTGTTGTTTTAACTTGATTTTCCTAACTTTCCATTTTTACTACAAAACTGACAAACTACATTAAATGCATCATTATATACAAAATTGAGGATTAACTGACCCAATATTCAGGGGGGTAAAAATGTAATATTTCAATGCTCAACAATGTGATCGCTTAATGAAATTTTTCACACTAAACAAATATCTTGATAAACATTTCGTTGCACTTTAAATCAAGAAATTCGTAAACACCATTAAAAATGGGATTGACCTATTCACACCCCCCCCCCCCCCTCCCTCCTCTTCTTCTAGGGTCAATCAGGTTGTTCTAGCACACGCGTAAAGGGTACTTTCAGAAGCCATCATTAGAGTTAAAGGAAGCTCGATTGCTGGGTTTTGTACTTGATCAAGGTGGTTTTGCTTCTATTTATGCAGAGAGAAAGAGAAACAAAGATGGTTGTATTCAACTCCTCTCTCTTAGTAATGCATGCAGCAAAGATTGGAATGGTCAAGCGGTGGCAATGAGATTGCTTCCAGCTAGTTAAACTAAAATAGTGGTAGCTAATTTACACAAGAAAGGGACAGAGTTTTCAAAATTTTGAAGTGGTTATCCCCCAATAGTCAACTAATAAAAATTACATTAATTTTTTTTTGTATTAAATACCTGTTGAAAATGATAGCGTGAACATATTAAGATGTTTCCCTATTCCATTTCTTACTCACTTCTTTACTTCTAATTAAATGCTATAAAATTCTGAACCAAAGTTGTAATACTTTACCATAAAATCAGAGTTCATTGATACAAAAGCAATAGAATTAATTATCATTAAACTTAATGTTCGACAATCTCGAACGACATAACCACAAGAACTGGATTGATTAATGCTTAAAGCATGGATCAATCTTTATGCGGAAGTCATAAACATCATAATAGTAAGGCACATCCAGATCCATTGATGAAGAAGAGTGAGCTTTGATCTTCCCTTTGATATGTCGATGCTTCCTGAAGTCCAAAACCAAGAGAAAACACACATGTTGGGGTTTCTGCCTTTTGCCTCCTTAATTCTCTCTCCCAATTTCGTGAATAACGTTTTGGGAACACTGAATTGCCTTAAGTTGATGGATAATTACGGAGAGAGGCCCTTTTATAGGTAGAGAGAGGATCCCTAAGACAATTAGAGCTTTCTTTTCATACTTTCCATCAAAATAGGAAACTAACTCCCTTTAGAACTCTCATAAAATAGACCTTCCTTATTTGAACACAGTTTCCCTGATTTAAGATCCTCTATGTGGAGGTACAAATCATAATGTGGCTAATGTTTAGTCTTACCTCTGACTTGGCTTACATTTACACCTTATGAGATTTAAAATATGTATATCATAAGGTGTGCACATAAACTGTATTTAGCAACATAATGCGGTCAACATCATAATGTATTAGTGCCCTGGCTTTACGGAGTCCCTGTTTGTCAATTCTATGACTCGGGAAGAAGCACTTGCTAGAAGTATGAAGACTCAAGGCGATCAAGAATGAAGATCATGCCCCACCAGGTTCAAAGTTCATCGTCAAGGCAATAAAAAAAAATAGGTATTTGGCCATAGATGACTTTAGGTGGTACCCACACCTTAGAGAGGACTATTCCTAGGCTTAGTTGAACAAATTGTAAATCCACAAAGAAGCTTAAGAGAGGAAGTTGGACAGTGAAGTGGAAGTGAACATGGAAATATGAATTGTGTTCATTGTCAGCTCGACCAGTCGTACTTACTGACCCCTCGGTGGAGACAGGATCGACCCATCGTAGTTAAGGACTAGTCGACCAGATTGACAGAGTTTTTGGATCAAAGATCTCTCATTTTGGGAAAGCTTCTGATCGAGAGTCTCGTATCCACCGATTTCTCGGTGATGAACTTAAACAGCCCCTCGTGGTCGACGACTCATCAGTAAAGGAATTGTGAGTTCTGGGCTATGAACTCAAGTGGGCTCTCGAGAAAATAGACATATCGGTAGTTCAAGAGTGATCTAGAGTACCAGGACCGACCCCTCGGTAAAGGACTCCATGTCGTTCTGGGTATGACTAGTTTTTTTCTTGAAACTCTATCAACAAGGTGTTTCCCAGACCGATCCTCTCGTATGGATTGACCTCTCGGTGCCATCAATGTCGACTCATCGGTAACACCGACCTGTCGACCTGGAAGTAATTATATTGTTGGGAGTGCAATTAATGTGCAACAGTCGGGTGGTTAAACGGTAATAAATGTGAACACCAACCCATCGGTGCCACCGACCTATCAGTACTGGACAGTCAAAAAAATCGTTAAGACTCCTCTATAAATATGAGTGTTGTGTGATAGTTTAATAATCTTTCCTGAACTGAGAAAAATCATGTACTCTAAAGAACGATCACCTCTCTTGAGCCTATATCCAAAAATCAAATACCCAATCTTTGACTACGATTGTGAGAAAGAGAAACAAATGAACTAAGATTTGAACCAAGTTTCCTAGTCATCCTGGAATTGTGATTGCTATACGACATCTACAAGAAAGAGGATCGACACACATTGAGTGAATCTTTGAGAAGCACACATCTTCAAGAAAGAGCTACAAGGCAAGTGCTTCTTGGTTTTAAGTTTGATTTTAAAGCCTTTGTCCCGAAAGTGGAATAAGGAGGATTGGCTCTAGAACCACTATAAAAAAAATCTAGAGCGTCGTCCTTCACACAGTGGTGGGTGGAATTCCCAGCGGATTGAGTGAGGTGGAATTCTTACTCTAAATGTCAAAGTGGACGTCCCCACTTAGTGAATTCGGAGATAGCTCAAGGTTGAACGAGTCCTAACAGTGGATGTAGGTTGGTTAACCGAACCATTATTATCTTGTGTCCCTGTGCTTGTGGTGTTAGAGCTAATTTCTTTTGTTAAGTGCATAATCATTTTTACATACTCACACACTTGATTGCTATATCCGTTGCACAGATATTAATCAATCAAGGAATTTTCAAAAAAACTAACGAATTGGGATTCACCTATTCAACCCCCCCCCTTCCCTTCCCCTTTAGGGTCAATCGTGTTGTAGTACACTAGGAATTCAATTGGTATCAGAGCCTAGCGTTCTACATATATGGATTTAATCGTTCGAGTGAGATCTTGCTGCTAGAACAATTGTTATGGATACCGGTCTGTCAATGTCCAGAGAAGAAAATAAATGGAATTAACATCAAGTCGAGGTTATTAAAAAAATATGCCCAGAAGATCCACAATCACAATATCATGCTACAATTCTGTAGTAGGTCTTGCTCTTGTGATCTCTATAACAGAAAGGCTAACTCATCGTCAAAAAGAAGAAGACTCAAACAAAATAAAGTTAAGTAATGAAGAAGAATCTGAGTATGCATCAATCTTGGATAAAGAAAGCAAAGGTACATTTTATAGACTTGTTGCTTCGTGTCTTTATGATAAACAAGTACATTTTAGTGAATCTAAAAATGAAGAGACTCTTAATGATCTCCAAGAATCATACCGTAACTTGAGAGTATGGAATTGACATGGAAAGCTCACAAACTTGTGAATGCTTCCCTGACCAAACTCATTGAAATTGAGAGAACTGAAAATGAAGCTTTCTCAACAAAATTTGAAAAATCATTTGATGTGATATTAGTGTTGAGAAAAAATCAGACTGACCTTCAATCCCAAATGGATCTGTGCAGAAGAGATCACAAACTCTTGGCTAAAATGAAAATGTGTCTTGAAAACAAGATTACCTTGTTATTGTCTGACTTAAAGGTTATCTCAATCTAAAGACAAGGTAATTCGTGGAAATGAAAATTTTGAAAAGATCCTAAGTTTTGGAAAGGATTACAAGAACAAGTCTGGGATGGTGTAACGCCCCGCCTTTTTTCACTTGCTGAAAATCAGTGTCTATTTTTTTTTCTTTTGAAATAAAAAGTGAGAGAGAACGGGACGCCACGACGCGAGCTAAGTCAGAACTTCCAAAGCCCGGCCCTTAACTGGCCAACCATACGTGTGCGTGGAGTAAGTCCACTAAAACAGTTCACACGCGATAAGGCTATACTTGGGGAATAAACGTAAGCGGAATTAATATGAGATTAAAGTTACTATTCCTATCCATTTTTAAGCAAGGAAGTCCATCACATAAATAATTATCTTAAGTTCCAATGTCCAAAAGTAAAACCAAACCATAGCAAAATAGTTCTAAGTTATTACAGTCCCAAAATGCGAATAACTCAAATTACATTGTCTGAAAATAAAACTTAAATAAAGTAAATCTAAATTATCCAAGCTCCTAAGCTTGGCTCCTTTCGCGTCCTTCGTTCCGTCCATTCCCTGTGTCAACATCTTAGGTAGAAGTAGGGCTTTAGTCAACGCGCCCAGTAGGTATTCCGAGTAGGGTCAAACACATGGATTAGTATTAAAAATCATAATAAATTCATAATGTCAAAATCATGCAAGTCAATGCCATGCCATGGGTGTCATATGCCATGATTTCCCACCCATCAATCATATCTCAATCACATAAATAATCCTCTTGAGGTACAAGCCACATCAAGGTATTCATTATCATGACTCCCCATGTATGTCTTATCAGTCCCACCGAACAAAGCGTGGACTCCTCTTTCATTTCAAACATCATATACCATATCTCAATTGGAATCAGTGCGGATCCCTCCCCACGTTTGTTTATCGGATATCCAAATGGAGCGTGGACTCCCCTCATAAGATCCCTCCCATGCCATGCATGAGATGTAAGTGCAAACATGCTATTTCATATTAGACATAATAGCATTGAAATTCCCATTGTTAAAACATAGCAATTTGATACCAAAAAGAGATCATAACACATAGAAATAAAAACCATCACATATATATAAGTCCAAGTGTTTCAACAAGATAAGAATCCTACCAACGTCCAAGTATTGTATCCTTCCGTTTTCGTCAAAACCGATCACCAATCGAGTCAAAGCCGATCGTACACCCGTTTGTGAAATCCCGTTACGTTATTACATTTAACACATATATAAATCAAATTGGTGATCCATTTGATTTCCATCATCCCCTACATCATCTCATATTCATTTCCATTTACGATCATAGTCATTAAACAAGTTAAGGCCCCCAAGGGGGTTCGGCCATACATCATGGCTGAAAAGTGTTTAAGTCCATAGAAACCCATCAATGGGGTTCGGCCATACAACATGGCCGAACCTCATTTTTTTTTTTTTTTCTTGACCCTTTTTTTAGTCCTTGTTTATTTTAACTAATCCAAGTCAATCATCATTCGTTTCTTTATTTCTTAATCTAATATTCCATAGTTAATCATACTTAGATCCATAAAGGAATCATCCATGGGGTTCATCCATTTTAACCATCATTTCTTTTCCTTTTATTCCTTAACTAGGTAATCCATAGTTAATAATTTAATCTTTTAAACATACCTAGATTCATAAATATCATCATGGCCAAACCCATAGTTCTTCATTTTTCTCTTATTTCCATCTTATGGGTATTTACATCCAACATGTTTTAGCACTTGATGGGGTTCGGCCATACAGCATGGCTGAACCCATGGTTCTTCCATTTCATCTTCTTTCCAATCTTTTAACACTTTGAAGATGGGTTTTTCTTAAAAACATCTACATCCTAAATGTGTAGGTCATTTGATGGGGTTCGGCCATACAACATGGCCGAACCTCATCTATTCCTCTTTGAGTCCTCAATGATCCTTATATACCAAAGATAGGGTTCGGCCATGCAAGGGGCCGGACCTTGTTGTCATCCCATTAATCATGTATTACCATAGTCTCATTATCATAACTTCATTTGTACAACCTATCTTACCCACCAACAAGGTTAGGGTCTTGTCCATTTTTCAATCTCTAAAACCATATTTCGGATTTGAACAATACCTTACTTTTATGTTCATCTCATTGCTATTCCTTGATTGGATTTCAAATCCATGGCCTTATAACCATTTGGCCGACCTTTTAAATCCGAAATGGAACCCCATGGTTTCGGCCATACCATAGCCGAAACCATGTTTTCCTTAGCCTCTTTTTAATCAATAACCCTTGTTAAACAATATATACCTGTTCCGTAACTCCTCCGTTTCTTTAGGTCTGATTTTGCTCCTCCTTCCTTCTCCTTCCTTAGTCCTTTCTTCTTCCTCCTTCATTCTTCGGTTTGTCCAAGTTTAGTGCCGAAATGGGAGGAAGAGAATTGAGAGCCTCCTTGATCTTTAATGGAGTATTCAGCCAAGGTGTTGATTGAGAGAGAGAGAGGGTTTGAGATGAAAACCCCTAATGGAGGGTTCGGCCAAAGAGGTTGCTTAAGAAGGAAAGGAAATGAGAGGAAAGTCTCAATGGAAGGATCGGCCAAGGTGTTGTAGTTTGAGAGAGGGAGAGAGTTTGAGAAGAAAACCCCAACTTCTCTTTGTCTCAAGGAGAGGATTGGCCTTAGGGTTTAGAGAGAGGGAGAGAGGGAGAGGATGAGATGAAAGTCTCTCACTCTTTTTTGTCTAGAGAGGATTGGCCAAGGAGGGTGTCTTGTGTAAGCCCTAACCTCCTAATCACCTTCATCACTTCTTGGTCTTTCCCAACCAAGAGGACACATGGCTTACACTTGGAACCATTCCCCACACCCAACGGTTTTGTCTAGGGTTTCCATGAGATGGAAACCCTCCACCTCCCTCTTTGACTCACTTAGAGTCCCTTCCACTTCCCTTTCAACTCACTTGTTTATTTTGAACTCACTTCCCATTTAACTCAATCCCAACTCAAGACTTTGAATTTATTCCTTAATTAAATCATTCTTTAATTCAACTCACTTCACTTATCCCTCTTGAACTCGCCCATGAACTCACCCATGGTTGACCAAGTCAACCATGGTAGCCCGCCCTACAAGTTACCTTAGACCACACGCCTCACTTGATGAGGCGGATTTGGGTCCCACTTGGCTATGCCACTTCCATGTCACCTCATACACTTGCCACTTCACTTGATGAGGTGGATCCCATGCCTTAGATCTTAATTGGGTACATTACCCGATTAAATCAATTCCTTACCAATTTACCTTAAACATCAATTCATCTTGACCCGTTGGGTCCCAATTGAGTATTTGACCCAATTAACTACATTTACCCAATTAATTAAAATCAACTCTATCCATGATCCGTTGGATCATAATTGGGCCATTGCCCCAATTCTCATCCATCTAATGTCCATTCCATCTATAAATCTTAAATTTAACAATTAAAATAGATAATATCCAATATAATAATTGCATTGAAAATCCGGGATGTTACAGATGGAGAATGATAAAAACTTGGTAGTTACTCAGAGGCAAACACGTGTATCTGTATCTGTTAAAAACCATATGTCCAAACTCTCCAACATATAGTGCACCTATTGTGGAAAATGGGGTCATCCTGAATCCAATTGTTTTTTCAAGAAAAATTCTCAAATAAAGTGTTCACTGGAAAATCAAAGTCGTAATGCACTAAAATCAAAATTTACCAATCATTATGGATAGATTTGGGAATCCAAGGATCAGATTATTTGATGGAAATCCCTATTTCAAATCTAGACAGATTATATAGGAGATGAACTCCAATATTACCCCTTCATCTAATGGTTCTCCAAACATGATTCATACAACCTTAGATGTTGAAAGGCAATCCAAGTGGTACTTGGACAGTGGATACTCACGACATATGACTGGAAACAGTTTTTACATGTCTGATTTGGTTAATTTAAATGGAGGATCTATAGTTTTTGGTGATGGAAACATGGTAAATATAATTGGGAAGGGGCACTAAATCTGCCATCCTCTAGGGTCATCAAAGATGTCTACCTTGCTGATCGCCTAAAGCACAATTTGCTTAGTATATCTCAACTATGTGCTAATGATAGTAAGGTCACCTTTAGTAAGAAGAACTGTCATGTTTATTCAAAAGAATATGAAGTTGTTTTGAGTGGCATTCTTACTTCTGATGTTGCTACGTTTTGTATTGTACTTCAACTCCTATCACACATGAGTGCCTCTTATCCAAAATAAGTGAGGTTGAACTTTGGCATCAAAGGCTCGGTCATGTGAACTTCAAGGACTTGTCCAAACTAAGTGAACATATAAAAGGATTACCTAAAGTTAGACAATCTGAAGGAACCATCTGTGGTGACTGTCAAAAAGGAAAACAAATTAGGGCAGCACATAAACATACAAATTTGATCGCAACTTCTAGATCCTTAAAACTACTCCACATGGACTTAGTTGGACCCACTCAACACGAAAGTGGTGGAAAGAGATATTTCTTAGTAATAGTTGATGACTATACTAGATACACTTGGGTAGCTTTCTTAAGGGAAAAATCTGATGCATTTCATGAATGCAAAATCATTGCAAAATGAATTATGAATGCAAAAGAGACAAATATTCACAGAATAAGGATTGGTCATGGGATGGAATTTTAAAATCAGTCATTTAACAGATTCTGTGAAAAATAGGCTTTCCATCATGAATATTTTGCCCCAAAACACCTCAGCAAAATGGAGTTTCCGAGAGAAAAAATAGGATCCTTCAAGAAATGGCCAACACCCTACTTGAAAGCAGGAATGTTCCAAAAAATATGTGGGCTGAAGTTGTTAACACTGCGTGCTATATCATTAATAGAGTATATTTGAGAGCAGGGCTGAACAAAACTGCATATGAACTTTGGATTGGTAAGAAACCCAACTCCAAGTATTTTAAAGTCTTTGGAAGTAAATGTCACATACTACGAGATAGAGAACACTTAGGAAAATTTGAATACAAAAGCGATGATGGCATCTTCCTAGAATATTCCACGAATATTCGTGCTTATAGGGTTAAGAATCTTAGAACTGGTGCCATCCATGAATCAGTAAATGTAATAGTAGATGATCAAGTAAGTACACAAGAGAAACAGTTAAAAGAAGAGGAAATCATCAGGTTAAAAGAAGTAAATCTAGAAAACAAAGATGAACCACAAGATCCCCCACTTGAACCAAAACCTCTGAAAAATGTAAAGGAACACCCTCTCAAACAAATCATAGGAGGACCACTGTTGGAGTAAGAACAAGAAGACAACTTGAGAACCTAGTTAATTATGCGTGTTTTACTTCACAGCTAGAACCCAAAAGGATAGAAGAAGCCATAGCTGATGAGGATTGGGTTAATGCTATGCAAGAGGAACTAGGACAATTCAATAGAAATAATGTATGGGATTTGGTTCCTAGACCCAAGGAAACACTTATTATTGGAACAAAATGGATCTTAAAAAACAAGTTGGATGAACATGGAACTATTGTAAGAAATAAAGCAAGACTGGTAGCTCAGGGATACACTCAAATTGAAGGTTTAGACTTTGATGAAACCTTTGCCCCCGTAACAAGATTATAATCCATTAGAATTCTACTCTCCATTGCATGAACCTGAAGTTCAAACTCTACCAAATGGATGTAAAAGGTGTCTTCTTGAATGGTTTTTTAAATGAGCAAGTATTCGTAGAACAACCCAAAGGATTCATTGACCCAACATTTCCAAACCATGTGTTCAAACTTAAGAAAGCTCTATATGGCCACAATCAAGCACCAATAGCATGCTATTAGAGATTAACCCAATTCCTACTTGGTCACAATTTTCAAAGAGGGAGTATAGACAGAACTCTGTTTGTCCAAAAGACTAAAGAGTCTATCCTTATCACCCAAATATATGTAGATGACATAGTGTTTGGATCTACATGTGAAAAGGCTACACTAAAATTCTCCAACCTCATGAAATCTAAATTTGAAATGAGTATGGTGGGAGAACTAAACTATTTCCTTGGACTTCAGATCAAGCAGAGTCGTAATGGACTTTTTATTTCCCAATACAAATATGCAAATGAACTTGTAAAGAAATTTGGACTAGAAGGATGTAAACATGCAACCACCCCTATGAGCACAACCATCAAATTGTTTAACGATGAGAATAGAATAGATGTGGACCCAAGCTTGTATAGAAGTATGATAGGAAGTCTCTTGTACCTCACTGCAAGTAGACCAGACATCTCATTTAGTGCAGGAGCTTGCGCCAGATTTCAATCCAAACCTAAAGAGTCACACCTCAAAGCCGTTAAAAGAATTATAAAGTATGTGGCCGGTACTACCTTGCATAGAATTTGGTTTCCATTTGACACTTCTTCCTTGATAGCTGGATACACAGATGCAGACTGGGTTGTATATCACGGCCGGACCCAACGGACACATGAGAAACAATAATCTTTTTTTTTTACTTTGAAGCATGTACAACTCATACTCCAAACACGTGACACTTACACGTGTTGCGAGATCCCTACGGATCCTAAGACTTATTGGACCTTTGATTTGATCGAACTGAATTATCAGCTGCCTACGTACTCTAATGAAAATCAGATTTTGCATAGTTCTCAATCCATCTATTTCATGGCACTAACCCCGTGCTATTCATGATGTCACATCAAGACATTCTAATTACCCTATCGTGGGCCTCATCAATAGAATAGATCTCATCTATCATGGGTCTAATCAGTCACAGGTCTTTACCAACCATGGGAACACCGTCAACCATGGGGTCAATGTCACACAGGGGATAAACCTCAACCATGGGACATAGACCCGAACATAAATAGATCCCTCATCGGGGACAATACTCTAAATATGGGTCAAATCCTCTATGGAATCAATGCCCTCCGTGGGAATATCTATCCACGGTATACAATACTCATCCATGGTTACAAAGCCCTCTATCGTATTTACTATCCATGAGAATATAATATCTATCCATAGAACTTTGACGTCCACCATATGACCAATACGTCTACCATAAGACCATTATATCTATCATGGTGTCAATATGCCCACCATATAATCAATATCTAGACATGAATCCAATATGTCTACCATAGGAACAACATCCATGGGATTCATCATCCATCCCTGGTAACTCTCCATCAGTGAGTATCATCTATCCATGGGTAATAATCATCCATGAATATAATCACTCCATGGGTATAATCCATCCATAGGCATAACTCATACATTCGTAGAACCAATATGTCTATCATAGGACCAACAGGTCTAACATATGACCAATACGTCTACTATGGGACCAACATGTACACCATAATACCAATACGTCAACCATGTGACCAACATGTCCACCATAATGCCAATACGTCTACCACGGGACTAACATGTCTAACATAAAACCAATACGTCTATTATGGGACCAACATGTCCACCATAATACCAATACGTCTACCATGGGACCAATATGTCTAACATAAGACCAATACGTCTACCATGGGACCAACGGGTCTACCATAAGGCCAACATCCAATCACCACAATGGGAACCATCACCCATGGGTATACAAATTCATCACTAGTAATACTCTATCAGTGAGTTTCATCTATCCATGGGTAATAGTCATCCATGAATATAATCCCTCCATGGGTATAACTAATCTAGGAGCACATCATCTATAATGAGACCTTCCATCCGTAGGAACAACACTCAAATGAATCACTACGTAAGGGACATACCTATACCACATCTCAATATAATCAAGCGACCTATAGTCACATACATCTCAGTGCGAAAGTCCTCATCTGTCCATCTCAAGAATTTTCACAGTTCTCTAGCCACTCTAGGCTTTACTCGAGTAACAAACATATATGTCTCATCATATCGAGACTCCCAAGGTATCATAACCTCTTCTATCCTCCTTTGAGGGATCCAACATCTAGCATTAAGGTCTATATTAGGAAAGGTATATCCCACCAATACCTTTCTACCCTTCACATTTTTCAACATCTTACATCATCCTTAATATAAATGGATGGCACAATACATCTTTTGATTGAGCTGAGGCACAATGCTCTCAGTGGCATATGTACCACATAGTAGATCAAATCAACCGTAGTTCTTTATACTTTTTTACTTTGGGGAAATCAAACAAGGTTTTCCTGGCATTTACGTTGCATTCCATGCATTCTTAATCATGATAGTTCATCCCCATTGTGGCACAAGTTAACCCCCCTTAGGTTCTAAGATACTTGACCTTAACTCACCCATATCACTTAGTCTAATCCTTTACCAAGTTTCTCTACAAATCATGGAAATTCGCTCTACACATGGTTAGGTCGATCCACCACAATCATTATCAACATAGGTACTCACTAGTGAGGTACATATCATCACATAATCCAAGTATGGCATTAAAACATATTCATCATGCTTATTATATGAATTACTCATCTAAGAATTCCAATCACAATCATGAGAATTCATTTGATACTCATAACCATACACAAGTATGGAAAGTTATCAAGGCCCTACATTATACATCTTGGGCAATCTTGATTTATCATACTTTAACACATCACAAATCTATGAATTCTCAATTATACTAAACATCTAATCATAGGGAACTTGGGAAACTTATACATATGTATCTGATATAATATATTTACACCAATCATACATAGGTATAAAGAGGTCAAACCATAACCTTACCCAACTATGCATTGGAATGTGTATAAGGCAATATTCACTCAAACATATTATCACACACCTTGTGAGCATGGAATTTTATAAATATTCCCAATGCTCTACGTGTATGGTATTCTCCAATTTTACCCAATGTTATCAAACTCGAATCTTATTGAAATTGGTTTAAGGGTGTGAATCGTGAATAAAAAATCGTAAAATCGTACGATTCATATATTCTCTTATTCACATAACTATTTTGTTGACCTGGGCCATTACATTCCACCCCCATTAAAAGAATTTCGTCCCCGAAATTCAATCATTCTAGGGCTCCGAGCAAGGTCTCAACACTCACAAGTCTCGTAGAGCTTCGCCCAAAGGATCCTCCAAAGGTAACAACTGATCACAAGTCACTCTAGACTCGACTACTAAGAGGCTCACATCACGCGTGAACAATGCAATAATACCAACATAATGACTCTCATATTGCAGCTCAACACGTGGCAAACAAATATTCCTAACTCATTTGGCAATGTTACTACAATATACATCAAACGTGGACAATACGGGGCGGCTCATCACTCAAATAAATGGCCCTCTCACATGGCTCACACATGAAGTAGTGTCACATCACACTGAGATCAGCATTTCGAACCAAAACAAACATCCTCAAGTGGCTACATGATCCCACTACTCCTCATAGGGTATACAAAATTTGAGTACATCTCATCATGGTACTCTACCGAACTAGGAGTCTCACAGACCTACAAACAACATCGAAGAGTTCGAGATACCAATATCTAATCCCAAGCATGAGAGATCAATAACTCTCGGCGCTCTACGATCAATAATCTGGAGATTAATACTTCTCAAACAAATTACGTCACGGCCATACAAAAAATTGTGCTTGCCAACAACAGTGGTCAGAAAACTCCAAAAGTGTGCCATGGCTTCATGGGTACTCATACAACCCAAGCCACCTTCGTACACATGGAGTCTTTATCACTACTAAGCGCATCTCAACTGTGCACAAAAGTGATCCTATGCTTATCTCGGACAAGTATTAACTCCAACATGTCACCGACTCGCCATAAACGATCACCAACATCAAATGCACACAAGCTCATGGGCTCAAAAATCACATATAGATGTGGCCGACGCAAAAAGGCTCCACACGTATCCAACGTGGACAACGCTATGTGGTTCAACACAGAAATGTAGAAAATGCTACAATATACTCGTAGGTGTTCATCCATGGAAGGGGTTTAATCCCTCAAACAGCCAATTGCATGTTGTTTTTCCACTCCAATCGCGACATAATCTACCACTAAAGCAAAATCCCAACCATGTCTACTCGTACCATATGGTTCTATATGGAATGGGATATAAGAAAGGCTTTCCAAATCATGATACCATCTCATAATAGGGATAATCTAACCCCTGCAAAGCTTTAAATATCAACTCCCTACTCAAATCTATGGATATTTCTCCTTCCCACATAAACATCGCTTCCAAGCTCCATTCCAGCGAGAAATATCCCATTAAAATTACCAAGGAAGGTGGAAGAGCGAAATGATTACTTTTGGGGAGAGAAAATCTGAGCGGGAGGAAGCTTGAGATGAATCTATCTCTGATCTCCTACTTACAAGTTCCCAACACGAGGGTAGGAGAGGAAAGAATCACTAACACGAAGGTATACTCCTCATTAAAAGATATCACACATCAATCTTCAACAACAAGTACATCTACTACACTAGGGAGTTCCAGTGGGGGACGTATTAAACCCATATCCTCTCTACCCATTTGACAACCACTCCACTCTAGTGTTAAAATATCCAAATGCTCAATCTACCCATCCTCTTATTCGCTTCAAAGTTGACCGACTTAGAGTCCAACTTGAATTAGTGATGTAAATGGAACGCCAGGGTAGATACAATAAGCAATTTGATCAAATAAATGCTAGATTTCTAATAAAATAGCATGCATAGCAATTTCCACACATATTCACAACTATTATTCCATATGGGGTTGACATTAGGAAATAGGCTTCAATTGCCTTGGGAATTTCATCTATGGCTTGGCTTTTGTATTTCATAATGCTCATTGCCGTTCATATCCATGCCAACTGATTCCCATACAACAAATTATATCTAACCACACTACTCCTTTCATGTCAAATAAAAGCCCTCTCATTCATCATCAATTTCTCCATCATACTAAAGAATTATCTCTCTCAAATCATCATAAGGTAATTCCACATACCTTTCACATCATAAATACATTCTCGAACAAAATGGAATCCATACACAAACATATAATTTTACTCATAAGACATGAAGTAACAATCCCAACCATCGTGCAATTGAGAGCATAAATAATCCAAGGATTTCAAGATATCTTACTAGCCCACAGTCATCCATATAAGGTGGCTAGCATTTTTCACACGAGCAACTAAACTCTAAACACTTACTCATTACATGAGGGGTATTCAAACCATTTACACCCAAGTGCATTACATTAAACCTTATAGTACAAGCATCACATTGCCTGATCATCACTATCGTTGATATCATGGACCAACGTACTCCGTGTTCAGAGACTTGGAGAAAACAATCCCTTTCATCATAGGGTAACTCTCCTCAGAAAATATCTATATATGTCTAGCCTCTTGGACCCACTCATCATTTCCTCAGGGAACACCCTTGGAGGTGTTACCGACCTCTCTTGAGTCCTTCGAGTCAACAATCCTTGGCTCAAACTTTCTAGAGTCATAAATCAAATTTGACTCACTTTACAAGGATGCCCTCGGTCATCTAAGACTGTTTCTAAACAAAATTAGTGGTCTACCATTACCACTTCTTATAGCCAACTATAGACCTCAACCTCTTGGTCCGGACTAAAAGTCGTATTTCAAGCAAATTCTAGTTTACAATACGAGTCATTCCCAACCGATGCCACAAATACACATGTCCCGCTATTCTTTCTCCAACGTGGTAACAGTGGCGACCTCACCTCACCGAAGTCCGTCGGGTGATTACCTGCCAGCGTATCATCGTTCGGTCTATCAAACCCCCATCACAGGACCCTCCGCCTAATGGTCTCACTTCCACTTCCTGAGAAGAGAAGATTATCTACACCTCACAAGGTGGTTCGTATACGGTTCTAGGGGAATTCCAAAGTTTTCCACTCATGGAGTTTAATCATTTCCTAGCGACCTGTCCAAGTCCGACCAGATCCAGCACCTCACAACTCAGGGTCCACGTGAGTCTAACCCTCATGGGTCCAGCTCATCCTGTAATATCACTCTGGCAACCCCATCTGAAGTAGGACCTAAACAATAGTTTCTTTAATCTGGTGGAAAGAGGAGGTCCCAGCCTCACTCAAAATCCTACCCACCCCATTGCGACCCAAAACAATCTCATGTTCTCATCAGAGTTTCTAACCCCATACACACAGTCCTCGGGGAAATTGAGTCTAAGCTCTGATACCAACTGTCACGATCCGACCCAACGGACATGTGAGAAACAATAATATATTTTTTTTAACTCTAAAGCATACATAACTCATACTCTAAACACGTGACACTTACACGTGTTGCAAGATCCCTACGGATCCTATGACTTATTGGACCTTTGATGTTATCGAACTCAATTATCAGCTGCCTACATACTTCAATGGAGATCAGATCATGCATAGTTCTCAATTCTTTTCATGGCACTAACCCCCGTGCTATTCATGATGTCACATCAAGACATTCTAATTACTCTATCGTGGGCCTCATCAATAGAATAGATCTCATCTATCACGTGTCTAGTTAATCACGGGTCTATACCAACCATGGGAACACCGTCAACCATGCGGTCAATGTCATACATGAGATAAACCTCAACCATGGGACCTATACCCGAACATAAATACATCCCTCATCGGGGACAATACTCTAAATATGGATCCAATCCTCTACGGAATCAATGCCTTCCGTGTGAATATCTATCCGCAATATACAATACTCATCCATGGTCACAAAGCCCTCCATGGGAATAACCATCTATGGGAAAATAATATATATCCATAAAACCGTCACGCCCACCATGAGACCAATACGTCTACCATGGGACCACTATATCTATCATGGGGTCAATATGTCCATCATATAATCAATATCTAGGCATGAATCCAATATGTCTACCATGGGAACAACACCCATGAGATTCATCATCCATCCCTGGTAACTCTCCATCAATGAGTATCATCTATCCATGGGTAATAACCATCCATGAATATAATCACTCCATAAATATAATCCATCCATGAGCATAACTCATACATTCGTAGAACCAATATGTCTATCATAGGACCAATAGGTCTAACATAAGACCAATACGTCTACTATGGGACCAACATGTACACCATAATACCAATACATCAACCATGAGACCAACATGTCCATCATAATGCCAATACATCTACCACGGGACTGACATGTCTAACATAAGACCAATAAGTCTACTATGGGACCAACATGTCCACCATAATATCAATACGTCTATCATGAGACCAACATGTTTAACATAAGACCAATATGTCTACCATGGGACTAACAGGTCTACCTTAAGACCAACATCCAAGCACCACCATGGGAACCATCATCCATGGGTATACACATCCATCCTTGGTAACACTCTATCAGTGAGTATCATCTATCCATGGGTAATAGCCATCCATGATTATAATGCCTCAATGGGTATAATCCATCCATGGGTATAACTAATTCAGGGGCACATAATCTACCATGAGATCTTCCATCCGTTGGAAAAACACTCAAATGAATCACTAGGTAAGGGACATACCTATATCACGTCTCAGTATAATCAAGTGACCTAGTTACATACATCTCAGTGTGAAAGTCTACATCTGTCCATCTTAAGAATTTTCACAGTTCTCTAGCCACTTTAGGCTTTAATCAAGTAATAAACATATATGTCTCATCATATAGGGACTCCTAAGGCATCATAACCTTTTCTGTCCGCATTCGAGGGATTCAACATCTGGCATTAGGGTCTATATCAGGAAAGGTATATCCCACCAATCCCTTTCTACCCTTCATATTTTCTCAACATCTTACATCATCTTTAATATAAATGGATGACACAATGCATCTTTTGATCGAGCTGAGGCACAATGCTCTCAGTTGCCTACGTACCACATAGTGGATCAGATCAACCGTAGTTCATTATTGTCATGTTTGGATTGACATTGGAGAGTAGTCATACTTTTTACTTTGGAGAAATCAGACAAGGCTTTCCTAACATTTACATTGCATTCCATGCATTCTCAATGATGCCAGCCCATCCCCATTGTAGTACAAGTTAGCCCCCCTTGGGTTCTAAGATACTTGACCTTAACTCACCTATATCACTTAGTCTAACCCTTTACCAAATTCCTCTACAAATCATGAAAATTCGTTCTACCCATGGTTAGGTCGATCCACCACAACTACTATCAACATAGGTACTCACTAGTGATGTACACATCATCACATAATCCAAGCATGACATTAAAACATATTCACCATGCTTATTATATGAGTTACTCATCTAAGAATTGCAATCATAATCATGAGAATTCATTTGATACATACATTACTCATAACTATACAGAAGTATGGGAAGTTATCAAGGCCCTACATTACACATCTTGGGCAATCTTGATTTATCATACATTATATCATACTTTAACACATCATAAATCTGTGAATTCTCAATTATAGTAAAAATCTAATCATGGGGAACTTAGGAAACTCATACATATGTATCTGATACAGTATATTCACAGCAATCACACATATGCATAAAGAGGTCAAATCATAACCTTACCCAACTATGCATTGGAATGTGCAAAAGGTAACATTCACTCAAACATATTATCACACACCTTCTGAGCATGAAATTTTACAAATATTCCCAATGCTCTAAGTGTATGGTGTTCTCCAATTTTACCCAATGTTATCAAACTCGAATCGTATCGAAATTGGTCTAGGGGTGTGAATCGTAAATCAAAAATCTTAAAATCGTACGATTCATATATTCTTTTATTCCCATAACTATTGTATCGACTTGGGCCATTACACTGGAAATATGGATGACAAAAAATATACCAGTGGAGGTTGCTTCTACATCAGAAACTATTTAGTGGCATGGCATAGCCACAAACAATCCCTAATCTCTCTGTCCATAGCCGAAGGAGAGTACATTGCAGCTGTAAGCTACTCTACCCAACTGATCTAAATGAAACAAGTGTTGGTCAATTATGGACTTAAGCACGAATCCATGACACTATACTATGACAACACTAGCGCAATCAACATTTCCAAGAATCCAGTACATAACTCCAGAACCAAGCACATGGACATAAGGCATCATTTCATAAGATAATTGGTGGAGGAGAAAACTATAGAGTTTGTGCACATCTGCACAAAAAACCAATTGACAGATATCATGACCAAATCTTTGGATTCATCACGATTTCTATCCCTACGAAAGGCCATTGGTGTATGTACATCACCATAACTCCTCATACTCATACATGTACACATTTCATTTCTTGTACATTCATCTAAATTTTTTTTTGGGTAAGGGAAACACATCTTATGGGGGAGTACTACATATGTTTGTTTACTAAAACTTTGTTAATTGTATGACAAAATGGGGGAGAATTTAGTAGAAGCTATAAGATATCAAAAGATGGGAAGAAGCCAAAATGCTTGGGCCTCTAGGGGAAGAATATGAAGAAACAAATAGACATAAGGGAATGTCTATGATTAGAGTTTGAAAGATCAAATTAGAGAAGATTGGGGGAGAAAATCTTCTCAACACTGGGTAGTGCTGTTGGCTAGGAAATCATTAGTGTATGGGGGAAGATGAATACTTATCTTAATTAATCCATGGATGTTTATGTTTTGGACTAACCCTTCTAATGAATTTTCTAGTGTTGCTTGCTTGTGTGCTTAAACAGGAAAACATGTAATAAAGCAAGCTAAACAAGAATATACGAAGACCATAGTCTTGTTGTACCATTTGAATATGTAATTGATGTAATATTTTGTAATCAAATGTAACGTAATAAGGGTGGGCTTGTAACTGAGTTAGCTTTTAGGTTTTGTCATAAAATTGACAAAGGGGGAGATTGTTAGTGCCCCGACTTTGCCGGGTCCCTGTTTGTCAATTCCATGATTCGAGAAGAAGCACTTGATAGAAGCTTGAAGACTCAAGATGATCAGGAATGGAGATCATGCTCCACCAGGTTCAAAGATCATCGTCATGGCAATCACAAAAACAGGTATTTCCCCATAGATGACTTTAGGTGGTACCCAAATCTTAGAAAAGACTATTCCTAGGCTTAGTTGAACAAATGGTAAATCCACAAAGAAACCTAAGAGAGGAAGTTGGATAGTGAAATGTAAGTGAACTTGGAAATATGAATTAAGTTCATTGTCAACTCAACCAGTCGTACTCACCGACCCCTCGGTGGAGACAAGAGTGACCCATTGTGGTCAAGGATTGGTCGACTAGATTGAGAAAGGTTCTAGATCAAAGAATTGTCATTCTGGGAAAGCCTCCGACCAAGATTCTCGTATCCACCAACCCCTCAGTGATGAACTTAAACGACCCCTTATGGTTGACGACTCATCGATAAAGGACTTGTGAGTTCTGGGCTATGAACTCAAGTGGGCTCTTGAGAAAACAGACATATCGATAGTTCAAGACTGATTTAGAGTACCGGGATTGACCCCTCGGTAAAGGGCGAAATGTCATTCTGGGTATGACTAGTTTCTGTCTTCAAACTCTGTCAGCATGGTGTTTTCCCAGAACGATCCTCTCGTATGGACCGACTTCTCGGTGCCATGACTGTCGACCCATCAACGACACCGACCTGTCGACTGGGAAGTAACTATACCTTTGGGAGTACAATTAATGCACACGGTCGGGTGGTTGAAGTAATAAATATGAACACCAACCCATCCGTGCCACCTACCTATCGGGATTGGATAGTCAGAAAAACCACTATGACTCTTCTATAAATATGAGTGTTGTGTCATCGTTTAACCATCTTCCCCGAACTGAGAAAAATCATACATTCTAAGGAACGATCATCACTCTTGTGCCTATACCCAAAAATCAAATACCCAACCTTTGATTAAGATTATGAGAGAGAGAGAAAGAGAGAACATAGGATAAAACACCTACTAGGATTTGAACCAAGTTTCATAGTCATCCAGGAATTGTGATTGCTATACGACATCTACAAGAAAGAGGATCGACACACATTGAGTGAATCTTTGAGAAGCACACATCTTCAAGAAAGAGCTACAAGATAAGTGCTTCTTAGTTTTAAGTTTGTTTTTAAAACCTTTGTTCCGAAAATGGAATAAGAAGGATTGGCTCCGGAACCACTATAATAAACTCTAGAGCATCGTCTTTGGTACTGTGGTGGGAGAAATTCCTAGCCGATTGAGTGAGGTGAGATTCACACTCTAATTGTGAGGGTGTAAGTCTCCACTTAGTGAATTCGAGGATAGGTCAAGGTTGAACGAGTCCTAACAATGGATGTAGGTTGGCTGACCGAACCATTATATATCTTGTGTCATTGTGTTTGTAATGTTAGAGCTAATTTCTTGTGTTAAGTGCATAATCACTTTTACATACACTCACACACTTGATTGCTATATCTGTTGCACAAATATTAATCAATCAATCAAGGAATTTTATAAAGGACTAACAAATTGGGATTGACCTATTCACACCCCCCCCCCCCTCCTCTCTGGTCAATCGTGTTCTAGCTTACTTGGAATTTCATAATGCTAATAGTAAATAAACCACAAGTGCAAGCAATGACGGTTGCACATCATCTTATCCCGACACGGTCCCTTCCATCACTACAACATAAGTGACCTACCTAGCGTAGCCCTTAAGTGAGATATTTTCATAATGGTCCACATAAGTGTCATAACATAATGATTATTCCTGTTAGTGTCAAAATAAACATACATAATCATAATAAACAGGAATAATAATCAGAAATGCATACACGTGTACTCAAATGTCAAATCGTGTAAGTTTGTTCATAATGCAATCCAAAATTCATAATCATATCATAATAGATTACTTTCAAGACCCATTTTATTGACATGTTCCTTAAAGGTCTTTATAGGTAATCCCTTCGTCAATGGAGTTGCTATCATAAGTAAAGTAGTCCTCAATAAACACCGTCCATTTCTGAATGTCTTCTTTCACTACAAAGTACTTCAATTCCATGTGTTTCGATCCATTCGAATACTTGTCATTTTTAGAGAATAATACTACTGCAAAATTATCACAGTAAATTGTCAGCGGCTTTGGCAATTCTGTCGACAATTCCAAAACATAAGATAAAGTTCCACAGCCACATTCCTTTAACAGTGGCTTCATAGTACGCCACAAATTCTGCTTCCATGTTTGAAGTTGCAGTGATGGAATGTTTGTCACTTTTCCATGATATTGCTCCGCCAGCCATAAGGAACAAATAACCAAACGTTGACTTTTTGTTATCAACGCAACCACCAATCCAAATCTGAGTAGCCAATGACCTCGAGATTATTTGACCCCTTAAACGTGAGCATAAAGTCTTTAATACCCTGTAGATACCTCATTACTTTCGTTATAGCTTTCTAGTGATCCATTCAAAGGTTGGGTTGGTATCTGCCCAGCATACTGACAGCAAAGCTATTGTCGAGTCTGCTGCCGGTCTGAACATATATCAGGCTACCTACAGCTAAGGCATAAGGTATTTCTTCCATTTGTTTCCTTTCAAGTTCATTCTGCGGACATTGTTTTCAGCTAAATTTATCCCCTTTCAGAATAGGAGCATCTTGTTAGGAACAATTTTGCATACCGAATCTCTCCAAGATTCTTTGTATGCAGCCTTTCTGAGACAACCCTAACATACCAAGTGTTCTATCACAGAATATTTCTATTCCAATCACGTAAACCGCTTCTCCCATATCTTTGATTTCAAAATTATTGGAGAGAAACTTCTTGGTTTTAAGCATCATACCAAGATCATTAGTGGCAAGAAAAATGTCATCAACATATCAGAAGGATAAATTTATTCCCACTAACCTTCAGGTATATACACCGATCAACGGTATTTTCCTTAAAATTGAAGGGTCACCACTGATCAGTCGATAGCACCGACTGGTCGGTAACGGAGCAGGGTCTCCTTTTATGAACCAGGCTCTTGATTCCACATGTAATACTTCATCATAATATCATATTTTATTGATTAAAAAGCAATCATAGAATCAATTATTATTAAACTTAATGTTCGACAATCCCGAACGACATAACCACTAGATCTGGATTGATTAATGTTTGAAACATGGATCAACCTTTACGCGAAAATCATAAACATCATAATAATAAGACATACCCAGATCCATTCATGAAGAAAAGTGAGCTTTGATCTTTCTTTTGATATGCCAATGTTTCCGGAAGTCTAAAACCAAGAGAAAACACACACCTTGGAGTTTCTAACGCTTTCCTCCTTAATGCCCTCTCCCAATTTTGTGAATAGTATTTTGGGAACACTTAGTTGTCTTTAGTTGATGGATAATTATGGAGAGAGACCCCGAAGGCAATTAGAACTTTCATTTCCTACTTCCCATATAATTATGGAGAGAGACCCCGAAGGCAATTGGAACTTTCATTGCCTACTTCCCATCAAAATAGGAAACTAACCCTTAGACAATTAGAACTTTTATTTAAACACAATTTTTTCTGATTTAAGATCCTTCTATGTGGAGCCCCAAATCTTAATGTGTATCATGTTCAGTCTTACAAGAGTCGTTGTCAAAAGGATTTGAATTGTGATAGAGGGTAAAACACGGATGAGTGAAAGAAACAATCAAGGTTTACTAAGTTATTACATGACCATGGTTCTCCAATTACATCACATACATAACACACCATAGTAAAACTAACAAAATACAAAATAACTCCATGAGTCGTGCTCTCCTACCCTCATCCATGGGTCCTCAGGCCCCTACCTCCATTGGTTCACCTGCATCTGTGAGGGGTTAGTACAATATAACCAATCAAGAATGGAAAGGAGTACAAGGAGAAAAAAGGGACACAATATTAATAAATTAAACCAGTCACACACATCAATAATTTCAATTGTGTAAAGAGTAGGAGTTGTCTTAGGGTGTGTTTTTTACTCTCTCTCTCTTTTTTTTTTTTCAGTTAGGTCATATATTCTGTGGTCGTTGTTTGGTCTTGGTTTGTCATTGTGTGTGTATGCGTAGTTGGCATCGTCACTCCACCAATTGTTTGGTTAGTATCGATTTGTTCGTCATAGAGTCTAAGGTCGTTGCATCCTCATCCTCAATGGCTACCGAGAGGGGAAATCCGAAAATTGTTCAATCAGAGAAAACTCTTCGTGAGTATTTCTCACAGGTTACAGCATGATGATCACAGAAAAATAACTATTTTACACTGCATATTGGACTAGTTAGCATTTGTTTTGTGTGTTTTAACATTAATTAATGGAATTTTGTGTTTTGAAGGTTTAAAAGTAAAAGTGAGAGAAAATGTGCTTAAATGCAAAAGATTGGGACGATATGACTGATTAGCCATCCAATTTCATCACAAGCACAAGAAGACACCCCCTTCTACATTTTTGGCTTCTTCAAAGGCATAATGCTCTTCATTGTGATCACCTTCGTGGGCACTGGTTGGTCATTCATCAAGCCATACTTGAAACAAAGGCTCTATAAATTGTAAAGTACATAGATACTTGGATGGAAAAGGGCTGCTATATTTTGTTACAAGCTAGGGCTGAAGTCATAAAGAAAGAAGCATTGGTTGCAGTTATACCTTAACTTCTAGTCCCATGAATGTGGCCAATTAGTTGGATCCTTACATTAATTCTGAGAACAAATTTGGTACAATTGATACCTTCTGTGATATTACATTGTGCATATTTGCACTAAAATGGAACATGTAGTTTCCATTGGGTCTTTGGCAACATAATGTCCTCAGCTTGAACAATGAATAATTGCAAATTGCCTTCTCTGTCATAATGTTTGTGATGTTGTCAAATTGGTTAGATTGAGGTGGACATTCATGGGCCTCAAAAGGTATGAGTTAACAGGTTCATATGGAAAAAGTGTTGATGGAGTTTCCTTTACTTTCTTAGTATATCAGATGCCCATGGTGGTCCCTTAAATAGGACAGAATCACATAAGAAACAAAAGAAAAAAAAATCAGCAACAAAAGCATGTTGTAGATTTGTTAGGAAAAATAAATAAATTGCAAAACTATATAGCAACCTTTTTGCAAGTTCCAAACAGCAGGCCAACAACCATGTGCAGGAACCCAAAGCAAAAAAAGAAAACAGAGGCTGAATCGTTGAATTACCAAGCAGCATGGTTCTATCTACTTTATTTCTAAGTGAATCGGTTGCATAGTGTTGCGAAAATCAACCCACAAAGAAATCACACAATCACATAAACACACACAGACATGAAGAGGAGAAAGAAGAACACAAAGGATTACGTGGTTCGAAAACCATGCCTACGTCCATGGAGAGTGTAACACGAATCCACTAAGAGGAGAAATCAATACAAAGGATTAAATCCATTATCCCTCTCTCACTTTTCTCTCTCTTTCTCTCTTCTCTCACCCAGCTGCTAAAGTGTACTCGCAACCTTTCCTTAAAAGGAAATAAGAGACATTATATACATGTGGACTAGGTTACAAGACTGGACCTAACTAGGCCTAAGTTTGGGCTTGGGCCCAAAAGGTTGATCAGGCCTTCTGAGCCAAAAGCCCAAAAATCTCCACCTTGGCGAAAAAGGCCGAGTCCAATGAAGAATGATATGTTGTGCTTGTGACCTCTCCACCCACTACGAACTCCACCAACTCGGGAAATAACCTGAGATAGATTCATGTCCTGCATCTACATATCTCAGCATATCGGCTGCTCTCAGCAATGCTCCACCTACAGCTACAATCCTCTGCATCTCTGTGTGAGATGCGCATCCCCATGCTCTAGGATGCTCCACCCTCTTCTTCAACTAGAAGAATCGGCCAAGTCCAAGCCCCGCTTGAGCTTGACCACCCATTTCATTGTTGAACCTTTTGCATTCTTCTCTGTGTGAGACGTCGACGCTTTCATCTTTCCATCGCTGCTTTCACCTACACCATGGAAACCATACATACTACCACAACCATCCAATGCAAAAGTCACCTTGTTCTTCGGGCCACACCTCACTGATGTCTTGCGGGTTCTTCTTCTTCTACCCGCAGCTCGACTAGAATATGCTTGTTTTCTGCAAAAAACTATGCTCCCCAACAGTGTATACAGACCTCTTTGCCTCTTCCCCTTCATCACTATCATAGCTCCTTCAACCACTCTAAGAGCCCCGTCTTTTGCTTTGAAGGCGAATCCCTCAGATTTGAGCATACCTAATGAAATTAAATTTATCTTCATGTTTAGGGCGTGACGCACATTCTCAAGCATCTTCACCATACCATCAAACATCTTGATTTTGATTGTCCTGATCCCAATGATACTGCTAATTGCCCCATTTGCCATTTGGGCAATTCCTCCATTGCATGGTTTGTAGGTGTTAAACCATTCTCTCCTCGAACACATGTGGTAGGAACACCCAGTATCTAAAATCCACTTATTATTTAGATTACCCATATCTGAAATGACTGTCAACACTCCAGCAACTCCGGGAAAAATCTCCTCTACTGAGGCACCATGTGCATCGCCCGATTGATCCGAGTCTTGTGGTCTGCCTTCCCGATCACGCTTAAGTTTGTTGCAGTTGTTTAACTTGTGCCCTTCCTTTTCACAGTAATAGCACTTAAACCTCCCAACAATCTTTCCTCTTGATTTTGGCCGTGACGGCCTCCTGCTACCAGAGGCTTTGTCAAAACCTCTCCCACGGCGATGATCACCGGTATCCACTAGCCCCTCTGTACGATAGGACCCAGAAGACTCACTCGATTCCTTCATATGGATTTCTTCACTTAGAATCAGATCCCGAATATCATCATATTTCAGTTTCGTACTTCCTTTGGAGCTGCTCACAGGTATGACAGTAGCATTCCAACTTTCTGGTAAAGAGGATAGAAGAATCAATGCTCTAACCTCATACTCAAAGTCAATCTTCACTGAACTCGTGACTGAGTTGAACTCGTTCAGATGTTCAGCCACTGATGCACCTTCGAACATCTTGAGGTTGACTAATCGTCTCATCAGATGTACCTTATTGGAGGCAGAAGGTTTCTCATACATCTTTCCTGGGGTATCCATCAGACCCTTCGTGGTCGTCTCCTTCGCTATGTTGAAAGCAACATTCCGAGACAGCATTAATCAAATAACGCCCAATGCCCGTCTGTCGAAAAGTGTCCAATCTTCGGACTTCATATCAGTTGGCTTTGTTCCATCAAAAGATTGGTGCATTTTCATTTGGTACAGAAAATCCTCAATCTGCATCTTCCAGTATGCAAAGTTTGTGCCATTGAATCTATCAATCTTGAGTATCACCTCTTCTGACATTGCTACCCACTGAGATTTCCTCACACTGCCACTGTCAAATCTCCAAACTCCAGATCAGCACCAGACACTGTGTAGATCTTGTCATTGCTAACACAAAGGTGAAAATGGATCTAAATTCCGAGTCCGGATGACTCCAAAAACTACAAAACAGTCTTGACCGTTGATTTGACTAAAGGAGTACCCGAAACTGTGGTCCTGCGGGATCACCAAAACTGTAGTCCTGTAGACTACCAGATATTGCAATACAGTAGTCTAGTGAGATTACCCAAATCAGTAGTCCCTCGGATGATCACCTGAAATAGTGGTCTCGCGGGTGCACCAGAAATGGTGGTCCTCCAAATCACCTAATTTTTTTTAAAAAAAGCTTTCCACTCGGTTTTTAACTCAACACCAAATGAAAAACCTGGGTCAGACCTCTTGTTCACAACTCTATCGATGCAGGGTTAGGTTTTCTCCACCGATCTGCTGGATCTCCTTCGGCCAGCAACCCTTGATCTTGGCCGATGTTGCTTTCCTTCCTCTTCTCGTACCTGCGCTGCTCCTCTCCTTGCAGCTGATTGCGACGGCTCTCTCAGAGAAGAAAACCTCCTATCTGAGCCGAAAGAAGTAGAGAGACTTAAGATTCCCAATCTCAGATCTATTGTGCCTGAGTTACTTCTGTCGGAAACCTCTACTGCTCGGCGGCCTTCCTGCTGCAACTGCCCTCCTGTGACAAATCTGTATAGATTTGAAAGTCTCAAATCTGATGATTGTTCGGCCTTCCTCTCGCTGACGCTGTTCTCTTTGGCCTCCGTCTTGCTGCGCACTTCACCCAGATCTGCTCCATTCTGGCTTCTGCTACTGTTCTCTCACACAGTCCCAGATCTGCAAATCGCTCATCAGATCTGAATCTGCCGATAGGTATCCATGTCTTTCTCTGAGATCTAACTTCCTGGTTTGCCCCAAATCTCCTCAGAAAATCAAAAGACTCTTGATATTCTGTTTGAGATCTCAGATCTCTGAAACCGACCTTCTACTGCTCGGTCTCAGATCTATAATAGCCCAGATCAGCAGTGCCTGAGACAGAGATGTGACTCCTTTGTACTGAGTGAAATCCCTTGGATCTGAGAGAACCAGATCTGAAAACTGGGAGAATCCCCTTCTCCAGTCTCCACCGTTCTACAAATCTGATGTTTACGATGGATCCTTCCCTCTGGCAACAAATTTGTAGTTCTCCACGCCTCGCCGCCGTTCTCGGGCCCTTGGCGCGGCTACCCCGATTATAATTGCAGTTGCTTCAACCCGTCGTTGGTCCCTTTTTGTCCCTTTTTGACGCTGGCTCTTAGATTTGAGAACACTTGTCCTCCTGAAAGCCAATGGTGGGAAAAACCCTCTGGGATGAACTACTTGCACTCTCAAATCTGCAAGATCAGATCTGTGTGCTGCCTCTCTCTTCCGATTTCTGGTTTCAACCTTTTCCTACGGTGGGTTTTCGCACTTGACTCTACACTGCATAGGATCTGGCGATTTGGGTTTTCCTTCAAACAACAGAGAGGTTTTCTACTACTACAACGTCTCTTCCTAATTCCAGGAGGCTTCCGTCGAAGATCTGAGACCCCTTTTTATGCCGTACTCCATGAGATGAGCCCCTTTTTATGCCGTACTCCATGAGGTGAGCCCCTTTCTATGATTTGATTTGCGATTTTCCCATTGCCGAATTCAACGAACCTTGCTCTGATACCATTTGTTGCGAAAATCAACCCACAAAGATATAACACAATCACATAAACACACACAGAAATGAAGAGGAGAAAGAAAAACATAGAGGATTACATGGATTGGCAACCATGCCTACGTCCACAGAGCATGTAACATGAATCCACTAAGAGGAGAAATCAATACAAAAGATTAAATCCATTAACCCTCTGTCACTCCTCTCTCTCTCGTTTTTCTCTTTCTTTCTCTCTTCTCTCACCCAGTTGCTACAGTGCACTCGCAGTCTTTCCTTAAAAGGAAATAATAAACATTATATACAGGTGGCCTAGGTTACAAACAAGGGTAGAAAAATTGGCCGGGCCGATATCCCGGCCGATTTTTCATATCGGCCGATATATCGGTCGAACTTTTTCTCTCTCCTACTTTTTTTTTTTTAAAAAAAAATTCCAACAAAATTACAGTAAATGCAAATAATTATGAGCTTATTGAATATGTAATTATTTCATAAAATATCGGACATTTACATCTTCTAATATATTTTTGAAGTTACGATAGCGGGAAATTATATAATTAGTAATAAAATGGTGAAAATTACAAGGAAAAGGATATAAATGAGGAAAATTTGTAGAAATAATTTCATAATTTATTTTCTTAGTCAATGAGTGTTATTTTAAGTTATGATTTATAGAAATAAAATAAATAAATAATAAAATGATTGAAAATTACATAATAATGTAGAAAAAATATTAGAAAATGAAACTAATGGGGTCCTAATCACTTGAACTGATAACTACACAAATGTCATACATAATATAATATAATGTTTTCTTTCGTTTGAGAAAATAGATTTTATTTTTCATTAATAATAATTAGATAAATAAAATTATTAGACAAAATTATGAGCTATAGTTAATTATTTTAAATTGATATAATAAAAATAAAGAATACCTTCTAATAATAATGACAATGGTAAAAATAGGCGTCCCATTCGGACACCCCCTTTTTCTGCTAGGGAACACTCCATTTCAAATTTTATATGCAAATTATCGTTTTACCCTCCTGCTAAAAAACCTTCGAACAATAATTCAGTACAATTTTCGTATCTTTCGAACCATAGAATCATTCAAAGGATCAGAAAGATCCTTCGAATGATGCTACAGTAAAATCGATTTAAAAAATTTAAACAGTAAATATTTTTTTTTTAAAAAAATTAAAGTTATTTTTTATGCATTGTTTATTTTTAAAATTTCTCAAATTAAACATTCAAACTAATTACGATAGCCTGATAAAAATACTTTAAGAATTCAAGGTCTTTTGACACTCCCAAATGCTTAAAATACAATATTTTATAAATAAGGGTATCCCTTGGTTGCGTGGAAAATACATTTGGGAGTGTCAAAAGACCTTAAAGTCTTAAAGTATTTTTATCTGGTTATCGTAATTAGTCCGGATATTCAATTTGAGAAATTTTGGAAATAATTGTGCTTAAAAAATAACTTTAAAGTTTTAAAGGAGATATTGACAACATAGACAGTTATTTTTTAAGCACTGTGTATTTTCAAAATTTCTCAAATTGAATATCCACACTAATTACGATAACCTGATAAAAATACTTTAAGACTTTAAGGTCTTTTGACACTCCCAAATGTATTTTCCATACAGCCAAGGGATACCCTTATTTGTAAAACACTGTATTTTAAGCATTTGGGAGTGTCAAAAGACCTTGAAATCTTAAAGTATTTTTATCAGGCTATCGTAATTACTCCGGATATTTAATTTGAGAAATTTTAAAAATACACAGTGCTTAAAAATAACTTTAAAATTTTTTAAAAAAAATTACTGTTTAAAAATTTTAAATCAATTCTATTGTAACATTCGAAGGATAATCCTTCGAACTGAATTATTGTTCGAAGGTTTTTTAGCATGAGGGTAAAATAGTAATTTGCACATAAAATTTGAAAAGGGGTGTTCCCTGGTAGAAAAATGGGGTGTCCGAATGAGGCGCCTAAAAATATTAGATGGTAAATATAATACTAAATTATTACAATAAGATAAATAAAAGAAAACATTATAATTTTTACTTTCAACCTAAGTAAATATTGTATTTAAAACAAAATTTTATTACTTTCCTTTTAAAAGTAATTTTTTGAAAAAATATTAGGTTACACATGTGAGCTTTTCAGTAAGCTCACGTGAGTTACTTTTAAAAAAGATGTGTTTACTTACAACCCTAATGCTCTTCTTTTGATGCCCTTCTTCTCTTTCCCTCACTCTACTAAACTCTAACCGCCGCCGCTCTCTTTATTTTTTCCATCAACGAAGAAGAAAAAGAAGAGACAGGTAAGCTGTGAATGGTGTAGCGATTTTTTTTCATCAATCTTTTCTCCATATTTTATTTTTTCTCTTTCCATTCTTTCTAGTCCGATATTTCTAAAAAAAAAGCTTTTTTTTTAAAAAAAAAAAAACAAACAACCGAATTTTTAAAATTCGGTCATATAGGCCGATTTTTTTTTTGTACGGCCGATACTATATGTATTGGCCGATATAGATCGGTGGTAAAAAAATCGATATAATTCGGCCGATACGCACATTATCGGCCGAATTTTTGACCCCTGGTTAAAAGACTGGACCAAACTGGGCCTAAGTTTGGGCTTGGGCCCAAAAGGTTGATCAGGCCTTCTGAGTCAAAAGTCCAACACATAGAAGAGTGACACTGCAGCGAACCAAAGTGTATCATATAGATCAGCAGAGAAAGAAATTGAAAGAAAGAACAAAAGGAGAGAAAGAGATCAACAAGAGAGTAGCTGAAGACATCAAACGAGTATAGTAGCACATGTTTGCAACCCATTGAGAAATCAACCATAGTAAAGAAGTAAGAAACAACATAATGCACCATTGTAGCAGAGGCAATGTCAAATACCTACTGAAAAATCACAACAGCGTGTAGAATAAAGTTAGAGTAGAAAAAGGCCATGAGAGCATCACAAAAAGGAAATAAGAAGAAAACATTGGTTTCTTTACAACGAAAAGGTTCTAGCTGTAAAGAGAATGTAAAGGACTAAGAAAATAAGGGAAATAAAATTAGAAAAGAAAGTATAGAAAGAAGGTGATTTTGCTATCAATGAAAGCTGGTGCTGGACGATCCTTCTTTATCCCCCACCGTCCCAAGCAGAAGAACTAAAAGTAAAATAAAGGAGGAATATACGAACAGATGGGAACAGCCTGCCAAAAAGGAGAATCGGCTGAATTTTGTGGGTCCCGATGCTTGTTAAATTAATCTCTACACTCCTCTATAAATTGGAGGCCTATGCCACTGCAATATTTGAACTTGGCTGAGAATTTCAAGGTTTGCTAGTGATGGAGAAGGAATTGAAAGGAATAGAAGACAGGATTTTGAGATTTTCAAATTTCTTTGTCGTTGGTGATTTTAATGTTTAAATTATTTTATTTTTCTTGTATATTTTTTCTTTAAATTCCATTGATTTGTAATTTCAATTTCATGTTTCATAGATAAAATTGAGGTGTGATGAAATATTTAGTTTATGGTTTTCCAATTATTCAATTGATGTATGGTGATTATTTGATTTTATTTTTATTATTTATTTAAGTCTATGTGTCGATTTATTTTAAGTATTTAAATTAAATGTGATGAAAATTTAGATTGAATAAACTACCTTCTTCGATCTAAGGCTCTTATTTTAAGAATGCGATAAAAAAAATTTAGGTTTGGAGAAAAAGTTTAAATTCTATTCATTCTAAGTTTTAGTTTGATATTTTTAATTTAATGAAGTCCATAGATTTAATTCTTATAATAATTATGAGTGAAAATTTTGATTGCATGATTGCTGACTTACATGAGCTCCATATTCTAGGCCTTTGTTTATTTTGAAAATATGAAAAATAATACCTCCTTGATTTTCTAATCCAGTTCCACTATAAATATGTACATACATTGTTTTTATTTTTATTTTTGATTTCTTTTGTTTATAAAATTCAAAATTCTTGAGAATTGTGGAACTACGTTGGTAAATTAATTTATTGCATCTTAATTTTGTGTTCTAAATTAGATTAAGATTATTTATAATTTTTAGATTAATTCCACCATCTTAATTGAAATTAGATTAAATTTTGTGTTTTTCATGGAAATTAGATTTATTTAATTGATAGTTTCTATTCTTAGATGGTGTTCCTATTTTTGGACTTGTTTTCTATTTTTAGAATTTTTTAAATTAAAATTAAATTTCATAGATTAGAGAAATAATTCCATGTTTGAGATTTATTTTGATGATTTTCTAAATTTTTTAAAATATATAATTCAATGGAGTGTCTTTTATGGATATATTTTCCTAAGTTCCGATGGGTTCGACATGCCACTCCTAAGCTATATTATAAATAATTCGTGGGCTTCCCAGTATAAATTAAAAGCACAACAAGTTTTTGGCGCCATGGCCGGGGAACTAAGAAAATTGCCATTGAATCATGCACTTTTTGAAATAATATTATTTTTAGAAAATTTCTATTTTTAGAAAATCTTTAAATTAGAAGTTTTTAATTTTTTTAGAAACCCTAATTATAGAATGTTACTTAAATTAGAATTTTTTGGAAATAACAAAAATTTGGAAATGATCTAAATTTGGAAAGACGGCTAAATTTAAAAATTGATATTTTGAAAACTCCTATTTTTGGAAAATTTTAAAATTAACTAGTTTCTCTTTTTAGAGTTTTCTAATCTTAAAAATATAGTTTAATTTAGTTTCCTTCTATTTTTAGAAAATAGATATAAAATTGGGAAGTCTTAATTATGGAATTTCTATTTATGGACAGTTCCAAAATTGTCTAATTTTTTAAATTACTATTTTCAGAAGGTGTCTAATTTTTTACAGTTTATAAACTTAGAAAATTTCTAATTGAAGACCCTCATCTAAATTTGGGAAGTTTCCAATCACGGTGTCTAATTTAAAAAATAAATAAATTTATGGAACAATTTTAAATGGATTATTTTTAAACTTCAAATTCTAATTTTGTTTAATTTGGTGGATGTTAATTTAGAATTTTTATGATCTTAAATTAATTTAGAATTCTTAATTAGGTTCCAATTAATTAATTTCCTCCTCTAGTTATAACATTAGATAATTACATTTTTTATGAGATTTAGAATTTTCATCAAAGTTTGTGGTGTTTTATTTTGTAGGGATTTATCGTACGCTCTAAAATTTCCGGATTTAAGCACCACAAACCAGGGTAAGTGTCTAAGTCATTTTCTTTGAATTTTAATTTTTCATGCATTCATATAGATTTTCTTAGGGTGTTTGCATTAAAAAACAAAAAATTATCCATATTTAATTTGATAATGCATTTTAGGGTGTTAGTCTCATATTTTTTGTTTGCATATTTGCATTGAATATTGCATTGTTAGATTAGGATTGCATTAACAAAAACTAGAAAATCCAAAAGTATGAGAGAAAGTGGTTCACACATTGTAAGTTAAAATCAATTTAGAACCATTGTCCATTGGGATATGATGTTCAGAGTTTAGATCATATATTGTGTGGTCTTCGTTTTGTTTTGATTTGATGTTATCTGTCCGTCCATCTCCATCCATGTCCACCCACCACTCTGAGTCTGTGTTGAGTTTGTCTGTGTGTCAATGTGTCAGTTGTTAGTCTGTTAGTCTAGTTTAGATTTTTGTTTTCGTTGAGTTAGATTTATGTTTTTGTGTCAGTCTATCGTCCTTATTGTGTGTTTGTGTTTTTGTGTCTATTTGTTTTTGCAGGTTTGAATAAAGGGATGCATCTCAGGTATTTTTTGAATTTTAGTTGTTTGTTTCTGATATTTTCTTCTAAATTACAACTGGCCTTTGTAGATTAGGGAACATTGAGGATAATGTTCAATTTAGTTTGGGGGTATTGGGAGTTACAGTGTGTCAATTTTGTGTCTTTTTTTACTCCATTTAAAAAAAAAATGAAAAAAAAATTCAGTCTTGTGCCTATTTTTGAAAAAAAATTGAGAATTTTGAAAAAAAAATGTTTTTTAGCATTAATATGTGGATGAAATTTTTTATGTCATGCTTTTACAACTGAATTTTATCAAATTTATGCTTGGAAAATCTTTGCACAGCTAGTGGAGACTTATCCCCAGTGACCTTTAGAGCCATTCGATTTTTTATCTGAGGGTTATAAGTAAATTCTTCATTTTCTTTAATGTGCGCATTATTTTTGTTGAAGATCTCATTATCTTTGTTTTGGCCAATTAGTGAGAACGACATCAAAATTGGATTATTACGCCAGAAGTTTTCTGAATTTTTTTTAAGGTAATGAAATATCCATATGAAGCTTAGGATGTGAGCCTTGAAAGCCTACCCATTTTGGTCATATTATCCTGTTAATTCTCAAATTTGAACCTTTATATGATAGCCTATTTTTGTTGATTAGCCATGTTTTCCATACCCAACTTCGATTATGGAGCTTAAGCCTTCATTGAACTATATAGAACCTATTCTAGGGCCCAGAAAATGATAGAGATGATTGTTATTGGGATGGTACTCTGAAAAGAAAAATATGGTTAAAAAAAATAATAGCAAAATATGCTGAAAAGAAAATATGAAAGAAGAGAAAAAAAAAAGAAGGAAAGAGAACATCCATACATCAGAAAAGAAGGATATAAAAAAAAATTGAAAAAAAAAAAGATATGAAGAGAAAAAAGAAATACTTTGAAAGTGTTGAGAGAAAGAAAAATAGGAGAAAAGCTATCATGTTTCACAATATTGAAGACCTCTACTTTTTTTGTTCAAAGTATTTAATTTTTGAGTCTTTTTATTCTTCTTTGATATGACCTGGCCGTAATCCACGTTTCGTCCTATTAAGAAGTCCTCATTGATCCTAAGTTTAAATATGATGTTCTATGTAGAGAATAGATGAGAAAAAATAATGGTGTATTATTTCAACGTTTTCAGGAAAATGACATCCATTCATGAGATCTGTATTTTTCTTTGTTATAAGTTGTTCTTTGTTGATGCATATGTGAGATATTTGATTTTTGAGAAAATTTTCTGGTCACATATACTTATGAGAGAACTTTAACCCAATCTGTGAGTGAAAGTCTTTCGGAGAGATATACCGTTGTGAGTTTTTGGAGTCAAAGAGCACTTTCGGTTGGTGGTTACAAAACTTATTTGTATTTTGAAAAAGAAAGCTATGTTAATATTTGGCTATCATACACTAGACTCCGAGTATAAGTTTTGTAAAATATTTTTAGAGTTCTATGATGTTTAAATTTTTATTTATATATTTTTGTTGAAATTTGATGTTTGTGGGTATCAGCATTGGAAGCCGTCACGAGACTATAACTCGTCCACTAGTAGCAAGCTAGGGGTTTAAAGGCTTGTTGCATATGCTAAATGCAATCGAGAGTTCCAGCGAAAGTGGTTTAGTTTAGGATTTTTATTTTTGTTTTTAGAGTTTTAGTTTTTGTTTTGCTCGAGTTCTAGCAAAATCTAAGTGTGAGGGTATTTGATGAGCATAGAAAAATAAATATTTTACCCCAGCATATTGGACTAGTTAGTATTTGTTGTGTGTTTTAATATTAATTAATGGAATTTTGTGTTTTGCAGGTTTAAAAGTAAAAGTGAGAGAAAATGCACTTTAATGCGAAATATTGGGACGAGCTGACTGATTAGCCATCCAATTTCACAAGAGGACACTTCCTTCTACATTTTTGGCTTCTTCAAAGGCATAATGCTCTTCATTGTGATCATCCTCGTGGGCACTGGTTGGTCATTTACTAAGAAGCACCGATACGGGTTCGCGTATCGGATACGACACGTATCCGATACGGGGATGCAGCAAATTTTGAAAATCTAAGATACGGTTGCGGTGGGATACGTAAAATTAAAAGAATTATTTATATATATATATATATATATATATATATATATCAACAAAATAAATTCAAACATTTACAAAAAATCATCATAATAAATTAGTTTGTAAATTAATTGAATAAATACCAACTAATTAGTTTCTAATAAGGAAAAATCTAACCAATAGAAACATCAACATATCAACAAATTTATTAGTTAAAAATAGATTTTAATTTTTGGAGAAATAAAAAAAAAATATTTCATAAATTTTGAAACATTTTTTAATAAATTACAGTTCACGGACTTTTAATAAGATAATAACTATAATTATTAATAATAATTATATGATTCTCTTTAAAAAATAACGTTAATACTAAGCCTTAACATTAAAAAGTATTAAATAAGGTTTCTTTCTAAATAACAATACTAAAATCTGGAAAGGTTACATTTATATGGGTTTCCTTGTTTTAACTTAAGCACGTGGGACAGGTTGAAGGGGTGTCTAGGCTACTGTTTGAGATAAGGGACTTAGTTTAAAACGAATGGGTTTCAAAGGGTTAGAAAAAAACCAACGAAAAGGGGCAGTGGAAAAACACATAGGTGGCGGCGGAAAAACAGAGGAAGAAAGGAAGAAGAAAAGAGTTTGGGACTTGCAGCAAGGAAGAAGAAGGAAACTTGTAGTAAGTGGCTTAGGGGAAGACGAAGCATCACTCTCCGTCTCTCTTTCAAGTTTCATATGAAGAAGAAGAAAAGTAGAGGAAAACTGAGATCATGAGAAGAAGAAGAAAAAATCCAGTATGAAAGGTTACCTCTCTATCTTCTTCTCCTTCGATCTTCTTTATGTTTTCCTTTTTTTTTTTTTTCTCCTCTTCCCTTTTCCTCTCGATTTCCTTTGCATAAGATTTTTTTTGTTCTAGCTGTTTTTTTCCCAAACGTGGTGGCATGTCGCGTGTCCGGACGTGTCGCTTGCCGTATCCTCACACACCTACATGTATCGTTGACACATCAAGGCGTATCGGTGGCGTATCCGTATTTGAAATTTTTTTAATTGATTGGGGGCGTAGCCGACACGTATTTGAGTCATATCCAGCCGTATCCATATCGAATACACACCGACACAGATACTCAAGGGGTTTAGCCGTATCTGTGCTTCATAGGTCATTCATCAAGCCATGCTTGCAATAAAGGCTCTTTAAGTTGTCAAGTACATAGATACTTGGATGAAAAAAGGGCTGCTCTAATTTGTTACAATCTAGGGCTGAAGTCATAAAGAAAGAAGCATTGGCTGCAGTTATACCTTAAATTCTAGTCCCATGAATGTGGCCAATTAGTTGGATCCTTATATCAAATCTGAGAACAAATTTGGTGCAGTTGATACCTCCTCTGATATTACATTGTGCATATTTGCAATAAAATGGAATATGTACTTTCCATCGAGTCTTTGGCAACATAGTGTCCTTTGCTTGAACAAAGAATAATTGCAAATTGCCTGCCTTGTCATATTGTTTGTTATTGTAGAAACACAAATCAAACACTACAAATAACACTGGATTTACGTGGAAAACCCATAAGGGAAAAAACCACGATAGAAAGAGAGTTATTATTTCTGCTGTATTTTTCTATGTACATCAAAGATATATTTATAAGAATAAATACAAGTATAAGTCCTATTTAGGACTCTGAGACCCAATTGAGTTAGGACTCAGAGTCCCACTCACCCTCTCTTTTCTATTTCAACAGTTATGTTATCAATTTGGTCAGATTGAGGAGGACATTCATGGGCCTCAAAAGGTATGAGTAAACAGCTTCATATGGAAAAAGTGTTGATGGAGTTTCCTTTACTTTCTTAGTACATGAAACGTCCATGGTGGTCCCTCAAATAGGACAGAATCACATAAGAAACAAAAGAAAAATCAGCAGCAAAAGCATGGTGCAGATTTGTTAGGAAAAATAAATAAATTGCAAGACTATACAGCAGTGATTTTGCAAGTTCCAAACAGCAGGCCAGCAACCATGTGCAGGAACGCAAAGCAAAGAAAGAAAATAGAGGTTGAACCGTTGATTTAGCAAGCAACAGGGTTCTATCTATTTTATTTCTATGTGAATCGGGTGCATAGAAGAGTGACACATCTGCGAGCCAAAGTGTACCATACAGATCAGCAGAGAAAGTCAAGAGAAGTTGATGCCTTGTTCATATGCATCACCGTCCCAACCCACCTGTATGAAGAAAGAAATTGAAAGAAAGAACAGAATGTGAGAAAGCGATCAACAAGAGAGCAGCCGAGGATATCAAACTAGTACAGCAGCACATGTTTACAACCCATTGAGAAATCGGCCAGAGTAAAGAAGCAAGAAACAACAGAATGCACCATTGTAGCAGAGGCAATGTCCATTACTTGCTTGAAAAATCACAAGCAGCAGCGTGTAGAAATTACAGCAGCGAAGAAAACATTGGTTTCTTTCCAACGAAAAGGTTTTAGCTGTAAAGAGAATGGAAAGGACTGAGAAAATAAAGGGAAATAAAATTAGAAAATAGAGTATAGAAGAAGGTGATTTTGCTGTCAATGAAAGCTGGTGCTGGCCGATCCTTCTTTATCCCCCACCATCCCAAGCAGAGGAATTAAAAAGGAAAATAAAGGAGGAATCTACGAATAGATACGAACAGTCGGCCAACAAGGAAAATCGGCTGAAATTTTGTGGGTCCCTTGCTAAATTAATCTCTCCACTCCTCTATAAATTAGAGGCCTATGCCATTGCAATATTCGAATTTGGCTGAGAATTTCAAGGTTGGCTAGAGGTGGAGAAGAAATTGAAGAGGAATAGAAGACAAGATTTTGAGATTTTCAAATTTCTTTGTGGTTGGTGATTTTAATGTTTAAATTTTTTTTTCTTGTATATCTTTTTCATTAAATTCCACTGTTTTGTAATTTCGATTTCATGTTCCATAGATAAAATTGAGGTGTGATGAAATATTTAGTTTATGGTTTTTCAATTATTCAATTGATGTATGTTGATTATTTGTTTTTATTATTTATTTAAGTCTATGCGTGGATTTGTTTTAAGTATTTCAAATTAAATGTGATTAAAATTTATATTGAATAGACTACCTTCTTCGATCTAACGATCTTATTTTAAGAATGCGATAAAATATTTTAGGTTTAGAGAAAAACTTTAAATTCTTTTCATTCTAGTGTTTAATTTGGGATTTTTAATTTAATGAAATCTATAGATTTAATTCTCACAATAATTACAAATGAGAAAATGGAGTGCATGATTGGTGATTTACATGAGCTCCATATTCTAGGCCTTTGGTTTATTTTGAAAATATGGAAAATAATGCCTCCTTTATTTTGTAATCCAACTCCACTGTAAATATGTACATACATTGTTTTTATTTTTATTTTTGATTTCTTTTGTTTATAAAATTCAAAATTCCTGAGAATTGTGGAACTAGATTGGTAAATTAATTAGTTGCATCTTAATTTTGTGTTCTAAATTAGATTAAGATTATTTATAATTTTTAGATTAATTCCACCATCTTAATTGAAATAAGATTAAATTTTGTGTTTTTCACGGAAATTAGATTTATTTAATGGATAGTTTTTATTCTTAGATGGTGTTGCTATTTTTGGACTTGGTTTCTATTTTTAGAATATTTTAAATTTAAAATTAAATTTCCTAGATTAGAGAAATAATTCCATGTTTGAGACTTATTTTGATGATTTTCTAAATTTCTTAAAATATATAATTCAATGGTGTGTTTTTCATGGATATATTTTACTAAGTTCCGATGGGTTCGACCTCGCACTCCTAAGCTATATTATAAATGTTTTGTGCACTTACGAGTATAAATTTAAAACACAACATAGCAAATCATCCTTCCTGCTTAGTCTTTCCATAGACTATTGTAGTACATTTTGAGCTGAAACTGACAGTTATTCAACTCCTCCCATCACTCTATGGTTTTGAACGCGGGGATCCCTATATGGATGTTAAGGATTTTCTTGACATCGGCTCCACATTCCGGTTCTAGAAATTTTCTGATAAATTGGTTAAGTTCACATGTTTCATTTCTCTCTAAAGGAGAAGGAGAAAGCATGGTTGAATTCTCTACTAGCAAATTCCATCCCCACATGGGGCCAGATGGTCGATAAATTTTTGTCAAAGTCCTTCCTCATGCCCAAAATCAACGCACTAAGGAAAGAAATTTCTGACTTCTCTCAAAAAGAGGGTGAACAGTTCCGAGAGTGTTGGGAGAGATTAAAGGACCTTCTAATAAAATATCCCCACTACGGTTTTGATCAATTAAGACTCGTGCAATCGTTTTATAATAGTTTGACTATGGCAAACAGATACATGATCGAGTCTATTAGTGGTAGCAAATTTCTAAACTTATATGAAAAAGGTGGGATGGGAATTTCTGATTAAATTGTCAGAGAACTCTCGACAATGAGATATCTCAAACAAAAAGGTGAATTAAGTATGTATGAAGTCCGTAATGATGTGGACGTGAAGGTTTCTCTAGCCAACCTCACAAGAAAGATCGAAGCCTTAACAATGAGTCAGGCAATGAATTTGTCTATGGGTGTGCATCATGAGGTGTGTACTTTGTCTTCCAACCTATGACACAAGGCACAAACCTGCCCATCCCTAGCCACCTATCAAGAGTGCTTAGCCGAGTAGGCCAACGCACTAACAATTACAGGAAACAGTAGGGGAGTCCATTGTTGAGTCCAGAAAAGTTATATTTTTTCCCCTCAATATTGGATTAGTTAGTCTTTATTTTGTAAATAAAAGATGCATTTAATATAATTTTCTAGTTTTGTAGATAAATTTGGGGAAATACAAGAAAAAGTCATAAAACAATGGATAATTGCCAGAAGTGAGCTTAAATTGGAAGATTTGGAATTTTATAATTAATTCATACCATTTTTAAGATTTTCAATATAAATTGATTAATCTGGATCCAAGTATGAGACTCTAGATTAATTCAATATTTTAGATTTCCAGTGGATGGTCAATTATTTAATTCTAAGAAGAGAGAGTCTGCAATTAAAGCAGCCAAAAGTTTGAATTCAAGATCCATGGGCCAAGATTCATTTCAAATGGGCCAAGCTATGCTACAAATGTCAGAGCATTGGGCCAGGCCAAGCACCCCATGCGCATTCTCCATGATAAGCGAGGCCAATGTGAATCTAAGTCCAGCAAGCCCAAGTCCAAGAAGTTGAAGTCCAAGCCCAATCCAAGGTCCAATTAACATAGGTCCATATTCCAATTTTGCAAACCATAATCCCAAATCCATATCCAAAAGCCAACCCCATCTTCATACATGCAATCTTAACCACTCATCTTCATCCACTCATCCACACCATCCATTAGTTATATCATGTAATTTAGACCATCCATCTCATTCCTCCCATCCACACCATTCATTTTATAGCCATTATTTCAGAAAACCCTAGAGCCACCTACCCAATCCAAACCATACATCCATCATGCTAAGATCTAGGCAATCCAGTCCATCCATCATTTCGATTAACCTTAGGATCATGATCATCCATGCATCATCTTATCATCCATCCATTTAGATCATCCATTTATTATTAAAGCCATTAGATTTAGGTCCATTTAATCATAGCCATCCATCCATATCATTCATAAAACCCTAGATCTAGTGTACAACCCTAGGATTTATCACACCATGCACATATGTCCCATTGCATCACACAAAAATCCCAAATCTAGAAGCTTCCATGCGCATGAAATTCCTAAGTTTCCTCTCCAATCCATCCACCTCATGTACACATCATCTAGATCCTAGCATTTCTCACAATCCAATCCAAAAATAGTCCCACACGATTTTCGCACTATCCATCTAGATCTTGTTCAAATTTCACTAAGTCAACCCTCCACATCACTTCTCAACATCTCATCCATCCATGCATTCTATCTTTTAATCTTAACCATTCATATCATGCATTGCATTGCCAAAACCCTAAACACTATAACCAAATTCGGCCATGCCCTATCTTCTTTCTCAAGTCCCTCTTTTCTCTTCTGCTTAGCCACAAACACACCTATCCCAAAATTCGTGTACACCTCTATGTAGCCCTAGATTTTCCATCTTAAATCCCATCCATTCACCATAAGTTAAATCCAATCCAAGCCTTCATTTACCAACTCAAATCCAGATTTAATCTTCATCATCCATTCAATCCCAAGTCCTATAAATACCTCAATAACCCATTACTAAACTCGAATCTGGAGCACAAAAGGACCAGAAGATTGGAGGAGGAGAGGAAATCAAGAGAAGACAAAGGTGCTACAAGATTTTTAAATGTGAGTGATCACATTGTAATTTTAATTTATGAAATTGTCTGTCTTGTATTTGTTTTTCCCAAAAATCTTGTATTAATTCTTTCATTAAAATCTTGTATTATTCCTTTAGGATCCTGAAACATCCAATGTTTAGATTTCTTTTGTGATTGTTTTGATTTGATTTTGAGTTTATGATATTTGTTTTATTAAATTGAATATGAAATAGTTAAGACTTAGGTTGTAACTGTTGAATCTACGTTACTAAGGCCCGATTTCTTAAATTAAAGTTTATAAGTCTTGATTTTGATGATGAACATAAATTGAATAACAAATTTTTACGAGAATTCCAGCCCTAGATTTTACTCTTATTTATTTATTTTGTGTGATGAAGGATATATTTCAATAACCACCCTTTCAATTATGCACTTTTATATTCTGTCAATTTATTTTCAATGTCTGTTTTGTTTTGTTTTGCAAATAATGTTGCTTGTGTGTTGTATTTTTGTTGTTCTAATCATTTTCAATTCTTTAATTGTTTTGTCATGTATTTTATTTGTCTTGTATTTAAACCAACCTCCTAACATGTGTTAAATAGATTGAGAATTAATTTAATTGGATCTTTAATTTTGTTTTCCTAAATTTGGGTGAGAAATTGTTTATAAATTCTACATTAACCCATTTTTTAAATATATTTAATTTGTGTTCTAATTTGGATCTATTTATTAAAACTAAGATTTGTTAACTTAGAGATAAATTTATGAGAATAGCATTGATTTCTTGGGATTTGACTAATTTAAATATATACATTCTTTAAAAACATAAAAATTCAAAATCATATATTTATGTTTACATATAAATAATATATTTGTTCTCTGTGGGATCGACCTTGCACTCATAAAGCTATTCTATTAATGGTTCGTGCGCTTGTGAGATTTATAAATTTAAAACACAACAGCATCCATTCTCTTTTACTTACAACCCCAATTGGTGAAATCATCGCAACTTTTCATGGAGGCAGAACTAGCCTCCTATGAATCAGGGATCTCCACCATTTAATCCCCAAAGTCAGGCATCGTACCCTCAGAGTCAGCCATATCAGCTCGATCAACCACAACATAAGCCTTTTCTTGAAGAAACGCTGCAACAATTCATGTCGTCCACCCAGCAAGCCTTCCAATCAAATTCTCAAGCCATACTGAAGCTTAAGACACAGTTAGGGCAACTCGTAAGTGCTATTGAAGAGAGGGAAAATGGCAAATTCCCCAGTCAACCCATCCCCAAACCTAAGGGCCAAATTGAAGTAAAGACCTCCTCTACCTCCCATGTCATCTTGATCTGGGTTGATCAGAAGGTCTGTCAGTCAAGTCTGAGTCAGTGTGTCTATGTCTCTGTCAAGTTTGAGTCTGTTGAGTCAGTCTAGTTTATGGTTTTTCAAATTTGTCCCAGTGTTGTATGGTGTCCAATTTTGTCTAGGTCTGAGTTAATTTTGTGTGAAGCCAGTCTAGAGTCTATTGAGTTTGTTTGTTACAGGTATTACTGCAAGTGGAGCCATCTCAAGTATTTCTGAACCCGAATTGTTCTTGTTCTGTAAATATTTTTCTAATTTGCAGGTGCACATGTAGATTAGAGAACATTAAGGACAATATTCTATTTATGTTTGGCGCTGAAGTGGGGTTACACTGTGTCAGTCTTGTGTTTGTTGGAGTCCAATTTTTTAAAAAGAAATGAATTTTAGCTTAAATATGTGAATAAAAAATGTTATATCATGCTTTTCCAAAGGAATTTTGTAGAATTTATGCTCAGAAATATTTTACACAGCCATATTAACGTTACTTAAAAAGAAAAATATTCATGAGTCAAGTAATCACCGGAAGAATACTAGTGGAGACTTGTGACCATTGAGCTTAAATATGTGAATTAATTTTTTATATCATGTTTTTTCCAAAGGAATTTTGTAGAATTTATGCTCGAAAATGTTTTACACAACCATATTAATGTTAGCTTAGAAAGAAAAGTATTCATGAGTCAAGTAATCACCGGAAGAATACTAGTGGAGACTTGTGACTAGTGAGCTTTAGAGCCATTCGATTTTTTCTGAGAGTTATAAATAAATTCTTAGTTTTCTTTGATATGTACAATATTTTTGTTGTAAGATTTCATTATTCTTTGATTTTGGTCAAATATTGAGAACAACATTAAAATTGGATTATTACACCATAATTTTTTTTTGAATTTATTTGAAGCAAAAGATAACCATATCAAGCTTTCGAAGTGAAATAGGCCATTTCTGGACCGTTTGAGCCTTCAAACCTACCTGCATTGGTCATATTATCTTCTTAGTTCCCAATTTGAGCCGCTTATAGCCAATATTCTTGACTAGCCATATTAATCATACCCAACTCCAGTTACAGAGTTTGAGTCAATATTGCACATCCGTGACCCATTTTCATATGAGAAGAGGTTAGGGATGAAATTGGGATAGTTAGTGAAAAAAAAATTTAAAAAAAAAGGAAAAAAAAGAATAACAAAATATATGGTGAAAAAGAAAAAGCAAGAAAAAGGGAACATCCCCAAGAAATAAAGAAAAAACATAAAGGGATGTGAAAAGAAATAAGGAAAAGATATGAAAGAAAATAAAAGAAATACTTTGAGAATGCTCAAACAAAGAAAAATAGAAGAAGAAATAACCCATCTACAATATTGAGTCTTCTATCCCTTCTTTGATTGACTCAGTCTTAAGCCACGTTTCGTCCTATAGAAAAGACCTAATTAATCCTAAGTAAAGTGTTGTATTTATATGGAGAATAGAGGAAAAAAGAACTATGGTGTTTGTTTCAACATTTTCAGAAAAATGGCATTCCATTCATGAGATCTATACTTTTCTTGAAATGTGCCGCTTTTTAAATATGTGAGAAATTTTATTTGTTAAAATAAATTCTGTTGGCATATACATGAGAGAAAATAAAACCCAATCTCCGAGTTATTTTTTTTGTAAGTAATATACCTTTGTGAGATTTGGAGTCGAAATGCATTTGTGGATAGTGGTTGCTAAACTTGTGCGTATTTGAAAAAATAAAGCTTTGTTAATATTGGATATCACCACTACACTCCAGGTATAATTTTTGTGAATTAAATTTGGAATTGTATAATGTTTAAACTTTTATTTATACATTTTTGCTGAAAGTTGATGTTTGTGGGTATCATCACTAGAAGCCCTCACCAGACTATAACTCGTCCAGTAGGGGTGACCTAGGGGTTTAAAGGCTTATTGCATACGCTAAATGCAATCGAGAGTACAACGAAAGTGGTGTAGATTACAATTTTAATTTTTGTTTTGCTCGAGAACTATCAAAATCTAAGTTTGGGGGTATTTGATGAATCAGGAAAATGACATTTTACCCTTGTAATTTAGATTATTTAACCTATGATGTGTACTAAATGGAATGAATTAATGGAATTTCAAGTGTTATAAGTAAAAATGGAGATTTCAGGTAAAAATATGAAAATGGAAGAAAAAAGTAGGAAATTGGACAAAAAACTATGTTTGGAAAGTGTGTAAATTTTACCACAGAAATTTGGAGTTTATTGTAAATTGCCATAATTTAAATCCATTTATGAGAGTTTGGAATATGCTAATAATTTTGGAATTTTAATGTGATAAATTCATAACACTTGTGGAGATGAAAATGGGCCAAGTCCTGGTTCAGAAGTCCAAGCCCATGACTGAAGTCTAAAATCCAAAATAAAGAAGAAAGCTCATGGAGTTCGAATTTTGTAATAAAAGAAGGATGGTGTGGCAGTGATAAATCGAATGGATGTGCATTGAGGAGTGTCTGCCATGTGTCTAGTTTTGAGATTAGAACGCTGCTAAATGCGTGAAAGTACCATTTATACGGGTACTAGAACAACTTGATTGAGCCTAGAAGGGGGTGAACAGGTCAATCCAAATTCGTTGGTCCTTTTTGAATTTACTTGATTGATTAATTTAATTGCAGCGGAAATAGCAATCAAGAGTGTGTGTTAACAAATGTGATTAAAATAATCAACACAAGAAATTGGCTCTAACACCACAAACACAAGGACACAAGATAAATAGTAGCTCGGTACGCCAACCTACATCTATTGTTAGGACTCACTCAACCTTGAGCTATCCCCAAATTCACTATGCGTGGACTTACACCCTCACAATTAGAGTATGAATTCCACCTGACTCAATTGGCTGGAAATTCCACCACCATTGTGCCAGATACAACGCTCTAGAGTTTTTTTATAGTGGTCCAGGGTACTGATGAACACTATAAAATGACCATTTTACCACTAATTATTGGACCAGTTAACCCTTGTTTTTGTATATATTAGATGCATTATCTTGTTTTGAATAAACTTCTACAATAGAGTTATGGAAGAAGTTGGAGACTCCGTACATGGCGAAGTCACTCACAAATAAGTTGTTTCTGAGAAAACAACTGTACCAGTTGCGAATGGAGGAAGGAACAAATATTCTAGACCATCAACTGGCAAGTGTTGATGTGAGATTCAAGGAAGTCGACAAGGCCGTTATATTATTGGCTTCTCTTCCACCTTCTTTTGATACATTGGTGACCACTCTACTGGTTGATAGAAAGATTGTCACGGTTGACGAGATGACCGCGTCATTGCGGCAGACAGAGAGCATCAGAAAGCAGACAAATACATCAAGTGCATATGGATTGGTGGTGGCGACGGTGGATAAGTAGCACGGGAGAGGAGTCAGCAGATACTCCAGAAACCAAAGGGGATCCATGTCAAAATCGAGGGGTGCTGGAAGATTCAAGTGCTATTACTCCAAGAAAGGACACAAGATGAGGGCCTGCAACCTACTGAAATGTGATCGGGAGGTCAGATCAACAAAATTCAGACCAATCAAGCAACGCACATGGTGCCGCAGTGGAGGAGTTTAGTGGAGCGTTGACAGTCACCACATGTATGGACAATCTAATTAATAATTGGATTTTAGATTCTGGGTGTTCCTACCATATGTGTCCTAAGAGAGACTGGTTTGGCACATACAAACCATGCAATGGAGGAGTTGCCCAAATGGGTAATGGGGCAACTAGCAAAATCATTGGGGTTGGGACTAAAAAAATTAAAATATTCGATGGTATGGTAAAGACGCTTGAGAATGTGTGTCATGTCCCGGATATTAAAATGAATTTAATTTCATGGGGTATTCTTAAATCTGACGGGTTCGCCTTCAAAGCAAAGGACGGAGCTCATAGAGTTGTAAAAGGATCTATGATTGTGATGAAGAGGAAGAGACAAGATAGTCTGTATACACTATTAGGGAACACAGTCATTGATAGACACCAGGGACCTTCTAGAGGGGTTAAGGGTAAAAGGAAGGAACCCAAAAAACATCTGTGAGGTATGGCCCGAAAAGTAAAGTAACTTTTGCATTAGATGGCTGTGGTGTTTCGTCTTGTTTCCATGATGCAGGTGGAAGCAACGGTGGAAAGGCAAAAACGACGGTGTGCTAAAATGCGACGGGTTCAACAAAGCAATGGATAACCGTCAAGTACAAGCATGGCTTGGGCTTGGCCAATTCTTCTAATTGAAGAAAACATGTGGAGCATCCCTGAGCGTGGGGGTGTGCATCTCCCACAGAGATGCAGAGGTGATGCAAAGCTACATGTAGAGCAAGGCCAAGAGTGCCACTGTGCATAGCAGCAGGTGGAGTTGAGGACGTTGTCTTAGTTCGTCTCCGGAGAAGGCTGGTGAATTCTCACCAAGGTGGAGATTGTTTCGTATGTGGCTCGAATCCACAATTCTGACAAGGTGGCAATGGCGTGTAGATAAGTCACACAATGTTAGCAAGTGATTACACATGGCAATTGATAAAATATGATTCCTAATTGCATTAGGAAGTTTCTATAGAAGGACTCTCAGGTGTACAAGCATACACGAGAACTGTTGTAATTGAAAAAAGATTATTGCTAAACTGGGACATTCTATCTAGATAAGGATACTACATCTGTATATATATAATAGGAAACTCATGTATGCATCATGAAGTGTATACAAATATGAGTTTCCTATTATTAGGAAGCTGCTATGATATTGGTGGCAGTATTTTCTTATATATGATACAGCCGTGTGTGGAGCAAGAATGTGATAGTCAGCGTGTATTGAAGAGGAAGCACGAATCTAAAGAGAAAGGTGCTCAGTGAGAGAGAATACGAACGTCTAGAGAGAGAGAAATGAGCAGTAGGCATAGCAACTAGGGGTTGCTTGTGAGATGGTCTCTAGCAAGAGACAGATCTGATACAGCCAAAGAGATGTGGTGTTTCCATCTCTGGGGATAGCAAAGAGCTAGATTTGTTGCAGGAACAATCAGATCTGGTTGGAACTCTAAACCCAGAGACGGTGACTGCATAACATTATGTCCTTGTGTGGGTAACACAAAGGGGCAGGGAAAGAACTCTAGGACCTACTGAAAAGGGGCTAATATACAGTCGGCAATAGAAGAGAAGAACAAGAGAGGCAACACCGCAACAACGATACAGAGAAGAACTTGCAGTGATGCGATCGGGCTTACGCCTGTGTTTGGGTTTGGTATAAACTTTGGAAATTTATATTGTACTCTCTTCTCCTATCTTCTCTATTATTTTATAAAATATTTATACGCTCCGTAAACATAGGGCAAAGGTGAGTGTTTTTGTGTTTATTTTATTCCATTTATTATTTAGGTGTGTTATTTTCACTAATAACGCAAACACTCTCAACACCCTCTTCTTTCTTTCATTTCTCCTCCCAGTTCCACCATCACTGTTCGAACCAGTCTCCTCAGCTGAACCCCTTCTTTCTTTCATCTTCTTGCCGAGCCTTGCATGGCTTTTTCCTATTGGGACTATGGCTCGATTTGGAGTCTTATTTAGAATAGAAGTTCCTATTCTCAGTTTAGGAAACTTCTTAAACGTTCTTTCCTTCTCATACTTCTTCTCTATCTTCTTTCTATTTTAGTTTGGGGAAACCTCTATAAAATAGATAGGGACTTTCGTATGTTTGTGTGGGTGGCCCTATTGGGCACCACTGTGAATGGTTTCTATGAGAGAGAATTCGTGAGGAAGAGAGATTCTGTAACGCCCCGCCCTTTTTCACACGCTTCTTTCCGTAAAATCAGAGTATATTTTTTTCTTTTTTTATAAAAGAAAAGTGATAGAGAGCGGGACGTCACGACGTGAGCTAAGTCCGAACTTCTAAAGTTCGACTCTTAACTGGCCAACCCTATGTGTGCATGGACTCAGTCCATAAAAACGGTTCACACATAGCAATATAAACATGCGGAATAAAAATCATAACATGCGGAAACATAATAGAACACAGTTCTATTCCGTTCAGATAGCAAAGGACATCAAGTCCTTAATTATAATTATCATATCATCATTATCCAATACAACATCCAACCATAGCAAATCCATCTCAGTTATTACAATCCGAATTCTAAATACTCAAAATACAAGCCCATGAGTATCTTAAACAAATATAAACTATATTCCTCCAAGCTCCCATGCCTGGCCCGTTTCGCGTTCATCGTCCCCTCGTTTCCTGCATTATCCACTAGGGTAGAAGTAGGGCGTTAGAACAACGTGCCCAGTAGGTAATCCAATTAGGGTTAACACATGGGTTAGTACCAAAAATCCAGATATAATATATATCAAATCCAGTTATAATAAATCATACCATACTTATAAAGCATCGTATCCAAAACACTGTATGATAATAGAGATCCAATCATACCGATAAAAACCAGAAACCTTGCATGATAATAAAGAACATAATCATGTCGATTCAATGCCATGTCATGCTATCATATGCAATGAGTCCCACCCATCACAAACACATAGTAACCTCTTGATGGAAAGCTCCTCATCAAGGTATCCCCCACGATTGTATTACGGATGCCCCGACGGAGTGTGGATCTCCGGTTACATTTCACACATAGTATCCTCTTGATGGAAAGCTCCTCATCAAGGTATCCCCCACGATTGTATTACGGACGCCGCGACGGAGTGTGGATCTCCGGTTACATTTCATACATAGTATCCTCTTGATGGAAAGCTCCTCATCAAGGTATCCCCCACGATTGTATTACGGACGCCCCGACGGAGTGTGGATCTCCGATTACATTTCATACATAGTATCCTCTTGATGGAAAGCTCCACATCAAGGTATCCCCCACGATTGTATTACGGACGCCCCGACGGAGTGTGGATCCTCCGGTTACCTTTCATCCCTCCCATGCCATGCATGAGATGCTTGTAGAAATACAAATCATAGCATTTAAAACTCACATTTAAACCACATGCTATTTTATCATGTAAACATAGCATTTAAAATCACAATTTGAAATATATCCTTTGCAACATATATTCATCAAAATAAGATAAAAAACAATGTACATAAACCCATGGATTCAAAGAGGTGGAATCCTACCAAAGACCGCTAACGTGTCCTTCTGTCTTTCGTCCGGTAACCGCTCACGATCGTAAATACCTTGTGAGGTCCCATTACCTTATAATATAACAATCAATCAAAACCAAGTCCCACTTGATTTTCAATATTTTAAGTCTATAAACCAATCCCCATGGGGTGCGGCCATACACCATGGCCGAACCCATGGTTTATCATTTTCAACCGATATTTACAATAATGCCATTCTTACCATCAACTTATGTTTGAGTTCCATTAATTCCACATAATTACCAAAATGCCATCCATGGCTATCATAACCCATAATCCAATCCTTTCAAACATCAAAAACATAAATCATTCCCCCATACATGTTCCTTCATATAATTCATGGGGTTCGGCCATACACCATGGCCGAACCCTATGTCCATTATTTTTCACCTATTTACGTTATTGCCATTGTCCTATTTATAGCCAATACATAAACCATGAACATAAGTCTATAATTAATTCCCTAAATTAATTTATTTAAACACTTAGTCCCTCAAACACACCTTAGTGGGGTTCGGCCATACATCATGGCCGAACCTCACCCTCTTGGTAATTACCTGAGTTCATAAAAACATTCATCATGGGGTTCGGCCATACACCATGGCCGAACCCATGATTCTTCATCTTAGACCATATTTACATTTTTGCCATTCCCTCCAACAACTTGTGTTTAGGTTCCAAAACGTAGATCCTTTCATTTATTTAATCATGCATAGCAGTCCAAATACCCTTTAAATGTTCCATAGCAATTCCTTAATCCAAACATGATCTATCATTGAGGCATCCATTTAAAAATTGCTTCATGGGGTTCGGCCATACACATGGCCGAACCCATGATGTCTAAGTTTCCATTTTCATCAACTTCCATTATTAGAAAATCCATAAATAGCAAGTCCATAATTAAAAGGTTCATAAATAGAAACTTCCTAAATTTAATATACAACTTCCATAATTTGAAAGTTTCCAAACTTAGCATCCATCCTTCCATAATTAGAAGGTTTCCAAATTTAATCTCCACATTCTATTTTAATCACCATGCTTAGATCCTTTCTAAATTAATATCCAACTCCATAATTAGAAAGTCCTTAAACAAAAACTTTCTAAATTTAACATTCAATAAAATACCAATCCAACTCTATGGGGTTCGGCCATACACCATGGCCGAACCCTATGGTTCTTTAATTTCCTTTTGAACATTATTTAACTATGATACATAGACATAATTCCATAATTATTTATTAATATCCTTTCCATTAAATTAAACCATAATCCTTCCCAATTCTCTTCCATGGGGTTCGGCCATACACCATGGCCGAACCCTATGGTTCCTTATCTTAAACAAAAATATCAAATACTAACCGGTTCCGCGACTCCTTCGGTTTTCCTTCGCTTGTTCTTGCTTTTCTAATTTTCTTCTTCTTTGCACACTGATTCTCAGAGAGAATGCCTTCCACGCTGGTGTTGTGTATTGCTATCTACACAACAAGAAAGCCAGGACCTGCCCGTCAGATCTGGAACAACCCTTGCTGTTTGCCAAACCATGTAGAAAACCCCAATTGGCATCTCGATGCAAGCGTCTCTTTGATTGCTGCAGACAGTCCCCTCTTTGTATCCACAAACAGCCAATAGGTTTTCTTCCCTTCAAAACAGAGCTGCTCTCTGTTTGACACCCATACACGTAGACAGTCAATATGGTATCCTGCCTTACTAAAAACCCATGCTCACCTTTAAGCAAAGCCTCAAATTGATTCTTTCAGATCTGTGTGTACAGATCTGTATGCCACTGAGAAGAAGCTTATATTCCCTTCTTTGTTGATGCCATGTGCATCACATGATAAGCACAAAAGTCTTGCTACCAGCGCACCCCACTTTTTGTACTGCTGCAAGCTGTTGTCTCCTCTCAGCACTCACGATGGCTTCTCACTTCTTGAGGACGGTTCCTCTGTTTGGACAACTTCACAAGCATACGAACTGAATGCTTGTTCCCTTTTGTCCTTGTGAATGCTGCAACTCCTCCTCTGAAATCTGCCTTGCTGCCTATGTTACAGCCAAAAGAACTCTGGATTGAATCTGTCCTCAGATCAACCCCTAAAGAACCCGCACAGATCTGATCTGTATGTGACAGGAGGAGAGAAGTTGCTCTACTTCCTGCTGCGATAACTTCAAGATATTCCTCTGCTGTATGAGCAAGACTCTTTGTTCTGTGTAAACCCACGCACTGCATGCTGTATAAATCCAGCCCCTTTCGGTCTATGAATCAAACACTAACTCAGGCTGTCGTGAGTTCTCCTCTGTTAATACACCTCTCAGATTGTGTAATCCCGTCTATCTCCTTCACTCTCCATTGCCTCAATTTAAAGGTGCTACCCCCAACTGTATATTAGGAATATATAGTCGGTCCATGTCAGACTTGTTATATTGAGAATCTCATTGTCGTGTCCCATTTAGAATCGCATGTGTCTATTTAATATACATGCTGACTGTATTGCAGCCTCCTTTCTCGTCTTTGTATATATATCTATAACACCTCGGATTTTCAAGTTATAAATATTTACGAAAATTACCCATTTAAATTCTGAATTTTAGATATGGATCTAAGATGGGTAAAATGTTGGTTCTTTGCCCAATTAAGACCCAACGATTTTGATAAATGGTTTCGTTAAGAATTAAATACGGTTGAATTAATTTAGTGATGCATTATGTCCAAAATTAAATAAAAGATTGCATGGCCGAATTTTAGATGTAAAAATCTAGGAATATGTACATGAGATATTTGTGGGATTTTCATATCCATGATGATATGCAAGAATATCTTGAGAAGATAATAAAAATTAAGTTAGATTGTGCATGGCCGAATTTTGATGAGAAATCCTTGAAATATGCGCATGAATTGGAATGTCTTAAGGAGGGATACTTTCTTTTATTAGAAATGGCAATTGTTATATCAACACCTTCTAAGTTAGAATTAATTAGAAGTTGATAAAAAAAAAAAAGAGGAGCAAGGGGGCGCACGGCATTACCATTTTAGGCAAGGGAGAGGGGCGCATGTCACTTTCCATTTATGGTTATTTGGAAAGTTTTATAAAGAGGCAACATAAGGTAGTGCACACGACATACACCTACAAGGCCGATCCCTCTCTCCTAAGCTCTCATTCACGGCAAACACCAAGGGAAGGCAGCCAGCAAAGGGAAAGAAAAAGGATTGAAGAGAAAGATCAAGCGAGGGATAACCGAAGGAGTCGCGGAACCGGTAAGTGATTTTGATAATTGTTTAAGGACTATGGTTATTTTTAATGGAAAAGATATTAATAATTTTTGGAGGAAGATTATGAACCATAGGGTTCGGCCATGGTGTATGGCCGAACCCCATGGAGTTGTGTTGGTTTTATTATTGAATTTTTATGGACTTAAATAATGGAATCATAAACCATAGGGTTTGGCCATGGTGCATGGCCGAACCCCATGGAGGAACATTGATTGATGAATGGGAATTTGATGTTAATGGTTTATGATTTTTAAAAGGGTTTTGATGGATTATGTAATGAAGAACATTGGTTTGAATTAATGGATTTGAATGATGAAAACCCATGGGAGGTGTTGGATAATTTTTAAATGGTTTACAGAGGAGTTGTTGAACCATAGGGTTCGGCCATGATGAAGGACCAAACCCCATGGAGGAACTTTGGTTAATTCATGGTTTTGAGGATTAAAGACCATGAAGGATGTTAGTGAAATTATTTGATTAAAATGGAAGAAGATTGGGTGATGATGTAATAATTTTAAATGGAAGGTTAAACCATAGGGTTCGGCCATGATGAAGGGCCGAACCCCATGGAATGAACATTGATTTTTAAATGAAAGATTGGAGGAAAAGATGAATCATAGGGTTCGGCCATGTGCAATGGCCGAACCCCATGTGAAAGGTTGTTTATGAATTATTTTTAATGGATGTATGGTTGATGGTTTTAGATTCAAGAAGACTATGAAAGAATGTTGGATTAATGAATTTTAATGAAAGGATATTAATAATTTTTAGAAGGAGGATTGTGAACCATAGGGTTCGGCCAAGGTGTATGGCCGAACCCCATGGAGTTGGATTGTTATTTTTAATGTATGTAAATTTATTAAAATGCAAGGATGGTTATTGGATTTAATTGATTAATCGATGTTGTTTATTAATTTAGAAAGTTTCCAAATGTGGAAGGTGGAGTTTAAATTAGAAAGTTTCCAATTATAGAAGGAAGAGATTAATTTGAAAAATTCTAATTATGGAATTGGATATTAATTTAGAAAGTTTCTATTTAAGGACTTTCTAATTATGGAGTTGTTAGGTGTTTTGAATCATGATCCATTTTTGGAAGGAGGTTGCTAAATTTGGAAAGCATTCCAATTATGGAAAGATGGTTTCTAATTTAGGAAACTATCTAGTTTATGGAAAGAGGTTGCCAAATTAGAAAGCATTTATTTATGGAAGTTGGTTTATTTGGACAGTTTCTAATTGTGGACCTTTGATAAAAGTGGAAGATGATATTAATTTAGAAAGGATCTAAGGAAAAGTATTATATTGAGCAACTTGAATTATGGATTCAAATATGGAAGTTGCCATAATTGGGAAATTATACACCATAGGGTTCGGCCAAGGTGTATGGCCGAACCCCATGGACTAAATTAAGGGATCATATGGGGTTTTAGGTCATGGTTAATGGTTTGTTTTTATGAATCAATATTATGGGTTTTTATTTATGTAGTTGATTTATGAATCAAATTATAGACCTATGTTTTGAGCAAGTAAATAATGGATTTAAGTACGTTATTGTAACACCCCGCCCTTTTTCACTCACTTCTTCCCGTAAATTCAGAGTCCATTTTTTTTTTTTTTTATAACAGAGTAGAGTGATAGAGCGCGGGACGTCACGACGCGAGTTAACTCCAAACTTCCAAAGTCCGACCCTTAACTGGCCAACCCTATGTGTGCATGGACCAAGTCCACGAAAATGGTTCACACATAGCAATATCAACTTGCAGAATAAATATCATAACCTGCTGAATCACAACATCAACTTGCGGAAACATAATAGAACCAAGTATTATTCCATTCAGATAGCAAAGTACGTCAAGTCCTTAATCATTATTAAAACATCATAATCATCAAACTAAACATCCGACCATATAAGTTATTACATTTCGAAATCTAGATAGTCAAATACAAGTTCATGAGTAATTTTATTCAAAAACATATAAAATAAGTCTTCCAAGCTCCTATGCCTGGCCCGTCTAGCGTTCGTCATTCCCCTGATTTCATACGTCATCAACTAAGGTAGAAGTAGGGCGTTAGAACAACGCACCCAGTAGGTATTCCAGTTATGGCAAACACATGGTTAGTACAAAATATATATTATAACATAATATCCAAAATCATATAAAATCCATGCCATGCAATGATGACAAATGTAGTGAGTCCCACCCATCACATGTACATAAATGTACCCACCACATAGGTCTTTCGGACGCCCCGACGGAGTGTGGACCGTCCAAAATCTTATTGATGGAAATCACATCAAGGTACCGCACATAGGTTTTTCGGACGCCCCGACGGAGTGTAGCCCCTCCGGTTATAATTCATCCACCCCATGCCATGCATGAGATGCCAATGAAACACATGCTATATTAATAACATAAACATAGCATTTAAATTACCTTTGAAACATAATCAATCCATGCTATTTAAACAATTTAAACATAGCATTTGAAATTCAATAATAAAGCATATCCTTTGAAACATATTTTTATCAAACATAAGATAAAACAAAGTACATAAACCCATGGTTTCAAAGAGGTGGAATCCTACCAAAGACCGTTACATGTGCTTGCGTCTTTCGTCCAAGAATCAATCACGGATCGCGCACCGCTTGCGAGATCCCGTTACCTTATAATATAATAATAAATCAACACCAAGTCCCACTTGATTTACAAGGTTCTAAGTCCATAAATAAAACCCCATGGGGTTCGGCCATACACCATGGCCGAAACCATGGCTTACCATCCATGGCTATAATTCCATAATCCCATCTTTTCAATCATTAAAACAATTGCCTAAGTTAATGTTTGATCCACAAAACATCTCATGGGGTTCGGCCATACATCATGGCCAAACCCATGATCCCTCAATTTAGGCGATATTTACCATTTTGCCACTAGCTTAGGTTCATGTCTTCCGATTAATTCAATCATCATATTAACTTCATACAATCCATTTCCCTTGATTTATTAACGCATAAACCTAACCCATAGAATTAATTCATGGGGTTCGGTCATGCATCATGGCCGAAGCCTATGTCCAATATTTCCATATATTTACAATAATGCCATTCATGGCTAACCTTCCATTTTAATCAATTAAAGACATAATATAATTGGTGGGGTTCGGCCATACACCATGGCCGAACCTCACCCTTCTTTTCCATTCTTTCAATCCAATAATCAAACATAACATCCTTTCCAAATTATAAACCCTTTTTGAATCCAATCTTCCTTGATTAAACTCCACCTTATATTATAAGAAGGTTTCCATAATTAATCTTCCCTATTTAGAAAGTTTCCTAAATTAGTACTTTCTAATTTAGTGTTTACTTTCAAAAATAGAAACTTTCCAAAAATACACCAACTTCCATAAATACCACTTCTTAATTTGGCAACCTCCTTCCTTAATTGGAAGCTTTCCATAAATAATTCCCATTTTCCATTTTGATCCAAGATCCAAAATTAGGATAGCTTCTAATTTTAGCAACCTCTTTCCATAAATAAAAAGGTTTCCAAAAAATAGACCCTAGTGGGGTTCGGCCATACACCATGGCCGAACCTCACCTTGGGAGATAAATCTATCCTTTTACATTTACTTTCTAAATTGGCAAATCAATTCCATGGGGTTCGGCCATACATCATGGCCAAACCCTATGGTTCACAATCTTGACCATTCATTTAAATCCATTAGAATCAATCACCAATCCATAAAATATTTGGTGGGGTTCGGCCATACACCATGGCTGAACCTCGCCCCTTCTTTTCATTACTTTTGATCAATATCTTTGCCATAACAAAATCATGGTTCGGCCATGCAATGGCCGACCCATATCCTTTCATTAAAATTCATTAATCTAATCATTCTGTCATGGTCTTCTTGAATCTAAAACCAACAACCATACATCCATTAAAACCGTGTGAATCTTTTAACCAACTCCCATGGTTTTTTCCTCATTAAAATTCATACATCTACCATGCCTTCTCTCATGGGGTTCGGCCATGCATTGTGACCAAACCCTATGGTTCATGGTCCCATTCTCAAAAACCTTTCCCAATCTTTTTCCATGGGGTTCGGTCAAACACCATGGCCGAACCCTATGGCTCTTTATTTCATAAATAAATTTATCAATTAGATACTAACCTTTTCCGATTCTGGGCTCTTCTAATCTTTCTCCTTTCTTCTTAATTTTTCTCCAACCAAGAACACCTTCTTGTTGCTGCCTTTTCTTCTCTTGCTCTTTGCCATGTGAGAGGATGAGAGATTGAGAGAGAGGAAAATAGAATTCGGCTATGGGTTGTAAAAACCGTGTAACCTTGCTCTCCTCTCCTTTTATAATCTTCCTCTTAATCCCAAGTTAGAAGGTGCTAATGCCGTGTACTTACTTACCTTAAACCGTGCACCCCTTGTGTTTAATTTAGATATTGCCGACCTCTCTTGCTTAAATTAGCAATTGCTGACCTCTCTTGCTTAGATTAGTAACCTCCCAATCGGCCAATGCTTAAAAATAAATATAGCAATGCCGCGTATTACCCTTTTCTAGATGATTTTATGCGCATATGATAGATATGGGAAATCCCTATAATCGGCCATGCACTCTTTTATTTAATTCTTAGATATCTCAATTCATCTATGCGTGTAAACATAGATTTTAAAATCTAAAAATTCAGCCATAAACATTTATTTAATAATTCACAAATTTAAAAGGATTGTTTTCATATAAAATAATAAATGAAAATCTGAGGTGTTACAGTTATTGGTCATGAAATGTTATGAATGGCAAAAAAGTAATTAAAGGCCACAATGGAGGATCATGGGTTCAGCATGGTGTATGGCCGAACCCCATGAGGTTCTTTAGGGACTTAAGTGGTTAAGGTATTTTTTTTTAGGATTCATGTATGGACCTAACTTGTTTAAAATAAATAAATGGACCTATGTGTTGGAACTTAAGCCTAGGTTGCTGGAGGCAATGGCAAGGTTGTAAAGACTTGCTAAAAATGAAGGTTAGCCTTGAATGCCAATTTTGTAATTATCACCTAAAATGAAAGATCATGGGTTCGGCCATGGGTATGGAAAAAACCAATGAATTTGGATTAATGGGTTAATTATTAGCCATGGATGGCAATCTTGTAAATATATGAAAATAGGGAAGGTAAATGGCTATGGATATATATAATGGCATTTTGGTAATTAAGTGAAAATAAAGGACCATGGGTTTTGGCCATGATGTGTGGCCAAACCCCATGGTAATTGTTTTGATGAACCTAGGGTTACGCACGTTGGATTAAATGAATGAATTGTCAATTAAATATTAGACCAATGACAATTTCGTAATAACAGCTGAAAATGATAAACCATGGGATTGGTTTATGGACTTAAAATAATTGTAAATCAAGTGGACTTGGTTTTGATTGATTGTTATATTATAAGGTAACGGGACCTCATAAGGTGTCTACGATAGTGAGCGGTTACCAGACGAAAGACGCAAGGACACGTAGCGGTCTTTGGTAGGATTCCACCTCTTTGAAACCATGGGTTTATGTACATTGTTTTTATCTTGATTTAATGAATTTATATTGCAAATGATATGTTTCAAATGGTGATTTTATATGCTATGTTTATTTGATAAAATAACATGTGTTTTAAATATGAGCTTTTAAATGCTATGATTTTGTATAATTGCATAGCATGTGGTATTTGCATCTCATGCATGGCATGGGAGGGATGACATGTAACCGGGGACCCACCCTCCGTCGGGGCATCCGTAAAACATTCGTGGGGGAATACCTTGATGATGAGAATCCCATCAAGAGGATACTATGTATAAATACCTTGATGATGAGAATCTCATCAAGAGGATACTATGTATGAAGACTTTGATGATGAGCATTCCATCAGGAGGATACTATATATCCGGAGATCCACACTCCGTCGGGGCGTCCGTAAAACATTCGTGGAAGGATACCTTGATGATGAGAATTCCGTCAAGAGGATACTATGAGTTTATGATGGGTGGGATTCATTGCATATGATAGCATGGCATGGCATTGATTCGACATGATTATGATCTTTATTATCATGCAAGGTTTCTGGCTTTTTATCGGTATGATTGGATCTCTATTATCATACACTGTTTTGGATACGATGCTTTATAAGTATGACATGATTTATTATAACTGGTTTTGATATATATTATACCTGGATTTCTGGTACTAACCCATGTGTTAACCCTAATTGGAATACCTACTGGGCGCGTTGTACGAACGCCCTACTTCTACCCTACTTGATGATATAGGAAATCAGGGAACGATGAATGCGTAATGGGCCGAGCATAGGAGCTTGGAGGATTATAGTTTTATATTTTGTTTAAGATACTTAGGGATTTGTATTAGAATATCCAGATTTCGGAATGTAATAACTTAGATGAATTGTTATGGTTGGATGTTTTATTTGGATAATGATTAATGTGATTTATTGACTAAGTACTTTGCTATCAATGAATGGAGTAGAACTATGTTCTATTATGTTTCCGCATGTTATGATTTTTATTCCGCATGTTTATATTGCTATGTGTGAACCGTTTTCATGGACTAAGTCCATACACACATAGGGTTGGCCGGTTAAGGGTCGGACTTTGAAAGTTCGGACTTAGCTCGCGTCGTGACGTCCCGCTCTCTATCACTCTTCATTTATATAAAAAAAAAATAGACTCTGATTTTACGGAAAGAAGCAAGTGAAAAACGGCGGGGCGTTACAATATCAAGAAACCCACGAAAGCTAGAACCTTCCTTTCCAGCCTTATGTTTCCAGCACTACTATATTTAATACAGACACCTGTAATTGACGTCTTATGTTAATGTTAGCAATTTCCAATTATCTTATCAGCATCTGCTATTTCTATTTGAGGTTGCCCATGCCAACACCCCATGGATTTAGGAGAAAATCATGGTCTTGATATTGTGGAATCAAGCAACGTATCTAGTAGCCTTATCACCAATTATTCCAAATAGATATGTTAAAGAACTAAGAGATGCAATCCCTCGAGCAACAAACATCATTGCCCAAATTTAGAATATTTATAAAGCTCATCTGGATGCTCGAAGAAGACTTTGATGGCACTTGAATTACCATGTACAATTACAGCAATGGTTCCAAGTAACAACACTGGTGTTAGTGCCCGACTTGCCGAGTCACCTATTTGTCAATTTTGTGACTTAGGTGAAGCGATGCCTTTAAGGAAGAAGCTCAAGACTCAAGACCCAACACTTTACCCATATAAGGTCCATATCTAATAATTCACAAATTAATTGGTAATTTTCATATATATTAATAACTTGAAAATCCGGGGTGTTACAGGTTCGGGGGAAGAATTTGTATTTTGTAATACCTTTGATTATAGTGGAATTCGTTCGTGTGTTGCCCGTGGATGTAGGCTTCAGCTGAACCACGTAAATTTTGTGTCGATCGTCTGGATTGTTTGATTTTGATTTCTATTTCGCTTACGCTGATTGATTTGGTTTAGGGATTAAAATCCCAACAAATGGTATCAGTAGCTTCGGTTATCGATTTGGACTTTGTGGGTTCTTGATTCGGGTTTTGATTTGGATTCGGATTCTCTATTTGGCTGATAAGAAGAAGTAGATCTGGGTTTCGGTGGAGTTTCGTACGGTGTTTGGATTTAAAATATATATATGATATGGGCCGTATTTGAAAAAGGTGGAGTTTGGAAGCAGATCTGAGAAATTGAGAGTGAGAATTTGTTTTGGTATTTCGGGTTTGCACCACAATCTTTGGTGTTTCCTGTAGGACCTAATTTCATGTACACCTTCAGTAGAAAAAAAATTTTGAAAATTTTGAATTTTTTTGGAGTTGCTTGCAGTGCTTTTGTGAAGGTGATCTGAGCATTGAAGTTGTTTTACTAAGTTGCTTGGTGATTATTTGGAATTTTTCGGAGCTTTTTTATTGAAATTTGGAAAAAACGCTTGCTTTGTTTTTTTGTTGGTGATCCGGGACGAAGAAATTTGAGTTGGAAGTTCGTTGATTTGGATTTGAATTTCTATTCTTCGGTGATTGTTCGAATTTGAATTTGAAGTCGGCTGCAAATGTTGATGAAGTTGAAGACTATGATTTTGTGTTGGCTCCGATTTGCTCATCGTTTGTTTGTCATTCTTATGAATGGATTTGGATGTGAGTTGTACCTATCACTTGGGTCGCGACAGGGATTTGGTTTCTAAGTTTGAGAAGTTGGATGAGTTGGATAGGTGCATTTTGTTTGAAGTTGTATGGTGGAGCGATCAGAGGATTGGTTGTTCGTTGTGTATTGGATTTGAAAAATAATCTCATCTTATATGGGTGCTTTAGAATTCGAAGGCTTTGAGCATCTTTTGGATTTGGTCAACATTTTTCCACGTTTGGACATCTTCGGGTGTATGGAGTGTAAGAGCGCATTTGGTGGCAGCATTCAGCATTGGTTTATTCATTCGTTTACTTGGCATGAAATTTCTTGCCAAGGTAGCGTTATCATAGGTGATCTGTTTGTCTGCAAATCTCGCTAAGGTGGAGATTGTTGGAAATATGGCTCAATTTGAGTCTTATTTAGAATAGAAGTTCCTATTCTCAGTTTAGGAAACTTCCTAAACCTTCTCTCCTTCTCCTACTTCTTCTCTATCTCTTTTCTACTTTAGTTTGGGAAACCCTCTATAAAATAGAGAGAGACTTTCGTATGTCTGTGTGGGTGGCCCTATTAGGCACTACCGTGAATGATTTGTATGAGAGAGAATCCGTGAGGAAGAGAGATTTGGGGGAAGAATTTGTATTTTTTAATACCTTTGATTATAGTGGAATTCGTTCGTGTGTTGTCCGTGGATGTAAACTTCAGCTGAACCACATAAATTTTGTGTCGATGGTGTCGATTGTTTGATTTCGATTTCTATTTTACTTCCTCTGATTGATTTGATTTTGAGATTAAAATCCCAACATTTCCCAATCAAATCTTATCAACTTTTCCCACTGTCCTAGGCAGAGTATTGGCCCCATTAATTAAAATTGACCAACTTGTCGGCCAACGACCCTTTACATCTTCCTATTTTTTTTTTTCCTTCAACAAACTTAAGCCTTCAGTCCCATTATCCATTGCCCAGCATCAACTTCCCATAGACGGTTCACCATCATTACCCTTAATCCATTAAAATCCAACCCATTATTTATTAAATCTAATTCATTACCTTCCATTTCATCCTATTATTTTCATTAAACCCCATTTGAATCCGATTTAAATTCCATCTAATCTCATTTATTTAACCCATTTAATTTTCAATCAATCGAATCATCCCTCCATATCTTCACCCGATCTTAGCCACTTCGTCAGAAGTTTCTTAAAAAATAAAAATAAAAAACCTTTGTTACTTCATTCGACAATTTCATGTCCAAAGCAACATTTTTCTGTACTCCCACACACAGTCTTGAATATTTGTCCTGCTACCAACCTTAATGCTAGCCAGTGCCATCCACAAATTTGTTATTTTCTCGTGACATGTGAGAAAGTGAGCACGAAGCAAAACTCTTCTTTAGGTGATCTACCCTAGATGGCTAGATGGATAAGCCTTCATGTGGGTGGCCCTTGTGCAATAATCGGCATTGACTTAACAATCATATGCAAGTTTCCAAAGTTGGGATGAAAATATTGGTTGATCGATATGGGACGCTGAAACGTTCGTATCAATTCGGCTCATAGGTACCGACTATATTGAAGGATACTTTCTCTCCCTTAAATTTATTTTATTTTTTAAAATTTTCAAAAAATGAAAAATTATAGCGAAAATCAAGAAAATTCTAAGCATTCATTTCTATGTATTTTTTATTATTATTTTGCAGATATTTAAATATAATTTTGAAGTTACGAAATTGATAATTTTAAAATATTTTGATAAGTTAAGGAAAATATCCGAAAAAATCCAAAAAGATAGAAAATAAAGTCTACGAATTTTCTCTTAAAGAATGTCCATTTTCAGTTTTTTTATCAATTTTTTTTCAAATTTTAACTCTTTAATTATCTAAAATTCAATAATAAAGTTGGAAAGAAAATTCTTCTTCAATCCCTATTCTTGTTGCATAGCTCTCTGAGTTCTCTTTCAAACGCCTTTGAAATCACCTCTATCGGAGTCTGTATGACAAAGTTATCGCCGTTTTACCAAAAGTATGATGTATATCGTTACCAACCAAGATGTAATGGCCGATAGGTATCGTATCGGTCGATATCGGCCCTTTTCAAAAAAAAAAAGAGGAGAGAGAATAATATCTGTTGATACCGAATTTTGCACTCCTGGCCGATACCAACCAGTATCAACTGATACTTGGTGGGCCCGTTTTGCACCGATGCATAGCAGACAGTAAATATCGACTCTCTTTTGACCGATACATAGCGGTCGATACGCTAGATATGAGCATATATTTTTAACTAGGGGTGAAACTTGTGTTGGATTTTAACCTGACCCAGATTACCCGACTCAAGAAATTAGTGGGTTTGGGTTATCTATTTCTATATTTCAGATTGGGCGGCTTGGAAAAATAAAAACCGACATGAAATTTAGGTTGAGTTGGGTTGAGAAATTTAAAATCAACCTGACCCAGTGTAACCTGACTCAATCTGAGTGCATTGAGTTATAAAAGGACACTCGGATTGACTCAGATCAAGTTGTTAATTCGGATTAGCAATTTTGGTCGAGTCGGATCAAGTTCAATTAATTTTAAGATTAGTTAAGTTGAGTTTATTAAAATCCAATCCAAATTTCTGCCTTATTTTTAACTTATCTAAAAGCGGTTCATATCAGTTACTCGCAACATCCTTGCCATCTGCATCTCACCTGAAGCTGAGAGCAGCTTCATAATTGCTTGTTGAAGCCCCATAAAAGAATATACACAACTTCCCCTCATGTTAAAATAATGCCCTTCTCAGGGAGACTCGAAGACAGCTATCTTTCTCCCTCAATTACTTGTTGAGCAAGGAGATTTGCAAGAGCATGTTCTTCGCTTAGTCTTTGTGGTCGTTGGTCATTGGTCTTGTTTTATTTTTTATATAATCTATTAAAATAATTGGATTCCTAGTCTGTTTCTCAAATCTCGAATACTTTCTTAATTTGAGTCAAATGTTTTAAAAATAAAATAATAAGTATTTTAAATTAAATTAATTTGTAATAGCTTTATCTAATCCTACCTAACGTGACCTGCACACCTAGTGATTGTTGTAATGCAACAATATAACAAATATCTCTGATATTTTCATTTTTATCACGAAAATATTGGTAAAATAACTTTTATGCGTTAAAAACCAGAGTTTATCGCGTGTGCTGTTTTTAACGGTAAATTTCCATTAAAAACACATTTTTATAGAGAGAAACGGTAAATTCCCATTAAAATCGTAAGATTTTACCGTTAAATTCCCTTTAAAATGCTGGCCAAATACACATTTTTTATTTCTGAAATATCATCTATGCTTTCAAACTTCGGCGACAATATTTATTTTTATTAATTTTTAACATAATATATTCTCCACGAGATTTTCTCCATAAAAATTCGAGAATCTGAAAATATCTTGCTATTAACAATTGCCGGTAATATCCCGAGAACGAGATTTGTGACTATGATGAAAAAAAATTCCTATCATCTCATTGCCCAATACAATATCAAACATATATCATATCATATTATTTTTTAAATATCTACATTATGGTGACAAGTTGGAGCTTACTTAAGCAAGAATTGAATTTGTTTAACTAAAGGCTGTCAAATATCTCCTTGCACACGAAATTTTGTAGACTCGTTCTTGACGAAAAGAAAAGGCCATGGAATGTATGTGTCAAAAGTTAGGCACCAATAAATTTTCAGACAAAATTATCTCAACTTATATTTTTTTATATTTGTTAATGATATGATAAGTCATTTATTTGATATTTAACTAATTCTTAAAAAATCAATTGATTATCACATGAATTTGAGAGTATAAAAAGGTTATAATTGAAAGAAAAGTCAATATTTTTACCCATAGATGCCAATTTTTTAAGCTCTTTTGATTTTAGTTACTTTGACTTCTATTTATATCATAACAATTTACATTGAACATGAAACCCACTTTCAATCCATTTAAAGTCGGTCTATAATTGGACTCGGATCCAGCCGGGCCCGATATTCTAATCGAACTGTCCCTGGCCCGGCCCAATAGCATTGGGTACGAATGGTCTTGGATCCGGCCTGGCCCGATAAACCTATCGGACTGCCCGCAGCCCAATGAGAGTCTGTTTATCTATTTATAACCCATCATTCTACCATGACAAAAATCAGCGTTTTTAACCTTAATTTTTATTAGATTTGGCCCAATAAATCAAATATTTTATTATAGTTTGAAATTTTAAAATTCAAACGTAATTTGAAATTCTATCAAGAAATTTAATTTACTTTAAAAAAATTAAAAAGAACTCTTAGAATTGCTTAACTAGAATTTTTTTAAAGGGCACTCTCAGTGCTTCCCTAAGATACTTCAAAAGAAAAATGAACATTAATTGAACATTTAAATTGATTTTTTCCAAGTAAACATGTCCATTTTCTAAAGTCCAAATATCCAAATTCAAAAAGGAAAATTTTAGTTTACATCATTTCCTTTGAATGAGGTTCATATTGCTTTTAAACTACTCAACTTCCATGAAACAAGTAAATACATGATAATAATGTTACAATCCTATGCTTAGGTTGTGCAACTTCCATGAAATCAAATTCAAATAAAATGATCTTTGAAATGGGGCTCTACTTCTGTATCCTCTCTTTCATTTTAGTAGCTTTCTTCATATCATTTCCGAAATTATAGTCCTCAAACCTCTCTTAGCTAGTACTCTTGTACTCTCAGCGCCGACCCCTGACGTTATGTAAGAAGAAATAGTAGAACAACAATCCAAATGTAAACCCTGCAAATGATTTTACAAACAAATTGAGAAAAAGGAACATAAGCATTTAGAATTTACAAATGTCTTTCTATTTGAATAAGCACCCATTCTCCCTAAATATTCAAAGATTTTGGTTCAAGGTACATCATGTCATCGAAGTAGGTATTTGAAAGCAAGAAATACTAGTAATGAAAACGCCAAGCTACTTGTTTTTTCCATGTTAATTGATTGTATTCGCAGCTCTTCAAAGGATATTGCTCGTCAGTTCATTGTTTTATCATCTTCTTGGCATGATGCTGATCATGGGATCCAATCCATGTCTATCAACATCATCAGTTAGTCGCTTGTTCATTCTGCCCTGACTTGAGGGCTTGCTTTTGGTTTCTCTTTGGACCGGGGTGTGGGCTGTAAACCCCCGCCCTTTCAGAGAATTTCAGAGTCTAATTTTTTTTTTTTTTTTTTTTTTTAAAATAAACATCGGAAGAGAGCGGGCGGCGTCACGACGCGAGTTAAGTTCAGACTACCCAAGTCTGAACCTTAACTGGCCACCCATGTGTACATGGAATAGACCATGATAGTGAATCACACATGGAACTAACATCAACATGCGGAATAATCTAGATAATTGCGGAATAGAAAGACGAGATAGCAAGTAACAGTCTTAAATATTAAATAACATAGATCAACCATCCACAGGTTATTATCCTAATCAAACCATAGCAAATAACGAATTATTACATGTCCAACAATAGTATTCAAATGACAGTAATATAACGTAATCCAAATCCATCATTAAAGCACTTAGGCTCAGCTCCCCTCCTGGTCAATGACCTTTCCTTTCCCCTTGCTTGTACCTGCAATCTCCTCTGAGGATAGAATTAGGGCGTTAGATCAACGCGCCCAGTAGTGTTTCCGAATAGGGCTACCACATGGTTAGTCAAAAACATGCAAATAGTATAATAATAAAACATGTGAGACAAAATTCCATAAAAACATGCTATGTATGAAATGAACATGTAATGAGTCCCACCCATCACCATTCAACATAGCCATCACTTGACGGGATTCTCATCGTCAAGGTAACCCACAGTGGTCTTTCGGACGCCCCGACGGAGTGTGGCCTCCGGATTCCTCCTGATGGGATTCTCATCATCAGGGTACCCCACAGTGGTCTTTCGGACGCCCCGACGGAGTGTGGCCTCCGGTTACAACACCATCATCCCATGCCATGCATGAGATGTCTATGCAAACATGTCATTTAGAAACATAACTTTACAATCATATAGGATATCAAAATCAACATAAAACAGCATATGGAATAGTGGTTACAATAAAGGTAGGAAACCTACAATAGTTTACTTTGTTCGACCCTTCTTTTGGACCGTCTTCCGATCACGGCTCGCTCACCGTTCTAAAAATCCAAATACCCTATGTACATGGCAGCAAGTTAATCATTTATCCAATCATATGATCATTTTATTTTTAATCATTTCAGCCATAATTACGATTGTGCCATTGAGACCAACCTTTGCTTTAAATTATCTAACTTTCATCATCAAACATAAAACCATCTTTAGTGGGGTTCGGCCATACACACGGCTGAACCTCACCACTTAATTTGATCCTTCTAAACCTTCCATATCTTCATATACACCAACCATTATGTCCCACAATTACCATTAGTGGGGTTCGGCCATACACATGGCCGAACCTCACCAATGTGATTTTATACTCAATTTCCATCATTCACATTGGCCGATTACTTACCCATACTAACTCCATAAACAACATATATTATTCTTAAATCAAAGCATATAAATAATACCTAATGTTCATCATAAACTTAACCCAATTATTCCACAAAACAGTCCATGGATTTTCATGGTTTCCATGATTTCCATGGGGTTCTCAACATGGAAACCCACACCGTTTTACATGGGGTTCGGCCCTCTATCATGGCTGAACCCAATGATTACATTTACTGTTTTTAAACCTCAATTAACCAGGTAATAACCGTATATCTAAATCAGGTTTTTAACCTTCAAAACAGTCCTCCAAAATTAGCACAATTTCATAGGGTTCGGCCATGCTTATTGGCCGAACACCATGAGATTAATTTTGAACACTTAGTCCTTCATCTTAGGTCTGAAACCAGCACCCAAATCCATGTTTTTAAACCATTCTAAAACATGTATGTACATCTTAAAATAATAACCCAAAACAGCCCACCAACTTTATGGTTTATTTGTTCCAAATACATCAAAACAAACCATTATTTGCATGGGGTTCGGCCCTCCGTGGTGGCCGAACCCTATAACCTTTGGTTTTGAATTTCTTCATCATTCATCTATGTCCAAAACAAACTTCCTTATTTATGTTTTAACCTTTTTAAAACACACACTTAAAATCAACTATAAACAGTCCCAAATTTGTATGGTTTTAATTTCCAAAAACCATCCAAATAAACCAATTATTTCCATGGGGTTTGGCCATCCAATGGGGCCGAACCCTATGGTCCCTCTTTTGATCTCCTTCATGTACTTCTAACCAATATTTAACCCTTGTTAGATTCAGCCATCCAATAGCCGGATCATGATTTAAAAATTGTTCATCGAAAAACCTACCTTTTCCGCGACTCCTCCGATTGATCTTCCCTCCGGCTTGTTCCTTGTTCTTTCTTAGCCTCTCCTTCTTCTTGATTCCTTGATGATCAGGGACTGATTTAAACAACCAGCTGTTGTTCTTGGTAGAAAACGGCAAAGAGAGAAAGAGATAGAATTTTTGACTTTGAATGGAATACCTTGAGGCCAACACTTTTGCTCAAGATATGCTTTTGTCTTGGTGAAACAAATCAATCAAGGACTGATTTCATATCACTAACCAGATGCTGTTCTTGGTCTTAGAAAGATGATAACAGCCACAGGGGAGATAGAGAGATAGAGAGAGTAAAAATGAAAATCCTTTGCTTGACCAAAACAGCCCAAGGTTAAACCTTGTGTAACTCTCCTCAATCAAGGTTCTTTATGTTACTTGGGGGTTTCATCTATGAAATGAAACACCCCAAGCAACCAACGTCCCTTGTGGTTGGACTAGTGTAACCCTCCCCTTTTCTTAGGTTCTCACATGGGAGTTTCATATTGAAATGTAACTCCCATGTGCTGCCATTCTCTATTGTTTGCCTCTATGTTTTGGCCTATGTAACTGCCACCATTCCTATGTGTAACTCCACAAACAGCAGCTCCATTCAGCCCTCATCAACGTCCCATGTGGGAGTTCTATCATGGGAATAAAACTCCCCCTCCAAGTGTGAACACACTTTGTAACTCCCATTGGTTTAGTATCTAATTTGAATTTGGAATGCCATAATCTATTGTGTGTAACTCCTCCAATAAGCTACCCATTTTATTCTCCAACCTTGGAGTTACATGCATGAACCATCAATCCATGCATTGGCTGTCTTTTGGAGACCCAAGCAAGGCATAAACCCTATACCATCTCCAATGTGCATAATGATTTGAAAACTCAACTCTCACCCATGTAACTCCATGTAACGTCATTTCCATTCTTAACTTGGGTGGGAGTTACATGCATATAAGTTTCCCATGCAGCCAACAATTCTTAGTGTTTGAATTTGAAACAACCTACAAACCTTCACTCATTTAAAATACATATTCATCCAACTCATTTACTCAACTCACCCAACCTAACATTTAATTTAACTTAATAATTAACTCAACTAAACCCATCATTCATTTCAATTCAAACCAAACTCAAGCAATTAATAAACTTAAATTAACTAAGCTTGAACTCAATCCATGGTTAATCATGCCATTCACGACCCATTGGGTCCACTTTTAGCTCCTTGACCCGTTTTTGACTCCATGACCCAATTATGGTATTTTGGTCATTTCTAATTGGTTTTTACATATGGATCAAGCCTACCCATTTTTTCTCCACTTGATTTCCAATCAAATAGGCTTAACCCCATTTAATTTAAAATCACAAAGCGGTCAAATAATCCAGTAAGACCCGATGGGTCCCATTTGGGCCCTTTGACCCATTTAGCCATTTTCGACCCAATTGATGTAAATTACCCATCCAATCAAACTTGACATTCATAATGTGCTCATATGATCTTAATTTGAGCAATGGGCCATACCATTTCCTTACTTAACATCACAAAATAATTAATTTAACACATCAGGGGCATTTTCGTAATTTATCCACTTCATTGAGAAATTACCCATCCAATCAAACTTGACATTCATAATGTGCTCATATGATCTTAATTTGAGCAATGGGTCCCACTATTTCCTTATTTACAATCACATTTATTGAATTCACCAATCCAGGGGCATTTTTGTAATTATTCCAACCGTTGAGAATTCTTTGACCCAATTAACCATTTTGACCTAATTTGATGTACATTACCCATCCATTATAATTTGACCCTTATAATATGTTCATAGGATCTTAATTTGAACAATGGGCCCCACTATTTTCTCATTTAACATCATAATTAATAAATTTACCAATCCAGGGGCATTTTCGTAAATATTCATCTTATTAAGAAATCGGGGTGTTACATGGGCTGCTCTCACTAGTTTCTGTTGGGGATCAGTGATTAATTAAAATGCAAATAACAATCACACAAATCACACGACACAAGATTTACGTGGTTCGGCTAGAATGTCTACGTCCATGAAGCGAGATCAAATCTACTATATAGAGAAATATTTACAGGGGATTATAAGGTCTCTCCCTTTCAGATGTGTCTGTCTCTCACTCTCTCTCTCTAATCCCTCTCTGTTTTTCACAGGAAAACAATAACATATTGAAGAAGAGGAACTTAAGCTAGGGCTTAAGTCACCATACTGGGCCTAAGCCTAGTAGGCCCATAAGTGGGGCTTGCCCACAACAATCTCCCCCTCCAGCCCTAGGAGGAGGAGAACACCCTAATATGGATGTCATCTTCTGTAGAGGCTAGTTGCCCCTACTCGGAACAAACTTGTTCTTTGGAAGAACTTTGGTGACCACGTCTGCTAGATTGTGGGCTGTATGGATCTTCTTCACACTGATATGTTTCTTATCAATAGCTGCTCTTAACCAGTGATACCTCAAATCAATGTGCTTGGTTCTTGAGTGATACATGGCATTCTTACTCAAGTCGATGGCGCTCTGATTGTCACAATACACTGTGTAGTCCTCCTGTTTGATGCCTATTTCCCGAAGGAATCCCTTTTGCCAAACCATCTCTTTCCCAGCTTCTGTAGCAGCAATGTACTCTACCTCTGCTGTAGAAAGTGCTACACACTTCTGTAACTTGGATTGCCAACTGCCGGCTCCTCCAGCAAATGTGAAAATATAACCAGAAGTGGACTTGCGACCATCAAGGTCACCAGCTGTAACACCCCGATATCTTAGACCGAAGAGATTAAGATAATCATTCCTTAAAGATAGAGATGAGACGACATGATTTTGATGAGAGTGCTAATAAATAATGGGAATGATAGATTTTAGCTAACAAGGGTGGAAAGATGAGTAATTAATTAAATGAGAATATTGAAAACTAGATTAAAGGGATTAAGGCTGATTTATTTAAGTTATCAATTTAATTAAATAACATTTAATGGGATGGATTTTTTTAAATAAATTAATGATGTGGGGAGGTGGCATACCATATGAGATGACATGATCTCTAACTAACACCCTCCTTGCATTTAATGCAACACCACCCACTCACTTTAATTTAGGGCAACCAAGAGGAGAGGGAAAAAAAAGACTTTTTCTCTCTCTCTCTTTAATCCCCTAACCCACCGATCCCTTACTCTTTCATTTTCCCTAACCTCTCATGCGGCACTCTCCTCTCTCCCTCCCGTGCGATCCTCTTTGCCCTTCTCTCCATCAGCGGCGCTCTCTTTCTCTCCTTTCCCCTCACACAATCCCCTCTCTTTCTCTGTCTTCTCGTCCGACGAAAATAAGAGGAGGAAGAAAATCCGAAGCAAGAGGAGAAAGAAAGAGGAAAGATTCGAAGAAAGGAAGCCGAAAAAAAAAAGAAAAACAAAGGAGGAGGAAAACCCTCAAATCAAATTCGAGCCCTCATCGATCCACACCAACGAAATCATCAAATCCGTGAGGTATGTAGGATTTATGTTGTTTTATGATGATAAAGACCCAATAAGAAGTTTAGGGATTGATATATTTTGGATTTAGAAGAAGAAAGAATTAAAAGGGGATGAATCTCTAACTGACTGCATCCAACTGTTTGATGAAATGCCTGATAGAGATTTGGTCTCCTGGAACTCCTTGATTGATGGGTAGATAATGCCAGAGAGCTTCTCTCAGATACTCAATACAAACCAGAATGAAATGAGGAAGACCCTAACAGCTATGACAAATACAAGTAGTAGCCCCAATATTAGCAGTACAGTAGGAGGCCTTTCAATTTGAAATCTTCGATTGTGGATAAAATGGAGCAAATACAACACATAAACCCTTGGTTTATTGTAAGACTTTACATGTGTAATAATTAGGAGATAAAACATAAAATATAGAGTCTAAAGTCATTGAATTAAATTAAGAATAATGATATCATGTGTTCTTGTGTAACATGTGTGGATAATGAACGAAGGACCGAAAGCAAGCCCGGAATCGAATGAGTAGTTCGTGGATTACCGTCATTCTCTGATCGGCTAGGATCAGGTAGGTTTTCCTACTTCGTTGAAGCACTACGGGTGCAAATCTAAATGATTGCTATAATTATGAAATTACTTTCGTATCAAATTGATATATTGTTGAGATATTTTATCATTTAGAATTATAGAATGAGATAGTTTTGAAAATATAGAATATCATGGCTATGCTTTGGAAATGCATATCAAATGTATATTATTGCAATATGATAACAAATGAGTATTTTGGCAAGATTTGTGATACGAGGAAAATGATGTTATCCCGAGTTAATGTATTTTGATATATTTTGAATATATGATGTCAAGTGTGTAAATTTGTGAAATGTATTTTATAAAGAGAATAGAATGAGATCTATGTTTTTGAAATGATTAAAAATCCTGAGATGCAAGAGCATTAGCATTCATATGCATTCATACTCCTCATACATGTGACATGGGGTGGGAAAGGCATGGAGTGAAACAAAGGGTGGGTTAGTCCAAATAGACCTCAGTGTCATGATTATTGTATGGGGGTTACAGTCAACGAACCAAAGTACTGAATGTCCGAACAGACTTTGGGGTCGTATTATGATTTAGCGAATCAAGGTGCTGAATGGACTCGGGCAGACCTTGATGTCGTACGCGCGCATGAAAGAAATAATGTCTCCCGGTGGGACCGGTTGAGTTTATGACAATCTGGAGTATCATACCCTGAAATGTTAATTGAAATGAGTATACGGGAGGATAACATGCCCCGTGGTTTCAACTGAGTCGTCGAAATACAAATGTATGGGCATAATGAGGGCATACATTGATCATGGTACCCATGGCATGACATATAATATATTGATGAGCATTGGTATAATTTGTGTGTGTGATTTCGAATGGTGAAATAATTTTGATTGCACTATAAGTTTTGAGTTGATATTACTTAAAGAATGACTTGTGAAATAAGCATGTATTTCATGAAAGGCTTTAAGACTTGATTTTATTAAGTATAATCTTATCAAATAAAAATAATTATGGAATTCTTGATAAGGAAGGGATTTTGAAGTGAATGTGGGCTTTATACCATGATATAAAAAAAGGGACTTTGATAAAAGATAATATGATATGATATGATAAAGATTTGATAAAAGTATACAGTACAACTTGATGTTGAAGCTTTCATCATGAAAAGAAATATGTTTGAATATGAAAACGAACATCTTGATATACGTTGACTTTGAGAAATATCTCAAGATTTTGAGAAACACAATGAGTATAATATGTAATGTTTTCATCATAACAGTATAAGTCTATGATATTTATAATGATATGATATGTTTTGAAGTATGGATTTGTGTAATTTGAAATCTGAGTTTAAATCTTGAAATTGTATATAGACGTACGATTTTTTCTATGACACTCAAGTGCATATCCTATGACTGGAATTCCTACTGGGCGTGTTGACTAAGCCCATAAATTCCCCCCCTAGATTGTGTTTGCAGGTTTGAAGTATATAGATGAAATTGGACTAAGCGATGGTCGAATGCGAGCGAGATGGATGCAATAAGGAGTTCGGAGAGCTTAGTCTACTTATGTATTTTGAAAATTCTAGAATAATGTGATGTATTAAGGATATTCTTTTCGGGAATGTAATTATTTTATGACTTTGAACTTTCATACTCTAGTATTGAGTTTGACTCAAGTATGTGGGATTCCTTATTGTTATGAGATATGTAGACTATTCATGATATTGAAATAAATGTTTAAATTTCTGCAGGATTATGAGAGTGTGTGCAAAATATTATGTACACACACTAGTTGGGCCAGTCAAGAGTCGGGTCTTCGGATTCGAACTTGACTCGCGTCGTCGCGCTTTCCCCTCTCTTTCCGTTGTTATATAAAAAAAATAAAGTACTCTGATAAATAGGGAAGAAAAGGGAGGGGGCACTACACTAGCCATATCTGCATCTGTGTAGCCTGTAATCAACGGGTCTCCACCAAACATGATGCCCATACTCGATGTACCTCGCAAGTATCTAAAGACCCATTTCACTACCTCCCAATGATCATGTCCTGGGTCTGACATAAATCTGCTCACCAATCCAACTGCATGTGCTATATCAGGTCTCGTGCAAACCATCGCGTACATGAGACTACCAACTACTGACTGATATGGAATCTGACTCATCTTGTCTTTCTCTGTCTCTGATGAAGGACAACATTCCTTACTCAGCTTGAAGTGAGCGGCGAGAGGAGTGCTAACGGAGTTGGAATCTCATGCCAAATCGCTCCAAAATATTCTCAATGTATTTTTGTTGAGACAGGATAATCTTCTTTTTCTTTTTATCTCTGTCAATCTCCATACCCAAAATCTGTCTAGCAGGGCCAAGATTTTTCATGTCAAAAGCGTTTGACAGGTCTGCCTTCAACAGCTTGATCAATTCAAAACTCTTTCCAAATATCAGCATCTCATCCACATATAATAACAGGATGATGAACCGATCACCCTTGAACTCCTGATAATAAACACATGAGTCACCTGAACTATGTTTGTATTCTTTTCCTGTCATGAAAGAGTGAAACTTTTTATATCATTGCTGCGGTACCTGTTTCAATCCGTACAAGCTCTTCTTGAGTTGGCAAACAAGGTTCTCCTTGCCTTTCAACTCAAACCCTTCGGGTTGTTTCATGTAGATCTCTTCGTCTGGGTCACCGTGAAGAAATACAGTCTTCACGTCCATCTGTTTAATCTCAAGATCTAGACTCGCAGCCAAATCCAACATAACTCGTATGGAGCTCATCTTCACCACTAGTGAGAATATCTCATCGAAATCCACTCACTTCTTCTGTCCAAAGCCCTTCGCCACTAAGCGGGCTTTATACTTCAGTATTTTATCTCCATCCTTTTTCACCCGAAAGATCCATTTGTTCTGTAGGGTCTTCCTGCCAACTGGTAGATCAACCAGCTCATATATGTTGTTCTTCTTAAGAGACATCATCTCTTTTACCATAGTTTTCCCCAAGTGAATTCTATTTTTATCCCCTATAGCCTCTGAGTAACTCTCAGGCTCCCCCTCACTAGTAATCAACAGATAATCAGAACTCGGGTATCTCCTGGATGGGTTATGCTCTCTAACAGACGTTATCGGAGGTATAACATCCTCCTGTAATGGCCCGGAATTTGTAAATCAATATATATATGGCTATTATTTATTTTAATGGTGGAAATTGGAAATTTGATGGAATAAATGGTGAATGGATCAAGATATGGACAAAGGCCCAAGTATGGCCCAATGGACCATGGATTGGATTTAAAATCATTTAAATGGTCAATGATGGTCAATGGGGCCAAGGATGGTTAAATTGGGCCCAATACCCATTTGGGAGGGTCAAGATAATGTAAGCTCTAAGGTAAATGGGTAAGGGTGAATTTAATTAGGCCATGGGCCCAATGGTGATCCAATAAGAGGAATGGATTTAATTAAATTTAAATCACCTAAGTTGGTGATGAATTGACCAAGGTGACATGGCCGATTGGGACCGACCTCCACCTCACCAAGTGAGGTGGCGTGTGGACCAAGGATTGGTGGGGCCGGCCACCATGGTTGATTTGATCAACCATGGGTGGAATAATGGAATTAACTTAAGTGGGAATTAATTGACCTAAGGTAATTATCTAGTTAATTAAATGATTAAACTATCCAAAAGGTGGTCAAAGGGGTCAAAAGATGGAAAAGCAAACCATTCCATCTTAAGAAGCCAAAAAACGTTTGCTAGTGGTGGTTTATCCCAACCACCACCATAAAGCACAAAAAATATCTCATGCTTGGTTGGTGGGAAACTTAATGGTGAAGTGTGAGTTACACAACCACATGAAATGAACCTTATGTCATTTCTCCATCTTTTTCCATCTAACTCTTTCATTCTCTCCCTCTCTTGCCCTCTCATTGCCGTCCCACACCAACAAGAGAAAGAAGAAGAAAAACTTGGAAGAAGAAGAGAAGAAAAGAGAGGAAAAAGGTGTAAGCATAAGCCACCACTTCAAGACCAAGAGTTAGGGCATTCTTTCTCATCATCCTCTCCCTCTCTCTCTCTCAAATCTACTCCATCTTAGCCGACCCAAGCATTGGAGTTTTTCATTGGGTCAAGCACACCTTAGCCGATCAACAAAGGAGAAGAAGAAGAAAGGAGGCCAAGGAATCCAAAGGGAGGAAAGAAAATCAGAGGAGCCGTCGGATTGTAAGTATTTCTAAAACAAGAGATTAGTTTTTTTTAAGGTTTAAAAATGGGTCCATTTCTTGGATTTAATGTGGTCAAATTATCATGGGCCTTGGATCTCAAATCCATCCAATGAAAGGATGAAAAATGGATAAACCCTAATGGGTAAATTAGGTCAAAAAAAAATGAAGGATGCATTAAGGACATTATGGATTAAAGTTTATTTAAGTATGGATGTAGGTGATGTTTGAAGAATCATGAACCCCATGGTAGGTAATTTAGGAATTGTAATGGGGTTTTTAGGATTAGAATCATGAAAGGATAATTTATGATTTTTAGGGTTTTTATGATTAAATGTAGTAACTTTTAAAGGGAGTTTAAATGAGGAAATTTATGGGAGATGTGAATGATTTTTGTGGCCTTAAAAGGCATGAATGAATGATGGACCATGAACCCATGGTAGGTGATTAAATGATTTTAATGAGATTATAAAGAATGGAAGCCATGGAGGATGAATTATGATTTTAAGGTGTTAATGACTAAATGTAGTGATTTTTGTAAGAATTTTAAGTGAGGAAATTCATGAAGTTAATGGGGTTCTTAATGAATGGAAACCATGGAATATGATTTATGATTTTTTTTTAGATTCTAATGATTAATTGTTAGTGATTTTAAAGGGGCTTTTAAATGAGGAAAAACCATGGAGAGGTTTTATGGATAGAATGTTTTTGAAACCTATGGTGGTGTATTGAATGGGGGAATGTTGATAGTTGTAATGGACTCCAATGTAGTTAAGGATGATGGTTTAAAAGTGTGATTTAAACCCCCTCATGGAGGGACTTATTTTGAATCTAAATGTGGTAAATGGGCCTAAGAAAAATGGGGAAAAAGACATCATGGGTTCGGCCATGGTGTATGGCCGAACCCATGACCTATTTTACAAGCCATTTGATGGGTTAAATGGGAGTTATGTATGTGTTTAAATAAATAAGGATTAGGTTAATTAAATGGCTGTTTTAATGATGTTATGGCATGATTAAATGGGTCACTAATGGATGTGAGTGTATGGATCAGTTATAAACAAAAATATACATGCTTAAGTGAGTGATTAACCATGGAAAAGTGGTAGTGGCAAAACCGTAAATAATGGCCAAAATGAAGAACCCCATGGGGGATGATCATAGACTTAAAAACTTTAAAGATGACCTTATGTGTGGTTCTATGAAGCCTAGGATGGCTGGTTTTTAGACTCATGTGATTGAAATATCTAATGGACTAATTGGGACCCACAAAACCTAGATAGTGAGGCTCGACCATGGGGTATGGCCGAACCCCGCTAAAGTATGATTAATGGACTTAAATGGTTAAAAACATGGATTGATTATTAATATGTAATAAGGTATCGGACATCGCAAGCGGTGCGCGTATCGGTGACCGGACGGAAACGAAAAAGGGACGCTAGTCGGTATTCGGTAGGATTCCTACCTTTTTTTAAGCCATGGATTTACGTGTTATATGATGGTTCCCGTGATTTATTTTGGTAATTTATATGATTTGTTTTATGATGGGTTTTAAGATTATGATTTATATATATTATATGGCATATTGTCAAGCTATGATTTATATGATTAGGCCATAATTATATATGAAGGCTACAAATTATATATATTACATAGCATAATGCACCTACATCTCATGCATGGCATGGGCGGGAAAATAATGAAACCGGAGTCCATGCTCCGTCGGGGCGACCGAGAAGCAGACATGGGGATAGCCTGATGCGCTATAACCGGGAGTCCATGCTCCGTCGGGGCGACCGAGAAGCAAATATGGGGATAGCCTGATGCACTATAACCGGAGTCCATGCTCCGTCGGGGCGACCGAGAAGCAGACATGGGGATATCTTGATATGTGGAGATATAACCGGAGTCCATGCTCCGTCGGGGTGACTGAGAAGCAAACATGGGAATGTCATGATGGTATCGATGATGGGTGGGACTCATGACATAGACACCCATGGCAATACATTCATTTTATGGTTTTCATATATTATTATCTGTATGCTTGTTATCACTAATCCATGTGTTAACCCTACTCGGAGTCCTACTGGGCACGACGGGAGCCAAGCGTAGGAGCTTGGGAAAGCGAGCTACTTAGTTTATTTAAATTTATTTTGGAATATGTAATTGAGTAGCTTAGCTCGTCGGACTGTATAATTTATATTTCTTACTATGATTTGGTCTTTAGTTTGCACATTATCACTTTGAGGTATAATTATGAATTTAGGGGTATTTTAGTAATTAAACGCCGTACTTCCTTGCTATCTAAAACTGGTAGGATAGTCTATATTATAATGGTCCACAATAAATTTATTCCGCGAGCTTACGTCTACATGCGAACCGTTCTCATGGACTTCGTTCCACGCGCACGTAGGGTTGGCCAGTTAAGGGCTGGGCTTTAGAAGCTCAGACTTAACTCGTGTCGTGACGTCCCGCGCCCTTTGTCACTCTTCATTTCAAAAAAAAAAAATAGACTCTGATTTTGGTGAAAAGGGGCAAGCGTTACACCTCCGATGTAGAAGTACTGGGGGGCTGCTCCCCTTCGTTCGACTGTCTATCTCTATCCTGATCATCCTCCACTGTGTCCTCAACTGTATCATGTACCGGCTCATCAACTACCTCATCTGTAGAAGTATCTGCTGGCCCACTGAGACTGTCACTGTGACTGCTAGAAGGATGATCTGACCCACTATTGTCTGACTGACTGACTGGCGGTGCAGGTGAAGGAGAAGGAGTAGTTGTTGACTGAGGTGTGTCTGGAGTGGAGATCGGACCTTGATATAGGTCACTGAAGTATGTGGGTTTATTGTTCTCATTGAAGAACTCATCTTCACGGAATACCACGTCTCGACTCCTGAACATTTTCTGTCGAGCTGGATCCCACAGTCTGTATCCGAACTCTAGATCACTGTAACCAATAAACGCACGCAATGTCGACTTTACATCCAATTTATTTCTCGACATATCAGGGATGTGTGCATAGCAAACGTAGCCAAAAACTCTAAGATGCTTGTAGGTAACTTTTCTACCTGTCCACAAACATTCTGCCACTTCACCATTTAGGGGAGCTGATGGTGAGCAGTTAATGAGGTATATTGTTATCGTCGCTGCTTCACTCCAAAATCTCTTGGGTAGATTTGCGTTGTGAACTATGCAATGCATCCGCTCAACAATGGTGCGGTTGTAGCGCTCGGTTACACCGTTATGTTGAGGAGCCCTGGCACTGTCAACTCATGTCGAATGCCGTTTTTCTTGCATAATTCTTTAAACTCTTCCGATGTGTACTCTCCTCCATTGTTGGTCCTCAGACATTTTAGTTTTCTACCCGTCCTCTCTCCACAAAGGCAACAAACTCACGGAAGAATGAGAAAGTCTGATCTTTGGATCTCATGAAGTAAATCCGCCACTTTCTCGTAGAATTATTAATGAAGGTAACGAAGTACTTGTTCTTGCCCAATGGCTCCACCTTTATCGGCCAACAAACATCTGAGTATATTAGGTCTAGCTTCTTGACCTTTATGTGGCCCTTTAGATTGAAGGAAGCTCTTGTCTGTTTGCCCATGTCGCAATGCTCGCAACTATCTAGCCAGGTGCACTCAGTTAGTGGAATAAGGGCTATTTTCTGAAGAATCTGCAGCTCTCTCTCACTCAGATGTGCAAGTCTCCAGTACCATAGAGGGAAAGCAGTCTCTCTCTGCACCGCGTGGATCTGGCTGGTGCAAACCTTGCAGTTCAGAGCATACAAGTGATCTCTGATCACCCCTCGTGCCATGGTAAGCGACCCCTTACTGATCTTAAATCGGTCTATGCCGAATGTACTAATGTATCCCTCTGTGACAAGTACCCTCGCAGAAATGAGGTTCAGTCTGATGTTTGGCACATGTCTCACATCCTTCAAACTAATCTCACAGCCATGACTAGTCTTCATAATAATGTTCCCAACTGCAGTGATAGGGGAACATGCAGAGTTGCCCATCCGTATTGTTCCAAAATCTCCAGATGTATATGTGGAGAAGAAACTCCTGTGTGGCGTATAATGATAAGTGGCACCAGTGTCAATGGCCCACTCAAATGAGGAGGGGGTAATGTACAGACTCTCCCCCTCACTGGCGGTCACTATGACAAGAGTACGCTGCTCCTGAGATGTTGCAGTTGTGGTGTCTGAGGAATCTGGCTTTCGTTCTTGATATTGTGCAGTCTAATTATTTTCTCTCTTCCACACCCTACACTGATTCTTAAAGTGTCCTGCTTTGCCACAATGAAAACACTTTCTATTGTCTCTGCCTCTGCTCTGAGATCTGTTATCTCCACATGGTTTGTTCTTGCTTCTATGGTCCTGGCGACCAGGATTTTTATGTCTTCTGCCCCTATCCCGTAACGCATATGCTCCGGAAGAAGAAGATGCGATGCCATTTTCATTCCTTCTCATCTCTTCATTCATCAATGACTCCTTGACTGTCTCTAAGGATATTTGGACATTGGGCGCAGAGTTACTCAAAGTAATCACCAAAGTCTCAAAAGAATCTTGTAGTGCCCCCATGAGAAGAAGAGCCAAAATCTCATCTTCAAAGATGATCTTCGCACTAGCCAGCTGGTTCACCATACCCTGAAAGTTGCTGAGGTATTCTGACATTGACATGTTCTCATTGTAAATCAATCTCATCAATCCCTTAATAACAGAGGCTTTGTTCACTAACGCTTTCCTCTCATACATTGTAGACAGTTTGGTCCACAGTTCATCTGCCTTCTTTTCTTCTGTGATATGGTGAAGTATGGTGTCATCGACATACTCCCTGATCAAGCTCACAGCCTTCAAATGCTTGTATTCCCATTCTTTCGGCTTTGTCTTCATATCATCAGGTATAACTACATCTCCTAAGATTGGATGATATAAATCATGCTTAATCAGGATATCTTGCATCCGAGTCTTCCATAGGAGATAATTGCCCGGTACCAATTTCATGACTGTAGAACTGCTAGAACTGGATGTCATTCTTACTCTGCCCTCTGTCTTGTTTGTGCATAAATGTGGAAGCAATTAATCAACAATTTAATTTTGTAGCCCTGCACAAACCTAGGGATCTACTTTTGCATCCAACCGATTACCCCCGAACTCCTCACCACTTGGGTAGTTCAATTAATTATTCAAACACATGCAGGTATAATGTGTAAAAACAAATGGCAATCATGAAAAAAAAAAAAAAATCTTTTTTATCACAGATCTGTCGAGATCTGACCTGTGTACAAACTTGCACTATGCTTTGATGATTCCTTTTTCTTTTGATCTATAGATCAGATTTGGCCTCTTCCTGCTTGCACCGATCTGCAAGTGGGACTGATCTGCTATCTGCACCTCTTAGCTGACCTGGCTACTGTTGTTCCTGTTCCGCTGCTCTCGCTGCTCTCACTGTCTGAGCACAGACCCACCGCGATTCCAGCGTTACAAACGCTCGCAGCAACACTCTCACAGAAATCTGCACAGGCTTGTTCTTGTGCTCTGCTTTCTACTACTAAGATTTGCCTCTGCTGCCTCCGGCGTTGTGGGCGGCGATTGATTTCCTGAGAAAAACCCCTTTGCTGTAGGCACTTATGGATTTGACTTCAGATCTTCGTTGAAAACCCAGATCTGTCTGGTTTCCCCTTTTGCAATTTCAGCCGCTACCTTCCTCGCGATCTGCTCTCCGGCAAACCCCAACGCTGGTCTGCTGCCACTATGTTGCTCATAGATCTACCTTGTTGTTTTCTCACTTGCGGCGATGGACTCCTGCGCACGACTTTTTTTTGTCTCTCTGGCGATCGATCGGTATCGATCTGCCGTAGGCACCCCTAATCGCAACGCTCTGTTCTGAGTTGCTACTCGGCGATTTCTGTTCCTGTTCCAGCTTCCTGTTTCAAACAAAAGAAAATAAACTCAGATCTAGTTTGGGTTTCTCTGAAACCCAGATCTGGGAACTGAAAAGTTGGGCTCCTCTTCAGCCGACTCGGCTGGTTTTCCGTCCGATAATGGATTCTGATCTGATTCGTAGTGTGACTTGTTGCTGAAAGATCCGACAACCTGGCTCTGATACCACTTGTTGGGGATTAGGGATTAATTAAAATGCAAATAACAATCACACAAATCACACGACACAAGATTTACGTGGATCGACAAGAATGCCTATGCCCACGGAGCTAGATCAAATCTACTATGTAGAGAAATATTTAAAGGGGATTATAAGGCCTCTCCCTTTCAGATCTCCCTGTCTCTCACTCTCTCTCTAATCCCTCTCTCTGTTTTTCACAGGAATACAATAACATATTGAAGAAGAGGAACTTAAGCTAGGGCTTAAGTCACCATAATAGGCCTAAGCCTAGTAGGCCCATAAGTGGGGCTGGCCCACAACAGTTTCCTCCTCTGTTTTTATCTATCCATGCCCCGGATGTGGGTTCCCCTGTTTGGGGATGCTTCCTAGCTCTCTTCTAAATATGATCGGGTATATGTTCCTATTTCCAATTGTAAGAGGATACTTCCTATTCTGTATTTGCTATAAAGGTGATTTGAGTAAATTTTCACTAGATCATCTATGCATGGGAACAGTAATCCTCCACCTAACAGGAGTGTGCCGTTCTATATCCCTAAGAATTTCTGGACGCAATGTTACTTCACCATTTAGTCTTGATATATTACATAATAATTACATAATAATTCCATTACTTGATCATAATTGAGCTCCACTCTCTTCTGAAGCTTGGTTATTGAGTCATGAAACATCTTGTGGAGATATTGACCAATGAAATAAGGATGACGTTAATCTTTAAACACGCGTGGGCCCTGCTGCTCAGCTGCCCCTGTTGTTCACATCCCGCAAACCCAACTTGGGTCTTTCCCAAGCCAACTTGAAGATCTGTGTCCAGGTTTGTCCGCTTTCCCTTGACTCTCTTCTTCAGACCTCCATCTTCTTCTCCTCCTCCTCCCACATACACCCTTCATCCCTCTTCCACCTCCATTGATATCTATCACCTTCCTTCTAAGAAGCACCAATACGGGTACGTGTATCGGTGACGACACGCATCCGATACGAGGATACGACAAATTTTGAAAAATTAGGATACGGATGCAGAGAGATACGCCGAATTAAAAAATAACTTTATATATATAAATTCAGACATTTACAGTAAACTAGGGTCACCTCGCCAATCAAGAGGAGACACCAATTGAATCATTCTAACCATCTAATAAATTGACTATTATGTGACCAAAAATTGGCTGAAAATGTTCAAAACATGTTGTATCAACTTAAATGCCTAGTAAATGATTGGGCAGGAATGATAACCACATTGACTAGCAGTTCGATCATTGGTTCCAAATTTCATTAGGCAAGTGGTAATTTTAAAATAATAGAGCGCGGGACGTCACGACGCGAGCTAAGTCCGAACTTCCAAAGTCCTGTAACGCCCTGCCCTTTTTCACTCGTTTCTTCCCGTGAATCAGAGTCTATTTTTTTTATAACAGAGTAGAGTGATAGAGAGCGGGACGTCACGACGCGAGCTAAGTCCAAACTTCTAAAGTCCGACCCTTAACTGGCCAACCCTATGTGTGCATGGACTAAGTCCATGAAAATGGTTCACACATAATAATATCAACTTGCGGAATAAAAATCATAACCTACGGAATCATAACATCAAAATTGCGGAATCATAATAGAACCAAGTTCTATTCCATTCATATAGCAAAGTACGTCAAATCCTTAGTCATCATTATCATATCATAATTATGATGTAAAATATCCAGCCATAACAAATTCATCTAAGTTATTACATCCGAATTCTAGATACATCAAGATACAAGCTCGAGAGTATCTTAAACAACTATAAACTATAATCCTCCAAGCTCCTATGCCTGGCCCGTTATGCGTTCATCGTTCCCTTCGTTTCCTATATCATCAACTAGGGTAGAAGTAGGGCGTTAGTACAACGCACCCAGTAGGTATTCCAATTAGGGTTAACACATGGGTTAGTACCAAAAATCCAGATATAATATATATCAAAACCAGTTATAATAAATCATTCCATACTTTCAAACATTGTATCCAAAACAGTGTATGATAATAGAGATCCAATCATACCGATAAAATCAGAAACCTTGCATGATAATAAAGTTCATAATCATGCTGATTCAATGCCATGCCATGCTATCATATGCAATGAATCTCACCCATCACAAAATATAGGGTGTACTCTTGATGGAATTCTCCTCATCAAAGTATCTTCCTGGTGGAATGCTCGTCACCAAGGTCTTCTCTCTTGGTGGAATTCTCCTCATCAAGGTATTCCCAACAGTTGCCTTATGGACATTCCGACGGAGTGTGGGCTCTGTTACTTAGTATCCTCTTGATGGAATTCTCATCATCAAGGTATCCCCTGATGGAATGCTCAACACCAGGGTCTTCATACATAGTATCCTCTTGATGGGATTCTTATCATCAAGGTATTCATACATAGTATCTTCTTTATGGGATTTTCATCATTAAGGTATCCCCCCATGAGTGTTTTACGGATGCCCCGACGGAGTGTGGGTCCCCGGTTACCTGTCATCCCTCCCATGCCATGCATGAGATGCAAATACCACATGCTATGCAATTATACAGAATCATAGCATTTAAAAGCTCATATTTAAAACACATGCTATTTTATCAAATAAACATAGCATATAAAATCACCATTTGAAACATATCCTTTGCAATATAAATTCATTAAATCAAGATAAAAACAATGTACATAAACCCATGGTTTCAAAGAGGTGGAATCCTACCAAAGACCGCTAACGTGTGCTTGCGTCTTTCGTCCAAGAATCGATCACCGATCGCGCACCGCTTGCGAGATCCCGTTACTTTATAATATAACATTCAATCAAAACCAAGTCCCACTTGATTTACAATATTTTAAGTCCATAAACCAATCCCCATGGTTTATCATTTTCAGTCAATATTACCAAAATGCCATTGGTCTAACCTTAATTAATATTTCATTCATTTAATTCAACATACGTAACCCTATGTTCATCAAAACAATTCCCATGGGGTTTGGCCACACACCATGGCCAAACCCATGGTCCCTTATTTTTTTACCATAATTACAACAATGCCATCCATGGCTAACATAACCCATGACCTACCATTTTCACATTTATTTATCAAATTGCCATTGTCTCCAACAACTTAGGCTTAGGTTCCAACACATAGGTCCATTTATTTATTTTAAACATTCATAACACTCCCAAATAATTTATAATTGATTCCATCAACTTATGTTTGAGTTTCAAAACATAGTTCCATTAATTCTACATAATTACCATATTGCCATCCAAGACTAAAATTCCATTATTCCCAAACTATTCCCCATGTGGCTCGGCCATACACCATGGCCGAACCCATGGTCCTTCTTTCTAGACCTTATTTACAAAATTACCATTGGCCTAATTATTTCCAACCTTCTATAATTAATACATACCCTTAAACCCATAATTAACAAGTCCATAATTAGAAGGTCCAAATTTAGAAGCTATATAAATTCCATATCAAACTTTAGCATCCACTTTCCATAATTAAAAACCTTCCTATTTAATCACCTTGTTTAGATCCTTTCTAAATTAATATCCAACTTCCATATTTAGAAAGTTACCAATTTAGAGCCCATCCTTCTATAATTGGAAGGTTTCCAAAAATAATCTCCACCTTCCATTTTAATCTAAGGTCCATAATTAGATAGTTTTTAATTTTAAACTCCACCTTCCAAAAATAATTATCATACATTAAAATTACCATAACCACTCCAATACAACTCCATGGGGTTCGGCCATGGTATGGTTCATGATCCTTTCAAAACCATATATCATTAACCTCAAGTCCATGTATACTCCTTGGTGGGGTTCGGCCATACAGCATGGCCGAACTTCACCCTTTTGTTTTGTGCCCTTCTTTCCATTTAAACCTTATTTAAAACATACATAATGTTCTATGGTTTTTATCCCTCAAAAATAACCAACAACCTTCCATTAAAATTTATTGAAGTTCTTCCATGTAATCCCTTTAAAAGAATTGATAATCCTTCCATGGTTTCCAACCAATAAAATTAATAAATCAGCCCACATCATTTTCATCATTAAAATTTCATAATTAAACCATGCTTTTCCATGGGGTTTGGCCATGCACTATGGCCGAATCACATGGTCCATTCTTTCCATTAAAATTTATCTTTCCATGGATCTAAAACCATATAATTACTCCATGACTTTCATCCCACATATATAATCACCAAAAGCATCCCTTAAAACCATACATTAACCATAATAATATGACCCATGTTTCTTCATTAAAATCACCAAAACCCTTCCATGGGGTTCGGCCATGGTATGGTTCATCCATGATCATCTCTTAATTCCTCTTCCATGGGGTTCGGCCATACACCTTGGCCGAACCCTATGGTTCCTTATTTCATTAAAACAAAAACATCTAAACCACTTACTGGTTCCGCGACTCCTTCGATTTTCCGTCGGTTGATCTTGCTCTTCCAATCTTCTTCTTTCCTTAGTCTTTTTTTCTCCTTGCTCTTCCACTCGGCTGGCTGCTCTTGTGCTTGCGCAGTCTCTCTTTGAATGACAAGTGAATGCCGTGTACCCCTCTCTCTTGTCTCCTTTTATTGCTTATAACTTGTCCCAATTTAGAAGGTATTAAGATAGCAATTTCTAATGCTTCTCTCCCTTGGTTGGCCGCCCTTTCTTTTCTTAATTAATCCAATCTTAGACAATGCCGTGTGCCCTTGTTAAGATAACCAATGCCGTGTGCCTCTTGCTGCCCTTTATAAAATCTTCCATTTGATACAAGATAGAAATTGCCATTGATCCAAACTTAGAAGGTGCTATGCACCCTTGCTCCTTTCTTTTATTAAACCTTCCCTTTAATCTTATCTTAGATTAGAATGTGCCATACGCCCCTTGTTCTCTTGATTCTTATAAGACTCCAATTGGTCCTAATATAGAAATAGCAATTGGCATGTTTCACCAAGGAAAGGATCCCTTTTGGCGTATAACTCCCAATTTAGAATGTGTTAAGATAAGTAATTCCCTTTTCTTGATAACGTCGTGTGCCCCTCTTTTATTCTATTCGGCCAAGTTTTTCTTTATTTAGATTAAAACATCTTCTTCATTTGGATTTAGACAATCGGATGACATTGTCTAATCCAATTTACCCCAACATGTGGCCCATTTTAGATCCATCCTAAAACCTTTCCATCAATGCCTTTCATGCGCGTGCAATTAATCCAAATCCCTTATTTATATAAATTGCATTACTAATTTAATTCAGCCTCATCTATTTACGCTTAAACCCACTTGGTGGTCAACCAAGGTATCCATAACCCCTTGGGTCCCAATTTTAGCATCTTGACCCAAATAACAACTTTGACCCAATTTATTTTAAATTGAACCTTAACACATATCCGTTGGATCTAAATTGAGCAATGACCCAACATTTTACCCATATAAAATCCATATCTAAAATTCATAAGTTAAATAGGTAATTTCTATAAATATTTATAACTTGAAAATCCGGGGTATTACAAGTCCGACCCTTAACTGGCCAACCCTATGTGTGCATGGACAAAGTCCACGAAAATGGTTCACACATAGCAATATAAACCTACGGAATATCAACATCAAAATTGCGGAATCATAATAGAACCAAGTTCTATTCCATTTAGATAGCAAAGCACGTCAAGTCCTTAATCATCATTCAAGTACCATAATTATCAAAACTAACATCCATCCATCTAAGTTATTACATTCCGAAATCGAGATACTCAAATACAAGTTCATGAGTAACTTTTATTAAAATAATAAACTAAATCATCCAAGCTCCTATGCCTGGTCCGTCTTGCGTTCATCGTTCCCCTGATTTCCTGTATCATCAACTAGGGTAGAAGTAGGGCGTTAGAACAACGCGCCCAGTAGGTATTCCAGTTACGACTGACAAATGGCCAGTACAAAACATATATAATAATATTGTAATGTCAAAAACCATATAAATCCATGCCATACAATGATGACAAATGCAATGAGTCCCACCCATCACATGTACATAATAGTACCCACCACATAGGTCTTTCGGACCCCCCGATGGAGTGTGGACCCTCTGGATTCTTCCTGATGGAAAAGCACATCAAGGTACCGCACATAGGTTTTTCGGATGCCCCGACGGAGTGTGACCCCTCCGGTTACAAATCCTCCACCCCATGCCATGCATGAGATGCCAATGAAATACATGCTATTTTATAACATAAACATAGCATTTAAAATCACCTTTTTAAACATAATCAACACATGCTATTTATACAATTAAACATAGCATTTGAAATTCAATATAAAGCATATCCTTTGAAACATACTTTCATCAAACATAAAATAAACATATGTACATAAACCCATGCTTTCAAAGAGGTGGAATCCTACCAAAGACGGCTACGTGTTCTTGCGTCTTTCGTCCGGTAACTGCTCACGATCGTAACCACCTTGTGAGGTCCCGTTACCTTATAATATAATAATAAATCAAAACCAAGTCTCACTTGATTTACAACATTTAAAGTCCATTAACCAATCCCCATATTTACAAGATTGCCTTTCATGGCCAACCTTCCATCTTATCATGTATTCACAATTTTGCCCTTGGTTTAATCATTTCACGCCTTCCACTCCTTAACACATAAACACAATAGACCCATAACTGATTCATGGGGTTCGGCCAAGCACCATGGCCGAACCCTATGATGTCTAAGTCCAAACTGATCTATAATCATAGATTCATGATTCATAAATAAGACTCTAATCCTTCCCTTCATTTAATCATATTAGGTCCATATAAATTCCATAACAACTCAAATCCATAAAAGAGACCTCATGGGGTTCGGCCATACATCATGGGCGAACCCATGATCTTTCACTTTAGGCTATAATTACAACTTTGCCATTGGTCTCATCCATAGTTAACATTTCATTCAATTACAAACACCTAAATCCATATTTTGATCTACAAACCATAAAATTGCTTCATGGGGTTCGGCCATACACATGGCCGAACCCATGATGCCTAAGTTTCCATTAATTTCATCAACCTCCATTATTAGTAATTCCATAATTAACAAGTCCACAATTAGAAGGTCCATATTTAGAAAGTAAAATGGAAACTTTCTAAATTTATCATTTCCTATTCTTGGATCCATAATTCCAAGTTCTTTCCATAAATAAATAGTTTCCAAAATAAGCATGCATCTTTCCATACTTGGGTAGTTTCCAAAATTAGCATGCATCTTTCCATAAATAAATAGTTTCCAAATTAAATTCCATAATTAGAAAGTTCTTAACTAAAACTTTCTAATTTAGTCTCCACCTTCCAAAAATAGAACTTTCCCATTTTAATCTCATCCTTCTATTTTTAGAAACTTTCTTAATAAACAACCTTCCATAAATAAAAAGGTTTCCAAAAATAAACCCTAGTGCGCTTCGGCCATACACCATGGCCGAACCTCACCCTTGGAGACAAATCCATCCTTTTTCATTTACCTTCTAAATTAGTAATCAACTCCATGGGGTTCGGCCATACACCATGGCCGAACCCTATGGTTCATACTCTTTAGAAATCACAATAATTATTCCATTTTAATCAATTAAAATCCTCAAATATAGTTGGTGGGGTTCGGCCATACACCATGGCCGAACCTCACCCTTTCCTTTCCATTCTTTTGATCCAACATCTTAGCCATAATACAATCATGGTTCGGCCATGCAATGGCCGACCCACATCCCTAACCATATCTCCATTTAAAATCCTCTTAAAACATAAGTATAAATCCATTATCTTCATGCTTGACACCCCATAAATTTATTAACAACTTCCATGGTTTTTATCATTTAAACATCATTAAATAAACCATGTGCTTCCATTAATCAATCATGGGGTTCGGCCATACACCATGGCCGAACCCTATGGTTCGGCCATACACCATGGCCGAACCCTATGGTTCTTTTCTTTCCATTTTAAAAATCACTCATCACCCAATCTTCTTCCATAGGGTTCGGCCAAACATCATCGCCGAACCCTATGGTTCTTTATTTCAAAACAAATTTATCGAATAAGATACTAACCGTTTCCGTTTGATTTTTTGCTCTTCCAATCCTTCTCCTTTCTTAGCCTCTTTCCACTTCTTCTTCTTGATCTTTCACAAAACCAAACTGATCTTGAAGTTGAATGTATTGCCGTGAATTAGAACTTGAGAGAGGGAGAGAGAGATAAAATTCGGCTATGAAGGGTGTAAAACCGCGTGCCCTTGTCCTTCTCTCCTTTTATGCAATTCCAATAGGTCAATATAGAAGGTATTAAGATAGAAATTGCCCTTCCTCGTTGCTTCCCTCTTTTATAAGCTTCCAATCGGCCAATGCTAAGATAGCAATGCCGTGCGCCCCCTCCTTGTATCTTAATTAGAAATGGCCGACCTTCCCACTTTGGTAATGTCACACATGGCCATGCAATGTCTATTTAATTAAACATCTTCCTTATTTAATTTTTTAGACCATTTGCATACCCTTTTTAAATTATCTTATGCGCCTAATATAGATATGGAAAATCTTTATACACGGCCTAAGTATTTTTCTTCGATATGCACATCTAAAATTCGGTCATACAATATTTATTTAATATTTCATTATTAATCAAGTTCAACCCCATTTAATTTTTAATGAAACCTATTCCAAAACCGTTGGGTCCTAATTGGGCCAATGACCCAACTCTTTGTCCAATTAAAATCCATAACTAATATTCACAAATTAAATGGATTATTTTCATACAAAATAATAAATTGAAAATTTGGGGTGTTACATGACCTGTCTGAAACAAGCGGATGGCTCTCTTGAGAAATATTTCACTTCTCTCCAAGGGTTATGGCGAGAGATTGATTTTCGTACCCCAAACCCAATGGAATGTGTTGCTGATATTCAGCACTACAATGACATGCTTCAGGAAGATCGTGTGTATGCCTTCTTAGATGGCCTCGATGATAGACTTGATAATACTCGCAGCGACATATTACAGATGCAACTGTTTCCTTCCATTGAACTCGTTTATGCTCATGTTCGCCGGGAAGCTGTCCGGCAAGCTGTTATGATTACTGGTGGCTCCACCGATACTCCAGGAGCAGTTCTGGCTTCAAAAGGGTTCAAGACCGGACAATCAACTCCATCTTCTACCTGGTCTCTCTCTCTGGGCAATGGGAAGCCCGGTACCTTTGCCAAGTCACGATCCTCTTCCTCCGATGGTTCCAAGTGCTCTCACTGCGGTAATCTGAAACATACCCACGAGAATTGCTTCAAACTATACGGATACCCTGACTAGTGGAATGACCTTCAGGCACGCAAACGTCGCGATACTGCTGATGGCCTAGCGGGTCAGGTTGCTGTCGTTGCAGCCGAGTCCAGTCTCTCTCTCTCTCACCATGTGGAGACCGCCCTGGGTGATTTACCAATCACGGATCCAGGTAACTTTGGTATTGCTCTTTGTAGATCATCTCGAGATGGTGATCGTTGTTCTTGGATCCTTGACTCAGACGCTACCGACCACATGACATTCGATGCCACTGATTTCTTTCAAACCTCCCCACCACGGCGCACCTGCATTGCTAATGCCAATGGGGCCCTATCTCCGGTTACAGGGGCTGGCACTGTGAAATTGTCACCCAATTTATCATTATCTCATACTTTACGTGTTCCCTCTCTTTCCCATAAGCTGCTCTCTGTAAGCCAAGTTACTGCCGCCCTGAACTGTGTTGTACTAATGTACTCTATTTTTTGTTCATTTCAGGATATTCTTACCAGGGAGATCATTGGGCATGGTACTAAGCGGGCCGGGGGGGAGGGGGGGTGGCCTCTATTACATGGACGATTTCAGTATGGGCCGCGTACATCACATGCATCCACCGGTTGACAAGAATGAGCGACAGATTTAGCTTTGGCATCGTCAGTTAGGACACCCGTCCTTTGGTTATCTGAAGTATTTGTTTCCTAGTTTATTTTCCAAGATTTCGATAGTTGACTTCAAATGTGAAACTTGCATTCTTGCTAAAAGCCATCGAGCTACTTATCCTTCAGGTATGAATAAAAGTGTTGTTTCTTTTGCTTTAATTCACTCCAATGTGTGGGGTCCTTCCCCATTTTCTACAAAATCTGGTCATCTCTGGTTTGTGATATTTGTAGATGATTGTACTCGCATGACTTGACTCTAGTTGCTGAAACATAAAGACGAATTACTGATTACATTTCAGTCCTTCCACACTATGGTTCAAACCCAGTTCTCCCTAAGATTCAGATTCTCAGATCAGATAATGGTGGTGAGTATGTGAACCACCAATTTCATGCCTATTTTCAGCATCATGGTCTTATCCATGAAACCTCCTGCCCACAAACTCCTCAGCAGAATGGTGTCGCTGAGTGAAAGAACCGCCATATCCTTGAAACTGCCCGGGCTATATTACTTGGGGTCCATGTGCCTAGTCGACATTGGACTGATGTCGTTGCTACGGTTGTGCATCTCCTCAATTGGATGCCTTCCAAAGTCTTGACTTTCAAGTCTCCGTTACAGGCCATGTTGACGTATGTTCCTTTACCTACGATGTTATTGCTTCCTTCTAGGATTTTTGGTTGTGTAGCATTTTTCCACCTTCATAAGAACCAACGCACGAAGCTTGATCCTTGTGCCCTTCGATGTCTCTTCTTGGGATATGTTGTCCATAAAAAAGGGTATCGGTGCTATGATCCAGCCTCCAAACGCACTTATGTGACTATGGATGTCACTTTTTTGGAGTCCGAGTCTTTCTTCTCTTCCTCATTACCCAATTCTCCTCGTCAGGGGGAGATCAGGGATGACGAGCCAAATTGGTTACGCTTTGACTGGCCAAGATTTAATGACACCGACATCAACATTGAGGAACCCAATACAAAACTAAGTGTGTCTTCAGAAACGGAGAAAGGCTCCAAGGCAATATCTACATCACCTGAACCTGAAATAGAAACTCCCTCCCACTCGTCAATACTCGACGACCCATCTCCTGAGAATATCCCCGGAGGTAAACTCTCCTACTATATCTTCAAACTCTAATGATATAGATATCCCCGTTAGCGATACTTTACCTTTCAGGCATAATCGTGGCAAACCACCAAGTCGATATTCTCCAGATATTGGAGAACGAAGTTCAAAGTATTCAATTGCCAACTATGTGTCTACAAAAAGGCTCTCTGAACCACTCAAGACATTTGTGCATGAACTCTCCTCGTGCCATGTTCCTACCAATGTCCATGAAGCTCTGACAAATCCTAAGTGGACCTAGGCTGTGAAGGAAGAAATGGAGGCACTGCAGATGGCCTGAAACATGGACTCTTGTTCTCTTGCCCAAAAGAAAGAAGACGGTGGGATGTAAATGGGTGTTCTCCATTAAACACAAAGCAGATGGTTCGATTGACCGATACAAAGCAAGACTAGTAGCAAAAGGTTACACCCAGACATATGGTGTAGACTACCAAGAGACCTTTTCTCCAGTAGCAAAGTTAAACTCGGTTAGAGTGTTGTTATCCCTTGCAGCAAACCGTGATTGGCCACTGCACCAGTTTGATGTAAAAAATGTTTTTCTCCATGGTGATCTGGAGGAGGAGGTCTACATGAATGTTCCATCAGGCTACACAGCAACTTCCGAAGTTGAAGTGGTGTGCAAATTACAATGAGCATTGTATGGCTTGAAACAATCACCTAGAGCATGGTTCGGGCGATTCAGCTTGGCAATGAAGAAATATGGCTATGAACAAAGTAACTCAGATCATACACTATTCTTAAAGCATCAACAGGGCAAGGTCACGGCCTTAATAATCTATGTAGACGACATGATTATTATAAGATATGATCTAGAAGAAATATCAAGGCTTCAAAAGCATTGGCGACTGAATTCGAAATGAAGAATCTGGGAGGGCTCAAATATTTTCTAGGAATTGAGGTTGTTAGATCAAGGCAAGGTATATTTCTTTCCCAACGAAAATATATCCTAGACTTTCTATCAGAGGTGGGACTATTAGAATGCAAGCCTGCAGACACACCAATTGTCCAAAACCACAAACTGGGAGTATATCCAGACCAAGTGCCAACAAACAAAGAAAGATACTAGAGATTAGTTGGAAAACTTATTTATCTCTCACATGTTCGCCCAGACATTGCTTATGCGGTGAGTGTAGTAAGTCAATTCATGCATTGTCCGAGTGAGGATCACATGGATGCGGTACTCAAAATTCTTCACTACTTGAAGTCATCCCCAAGGAAAGGGTTTATGTTCTCAAAAAACAATCACCTCAAAGTTGAGGGATATACAAATGCAGATTGGGCAAGAAATATATCAGATCGAAAATCCACCTCAGGGTACTTCATGTTTGTTGGCGGAAACCTTGTGACATGGAGAAGTAAGAAACATAATATAGTGGCTTTGTCAAGTGTTGAAGCTGAGTTCCGTGGGATGGCTAAAGGCCTTTGTGAGCTTCTCTGGCTTAAAAGACTATTAACAGAAATTGGTTTTGCCCCAAGTTGTGAGATAGACCTGTTCTGTGATAATAAGGCCGCCATTGATATCTCACACAATCCTGTCCAACATGATCGGACCAAACACGTGGAGGTGGATCGACATTTCATCAAGCAAAATCTTGAAAACAAGACAATCAAATTTCCTTTTGTTAAGTCTGAAGACCAATTGGCAGATGTACTCACAAAAGCTGTATGCAGCAAGAATTTTTACAACTCACTTGATAAATTGGGCATGAGAGACTTGTATGGACCAACTTGAGGGGGAGTGTTGGCGTGAGTTGCCAATTAGAAAGATTATAGGAATAGTCTTAACTGTAAATCCCTTGATAAAAGGGTTAACCGTGATTCTAGTAAGAAAATCAGGGTAGACAGAAATAGAATGTCTTATGTATATATATACGTTTCATTCTGTGTAAAGAATATACAAGAGAAATATACAGGAAAAATTTTTTTCCCATGACTTTTGACATTGGCAGCAGGTCTATTGATTGTAAAACTTCTGAAAAACGCTGTTGCTTGTTCCATCAAAACACTGCTACTGCTGAATGGTACATTTCTTTGTTGTCCTATGCTTCATGGGTTATTAAATTAAATATGATCCTGCCCCATTGTTTACTTCCCTGTCAATGATTTTGCTACTGTCCTCTTCTTTACTACTGTTCTTCTTCTTCTTCACTCATAAACCTACTGTAGAAAGGGCTACCAACATAAATCTTTCCCATTCAGTTTGGTCTAACCTTCATTTCCCAAGCTAGAATCGGATCCAAAGTTTGAATCTTTAATGCACCAATCTATATACACACAAAAATACACTAATTAAACCAAATTAAATAAAATTGTGATACTAACATTAATAATTCTAAATATAAAATGTATTACTTTAATAGTATTAAATCACCAAATTTCAAGAGCTAACTAATCCAATATTTAGAGGTCAAATTGTCGTTTTCCAGTGTACATCAAAAATCAAGTAATCAAGCATCGAGACAACAAACCAACTCATTAGAACAAAACATGACAAACCCATATCCATTCTCATCAGATCCTAAAAATGTTTACTCTAGAAAAGAAAGCAACAAAAAAATGCTCCCTATTTCTAAAATTCAGTTCAAACTATTATTTTTAAGAAAGTAATTTCCTTTCCATCCATCCAAACAAAAGCAATTTCCTTCTCATTCATCCAAACAATAGAAAAGAGAAAATAGAGTACCTATGGAGAAAGAGGGCTTCTTTGATGGCGTAGTGAAGGCCGGACTCTTGATGTTCAACCTCTCACAGGAATCGTAGTGCGGGTAATAGATCATCTTACCTCCCTACAGACACTTCTCTGCATCTCTGCCTCTGAGATCAAAGAGATCAAGAGAGAGAGAGAGAAACCCAGGGGGAGAGAGACCGAGAGAGGGAGAACTCCACAGAGAGAGAGAGACACCGAGAGACCCAGGAGAGTGTCCGAGAGACCTAGAGAGAGACTGAGAGACCAGAGAGAGAGACCGAGAGAGTGAGAGATAGTTAGGCGAGAGAGAGCGAAAGCGTGAGAGGGAAACCAAGAGAGAGCGGCGAGCATGAATGGGAGTTGGGGAGAGAGATCGGCGTGAGAAGGGACAACGGCGAGAAGGGACAACGGCGAAAGAAGGGAAGAGAGAAAAAGGGAATGAGGATGAAGGGAACAAAGAGGCGAAGAGAGCTGAAGAGTGAGAAACGAAAGTTAGGGCTTCCCTAACTCTCGTTTTCATTTTATTTAGCAAACCGTCCGATGGGCTTTCAGACCATCCGTGAATAGTAGATGGACTCTAGGATTCGACTCGTTTTGCAAATAATCAGGCCCGGCCGGACGGTTGGTGGGCTGGATCCGAGTCCAATTACAGGCCTAATGTAAATATATTTTTGTGAATAAAGAACACTACAAAATTATGTAATCTATTCTTGGAGACCATCTTTTTAACCTCTCACAAATTGACTACTTTAAATTATTTATAAATTTCTAATTTTATCACTTTTTTAGTAGCAATAAGGTAGCTTATATTTACACTTTATATGATACTCACTTGAAAAGTATAATACTTAATTTATACGAAGCTTATATTTTGAATATATATAAATTTAAATGAAGTTTTGTTTTCAGATCATATATTTCACTAATTACATTTTTTTCTCGATATCAGAAAAAAAAAAAAGTAAGGACCATGGAAGTAACATTCAGCTTCAATCATCATCGAGGTAACTTGAGATGGCATAATCTTTTACCTTCAAAGATTGGGCAAAGTTAAAAACTTGGAAAACATCAAAAGGGATTCTAGGGTGTGCATGAATTTGTTGTTCATTTCTCTTTTGAATTGGTGATTTTCTCTATAGTTAGCAATTTTCTGTTTAATATCCGTAAAATACTCATCAAATGCATTTAAAATAAACATGACGTGTATTTGACATGAACAATATTACATCTATTATACTTGTGATGCATAATTCACGTATTATTCAACTACTTTAGTTCTTAATTTCTTACTTCTTTTTATACAATATTAATACATATTTAAACAGCTTTTAACTCAAAGTAATTGATATAGTTTTAAATATTGAACATTTAGAAAAAGATAAAGACATGGGAGATTTTGTAAATATTTGACTAATCTTTTTTTCTCACCAAAAGAAAATTATAAATAAAAGTTCCATTTAAAAATATTTTTTAAAATTTGTTTTCTTCTAAATTTTTATAAAGAAATTAATTTAAAAACATAGTTTTAAGAAGGGTTACAAATATCAGATGATATGATGTATACCAGTCGTACTGTAATAATATCGGCCGATATTATTAATATCGTCGATTTTCTTAAAAAAAATATTTGCTCCCCACCACAATATTATTGAACGAAATTGGCCAAATATTGGCGACGATATCAGCTGATATTTGAAATATTGGATGATATTATATTTTTTTATTTTCAGAATTTATTATTTTAATTGAAAATATAACGACCCTTTACGACTTTTCCCGGTTTTTGTGTGATTTGTGGATCCCCGAGTTAGTTTTCAGGAGTTTGGTAGAGTGTGGGCTCACTGGCGAGCCCTGGGTTTCATTATTTCGAGTTCGGCAGCTCGAGTAACATTTCTATTATTTTGTTTAATTATTGAATTATCATGCAAAATGTTTGGAAAATTCACATAAAACTTAGAATTGATTGCTAGATCCCCAAATGTTGGCACACAACTTCCCCTAAATTAGCTACACATGAGAAAAATAGAGACCCACACTTGTCCAGTGTCAGTGATTTGTTTAATTTTCTGAACATTTTTGAGATTTAAGTAAAATATAAATTGATTTATTAAAATTACTTCCCAGATTTCGTTTTCTATGAGATTTCACCATCGAGCCTAGTTTTCACCCAAGAGTTTAAGAAAAATAACCCAGTCTGTTTTTAGAGTAAAAAGCCAGTGTTTTCAAATGACCCGTTTTGGCAACACTATCGAAAGGGCACAAAGCCCTAGGGTTGCACACATCCCTAGGGCTTTCTTTTGGATAAGAGAGAGAGAGAGCAACAGCCCAGCTGTAGCCTCCTTTCCCTTCTCCCTTTGTTGCCAACTCTTCATCCCTCCTTCCTCCTGCTTCTTCTTCTTATTCTCGTCTTCCTCCTTCGGACATGTGAAGGCATGGGATTTTCATGGATTTCTTCTTCTTCTCCCTTTTTCTCTCTAGTTTTTGGAGCTTTGAACAACTTCAAATGGTTTTCTCAAGAGGTTTCTTGAATTTGAAAGGTTTTCTCTAAAATTTCCCCAATATTTAGAAGAAAATGTTGTACATTTCTCAGAAAAACAATCCTCTGAATTTTCCCTTTAGTTTTCCCCTTGATTTCTTAGCTTTTCCCCCAAATCTGAGCAATCCAGCATGGAGCGGCTCGCCAGTCTGTGTAGGACTGTACAATTTTTTGTCACAGTTAAGAGTGGTTCACCAGTTTGTGTACAGAGATTTTTTTCTCTATTAGGATCGGCTTGCTGGTCCTCTGTCACCAGCTCACCGGTCCGTGTTGAGTGGATTGCTGCCCCACCTGGCGGCTAGTCGTTCCTCAAGATGTTCACCCTGAGTAGCTCGCAAATTCCTTGAGCTATTTCCCTCAGTGGCTTGTCGATCCCATTCAATGGACCGCCACTCCCAGAGCAGCTCACCGATCTTGAAGGCCGTGTCGCCAATTTTCTTATGTGTGATATGAGCAACATTTTTCCGTTTTCTTTCTAGATTTCAGCTGAACTTCGTGTGGACGTCTAGGATCTCTCCCTTCGCACTTCACTTACAACCTAGGTGAGGGGACTTATTGTAAGTTCAGGGCTAGAACAATGTCCTATCCTAGGTGAGGTTGAATAGAACATTTACCAATTTTTATTTAATTTTATTAATCAACACAAATAACCTGCAATTTAAATTTATTTTCCAAATAATTTATTAACCAAAGTATGTAAATCAATTAATCAAAATATGTGAATTAATTAATCAAGTTATGTACAACGGAAATAAAACAAAGTGTGTGTGCAAATAAACAATCCACCAAATGAAACCACACAATGCACAACAATTTATAGTTGTTCGGTTCTCCTGAACCTACATCCACTCTTTGATTCACTCAACCCTGGGTTATCCGAAACTCACTATTTTTAGTGCCTCGGTTTGGCCAAGTCCCTAAGTTTGTCAATTCCATGACTCGGAAAGAAGCACGTGCTAAGAAGCTTGGAAACCCAAAGTGATCAAGAGTGAACATCATGCTCCACCGGATTGAATCCATCGTTATGGCAATCACAAAATAGGTAATATGGCCATAGATGACTTTAGGTGGTACCACGCCTTAGAGAGGACTATCCCTAGGCTTAGTGGAACAAATGGTTAAAACATTAAAAACCTAGAGAAGAAGCTTGACAGTGAATTGGAACCCAACTTGTAAATATGTATTTGGTTTCACTGTCAGTTCGACCAGTCGTTTTCACCAACCCCTCGGTGGAGATAAGATCGACCCATCGTGGTCAAAGACTGATCGACCAGATTGACATAGGTTCTGGATCATTAAACTGTCATTCTGGGAAAGCCTCTGATCGAGAGTCTCGAATGCGCCGATCCCTCGGTGAAAGAATGAAACGACCCCTCGTGGTCAACGACTCTTCAATAAGATTTATGAGTTCTGGAACTTAGAACCTAGGTGGTCTCTCGAGAAAACAGACATATCAGTAGTTCAAAGACCGATGGAGAGTAGCCAGGACCGACCCCTTTGTAAAGGGCGACAGGTCGTTCTGGGTTTGACTGGTTTATGGACTTAAAAATCTGTCAGCATGGTGTTTATTTCAAATCGAGCCTCTCGTATGGACCAACCCCTCTGTGCTATAATAGTCGACCCATCGGCGACACCAACACGTCGACCGGGAAAGAATATTACAGTTGGGAGTGCACTTAATGCACAACAGTCGGGTTTGTAATGATAACATTTTGTAGTCACCGACCCCTCGGTGCAAAAAACCTGTCGGTACATTACCATTACTACAACTGGTTGCCTTTTCTATAAAAACAGATTTTTATGCAACCAGTTGGCATCTTTCGGAAAAATCAGTTGGACCCTCATCATTATCAGTGAGCTTAAACAAGGGCCAATAGAAAGATCACTCTCTCTCTCGTGCTTACACTTGGGGAATCATATGCAATCAATCATATGGATTGAGTTTGTAAAAGAGAGCGAGGAGGAAAGTAAAATCATAAACAACCAATCTATTGATTGAGTTTGTAAGTGAGAAAGAGGATGAAAGACTATAAACTTGGAAAACTGTGATCAAGCCAATTTCCTTTTCACCCTGGATTATAATTGCTTTACGACGGCTATAAGGTGGAGCGTCGGCACCGGCACACATTGGGTGGATCTTAAAGAAGCACACATCAAGAGATAAAACTACAAAGAAAAGTGCTTCTTGGTTTTAATTTTGTTTTAAAATCTTTGTTCCGAAAGTGGTTTAAGGAAGCGTGATTCCAGAACCACTATAAAAAATCTAGAGCGTTCTCTCCGGCACATGTGGTGGGTGGAATACCCAGTCAAATGAATAGGTGGAATTCCTATTCTACAGTGATGGGTGAAATTCCCAACCAATTGAGTGGGGTGGAATTCCTACTCTAATTGTGAGGGTGTAAGTCCCCACTTAGTGGATTTTGGGGATAGCTCAAGGTTGAGCGAGTCCTAACAGTGGATGCAGGTTGGCTAACCGAACCACTTTATATGGGTCTTATGGTGTTTGATCTTTTTGTGTTTATATTTAGTATTCAAGTTCTCTTCTCAACACACATCACTTTGCATATTGATTATCTTATATTACACATTGTACACAAGTATTGATAATCAAGCAATATGTAAAAGGTCATAATCTTAGTGTGAATGTTCAAAGAATTTATAAACAATCTATCATACTAAACAAATCTCTTGATTAATGTTCCGCTGCACTTAAAACAATAAAGAAAATTATAAACACCATGGAAAATGGGATTGACCTATTCATCCCCTCCCCCCCCTCTTCTTCTCTCTAGGGTCAATCATGTTGTTTTAGCACCATTGATAAAAAGAAAACATTCAACTATGATAGGGTAAACCACCCTAACAATACATACCTAGTTTTGAAATGTTCGACCACTATGGTTCACTCCTTGACGTCTATTTTTTTATGGTGGTTCGATCATAAAGGTCTGCTCTACCTTACAATGTAAAAGTAATTGAAAAAGAACACTTCTTTTAGGTCTTGATTACGGATCTTGATTTGTGTTTTTTGGAAGTCGCCTCCTTGCTTCGGTCCTTATTGCTTGAAATGCTCCAATGATTTGCAACCATAGGAGAGGTTGTATCTAGCATAGGGTTAAGATTCTGCAATATTTTGCTAAAAGAGAATTTCCTTAATCACACCAATAAAAGCTAAAATAGCTTTTAATACCCCATTGACATTTGATGGTGATTAAAGAAGATAAGCAAAGGTTCTTCTTGATTTCCAAAGGTTCAGAACCTTCTCAAAGGGTCTGGATCCTTAGAATAAATCTCACAATTTCTTGTCCTCTGAAATGAGCTCTAAATTTATAGAAAAATGTCCCAACGACTAATGTAACTTGCCAACAACTAGTTTGACTTGTCAATGGCTAGTTTGACTTCCAAAGGCTAGTTTGACTTGCCAACGGCAACTTTGACTTCCAACGACTAATTTTACTTTCACTAATCTTCATGCAATATCTTCATCTTCCATAGGCAAGGTTCTGACAGTTTGTTACAAAATTGAGAACACGGAGACACGGATAAATCGAGGCTCCAACACTTATCACACTGCTTGAGCATGCATCTATGCATCTTAGATCCTTGAACCTCGGACATGAAGTGACTTGAAGGGATTTCCTTTGTATATTAAGCGACTCGGTAAGAGAACCACTGTGATGAATTTATGGCTAAAGATCCCTTCAGGTGCACTTATGTCAATTTGATATGTCATACCGTTAGGTATCTGGTAATGACTTAGATTATTGATGATTGATGCTAGAATGAGAAATATGATGTTATGTTGGTTTGGAATTGTGTGATATGATGTTTGATGTTGTGAATGATTACATGTTGTGTAATTATTTAAGACATGTGAATGAGAAATGATCGAGAGATATGTTTTTGATAACATGTTATATGCCTTCACTGATTGCATGATGAACATGAGTCGTTAATTATGTTTAATTATATTGGAAAATCTATTTCGTTAAGTATGACCATGGCATCACGTGTAGATGTAGACGCATGGGAGGTGACCCGCAAGGACCGTTGTACCATTGGGTGTGCACCTAGGGTCACACCGAGTATTAGGGTCTTTCCCATAGGATGGGTTGGTTGAGGTAGAGTGTATATATGTGTACGTTGATGTGATGGTCGATTGTCTGGAGGGCTTCCCCATTACACCCTGTGTGGTTGAGGTCCCCATGGCAGATGGGGCCTCCCCCTTGCGTTCCTTGTTGTTGAGGCGCCTGTCGTAGGATTTGACTTCCCCTAGCGTGGTCCGAGTGATAGAGGCCCCAATCTTAGCTCTAGACTTCCCTGGCACAGATCATGCGGTTGAGGTAGTTGTGTATGTTGCGGTCTCCCGATCGCATTGGTAGGGAGACCAGAGATTGAGGGAGGACCTGATGTTGATTTCCGAGATGATATCTCGGGTTGGTCCATTGGGTTTTGACTGATGGAGTGGATGGGTAGACATGCATGACGACATCATCGTTATTACGGGTTCATGCATTTGTGTTTGAGATATATTGTGATGCCATGTGATATGTATGTATTCTCTCACTGGGCATGTTAGCTCACTCCCTTACCTTTCAGGCATTTCGATGGTAGAGGGGTCGGACGGGCCCGTCGAGTAGGTTCTGAGAGCAAAACAGTAGTTTTTTGTTGTGTATGAACGATATCACATGTTGATTTTGAGGATGACTGTATTAACCTTAATGTTTGTCTGTGATTACTTGTTTTTTATGTTATTCATATGCTTGAGATATTGTGGCGTCTGTGTGTTTGAACGGGAGGTAGTTGCGCCGTTTTAAAAAAAATTAGGTCCAAGTTTCCATTTTGGGAATTCGGAGAGTTATTTTGGAGATAACATGCCCATAGCGAGAGGAGACATTACAAAAAAAGTCATTTTTCTATCTTTTAATTTTTTTTAATTCAAAGAAATAAAAAAATGATCGAGATTTGGAAAAAAAAAAAAGAGAGAGAAAGATATCGTTGAAATATCGGGATATAAACCGATATCTTGGTCGTCCCGACATTGAAACCCCTAGTTTGAAGTCTTTAGTTAAGGTTAAAAAATTTTATGAAACTATATAAAATCGTCCCCCAATCTTTCAACTAGGACTTATTAAAAGTAGGAAACAAATATATATATATATATATATATATATATATATATATATATATATATATTTTGTTTCCTACTTTTAACATATTGATTTGTTATAGCAATTTTTTCAATCATATTTTACAAACAAAAATTAAACTAAATCAACTATTTTTGTTTCATAGTTTTACCGTCTTACAGGCGAGACTAATTCTACGAGCATAAATAAAATATCGGAATTGATATTGACGTCCTCTCCTTTTCTGTAAACTTTTAAAATAAAACGTGAGTTGGGTCAAAAGCGTTAGTATCAATGTTATCACAACTGGTTCTAGACAATCAAACCGCAAAAACCTGTGGTGAACTATGGTTTTTATTATTGAACCGTGAACCGAGATTCACTATGTTAAATTTTTTTTTTTCTAATTTTTCACTACATTAGCTTGTGATATTTACAAGATTTGGCCATTTGGGGCTTGTAGCAATATGTTATCAAATTATGATCTATTATGACACAAATATTACCAACCTACTAAATATTAATTAACTAATAATATACAAAAATAATGATGTTGATCATTTTTGACAATTATCTTAAAGGATATATAACATTATAATATTGTTCAAATGAATGTGTTAATAATATGATTATTTATATTCATTCTTATGTTTTTAATAATGTGAATATTTACAATTTTTAATGTAAATATTATCTTTCCAATAATATTTACAATTAAGATCAATCTGTAACTAATACATATATGTATCTTAGAATTAATTAAAGATTATTCTATGTTGATATTTAATAATTTAAGTGCATGTAATAATTTCATATCTAAATAATAATTTTTTGTTTAAATTTTAATTAAAAATTAATTAAGAATTCAACATTATTTATAATATTTATATTAATAGTACGAGTTTGCCCACAGTTAGACTTGGTTAAACCTTGTTTACCCAACCTTCCTCAGAAAGGGTTCGATAGGCAGTAGAGTTCTCATAACATTGGTTAGTATGTGCTCATGACATTTAGAAAGTTGTATTGTAGTCAAAAGTTTTATGGTTTCCTGTTACTTTCTTTCATTTATTTTGCACCTTTTATACCGAAGAGGTTTGCTTTAAGTGTGCATCACAAAATCTGTCATATACTCATTCATAAATAAAAGTTTTATTTTCAGTCTCTCAAAGATTAAAAATTTAAGCTAATATTTTAATTAGACTATTAAGTCTAACTTTGTCAATAGGTAAAATCACCGAATTTTTCAAAATTTAATTAAAATTTATGAAAATTGACCCAAAATTTTAGCCAACATCTGATTAGATATTGGATGTAGTTTTCTTAAAAGTTACTGATATTTAAGATAATTATTTTTGGACCCTTATTCAAACTGAAACATTTTATTCAAAATTTCAAAATTTGAACCGTGAAAGAAATTTAGAATATAAACAAATAATTTCTTAGGGGATTTTTTTTTTGAAATATGGATATCTCCACTTCATATTGAAGGTGAGATGAATTCCATGAGTATACATAAAGCTCCCAATTCACACGATGGTTAAGTACATAAAGAGTATACCACATGGGAAGTGGGTTAGAGAAGTTATTTATTAAGAGAAGGCCTTCTATAAATTTTGTATCATCTCTAATTACTGAAGGCCTTTATATGCAATTTTAACAAACATTGAAATGCTTGAACTATTTGAATTCTTGAAGCCTTAAATTTGTAGTTATCATTATCCAGCAGGTTAACTTTTGTCTTCCATCCGCATTTTGCCCTACACATTGTTCAAATCCTTTTGATAGAAATCTCTCATTCAGACTTTCATAGTTTTCTCTCTATTTATTTTTTTTCTTTTTTGAGAAAAAGTTATAATTAAGTAGTATTCTGTTCTCACGTTCATAACATCTGATTAGAAATAAAGCCACGCTTTTGTCAAGTGGGCGTGTGTTGAGTCTCATGTCGCATGTGTACTAGGTGGTTGTTGAACATTTAAAGGAAGGTAGCCAACACCCATAGAGACTAGTCATTTTGAGATGGCAAAAGCTTTCGCGATAAGTGGTATTAGATTCGTCGGGCACCTACCATGTTGCTCGGGGCACACCTGGATCGCATGCAGAAGGTGTGGATCTCCTTGGTGAAGGCTTCGTGGATTGGCCTTGAGGGTTGCAATTGGATGGGGGATAAATAGGGGTTACCCCTCTTTATCCTTGTTTGGTAATAGAGGGGTGAAGGTAAAAATTTAAATTTTTACCCATCCCCCACCTTTTTTGAAAACCCCTTAGAGTATGAGGGTTTTCATGAAACCCTTGCCCCTCTTTACCCCCTTTACCTCTCTTTACCTCCTCTTTGCACCAATGGATCAAAAATATTTTAAAATATTTTTTAATTGATGAATGTTATTTAATAATTATATTTCATAAACTTTATTTTTATTTTCTATATTATATGAATTTAATAAAAAAGAATTCCAATAAAATTGTTAATATATTATCCGTCCTTATCCTTCATTGCATCTATGGAGTAAACATATTTTAAATATTTTTAATTGATGAATTTTATTTAATAATTATGTTTTATTATTTTTATATTATATAAATTTAATAAAATAATTAGTTCTAATAAAATTATTAATATATAACCCTCTTTGTACCTATGGAGCAAAAATATTTTAAAATATTATTAATTGATGAATATTATTTAATAATTATGTTTTATAATTTTTATTATTATATGAATTTAATGAAAATTTTTAATTCTAATAAAATTGTTAATATATCAGGTTACCCCTACTTATAGTTACGAAACAAGATTTTTTACCCTTAGGGTAAGTTCTTACTTTACCACTATAATTACCGAACAAGATAAGGATAACCCCTATTCAAGGGCGACCCCTAGTCAGGGATAACCCCTATAAAATTTACCCCTCATCGAAACGCTGCCGAGAGCCTATCACGAGGGCATGTGTTGAGTCCCATAGTACTAGATGGTTATGGGCATTGTCATAAATATCGTTCTCGCGATATTAACGATAATTGGTAATATCGCGATATTTTCAATTTCTCAAATTTTACTTGAAAATTAAATGAAAAATATCGCATAAAATATAATATTTAAAAATAATATTACATGAATAAAATAAAATATTAATAAAGAATTTACCAGTATTTTTTTGGGAATTCATCAAAAATTTATTGTGACATTATCTCGATATTACCATTCATCGCAATTTTATAGAGAACTTATTGGAAATTTACCACAATGCCGATAAATTTTGAGATATTAATGTATATTGATATTTTTATATATTAAAATGTGATAGATTTGAAAATATAATATTTTTGGTATCGGTCACGTCATTTAAAGGGAGGTCAGCAGCACCCACGATGGCAAGTTATTTTAGGATGACAAATGCTTTTGTGATACAATATTAGAAATTTTGAACTGAAAAATATCAAAACTCAAAAGAGGTGAATAATAAATGGAATAGGTCGACATCGTTCACGCTTTCATCTTCACATGAAAGTCTCAGCTCGCCCCAAATCGAGACTTTCCCTTTCTTCATCTTAATCTTACTTTCCTATTCATTATTCATTGCCTTCCCCCGGAACAAGATTTTCTTTTTTCACTGGTGAATTTTGTCAATTCCGTTCCTTACCGGCTTCGTTGATTGACTTTTGTTTGGAGATGTTATTTATACTCTTTCTATAACATGTATTTAATATAGAAAAATATTAATGTAATTTTATTAGTTGACTATTGGGGAATGACCACTTCAAAAATTTGAAAAGGCCATCCATTGCTTGTGTAAATTAAATGTCATTATTTATTTTAAACCTGCTGGAAACAGTCTCATTGCCCCTTCCATTTGACCACGCCAATCATTGTCTCCTATGCTCTCTATATAAATAGAAGCAAGCACCACCTTGGCCAAGTATACCACCCAGCAGTCGAAATTCCCTTTTCTCTAATCATGTCTTCTGCTTCCTTATTCTTCGTCCATGTCTTGATACTTGTTGCCTTTGCAACCACAGCCTCTTCCTCTAAATCCCTTTCTCCCACATTTTACTACAAAGCTTGTCCCAAGGCCCTGCCCACGATCAGGAAAGTGGTTAAGGAAGCAGTCCACAAGGAACGCCGGATGGGTGCATCCTTGCTCCGTCTTCACTTCCACGACTGTTTTGTCAATGTATTATTCTCTGTGCCTTCAAAGTTTCATATCTAAATACTACGTATATTACTGTCACTAATAAAAGCTTAACTTTATTCATAAATTGCTGATGATGTCTTACTCGATTCTAATCCTGTAGGGATGTGATGCTTCAATTCTGCTGGACGATACAGATAAAATAGATGGAGAGAAAACAGCTCTGGCAAACAACAACTCAGCGAGAGGATTCGAAGTTGTCGATAAAATTAAGTCGGAAGTTGATAAAGCTTGCGGTCGCCCTGTCGTGTCTTGTGCAGATATCCTAGCAGTAGCTGCTCGTGACTCAGTGGTTGCAGTATGTATTCTCTACTTCTAGCGCTGAAACTCAGGTCCAGTTAAATCGGATTTTAATAAACCCACTTCAACCCATATCAAAATTTGTTGAGCCCAACCCAACCCATATCAAAAGTTCGGAATTTCTGACCCGAGTCAACCCGAGTGTTGTTTTTAATTTAGTGTATTCAGGTCGAGTCGGGTTGAGTTGATTTTATATTTCGCAACCCAACCCAACCTGACTTTCATACGAGTTCTTATTTTCCCAACCCAACTCGACTCAAAATATACAAATTCATAATCCAAACTCATTGATTTCTTGAGTCAAGTCATACGGGTCGGGTTAAAACCCAACCCAAGTTTCACCCCTATCTATTTCCTTGAAAGAAAGCACCATATTTGCCTTCAATATATGTATTTCCAATGAAAGATATTATTCTGCTTACAATCTTGATTGCTACTTGTTGGAGATGACGATTGAAATTTTGGCTCATTGTCTTTTATGTGATTTTGTAGTTGGGAGGCCCAACTTGGAATGTGCAACTAGGAAGGCGAGACTCAACCACTGCTAGCCGGACTGATGCAAACAATGACATCCCTTCACCATTCATGGATCTACCCGCTCTCATCAATAACTTCAAGAAGCAAGGATTGAACCATCGTGATCTAGTCGCGCTATCAGGTGGCCACACCCTCGGATTTGCACAATGTAGGACCTTCAGAGACCGAATCTACAACGACTCCAACATCGACCCAAATTTCGCACGGTCATTGCACAGGTTGTGCCCCCGCTCCGGCAGTGACTCCAACCTTGCCCCTCTAGACCAAACGCCCGCACATTTTGATATCAACTACTTCAAGAAATTGTTGGGGAAAAAGGGCCTCCTCCACTCTGACCAGGCATTGTTCAATGGTGGCTCAACCGATGGACTGGTGAAGAGCTATAGCTTACATGCTGGAGCTTTCTCAGCTGACTTTGCCAAGTCCATGGTGAAAATGGGAAATATAAGGCCCTTGACAGGAAACAGAGGACAAATCAGGGTCAACTGTAGGAGGGTGAATTAAGAGAGTGTGAGTTTTTAATGATTTTCATTCCTTTCTGTCAAGACTCAGGAGAGGGGTTTCATTTGCATTTGTTTAATTGTTTGTTTGTTTGAATAGGCTGATGGATTTGCAGGAATATGTCGCAGATCTTTCATGGATATGCAGAATTTTTCAAGTGTATTTAGTAAATTCCTTTGTTTAGTGTTCTCAATAAAGGTTTAAAATTATGTACAAGAGATTGTTTGTTCAAAAATGTTAAATATTATGTAAATATTTGATGAACGTCACTCTGGCAATTATAAAGACTTTTAATTTGAATAAGTACATAGTCAACTAAACTTATTATTAACAAATTATGAAATCCGTGATAGTTGGCTTAGTATTTTATCACTGGCTACCTTGGGTAGGCTCCACCAAACTCGAGCTCCAGATTGGCTTTAAGGTAGGCCCCATGATACAACTTGTGTTTAGGCAATGCTTCACATACAGTTTGGAGAGAGCTGAATATTATTATTATTATTATCATGAGGGTTGGATATGTGCCTTGCTCGATTCAAATTTTAGACAAACTCTAATTTATCAATTAAACTAAAGATTGGCAAGGTCAGTTGAAGAAGTGGAAAAAACTATTTTCAATTTGATTTGGACTAAGTCAAATCTGAACTCAAATATGCTCACGATGATAATAGCAAATTCATTCTTTGACATATTGACATCTAATATTATTATCTAAGAAACGTGTTCGACATTTGCGGATGTATGTACATTCATTTAAAAATTTCAAAGGGCGTTGGTGTTGGATAACAAAAGTATGTATTAGAAGATATGTAGATAAAAAATTTAACTTTAGTGCTTAACTCTATGCTTATTCTTCTCATAAAATTGATGATCCAACACACATATCTATTATGTTAAAGCTGTAAGTCTGTAACGTACCATTGGAAGTTCAAACAATGTACCAACGAAGAGGGAAAAAATTATTATGATGTGTTCATCAATGCTTACATTGTCGGCCGTGAGATTTCAAGAGTCCTAGGCGAACTCTTAAGATGAGTCTTTTATACACTAAAAAAAAAAAAACATACCTTTTTTTTACTGGCCGGTCAACCTTATTATTTAGTGGGTTCAATTTCTATTTATTGGACCTATATAACAAAGTTTATGGACTTGAGGGCCTTTTGCAGCGGCCTAATCCGCCTATAGACAGGGCGGGACCTGAATGCGTAAACAAATTTACAAACCAATCAAAATTTGCAAATTGTACTACTTTATATTAACAAATTGGACATCACAATGTAAAATCAAACAAAATATGAAAGTAAAATCAGAATCAAAATACAAATAGTGACGTGGTGGCAGGTGATTTGAATCCTTAAATATGAATCATTATTAGGTGGGCCCTTCCTGCCTCTATCATTTTCTACTGAAATTTATCCACAATAAGAGGGTGGAAGGAGTGCCTCACTTAATATTACAAATTCAACCAATAAACTAGAACTTTTATATTACATTTTTAATAGGTCTTTAATATACTAAACTAGATCTCTTTTTAGATGTTTCTACAGTACAATAAATTGTAAATAGATAATCATCTTTTTTTAAATTCCTCTTTTAAGTTACATGATGAAATTTTATTTATGTAATTGGATTATTAATCAAATTTTCATATATTTATGATTGACTTTACAATTTTAATTGTATATATCTTAAATTATATCATCACTAACTTCACAATCTATTGGCTTTCTTTATTTCTTTCCTCTATATTTTTATCAGCTGACCTCTCCTTTTTTTGTGTATATTATCGATAGTTTCTCAATTTTATGTATTGAGGGTATCACTATGTTGAATATATTAGAATTAGCCTTTAATTAGGCTTGTAAGTTTGGATTTATCTTTTATTAAGAGATATATTTAGTTTAGATTTAGAGTTTGACTAGAACAACCCTAGACATCCTTCCTGCTTCGTCTAGAGAGAGAAAGAAAACCAGCAGTCCTCTTCTCTCCCTCTGCCATAGCAAACACGCTTGGTAGAGGGAGGGAACATGAGTTTTCGCGCATCGTCCACAGTTCTCTTGATTCGATCAGAGAGGACCTGCAACCCTTTGCGAGATCTTGCTTTGATGTCGTTTGTATAGGTTTGTCTCCTCGTCTCGCCTTGCCTTCTTTCACTTTGCCTTGTCTCACCTTTGCTGCCTTGTCGACCGTTTCCATAGCCTTCAGCATTCGCCCTTTACTCGCCCATCGTTCAAATCTAATCTTGCACGAAGGGCGTCATTGCTTCCCATCGGTTCCATCGTCCTGGACCCCCTTCAGAAGACCTTGTTGCAACACCTTGTCCGCTAGATCTCGTCCTTAGTATTGTTGCCTGCCTTGCTTCGCATCTGCTGCCTCGCGTCCAGCCATTCTCGCCATAGCAGATTTGAGGTAGATCCACTGCCACCAGCCCATCGCCGATGCTATCATCCGCAGTGTTTGCCCCCCTTCGATCAGATCTGAGAGGTTGTTGCCTTCCTTAACCAATCGTTGCATCCATTGCACACACCAGATCTGGCAACATGCCTCCATCTCTCTCTCCAAACAGCCATCAATGGCGTCCTCCCTCTTCTGCCTGGAAACACCGTAGCCTGTGACTGATATTTTTGGCTACGTGACTCCATCTGTATTCTGCTCGAGCCGATCGCCCCACTGTTTACGCCTCTATTGCTGCCCCGTCGGCCAAATCTACTCCTTCTAGACAGATCCATCTTCCCCCTTGCTTCCAAGGCAGCACCTGTACTTTGCTACCACACAGATCTGCAGTTCTCGCTTCTTCCTCATCTTCCACCTTGCTACCTCCATCTTCCCCCTTGCTTCTTCAGTTCTGCCTCAGTTTGTCATGCTCCTGCCTGTTCAAAGATTCTTCCACCTGCCGCAGCCACATCTCACTATTGTCCCTCTCGTCAGCCATTCCCTTGCAGTCATCGCTCGATAGCTGACCCATCGTCGTATTATTCCTTGCATCCCCTCTGTCGTGTATCTTAGCCAACGATTCCATAGCCAATAGTCTCTTGTTTCCTCTTTGTTTGCTAAGCATCATAAGCAAGTGGAAGTTTGGATGGAGATCACTATTGGTCTTCGTGCATGTGCGCATAACCTTTATTGGAGAGTCTTTGGCCTACCCTTATTGCAGCATCAACACTATAACAAAAAAGCAGTCGCGTACGTGGAAAATGGAACCAGATTAAGCACCATTCAAGCATGATGATCGAAAGCCTTCTCTCTCTGTTGCTGAATCTTTAATTTACAAAACCTCTTAGATCTGCCCATGTGTCTTGTGGAAATATGGTTACGAAAGAGAAACAGAAGATCCAGATTTATATCAGAAATAACTAAAATTTTTTGTTTGTAGCATCGCAGTTGGATAAACTACAACCTGTTGTGTTCGCCAAACTACCCCCTATCTCCTCTATTCGATTGTCGTTTGTTTGGATTTCAGGTTTGCTACCATACATTTGTCCATCAGAGAGGGGGTATGTCGAGTTTTCTGATCTAGAGTTGCCAATAAAAGTCGAAGTAATTGCCGTCAACATCCAGCTTGTTTGCAGCCGTGTGTACCTTGTCTCCTCCCCATCCAAAATTTGGAGGATTTGATTTTGCAGCCGTCTCACACTTTGGAGGATTTGGTTTAATCTTTTCTCTCTGTCTTTGTCTCTCTTCTTCGTCAGGTTTGATTTTGCATTGGTACATTGCCAGCCGTTTGTAGCCACATTTGGAGGATTTGATTTCTTGTCCTCTTTCAGCGTTGAAGTTTGTTTGGAGTCCCTACTTGTATTGGGAATTGGAATTGAAAGTGGCATTAGTATTAATTTCTTGTCCTCTTCAGCATTGAAGTTTGTTTGGAGTCCCTACTTGTATTGGGAATTGGAATTGGAAGTGGCATTAGTACGGCACTAGCATTTTCATGAATTGATGGATCCTGGCAATCGTCGACAACCCCTCTCACACATCGCAATTTCATTTAATATTTGGCTTCGTCGACACGTGTTCAACATTGATCTGTCACTGCTTCACCAGATGGCGTCATCCGTCTGTTGTGTTCTCTAGTTATTTGTAACGACCCTACCCTACCCATCACAATATTGTACGCTTTGGGCCCCACGTGGGCCCTCACGGCTTTGTTCTAGGCCCAGGCCCACATAGCCAGGCCCAAAGCCCTTGTGATGGAGAGGGGCTTGCCTCCTCATATATAGCCCCCCCCACCCAATTCCACATCGGAATATAGCCCCCTCCACCCAATTCCACAACCGATGTGGGACTTGGGTGGGGTGCTACATTATTAGTTTTGTTTTGTTCAATAATTGTAACTCACAGTCGTGAACCATTTGAATTTAAGGGGGGATGCTAAATATATTAGAATTAGTCTTTAATTAGGTTTGTAAGTTTGGATTTATCTATTATTAAGAGATGTATTTAGTTTAGATTTAGAGTTTGACTAGAATAGCCCTAGGGTCTGCTAGAGGCTTTATATATGTAATAGACTTGATGAGTAATACATAGTTAGAGTTACTCTACTTATCCAACACAACATATATATCTCCTTAGTCTTAATTTTGTTTATTTATCTTCTTCTCGTAGCCTAGCACTTAGCTACATACAACGATATGGATCTGATAATCTTTTTTTTATAAAATCACCCTTTCAAGAAACATGGGACTCTTTTATTGTCAAAAACCTTACTAGCCTGTGTAACTTAGCCCACCCTTCTCAGCCTATTAGTTATATTTAAGTCAAATCTATTCAATATTCTACTATAAAACTTAAGTATTTTAATTTATTGCAATACACTATTAGGACATTTTTAATTTGTATTTGATCTCTTAAAACATTATTTTTGTGCAAATTTTAAATTTATATTTACTTGCAAGCGCATGAACCATTAGATAGTATAGCGATTGAATGAGAGGTCGAACCCATCGAAACTTAGGAAAATATATCCGTGAAAAAATACACCACTGAATTATATATTTTAAGAAATTTAGAAAATTATGAAAATAAATCTTAAATATAGAATTAATTCTCTAATATAGAGTTTTAATTTAGAAACAATCTAAAAATAGAAGACAACTCTAAAAATAGGAACAACATCTAAAATTAGAAATTAACCATACAAGATATCTAATTTTCATGGAAAACACAAAATTTATTTAATTTCAATTAAGATAGTGGAATTAATCTGAAAATTATAAATAATCTCAATCTAACTTAGAGCACAAAATTCAGATGCAATTAATTAATCTACCAAGCTAGTTCACCAATTTAAAGAGTTTGAATTTTAAAAACAAAAATAAAATTAAGAACAACTAAAATTACCTCTGTATATATTTACAATGGAATTGGATCGGAGACTCATGTTGGGCATTATTATCCATATTTTAACAATAAAACAACGGCCTAGGATATGGAACTCGCATAAATTATTTAACATTCATTTAAATCTCTCATTCATTAAAATTCTAAATATGAAATCTATGAAAAATATTTAACTAAGAAAATTTAATTCCGGCCTTAGGCTTAGGTAAAATTTCTACTTGTAATTCCGAATCTAAAATAATCTCACTATTAAAAAGAGCCTTAAACTGAAAAAATCAAGTTCTACCAATCCTAAAATAATCTCACTTTCCTTGAATTTCTTAGAAAAATAAATAACATAAAATCATGAAAGGAATGGAAATAAAATTGAATTTTTCATTACACATGCAAAAACAATTTGAAAACCATAATTCTAATTGTCACCTTCTCTTATTGAGTAAAGCATTGGAATAAAAATTATAATAAAATTGGAATTTTGTAATTTAAAAAGACAAAAAAAATACCATGGAAAATTAAATCACCAACCTCAAGAATCCAATGTGAAAATTAAAGTTGCCAAAGTCTTCTCTTCTTCTTTTCAATCCAAAGCCTAGCCAACCTTGAACCAAGTTCAATTTTCCCAATGGGAGAGGCAGTATTTATAGATGAGAGGAGGTGGAGTGAATAACTTAGATTTAAAGATTTAAATAAAGCAAGGGACACTTGGAGGGCTGATATGGTTTGTGATAAATATGGAATGGCTTAAAGGAGGCAACGAGGCATGAAAAAATAGTAAAATTCGTACAAGGAAAGTGGGTGGAAAATTTTATTTTTTACACATGTACCACCTCGAAGCTCAGTCTTCACTTAGTTAACGTCCGAATCACGCAAAGTCATACACTACAAAGTTGTAGCCCTTGAGTATTCTTCTCAACCCAAAAAGAATCAAAGCAATGGGATACCGGAGTGGAACGTTATAACTAAAATATTGAAGTTGTGTCAAACCTTCCTTCTTTTTCTCGAATTCTTATTTTGTTTCTTTTTCCTTAATTCACTTGCCAAATTTGAAAATCTTCTCCTACTGAATTGTAAATTTTGAATTTCCTCATATGTATTTTAAAATGATGAAAATAGATTTCACACATGTGAATTTCTTAATTGGTTTCTCTTAATGGGCTTAATAATTGGGTTTTTTTTTTTTTTTTTGAATTTACGTGTGGGAAACCACTGGAAACCCAAAGTAAAACCCCACGGGAGATACCCAGTACCCTTAGGATACACCAGGTTAGGCCATGGGGGCTTGAACCTAGCACCTCTCACTTCTTGAGGCAGAAGGTTAACTAGTTGAGCTACACCCATGTGGGCAAATAATAATTGGGCTTTTCAAAGTATGAAAAATCTAATAATTAATTTTATCACTTACATTCAATTATAAAAATGACTAAATTAATCCAAACTCTCATAAATGGATTTTAATTAATTAGTTTACAAAAAACCCCTTGTGGTAAAATAATTATTAAAAATTTCAACTTTTCAAACAATATCAATTTATGCCCATAAATTGAACAATTCACCATTTGAATTCTCATATCTTGTATTTCCCTATAAATCTTGCAAAACTTCCAAAATTCCATTAAACATATCCTAAAACACACAAAACAGGGACTAACTAGTCCAAATACAAGGGTAAAATAGTCATTTTCCTATACTCATCAATTATCTGATCCATTAACGTTATATTTTATGTATTTTAATTTAATTTTACTAATTTTTAAATCATTTAATTTAGAAATTATTTTTTGTCATTCTAATCTTATATGGAATTGGTGTTTGATTTTATTAATAAAATAGTAATTCAAATACCATACCATCCTTTTGTTTACACTGGCTGACTTGGAGCACTTATGCGTACTCAATCAACTTGTCATGTACTCGTATCAAACATGCTTTCCAATTCACCTACTCCATAGGAATAAAGATAGTGCATGTACGACAACCATGGCTCCTTCATTTTTACCCATCCATCGCACGTGTGTATTGCTTTCTGACCCAAAAAAGTTGGGTAAACACTTCTTAAGAAATTTCGCACGTGTCATTAAATAAAATAAGTTGTCCTCAATGGTCTGCCAATGCACTAACTAGTCAGTGCCACCTTCGTCTAATCTCATCATAAAACATGTGGAACAAATTTCATGCTTGCAATTGCTGCTTCCTCTATCCATCTGCTTACACTTTCAACCTTAGATAAAAGAAAATGTTATATGGTGTGTATCCACCATTACATAATGGTTTTTAAAAAGTCGATACATATCGTCCGCTACCCATCAGCACGTAACAAGTTCATCGAGTTACATGGGCCATTGTAGGCCTGACATGCACATCGCTTTCGTACATAGAATTCCCCATGCGCGGGCTGGATTTCCTAGGTTTTGGGCCGGTATGCAGAGTGCATACGACCGACACAATTGCAATTTTTTTTTTTTACTGTTTTGAGACCCATAACCATCAAAAACTATATTTTATTTAAGGAACACTCTAAACAAACCCTATCATACCCTACAAAGTCTATTAGCTAGCCAATCTTTGCTTATCAATCTCTCCATATTTTCTTTCAACTTCATTTCTTTGAATTTTAACCTTAAAAAATATGATTTTCGGCTCTTTTTCAATGATTCGTGCCGTCGAAGCTTGAGTTCGATGCTAGACCTACTTGTAGTGAAATTTTATTCTCTGGATTTTTAACGAAAGCCTTCATATTTCAAGGCATTATTGCCTAAAATTTATATTTGATGCACTTCTAATTTTCTTTAGTTTCAATACGAATTATTCTGAAATGAAAATATGGCTTTAGTTTTAAAGTGTTCTTGTTGTCTTTGGAATGATTTAAATGGTGTTTTAGAATTTAGTGTACTGTGTAAAGATTATATTTAATTCATTTTTAATTTTTTAATAGAATATTAAGTTAATAAATGTTGGTCAAATGACATTAGGGTTTATGTGTTGGTTTTTAACTTAATAAATTTACATAACATTACTAGAAATGTTTTTTCATTTCTCCAAACATTTTTTTGGTATTTTTCTATTATTTTTAAAAAACATTTCAAATTCTCGATTTTGTAATTTAAAACTAACATTTGAATCTGTAAATGATCGCTACTTAATGATAAAATTACATATCTATGAAGCCCAAAACTTTCTTGATTTTCCGTAATCTTTTTGAATTTTTTTGCAAAAGAATATAAAGAAGAAAGGAGAGAGAAAAGTATCAACCGCAGAATATTTGACCCCAGCTTCTTGTGCGACCCATTCTTCAATCGGTCAAAGATTCAACAACACAAATGAGCACCTAATCACTCTTTTATTGTGTTTAATTCATAACAAACATTTCTCAACAATCATTTTTTAATTATATATTTTTATATTTTTAAATCTTAATTACTTTTACAAAACGTTAATTATAAGATTTTGCATCCCTTAAGACATGGCTCATGTATTCAAATTTAAGCATCAACATTTGAGCCTTCACCATGTATTAAAAAAATATGCACATGAAAATCTGTTATTTTATTTTATTTAAAGTAGTAATAGAGGTCCAAATACTTTAACTCAGAAGTACATATCGGCCAATATAGGGTCGAGATATAACCAAGATAGTTATGTGTGCAGATATACCACCAATTCAATATATTTTTTATTTTTAATAAAGGATTTTTTTTTTGAGTTGATATATTCATGTATCGTTGATACATCATCAATATGATACATAATATATGGACTCCACATGTAGGCTTCCCTCACACTCTATCATGCACCGTAAATAAACTCCTACCCAACTTAAACTCATTTATAATTAATCTCCTTATTGAATTAAAATTTGTGCAAAACATTCTCTACTTCTACTAACGAATTTTAAAACATTAAAAATCATAATTTTTAAAATTCAATAATCTTAATATTTTATACTCATCAAACCCCTGTTAGTTGGTCTTAATATATTAGACATGCAAAACGTCGCCGAGCTAAAACGACTTTAATTTTTTATTGGTTGAATTCGTAATATTAAGTGAGGCACTCCTTCCATTCTCTTACTGTAGATAAATTTCAGTAGAAAAGGATAGAGGCAGGAATGGCCCATGATGAGCACAGGAAAATGACTATTTTACCCTTATGTTTGGACTAGTTAGCCCTTGTTTTGTGTGTTTCAGGATATGTTTAATGGGATTTTGGAAGTTTTGTAAGATTTACAAGGAAATACAAGATATGAGAATTCAAATGGTGAATTTTGCAATTTTTGGGCATAAGTTGATATTTTTGGAAAGTTAGACTTTTTAATAATTATTTTACCACAATTTTAAGGGTTTTATTTGTAAACTAATTAATTCAAATCCATTTATGAGAGTTTGAATTAATTTAGTAATTTTTAGAATTGAATGTAAGTGGTAAAATTATTTATTAGATTTTCCATACTTGGAAAAGCCCAATTGTTGAGCCCATTAAGAAATCCACATGTGTGAAGACTATTTTCATTATCTCAAGATACATATGAGGAAATTCGAAATTTACAAGCCAATATAAGAGGATTTTCGAATTTGGCAAGTGGACTAAAGAAAAAGAAACAAAATAAAAAGTGGAAAAAAAGAAGAAATGTTTGACATATCTTCAGTATTTTGTCTATAAAATTTTACTCAAATGTGAGATTGCTTTTATTCTTGCTATGTTGGAAAGAAAGCTTCAAGGGTTAGAACTTTGCAGTTTACGACTTTTCCTGATTCGGACGTTACCTAGGTCAAAACTGAGCTTCAAGGTGGTACATGCGTAAAAAATGAGATTTTGCACTCACTTTCCTTACACGAAATTTACTAATTTTTTCAACTCCTTTAAGTCATTCCATGTTTAGCACAAACCATATCAGCACTCCAAGTGTCCCTTGTTTTATTTAAATATTTAAATCCAAGCAATTCATTCCACCTCCTTTCATCTATAAATACTCCCTCTCCCATTGAGAAAATTGAATTTGGGCAGAGAATTTGAAGGTTGGCTAGGCTTTGGAGAGGGATTGAAAAGGAGAAGAGAAGACTTTGGTAATTTTGATTTTCACATTGGGTTCTTGAGGTTGGTGATTTTAATTTTTCCATTGTATTTTCTTGTCTTTTTAAATTCCGATTGTATTGTAATTTTTATTCCAACGCTTTAATCAATAAGAGAATGTGAGAATTAGAATTATGGTTTTCCAATTGTTCTTTCATGTGTAATGAAAATTTCAATTTTATTTCCACTCTTTTCATGATTTTCTGTTGTTTATTTTTCTAAGAAATTCAAGGAAAGTGAGAATTATTTTAGGATTGGTCGAACTTGATTGTTCCAGTCTAAGGCTCCTTTTAAGAGTGAGATTATTTTAGATTCGAAATTACAAGTAGAAATTTTACCTAAGGCTAAAGCCGGAATTGAATTTTCTTAGTTAAATGGATTTCATAGATTACATATTTAGAATTTTAATGAATGAGAGATTTGAATGTATGTTAAATAATTTACGTGAGATCCATGTTCTAGGCTGTTATTTTATTGTTAAAATACGGATAACAATGTCTCCTTGAGTCTCTAATCCAATTCCACTGTAAATATGTACATATGTTGTTTTCAATATTTATTTTTGCTTTTAAAATTCAAAACTCTAAAAATTGGTGAACTGGGTAGGTAATTAATTAATTGCATCTTAATTTTGTATTCTAATATGATTGAGATTATTTATAATTTTTAGATTAAATCTACCATCTTAATTGAAATTAAATGAATTTTGTGTTTTCCATGAAAATTAGATCTCTTGAATGGTTAATTTCTAATTTTAGATGTGGTTTTCATTTTTGGACTTGTTTTCTATTTTTATAATATTTCTAAGTTAAAATTAAATTTCTTAGATTAGAGAATTAATTTCATGTTTAAGATTTATTTCTAAGACTTCTAAATTTTTTAAAATATATAATTCAGTGGTATATTTTTCACAAATATATTTTTCTAAGTTCTGATGGGTTCGACCTCACACTCAATCGCTATACTATCTAATGGTTCGTGCACTTCCGAGTTATAAATTTAAAATTTGTATAACAGCCCACCTAATAATGCATCATATTTAAGGATTCAAATCACCTGGCACCACGTCACTATTTGTATTTTGATTCTAATTTTACTTTCATATTTTGTTTGATTTTACATTTTGATGTCCATTTTATTAATATAAAGTAGTACAATTTGCAAATTTTGATTGGTTTGTATATTTGTTTATGCATTCAGGTCCCGCCCTGTCTATAGGCGGAGGAAGCTGTTGCCTAAGCCCCTCAAGTCCATAAACTCTGTTATATAGGTCCAAAAAGTTAGAAATTAAACCCACTAAATAATAAGGTTGAACGGCCAACCGTTCACCTATTTAGTATATATAAAAAAAATGTATGACTTTATTTTTTTTTGAGTGTATAAAAGATTCATCTTAAGAGTTACGCCCCTTGAAATCTCAAGGCCGACAATGTAAGCATTGATCATAATAATTTTTTCCCTCTTCATTAGTCCATGGTTTGAAATTCCAATGGTACGTTACAGACTTACAGCTTTAGCATAATAGATGTGTGTTGGATCATCAATTTTATGAGAAGAATAAGCATAGAGTTAAGCACTAAAGTTAAATTATTTATCTACATATCTCCGAGTACATTGATAATGCACACTTTTGTTATCCAACACCAACTCCCTTTGAAATTTTTAAATGAATGTACATACATCCGCAAATGTCGAATACGTTTCTTAGATAATAATATTAGATGTCAATATGTCAAAGAATGAATTTGCTATTATCATCGTGAGCATATTTGAGTTCAGATTTGACTTGGACCAAATCAAATTGAAAATAATTTTTTCAACTTCTTCAACTGACCTTGTCAATCTTTAGTTTAATTGATAAATTAGAGTTTGTCTAAAATTTGAATCGAGCAAGGCACATATCCAACCCTCTTGATAATAATAATAATAATATTCAGCCCTCTCCAAACTGTATGTGAAGCATTGCCTAAACACAAGTTGTATCATGGGGCCTACCTTAAAGCCAACCTGGAGCTCGAGTTTGGTGGAGCCTACCCAAGGGAGCCAGTGATAAAATACTAAGCCAACTATCACGGATTTCATAATTTGTTAATAATAAGTTTAGTTGACTATGTACTTATTCAAATTAAAAGTCTTTATAATTGCAAGAATGACGTTCATCAAATATTTATATAATATTTAACATTTTTGAACAAACAATCTCTTGTACATAATTTTAAACCTTTATTGAGAACACTAAACAAAGGAATTTACTAAATACACTTGAAAAATTCTCCATATCCATGAAAGATCTGCGACATATTCCTGCAAATCCATCAGCCTATTCAAACAAACAAACAATTAAACAAATGCAAATGAAACCCCTCTCTTGAGTCTTGACAGAAAGGAATGAAAATCATTAAAAACTCTCACTCTCTTAATTCACCCTCCTACAAATGACCCTGATTTGTCCTCTGTTTCCTGTCAAGGGCCTTATATTTCCCATTTTCACCATGGACTTGGCAAAGTCAGCTGAGAAAGCTCCAGCATGTAAGCTATAGCTCTTCACCAGTCCATCGGTTGAGCCACCATTGAACAATGCCTGGTCAGAGTGGAGGAGGCCCTTTTTCCCCAACAATTTCTTGAAGTAGTTGATATCCAAATGTGCGGGCGTTTGGTCTAGAGGGGCAAGGTTGGAGTCACCGCCGGAGCGGGGGCACAACCTGTGCCCTGACCGTGCGAAATTTGGGTCGATGTTGGAGTCGTTGTAGATTCGGTCTCTGAAGGTCCTACATTGTGCAAATCCGAGGGTGTAGCCACCTGATAGCGCGACTAGATCACGATGGTTCAATCCTTGCTTCTTGAAGTTATTGATGAGAGGGGGTAGATCCATGAATGGTGAAGGGATGTCATTGTTTGCATCAGTCCGGCTAGCAGTGGTTGAGTCTCGCCTTCCTAGTCGCACATTCCAAGTTGGGCCTCCCAACTACAAAATCACATAAAAGACAATGAGCCAAAATGTCAATCGTCATCTCCAACAAGTAGCAATCAAGATTGTAAGCAGAATAATATCTTTCATTGGAAATACATATACTGAAGGCAAATATGGTGCTTTCTTTCAAGGAAATAGATAGGGGTGAAACTTGGGTTGGGTTTTAACCCGACCCGTATGACTTGACTCAAGAAATCAATGGGTTTGGATTATGTATTTGTATATTTTGAGTCGAGTCGGGTTGAGAAAATAAGAACTCGTATGAAAGTCAGGTTGGATTGGGTTGCGAAATATAAAATTAACTCAACCCGATTCGACCTGAATACACCAAATTAAAAACAACACTCGAGTTGACTCGGGTCAGAAATTCCGAACTTTTGATATGGGTTGGGTTGGGCTCAACAAATTTTGATATGGGTTAGAAGTAGAGAATACATACTGCAACCACTGAGTCACGAGCAGAGCAGCTACTGCTAGGATATCTGCACAAGACACGACAGGGCGACCGCAAGCTTTATCAACTTCTGACTTAATTTTATCGACAACTTCGAATCCTCTAGCTGAGTTGTTGTTTGCCAGAGCTGTTTTCTCTCCATCTATTTTATCTGTATCGTCCAGCAGAATTGAAGCATCACATCCCTACAGGATTAGAATCGAGTAAGACATCATCAGCAATTTATGAATAAAGTTAAGCTTTTATTAGTGACAGTAATATACGTAGTATTTAGATATGAAACTTTGAAGGCACAGAGAATAATACATTGACAAAACAGTCGTGGAAGTGAAGACGGAGCAAGGATGCACCCATCCGGCGTTCCTTGTGGACTGCTTCCTCAACCACTTTCCTGATCGTGGGCAAGGCCTTGGGACAAGCTTTGTAGTAAAATGTGGGAGAAAGGGATTTAGAGGAAGAGGCTGTGGTTGCAAAGGCAACAAGTATCAAGACATGGACGAAGAATAAGGAAGCAGAAGACATGATTAGAGAAAAGGGAATTTCGACTGCTGGGTGGTATACTTGGCCAAGGTGGTGCTTGCTTCTATTTATATAGAGCATAGGAGACAATGATTGGCGTGGTCAAATGGAAGGGGCAATGAGACTGTTTCCAGCAGGTTTAAAATAAATAATGACATTTAATTTACACAAGCAATGGATGGCCTTTTCAAATTTTTGAAGTGGTCATTCCCCAATAGTCAACTAATAAAATTACATTAATATTTTTCTATATTAAATACATGTTGAAGATGAAAGCGTGAACGATGTCGACCTATTCCATTTATTATTCACCTCTTTTGAGTTTTGATATTTTTCAGTTCAAAATTTCTAATATTGTATCACAAAAGCATTTGTAATCCTAAAATAACTTGCCATCGTGGGTGCTGCTGACCTCCCTTTAAATGACGTGACCGATACCAAAAGTATTATATTTTCGAATCTATCACATTTTAATATATAAAAATATCAATATACGTTAATATCTCAAAATTTATTAGTATTGTGGTAAATTTCCAATAAGTTCTCGATAAAATTGCGATGAATGGTAATATCGAGATAATGTCACAATAAATTTTTGATGAATTCCCAAAAAAATACTGGTAATGTAATACCCTGACCCAAATTAGGCATAGTTTAGTTTAATAATCTTGCTTGGACTATTTAATTTCGGAGATTTAGGTTACGGCTTTGAGAAAAGCCCAGGTGTGGCCCAATCTGAGCTCGAAAGCTCAGTGATCCAGCCCGTCCAGCTCGAGGGGCAAAATGATAATTTATCGCTTATTGTTATTATTTTATAAATTGTGTTATCATGTGATTATTATTGGAAGATATTATTCTCCTTAGTCAAGGATTTCTATTTCTGATTTAAAATAATTTTATTTTTAGAAAATAGTATTTAAAACCGCCCATCAAAACCCTGAATGGAGAAATAAATATTTTTAAATGGTTTTGGAAATGAGATAATTTTTTAAACAAGTTTAGTATGTTAGACCATTTTAAGTATGCTCTAGTTATTCTTTCAAACCCCAAAAATGTGGACTTTAAATTGTTTTATTTAACACAAGTTTAATCGCGTAAATAGTGATAAATTATGGTTTTTAATAAAATCTATGGTTTTTAGTAAGTTTTAAATCTCTAAATTTTTATAGTGATTAAATTTTTTAAAACCCAATTTATCTGTAAGGTTGGATTCAATTCTTGAGCTTTTAAAATCTTATGTTTAGTTAAAAATCGGATTTTTATCAAAATGGGACTTATTTGTAAAACCAAAAAATTAGAGGGACTGAATTGCAGTCAAACGACCGAACAGTGGACGTCGGCAACAACTGCATGCAGCAACATGCAGTGGCTCGATGGCCACTTCCTTCGGACCAAAACTTCTATAAATTGGCCATTAGTTCAGCTGAGTAAACTCCCACCAATTTTCTATCTCCCTCTCTGTTGTTCCCTGTCGATCCTCCCTTACCTCTGTTTTCCCAGTTTTAGCTTAACCGTAGCTTAGAGGGAAGATTTTCAAAAGTCAGATTTTTTCAACTCAAGAACTCCACTGAAGGTAACCACTGTGTTCCTTTTCAAAATTTAAGTGGTTTAGAATCAAGAAAAACCGGTTTTGGCCAAGTTTTGAGTGTGTAAAACCATTTTAAAGTTTAAGGAAAACCTTGATTTTCTTCGTATCAGTATGTTTTCAGTGTTAAGATCTAATGGCCTATTAAGTTTTAAACCTCCTAATCACTCCCTATGGAAAGAAGACTCACAGAGGAGTCCATCTGACCGGCTAGATGTGAAAATCGAATTCGGGAAACCCACTGTTTCCGGATTCGTATTTCATGTTGTGTCTGCCCGTCACTGTCTGTTGTTGCAGACAGTGGAGGAAGACGGCTCTCAAACGGTCCAAGAGTCGATCTTCGGAAAGTCTGAGGTTCACACCCTTCGGACAATCTGAGAGGACCTTTCGGACGTTCCGAGCTTCACCCGAAGCCCGAAGCGTCAGAGGCAAGTTTAACTCGCCCGGATGTTCTAAGCCGAGTTCGGAAGGACCGAACCCCACTCGGACGATTCGAGCCCCCCCTCGGCATGTTCCGAGACACACAGACCCACCGACACTTGTTTTTTGGATTTTTCGGTTCGAAAGGACCTTCGGATGATCCGAGACCCGATCTTCGGCGATCCGAAGTCAAACCCAAGGTCCGAAGTCAGTGACTAGCTTAGGTAGTGGTTCGGATGGTTCGAAGCCACAGTACCTGGTTCCGAGGCATGTTCCGAGGGACCTAGTTTTTAAACATGAAATCTTGTTTGATTCTTGATGCATGTGATGATTATACCCCTTGATAATTAGCCATCAGTTCATCTGAGTAAACTCCCACCAATTTTTTATCTCCCTCTCTGTTGTTCCCTGCCGATCCTCCCTTGCCTTTATTTTCCCAGTTTTAGCTTAACCGTAGCTTAGAGGGAAGATTTTCAAAAGTCAGATTTTTTCAACCTAAGAACTCCACTGAAGGTAACCACTGTGTTCCTTTTCAAAATTTAAGTGGTTTAGAATCAAGAAAAACCAGTTTTGGCCAAGTTTTGAGTGTGTAAAACCATTTTAAAATTTAAGGAAAAACTTGATTTTCTTCGTATCAGTATGTTTTCAGTAGTAAGATCTAATGGCCTGTTAAGTTTTAAACCTCCTAATCACTCCCTATGGAAATAGGACTCACAGAGGAGTCCATCTGACCGACTAGATGTGAAAATCGAATCCGGAAAACCCACTGTTTTTCGATTTTTTCGATTCGGAAGGACCTTCAGATGATCCGAGACCCGATCTTTGGACGATCCGAAGTTAGACCCAAGGTCCAAAGTTAGTGACTAGCTTAGGTAGTGGTTCGGATGGTTCGAAGGCACAGTACCTGGTTCCGAAACATGTTCCGAGGGACCCAGTTTTTAAACATGAAATCTTGTTTGATTCTTGATGCATGTGATGATTATACCCCTTGATAATTAAAAAATGTGTATTAAACCTATTCTCTTATTACTATAGTGTATCTATTATTGTATTCACTTCTAAGTCGACTCTATTGGTCGGGCACTAAGTGACTTCACTTCCAGGCCGACACTATATTGTCGGGTACTGAGTGACCTCGAGGCCTTACTCAACATGTCAAATCTGGTCATATCCAGAAGACAACCGATAACTGACCTAAGTATCTAGACCTAACTCAATAAGTCAATCTGGTTATGCCCAGAAGACAATATGAGTTTTGGACTGAGCACCTTATTATTATTCTATTGTGGATTATTGTAATTTAAAAAGGTTACAAACCAAGCAGGAGACTCAATTCCATTTACCTTGGATATTTTTGGGAAAACAAGTATGATTTCGAAATACTACTTGTACGTATACATGTGCATGCTAGGTATGTTGACCTGTTAATGATTGTGCACTTGTTTGTTTGTTTGAACAGAGACAGCGATACCACACATTTACGGTGAGGGAACTTAATTTTGCAGTAGGTGTAAACAGGTTATTGAGATGGATCTTGAGCTGGTTTCAAGTTGATGAACCCACCCATGTACCTAGATATGATGCACTATTGTAAGCAGTGCTCATGATGTTTAATGTTGATGATATTGATCATATGAAATGTGTAATACTGCTTCCATGTGCCCTTGACTATTAAACCAATATCGGCCATGTATGTGAGATGGTTTACGTCTACTGGACCATGGGCGTCAACAGTTGCTGACTTGAGGAGTGTCAGTATCGCCTATGTGAGAGCCGGAGATGTACTTGCAACGATGTATTTTGACCGTTTCAGGACTTAATATGATGGTCTCAGCGTAGTATATAGGCGTTATGTTGGATGACAACAGTATTGAAAGAGATGATAATTTATGGAAATGATGATGATATTATACTTGATGTCGAGAATTTGTTATCAAGCATGAGATATTATATTGCAACTGTTGATTATTCACTAACCTGATGTTTACTTAAGCTGCACTGTTATATTTCCTTCACTGGGCTAGTTAACTCACCCCACTCACCTTTCAGGATATGAACCCTAAGAGGAGAACCCTCTATTTGAAGCTTAGGGTGGATAAGCTGCGATGTTGCTTTGGGATTCTCACTGAGGGGAATACCCTTATCTTTGCTTTTTTGTCCTTAGAACCGTTTGTCTTTATAAAGTACCGGGTGTGGTACTTAGTTTGTGTTAATGTGATGTATTAAACGACCATGAGACTGTAGTTACTCTGATGTTGAAATGATAATCCAGTATTGGAATTATGTGTTCATGTTATGTGTTAATGATTGTGTTTCGTTAGGTAGACTTATGGTATATGTTTGAATCCACATGTTGGGATCATGTGTGACATTTGGGCCTAACTGTTGATCCGGCCCAATTAGAATGCTTGAGTTAAGTTTAGTTTCAAAAAAAAAAAAATAGTAGCGTTCCGGGCCCACCTTTCGAGTCAAGGCGTGACAGGTAAATTCGTTATTAATATTTTTTTATTCATATAATATTATTTTTCAATATTATATTTTATACGATATTTTCTAGTTAATTTTCAAGTAAAATTTGAGAAATTGAAAATATCCCGATATTACCAGTTGTTATTAATATCTCGAGAACGATATTTATGATAATGCCCATAACCAGCTAGTACTATGGGACTCAACACAAGCCCTCGTGATAGGCTCTCGGCTGCGTTTAGATGAGGGGTAAATTTTATAGGGGTTACCCCTGACTAGGGGTCACCTTTGAATAAGGGTTACCCTTATCTTGTTTGGTAATTGTAGTGGTAAAATAAGAACTTACCCTAAGGGTAAAAAATCTTGTTTGGTAACTATAAGCAGGGGCAACTTGATATATTAACAATTTTATTAGAATTACTAATTTTTATAAAATTCATAAAAAAAATTATAAAACATAATTATTAAATAATATTCATCAATTAAAAATATTTTAAAAATATTTTTGCTCCATAGGTGCAAAGAGGGGTTATATATTAAGAATTTTATTAGAATTACTAATTTTATAAAATTCATATAATATAAAAATAATAAAACATAATTATTGAATAATATTTATCAATTAAAAAATATTTAAAATATGTTTGCTCCATAGATGCATTAAAGTATAAGGAGGGGTAATATATTAACAATTTTATTGGGATTATTTTTATTAAATTTATATAATATAAAAAATAAAAATAGAATTTATGAAATATAATTATTAAATAATATTCATCAATTAAAAAATAAAATATTTATGGTCCATAGGTGCAAAGAGGGGTTAAAGAGAGGTAAAGGGGGATAAAGAGGGGCAAAAGTTTCATGAAAACCCTCATGCTCCAAGGGATTTTCAAAAAATGTGGGGCAGAGGTAAAAAATTGAATTTTTACCCTCACCCCTCTATTACCAAACAAGGGTAAAAGGGGGTAACCCCCTCCTTATCCCCGACACCATCAGCAAGGAGATCCACACCTTCTGCATGGGATCCAGGTGTGCCCTGTGCCATATGGTAGGTACTCGACTTTGAATCCGATACCACTTATCGCGAAAGGATTTGCCATCTCAAAATGACTAGTCTCTATGGGTGTTCGCTACTTTCCCTTAAATGTTCAGCAACCACCTAGTACACATGCGACATGAGACTCAACACACGCCCGCTTGACAAAAGCGTGGGTTATTTCTAATCAGATGTTATGAATGCGAGAATAGAGGAATACTTACTTACATTCAAAAACGAAAAAAATAAACAGAGAGAAAACTATGAAAGTCTGAATAAGAGACTTCTATCAAAAGGATTTGAACAATGTTGTAGGGCAAAATGCGGATGGGCGAAAGACAAAAGTTAACCTGCTGGATAATGATAACTTGAGATTTAAGGCTTCTAGAATTCAAATAGTTCTAGCATTTCAATGTTTATTAAAATTGCATATAAAGGCGTTCGGTTATTAGAGATCATACAAAATTTATAGAAGGCCTTCTCTTAATAAATAACTTCTCTAACCCACTCCGCATGAGGTATACTCTTCATGTACTTAATGATTGTGTGAATTGGGAGCTTTATGTATACTCATGGAATTCATCTCACCTTCAATATAAAGTAGAGATACCCATATATCAAAAAAAAAAAAAAATCTCCTAAGAAATTATTTGTTTATATTCTAAATTTCTTTCATGGTTCAAATTTTGAAATTTTGAATAAAATATTTCAGTTTGAATATGGGTCCAAAAATAATTACCTTAAATATCAGTGACTTTTAAGAAAACTACATCATCCAATATCTAATCAGATTTTGGCTAAAATTTCAGGTCAATTTTCATAAATTTTGATTAAAAATTGAAAATTTTGGTGATTTTACTAATTGACAGATATTGGCCGATATTGCAGATATTGTCCGATAATAGTGTGGCAAGAAACACCAACTTATTTTTTTTTAAAAAGATCGCCGATATTAATAATATTTGTCAATATTATTGCAGTACAGTTGATATATATCGTATCAACCGATATTTGTAACCCTGCTTAAAACTATTTTTAAAATTTAATTTATTTATAATTTTTTTTGAAGAAAACAATTTTTTTAAAATATTTTTTAATAAAACTTATATTTATAATTTTTTTAGGTAAAAAAAAAAAGATTAAGGAATTATATATTTATAATCTTAGTTTCTTGCAATTTGAATTAATCCTATTTGCAGGAAGTTGCATTTTTGTTTATGTCTATTTATAGATTCATTATTTAAGATTTGTATTTCAGTACCATCACCCATTATTGAACTTGTTTTTTCTATCGTTTGAATTATAAAATCTGATTAGTCATTAAAAAAGAAAAACCTTTTTGTAGACTTGATCAACTGGAACCTTCGGGATTGACCAATCTTGGATTGTTTGCTCTATTCCTTTAAAGTTTAATTGTTCAGAATTAACAAGATTCATTGTAACTAAATCGAAGGAAGAAACATATCATTATAGAGTGCATGCACAAAAAATGATACAATAACTATGCTATGTAGAAATTTGCATGATCTGAGTGTATAAACTGCATTGAGTGATGACATGCTTGAACGATAAGATGTTAAAATATCTTTGGTTTCCTCTTCACTTGGTTGTTTAGCTCATATCCCTTACGTTTCAGGGAACTTGCCTGAGGAGGGGATCGACGAACCCCTGCTGATGCATTAGAGATAAAACCCTTAGTGTTTCCTGTTGATGGAGAATTTATCTATTGTTAGTGCCACAGCTTGCCGAGTCACATTTTTATCAATTCCATGATTTAGGTAAAGCATTGTCTCAGATGGTTGAAACTGTGAATCAAGACTCAAGGTGTGATGAAAATTGAATCTAGAGCTCAATGAAGGAAGATCAAGTGCATTATTCAATCATCACCATGTGTATGGCAATCACAAAGGTAAATTGGTCATAGATGACTTTAGGTGGAACCCAACACCTTTGGATGCCCATGCCTAGGTTTAGTACTTATATATGGTTAATCATAAGAAGCCTAGGTTGTGTTTGACACCAAATCAAAACCGATGGAACCAAACATGGAAAATATGAAAACTATTGAGTTTACTGGTATGGGGACACATTGTGGCTGGCGATCAATCACCAGTAACATAGACGATCAATCGTGGCTCAACAATACATCGTCTGGAAAAAGAAGATTCTGGTTGGAATGGACTATCAAACGCCAGTCATCTCATGATGCGATCAATCGACTTGACCCATCGGTCATGCGATCAATCGCCTGAAACCTGGGTTGACCACATACTGGAAAATATAGTCAGGCTCAGGACGATACATTTATCTGGCGGCGACTCATCGTGAGAAACTATCACGATCAATCGGGCGCACGACCCATCACCAGAGACAGGGTCGAGAGATCGGGCACACGACCCATTATCCTCATTTGGTTGAGGCTTCTCTTGACAAAGCACTGTCAAAACAGGATAGCCTCGGGACGATACATACATCTTCCCATGATCAACCACCACTGGTAGATCACAATCATTTGTGTGGGAACGATCAATCGTCTGTGACCGTTGTATAGCCATTAGAGAACATTCAATGCGCAACGATCACATTACAACGGCTAGTTTAAATGTACGTTCAATCGCCCGTGCACGATCAATCACCCGTTGTAAGTCCAAAAAATTGCTGGCTGCCTATATAAACTCCGGATTTTGATGAATGGGGTTGGAGTTTTTTAATAGAGGAAAATCTTAAGGCATTCCAGGTATCCCATTCTCTCCCCACTCCTCTTATGGACTTCCTTAGGTGAATCCTTTTAGAATCCAAACATCTTAATTGATATTCAGAGAGAGAGAGAGAAAACCATCTACGATAACTATTGGTGTATCTTAAATCCTAGAGACCTTACCCAAGGATTGTGATTGATCATACACAAGGCACATCTTCGACATTGTTGGCATCAGATTGGGAAGGACATCTTCAAGAAGCACACATATACATGGCTGAGCTATCAAAATCCAAGTGCTTTTTAAGTTTGATTTTAAATTTTCAAATCATTGTGAAGTGGACTAAAGCTGTAACGACCAACCTGTTTTTCCATCTATAAAACCAGAGTAAATATTTATCGAATTTTATTGTTTTTAGAAAAAGGACGGAGACTGTTGTGCAAATTTTAAATTTATAACTCGCAAGCGCACAAACTATTTAAATAGTATAGCATTAAGAGTGCGAAGTCGATCCCATAAGGAAAAAACAAAATATATGAAATTGAAACGTCATGATTTAAAAAAAATTTAGATCTTTAGAAATAACCTAAATATGAAAATCAAGTTCTAATTTTTACAAATATGACTTCAAATTGGTTACATTCCAGTGTTAAGAAACTAATCCAGAAATTAGAGTATCATCATCTAAATCTAAAATCTAACCAATAAATCCAATTTAATTAAAGTAATGGCATTGATCCAGAATTTATAAATAATCACAAACCAGTTTAAGAGAACAAAATTAAAATGCAATTAAATAAATCTCAACCTAGTTCAAAAGAATTTGAGAGAATTTAATAAATGAAACAAAAGAAAAGAAATTAATGAATAAAAGAAAAGAATGACAATTAAAATAAAATATTCACATAATTTACAATAGAATTAAGACAAGTAATTAGGGTAGCATATTATCCCACTTAAAGATAAAACCATGGCCTAGACTATGAAATCTTCTAGAATTATTAAATATAAATACATGTTCTCTGTTTATTAAAATTCTAATTAAGAAAATCATGATGTCCATTAAGTCAAATATTTTCAATTCAAGCTTAGGCTTGGGCAGAATTTCTATTTTCCTTTCCGAGTCTAAAAATAAGTTACTCTTCGAAAAGAGCCTTAGATTTGAAAAGGTTAAGTTCCACCGATCCTAAACAGGGTTCTACTTTCCTTGAAAACTTTTAAATTAATTTATTCCATAACATCTTCAAAAGAATTAAAATAACATAAAAAAAAAAATTCACCATAAAATATTTAACAATTGGGAAAACCATAAATCTAACGAAGCTACCATGAATTTCATTCAATTAAATTGGAAATTAAAATTACAATGCTTTGGAGTTTTTGCATAAAAAACATGAAATAAAAATAAAAATACAAGAACTCACAGATAAATTCGAATATTCCTTTCTCTTCTAGTCTTCTTAGCCTCCAATCCTTGCACACCTTAGTTCCATAATCCAATTCAAATTTTACAATGCCTGAGCCCCTTTATTTAGAGTGCTCTAAAGAAACCGGATTAGGCAAGGCTTGGAGAGAATTCTTCCATAATTCTCTCACTTTTATTTATATAAATAAAATGTCTTTTCCAAACCATGGTTGAATTTTGTAGATAAGGTACCATGATTTTAGGGATTTTGGATTAATTTGGAAAGTAGGGTGCAAATCCTATTTTTCTACACAAAATTGAAGCTCAATTTTGACCTTGTTAACGTCCGAATCACAAAATTTCATAAACTATAAAGTTATAGCCCTTGAAGTCTTCTTTCCAACACAATAAGAATAGATTCAATCGGACATCAGAGAGAAAAGTTATGGCCAAAATACTAAAATTGTGTCAAAATATTTCTCCTTCCAAAATTCACTCTAGTCAATCCTTGAATAACTTAATTAAATTGTTATTTTTTCCTTTCTCATGATTTGCATTAACATCTGAGGGGAAAAATATACGGCCTTAGTCAAGTTTTCCAATAAGAAATTCCGATCACAAAGTGCACTAGGTGTGAAATCTCAAAATAACATATATTAGAAATAGCTAATGAAGAAAATCACAGGTAATGATCAATACATGTTTCTCAAAATGCGATAAGAGAATACCAAAGTCTTATAACTCAGAAATCATAAAAATGATATGCCATGAGTGCCACGAATCAATGATATGCCCACCCATTTCCATGCATCAAATCATAACTAACACTTCAAATAATAATTCTCAATATTGGCCACTTATGTCGACAACATTTGAGGCGGCAACCACCAAGGTACTGTTACCCATCCACAAATTAACCGAGACTATCGGCGGAGTGTGGACTCCTCCCTCTGCGCAGGGTTTCGAGACCTATCCAGGAGTTCTTTGGCCCAATTATTGCCGTAGGATTTATACACAAAGACGAGGCCAAAGTCTAATATTTGACTTATTGTTCACGAGACCAATCAAAGTCCTGACAGTTCCCTCTTGGCTCGATACTACAAATCACTCTCATGCAAAACCAAGCAAAGTCCAGACATTTCCTTCTTGGCTTGCTAATGTCAACCCTCCCATGCAACCATGCATGAGATAATATGTGCAATCATGATGACAAAATCATAAATCAAATAATTTCTCATCAAAATCATTTCTATGTACATAATAAAATGATAATTTCATAAATCCATGTTTCTTTTAAAAGATATACTATATAATAAAATCATTCACCTCATTGTTCTTCAATAAAGTAGTAACTTCTACCTGATCGAAAGTGATCAATCAAAGAAGATTCACGCGTTTGTTTGAACGACATCAGAATTACCCTCGACTCATTTTGTCCATGTACATGTTCAAATCACAATTTATAGATTATTATCACATAAATTCCTTATCTAATCTGTGTAGGTCTAATCCAGACCTAAAGATCTACTGTATAATTTCCAAAATCTAATAGATTCCATTTACATTTGGTTTTAAATAACACATACATTAATCTTGTGAATTTGTCCCTATTTTAGGACGACATATCGACGTTGTCGATACATCGCCTCTGGACACAGTCGACACATCAATAATCTAGATATGTCGACTGGACTCTGTCTGTTTCAGTTCATGTTATTGTTCTCAGGTTAGATGTATTGATCCAGTCGATACATCTATGGTTTTATTGGTTCGACATGTCGAGCAGGTTGACATGTTTTTCAGAGTATGTTATTCGTGTTGGTTTTATTTTTTCAAACCATATGTGTCGATCTAGTCGATACATATATAGGTGCACATGCCCAATTATATGTGTCGATCCACTCATACATCTATGCATATATTCATACTGTGTTTTTATGCCGATACATCGGCATAGTTGATGCATAGACTTTGAATCAGTTCATTGCCTTTAATCTCATTTTCAGTATACTACAAAACTAGAAAACAACATTAATTGTATGTGATATATGCAAAATTGAAGGCTAACTAGTCTAAATAATAGGGGTAAAAATGTAATTTTTCATTTCTCAACACATGTCTTGAGATTTCTTAAGATTTTTCAAATTTGAGCTCAGTTTTTTATTTTCATCTCTAAGACATTTTCCAACTTCATTTAGCTTCAAGATATCATTTTCATAGACCTTTATAATTTCTTGAAGCAACGTTTGATTTTCACTCAGTTTCAATATTTCATCATTTGCATTTTTCAAATTTGCTGAGAGAAGATCATGTTCAACATTTACACATTGAACTTGGTTAGAGAGTTTGGCATTCTCAATTTTTACCTTATCAAGGTCCTTAGCCAATGTCATACTGTCTAAGTACAAGGCATTGTAGGATTCTTGGAGGTCATCATCATCCTCATCAAGATCCTCTTCACTATCATCTTCATCACTTGAGGATCCCTCTTGGTCATTAACAATGGAGGCAATAAAATATTTAAATTTGCATTTTCACCTCTCTCATGATTCTCCATTAGATTATGAGAGGTGGAGCCTTCCATTGAACTATCCAAGGATTTAAAAATATTCTCAAGAAATCATCAAAGATAGAGGTCCACTCATGTTCATCAAAAGATGCCTAGATATTCTCTATTTTTGTTTTCAAATAAACCAATATAGGTAAAACAAACAATAGAGTAATATAAAAGTTTTTTTCAAGCATCCATGATTGATGTTCTAGCACGGATCAACTCAGATGGTTAGATCCTTTATGAATAGCACGAGGATCTGATACCAATTGAAAAGTTTTCGGTATGCTAGAATACGACGCAAAATTTATCCTATAAGGGGGGTAAATAGGGAAATTATCAATTTTAGTAGCCTTTAAAACTTTATTGATTAAATAAAATAATTTACAGCGAATAAAACAAATTAATCAATATAAATGTATTGTGTGATAAGAGAGTTCACCAATAAAAGTTCAACCACAAAAGAACAAGACCAAACACCTACAACACAAGATGTATAGTGGTTCGGTTTAAACAAACCTACATCCACTGTTGGACTCACCCAATCTTAGGTTATCCCAAATACATTAAGTGGAGAATTGCACTCATACTAATAGATTAGTTCTCCTATCTACATTAAGTATCGATCATTTACATATTCAAATGTTATTTTTAAATTACAAAATCAAGAATTTGAAATGTTTTTTAAAAAAAATAGAAAAATACCAAAAAATGTTTGGAGATATGAAAAAACATTTCTAGTAATGTTATGTAAATTTATTAACGAAAAAAACAACACATAAACATTAATGTCATTTGACCAACATTTATTAACTTAAGATTCAATTAAAAAAATTAAAAATGAATTAAATATAATCTTTGCACAATACACTAAATTCTAAAACACCATTTAAATCATTCCAAAGACAACAAGAACACTTTAAAACTAAAACCATATTTTCATTTCAGAATAATTCGTATCGAAACTAAAGAAAATTAGAAGTGCATCAAATATAAATTTTAGGCAATAATGCCTTGAAATATGAAGGCTTTCGTTAAAAATCTAGAGAATAAAATTTCACTACAAGTAGGTCTAGCAACGAACTCAAGTTTTGACGGTACGAATCATTGAAAAGGAGCCAAAAATCATATTTTTTAAGGTTAAAATTCAAAGACATGAAGTTGAAAGAAAATATGGAGAACTTGATAATCAATGATTGGCTAGCTAATAGACTTTATAGGGTATGATAGGGTTTGTTTAGAGTGTTCCTTAAATAAAATATAGTTTTTTACAGTTATGGGTCTCAAAATAGTAAAAAAAAAAAGTGTAATTGCGTCGGTCGTATGCACTGTTTAAACCGGCCCAAAACCTAGGAAATCTAGCTCGCGCATGGCGAATTCTATGTCCGAATGCGATGTGCACGTCACGCCTACAATGGCCCACGTTGCGCCCGCAATCACGGCCCATCCTAATGTAACTCAATGAACTTGCTACGTGTCGATGGGTAGCGGACGATATGTATCGACTTTTTTAAAACCATTATGTAAGGGCGGATACACACCATATAACATTTTCTTTCATCTAAGGTTGAAAGTGTAAGCAGATGGACAGAGGAAGCAGCAATTGCAAGCATGAAATTTGTTCCTCATGTTTTATGATGAGATTAGACGAAGGTGGTACTGACTAGTTAGTGCATTGGCAGACCGTTGAGGACAACTTATTTTATTTAATGACACGTGTGAAATTTCTTAAGAAATGCTTACCCATTTTTTTGGGTCAGAAAGAAATACACACGTACGATGGATGGATAAAAATGAAGGAGCCATGGTTGTCGTAGATGCACTGTCTTTATGCCTACGAAGTAGGTGAGATTGAAAGCATGTTCGATATGAGTACATGACATGTTGATTGAATACGCATAACTGTTCCAAGTCAACCGGCGTAAACAAAAGGATGGTATAGTATTTGAATTACTATTTGGTTAATAAAATCAAACACCAATTCTATATAAGATTAGAATGGTAGAAAATAATTTCTAAATTAAATGATTTAAAAATTAGTAAAATTAAATTAAAATACATAAAATATAACGTTAGTGGATCAGATAATTGATGAGTACAGGAAAATGATTATTTTACCCTTACATTTGGACTAGTTAGCCCCTGTTTTGTGTGTTTTAGGATATATTTAATGGGATTTTGGAAGTTTTGTAGGATTTACAGGGAAATACAAGATATGAGAATTCAAATGGTGAATTGTGTAATTTATGGGCATAAGTTGGAATTTTTAATAATTACATCATCTCAAGAAACATATGAGGAAACTCGAAATTTACAATTCAGTAGGAGAGGATTTTCGAATTTGGCAAGTGGATTAAGGAAAAAGAAACTAAATAAGAAGTGGAGAAAAAGAAGGAAGGTTTAACACAACTTCAATATTTTGGTCATAATGTTCCACTCCGATATCTGATTGCTTTGATTCTGTTTGGGTTGGGAAGAATACTTCAAGCGCTACAACTTTATAGTTTACGACTTTTCGTTATTCAGACGTTAACTAGGTGAAACCTGAGATCCGAGGTAGTACAAGTGTAAAAAATGGGATTTTGCACCCACTTTCTTTGTACGAATTTTACTATTTTCTTTCCACCTCCTTGCCTCCTTTAAGTCATTCAATGTTTATCACAAACCATATCAGCCCTCCAAGTGCCCTTGCTTTTTTTAAATCTTTAAATCCAAGCTATTCACTCCACCTCCTTTCATCTATAAATACTCCCTCTCCCATTGAGAAAATTGAACTTGGGCAGAGTGTAACGCCCCGCCCTTTTTCACTCGCTTTTTTCCGTAAATTCAGTGTATATATATATATATGTAACAGAGTGGAGTGATAGAGCACGGGACGTCACGACGCGAGCTAAGTCCGAACTTCCAAGTCCGACCCTTAACTGGCCAACCCTATGTGTGTATGGACTCAGTCCAATAAAATGGTTCACACATAGTAATACCGACTTGCGGAATAAAATCATACAACTGCGGAATCATAGTCATCAAGAATGCGGAACTATATTAGAACCACATTCTAATCCAATCAGATAGCAAAGTACGTCATAATCATCAAACCAAACCATTCAACCATCTAAGTTATTACATTCCGAAATCCAAATACTCAAATACAAGTTCATGAGTATCTTTATTCAAAACACGTAAAGTAAATCTTCCATGGTCCTATGCCTGGTCCGTCTTAGGTTCATTGTTTCCTTGATTACCTGTATCACCAACTACAGGGTAGAAGTAGGGCGTTAGTACAACGCGCCTAGTAGGTATTCCAGTTACGGCTAACACATGGTTAGTAAAAAACATATCATATAACATAGTGATATCAAAAATCATATAAATCCATGCCATGTAATGATGACAAATATGCAATGAGTCCCACCCATCACCTGTACATAAAGTGCCTACCACATAGGTCTTTCGGTCACCCCGACGGAGTGTGGACCCTCCGGAGATCTTCTTGATGGAAATCACATCAAGGTGTTGCACATAGGTTTTTCGGACGCCTCGACGGAGTGTGACCCCTCCGGTTATAAATCCTTCACCCCATAGCATGCATAAGATGCCAATGAAACACATGTTATTTTATAACATAAACATAGCATTGAAAATCATCATTTGAAAACATATCCAATACATGCTCTTTATACAAATAAAACCTAGCATGTAAAATCACCTTTGAAACATAACCAATCCATGCTATTTAAATGAAAGTAAACGTAGCATTTGAAATTCAATAATAAATCATATCCTTTGAAACACATTTTCATCAAACATAAGATAAAAACAAGTACATAATCCATGGTTTCAAAGAGGTGGAATCCTACCTAAGACCGTTCACAAGTCCTTGCGTTTCAGTCCAAGTTTCGATCACCGATTGCGTACCGCTTGCGAGATCCAGTTACCTTATAATATAATGATAAATCAATATCTAGTCCCTCTTAATTACAAGGTTCTAAGTCCATAACAAGACCCCATGGGGTTCGGCCATACACCTTGGCCGAACCCATGGCTTACCATTTTTTATACATAATTACAAAAATGCCATTGTTGATAATCCTAGTCCCTTTTCTTTGGTTAGGTTCTAAGTTATCCATTCATTCTTCCAAAGTACATAATCGCATAAAATAATTCATGGGGTTCGGCCATACACCATGGCCGAACCCAATGTCCAACATTCTCTCATATTTACCAAAATGCCATTGGTTTCCTTCTTCCTTTAAATCTTCCATAATTAGACCTTAAAAATTTCCCTAACCAAATAAGTTCATCAAACACATCTCATGGGGTTCGGCCATACATCATGGCCGAACCCATGGTTCTCCTACTTTGGTATTTTAATTACATTTTTGCCATTCCTTTCTCCATCAGTTCATATCATACATTGTATCCTTTATTTTATTTTAAAACTACCCATAACCTAACTCATGACATAGGTTCATAATCTGATTTATAATTCAGCCCTTAAACCATGAATTAAAAGTGCCATTAATCCCTTAATTTGGACCATGGGGTTTGGCCATACACAATGGCCGAACCCGGTGGTGTATAATTTCAATTAATCTCCACCTTTCTATAATTGGACGATCTTCAAATTTAGATTTCACCTTCCAAGAATAGAACTTCCATTTCTTAATCTCCCCTTCTATCATTAGAAGGTTTCCCTATTTAACTTACCAAAATATCAACCTCCTTCCATAAATGGAAAGTTTTATAAAAATAACTCTTTCTTCCATTTTTAACCTAAGGTCCACATTTAGAAGGTTTCTTAATTAAACACCAACCCTTCTATGATTGAATATCATATTCCATAAATAACAAGGTTTCCAAAAACTAAACCCTAGTGGGGTTCGGCCATACATCATGGCCGAACCTCACTCATGGCAACCAATCCATTCATTTAAATTAGGTTCCATAATCAAGCCTTACCTTCCATTCTTGGGATGGTTTCCATAAATAATCTTCATGGTCTTTAAGTAGATATTTTCTAATTTTAATATCCACTTCCAAGAATAGACACTTTCCTAATAAGCAACCCCTTTCCATATTTGGAAATACCTTCCAAAATTAGATTGTTTTTCCATAATTAACAACTTCTTCCATAAATGGAAGGTTTCCAAATTTAGTGAAACACCTTCCAAAATTAGATGCTTTCCAATTTAGCAAACGCTTTCCTTAATTAGAATATTTTAATCTCTATTCAAAAATCTACCCCATGGGGTTCGGCCATACACCTTCGCCGAACCCTATGGTTCATGATCTTAGCCATTGGTTTAGATCCCATCAAAACCGATCATCACTTCCATAAAAGTTTGGTGGGGTTCGGCCATACACCATGGCCGAACCTCACCTCACCTCTTCCTTTTATTATTTTAGATCCAACCATTTAGCCATCTAGAAGTCATGGTTCGGCCATGCCAAGGCCGACCCAATGTCCATCCAATTTTTCCTTTAAATATTAACAAACTTTTCCATGGATTTTCATCATTCAAATTTGTTAATCTAAACCATAAATCCCTATGGTTTTCATCATTCAAACCATCATGAAATAACCATGATTTTCCATGATCCAAAATCTAAGAACATAACCCAATGAATGAATCAAAAACACACCATGGTTTTCAATCTTTAAAACCAATAATTAATCATCTCTTTCCATGGGGCTCGGCCATGCACTATGGCCGAACCCTATGGTTCTTTCTTCTCTTTTTAAACCACTACCCATCTCCAATCTTTCTCCATGGGGTTCGGCCAAACATCATGGCCGAACCCTATGGTTCTTTACTCCAAAATAATTTTATAACATTCAACACTTAGATACTAACCTCTTCCTTACTCTTCTAATCTTTCTTTTCCTTTCTCTTTGATTTTCTCCAAATAAGAACTCCTTCTTCTTGCTGCCCTTTCTTCTCTTGCTATTGTCGTGTATGAGCTTTGAGAGATTGAGAGAGATATGAGGTTGTAAAAACCGTGTACCCCTTTGGGTCTCTCCTTTTATTAGCTTTCCTTAATCCAATATTAGAAATTGTTTTAAGATAAGCAACCCCCCTCCTTGGCCGTGTGCCCCTTGCTTTACCTGGCCATGGCCGACTTCCCTTGCCTTATTAAGACCTTCCTTTAATTCTTATTTAGCATGTACCATGCGCATAATCTCAATTATAATCTAAGTGATCTTTTCACTTAATTAAAGACAATGTACATTCCCTTTTAAAATATCCCATGCGCATAATATGAGTAGCATTATCTAAATTTCGACCACGCTCAATCTTTTAATTATTTGTTAAATATTTCATCCCTTTTGAAAATATTCTAGTATATCATTTGTGGATTTAAAATCCCACACATCTTTCATGCGCATAATGTATGGATTTCACATTCAAATTTCGGCCATCATATTTTTTTTATCCAAAATTGGATATGATTCATCACTAATTTAATCCTACCCATTTAAATTTTAATAAAACCAATTCCACCATTGGTTGGGTCCTAATTGGCTCATGGCTCAATTCCTTATCCATATAAGATTTAATTCTAAAATTCATAATTAAAATTGAATAAATAATAAACTGAAAACCCGAGGTGTTACACAGAGAATTTGAAGGTTGGATAGGCTTTGGAGAGGGAACGAAAAGAAGAAGAGAAGACTTTGGCAATTTTGATTTTCACATTGGATTCTTGAGGTTGGTGGTTTTAATTTTCCATTGTATTTTTTTGTCTTTTTAAATTCCAAAATTCCAATTGTATTATAATTTTTATTCCAATACTTTAATCAATGATGAGCATAGGAAAATGACTATTTTACCCTTTTATTTAGATTAGTTAGCCCCTTATTTTGTATGTTTTTAGAGATGATTAATAGGATTTTAGACGTTTTGCAGGATTTACAGCGAAATAAAAGATATGAGAATTCAAATGGTGAATTTTGTAATTTATGGGCACAAGTTTATATTTTTGGAAAGTAGGAATTTTTAATAATTATTTTACTACAATTTTAGGGGTTTTATTTGTAAACTAATTAATTCAAATCCATTTATGAGAGTTTGGATTTATTTAGTAATTTTTTATAATTAAATGTAAGTGGTAAAATTATTTATTAGATTTTACATAGTTTTAAAAGCCCAATTATTAAGTCCATGAAGAAATCCACATGTGTGAAGTATATTTTCATCACCTCAAGATACATATAAGGAAATTCAAAATTTACAAGCCAATATAAGAGATTTTCGAATTTGGCAAGTAGATTAAGGAAAAAGAAATAAAATATGCAAGGGAGAAAAAGAAGGAAGGTTTGGCACACCTTCATTATTTTGGCCATAAATTTTTTACTTTAATATCTAATTGCCTTAATTCTTTTTGGGTTGGAAAGAAGACTTTCAGGGCTAAAACTTTATAGTTTATGACTTTTCCTGGTTCGGACGTTAAATAGGTCAAAATTGAGTTGCACGGTGGTATATGTGTAAAAAATGGGATTTTACACACACTTTCCTTAAACGAATTTTACTATTTTTTCCACCTCCTTGCCTCCTTTAAGTCATTCCATGTTTAGCAAAAACTATATCAACCCTCCATGTGTCCCTTCCTTTATTTAAATCTTTAAATCCAAGCCATTCATTCTACATCCTTTCATATATAAATACTCCCTCACCCATTGAGAAAATTGAACTTGGACGTTGAAGAAAAGTCTGTGCAAAGGAGTGGAGAGGAAGAAAAGAAAGAGAAAGACTATGGGATTCTTGACACATCTTCAATATAAGAAAGGAAGAAAAAGAAGGAAGGTTTGACACATCTTCAATATTTTGGCTATAACATTTCATTCCTATATCCGATTGCTTTGATTCTTTTTGGGTTGAAAAGAATACTTTCAGGGTTACAACTTTTTAGTTTATGACTTTTCCTGATTCGGACATTAAATAGGTCAAAATGGAGCTGTAAAGTGGTACATGTGTAAAAAATGGGATTTTACACCTACTTTCCTTGAACAAATTTTCTATTTTTCCCACCTCTTTGCCTCCTTTAAGTCATTCTATATTTAGCAAAAACCATATCAGCCCTCCATGTCCCTTCTTTTATTTAAATATTTAAATTCAACCCATTCATTACATCTCCTTTCATCTATAAATACTCCATCTCCCATTGAGAAAATTGAACAAAAGGCTGTGCAAAGGAGAGGATTTTTCTAAGAAATTCAAAGAAAGTGAGATTATTTTAAGATGGTAGAACTTTATTTTTTCAGTCTAAGGCTCTTTTTGAGAGTGAGATTATTTTAGATTCGGAATTATAAGTAGAAATTCTACCTAAGCCTAAGGCTAGAATTGAATTTTCTTAGTTAAATGTATTGCATTGATTTCATATTTAGAATTTTAATGAATGACAAATTTAAATGCATGTTAAATAATTTATGTGAGCCCCATATCCTAAGCCGTTATTTTATTGTTAAAATATGGATAATAATGCCTCCTTGAGTCTCTGATCCAATTCCATTGTAAATATGTACAAAGGTTATTTTAGTTGTTTTTATTTTAATTTTGTTCGTAAAATTCAAACTCTTAAAATTGGTGAACTAGCTTGGTAAATTAATTAATTGCATCTTAATTCTGTATTCTAAGTTAGATTGAGATTATTTATAATTTTAAGATTAATTCTACTATCTTAATTGAAATTAGATGAATTTTGTGTTTTCCATGAAAATTAGATCTCTTGAATGGTTAATTTCTAATTTTAAATGTTGTTCCTATTTTTAGATTTGTTTTCTATTTTTAGAATGTTTCTAAATTAGAATTAGAATTTCTATATTAGAGAATTAATTCCATATTTAAGATTTATTTTCATGATTTTCTAAATTTCTTAAAATATATAATTCAGTGGTGTATTTTTTCATTGATAATATTTTCCTAAGATTCGATGGATTCGACCTCGCACTTAATCGCTATACTATCTAATGGTTCGTGTGCTTGCGAGTAAGCATAAATTTAAAATTTGTACAACAATAATGTTTTAAGAGATCAAATACAAATTAAAAATGTCTTAATAGTGTATTGCAATAAATTAAAATACTTAAGTTTTATATTAGAATATTAAATAGATTTTGACTTAAATATAATCAATAGGCTGCGAAGGGTGAACTAAGTTACACAAGCTAGTAAGGTTTTTGACAATAAAAGAGTCCCATGTTGCCTGAAAGGGTGATTTTATAAAAAAAGGTTATCAGATCCATATAGTGGTATGTAGCTAAGTGGTAGGCTACGAGAAGAAGACAAATAAACAAAATTAAGACTAAAGAGATATATCGGTTGTGTGAGAGGGGTTGTCAATGATTGTCATGCAAATGCTAGTGTCGTACTAATGCCAATACTAATGCCTCTTCCAATTCCAATTCCCAATACAAGTAGGGACTCTATACAAACTTCAAGGCTGAAGAGGACAAGAAATCAATACTAATGCCACTTCCAATTCCAATTCCCAATACAAGTAGGGACTCCAAACAAACTTCAAGGCTGAAAGAGGACAAGAAATCAAATCCTCCAAATGTGACTGCAAACAGCTGCAAGTGTACCAATGAAAAATCAAAGCTGACGAAGAAGAGAGACAAAGACAGAGAGAATAGATTAAACCAAATCCTCCAAAGTGTGAGACGGCTACAAAATCAAATCCTCCAAATTTTGGCTGGAGAGGAGACAAGGTACATATGGCTGCAAACAAACTGGATGCTGACGGCAATTTCTTCGACTTTTACTGGCAACTCTAGATCAGAAAACTCGACATACCCCCTCTCTGACGGACAAACATACGGTAGCAAACTTGAAATCCAAACAAACGACAATCGAATAGAGGAGATAGGGGGTCATCTACAGTCAGGCGAACACAACAAGTTGTAGTTTATCCAGCTGCGATGCTACAAACATAAATTTTCAGTTATTTCTGATATAAATCTGGATCTTCTCCTTCTCCTTCGTAACCATATTTCCACGAGACACATGGGCAGATTCAGCACCAACAGAAAAAAGGATTTCGATCATCATGCTTGAATAGTGCTTAATCTGGTCCCACTTTCCATGTGCACGACTGTTTTTTTTTTGTTATAGTGTTGATGCTGCAAGAAGGGTAGCCCAAAGACTCTCCAACATTAGTTATGCGCACATGCACGAAGACCAATAGTGATCTCCATCCAAACTTCCACTTAATTATGATGCTTAGCAAACAAAAAGGAAACAAGAGACTATGGGCTATGGAATTGTCGGCTGAGATACACGACAGAGGGATGCAAAGAATAATACGGCGATGGGTCAGTTATCGAGCATGGACTGCAAGGGAAGGGCTGACGAGAGGGACGATATTGAGATGTGGCTGCGGCAAGTGGAAGAATCTTTGAATAGGCAAGAGCATGACAAACTGAGGCAGAACTGAGGAAGCATGGGGGAAGATGGAGGTAGCAAGGTGGAAGATGAGGAAGAAGCGAGAACTGCAGATCTGTGTGGTAGCGAAGTACAGGTGTTGCCCTGTAAGCAAGGGGGAAGATGGAGGTAAGATCTCGTTTAGAACGAGTAGATTTGGGCGACGGGGCAGCAACAGAGGCGTAGACAGTGGGGCGATCGGCCCTAGCAAAAAATAGATGGAGTCAATTAGCCAGCAATATCAGTCACAGACTGTGGTGTTTCCAGGCAGAAGAGGAAGGACGCCATTAATGGTTGTTTGGAGAGAGAGATGGAGGCATGTCGCTAGATCTGGTGTGTGCACTGGAGGCAACGATCGGTTAAGGAAGGCAACAACCTCTCAGATCTGATCGAAGGGGGACAAACATTGTGGATGATAGCAGCGGCGATGGGCTGGTGGCAGCGAATCTACCTCAGATCTGGTAGGGCGAGAATGGCTGGATGCGAGGCAGCAGATGCGAAGCAAGACAGGCAACAATACTAAGGACGAGATCTAGCAGACCAGGTGTTGCAACAGGGTTTTCTGAAGGGGGGCCTGGACGATGGAACCGATGGCAAGCAATGACGCCCTTCGTGCAAGATTAGATCTGAACGGTAGGCGAGTAAAGGCCGAAGGTTGAAGGCTATGGCCAAGATCGAAAAGGCAGCAGAGGTGAGACAAGGCAAAGTGAAACAAGGCAAGGCGAGACAAGAAGACAGACCTATACAAACGACAGCAAAGCAAGATCTCGCAAAGGGTTGTAGGTCCTCTCTGATCGAATCAAGAGAACTGTGGACGATGCGCGAAACTCATGTCCCCTCCCTCTACCAGGCATGTCTGCCAGGCAGAGAGACAGAAGAGGACTGCTAATTTTCTTTCTCTCTCTAGACGAAGCAGGAAGGATAGTTTAGGTTGATACCACGATAGAAACTGAAAACTATATATTACTCATCAAGTCTATTACATATATATTGCTTCTACCCGACTCTAGGACTTTCTACTCAAACTCTAAATCTAAACAAAATGTATCTCTTAATAAGAGATAAACAAACTTACAAACCTAATTAAAGACTAATTCTAACATATTCAACGTAGAGATACCCTCAATACATTAGAATTGAGAAACTATCAATCATAGACACAAAAAAGGAGAGGTTAGCCGCTAAAAAGATAGAGGAAAAATAAAGAAAACCAATAGATTGTGAAGTTAGTGATGATATAATTTAAGATATATTCAATTAAAATTGTAAAGTCAATCATAAATATATGAAAATTTGATATATAATAATCCAATTACATAAATAAAAGTTCATCGTGTAACTTAAAATAGGAATTTAAAAAAAGATGATTATCTATTTACAATTTATTGTACGGTAGAAACATCTACAAAGAGATCTAGTTTAGTATATAAAAGACCTATTAAAAATGAATGTTCAACTATTGGACAAGTAAAATTCATTTTTTTTTTTTCTAAAATAACCACACGAGTACTTGATTCTAATTAGTCCCAAAGTTAGACCCGATTAGAATTTGGAATAAAAAGAAAAATGTAAAACTAAAATTAAACATAGTTGCAATCATCCAAAGAATTTTTGCAGTGACCCACTTTGGATTCCACCTAGGGGAACATAAATCGTCAGTACCGAGATATCGGTATCTCGACCGATATCTCTTTTCTAAATTTTTTTGGACAAATATCGGCCATATAAATGTGTATCTGCCGATATCGGCAAGATCTCAATGAGATCTCGGCCGATACCTCCCCAGTATGGCTGATGTTGTCCGTATCAGCCGTCAAAAACTCGAGATATTGTGGCCGATATGCACAGTATCAACCAAGATTTCAGCCCCTCTCCACCAAAAATTATATTATGAAGCCACCACCGCATCTACCACGTCATCAATGGACGGACCCAACTCCGCCCTAAGTTATCTGCCATGGCCCAAGTCATCACCTAAATATACTTTACATTGCCAAAACGCCATGCCACTTGCACCAATGGTTTGGCACTTTGGCTTGACTTACCGAGGTACACTTCTAATGCGGAATTTTTAGGAACCATTTTGTATAAAAATTAATTTCTTAATGATTTCTATTTTTATAGAAAATATTTTTTTTATAAATATCATTTTCTTTAATTTTCTTCTATAATAGGGTTTTCATGATAACTCATTGAAGAATTTTTATTATTATTAGGTGGGTAAAGTGTATGTTATAAGTTATTCATATCTAATTCAACTCTGAGGGTTTAGTTTGATGGTCAATTTCTACCTTTGTTTGTTTAAGATCTTAAAATCAAGCCCCCCTCAACACAAAAAGATTCAATCTCCATAGTTTGGAAATTGATTTCCAACCCCTCTTTCCTATGAACTCATTTTTATCCATATCTTAGTACCCAATTCTTACAAGTTAAGAATACTATTGAAGACAATTAGTCTCTTAAATTTTCTGATCATGCACAAACCATATGCTTTTATACCAACTAAAGAGAGAACAAACTTCCCCCCTAAAACCCTTCAATCACAAGGATTACTAAAGAAAATTCTCAACTGAATTTAGTAAGATAGAATTATTCATTAACTATCCAAACATAACAATTTGCAAGAAAATACTTAATCAATACGCACGAACCTAATCTAATTACAAGCAACTTACTAAAATTGTAAATATTATCAAGCAATCTTAAGTTTTATAGCCTTCGCTTAGCATGGCACTCCTAAAACTCTGAAAAAATAAAAAACAATAATAATAACCTCGATTACTTCTTAATCGAATTTACTCAAAATAGAAAGTTTTTGAAAAATAGCTTTTTGACTCTTCATAGAAGCCTTAAGAAAATGGGTGGTCAAGTTCCCATGATATGTTTGGAGAATGGAGAGATTAGTCTCTAAACGGATGTGTCTTTCAAATTCAAGCAGGTAGCCGACGTCATATTAATTTTGGTTTGATTTATTTTTGGAAATTTCATCTAGAAAAAATAATGAAATTTAAAATAAAAAAATCCCTTTTTATCCGTTGATTATATTAATTGAACAAGGTAAGCACACAATTTGAACATGGTACACATTAAAATGGAAAGATGGATTGGGTTAGATTAAATTGAAACCTAAATGGGGGTAAAGGTCCACTGAAACATAAATAAAATAAAATAAAAACTTGAGGATCCAATGTGGCACTTGTAGATTTTAATATTAGAAATTTATATATTTTTCTCCTTTTAGTGGAAAGCCTTGTGAAGATTAGAGGGAATTTTTAACTAAATATACAGAATCAAGAGATGAAAATCCACATGAGCTCTAATGCTCTTATTTAGGGTTGAAACTCAGGTCGCATTTTGACCCGACCTGCATGACCCGGCCCGAGAAATCATGCGGGTCTAGTCATGAGAGTCGGGTCAACAAGTCGGGTCGAGTTGAGAAGACAAAAACCCACATGGAATTCGGGTCGGGTTGGATTGAGAAATTTACAAATTAACCTAACACGACCCAATCTGACCTGATCCAACCCAATTAAAATTAGGCTAAAATGGATTAAAAATACGAGTTGGGTCAGATTTCGGGTCGAGTCCGGTCGTCGGGTCGGATTCCATGAATATTGACTTGAGTCGGATCAGGTTTCTTAAAACCAAATTTCACCCCTACTCTTATTTTTTATATAAATTACCTTTCAATCGATTGTATATCAAACGTATGTACTCTAGCTTATAAAAATAAAATGCGATTGCAGCAAGTATGAGTTGAAAATTTTGACTGAGGCTCCAATTACCTTAAATTGCTTAAGGTAAGCACACAATTTGAACATGGTGTACCTTAAAATGGAAAGATGGATTGGGTTAGATTTAAATTGAAACATAAATGGAGCTAAAGGTCCATTAAAAAAATAATAAAATAAAAACTTGAGGATCCAATGTGGTACTGGTAGACTTTAATATTAGAAATTTATATATTTTTCTCTTTTCAGTGGAAAGGCTAGAGGGAATTTTTAACTAAATATACAGAATCAAGAGATGAAAATCCACATGAGCTCTAATGCTCTTATTTTTTATATAAATTTGTGCCTTTTAATCGATTGTATTTCAAACGTATGTAGCCTAGCTTATAAAAATAAAATGCGAGTCTATGCAACAAGTATGAGTTGAAAATTTTGACTATGGCTCCAATTAATGAAGGGAAAATTGGAGAAAAAATCAAGGCTAATTTATTAATTATCAAAATTGTAGTCGTCTAGCTCTTAAATTTACAAATTTATTATGTAACAAATAAGTTTGTACATGTGAGAGGTGTTAAAGGGTCTCAGCGCACACGTGTCCGTAAAATATCACACCTGACCAATCCTAGTTGGAATTGAGTCAATTAAGGCAAATGGGGTCTCTCGATTCAACCAACCAACACCGTCAATCAGACCGATGGTATCAATGTGATCGAGGATTGCGTCGGATCAAAGAGGACTGAATCTGAGAAAATGAAGGCTACTGTCGAACCAACTGACACTTGGGTCGGTGTACTAACAGCGAGCCGTATTTTGTCAGTGGGATCTACGGAGAGCTGAGTCTAGAGCGCGTTGTGCTCCATCAATGCTACGACAACATCTCTCGATTCGACCAACATGGAATTAAGTTGGGGTATTTAAACCCTAACCTGCCCGATTTCACCCATTTTCACTCACTCTCCTCTCCCCAGCTACTCGAGTTCTTCTCCTCTAGCCCTAAACCAGCCCCTATACTCTCCCTTTTCTTTCGAATCTCCTCTTGCATGCTTGAGATTCGAAGAGGGCTCGCCCAAAACTCTCCTTTTCACGGATTTCTTGCTCCTTTTAAGATAACATTTCTCACCCTTCCACCTCTCCTTCCCTTGCATGTTGAGTTGTGATAGGGATTTGTGTGGACTAGGGATAGAGTGGCCATGAAGGCCCTCTTCATAGAAGAAATTGGAAGATTAAGGGAGGCTTTCGAAAGTAGGGGTCTGGCTTGGGCTAGGGTGAGTTGAGATTGGGTAACCCAATTGAGGGTTGATATTTGGGGAAAATAGAATGTGTTCGAATCTTAGGCTGGGATTGTGGAGGAATTTGGGAATTTCCCATGTGTGGAGTTGGTTGGCCCAGTTTGGGGGGTCACACCTTGAGTAGGAATTGGGGGGTTTTACTTAGTCATGAAATTTATGGTTTCTTGATGTCCTTTGTTATTGATTATGTATGTGTGCTTTGGGTGGTTGTGTTTGGACAACTGTTCCGTGGGAGCCAACAACCCGCTGTTGAATCTTTAGGTGAGGAGTCCTATCCGAGTTGTGGAGTTTATAGACTTCGCTATTTTTAATTGTCAATCTCTACTGGAATTGTGTGTAATTAGGTTGCTTGTGATTGTTTGTGGATGAAATTAAGATCGGGTAATTGAATTTGTTATGTGATGGCAGACATTGAACTTATTACGTGAAGATGAATGGGAAATATGAGAAAGGAAGATAATGTCCCTCAATAGTTGGGAGTGTGGGAGGGATGTAACCACGGGATGGGGGTGGTGGGATGGTCCAAATGCATGGGTCACTAGTTGGGGTCGGAATGACCATGAAATTGAAAGTAGTGGCAAGTGTGGGCTGTTGGAATGGGTTCCACGCTAGGGTTGTCGACATGGACTAGAAATGGCCATGACACGGAATGTGGTGACGGGACCCAGAAGTATGAGGGAAATGTGTAGAGATCTCCACCCGTGGTGAGAACGAGGATAAGATGGAAAGCAATTGAGTGATGTAAGAGTAGTGTCCTATTGATATGTGTATTACTTATTAAATTTACTTAAATTGTGTCCTTTATTTTATACCCTGTTTCCTACTCTTGATTGTTATGTTTGTAAACTAACCCCTCACAAATGAAGGAGAAAAAATGGAGACGGGGTCTCTAAGGGAGACGGGGTCTCTAATGGACGAAGGTAGGAGATCAACAATCGTGGAGCTATCTTTTTTTTGTTAATGCCGTCATGGACTGTTCTGAATGTAATTTAATGTACTTGAAATATCATGATCATATAACTAATAGGAAACCTTGAATGTGATGGTTAAGAACTCCATGTTGGTTGTTGATGATTGTGTTAAATATTGTTTAAAAAAAAATGTATATTATGATGTTTTAGTCACGCGCCGAGGTTTGGGGTTGTGACAAAAATACTAATCTAAAATTGGCTCAATCGTTGTATGAGAACCCAAGTTTGATTAGAGGACCTTGAAATTCCACTCACAAAGGAAAAATCAAGGCCAAAAAGGAAAATTCGATCGAGCTCCAATCAATTTGAATTTTCATAAAATTTAAATTTTAATAATTAATTTAAAATTGCAACAATGAAGCTCAAAAATTACATAACTAAATTAATTGAAAGGAAAATTAAAATTACAAGAAAATTCAAATTTAATACTCACTCAGAAATTGGAGAGAAACGAAACAACCAACCCTAGCGGCTAGCGGCTATAGAATGCTTTCATTTTTTGCTTCATGGAATATTTCTCTGCCTACCAAAAAAACCAGGATCTTTTAAAGAGCTTTAGAGCTTGTAATGCAGAAAATGCACCTCAACTCTTTGGACCTGTTATAAACATACTCTGACAACATTCATTACAAAATAAGGCAGAGATATATGTATCATCTCTGTTCTCTGTTATGAGGAAGCAAGGGCAAATGAATCAGTCTATCTATTTTGTAGTTCTTTATTTGAGCAGCAGTACTTCACTGTTTTGCTACTCTGTTATTTGCATCAACACTAGAAATTATAGAGCTTCTGGCAACAACAGATCATGGAGTTGCCTATGCAACAGAATTCCTCTGCTGTATTTCCCAGTTCTATATATTTGTCTGTTAGGTGCCGAGTTGAGTGAATGCCTAAGCACGTATATTGTCGAGTTTTTTTCTGGAAGATCCTGGAGAGCTTCTTCGGTCAATACCAGTCTTGGTTTGGATAACAAGAGTTAGGAGAGTTTTGAAGCAAATTATGATTTTTGTAGTTTTAGTCTGTAAGCTGGTTTTATTTTCGTCTAATTTTTCTGTTTTCAGCCCGTCTTAAGGCTAATTTGAGTCTTTATGGTGTGTGGCTATCCTGTTCAGATGTCTTGTATTCCCCATCTTCATGGGGTTCATACTATATTTTTTGGAGGTATACCCTATTCTTTGAATAAATAAAAATGCTTATGATTCAAAATAAAACTTTAAACAACCAATCATGTCATGTGATGTGGCATTTATTAAAAAAAATAAAAAAATCTTAATAAGGAGATGCATCCCTTGTTTCCAAAGTTAGGGAGAGAAATTCCAATGGAAGGTTGCTAATCCGAAATACATAAACTATAAAAGGAGGTAGAGAATCTTCTAAGGTTATAGAAAGAAAATCTTTACCGCAATAATTTATGGTACTCTAAATTTTGGCCTCTTCTTTGGATGCCAATTATTTTTAGGTTCTGGATCCAAAATGAGCCTCTAGTGTGCCCCTTTTAACAATCTCAAATTTTTCATGCACTTAAAAGTGTCATTTACAAAATTTCTTCATTTAATAGGCCCATGTCTTCCATTAATTTTTCTTTCCTCTTGATCCATGAAATTTAAGATAGACCTCATTAAAACACACAGATTGAGTCTTCGATTTTTTTGGAGATTAAATTTTTTAGTATTTGGAGCAGTAAGGTGTTCGACCATGAACCACTGTGCATGATAACTTATATCACGTAGAACATCTAGGCGGCAGAGGCATTTTTAGCAATCTATTTTACAAGGGCTTTCTCAATGGTAAAATAAATCCTACATGGATAATGGATTACTAATTACCTTCTTTTAGATGGACAGTTTACTCATTTCGTACAAATCTCCATTCAAATTCTTCACACATTCTTTCAAAAACATCTTAGTTTTCTTTTTAACAAAGAAAAATTAATTACAGCTTTTCTATTCAAATTAATCTAAAATATTGAAATGATCAATAGTTGCTGTCGAAATTCGTATGTGAATTTTTTTTTCCTGCTACCATTTTACCAGTTACACATTTTTCACACATAAATAATTCAATTAAATTACATGAATACTTTGCTGAGCCCACTGAAATTTAAGGACTTGACACCTTTGCTGCGTTTAGATGGGGTTACCATCCATTACCTTTGTTTGATAATTGAGAGATGAAGGTAAAAATTCAATTTTTTACCCCTGCCCCTCACTTTTTGAAAACCCGCGAGTATAGGGATTTTCATGAAACCCTTACCCCTCTTTACCTCCTCTTTGCACCTATAGAACACAAATATTTAAAATATATTTTAATTAATGAATACTATTTAATAATTATATTTCATAAAATTTTATTTTTATTTTTTATATTATATGGATTTAATAAAAATTATTAATTATCATAAATTATTTATATGACAGATTATCCCCCGCTTACAATTACCAAACAAGATTTTTTTTCTTAGAATAAATTTTAATTTTGCCCCTATAAGTATCAAACAAGATAAGTACAACACCTACATAAAAGTAACCCCTGTCAAGATAAGTACAACACCTACATAAAAGTAACCCCTGTTCAAGTGTAACCCAATAAAATTTACTTATTTCCAAACGTAGCCCATTGTAGAGAAATGACCTACTTAGAAACCGGTTGACATTGGTTCATTGTGAACTTTCAAAGATAGCCTTTAAATCGAATTATTAGCTGAATTTAAAAAGTAAAATATAACTTTCAGAGATAGCATTTAAATTGAATCATCAGCAGAATTTAAAAAGTAAAATATGACATCACCTTGTCTTTCCAAAGGCTTTAATTGAAAGTTCATACCAATATTTGTGAATAAGTTCACAACAGATAATTTCTCGTCCCAAATACACAGTTAATCCACTTGAGTTTTCTTCCTTCTTTTTTTGAGGTAAAAAATCTATATTGAATAGATCAAAAACTAAAATGATAAGAAAACAAGCCCAGCAAGCATTTGGCCAGAGAAGAGATTACAAGTAAAAATTAAAAAGAAGACAAAACTCATGAACACGATCTCTCATACTAACAATAACCTACTAGATTGAAACATCATTGAAAGGTTTAGAGACCAATGCCAGTTGGATGAGGTTAAGACTTTATCCATCAACAAAACACTTTACATGGGCAAAGCTTTTTCTTACAAAATGCTTCTGTTTTGTTCTATTCAAACAAACCAAATGATTGCCATTAGAACCATTTTCCATAGTGCTTGGCTTTCCATGGCACATGAGAATGAAGACAATGAATGAAAATGATGCCAACGATATGCAAAGGACAATTGATGAAAGGATGGTCAATAGATCTGATGCAGGATAATTAATAGGATAACTCTAAATGCTTAATTAGGTTCCCTAAAGATTAAACGGGGACGAAAATAATACACCCTAAGCTAAAATATAGCCAGAAATTAAATGCCAAATTAATATTTGCAATAAATAAATATAAAATTTGTCACAAATAACCATGCAAATATCCCAAGCACATGAAAGATTTAATAAAATGATGAAATAGTTTTGAATGAGCTGAGCATATGTCATTTTAATTAAAAGGCATATGATTGGATATAAGCATCTGCTTTAAATGAAGAAATAAGAAAGGAGGAAAGGATGATGAATAGGAAAAGAGGGATACGAATGGACTTAAAAGGGCAAGAAAGGACTCTGTTTTGGGGGCGAAAGACTTGGAAGGAAAGGGCTTGCGGCAGCGAAGGGGTAAAGACTTGGGAAGGTGGCAGCAAAGGCAAGGCTTTCGGTGATATAATGGAAGCAAGAGAAGGTTATAGGTGGGCTCACGGAAGTAAAGAGGGGGAATCTGAGAGAGGCGATGTAGGGTTGAGGTCTCAAGGGATTTTCTATGTGGCTGCAACAGGATAGAAGGGTCGGCAAGGATGGTGACGCAAAGGGTATGGCTAGAGAGGAGGCGACAAGCAGACCTGGGTCAAAGACAGGTATGTGGGTTATGGGTAAAGGGATTTGGCTATGGCGGTGGCTAAGAGAAAGAGGGAAAAAAATAAAGAGAGAAAAAACAAAAGAAGAGAAGTAAGAAGTACCTGAAGAAGAAAGTGGCCTCACGCCGTGGCCTCTCGCCCTTTGGAATCACTCCAACAATCTCAATCGCACAAGATATGAGGAAACTCCAATTTTTTATTTCATCAATCGTGTGTAATGCCTCAAGGAAGGCTACAAGGCTTTATAGAGTTTCATCTTTACTAAAATAAAATAAAACAATAACTACCAAAACTACCCTAGCTAAAAATAAAACACACGGAAATAGTAAATAACAGAAATAGAAGGTGCTGGAGATGCACCGCATCAATCTTCCCATCTGAAAAAGAACTCGATCTCGAATTCAAACAGTTGAAAAGATATCAAGCTTCCCACGCACGCGTCTTCCCAGAATGGAGTCTTCAATATGCATTCACGCGCATTTGAGATCTTCAGCGTCATCCAATGGAGTCATCATCAAGCCACAATGCTGCTAGAGTGACTTTCTTCCATCGTCGGTGGAATGCTAGGACATCTGAACTGTCTTATGGTCAACATGCTCTAAATGAGAAGAATACACCTCTAGTGATACAAAGCTGTGGTATCTCTGCAAAAGATTCGGATCTTGTCGCTGAAGTTCATCTGGTGTCAACCATTTGACTTCTGTCTTCAGCTGGCTTGTGGGAACCACTTTCTGATCTAGTATAAACTCTTACATTCTCTCTCTTGGGTGAATGGGAAGGCTTTATAGGTTCAGGCCATGGATTAGGAAGTGGGCTAAGTAGGCCAGTATGTGGGCCAGGATGAGGCTCATATAATTTAGGACTGAGTGGTAAGGTTGCTGGAACTGGACAGAATGTGAGGTCCTCCATATGATCATCCATATCAAATTCATTGGACTTAGAATGAGTATCTGTAGCAAACTTATATTGTTTATTGCATGTATTAATTTCACTTTTAATTTCAGCATGCAATGCATGTGTGTGATGCAAATGCAGATGCAGACTCAAACAACTTGGGCGACACTGGCACTGGACTAGGGTCTATGGATGGGGATGATATGGGAACACACCTAATCAACCCAAGGGAATATTCGTCGAAATCGTCAATGCCCTCATCACTTTCGGGATGTTCTCCTGCATATAACAATTCATTCTCAACGTCCTGGTCAGTCTTTTATTTGGACTGTTTTTCCAACACAAAGGGTTCTTTCCTTATTCCGATTCTTGGTAGAACATTCGTGAGCGAAATGCCCATAACCCTGACAGTTGTAGCATTTGGTTATTTGTTTGGAAGAACTCGTACCTTAAGCTCCTTTAACACTTACATCATTGTTTTGGAATGGAGCATTGGTGGATGGCTTAGCTTGACTCACCGTATCCCGTGGAGTAGACTAAAACTGCTTAACAGGGTTCGGGGTCAAGTAACGCTCCAACTCTTGAACAATATGATAAATCTCCTCCAATATGTGAATCAACTCTTTTTGGAGATCTGGACGGAGACCCATTCTAAACTGAGAAAGAGTCACAAGAAGGTTCTCCTGAATATCACATCTCATCATGTACTCATCAAACTTGTCGATGTAATCGCCGACTGACATGTTTCCCTAATGAAGTGCTTGCCATTGATTCATTAATCTCTCTCTATAGGTCAAAGGAAGGTATTTTTCTTTCAATTTTTCTTTCATTTCATCCCAATGAGAAATAGGCTCACCTCCGACTCTTTCAATTTTGGCGCTCTACATTGGTCCAGAAAAGTTTGGTTTGACCCAACAATTTCATTCTTGCAAATCTCACCCGACACCCTTCTGATATGTTATACCATTCAAAGTAGTGTTCCATGCCAAACAACCAGTCAATAAAAGCTTTTGGGTCAAGTTGACCATCAAAACTCGAAACCTCAACTTTAATAGATCTCCTATTTCAGATTTAGGGTCGGGAAGGTCATGAAAAGTATAATGGTTGTGGGGACCATTTCTTCCTCTACCACGCCCTCGGTCACCAACTCTACCTCAACCTCTACCACCACCAATTTCCATGTCATTGTGTTGATTGAGGGAAAGCTCTAGTTCATCAAAGCGGTTATCGGTTCTAGTCATCTGTTCTGTTATTTTAGTTTCCATGTTGGCTAAGTGGGCATTGATATCATCTAAGATTTTGGTAAACGATGTGAGATCCATATTGGGTTGATATTCTCGACAACTACGTGTAGAGATGCACAGGAAGACACACGAAATGATGTGACGTAACTCCAAATACAATGAAGGAAATACATCATGTGATGCAAAAAAAATTATTTTTTAAAAAATAGTTAATCAATTAATTAACTAATTAATTTTTTTAAATGCGACCTAAGACCTGGAAAGTTAGGAAACTCTCCTAACCTATGCTACTGATACTAATTTGATGAAGGACAACTAATAGGGTAACCCTAAATGCCTAATGTGGTTTCCTAAAAATTAAAATGGAACGAAAATAATGCACCCTAAGCTAAAATATGGGCTGAAATTAAATACCAATTAATATTTGCAATAGATAAATATAAAATTTGTCAACCATGCAAATATCCCAAGCACATGAAAGATTTAATAAAAGGATGAAATAGTTTAAATGAAGAAATTTTGTAAAGGAAAGGCTTTGGGTGATGTAACGAAAGCAAGTGAAGGTTATAGGTGGGCTGACGGAAGTAAAGGAGGGGAATTTGAGAGAGGCGTGCAGGGTTGAGGTCTTAGGGGATTTTCTGTGTGGTTGCGACAGGATAGAAGGGTCGGCAAGGATGGTGACGCAAAGGGTATGGCTGGGGAGGAGGCAACAAGCAGATCTGGGTCAAAGATAGGTATGTGGGTTATGGGTAAAGGGATTTGGCTATGGCTATGGCGATTGCTAGGGGAAAGAGGAAAAAAATAAATAAAGAGAGGAGAGAGAAGAAGAGAAGTAAGAAGTACCTGAAGAAGAAAGTGGTCTCACGCCATGGCCTCTCGCCCTTTGGAATCACTCCAACAATCTCAATCACACAAGGCATGCGGAAACTCCAATTTTTTATTTCATCAATCGTATATAATGTCTCAAGGAAGGCTACAAGGCTTTATAGAGTTTCATCTTACTAAAATAAAATAAAACAATAATTACCAAAACTACCCTAGCTAAAAACAAAATACATGGAAATACTAAATAACAGAAATAGAAGGTGCTAGAGATGCACCGCATCAAGATCCCTCATTCCTCCAACAAAGATAACAAACAATGGGAAAGGAAAAATTCCTAGATTTGAGATTGTCGAAGGTCAAAATCTTGTTCAGATATGTCGTCCAACAAAAACTTTAGATGGGACCAAAGGCTTCCAAATGGGTTTAAAGCAATCAAAATTATCAATGTCTTTGTTCATGGCTGCACTCCAGAAAATCAGAGCCAATTCAAAGACTCAATAGTCAGTTAAAGATCCACTTGGCTGTAGCAGTACAAGAATGTTAATTAAGAAATACAAGAAAGGATAGACAGGAAGAAATTAGATCCACTTGGCTGTAGCAGTACAAGAATGTTAATTAAGAAATACAAGAAAGGATAGACATGAAGAAATTCTGCTGAAGCACAAGATTTCTCTCTCTCCGTTAGTTAAAATGGTTACAACTGACAGTGTGCAACACCAAATATAAGCAAACACCATTGATTGAATAACTCATACTTGATGAATATTGCGGAGAGCAGCATTTATGCTTTTACAGTCGTAGTCCATAGTCTTCATCCAGTTCTCAAAATCACCTATCTCCTGCATGTCCATAGTACCATGTATCAGAGAACAACAAATGTTCCCAGCTAACATGTACAAAAGATGATCACCCTGAACAACTTACAAATGACTCATGCAAAAACCGCAAGGTTAAAAACAAATGCGTGCATTTCAGCATGAATGTTAAATATTTCTCATAACATGAGTAAAAACTAATTTTTAAGTAAATCCACACAACTAATACGGTCATCGAAACTGCCTACATTGCATGTGGCTGACAGCCAAAAGCAAGTACCTAGATGGGAAACCAGAAACCTTCAATCATTTCATTCACCTAGGCTCTTGCAGCATGGGATTTACATTATCATCTCAATGGTCAGTCCACATTCCACAAGATCAACCAAGTGGATCAACATCCTCAATCCTATAACCCTCATGCAGAATAACACACCACTACAAACTCATCAGACTATCATCACTAGCCGTTTTTCCATTTGGCATTTTATTTCTACTTTTCCATTGTATCCTATAAAAGATCATAATATCTGTCAATTCAAAATTTATCGAGTCCATTCTTACCAGTCTCCCACTCATATTGGATATGGAAAGATGTTTTACATGTCACTTTGACTTCTCAAACACAATGGTCCTTTTTCTTGGTTCCTAACAGGCACAATGATAGAAAACCAACATATGACATAGTTGCACCACAGCAAACTATCAAGACAATTGACAATCAAATAACTTCCAGTTTCTGAAGAAAACAGCCTAAGAACCTCGGCACTGCCTTCGATAAAATAAATAGCTTGCAGTTTATGCATTTGCAAATCATGGCCTATTCAATTTGAAAATGCTTAAACTATTAAATTGCAACTGTAGCCTACTCAATCAGGAAATTCTTAACTTTGAGAACAAAGAACATGATGCGGAGCATTGGACTGATTAGAGCATTGGATTGATTTATTTATTTATTATTTATCTCTAGATGTAATTTTTTTAGTTTCTTTGAGGAGATTTTAGTCATTATTGTATTGGAGGGTATTTTGGTCATTTTCATAAATACTTTGTAAGCCTCATTAGGGCAGAAGTTAATTAATGAATAAGATAATACACGATTGTTGCTTCGAAAAGTTTCTCCATGGGCATGGCCTGTTGGTGAGAAACCCAGGATTCGGCGAGAAGCCAAGGGAAAGGCAAGAAGCTGCCTCCTCCACATCCAGGTACCTTTCTCTCTCTTCTCTCTCTTCTTCACTCTCTCTTTCCTTCTCTTTTGTCTTTTTCTTATTCCCCTTGCCGTGAACCCCATTCCTTGTTATTGCTACCGTGACACCCTTTTGGAACCCCTTGCCTGCCGCCATTTCCAAAACAAGCCCAGACCCTCCCAACTTTGTCGCCCCCACCCCACCTATCTCCCCTCTTTGCTTCCGCCCCTTCCTGACTCCCTCCCAAACCTTCGCCCAACCTCAAGATCGACTGCAGCCCTCACCATAGCCCCCTTTCCCCCTCCTTACAGATGTCGCCACCTCCAAATACCCATCCATGTGCCTTCGTTTCCCCTCAACAGTCCCCTTCATTGTTGCCGTGACCCTCCCACAAACCCATTGGAGTTGCCGTTACCACCCAGAGTCCCTTCCCTATTGTCGCCTGTCTACTTTGGACATTTGACCTCTGCCGTATACCCCTAACCTGTTTTTTGTCCTTTCCGTCACCCCCATAAGTCCACTTACCCTTTGCCGTGACCCCATATCCCACCCCTACTTACTGTTGTGTCCCATCTGGCCTTAACCTTAGCCTTCCCAAGCCCACATCCTGTTGCCTTAACCCCTTTACCCCCATATCTTGCTTCCAACATCATAAGAACCCGATCCATTTACTGCCAAGCAACGTGACTTGATCCCTTTTGGTGATAGAACTACATAATCATGGGAACTGACAAGCTCCTTTGTTTTGAGGGATCCGTTGTGTTTGGTAACTAGGCCTAGATTATGATATAGTTGTGTACATAGAATTCGAAGAATTTCATTGAATTGTTTGTGGCCAATTTATATAATTTAATTGCGAAATATTAATTCAAGTTTTAATCTCAGCCTTCATAAAGTTAATTCATATTTAATTGGTCACATCCCATTGCATTAGTCATTTACGGTTACCCTATTTCTATGTCCAGACATCACAACATTAACAAGTTCCTAAAAACGACACTTCAACATAACACACACATGACCATGTCACCAATATTTAACATTTTTTAGATGGAAAAGCATTAATCACAATTGGTTTTATTAAGCATTTATATACATTTCATATAAAGTCTAATGTATCTCTACATACCTATGAAGCACGGATACTCCGAAACCATCGGAGTATCCGTATCGGATACGTTTCCGACACGGATACGGCTCGGATACGTGTCGGATACGTATCCAATTAAATAATATATATTTTAAATACCGATACGGCTCGGATACGCCATCCGATACGTGCAGATACGGAGGGATACGACTAAACACGGGATACGGCACACGCGACACGGCAAATGACGGGATACGGCCAAAAACGGAAGAAAAGAGGGGGAAAAAAAAAGAAAAAAAGAAAAACTTACTTCTTTCCTCCTCTGCTTCTCACGACTTCTTTCCTCTCCTCTCTGCTTCTCACGCAAACCCCTCGGAAACCCTCTTCTGCGGCGACAACCCTCTGCGAAATCTCCTCTGCTCTCGATTCGCTGCCTCTGCTCTTGATTCGCTGCTCTCTCCTCTCTACTGCTCGTCTTTTTCTGCATCTTCCGATTCGCGGCTTCTCTAGGTATGCATTTCTTCTTCCTCTTCTCTCTTTCTTCTTCGTCTTCTCTTCTTCTACTTCTGTTTTCCGTCTTCTTTTTCTTATTCCAGATTTTCGTTTTTCCCTCTTCTTCTTCTTCTTCCAGATTTTCGTTTTTCCCTCTTCTTTTTCTTCCAGATTTTCGTTTCCCTCTTCTTCTTCTTCTTCTTCCAGATTTCGTTTTTCCCTCTTCTTCTTCTTCTTCTTCCTCTGTTCTTCTCCTCTTCGTCTTCTTCTCTCTGTCGTCTTCTTCTTCTACTTCGTCTTGCTCTGTTTTTTTCTCTACTTCTTCTTCGTCTCTTCGGGTTCTTCTTCTTCGTCTCTTCGTCTTCTTCTTCTTCTTCTTGGCCTCCTTTCCACCCTAATATGCTGTAGAGGTTTTGCTTATTACAATTAGCCTTTAAAATAATTTATATTTGTTATTGTAATTTGTCGGCTGTACATATTTTCGGCTGAACATTTTTAAGTAAATTTTTATTTTAAGATTTTTATCTGTAATGGTAAGGCATAAATACCTTCATTTTATATCGTTTCTGGTATTTGATGGAGATATTAATATTTGAATACATCATCAACTTTTAGAAGTATTTGTTGGGTTACTGAGAAATCTATCTCAAAAAATAAAATTTTGTATTTAAATCTCATTCTAAAGCACCGATATTTGATTCTTGTCCTTTTACACGAAACAGTAAAATACAATGATTTATTTCATTTACTGTAGATTATTGGTGTTCTGATAATATGGGTCTATCTGATTGTATATTTTAGTTAATTAATTAATTTTTTTTTTTTATCTATGTTTGCCGTTCAGCCTCTTTGTCAATCGAAAGGGCTACTGGTGGTGAGGGCAGTGGTAGTAGGTGTGGTTCATCCAGTAGTACAGCTACAAGTAGATTTTGTTCCTCCGAGGCTATAGATGACCATCGTCCTCTTTGGTCATATGTTACAATATATCAAAGTAGAGATCTAAATATTGGAGGTGGAAATATGAAGTGGAAGTGCAATTTTTGTAATAAGGATTTCAACGGATCATACTCTAGGGTTAAGGGTCATCTATTGAGGCAATCTGGTAAAGGGATTCAAATATGTGCTTCTGTGACTGAAGAATATTTAAGGGAACTCTTAAGAATTGTTTCTGAGGCTGAAGAGAGGTGTAGACCAAAAAATGTTCCCTTGCCCAATCGTTCCATTGCAACTCTTATGGGCCCAACATCAACTAGTGAGGGGAAAAAAAAGACGAATTGGAGGTACAAGTGCTTTAGAAAAAGCATTTAAAAATGATGCTAGAGATCGGCTTACAAGTGAAATTGCTAGAATGTTTTATTCAGGTGGTTTGCCATTTAACTTTGCTAGAAATCCCTACTATCTGAGTTCATATACTTTTTCTGCCAACAATCAAATCGCTGGGTATGTTCCTCCTGGTTATAATGCTTTAAGAACCACACTTTTACAAAAGGAGAGAGCAAACATTGAAAGGTTGCTCCAACCAATCAAAAATACTTGGCATGAGAAGGGGATGAGCCTAGTTAGTGATGGGTGGAGTGGTGCACAAAGGAGGCCGTTAATCAATTTCATGGCTGCATCTGAGGGAGGCCCCATTTTCTTGAAAGCTGTTGATGGGTCAAAAGAATATAAAGATAAGCACTACATTGCCAAATTGATGATAGACACAATTCGTGAGGTTGGGTCAAAGAATGTGGTGCAAGTTGTGACCGATAATGCTCCTGTATGTAAGGTAGCGGGGTTACTTGTTGAAGGTCATTACCCTCACATATTTTGGACTCCTTGCGTGGTGCACACATTAAATCTTGCACTAAAAAATATATGTGCAGCAAAAAATACATAGATGAATGAGAATGTTTTTGCTGAATGCCATTGGATTACTGAAGTTTCAGATGATGCATGTTTTATTCGCAATTTCATTATGAATCATTCTATGAGATTGGCTATTTTTAATTCCATTGTACCATTGAAATTGCTTGCTGTGGCCGAGACACGATTTGCTTCCACCATTGTGATGTTGAAGAGATTGAAACTTATCAAGCGTGGCCTTCAGGAGATGGTTATTTGTGAGGAATGGAGTGTCTACCGAGAGGATGACGTTGGAAAGGCTCAAGTTGTGAAAGAGATGATTTTAAATGATGTATGGTGGGACAAGGTTGACTATATTCTTTCTTTTACACGCCCAATCTATGAGATGCTCCGGTTGTGCGACACGGATAAGCCGACCCTTCATTTGGTTTATGATATGTGGGATTCAATGATAGAGCAAGTGAAGGCGGCGATATATGGCCATGAGTTGAAGGAGCTAGATGAGCAATCTACTTTTTATGGTGTGGTGTATGATGTACTCATTGATCGATGGACTAAAAGTTGCACACCACTACATTGCACGGCTCATTCTTTGAATCCAAGGTAATTTATCTATTTCGATTATTTTTTTAGATTTTGAACTTCATGTTTTACAAACTAATGTTATGCTTTTCTAACCTATAGGTATTATAGTAGTGAATGGCTTGCTCAAGCTCTGAATAGGGTTGTACCACATAAGGATCCAGAGATATCTGATGAGAGAAACAAATGTTTGAGGAGGTATTTCCCTGATATGAATGAGAGGAAAGCTGTTCTGACAGAATATGCAAGGTTTTCAGGAGCTACTGATGTATTTGGGTCCTTTGATTGTTTACAAGATAGATGGGACTTGGATCCAAAAACATGGTGGGTGACCTATGGATCTTCTATACCAAGACTGCAAACGATGGCTCTTAAGCTTCTTGTACAACCATGTTCATCATCGTGTTGTGAGAGGAATTGGAGCACCTACTCATTCATCCACTCCATGAAAAGAAACAAGATATATCCTAAGAGAGCTGAAGATTTGGTGTTCATACATACAAATCTTCGTCTTTTGTCAAGGAAGAATGAAGGCTATGTCAAAGGACCAACTAGGATGTGGGACATTGGAGGAGATCAGTGGGATCCATTTGACGGAGCTGGAGCTCTAGAGGTTGCAAGTTTGTCTCTTGATGAACCAGATATGAAGGCAGTTGTTTTTACTGATACCGGTGAAGGAAATGAAGAGATTGAAACTTTCCATCAGATTTTGTAATAAGTTTAAACATGTATTTTGTGAGTGACTTATATTTTGTTGAAATGTTGACTCTTTTTATCTAAAAGTTGAATTTATGATTTTTTTTGTAAATGCTTGAATTTATTATTATTATATATATATATTATATAATTTTTTAATTTGGCGTATCCTGCCGTACCCGTATCCTAGTTTTTAAAAATTTGCCGTGTCCCCGTATCGGATACGTATCGTATCCGATACGCGTACCCGTATCGGTGCTTCATTGCTACATACACTTTTAAACACTTTTAATATCATTTTAGTCTGTGAAATAGCAGTTGCATATTTGTACATTATTTGATCTCATCCCATGCATGAGCTCACACAGACACACATGTAAAAGAAATGATCACAACATTAAGCTCTGAGACAATGAATGTTACATCTCATGCCCAAAACATTACACCAGCAAACTTATCCACGGATAACATATATTCCACAAAAATCAAAACATAAAATCTAGACTGATATAGCTAAATCTTTAAGGTACGCATTATAGGGGAAGATCACAGTTGAGTCACGTTCAAATATCCTACCATAGTCTAATTAGGATTCACCAAGCAACTTTGGGAGTCAAATTGCTTTGATTAAATCCACCCTTGCTAACTTACTAACCCATTTTTTTTTCCAATACCCTGGCTAAATGGACAAGTTGCTCAAGAAAACACAAAGGGACTTCATATTTGATGGAAAAAGGGATAACAAGATTCCATTTTCTAAATTGCAAAAGAGTGGGTTTGGCAATGTAAATGGTCTACTGGGACTTGGAAATATGATGAGGGCATGATTGTTATCATGGACCACAAAGAAGTCAAGGACATAGAAGACATACCAATTAAATGAAGAAATTTTGGAAATGACACTAAGGGAACATGAGAAATTTGAAGGTGCCAAAAGGGGCCCTTTAAAGGCTCATTTCGGATCCAAAACATTAAAATAATTGGTCTATGGGTTGTGGCATTGAGTAAAGCCCTTTACTAGACATTTTGGGCTTAATTTGTCCAAAGAAGAGGCCCCAAATTAGAGCACGAGGAGTTGTTATGGGAAAGCTCTCTACACCTTCTCACAAGAAGATTCTCCACCTCCTTTGTATTTTGAGTTGAAGTCTTGGATTACCAATAAACCACAACAAATCTCTCCCAAATCGGCAGCCAATTTTCAGTCATCTCCTTATTGAGATATTTTTTATTTTTCTTTCATTTAACGATGTAATAAATGCCATATGGCATGTAGAGATTGGTTGTTTTGTTTTACGCAAACGTAGAGTAGAAACCCTTGGGCATGCAATCCTCCATCGTGATTTTATTTTCTAATTGTTGTCGCATGTAAACCTCTATATAAAGAGGTGTGATTGACCATTATAAGAAACACAATTGAGTTAATTGAAGTATTGATGCTATGCAATCTCTCCAAATTTGATAAGCTTTGCAAATTTAAATTTTCTATCAATTTAATTTGTCTTTAATTAATTTAGTGCATGTAGGCCTGTAAACAGACCCAGGCCGGCCAGCGGACCGTCCGGCCCGCCAACCTGGAGTCCGTTTACGATCCGAACCCTAGAGTCCAATAGGACTCGAGGGCCGGATCCTGCAGTCCGATGTTGCGCGCGGGTAACAATTGCTCTCTCACCTCTCGCCATTGTCTCGACTCTCTCCTTCGATCTCCCATATCTTCCCTCTCTCGGTTCTCTCTCTCTTACTCAATTTCTCTCTCAAACCCCGTCCTGTTGAATTCTTTGTTTCCGTTTGTGAGCTACTCATTCAAAGAACGAAATTTCCAACTCTAAACACAGAAAGAGGAAGACCGAGAGAACCTGATTTTTCGATCCATAGAGATGTTTACTCAAATGGGTCTTGATCCATTTTCCATTATATGAACAAAGGCCTGACAAAAATCAGATCTTCTTCTATATTTGGGCATTGAAAATGGAGGAAGGAGGAGATGGGATTGAAGAGAGCAGCAGCGTGAGTTTGGGTGGAGGCTCAGAATCGAGAAGGGTGGATGGAGCGAAGTGTATTCCGAGTCTGCGCCTTCTTGGTCTACTCTCGAAGGAACAGCAGTGCAGTTGGGGAGAAGAACAAGGGGGGACTGAGGAGGAGGCTTACAAAGAAACCCAAGAGAGTAGATTCTTTCGACGTTGAAGCTATGGGAATTGCTAATTCTCATTTAAATCACTCAAAGGTATGTTCTTTTGTTCATCACTTGTCTTTTATATCAGAGGAAAACCTTTTTAGCTGTCACTGCATCTAAATGGTAAAAGGATGAGGTGAGTGCTGCATTTTATCAAAAATATAAGAATCAACAGTCCATAGATGAGTTTGAAACATGTATATTCTATGATTTCATCACTGTATTACATTGCCTTGACTTAGGATAGGGGTTTTCTTCACTTCCTCTTCTTCTTTACATGGGTTTTGATTTGGGAATTTCTAGCTTCCATTTGGTTAATCTATTGGGACTGTTTGGTTTAATTTTTTTTTACTTTCATAAAGATTTTTTTACTGTTTGGCAAATGTGTGCTTATTTAAACATGAAAAGATTTGACTTATTGGTACTGATTATTTATGTTCAATATGTTATGCTATTTTTACGTGGAAGGAATTCTAAGATTTACTATTGAACATGCTATTCGTTGGTTCTTTTTGTGTGAGATACTGTAATTTCTGGAACAACATGGCACAACGAATTGAACTGTGACAGGGACAAGTATGGACTGAATGGTATCAATCTGTTCCCTGTCCAAGCAAGTTTGGCGGCTATAATACTCCATCACCCTGTTTCGTCATGTTTCTTCCTTGCTTTGGCCAGATTCTTTGAATGGATTTAAACTTTCTCCCTTTCAACATTTCTATTGATGTTTCTAATATAATTTTGGAAGATAGATTTTCAAATTTTAGTTTCCTATGGTAAAAAACATATGGGTATGATGCAGATTTTGTGCTGACAAATGGTCATCTACATCTTGTTAATTATCAAAACCATCTATCACATTCGTTCGTGGGAATGGGGGGGCAACTCAATGAGAAAGAAAGAAGGGGGATGACTGGATGAGAATTTGTGAAGGGTTTGGATTCATAAAAAGGTGGAAGCACACCCAAAGGATGATACCATCGGTTTGTGGCTCAAAATACAATTTGATTTGTGTCTTCATTGTCATTTATGATAATTGAATGGAATAAATACAAACTTTTGTTACTGTTCCACTGAACAAAATGGTCATCTACATCTTTTAATATTCAGAACATTTACTAAAGCTATTTACTAGAAAATGAAATTCTCTTGAGTAAGAGATTCTCTTCTATTTTGTTTGGTAACTTCAGGGGAAAAGGTACAAGGAGAAAAGAAGGAAAGAGAAGAGCAAGGGAGGAGGGGAAACCATGGTTTCTCCCCTCTCCAGGGGAATAGATTGTCTTGAAAGGGGAAATGAGGGGAGGAGTGGGCCACACTTTTCCCCTCTTCAGAAAATACCAAATAGGGGAAAGGAGGGAATCCCCTATATTCTTATGCTTTCTCCTCATCCAAATGGGGACCCAAATGCATCAAAGAAACTTTTGAAGTTTCTGGAATGATCACCTTCATGTATAATTTGTTTTCTTTTCCAATAGTCTTTCATGTTTTGATGTAACTTGTTGGTTGGATGCCTTAGACTGAATAATGGTGGTTTTTCTAAAATGAAATTGGAAATTTAGAACAGAGCAAGGTTGCTGGACTGAATAATGGTGGTTTTTCTAAAATGAAATTGGAAATTTAGAACAGAGCAAGGTTGCTACTGGTGGTTGGGATGGCTTGATCAATTACTGCTAACTTTATTCATTCATATCTTTGTACACACTTAAATTATCATCTCATATCATTTGTTATGCATGAATTTCTGTCACCTTTATCCTTATCAAAGAACATACTAATGACATTCTTTTTTTTTCCTTAGTGTCTCATTAATCCTCTATTTTTCATTTGCTACTTCCATCATATTTTTTAAAGGTGCATTGTAAGGCATCGACGCTGAAACTGCAAGAATGCTAGCGAAGAGAGGTTTGACTGTTTGAGGCTTAGAATCCCAGCAAGGGGATCTCAAGAAAGCTATAGAAATGAAAGAGATAATACAAAAGGAGAGCCAAATTCAGAGATCATTTAATTTGAACTTAATTTCATAGAAGTTGCACAACCTAAGCAATGGATTGTAATATTATTATCATGCATTTGTCTGTCTCATTGATGTTAAAGAGCAGTTTAAAAGCAATCCGGACCTCTAGATCTCGTTGGAATGGAAGGATGTGAAGTAATTTTTATTTTTTTTTCGAATTTAGATATTCAGACTTTAGAAAATGGACATGTTTACTGGAATTGATTTTTTTTCCAACAAATATCAATTTAAAGATCAAATTTAAGAGTTTTTTCAATTTTTTAAATTAAATTAAATTTCTCAACTTATAGAATTTCAAATTTTCAAACTCTAATAAAATATCTAATCTATTGGGCCAAGTCTGATAAAAAATTAGGTTTAAAAAACTTATTTCGGACTTGGCAGCTTGATGGGTCAAAAAAAGACAATCGGACCCTTATTGGGCCGCGAACGGCCCAACAACCTTATCGAGCTGGGCCGGATCTAAGTATATTCGGACCTTGGGTTATCAGGCAGGCCGCGGACTGTCCAATAAGGCTATCGGGCCGGGCCAGATCCGAGTCCATTTACCGGTCTAAGTGCATGCAATTTTCGGTCATTGTGTGTGTGATTTGTATACATTTTAAATTAATTATTCACAATTATCTTGTGAAAATTCGAATTGAATTGAAACATTTGTTCAAATTTTCCTTTAGAAAAATTTGACCTAGGTGAGACTTTGCCCTTTGAACTTGCATTTTTTGTGAGTGGGAATATAAATTCAATTTTGGGTTCCTATATCTAATTGGGCTGATCTTAGATTAGTTTTGGGTGATAATTTTGATTCCCTTCACTTTCTAGCTTTGATTTACTAGAGGCAAAATTTTCAATTTATTTTGTGGGATTCTAGCCTTTGGACCTTTCTCCAATTTCCAACAATTGGAGCCTTTGGACGAAACCTACCTGTGGTCGAAACTTCTCGTTTGTTTTTCTTGAAGCTAGGCTGCATCAATTGGTGATCAGAGCATAGATCTTGAACGCTCCAGTTGTGCACTCTAAATACGCATCATGGCAAGTGGGAGAACCAGGCGAATTGAAGATCAAGATCAGATGGATAATCCTTTTGTGCCGAACATTGAAGATGAGGCAACGATGCCGTAGTTGAAGAACTCTGACAACATATTGCAGAATTAACAGCCAGATATAAATCTCCATTGCATAGATCTCGTTATAGATCAGCTGGATTGAGATATGACTCTAGACTTGGAGCAAAGTCTTCAAAAGCATTGGAAGTTTCTATTTTAGAATACAAATCCTTTACGGAGGAGGATATTACATATGGTGATGATAGTGAGTTTTTTATTATGTATATCCTTTCCACCTGTTGCGGTAGATTATAGCACTTCCCATTGGGACATCCAAAGAATTTTTAGCTCCTCATTGCATGTCATTGATGCACCTATTTTTTACTCTTATGATGATGAAGAGGACGATTTTTCTATTAAGGATTTGTGTAATCAAACATCATGAAGTGTTTCCATTATGGAAGGTTTTTCAAACTTAGATGGAGAGTCAGTTGATGTCGTTGACTATGTGGAGGACAAAGAACACAGTGTTGAAAATGTCCCTGTGGATTTTTATCATCTCCTGGATATGATTATTATGGTGATATTGACAGTAAACTTAATTTGCTTTCTTCAGTTGGACAGGAGGCCGAGATCCAAGATGATGAACAAGCAGTTTTCATAACGCCAGATGTGGCCGAAAATTGTCAAGATGAAGTACTATTGATGGTTGCTAGAAGCCATGCTGCCATCTCAAGTTGGTTGTCAATCAAGAAATATCAAAATTGTCAAGATGAAGTACTGTTCATGGTTCCACAACACATGAATAACATGGAAGCCATGTTGCCATCTCAAGTTGGTCGTCAATTTCCAAGAATTATTGAGTATGTTGATTGTAAATTTGAAGGTTGTTGATCATAACTGCAAGGAAACTCGCACACTTCCAAAAATCCTCAACTTGGATGAAATTTATCTCCGAATTATTGGGATGTGGCTCAAGTCACCACATCTACAGTCGGTATTTTCACACAGAAAATCTAGAAGAGGCTGGCGTGGGATTAGAGAGTTCTAATCCAAGTGGGTTTCCTAATTGGAAATACATAGTGTGCAATACACGGTATATCTAATAGATATTATTGCTAAATGGGGGTTGATGCACTAGTTATCTTTAGACAGACAAGCCAGGCTGTCTCTAGGTCTCTCTCCACTATATAAATCATGGGTGTATTGGATGTTAAACATGTGCCTTCATTGGACACCATGAGAGAAGTCTCAACATGGAGGGGTGTTGTTGACTACACGTCAACATGCAGCATGCAGTTGCTGCATGCATTCTGGTGATGGCAGCATGCAAGGTGTTGTCTACATACAACACAAGGGTTCATGGTGCTGCTATACACCATGGAAGGAGATGCAGCCTTGCGTTGGGGGAGCACATCAGGAGGTGCTCAAGGAGCACAGGAAGCGTAGAGGAGAGCGGGACAGAAGATGGGTTCTTCTAAGTATGTGAGTGGTAAGAAAAGGGGTGTACAAAGGGCTCGAGACTTCGGGTTTGTACTCTAGACTCAAGGGAGTCATTTATCTTGTACATGTATTCTTTCTCATATAGTGAAGATATTCTGTCGCTCCGTAGTTGTAGGCGGGGTGGGCCGAACCATATAAAATATTGTGTTGTGCTGTGTTTATTATTCCGCTCGTTCTTGTGTTTATTCCGCTAATAAACCTAACACGAATTATTCAACTGGATGTACTAAATTGAACCTTCAAATTCAATATGCCATCAAACACACCAATCACAAGAATTAAAATCAACTCAACGCAATATCAAAATTAATAAAAAGAAAAATAGAACTTACCACTTAAGGAGAGACTCAAAAAGAAACCAATGCTTTGCTTCAATTTTCGTATTCCAATTGTGTTAACAATGGATGCCCATGCTCCAATTTATAGGCAAGGATTGGAGCTAAAATCTAGGATTAAACCAAAAAAAAAAAAATATAAGAAAATTCCATGCAAGGAATTTTGCGTACACCCAATTCTTATTGGGCTTTCTAGCTAAATCTCCAAATTTACTAATTTAAATCCTATCCAATCATATTCAAGAATGTAGCTTCCTTACATCACATTTAAAATTAAGAAAAACAAAAAATGACATCATAAAACCCCATTTAGACCTTGGACGAATTTGGCTTGGAATATGCTTGATTTGATTCAATTTTGTTGCTTTATTTTGACATCCAAATCAGTCCAATTTGATCCAAATGCCCCAAGCAAGAGATTATTGCTAATTCCAAGGTTTCTAATTTGAATTCATGTGGTCCAAACAAGTCCATGCAATCAAGCCTTGCTAAGCTTGAAATACTCCATCCTACATGGCATCCAACAAGGCAATGACATGGAAAATAATGTGGAATTCGTAACTCCAGCTTGTGTGCAACATATGGGCCTCCAAATGTGAGCTTTTAAGGCCCAACTCATTTCCAAACAGGCCTTGACACACAGCACACTCATATGGCCTCTTCTTGGGAAGAAAGTAGGTCCATTAGAAACCTCATTAGGTCCTCTCTTGCCACCGTCGATCCTCTCTAGAATTTGGATTGAAAAGTCTTCAATTTGCTCAATTAAAATTCCCTAATGTTGACATGAATTTATTGGGCTTTGGATGGCCGAATCACCAACTAGTAGTTTCTCAAGTAAATCCACTTCTCATGCTATCAAACTCAGGCTACAATTACCACTCCTGTCTTAAGTGTTTTGGAAATACCTCTTGGGAAGAGAGAGAGAGAGAGAGAGAGAGATTGTTTGGAAATCCATGCTTTCCTTCTAGGACTTGGGCATCTCATTGAACAGTTGTTTTAAATAAATCCTTCCTATTGATCACCTTAAATTTGGCAATTTTTTATTCAATCATATTGCTTTTGGTGTTCAGGGGAGGAAGAACTATCAACCATCTAACTTTCATTGCTCTTGTATGCTACTGTTGTTTGTCTTAATCTTTTCCAAAGCATAGTGATACCTGTTGTAAATATTGAAAATGAGTGTATTTTTCATATGTCTTATTCAAAGTTGACCTACAAATGTCATTAGGTGTAATTGATTATCTTTTCCTGATCTGCTCATTGTATTATATATATACATGTGTAATACTCATTCAATACAAGAAATACAATAGAAAGAATTAATCTCTCTCAGCTTTCATCCCTTCTTTTCATTATTTTCTTCCCTTTCAACATGGTATCAGTCAAGAACAATCACATTTGAATTCTTGTATCAACATCTGACCTTCTTGTCCAGCAGTTTTCTTCCCTCGATTCAATTCTCCTGCAACAGTCAAGTTAGAGTTTGCCTCCTAGGACAGTTCAATCTTCTATCCTTAGATCTGCTGATTGACAGAAGGTTTAGACCACACCCCACTAGATCACATCATTTTTACCCTAGATTCCATCCCTTCGGTTGGTTTTAGGGTTCGTTTACAAGTGAGGGTTCCTTTGCCCTGTTTTGGTTTCGTTCACAGGTTGCAGAACATAACCCAGGTTTTGCAAGATTTGTTTCGATCTGCTCCATCAGAGATCAGTTCTTGATGAATCTTTGCCATAGTAATACATGTTGTAAATATTGAATATAAGTGTATTTTTCACATGTCTCATTCAAGAGTTGACCTACAGATATCATTAGGTGTAATTAATTGTTTTTTCCTGATCTACAGCCCCGATTGGCTCATTGTATTCTATATATACATGTGTACTACTCCTTCAATACAAGAAATACAATACAGCGAATTAATCTCTCTCAGCTTTTCCATTCTTTTCATTATTTTCTTCCTTACTATATTTTTCCTTTCAACATGGTATCAGTCATAAACAATCACATTTGAATTCTTGTATCTTCATCCGACCTTCTCGTCCGACAATTTTCTTCCCTCAATTCAATTCTCCTGCAACAGTCAGGTTAGAGTTTTTCCTCGTTGAGTTTCTAGGACAGTTCAATCTTCTATCCTTAGATCTGTTGATTGACTGAAGATTTCAACCACATCTCTATCACGTCATTTTTCGCCCTAGATTTTATCCCTTCAGTTGATTTTAGGGTTCGCTTACAAGTGGGGGTTCCTTTGCCCTGTTTTGCTTTCGTTCACAGGTGGCAGAACATAACCCATGTTTTTGCAAGATTTGATTCGATCTACTCCACCAAAGATCAATTCTTGATGAACCTTTTGCCATTGTAATAGCCCCTCACCCTACTGCATAGGGTAAGGGTGTTTTTCCAGGGCGTGGATTGTATTTTCCTTTCGAAATCAATGAAGTTACCTTTCAACTATATATATATATATATATATATATATATATATATATATATATGTGCGTGTGCGTGTACGTGTGCGTGCAAATTCACTTGGTATCATTCGTGACAGTCAATATTATTTCTTTTTCAAATTTTTCATGTTTTTTTTCAAACATTTCTATATTTTAGGGTGATTATAAATCTTACAAGATTTACAATTCAAGGTTGTCACGCCCCGACCCAAAAGGCATGTGAGAAACAAGATATTTTTTTATTTTTTATTTTTAACTCTGAAGCATGTATAACTCATAATCTAAACACGTAACACCCACATGTGTAGCAAGATCCCTACGGATTCTAGGACTTATTGGACCCTTGGGTCAATCAAACGAAATCACCAGCTGCCTACGTACTCCAATGGATTAATTTCACTTATTTCATAGCACTAACACAATGTTATTCATGATGTCACACCAGGACATTCTAATGCACATCTGTGAGCCTCATCAATAAAATAGATCTCACCCATAACGGGTCTAGCCAATCATGGGAATACCATCAACCATGGAGTCTGTCACTCATGGGATAAACATCAATCATGGGACCTATACACGAGCATAAGTACTGCATCCCTCCTCGGGGACAATACTCTAAATATGGGTCCAATCACCAATGGAATCAATGCACTCCGTGAGAATATCCATCCACGGTAATAATATAATCCATGGTCACAATGCCCCCTATGAGGATAACCATGCCTGGGAATAACCCTCCATGGGAATAGTATCTATCCATGGAACTATCAAGTCCACCATGAGACCAATACGTCTGCCATGCAACCAACATGTCTATCATGGGGCCAATATGCCTACCATATAACCAATATGTCTATCATGGGGACAACATCCATGTGACTAATCATCTATTCCTGTTTAACACTCCATCAGTGAGTATCATATGTCAATGGGTATAATCCATCCATGGGCATAACTCATCCAGGAACAAATCATCTACAATTAGATCTTCTATCCATAGGAACAACACTCGCATTAATCACTACGTGACTGTGACAACAATATCAAATCATAAACATACCACGACCCCCTAGCAAGACTTAAGGCTCATGTCTTACTAAGCGGGAGACTTACGACTGGCGTGATCAAGTCTACCTCGTTCTGCATCCCTTCATCCCATGGGTGATTCAGTCAAGCTTTAAGGTGGACGGACCACATCTTACAAAGCTAATACCCTCCCCATGAGGTAAACGAGTATCTAGCCCTACGCATCAACGCACATCAAATGTGTTATATAGCTGTGAGAGAGCCATACAACGCGTAGCATGTGAGGGACTCACTCCTCGAAGGCAATCATACGGGACTAAGTGTCCGTAGCCGACCTCACCGTCCAAAATACCTCTCTCAAATGGGCAGTCAAACATTATAATCACGTGAGGGACGGACTCATACCACGTCTCAATATAAATATCACATGAAGGACGTACCCACATAATAATAATGTATGAAATGGAATATAAATCATGCTATGCAACACTGTCCTGCGATCAACCTCATCAATGTGAGCACAATGTTCACTCAAAGACACCTCTATGGAACGGGTTGTCAAACATCACGATCCATTGATAGACATAAGCCACGACTTACAAGTGAGAGATCTCCATAGAATATAGATAATCTACCTCACCACGCGTCCCTTCACCACTCTAGTGATTAAGTAAGCTCTAAGGTGATCGGTGCGACTTACCAAGTTAGTACCGCCCAAGTAGAGCTCACAAGTATCTAACCCTGCGCAATCCATCTTAATAAGTCAGTGCCGCGCTCATAGGTTCACGAATATCTAACCGTGCGCAATGCGTCTTACTAAGTTAGTACCGCCCGCATAGGCTCATGAGTATTTGACCCTGCGCGAACTGTACACTAAGTATACAAAATAGTCGTGAGAGCGACCTACAACGTGAAGCATGTGAGGGGCAATACTCCTCAACGACAACCACAAACAACCGTGAGAGCAACCTATAGCGCGAAGCATGAAAAGAGCTATACTCCTCGACGGCAACCCTACAGGACCAAGTCCCATAGCCGACGCCACCGTTCCAATAAGGTTCCTTAAATCCAAATCATCATCCTGTCACATCAATCTCCTCTAGGGAGTGGGGACTACTACTAGTGAGGCCCAAACAAGAAAAAGCTACATCATCAAGTCCTACAAACTCTTTGGGTCTCATCCCAACACTAGTATTTCTCAATATCATTATGACAAAATATCCCATACTCATATCCTAGATAACCTCCTAGGCACACATCAGTGAGTAATGCAAAAGAGATCATAATCACAACTATAAGGACAACATATATGGCATAATCACATCATGACCCTAATCTCACAATGATAGCAACATAGCACATTCCATTATGTTTCATACATTCATCATATTCATCACATTGGGTTATTTTAGGGACATGGACTACACATCAACCCTGAGATACACAAGTCGGGTTTATTTAACATATTCTTAGTTCTTGCAATTCATTCAACCCGTCTCATAGTGGTTTATCATCCCAAGTCCAATCATTCCCTTTTTCACAACATTAACCCAATTAAATTCAACAATAATTCATCTCAATCCTTCCCATGGGTCTCCAACAATTAACACAATTTATCAATCATCCTCAATATAAATGGATGAAACCCAATGCATCTTTTGATCGAGCTGGCGCACAATGCTCTCAGTTGCCTACGTACCCCAGTGGATCAAATCAACCGTAGTTCATGATTCTCACGTTTGGGTTGACATTGGGGAGTGGTCATACTTTTACTCTAGAGAAATCAAACAAAGTTTTCTTAGCATTTACATTGAATTTCATGCAGTCTCAATCATGCTAGCGTATCCCCATTGTAGCACAAGTTAACCCCCTAGGGTTATAAGTCACTCAACCTTAACTCACCCATTTCACTTATTTTAACCCTTTATCAAGTTCCTCTTCAAATCTTGGAAATTCATTCTACACATGATTAGGTTGATCCACCACAACCATTATCAACATAAGTACTCACTAATGATGTACATATCATCACAAAAGTCCAAGCATGGCATGAAAACACATTCATCATGTTATTATATGAATTACACATCTGAGAATTCCAATCACAATCATAGAATTCATTTGATGCATACATTACTCATAATCATACACAAGTATGGGAAGTTATCAAGGCCCTACATTACACATCTTGGGTAATCTTGATTTATCATACATTCTATCATACTTCAACACATCACAAATCTATGAATTCTCAATTATAGTAAACATCTAATCATAGGGAACTTGGAAATCTTATACAATTGTATTCGATACAATATATTCACATCAATCACACATAAGCAAGCATAGGGAGGCCAAACCATAACTTCAACTAACTATGTATTGGAAGCAACATTCACTCAAATATATTATCAAACACCTTGTGAGCATAGAAGTTTACAAATATTCTCAATACTCCAAGTGTATGGCATTCCCCAATTTGGATTTCCAATGGGTTTTCTTATTCAACTCTGGTTTACCGAGTCCGAAATTTGGAGTAATTAGGCATTAATCATCTAAAACTCTTGAATTAGACCATCCAAGGCTCAAATAGCCAAAACCCTCAATTTTACCCAATGTTGTCAAACTCAAATTGTATCGAAAATTGGTCTAGGGGTATGAATCGTGACTCGGAAATCGTAGAATCGTAAGATTCATACTATTTATTATTATCCCCTCATTATCACTACTATTTTGTTGATCTAGGCCATTACAAAGGCATAAAACAATTTCAATAACAATCCTTTTTCAAAACACTAGACTTAACCTCAAATTGGATGGTCATTCAAAGGTAATACAGGGTCCAGAATGGAGTGACAGAAGGTGAGGATGCTATGCTTATCATGCTCTTGAGGCCAGAAGGTGCTTGCACCTAAACAGGAAAAAAATTTAGCTACTATAGAGCCGTCAGAGATGATAGGTTACAATGCCCTATTCTAGTGGGATGACATCTAACAGGCCAAGAGTTGAAACTTGAGAGTAGTTACTTCTATATTTGAATGAGATTAGGGGTCTATCTAAAAGAAGTAAATCTCTTTTCTATTGTGCTCAGGTGTGTCATTAAAGGGTTGATCAGTCAATCAAAGCAAGTGATGAATGGGATAGTATAATCATGGTTTATATGTTTAAACATTGTGCTTTTATTACAGTAACAGACACCTCATTAATGTGTCGCAACATGCGTTTGTAAATTCTTACATTCTTATTATCAGAACATACAGTTTGTACATTTATTACACAAAGGGTACGTAAGGAATGGGGGTTTGGGAGGGAGCAAGAGGTTTGGACGAAATGACAATTTATAGAACGAAACAATTCCACCCACCCTACCATGGTTAAAGACAAGCCATTTGCAATTTTTCATATCTCAAGCATGCCAACACCATTAAGATAGCACAATTACAAGAAACATGCATACATAAAGTTTATAAGGATGAGCAGAACTGATCCACTGTATTCAAAGATTGTAATCATTCTCTAATCAGAAGGAAAAGAATACCTGATACAAGATTCTATAAAATTATTTGGACAAACCATGTTTGCTATCTTTCTTCTAGAAGAGATTTAATGGAATGAAAATAACACATAGAATACCTACGCAAAATCAATACTTAAACACACTTATTTCATTAACAAGACCAATGAATTTAGATTCCTCTCCCACAGAATTCTCCCGAGAAAACACTATTTTCCTCTGTGCCCTTTAAATCCTCCAACCTATTTTCAGCCAAATTGGTGTAGAAGTCCATAGCACCTCATAGGGTTGAAGGCTGGACAAGACAACAAATTTAACATTTGAACATCTTGATAGCCACCACTCCACCCAATATCTACATCATGTTTCGATTGGAGTGGTCTTCAATCATCTTTTACATTGCATACATCATTTCTTATCGAAGATATTTCTCAACTCTTCACTATTTCACTGCCATTCCCATTTCTATTCCAATCTGCCATGGATAGATGGTCTGAAAGTCCTTTTAAGCCAAGAGGACAAATCATGTGGACAATGCATCATTAGCCATTTGTTGAGGTGTATGGAAGGACAGGAAGGGAGATCCTCTCCATCTCTGGCCATGCATGATGCAAGGACAAGAAGATGGGAATATTTTAAGGAAGATCCGCTGACCATCACTAAAACATTCTGCTATCTGTAGTGCACTGGTTTCGACAGGGATACACTGGCTAGTGTCAACAGGATGAAGGCAAATAACTCCACCTATCCCAAAGCCCAACTACATATGCAACCAAAAATGGGGGGATGTCCTGCCCTACATTGGGTTATTAAAAAGCTCAGTGACTTTCTCTAGAGTAAGTTACTCACTCAAATCAAGTGGAATATACCCCATTTGCAAAGTACGATGCTCTTTGAAGTACATAGTTTAGGCCCCCATCATTGTGGGATCGCAATCAATTTTTTTAGAAGAATTTGCATCTAATGCATCAAGTGGGAGAAAGAAAGAAGATACCCTAACTAAATTTGGTTTCTTAAAGGCAATTTACACATAAAGTGCATGTTACCATACTTCATTTTTTATGCATCCATTATAATTTTGATGATTTCGTATGTATAAATATCACATTTTATTTTGAATCTTAAATCTCAATGGGAAAAATGTAGGGATAGAGATGAGAAATAAACCTTTAGGGCAGAGTTCAAAGCATGGGAAGCAGCAAGCCATTGATTTGTTTGCTTAGTATAGCACATAACAGTACTAACTAAAGCACGGATTTCGAGTTCAATGCGCTTCTCATTTATAAAGGATTCTTCCACTCCGCTGTTGACAGTGTCAACCAATAGATCAGAAACATGCATGGCAGTTCTCAATGCATCCTTTTTTGCCTTCTCTGTGAAAAATTATAAAGCAATATACTTTAGGGGCAACACAAAAAATGGGGATCAGCTACTGACATGCGACAAAGAAATAAATTGGAATCCTAATTAGTCCCAAGTACTGTGCATGCGTTTCCAGAGAGAAAGAGAGTTCAGCTGCAAATCACTAAGCTTATCTGAACATTTGTGCAACCAACTTAAATTTCTTTTAAGATTCCTATTCATGCAAAAAATAAAAAAAGGCATCCACAACCACTAATGCATTTCAAATTCTAGCCTAGGCTTGCAGATACCATAAGCATGATTTTAAAGTCCACAGCTAGAGGCTTTTTGCAACAATTAATTAGACAATGTGTGAAATACCGACTTCTGGATTGGCTTAGGGAGGAGTGAGTGTGGGCCAAGATGGAGGAAGGTGATGCTAGGTGGGTCACGGTGAAGAGGGAAGGGACTGTCAGAGGGGTGAGATGGAAGGTTGTCACTATGTGAGCCTGCCTGAGAGTGTCTCAGTCAAGTGGTTGAAACATGCATTCAAATGGTTCGGAAGGTTGTCACTCTATTGTGGCAAGTCTGCCTGAGAATCTTCTGCCTAAGTGGTTGAAATTTGCTTTTAACCGGTTTGGAAGCGTGTGAAATGTTTGCCTTTCTAAGAATGAATATGGAGGAGCAAGAAACAAAATCAGTCAGAGTGATGAAAGGAACTGAGCTAGTGGGAATGAGAGGAGTTAGGAAAGTCATGTATGGGGGACAAGGGCGAGGAAGCAAGCCAAAGGCAGGGTGTAGAAACAATGCTGGCAGTAGCACTGGGTAAGGGATTGAGAAAAAAAAAAGGTAAAAAGAAAAACCTAGGGCTTCCATAGTGAAGTCAGGTATTATGTCTTATGCTGCTACCTGAAAGACTCACTCAGAACAAATAGGAAATGAGAGTATGATGGAATGATGGAAATTAAAGAGAAGTTAGATGGTTTACCTGAAATGGTGGACATGATGGGTATCAATATTTGAAGAAAATCTGGAGTCAATGGAAAGGAGTTTGGTGGGGAGACTGAAGATGCCTTCTGCAGTGGCCCTGGCCAATGGCTTCCTTAGTACGGCTCAAACAGGGACAATAGCAATGTGAAACCTGGGAGATGATTTTTCTAGCACCTATATTCGCTAGCAGATGTTTTGGAGTTGGAGAATGTGGAAATCATTTGCTAGAGGTGTTTTTATGTGCATTTGGAGCCATGGAGGCCATATGGGTTCATTTCAAAGAGGAGAATTTGGATGACATGCCATGACATTCTGTTGCATCTATAGAATGCATAGATTTTCATTGAAGTTTTTATTACATGCCATGACATTCCATTGCAGCTTACTCATTAGGTTTTCAAGTTGAGACCAAGTTTCAAGTTTTTTAAATTATGGCCCATATGAAAGAAAAGAATAAAGCCATAATGACGAGGACATCCATGATGGCTACGGGGTTTATCAGAAATCTTAGAAGCGAGATAATATGGCTATCGAGACAATATGGTTGGAAGATGACAAACAAATCTCACGTCTTGGCATAGATTTGTAATTAGATTGCTTGGAAGGCCCGATCTAACCGTTTGTTAAATCATATCAGGTTTTGGGAGTTATTTTGTCCGTCGGATTGTGGTTGGCTTGATCCAAACCGTTAAATGGATCCAAACTTAATCCCAAGTGGTTATCCTAGTTGGTTTGAGAGCAATATCTCTACAGGGAAGTCTTGGGTTCAAACCATGGGAGCCCCAATGAAGGGCCACTTCGCATGGGAAAATGTATAGAGTACGGTCACATCGAATTACCCGGTGTGTGCGGATTGGGGGGTTTTCACACACCCTAGGGGACTAGTTGGGGGCAACACGTGGACACCTCTGGACATCAAAAAAAAAAAAAATGGATCCAAACTTGTAATAGTAGTTGACTTAGGAAGTTTATTTTATTTGAGTATCAACTTTATGAGATGTAATAATTTGTTTTTAATGGCTTGTATTGTTCACAGCTTACAATGCAATAAAGAACAAAAAAAAAATCAGAGAGGAGGGCGATCCCTATTACCCCAAACTATAAGCCAATTATTTTAGGGTTTTGAGCCCACAATGAGCCTTTAGTGGACCCCTTTTAGCACCAGTCTCAATTTCACAATCTCATCACTTAATTGGCCCATGTCTTCAATTAATTTCTCATCCTCTTGATCAATAATGTTTATGATGGCCCATCATTCCCTCCGGCTTGGAAGGAATTCGTCCTAAAATTTAGAAGGTTAATGTCATTTGTAGCCCCAAAAACCTCCCAAATAAAGGAGGAAAAAAAGAAAAAGGGTACACGGCAATGCACCATAGAATCTCATTTGTGGTTTTCTTTATTTTCTTTATTTCTTGATTTCTTTCTATTTTTTTGTGCTTTCTTTTCCCCCTTCATTGGTGTATTTTTCCCATCTTTTTCTTGCTTCTACTACTTTGGACTGTTTTTCAATCAATTTTAAAGTATATATTGAACATGTTTAATAATTTAGTTCGATGTCTCGCATACTTGTAAAACATAAGCTGCTTATTTTGACATTTTATCATGTTGAAGCTGTTTCTTTCCTTTTTTCTGAAAGATTAAAAGAAATATATTAAAGAAGAAAAGAGATGCAACACCACCTCAAGGGGAGAGAAGGGGGAGAAAGGGAAAATGACATCATAGACATAGTAGCTCAACTACAAGCCAAATAATCAGCTTCCTTGTTTGCTGAGCGATGAATTTTATGAATAGAGAAACTTGTAGTAGAGATAATGACCCCATTCTCAGAAATATAATCTGATAACCTCCATGGAAAATGACTGGACAAAACCCAGCTTATAGCACTTTTAGAATATCCTTCAATGACTGCGTTAATATAATCCAAGGACATGAAAAGCTTACACCATCAAAACCTTAACCTCAACCACATTAGAATTGGCACCTAAAGCTGGTTCTGAAAAAGAGGCAACTATAGAAGAAGCCGTGTCCCTTCAACTATAGAAAAAGCTTAGCTGTTGTCTATTGCTTCATACATATGATGACATTAGGGTGGACATATTATATGTTTATTTTATTTCATATTTTTAACAAACTACTTAGTTTTCTGGAAAAAACAATTTTAAAGTAATTATTTTACTATTGAATAAGGATTAAACAACCTAAATGCAAAGAATTATCAAATTTCTAGCATTCTAAAGTCTTCAAAATTTTCAGTGGTCAAACATTAGGTAATTGCATCCAAAAGACTTTTTCAACATTTATGGAAGATGAAACTTAAATATCCAAACAGCCATTCAACATTTTCAGGAAATGACTTTTCGACTCACGGCAAATCTATTTTCCTGTAATATCAGTGAATTAGAATAAATGTATTACATCTCAACCAAAACCACTCAAACCAAACAAGCTGAAAATACTCTAAAATTTTAGATTTATGATGAAACCACCATCTCCTAACTTTCAGCATTTTGGATTTGTTAGGTTGGGAGGACTCCTCTATTACAATTCAGTACGTATTAGTCTGTTGGGTGGGGAGAATATTGAATATCCAGTGACATTTCCCCCCTCAAATACGCAAATGACAATCCGAATTCTACATTACTACATTTATCATCAGTTCTCATTCATTACTTTTCGGTTTATTAGGCTGGGAGAACTCTCTTATCCAGTGGTACATTCAAACTCCATCCCATCCCACCATCCTCTTTGAAATTGGAAAAATAGGGCTCAAATTTCTAAATTGCTGATAAATACATCATCTCCACACAATTCACTTCCTTTGGGTTTTCTGGGTTGGGGGAAATCCCATATCTCGTTACAATTCCTCCTTAAATTGGCAAATAGAGTAGCATTAATCGGTTCATGTCCTGAAATAAAGATCATCCTATAATCGCATATTATATAGGTAGTATATACTAGTAGAAAAAGCAAACAAATTACGGAGGCTCTTGATGAAGGAGAAGTACGAACCCGTCTGGTCTCGAATACGGAGGGAGGTTTGGTGATGTTTGTGCATGATTTGCAGCAGCGATGTCTCTAAGCTTCCCATCTCTGCTCTTGCTTTCTCCATTCCACCAAGGCACCAACATCTGTCGCTGCTCAAGGCCCACTTCGAGTTCTTCTTCTTCCGTGGGGTTTGCCTGTTCGAGAGGAAGAGGGGAAATTAATAATAAGAAGATCGCGTCGTTAAAGATTCTGCTCACATTATTTCTTTTTGGAAAACTTCGAATAGATGACTATCTCTTAATATAATTTTTGACGATGATGACTGTGCGTCGGCGTGAAGGGAATAAGTCCGTTTATTGGGGCTAAGTTTTTTTTGAGAATGGTTTATGGGGCTTAAGTTAAATATTGAGAGAATGTTTTGAAAATAAATGGTTTAATCCGCTTATTTAAATTGATTAGACTATTTTGAATTATGATGTTAGCATAATATTATAATAATATTATATTTTTTATTTTTTAAAATAAATTATTAAAAATAAAAATATTAAAATCTCATTCAACTAGATATTGTAATAAAATATAATAAAAATCATATTTTCAATGAAAAAGAATAAAATAATAAAATAATAAACAATAATTTTGAATGAACTGAAATGTTTTTAGAACCAGTTCAGGTCCAACCAACGGTCAAAATATCGCATGACCCGATATAACGGCCAATATTAATATATGAGCAATATGCAAATATGGGTCAATATATCTCTTTTTTAATGGTACTATCCGTTGATATATCAGTGACATTTTTCTCTCATGACAGATTTTTTTCAAAAAAATTAGAAAAATTACAGAAATTTAAGAATAATATGGATTTCATATAAAAAAATTAGAAAAATTACAGAAAATTAAGAATAATGTGGGCTTCAAATATATGAAATTGTATCATTAAATATCATTTACATAGTCAAATATTATTGTTAAGTTACAAACATGAAAATTTCAAAATTTATTAATAAACTTATGAAAAATTCAAAAAAATGTAGAAAAATTTGAAAAAAAAAAAATCAATGGACACCGTCACCAGAATATTGGCTAAAAATTAAATATAAAATTTGACTGAAATTTCATATTTTTTTTGGCTGAAGAATGATTTCAGCTTAGAAAAGTGAATGAATCAATAGAGCTTGACATCTTGATGTAAATATTGGTCTTTGATGAGACCAAGGACAAGAGGAGGCCAAGGTCCACAGGCTCAATGGTTTCCAATGGTGCACAAAGGGTTTTTGATCTTACTAATGCCAAAAGGACGAAACAACAAACCTAGGCTCCTGTGAAAATAATGCTAGGTTTCTCTCTAAAGGAGAGGTCATTTTTTTTATTTATAATAAAAGTGGAATAAATCAAGATAAAGATAAGTTCATTTAATTCTAGAATAAGATAAATTCCAATAAGAAGATAATGGGATAAATCTAATCTAAATTCTATCATTAGGATAAATCCAATCTAATTAAATTCTATCACGTCCCTGCAAGCTGTAGCGTGTATCGAATAACGCTAAGTTTGGAAATGGTAGGAATGACAAATGAAACGTGGTACAGTGACAGGTCAGGTGAAGTGATGGAGCAGCACACTGAATGGCTGCGGTTTGACAGGCGACTAACATAGAGGACAGCCTGAGAAAAAATATTGGATTTTTTTTTGTAATGTGTTTTTTTTTTTTTTTTTGTTGCAAAGTGTGTGCTAAATCATAAGGCTGGAAAAGATATAAAGTCTCTCAAGGCTTCATCCAATGCTTGTGCGCTTCTTGACACAGTTCAGCAATATTAAAGCATATAAAGAAATAAAAGGGATGGAATAAAAAGGTCTAAATGGAGAGCAATCGCCTTACCATGCAGAAAAAATGGCAGAATCGGCCAGTGACACAATTGAAGTGAACAACAAAGGACGTGGCCCAACTGTGGCTGGACTGAAGGGCGACCAGATCTAAGAGTCAGAGAGTGGTTTTTGTTTTTTGTTTTTTTTTTGAGATGGGGTGGGAATTGTTGGGAGGGATGAGAAAGGGTAACCCATATAACTTTCTCCCCTTTCTCTGTCAAAGAGTTTCCTCTGGTAAAGGGAGAGAAGGGTGTTGGTCTAAAAGTTAAATTTGTCTCCCTTGAATCAGATTGAGTTGTCAATTCTGTGACTGTGTCCGACTGAGTCATGAGTTGTCAATTTGTGTGACTTGTCGTGACCTTGTTCGCGTGTTAAGACCGTGCATCTGGAAGACCTGCATAGTCATATCAAGTTTGAAGATCCAAAAGACACGTCACTTGGAAGGCATCACCCCAAAACAGGAAGAAATTCATGCATGCCAACCAACACAGGTATTTGGACTTAGGAATGACTTAGAACACCTAGAGTTACCATTGTGACAAACCTTAGAATCCATAACTTAGAATTTGGTAGAACTAAATTAGATTTCTTAGGTTAGTTATGTTTTAGCCTGTTTTGGAGAAGCTTTTGCTCATATCAAATGTGTTCAAGTATTAGTAAAATCTCTATGATTTGATAAATCACTCAAAGAGATTTCTACAAAGTCCAAGAACACCCAATTTGGAAATGTATAGCTCAAGTTATGAGCATTTCAATGAAAGGGTGCAAAACAGATCAAAACAGTTGTCCTATACCCTCCCTTTGAGAAATTATTTGAGGTATCAAATGGACTTCAAATTGGACATAATTTGGTGAGTAGATAGATCTCTCAATGACTTTTCCAACAAGCACAAGAACTCCCAAAACCGAACTCGAGAACTCGATTTATGGTGATTTTGTGGAGGTATGCAAAACTGCCAAGTTTTCAATCGACTGAATCTTATAATTCAGTCTATTGAAAACTCTGTTGAATGGATTTTTCAGCCTTCGATGAGATTAAGTCGACTGAATCTTCAAGTTCAGTCGACTGAAATCTCAACGGGAAGTTTTTAACGGCTCTATTCTTGTGATTTCGACTTCCAACCGCCATATATTCAAGAAGGCTTTAAATATATGACCTTAGGGCATTCCAAAGGTTTATTCTTGATGAGCAAAACCCTCTCTAACATTTTCCAGACTCCCAATCATTTTAAGAGCACTAAAAATCCATAGTTAGATTACCAAAGTTCTTGAACTCAATCTCTCACACACTCAAAGCTCTTATATGCAAATCTTGAGCATATTAGGCTCACTCTTGAGTGTGTATTTGAGAGAACATTTAGGGATAGATTGTTTTCATGGAAAAACCATTTATCTTCCCTAATCCTCTTTTTCTAATATTTGGTTTGGCATTCAACGGAGCATCCACCCATTACCAAGGAGCATAATAAGGAGAAGGACATTCAAGAGCACGCCGAAGTTACTTCAAGCAACTAGAGGCTAATGTTTTTGGTATTTCTCAAAAACTATTCTTTCCATTATTTATTGAGAAAATAATAAAGGGTTGGTGTTGTAATAACCCAGAATTTGTGAATCAGTGTATCTGTGGTTATTATTTATTTTAATGATGGAAACGAGAATTTTAATGGAATAAATGTTAAGTGAATCAAAATTTGGGCAAAGGCCCAAGTATGGTCTAATGGACCATGGGTTGGATGAAATTCATTTAATTGATCAATAATGATTAATGTAATGGTCCGGAATTTGTAAATCAAAATATATGTGGTTATTGTTTGTTTTAATGGTGGAAATTAGAAATCTAATGGAATAGAGGATAAATGGATCAAGATATGGACAAAGGCCCAACTAGGGCCCAATGGGCTATGGATTGGATTTAAGTTTACTTAAAGGGTCAAAGATGGTCAAATGGGCCAAGGATGGTCAAATTGGGCCCAATACCCATTTAGGACCCAATGGATCAAGATGATGTAAGCTTTAAGGTAAATGGGTAAGACGAAAATGTAATTGGGCCATGGGCCAAATGGTGATCCAATTGGAATGTATGGAATGGATTTAAATCACCTAAGTTAATTTGAATTAAGCCAAGGTGAGGTGGCCAAGTGAGACCCACCTCCACCTCATCAAGTGAGGTGGCGGGTGGTCCAAGAATTGGTGGGGCCGGCTACCAACCATGGGTGGATTTCATAGAGGGAATTTAATGGAATTAAATTAGGTGGGAATTAATTAACCTAACCTAATGATCAAATTAATTAAATTAATTAAGCTAATCTAATCATGGTCAAAGGGGTCAAAGGAGGGGAGACCAAAACAATCTATTTCAAACATGAAAAAACGTTGCTTGGTGTTGGTTGGGTCAAAAAGCATGTAAAAGATCTTAGGGGTTGGTGGGAGAAATTAAAGGTAAGCTTTATCTTAGCCAATCAAAAAGGAGATAGGCTTGTCTTGTTTTTTTTTTTCATCTCTCCACTCCAACGAGCTCTTTCACTCTCTCCCTCTTTTCATCTCTCTCATGGCCGTCCCCCACACTCCAAGAAGAGAAGAAGAAAATTTAGAAGAGAAGAAGAGAAGAAGAGAAGAAAAGATTTAAAGCAAGGACTTACCACTCTAAGGTCAAATTTGGGATCTTTTTCCTCATCATCTCCATTCTCTCCTTTCTCTCTTTCAATTCAAACCCTATTATGGCGGATCCTAAGATTGGAGGTTGTCACCATTGATCAAGCATCCTAGCCGATCAAACAAGGAGAGGAAGGAGAAAGGAGGCTAAGGAAGCCGACGGGAGTGGCAAAAGTCGGAGGAGGCGTCGGATTGCAAGTATTTTCTTAAACAAGAAAATTTGAATTTTTAGGGTTTAAGATTTGGGATTCATTTTGTAAATTTAATGGTGGCCAAATGATTTTATGCTATGGATTTTAAATCCATCAATTTGAAGGATGGAAAGTGGACAAAACCCTAATGGGTAAATTAGGGTTAGGTTAAGGAAAAAAATAAATGGATTGAGTGCATTGTGTAATTAGGTATTAATTAAGCATGGAAGTGGGGGTTTTAAATGGATTAATGGACCATAGAGTTCGGTCATGTATTATGGCCAAACCCCATGGTAAAAAGGGTTGATGAATCTAATTAGGGTTATGTAATTAATGTGTAAAATTTTTTAGGGTTTTAAGGAATGGAGGACATTATGTAATGTAGTTGAATTGATTAAGCAATGGATATATGTAAATATTTTTGGAAGTGAGGATTGGTGAAGGAATCAAAGGCCATAGGGTATGGCCGAACCCCATGGTAAATAATTGAGGAAATTTTAATGGGGTGTTAGGGTTAAAATTTTGAAGGATGAATTATGATTTTAGGGTTTAATGATTAAATGTTTGTAAATTGTTTTAAAGGGATGGTAAATGAAGAAATGCATGGGAGAAGTGCATGATGTTGATGGCCTTAACAATGGTAGATGATGGAGTATTTTATTACGTTTTGTAAAAATGGAAGCATGGAGAATGTTTTAGGGTTTTGATATGGTTAATGATTTAATGTAGGTAATGTTTGAGGAGGTTTATTATGATGGAATCCATGAATAAATGTGAGTGTTTTTATGGTCTAAAATGGCACCAATGGAATAGTGGACCATGAACCATGGGTTCGGCCATGGTGTATGGCCGAACCCTATGGTGGTGAAGTGATGAAATTAATGGATATAGGGATATGGAAATTAATGGAGGAAATTGATGGACAAAGTGAACCTAATGTTGATTGTTGGGATGGAAATGTGATATGGGTGATGGGTCAATTATGGACCCAAGAATGTGCCTAAGAATGATGATTTAATTATAAGTCATTTTTAAGGATAAAGATTAAAGTGTATGCATGTGGATTAGATTAAGTAAATGGTTATTTTTAATAATTTTTATGTCATGGTTGATGGGTCATGAATGGATCCAAGTGTATGATCAATTATGAACTTAGTTGGGCAAGGGTGAATGAGTCATTAACCATGGAGAAGAGGTAGTGGCAAAACCGTAATTAATAGCCAAATTCAAGAACTCCATGGGAGATGACCAAGGGACTCTAAGTATCAAGTCTATGTATGGTTAAATAAAACCTAGGATGGCTAGTTTGTTTTAAACTCACAAATTAAAGGGGTTAATGGATTAAATGGGATCCACAAAAACCTAAATGGTGACCGATTATTCATGTGGACTTGGAAATAGTTAGAAACATGGACTAATTGATATGTATAATAAGGTACCGGACATTGCAAGCGGGGCGTGATCGGCGACCGGGTCTGTCAGACAGAAACGGAAGAAAGAACGCTAGTCGGTATTCGATAAGATTCTAATCTTTTTGTAAGCCATGGATTGAGTGATGGTTTCTTTGAATTATTTTGGAAATTATATGAGTTGTTTTAAGATTGGTTTTGAATTATGTATTATGTAGGGGTTTTTACTTGATTTATTCTGGGAAGCATATGATTGGTTTAAAATGGGTTTTAAAGCTATGATGTGTTTATTGAAGCTTTACTTGATCTACTTTTGATAATCAAGTTATATGTTTTATTGATGGGATTGTTAAATGTCATGGTTTGTTATTATATTCATTACATGGCATATGGCATCTACATCTCATGCATGGCATGGGAGGGATATGACAGGGGAATGATGAAATGAAACCGGAGTCCATGCTCCGTCGGGGCGACCGATAAACAGACATGGCGACGTTTTGATGTGTTTGATTTATCAGGGATGTTGTATGTAATTATGATACCTTGATGATGGTTCTTCCATCAAGGGGGATGATGTGTGATTGTTTATGCCTGGACGAGATTTTGTCGTCCAGGGGGATGATTTGTGATTGTTTATATCTTGACGAGGTTTTGCCGTCAAGGGGGATATGACAGCATGATAGTATGGATGATGGGTGGGGTTCATAACACAGACACCCATGGCATAGCACTCATGTTATGGTTTTTCGTTATAATATTATCTATATGCTTTGTTATCACTAATCCATGTGTTAGCCCTACTCGGAGTCCTATTGGGCGCGTGGTCTAACACCCTACTTCTACCCTAGCTGATGACATAGGAAATGCCGGAGCAGAAGGACGAGACGGGAGCCAAGGTGAGGAGCTTGGAAAAGCGGGATAGATAGCTTATTTAGTTTTATTTTGGAAATGTATATTTGAATAGCTTAGCTGGTTGGAATGTAATAATTTTAGATTACTTGCTATGTTTTAGATTTTATTATGGACATTATGAATCAGGGGTATTTTAGTAATTAGTTGAATGTGATCTTCCCTGCTATCTACAAACTGGTAGGATAATCTCTATTTTAATGTTCCACATTAAGTTATATTCCGCGAGCTTACGTCTACGTGTGAACCGTTCTTGTGGACTTCGTTCCACATACACGTAGGGTTGGCCAGTTAAGGGCTGGGCTTTAGAAGCTCGGACTTAACTCGCGTCGTGACGTCCGTGCCCTTTTGTCACTTTTAAAAAAAAAATAGACTCTGATTTTCGGTGAAAAGGGGCGGGCGTTACAGGTGTAACCCTTGTGAAATCTCAAAAGAGGTGTTCTCTTGTGTGTCATTGGTCAGATCTTCACCTGTGAAGAAGATCAAGTGTTGTAAAGGTTCGATCTTCACCCATGAAGGAGATCAAGGGTTGTAATAGGTTTCTTCTCCACCCGTGAAGAAGAAGGTTAATGGAATCCTCAAGTGGTGTACTTGAGGCGTGGATGTAGGAAAGGTTGCCGAACCATATAAAAATCTCTGTATCAAGATATTTCATCTCCTCTCATTATTAGCTTGTGTTTATCTTGTATCTTAATTGCACAATATGGAAATAAATTGGATTAATTTATTAAGAAAAATAAATTAATTGACTTACATTTTAAAGAAATTTAAAATTCCTCCATATTCCTATTTACGCCCCTCTAGGACTATTCCAGACATCGGGCTAGATCGATTAACAAGTAGTATCAGAGCAAGGTCTCTTGTATTGGACTTAGCCATCTAAGAGTTGATCCTTAAAACTAGAAAAATGTCTAAGGGAGATTGCATGGCCGTGATGAGTGCTCCTATCCTTGATAGTTCCAACTATGGTATATGGAAAGCCCAAATGAAAATGTTTTTAAAATCTTTGGATGGAGTCCTTTGGGAAATGATTCTAGGTGGTTGGACTCAACCAAGTAAATGTTATTTCACATGGAGTGACTGTGAAAAGAATATGGACACGGCTAATGCTAAAGCTCTTAATGCCATATTCTGCGCCGTTTGACCAAACATTTTGTAAAACATTATATCGTGTGAAACCGCAAAAGTGGCATGGGACATTTTGGAGAAAACCCATAAAATGCCTAGGAGAGAAGATGAAATAGAAACAAACAAATGAAGAATAAATAAAAGATGATACACCTAGCATAGAGGAATTAAGTGACACGTTAAATGAAATGTACAAGCAACTTAAGAAAGTTGGTAAAGAAAATGTAAAATTAATAAAAGAACTAAATCATGAAAAATTAGAAAAAGAAAGTATTCTAAAAGAAGTAAAATTGGTTAATCAAGTAAATCCAAAAGCCATTCAAGAAGAATGTTTAAAACTTGAAGAATATTTAAAAATTGAAATTAATGAAAAAGTGAACATCGAAAATGAAGCTAGAAAATTAAAAGTGGAACTTAACTCATTAAAAGAAGATAATGAAGATCTAAAAAATGTATTAGCGCTTGAGAGAAAACAAAATGAAAAGCTTAGAATAGAACTTAATGAAGTAAAAACCTCTAAAATACAATCTAATATAGAAATTGAAAATAAAAAGCTAAATCAATAAATTAATGAGTTAAAGAGATATAAGAAAAAATTTGAAATGAAGTTCACCAAAGGAGAGGAGAAACTTGAAAAACTCTTGAAATTAAGTAAATCATTTAGAGATAAGACGGGCCTTGGTTTTGATAGGAAGAATGTAAAAGGACCCGTCACCCCAACTATTTTTGTTAAGGGTGAGTCTCCCTCAACTCCTAAAATTAAAATCATAAACTGCTTCTATTGTGGAAAATCTGGACACCTAAAATTTGAATGTAACTTAAGAAGGGAACATCTTAAATATGAGAAGTGAAAAATCAATATAAAAATATGAAACAAACCAAGGTGCAAAATCAAAGGAAAAAGGTTCACAAAGAAAATGAAAGAAGGGAAAAGAGGAATGAAAATCATAAGAATTGTCCACTAAATATTCATAATCAAAATCAAAGGCTTACCAACTCAAAGAGAAATCTAAATTATACTTTAACCCAAAAATTAATTGAAGCCTTGAATGGTTTTTCAAAGTTTTGTCAAACAAATAAAAACTTTAAAAAGAGAAAACTAGAAGTTCATATGTTTGACATTGGTGGACCCCGTAGACCTTCCTCAACCACTCAATGGGTACCTAAGATTAGGGGAGCGGGTTAGATCTTGAAGCTCTTAAGTTTGGCCCTCTGTCAGATTTCATGTTCTTAAAAATATATATTTACATTAGAATTTGTCATGTTTAGATTTCTTCTTGCCTTAATCATCCATTGCCTTATTACTTATACCTCTTATTGATGATTATTGGAATTATACTCGTGTCCTGCAATGGTCCTAGCTTGAGCTTTATAAGTAAAATATTGGACCTATATAGTAAATTTTGCCTATCATTTGACAAATAAGATCATCATCATTATAGGCAAGTTTAAGTAGTCCAAATGCTACGACACAATACATTTGACTCTTAAGACAAATGATAATATTGTTCCTGGCTGTAATATGTATCATGTCTAAAAAGAGTCATAAATTCTATGGACTTGAAATTACTCAAAATGTCCTAAAGATTCCTTGTTGAATGACATTTTCAATCATGCTATCTTGTCATAGTGAGAACGTAAACTGTTATACTATCATGTCACTCACTATTTCAATTTCCATATTAAAGTGAAACAATACTTGGGAATGGAAGTCATGATAGACATTGATTGATTACATTTGTGTGCTGCTTGATTTCATTAAAAATGGGTCAAGTTTACATATCTTGCAACATTGATCATGTGAATCATGTTTGAAATGATTTCTCTTATATGCATGATTCTTTGTTTCTCGAGGACTCTTAATGATCATAGTTATATTTATTATAAGTCCCTGAAATTTTGCTTAAGTCCCTCAACCAAAGAAAATCACTTGTATGGACTTAGAATAATGAAAGATGAAGTTCTTATCTTTATTTTCTCGTATAAGCTTATCAGAAGAACTTGTCTATTGAATGATTCATTTATCATTATTATATATCACTTGAATATTTCATATCATGATGTCTTGAATACATTCATGTTTGATGAGAATTACATTTTATTGGATAAAATAGTCTATGCTCACAAACTAAATGATATACCTTGGATGGCTTGCTCTTTAATGATCATCATATTATGCCTAGTTGAATGACCCACATTTATGTCCCATTCCTTGATATATGATTCATAAAGTAAAGGGAATTTTGAAATCTCATCATAATTCATATTCATAAAGTAAAGGGAATTCTGAAATCACATCATAATTCATATTCAAGGAGTAAAGGGAGATTTTTATAATCTCAAACATAAATGAAAATAAAAGATACAATGCCTAACATTACACACACCATCCCTATATTGGCAAAATTTTGGAGATATGGCTAGGCGTTAACTTGATTGAAATTTTTCAAAGAAGATCTTGTCACCGTGCATGGGCTAAAGTTCAAAATTATATATATAAAAAAAAAGGAGAAATTGGGATCATGATGAATCTTGTGTTCATATGAGAATGAATGTATTGGCCCAATCCTCATAATAATGAATGGATCCATGTGAATGATCTTTTGTTCCCCATATGATGTATATGAATATCATTTATTTTTGCAATTGGATCATATATTAAAATTCTTTTGATTGCCATTATCCTCTCATGTCTTACTAAGTTTTATAATGAATGACTTTTAGAAAAGGAACCTTATAAGTTTCTCTTTTCTCCTCCCATGTGCTCAACTTGGAAAATCATTTGTCATGTTATTGACAAATTGGGAAAACTAAATGAGAATGGACGAGGAAAAGAAAATTGATAAAAGGGGGAGCAAAAGAATCTATTCTCAAAATTCTTTGACATAGATAATTGGCCAAGTCACATTGACTTGAAGATTTTGTTTAAAGACCTCTAGCACTTCAAATCTAGTCACGCTCTTTATAGGTCCTAGAACTTCCAACTCCATCTACCTTGTTTTAAAAACTAGTTCTTTAATAGTTTCATATTTTTATGAGTTTTAAAAATGATAGATGCTTATGAATAATGCTTGAATGGTACATGATGTTCATAAGGAGTTCGCATTTTTCATGAATACATATGGTGTTTATGATAATCAAATCTATTAATTAGTCATGAAAAATGGAAAGTTGGTTGGATCTTTCATGTGTTTTCAGTTGGAAAGATTAGTGCATCGCCTCTTGAATACATGGATAGTATTTTTCACTTGTGTGCATATATTCTTGATGGGGTGTGATATTTGAAAGTAAATAGGCTAGGTGGTCTTCACAAATACTTATGTTTATATATGGTTAATCAATTTAATGTATTTGTGGAAAATGGTGAGTCTTGCAAGTGCTTTCATGATGATATGCATGATTGATATATTTCTGTTATTCCCATGAAAGTATGAAGCTTGAATATGCTTGTGTACATGCCTGTCTTGTCAAAATGTATCATCACTCGCCCATGTACACTTGTGATGCATTTGTCCCAATGTCATATGTAATCATATTATTTTTGGGAATGCATGACATTTTCGTTTTTGGCAAAATATGAAAATTTCTATGTTTCATGGGATATCAAAATTGGAAAGATAAGTGGCTCTTCCCTTCACCATCATTAATGCTCAAGTGGATTTATCACTCTTTTACTTATCCTTGATGATTGATTCATCATTTGTTTATGCTCACTTGTGCTATGATTATCCCACATGTGTCTTACAGTAATATCATTTTCATTTTGGCAATATGGGCCTCAAGTTAAATTTGTCCATCATTGTTGGCATGTGGTATCATTTGAAAGATGACTTAAAATTGTCATTGTCCCCTTCACGTCTCTCCCCCTTCCTCTTCCCATGCTTATAGTCATATCATATACGAATGGGTACCCTCAAAATGTTCAACAAGTTATATTCAATGACAAGTGGTTTCAATTTAGATAACTGGGGAAGAATGCACTCCATTAGCTTCATTCATTATAAAATCACTCAACAAATGATATCACTATAATAGTTATATAATTGAATGAATGGTAGAAAGTTATAAGATATGCTTCTTTAATCAAAATCTTATGTCAACCTCCAAAATAGAGGGAGAGCAAATATGAAAATCTGAATGAAAAGGGTTATGACAAAAAAGGGAGATTTATACTCTTTGAATGCATGTGTTCCATAATATGCACTTCATCTATGCTCCATGAACAAAATTGTAATATTAATCCGTTGTCAATTTATGACAAAAAGGGGGAGAAATATTTGGAGAAATATTATGCATTGGAGAATACCTCAATAGGGGGAGAAGGAGAATCATTGAATATTGGTATCAAAGACAGGGGGAGCAAATGTGATTTTAAGGTATGCTTTAAAATTGAATACATATTGCTTATTATCACTAATCATTGGGGAGATCATTTCCACAAGAATATGCAGTTTATGTTGTGCTTACAGGAATATCACAGGCAAATTCTAAGGGGAGCCGCCATGAACCTTCAAGCCTACAAACCATAATGCAACCACGTCCATGTGTATTAAGATTATTGCAAAATTGTATTTTTGTACATGTCATGTATTTGAATGATTCAAAGTCTGTATTGTGTATTTGGGTATGTATAGAGTATTGTCTAGGTTTTGTCATGAATTGACAAAGGGGGAGATTGTTGGTCTAAAAGTTAAATCTGCCTCTCCTGAGTCAGACTAGGTTGTCAATTCCGTGACTGTGTCCGACTGAGTCATGAGTTGTCAATTTGTGTGACTTGTCGTGACCTTGTTCGCGTGTCAAGACAGCGCATCTGGAAGACCTGCATAGTCATATCAAGTTTGAAGCTCTAGAAGACGCATCACTTGGAAGGCTTCACACCAAAACAGGAAGAAATTCATGCATGCCAACCAACACAGGTATTTGGACTTAGGAATGACTTAGAACACCTAAACTTACCATTGGGATAAACCTTATAATACATAACTTAGAATTTGGTAGAACTAAATTAGATTTCTTAGGTTAGTTATGTTTAGCCTGTTTTGGAGAAGTTTTTGCTCATATCAAATGTGTTCAAGTATTAGTAAAATCTTTATGATTTGATAAATCACTCAAAGAGATTTCTAAAAAGTCCAAGAACACCCAATTTGGAAATGTATAGCTCAAGTTATGAGTATTTCAATGAAATGGTGCAAAACAGATCAAAACAGTTTTGTCATATACCCTCCCTTTGAGAAATTACAATTTAGTCGACTGAAAACTCTGCTGAGTGGATTTTTCAGCCTTCGATGAGATTAAGTCGACTGAAACTTCAAGTTTAGTCGACTGAAATCGCAACGGGAAGTTTTTAACGGCTCTATTCTTGTGATTTCGACTTCCAACGGTCATATCTCCAAGAGGGCTTTAAATGTATGACCTTAGAGCATTCCAAAGGGTTGATTCTTGATGAGCAAAACCCTCTCTAACATTCTCCAAGACTCCCAATCATTTTAAGAGAACTAAAAATCTATAGTTAGATTACCAAAGTTCTTGAACTCAATCTCTCACACACTCAAAGCTCTTATATGAAAATATTGAGCATATTAGGCTTTTTCTCGAGTGTGTATTTGAGAGAACATTTAGGGATAGATTGTTCTTATAGGAAAATCATTTATCTTCCCTAATCCTCTTCTCCTAATCTTTGGTTTAGCATTCAACGGAGCATCCACTCATCACCAGGAGCATAGTAAGGAGAAGGACATTCAAGAGCACGCCGAAATTACTTCAAACAACTAGAGACTAGTGTTCTTGGTATTTCTCAAAAACTATTCTTTCCATTATTTATTGAGAGAATTATAAAGGGTTGGTGTAACCCTTGTGAAATCTTAAGAGAGGTGTTCTCTTGTGTGTCATCGGTCAGATCTTCACATGTGAAGAAGATCAAGTGTTGTAAAGGTTCAATCTCCATCCGTGAAGGAGATCAAGGGTTGTAATAGATTTCATCTCCACCCGTGAAGGAGAAGATTAGTGGAATCCCCAAGTGATGTACTTGAAGCGTGGATGTAGGCAAGGTTGCCGAACCACGTAAAAATCTCCTTGTCAAGATATTTCATCTCCTCTCATTATTGTGCTTGTGTTTATCTTGTATCTTAATTGCACAATTTGGGGATAAATTGGATTAATTTATTAAGAAAAATAAATTAATTGACTTACATTTTAAATAAATTTAAAATTCCTCCATAGTCCTATTTACCCCTCTCTAGGACTATTCCAGACATCGGGCTAGATCGATTAACAAAGAGAAATGCAAGATGAAATTTACTTAGCAAGAATCACAATCGAGAACACAGGAAGCCAGGATCTTCTAGTTGATATTATGTGAAAATAATATGGTGTCTCCCTTATGAATTAAGGAGAGACCTAATTTAATTATATAGAGAATATAAATTACAAATAGAGAAAGGAAATCAAAATATGGGGAAACCTCTAATTAAAGAAATAATCTAAATAGATTCTAATATAAGTCTAATTATATCTTAATCAATCTAAACATATTCTAACAGCTCTTGAGTTTCTAGTGATGGAGAAAATGAGAAGAAAGTGTTTTACATTTCACAAATGTTTTAGAATAGTTTTCTTCTTCTTTTTCATTTTTCTTCTTCATAAGATTTTTCCTTTGCCATTATAAGATATATTTTTCCTCATAAATGTTTTATTTTCTACAATTTTCGAAGCTATTCTTATCTCAAATTGTTGGATACAGTGTGAACTATGTCTTTTCATTCCAACGAAACTTCTCTAATGCACTGAGATGCCGCTGTCTGAAACCGGGAAATTTTTATGTTTTCACAACCGAGTTTCCATAAGTACAATAAATGATTTGTTGTTCTAATGTGAATATGCAAGTCAGAAATATAGGGGCCCACATGTGCTTACGTGGCCAATACATATCAACATCAAAATGGTCAATGGTTTACTCAGGGCTGTAACATTCGGGATTGTCGAGATCTTGGTCGATATTGTCTATTGGCGAGATATCAATATCAGATGATTTTTTTCTCTCTTTTTAATTTTTTTTTTTAGGATATCGGTGGTTTTTTTTTTTAAAAATTATAAAATAAATTTAAAAAATTGAAAAATAGCAGATTTAAAAAAAAATAAAAAATGTAAATATCGGCCGATGTGGGCTAATATTGGCCGAGATATCAGCCTATGCCTTAAAAAAAAAAAAAATTCAATATCATCCGAAATTTGGCCGATACAACTCGACGAGATATCGGTCATATCGGCCAATATCCATTCTCTTCAATCCATGCCTATCATATTAGCGGAGATTTACTATCCTTTACCATATTGGCTGTCAAAATTGTAATTGGTTTACCATTTGATAAGTCGTCAAAACTACAAACGATTAACCGTTTTGACAGGTATCAAAACTAGAAAAGGTTTACTACTTTGAATAGCCAGTTTTTAGATTATTGGATCTTGTAGCTTGATTCTTTTGAGTTGTAATGTTTACATCATGTATTTTTTATTGTATTTTCAAATCCCGTTGGGGCCTTAGCCATTTGACACTCGGGTTTTTTAAAAAGAAAACAGTAAATAAAATAGAAAATGATTAAAAAGAGCTAGAAACAAAATATAAAGATTAAAATAAATGGCATATACGCACAAAAAAATTAATGTGATCCCAAGACAAAGGTCTAGTGAAGCATGAAGTGATAAAATGAAACTGAAAATTCCTCCAATGAACAGTTAGATAATAAAGTGGCAAAATTTTCCCTTTATCAACTATTATTTATCACAATGTTTTAAAATTGATCTGTGTACTGAACTGTCTAAATAGAAGGTTGGGTTAAATAAGATTCAATCACAGTCAAACTTGTGCAATTAATATAAATATTATAAATAATATTAAATTATTGATTAAGATTTGATTGATGAATTGAAACAAAATTTTAAACAAAAATACATGATATTTGTTCTATTTTTGCACTACAAATACCTATTTAATATCTAACTCATTATTAATAATTGTAGAAATCTTATTTTCTCTATTATCATGATTTTATTTTAACAATTGAAGTTATCATCATCTACTACTTTTAAATGATATAGGAAAGTAAAAGTAATTTTTAAGTATGTCCTATTCATATTATTTTACTGTTTTTGTTAATTAATAGTCCATTTATTTATTTTTAGTTACACATGTATTTTTTCATTTTTATATTTCAATTATTTTTCATTTTATTGTAATTTTTCAAATTTTAGAACAAAATCCATTACATATAAGTATCAAATTTCAATTTTTTGTTTCTTTTTTTATTTTCTACATTAATTAAAATAGTTAACAAATTCTACTCTCATTTTTAAAATAATTTCTATTTTCTTTTTCTATAAGTATGATTAAATTATATAATATTAAGTAGAGAAGTTGCGTAGGAGTATCTTAGTAAAAAATACAAAACTGGGGAGTGTTCCCATTACAGAAATACACTTTGTAGTTTGTAGGCCCACATCAAGAAGTTAGAGAAATAAATTGGGCATATGAGAATGAGACATGCACCCTTTTCTTGGCCTTTCCGGGCTGAGATATATGGGTCAGTACCCTTTTCTTGGCCTTTCCGGGCTGAGATATATGGGTCAGTCTCTTGGGGCTGGTCCATTGGGTCACATGAAATTAAACTTATTATTTTAAAAGAGATTTCTCTTGAATTTTTTTGAATTGTTTTTAAAATTTTTACAACGGTTTTTATAGATGATCTAAGGATTTTTGCGGGTTTATATGTTTAAAAGGTTTTTCTTTTTAAATTGGTCTGTGCTTGAGTCGGTTATAATTGAACTCGAAGTTGAACCATAGGCCAGTACAACTTTCAGTACACTATTTATCATTCTTCTAAATGGATCTTCTTTTCGTAAATTTCCCAAGATCATATAAAAGCTTGCAGATAAGACTAGGCCTTCCAATGGAGTGATTACACCTTGATGAGGACCAAGGTCATCAGTTCAAGAATACCTATAATCAAGGTAGGAGGTCCATGATCAAAGAGGCTAAGTCGAAGGCTCACGTGCAATCCATGCATGTTGTTGAAGATGGAAAAGTGGAAACTGATGGGCAGGGACGTGGACTTGCATGAGTTTTGCAAGGAAGGAGTCCATTTCAAGTTAAAAGTGTTCGGCAATAAGGAACCTTTATTTAGGGTGATTGAAGCTAAGATGTTAGCTAAAATCAAGGAACTTGTTAGTATCTATCTCTTTATTTTGAACTCTTTAGTATTTATTTCTTTATTTTGAACGTGGCCTATTGTTAGGCAATTGTTTAGAAGTTGTTATTATACTGCTTATAAAGGACGGGATGTAAATAAGTGGATTTTTATGCAATTATCAATACAGAAAAGAGATTAACCTCTCAACCCTAAGTTCTTGCTTCTAATCCAAGTAAGGATTCAACCCTTGGCTATTGCTGTTTTCATTGAGATTTGAGGATCATTCGTAGCCTCGAAAGAAAGTCGTGATTTCAGCGAATACCAAGTTACAATGACAGACAAATTAGGAACCAACAAGGAGAGAATTGAAAACCTGGAGTCCTAAATGCAGGCAATAACCCAGGAGGTGCAATCAGAAAATAAGGAGACACAAGACAAAATTGCAAGGCTAGAAAGAACCATTTTTCAGAGTATACAGGGACGAAGAAGAAGAAGAGACCGAAGCACTGATAGCAAATCATCCTATGGGTCTGGAGAGAATGAAGCCAACTCAGATTCCGAAATGATAGTACAGTTGATGAGGAGGAAGGTACTCACGAGAGGGAGACGAAGAAAGACACCCGAAAGCCTAGAATGCATTTCCCTATTTTCAAAGGAGACGATCCAATATCTTGGTTGAGTCGTGCCAACCAGTTTTTCAAATTCCAGGAGGTAAAAAAAATCAGAAAAGGTCGCTTATGCTGCTTTCTTTTTGGAGGGAGAGGCGAATCTTTGGTGGCAATGGCTTGAACGTATATACCATAAGAAGAGAAAGGCTGTGAGATGGAAAGATTTCGAAAAGGAAGTCCTCTTTCGTTTCGGACCTACTGGATATATAGATTATGACGAAGAACTATCTTGTGTTAAACAAACGGGTAGTTTGCGTGATTATCTTGTTTAGTTTGAGTGGCTATCAACACAAGTGCAGGGGTGGCCAGAAAAGGCTTTTATTGGAACTTTTATTGCAGGGCTTAAATCAGAGTTGTCCAAGGAAGTGAAGGTTAGTAAACCACGGACCCTTCGCCATGCAATAGAGAATGCACGCTTGCATGATGATTACATGGTAGAGGACAGACGTGGTGGATGTGGTGATCAACGCAAGTCGAGTTTCACAGCCCAGAAGGGAAACCTACAAGCACCACAGTCACAGCGACCAAACCCTTACCTGCAGGAGTCAAGAAGTTGAGTTGGGAAGAAATGCAGAAAAAAGAGAGAAAGGCTTATGTTTCAATTGCAATGAGAAGTTCGTATCGGGTCATTGTTGCAAAGTTTCACACGTCTTCTTGATCGAACCGGTGGATGATAATGGTGGTATAACCACGGAGGATGATGGCGACCGTGGAAGGATGGGAGAAGGTGATCAAGGTGATGAAACAGATCATCAGATTTCTGTTCATGCCTTGACTGGTACGAAGGGCCCTAAGACAATGAAGATATAGGCCTTAATCTACAACAAACACGTCACAGTGCTCAGTGACAATGGCTCCTCTCATAACTTCATCAATCGTGACATCGCAACAAAGCTACAATTACCTGTAAATTCGGTTGAACCCTTTGATGTACAAGTTGCCAGTGGAGACAAACTCACATGCTCGGAGATATATAAAGATGTTCCCATTCGGATGCAAGGTATCCAATTGCAAATCAGCCTTTATGCCTTACCCTTGATTGGATTGGACATCGTTTTGGGTGTTCAATGGTTGGAAGAATTGTGAAGGGTGGTTTCAGATTATGGATGCATGACCATGGAATTTGCTTGGGGAGATGGTTGGGTCAAATTGGCAATGCAGACATCGGAGGAGACGAAAGCAGTAGGAATCAGTTCTTTGGAAAAATCATGGCGATGTGGTGGGCAATGTTTTACGATGCATATGGAGGGAGTGGACGCTGGAATTATGGGAGAAACCAAGGAAATTGTTCCTGATGACATCCGTGCCTTGCTGGAAGAATTCACTTCGGTAATGATGGAGCTGAAGTCTTTGCCTCCTAGGTGGCCATTTGATCATCAAATACCACTCAAAGAAGAAACACAACCAGTGAATGTAGCACCTTATCGGTATGCTTACTTTCAGAAAACAGAAATTGAACGACAAGTGAATGAAATGTTACAGAATGGGTTGATCCAAGCCAGCAATAGTCCATTCTCATCTCTCGTGTTGTTGGTCAAAAAGAAAGACAGTACATGGTGCTTTTGTACAGACTACCGATCTCTTAATGAAGCTACGGTCAAGGACAGGTTTCCCATACCTACAATTGATGATATGCTCGATGAACTGGGGGGGTGCTCAGTATTTTTTGAAATTGGATTTGCGTGCCAGATACCACCAAATCCGAGTCCAGGATAGTGAGATCCACAAGACGACTTTCCGCACTCACAGTGGTCATTACGAATACCTAGTAATGCCATTTGGCCTCTACAATGCACTCTCTACTTTCCAATTCGTAGTGAATACAATTTTCAAAAAACATCTCCGAAAATTTGTATTAGTATTTTTTGATGACATCCTTATTTATTCAAAGGACTAGATTGATCACCTAACACATCTACGGATAGTGTTGGACATACTAATGTTTCACAGGTTCTATTCAAACCTTTGAAGTGTGCTTTTGCACAAAAAGAATTAGAGTAACTGGGTCACATGATATCTCGAGATGGGGTCAAAGTAGATCAGAGAAAAATTGAAGCAATGAAGTCATGGCCTCTACCAAAAAAATCTCGGCTCTCAGGGGGTTCCTTGGATTAACCGGATACTCTCGAAAGTTTGTCGCAAATTACGGGCTCATAGCCAAATCACTGACGGATATGTTGAAAAAAGGAGGGTTTCAGTGGTCCAATCAGAGTAGGGAGGCCTTCGATAGGTTAAAGGGGGCTATGTCAACAACACCAGTGCTAGCCATGCCGAATTTCGAAGAGGCTTTTGAAGTGCACACAGATGCAAACGACGTGGGCATTGGGGCAGTCTTAACTCAAAATGGCCGACCGGTGGCTTTTCTAAGCAAGGCATTGGGGCCAAAGAAATTGGGATGGTCTGTCTACGCTAAGGAGATGCTTGCAGTTATTGAAGCTGTACGTCTATGGAGGACATATTTGCTGGGTAAGAGGTTCAAAATTGTCACTGATCAACAACCACTTAAGCACCTTTTGGAGCAACGCATAATCACTCCTGAGCAATAGAAATTTGTTGCTAAATTATTGGGTTTCGAGTTTGAAATTCAATATCGACCGGGAAGGGAAAATGCAGTGGCCGATGCTCTGTCACAAAGAGAGGACGTGGCCTTACTCAATGCACTTACTGGACCTTGTTGGGCAATATGGGAAGAAATAAGGGAGGCGACCAAGGCCTGCACTTACTGTCAGGATATTGTCAAGAAGTTGGAGGAACAACCAGAATCAGTGGAGGAGTATGAACTCAGAGATGGGTTGGTCTTATTTAAAGAAAGATTGGTGGTGCCAGCCATGGAGGAGAATAGACAGAAGATACTCCATCATTTTCACAACTCAACTTTTGGTGGGCATTCAGGAGTCTATAGAACATGGGTACGTATCTCTAACATTTTTCACTGGATGAATTTGAAGAAAGATGTAAGGGTATATGTGAACTCTTGTGATATTTGCCAAAGAATCAAAAGTGATTCTAGGAAGGCCAGTGGACTTTTGCAACCACTACCGGTGCCTGAAAGAGTATGGGAAGATATTACATTAGATTTCTTTGAAGGGTTACCTACTTCTAATGGGTACGATGGAATTCTAGTGGTGGTGGATCGCTTGACAAAATATGCTCATTTCATTCCAATGGTCCATCCGTATACAACAAAATCGATTGCACAATTATTTGTCTCTAATATTGTCAAGCTTCATGGGGTTCCTCGTTCAATGGTTACGGACAAAGATCGCATTTTTTTGAGTAACTTTTGGAATGAGTTCTTTAAGATGCAGGGTTCCAAGTTAGCAATGAGCTCCTCCTATCATCCTCAAACAGATGGGCAAACAGAGGTGACGAATAGATCTTTGGAGCAATATTTACGGGCATTTGTGCACCAAAATCTGAGAAAGTGGGAAGACTTTTTATCTTGGGCTGAATTTTGGTATAATAGCACATTTCATGCATCAACCAAGAAGTCCCCATTTGAATATCTTTATGGCAGAAAACCACCCATGCTGATCAGTTATCCGATAGGTGCTTCACCTAATGATGAAGTGGACCGAGGCTTACAAGAGAGGGATTAACTGCTCCGAGAGTTGAAGGCTAATTTGGAGAAGGCTAATAATCGTATGAAGACATATGCTGATCAGAAGCGACGGGAAGAACAATTCAATCCTAGTGATTGGGTATACTTGAAGATTCAACTTTATAGATAGAAAACTATTACTCAGAAGGCATTGTACAAGTTGGGGTGTAGATTTTATGGCCCCTATCAAATCATGAGTAAGGTGGGCGAGGTTGTATATAAACTTGACCTACCATCTGAAGCTCATATACACCCAGTCATTCATGTGTCTCAATTGAAACGAAGTGTGGGAGATACTAGTTTGATTATGACACAACTGCCCAATATGGATATGGAAGGGAATGTTATGCTTTGACCCTTGAAGGCATTGGAATATAGGCGAATTAAAAGGGGAAGTAGATTCAGATGGGAAGTGTTGCTATAGTGGGAGTTATTGCCTAGTGAAGAAGCTACATGGCAAGACGTTGCTGCGATGAGGGTTCAATTTCCGGACTTAGTCCTTGAGGACAAGGACAAACTCCAAGATGGTGGGAATGATGAGGACCAAGGTCGTCAGCTCAAGAATGCTTATAATCGAGCTAGGAGGTCCAGGATCAAAGAGGCTAAGTCGAAGGCTCACGTGCAGTCCATGCATGTTGTTGAAGATGGAAACGTGGAAACTGATGGGCAGGGACGTGGACTTGCATGAGTTTTGCAAGGAAGGAGTCCATTTCAAGTTACAAGTGTTCAGCAATAAGGAACCTTTATTTAGGGTGATTGAAGCTAAGATGTTAGCTAAAATCAAGGAACTTGTTAGTATGTATCTCTTTAGTATCTATCTCTTTATTTTGAACTCTTTAGTATCTATCTCTTTATTTTGAACGTGGCCTATTGTTAGGAAATTGTTTAGGAGTTGTTATTGTCCTGCTTATAAAGGATGAGATGTAAATCAGTGGATTTTTATGCAATTATCAATATAGAAAAGAGATTAACCTCTCAACCCTGAGTTCTTGCTTCTAATCCAAGTAAGGATTCAACCCTTAGCTATTGTTGTTTTCATCACACCTCTACGACCCGACATCTACTTGTAATATAGTTACTATTGTCTTTTTTTTTTTCCCAAGAAATGACTACTTGGAAGTAGGGATTAAAATATCGGCCAATATTTTCTCTCTTAAAATTATAGAATATCAAGAAAATTATAAGCTTTATAGATATGCAATTTTTTCATAAATGTTGATCATTTACATGTTCGAAGTTTATTTTTAAGATATGAACTCAAGAATTTCAAATGTTTTTTTTAAATAATGAAAAATTATTGAAAATGTAGAAAAAATAAATTACAACTAATATATTAAACTTATTTCCTAAATTACAAGAGTGGCTGACCCGATAATCTTTCCTTTACACAACTAATATCTCAAATTAGTGTCAACTTTTGTTGTAATTTACCATAAGCGTATTACCTTAGGAGAATGAATACAGATGGAAATAATTTAGCAAAATTACAGCAAAAATTTCCTTTATTAGAATTTACCGTAAATACTTATTGTCAAAAAAGGAATAAATAATTTAGTAGAATTAAGAACCATTCGGTGCTACAGTTCTCCATCTATTAATTGAAATGTAGTTCTTTGCTAAATATATTGTGTAAAGACATCAACTTGTAACTGTTAATTGATAATGTCACGGCCCAAACTTGGCACGTGACTAAGGCCACAAATAACTTTAAATGAAAATTTTGAATAACATAAACATAAAATTTTCTAGGAATTCTCAAGCACCATGTCAAGAGTTTACTACTTAATTACATAATCATGTTTGGTGAGTAACATTTCAGTTTACAAGAGTAACATTGTGTAACATGATCAACAAAATACAAAAGGAGACTTCTTGAGCACCGCCATCCTACCTTCGTCTCTGGGGTCCACGGGACGCCGTCTCGCTTCTCCTGCTTCTATAAGTGGTTAGTACAAGCATAACAAGTAAAGAGTAAGATAAATATATATATATATATAAAAGGAAGGATATAACCATGATAAATTCTTGTGAGTCACACACATGTCAAAGGTATCTTACTTTTGCCTCAACCACTACACAAGTGTCTCCCTTGTCCTCACCAGAGGAGGAGGAGGGAATCGCAACATGTCACTCATGCATCTCAGTCCCACCACCATATTCAGTGTCATGGCCATTCCTAGTCCCTGTCGGTGACCCTGGCATAGAACCCATTTCTCCATTTCATGCTTATGGGTCCCACCACTACTCTCAATTTCGTGGCCATTCCTGACCTCGACTAGTTACCCAATGCATCTGAACCATCCCACTACCCCATCCCATGGTGACATCATTCCCATACCAACTTCAATGTTTCATTCACACGACAAATTCAACAATCCACATCAATTTAATCCACAATCAATAATGAGTATGATTACAAACCATTTCATTAGAGACTCATAGTTTAAGCATAAATAATTTCATAAATTGTACAATGCGAGTACGATCCCTCACCTAGAGATTTAATGGCGACTTGTCGGTTCCCACGGGATATCAATGGCTAGCCTCCGGGCGATCAACAGTTGTCGCATCACAACACACAAAGCACACACATGCATCACATCACTGATTAATAACACTTAGAAAATCATAATTTCAACTATTAAGTAAAATCCCCAAAGTTTACACCTCAAATTGAGTCAACCAACTCAGCTTGTGAGAAATTCCCCAACTCTCCTTACCATCCTCGTCCAAAGCTTTGATACCTAGCATTTTCCTTAAGTATCAACCCTCAAAAGGGGTTTTTTAAACCCAAAACCAACTCAATCCTAGCCCAAACCAAGCCCCATTTCAAAATCTCCCATCAAATCCATGATTTCTTTCTATTAAAGGCCCACATGGCCACCCTAGCCCCAATCCACATGTATCCCTAACACAGCTCATCAATCACGGGAGATAGAAGTGGAAGGGTGAGAAATCTTACCTTCAATGGGGAAGGAATCCGAGCACAAAGAAGCTTTACCCAAGTCCTCTTCGAAAATCAAACATTGAAGAGGAGATTTTGAGGGACAAATGAGAGGGAATGGACTGGTTTTGGTTGGGACAGAGAGAGCTCGAGCAGTGGGGAAGAAGAGGGGTGAAATCCAGGCTGAAATCGCGAGAGTTGGGGTTTAAATTCCCCAACTTAAGTTCTGCCTCGGCCTAATCGGCATCGCGTGGAAAGCTTCCCAACTTAACCCAACGTCGGTCGCACAGAGGGGATTCATCAATTACACCTACGAAAAGCTGTTATTTGTTGGACGCAGCGATCCAAGTGTCGGTCGATCTAACAGATCCGTCATTTTCATTGGATAGTCCTCTTCGATATGACGCCCATCCTCGGTCGCACAGATACCATCGGTTGATCTGATGGTTTCGGTCAGTCGAACCGACAAACCATGAACTCCATTTATTTACTAACTTTCCAGCTCGGATTAGTCACAGGTGGTCTATAGAGGACACATGTGCTCAGTTGGGGTCCTCATGGGATATTCAAAGACCTCTCGCACAAACAACTCACTTATTACGTCATTAAATCAAATGTTGTAAGGGTCGGGCCACTACAATAGACCCTCTTAAAAGAGATTTTGCCCACAAAATAAAAAACAAACGCATACCTGGCTTTTCAAACAGTTCGAGATGTTGCCTTTGCATCGGCGATTCTGATTCCAAAGTCTCACCTTCTGCTCCGCGACTCCACCACATCACCTTCACCAAAGGGATCTTTTTTCAGCAAAGCAATTGCTCTCGTTATCCGGTGATTTTGAGTGGCTGCTCCTCGTAAGAAACATCCTCCGAGATATCCACAACCTCCCAGTTCAACACATGGGACAGATCCAGGTGGTATTGCTGGAGCATGGAGACGTGGAAGACGTTGTGGACCTTGGAGAACCGTGGTGGGAGTGCCAATCTGTAAGCCACCTCACCAACCCTTTCTAGAATTTCAAAGGGACAAATGTAACAGGGAGTGAGCTTTCCCTTCCTCCCAAACCTCTGAACACCACTCTTGGGAGTAACTCAGAGGAATACATGACCTCCAAGGGCCTCTTCTGCCGATCGGCATAACTCTTTTGGAGGCTTTGGGCCATCAAGAGTCTTTGCTTGATCACCGTGACCTTCTCTGTCGTCTGCCTCACCAAGTTTGGTCCCAACAAAGTGGCCTCCCCCACCTCCGTCCAACATAGTGGTGAGCCACAAGGCCTGCCATACAATGTTTCAAAGGGAGCCATCTCAATGCTCAACTGGTAACTGTTGTTGTACACGAACTCGGTCAAAGGCAAATGCTCCTCCCATCTCCCTTGGTGGTCCAACACACATGCCCGAAGCATATCTTCTGATACTTGGATATTCCTTTCTGATTGCCCATCCGTCTAAGGGTGGTATGCCGTACTGAATAACAACTGAGTGCCCAAAGCTTGTTACAAACTCTGCCAGAATCGCGACACAAATCGGGGATCCTGATCTGAAACAGTAGAGACTGGTACTCCGTGTCGTTTCACTACCTCATTCACATACCGCTGGCTCAAACTTTTCATGGACTTCTTGATCTTCAACGAGAGGAAGGGTGCTGACTTGGTGAGTTGATCTACAATCACCCAAATAACATTCCTCCCCTTTGGGATCTTGGCAATCCGATCCATGGTTATGTGCTCCCACTTCAAATCGGAGACATGGAGGTTTTGCATATGTCCTCCCAACCTTTGATGCTCGGCCTTAATTTGTTGACATGTAAGGCATCGAGCCACAAATTCCGCCACATCTCTCTTCATCCTTTTCCACCAAAATTGACGCCTCATGTCATAGTACATCTTGGTGCGACCGGGTGGACTACAAACTGAGAACAATGGAAGAGCCGGAGAACTTCCTCTCTACAATTTTCGCAGTAGGTAAATAATTGACCTTGGTACATCAAACCCCCATTCTTCCCACACTCCACCCCTCTAAGTGCTGATCACTGGTTATCTGCTCCTTAAATCTCTTTCGACATCGAGTCACTTTCCTGAGCAGCCACCACCTTTTCCACTAACGTGGGTCGTGCTACTAAACTCTGAATTCGGGCTCTTCCTTTGGTTTCAACCAAGTAGAGATCAAACTCAACTGACGTCTTAAGTGTCAGCCACTGATCTATGGCAAAATGGGCTAAGATACCTCTAGGCTTCTGGCTTAAAGAATCGGACACAACATTCACCTTACTGGGGTGGTAGGAGAGCTGAAAGTCATAATCTCCAAAGAATTTTACCCATTTACATTGCTTTAAATTCATGTATTTTTGAGAAAATAGGTATTTTAAGCTCTGGTGGTCCGAAAACACTTCAAACCTTTCCCCATATAGGTAGTGCCTCCACAGTTTCAAAACATATATTATGGCAGCGAACTCTATGTTGTGGACGGGGTAATTTTGCTCATAAGGCTTTAACTGACGAGAACCATACACCACTACCTGACATTCTTGCATTAGAATAGATCCTACGCCACCCCCAGATACATAACAATATACCACATAGTCTCGCCCCCGCTCTGGCACGACTAAAACAGGGGCATTGGTCAACTTCTCCTTCAAGCTAGGAATGCCGATTCACAAGTCGCCGACCAAGAGAAAGCCACCCCCTTTCCGGTCAAGGATGTCACTGGTGCCGCCATTTTGGTGAAGTCTTTGATGTACCGCCTGTAGTACCCGGCCAAGCCCAAAAAGCTACAGATCTCAAACACATTCCTTGGCCTTACCCAATTAATGACGGCCTCTACCTTTGTTGGATCTACAGCGACTCCTGGCTCAGATATCACATGCCCTAAGAACTGAACTTCCCTCAACCAAAATTTGCACTTGGTAAGTTTAGCATACAACATATGCTCTCGCAAGGTTTGTAGCACCGTCTGGAGGTCTTGCTCATGCTCATCCTCAGTGGTCGAGTAAACCAGTTTATCATCTATAAAAACCTCAACAAATTTGTGAAGATACGGTCGGAAGACACGGTTTATGAAGTCCATAAATGTAGCTAGGGCATTGGTCAGTCCAAAGGGCATGACCACGAACTAGTAGTAGCCAAACCGAGTGTGGAAAGCTGTCTTGGGAACATCCTCATCTCTTATTCTTAACTGATGGTATTCGGATCACATGTCAATCTTTGAAAAGTATCGGCCCTTCTTAACTGATCAAACAAGTCATCTATCCTAGGAAATGGGTATTTGTTCTTCACCGTTGCTTTGTTAAGATGCTGGTAGTTTATACACAATCTCAAGGTACCGTCCTTTTTCTTCACAAAGAGGGCGGGAGCTCCCCAAGGGGAAGTACTTGGTCGGATGAACCCCATCCTCTCAAGTTCTATCAACTGAGTTTTAAGCTCTTTCACTTTGGCTGGCGCCATCCTGTAGGGTGGTATGGTGATGGGTGCAGTACTAGGGAGCAAGTCAATCACAAATTGCACCTCTCGACGGGGTGGTAGCTCAGTCAACCTCTCTGGAAAAACATCTAGGAACTCCATCACTACTCTAAGTAATTCAATACTCACTTCATTGGCATCTTTTTAACCCAAACTTGCCACAACGTTACATGCTCAAGTCGTTCTTCCATACATCTCTACCAAGTCCACGAAAAAGGTCCAATTTCCAAACAAATCCCACTCCAGTCGACTAACATCCCGACACCGTCCTTTGGTAGCAATCCAAGGTTACCCTGAAATTCGAAACCAATCCATGCCGAGGATTATGTCAAAATCCCTCATGTCCAGTAGGTTAAATTCTAGCTCTACATCCCCCACCACTAAAACACAATTCTGGCACACCCAAGCGGCCACAAATGAGGGGCCCAAAGGAGACCGAACTGGAAGAGGATGAGTTACACGCTCCATTTCTAATTTCAAACCAAGTGCAAACTAAAGTGTAATAAAAGAATGGGATGTACCCGAATCAAACAATATATGTGCCCAAAAATCAAAGAAAGGCATGACACCTTGCATTACCGGTGCACCAGTTACCTCCTGACCACAATGGGTGACTGCAAAGACTTGGCTTTGAGATGTCTGTCCGAATTGTCCTCTACCTCGACCCCTACCTGGGCTCTGCTGGGAGCCGCTGACCCTCGCGGAGCATGCTGGGTGTAATACTGAACTGGCCCCTGGGCCTAGCGAGGGCCCATTACGCTGCTAGATACACTAGCCTACACGCAATCTTTGGCAAGGTGTCCCGTCTGACCACAAGTGTAGCACGTCGTCGACTAGGGTGGCAAGGTACATGACTTCCTCACATGCTTAACTTGTCCACAGTTATAATATCAGTAGGGTTTCTCTCCCCCACTAGGAGCTAGGCTGAACCGCTGTTTAAAGGGGACAGGCGGGGCACTCTTTGAAGGATATGAGTCGGTCCTTTGCATTTTCTTTCGTATCTAGGAGGCCTCTGGCTATCTCCCCCGATGCTCCAAGTTAATCCCCAGTCAAGCCTCGAAAAGTCATCTCTACCAAGGTAGTCGCATCCACCACCTCTTTGAAGATTCGAAATCGTTGTATGGCTACGTGGTGTAACAGGTGGGGATTTAGCTCTTGCTCATTGAATCTTTCGGCCTTCATGCTATCATTGCCCACCAAGTTCGGGGAAAAGAGGGTCAATTCAATGAACTTGGCTAGATACTCGCCCAAGGAGTCAGTCTCTTGGCGAAGGTTGAAGAACTCGTTCACCTTCTGCTTTCGAACGATGGAAGGGAAGTAGCGGGCAAGGAAAATTCTTTGAACTCTTCCCACCCGATTGGGTCCAATCGAGTTGCCTTAGCTAGTTTCCACCACTGAAGGGCCTCCACTGCAAGGTGGAATGAGGTCAGCTGCACTCAGGTAGCACTATCCATGATATCCATCGCAGTTATCATCAATTCCATCTTCTCGACCCATTCTTCTACTGCCATATCCAGCGCAGGATCAGCTATGAACTTCTGAGGGCTTTGCCTTTTGAATTCACAGAAGGCCTCAAAAACTGGTTCCTCGGCGAATTCTCAACGTACGATGGGAGACATTGGTCTTGATTGCTAGACGCATCGGCCCACACAGTATCTCGAATCACCTGTTCTGTACCTCTCTGATCCTGGGTGTTAGTTGGGCTGCCAAAACGACCTCTTGGATCATTCGTTGGACCCTTTCTTAGCCTGCACCTTCCCCCTTCAGACGTTCCTCTTCTATGATGGCATCCTCGAGTTGGCCAGTTCGGATAGTAGCCCTAGTGACAGGTCCTGTCATCTAGAGATTTAACAAATTTCACTTTAGAATTTCACATCTTATAATTAAAAGAAGTCATGCAGTCATGCCCCATAAACATCTCAAGCATAACACACAATCACATTTCAAACATACAATTCTAGCCATCAACCTACATCATTTCCTAGAGTCCAAATCAATCATTATACATGTACCCTGAGGATTGGTAACCTTGGCTTTGATACCAAACTGTCATGGCCCAAACCCAGCACGTGACTAAGGCCACAAATAAATTTAAATGAAAATTTTGAATAAGATAAACATCAAATTCTCTGGGAATTCTCAAGCACCATGTCCAGAGTTTACTACTTAATTACATAATAATGTTTGGTGAGTACATTTCAGTTCACAAGAATAACATTGTGTAACATGATTAGCAAAATATAAAAAAGGATACTTATTGAGCACTGTCTTCCTACCTTTGTCCCTAGGGTCCACGGGACCCGTCTCCGTCGCTTCTCCTGCATCTGTGAGGGGTTAGTACAGGCATAACAAGTAAAGAGTAAGATGTAACAAACATATATATAAGGAAGGATATAACCATGATAGATTCTTGTAAGTCACACACATGTCTAAGGTATCTTACTTTTGCATCACTTAATCACTACACAAGTGTTGCCTTTGTCCTCACCACAGGAGTAGGATGGGATCACAAAATGTCACTCATGCATCTAGGTCCCATGTTGAGCATTGAAAATGACTATTTTACTCTCTAATTTTGGATTAGTTAGTCTTTATTTTGTGTATATTAGATATGTTTAATGTTATTTTTGAGTTTTGCAGGAAAATATGGAAATACAAGAAATTTAGTTAAAAATGGAAAGAACTGCTGAAAGTGGGCCCCAATTTCTATTTTTGGAAAGTGTGTAAATTACCACTAATCTTGGAATTCATTGTAATATTATTTTAATTCAAATTCAGCTATGAGAGTCTGGATTAGGGTAATTAATTCTTTAGCTTCATTGTAAAATGGTAAATTTACAATATTAGCACCAATGGGCCCACTAATCCAATCTTGAAGTTCAAAGCTTGCGAGCCAATGTTCATGAGTCAAAGCTCAAAATCTAGTAATTCAAAACTTGTAATTCAAAGTCCAAGTCCATCAGTCCAAGGTGGGCCCCAGTAAATTTCGTTTGGAGCTAATGGAGTGCCATGTGTCATGTGTGAGAGATTTTCTAAAACATCCAATGCTAAAATCGTGTGAATCAAATGAGGATTACAAAAATCCCATGAGATATCGTGAAATTCAATCCTGCTGATGTGGAGAAGATTGAGATTAAAATTGAAGAAAATATTGTAATGTAGGCTAAATTCGAATGAAGAGAAAATCAAGGAGATTTGGATCTGAGAAAATGATGGAGAAAATATTTAAAGATTGGAGAATCAGAGAGACTTGGGGAAAAACTCTGTCAAACGGACACATGTTTGAAATCGCCCAAGCTTATGGGAAAAGTCAAATTCGTGTGGAGCAATTATGGAAAAGAGTGAGACAAATTTGGGATTTCGATTTGAAAAAGAGAAAGTTGAGTGAGCAGGAGATTTTTGTGGAGATACAGTCAAATTCGGTGGAAACTTTCTCTCCAAATTTTTCTCCAATCTAAAGCTATAAATACATGGGTCTAGACACAGTGAAATTCGACTGACCAGAACAAAGGCTAGATCTGTGCATTGAAAGAAGGAGGATTAGAGATCAAGAAGACAAGCTGGAATTCAAATTTTATAGGGTGTTTGAGGTTGGTGAAATATTGATTTCCATGTTCTTGTATTCTTGTATTTTTAATTAAAAATCCTTGTATTGTATTTCTATATAGTTTTCCCATCAATAATAAAATTCAAAGTAGAGTTTTCAGATTTCATTGGTTTCCAATTTTCAATTTACATTGTGATTGGTTGAGTTTGTTTCTATTCCTTTTATGTAATTTATATTGAAAATTATTTCAAGGATTCAAGGAAAGTAGAACCCCGTTTAGGATCGGTGGAACCTAACATTTTCAGATCTAAGGCGCTTTCGAAGAGTAGCTTACTTTTAGATTCGAGAAGGAGAGTATAAATTTTGCCTAAGCCTAAGGCTCGAATTGAAGTTCTTGCTCTAATGGAAAATATAATACTCATATTGAGATTTTTTATAAATGAGATTTATGAATGTAATTTTGTTAATTCAAAAATACATGGTCTAGGCTTTGTTTTTATTTTTCATAAAATATGGGATATGATGCCAGATTGAATATTTGTCTCTGCTGTCCAAAACACTGTAACTTATGTATTCTATTTGATTAATTTTATTCTTTATTCTTTATTTTTATAAATCCAATTCAACGATGGAACTAGGTTAGAATTATTTTGTTTGGTTTTTAATTTTGTTTTTTTTTTTTAATTGAGAGGTGGTTGTTTGTAAATTTTAGATGGATGTTTTTCATGAATGACAAAATTTCATAATGGTTAAATTTTAACTTTAGATGACGATTCCATTCTTAGAAAGGATTGATAAAATTTAGAGAGTTTCTAAACTAATATTATATTTCTAGTGATTAGAATTTTGATTTTCATGCTTAGATAATTTCAAAGATTTATTTTCTTAAACTACACAATTTAAATCACATATATTGTTTTTCTTTTAAATATAGTTTGAATGTTCCTTGTGGGATCGACCTCGCACTCATACTGGTATACTATTAAATGGTTCGTGTGCTTGCGAGTAAAATAAATTTAGAACTATTTATTGCACAAAAAGTTTTCGGCGCCATTGCCGGGGAACAATGCAAAATATATGTTTTTGAAATTTTGTGGTTTAAGAAATACTGTTATTTTTAGAATTTTCTAAGTTAGGCAATTCTTTAAAATTGAAAGTTTCTATTTTTAGAAACTTTAATTTTTGAAGGTTACCTAAAATTAGATTTTTTTTTTTAAAATAGCAGAAATCTTAGAATTTTTGTCTAACTTGTAAATTTTGCTAAAATTAGAACCTTGTTGAATTTAGGAATTTCTATTTTTGAAATCTTCTAAATTCAGCTGGTTTCTATTTTTAGAATTATTCTAATCTTGGAAAGATGCGTTCTTTTAGGAAGTTTCTAATCTAAATTTGGAAATTTTAAAAATTCTGTCTATGGAAAATTTTAAAATCATCTAATTTTAAAAAAATTCTATTTTTAGAAAGATGTCTATTTTTAGAGACGTTTAATTTTGGACAATTTCTAATTTTAGAACTTCATGTAAACTTAGAAGGTTTCTATTTATGGTATTTAATTCTTTCATTTGGTGGTGTTAGATTTAGAGTATTATTTACATCCTCTAATCAATTTTAAAGTCTTAATTAGCTTTCACATATTTTAATTCTTCCCTAGTTATAACTTTAGGAAAGTGCATTTAGTTAGGTCATGCATTTTTTGTGATTAAGAATCTTCACCATGGTTATGTATGTTTTATTTTTCAGGGATTTTTAAATGTGCGCTAATTTTTTAGAAAATACGCTATATAGGCCAAGGTAAGTGCCTGATCACTTTATTTTAAATTTTGATATTTTTATGCATTCATAGAATTTTTATTTAGGGTGTTTTCATTTATTTGCATTCAAAAAAATACTGTATATTTACTTCGTTCATGCATTTAGGTGGTTAGTTTTCATGCATCAGATTAATTTTTTTCTTTTTATTGTTTGCATATTTGTTTTGAATCTTGCATTTAGATTTAGGATTGCATTCACAAAAAAATAAAAATAATAATAATAATAGAAAAAATGGTTCATACCATTGCCAAATTTCACTAAATTCATCCGAAGTATGGGTAAATTGGTCATTTCATAAATTTTACTTTAATTTATATCAACGTGTTTTAAATTGGACATTTTAATTTATTCTCTGTCTTCTCATAATAAATTCTTACCAAATCTAAATTAAATTAATTCAAGGGGATAATTTTGTAAATTTCTACTTGAGGGGACCTACTAATTAATTTTCTATTTTAAAGTGTGTGTTTCAAAATTTTTTTCACAAAATTAAATACACAAATCGGAAAATTACTATCATCCCAATGAAATTTATCTACCCATTCTATGATCCGCTAATTTAGGTTGGGACATTACAGACCTGTGCCAGTAGCAAATGTTGGTGGCAAGCATTTAGTTAAACCAAACACGGCCAACAGGCCTGACCTGAGTGAGAGTGACGAGTGACACGAAGTCGACAATCATGACAGGGAGTGTTTGGAACCTGAAGCGAGGCATCGAGGAGAGTGGGCAACAAGCATTGGTAGCATTCTTGGATGCCTGAGCACCAAGCAAACAACAACACTCGAAGAGGCGTTATTGTCCATCTGTTCTCTCTTTTCTCTGCGTCGTTTCATGGGAGCATCATTTCTTCATTTTCTTATTTCTTTTAATTATCTTGTATGAGAATTTAGCTTTAATCTGCTAAACTTTGTCTAAGTTGGAGAAATTAATTAAGTAATTGATTGCACTTTTTAATTTTGCAAGCATTTAGTTTTTATTTGAATTTCTTTAAAACATTGTTTTAATCTCCATTTGAATCTTAATTGATAATCTTAATCCAACAATGTTGTTTGGCTACTTTCCAAACTTAGGTTACCGATGAAGTTCGATGATTTATGAATTATTTTTAGATCAACAAACAAGTTATTAATGTGTGTTTTGTTTAATTAATTTCAAGTATTTTCACAAATCCTTGTATCTTACCTGACTCTTTGTAATTTGTGGATACACTGAATGCTTGAGAACATTCTCGATTCAATGTGATTTGTGAATACATTGAGTGCTTGGAAAATCATTGTGATTTGTGTGATAAATTTCGATGGTTACCACATGTCTATATATTTTGCTTGTTCTATTGTGATTTCTAAATACATTAGATGCTTGGAAATCCCCGTGGCATGTGTGTGTGCTTAACCGATTTCAACCGTCAATTATTTGAACAAACCTTGTGAAATTATTATTGATTTAATTGTTCAATCTTCAAGTTTAATAGAATCATTATTTGAAATGAACCGAGATAAGTTGATGAAAAGATCCTAAATCTTAGTGTCTTTTTTATCATTGTTTTCATTCACCATCTTATTTTCGCTCCATACTTTGTGTGGAAATTGAATTTTACACTTATCACCTAAATTAGTGTTTGCAATTCGTTCAGTCCTTGTGGATTTGACCTCTGTCTCACCGAGAAATTTTACTACTTCGCTACCTGCACTTGGGTGTACACTTTTAAAGTGGTGGCATAGTGTTATCTATTTTTTCAAAAAGGAATTGTTGTGTATGTAATACTTCATCATATATCAGAGTTTATTGATTGAAAATCAATCATAAAATCATTCATCATTAAGATTCATGTTCGACAAACCTAAACAACATAATCACATGATTTGGATCAATTGATGCTTGATACAGGAATTAATCTTAACGCCGAAATCATAAACACAGTAATAAGACATACCTGGATCCATTGAAGAAGAGAATAAGATTTGAACTTCCCTTTGATGTATTGAGGCTTCCTAAAGATCAAAAACGAAGAGAATATGCACGCTTTAGGTTTCTATCTCTTTCGTCCTTGATGCTCTCTCCAATTTCATTTGATGGATTAGAATGGAGAGGGACTCTTTTATAGGCAAAGGGAGGACCCAAAAGGCAAGTATAACTTTCCTCCATACTTCCCATCAAAATAGGAATCTAAATTCCTTTAGAACTCTCCTAAAATAGACCTTCCTTATCCAAATACAATTTCCCTAATTTAAAATCCTCTATGTGACGCCCTAAATCTTTATATTGGTCATGTTTAGTCTTACATTCTCCCACTTGGCCCACATTTACAATTCATGGGATTTAAAACAGGTATATCATAAGGTGTACACGTAAATTGTATTTAGCAACATGATGCAATCATCATCATAACGCTAATACTAAATAATCCACAAGTGCGAGCAATGGCGGTTGCAAATCATCTTATCCCGACATAGTCCTTTCCATCACTACAACACAAGTGACCTACCTAGCATATCCCTCAAGTGAGAATTTTATATAATGGTCCACACAAGTGTCATATCATAAAGACTATTCTTGTTAGTGATAAAACAAACACACGTAATGTATATACATAACCATAATAAACAGGAACAAAATTAGAAACGCATTCATGAGTACTCAAATGTCAAATAGTGCACATTTATTCATAATGCAGTCCAAAATTCATAATTATATCATGATAGATTACGTTCAAAACCCATTTTATTGGCATGTTCCTTAAAGGTCTTTATAGATAATCATTTCATCAACAGATATACTACCATAAGTAAAGTACTTATGTGCTCAATAGATACTGTCCGTTTCTGAACTTCTTCTTTTACCACAAAGTACTTCAATTTCATGTGTTTCGACCCATTCGAATACTTGTCGTTCTTGGAGAAGAATATTGCTGTAGAATTATCACAGTAAATTCTCAGTGGCTTGGCAATGCTGTCGACAATTCTAAGTCCTGAGATAAAGTTCTGCAACCACATTCCTTGAAACAATGGCTTCATATCACGCCATAAATTCTGCTTCCATAGTTGACATTGCAGTGATAGTCTGTTTGTGTCACGGCCCGCCCCTTAGGGCCTCCTAATACATGAATTAGTTTTTTTTTTTTTCTAACATTGAAACATTAACAATTGCGAAATTTATAACTCATCATGGACTTAATATTGCAGATGATCGAAAGTCTGGACATTGCATTTGGCAACCTCAGATCTAGCCATAACCGGGTTGGTAGAGTTCCCAGGTGGATGGAGGGGTCACAATGCCCACTTAAAACCCAAAACCACGGTAGAACCCACTAGTCGCCGCAGTATGTGGACACACTACTAACCAACATGTAGTCTATAACTTTAATCTCCTGTATTAAATCCAAGTAGAGAACATCACATACATTCTACCTAACCTTCACCATAACTAGAACACATACCCATTAACATACTTATCAGAGATACACATAAGAAACGCAGTAGTTCTATTACATATCTACTATGCCTCAAAACGGACACGATAAGGGTTTATTACATCATATTGTTCATACAACCAGTAAGTTCACAACAATGGAAAAATAGATAGATAGATAGGGCCTCCACCCCTACTGTAGCATATGATCTTCCTGTCCTTCCTCATTCGAATTTCCTGAAACGTAAGGGATGTTGTGAGCTCTACTAGCCCAGCGAAGAGAAAATAACAAATATTGTAGTATTTCATCTATCATTAAACATGTTATCATATAACAGGATAAATACTCAGAAATCATAAAGGTTTCTATGAGAACAATATCTAACATAGTTATCTACAATAAATGCCCTTTCTTTCCTAAAAAATGATACCACCGTCAATCGACATCTATGGCACCCCCCCGCGAATATATTTGGCTACACCGCCGGCAAATTCATGCTCAATGCTTCACACATTCCATATATACACCTCATACTAGTGCCCTCCATGAGCTAGGTATTTCATACAACAACGTGAGGTAATTTAATATGCACAGTACACCAGTCAAATGCACATCAAGTATGGATTAAATACAATGTTCAACCCAAATTAAACATCTCTCATATGATCATAATTGAATTCTCACTCAGCTAACATGGATTCCTATGCCCTCCTGCATGGAATTATACATACAGCCGCAGTTGGTATTTAACAATACTATGCTGAAAATAAACACAGTTTATATTGACTAAAATTCAAAGTGACGTACACAAGTTCTATCAGTTACCGTACTCTTGGGTCTGGTACGTCTACTGTTGAGTCCAGAAAAATTACATTTTTGCCCTTTAATATTGGATTAGTTAGTCTTTATTTTGTAAATATAAGATGCATTTAATATGATTTTCTAGTTTTGTAGATAAATTTGGGAAATACAGGAACAGTGGATAATTGCCGGAAGTGAGCTTAAATTGGAAGGCTGGGAATTTTATAATTAATTCATACCACTTTTAGGATTTTCAATGTAAATTGATTAATCTGGATCCATTTATGAGAGTCTGGATTAATTCAATATTTGGATTTTAAGTGGTTGGTTAATTATTTAATTCCAAGAAAACGAAGTTTGCAATTAAAGAAGGCCAAGAGTTTGAAATCAAGATCCATGGGCCAGAGATCCACTGTAAATGGGCCAAGCTTTGTTTCAAATGCCAAACACTGGCCAGGCCAAGCACTCCATGCGCATTCTCCAAGATGGGCCAAACCAAGTGAATACAAGTCCAACAAGCCTAAGTCCATACTCCAGTCCAAGAAGTAGAAGTCCAAGTCCAAGTCCAATTCAAGATCCAATGCTCCATGACTCATATTCGAGTTTTGTAAGCCCCAATCCACATAAGGCCATATCCAAAAGCCAGTCCCATCTTAACACATGCAATCTTAACCATTCATTTTCATCTACTTATCCATACCATCCATTAGCCCTATCATGTAATCCAAACCATTCATTTCGTGCATCCCATCCACACCATTCATTTCATATCATAAAACATAGGAAACCCTTGAGCAACCTATCAAATCAAAACCGTAGATGCATTATATTAGATCTAGGTCATCCAAATCATCCATCATATAGATTAACCTTGGGATTATGATCATCCATACATCACCTATTCTTCCATCCATTTATATCACCTATCATCTTTTTAAGCGATTAGATTTAAGACATTTAATCATAGTCATTCATTTATACACCTTAGATCTAGTGCACATCCCTACATTTTAGCATTCCATGCTCATATCTCCTATGCATCGCACGTAAATTCCAATCTAGATTCCTCCATGCGCATGGATCCTCCTAAGTTTCCTCTCCAATCCATCCACCTCATGTACACCTCATCAAGATCCTAGCTTTTCTCCCAATCTGATAGTGTCCCGGCTTGGCTGAGTCCCTATTTGTCAATTTCATGACTCGGGTAGAAGCACTTGCCAAGAAGCTTGAAGACTCAAGATGATCAAGGAAAAAGATCATGCTCCACCAAGCTCAAAGTTCATCGTCATGGCAATCACAAAAATAGGTATATGGCCATTGATGACCTTAGGTGGAACCCACATCTGAGAGATGACTAATCCTACGCTTAGTTGCATATGTTGGTAATAAACATAATATGCCTAGAGAGGATGCTGAACAATGAATTGGAAGTGAACTTGAAAACATGAATTAAGTTCACTGTCAGCACAACCAATCTATCTCACCGACCCCTTAGTGGAGACAGGACCGACCCATCGTGGTCAAAGACTGGTCGGCCAGATTGACATTGGTTCTAGAACATCGAACTGTTAGTCTGAATATGCCCCTGATCGAGAGTCTCGTATGCACGGACCCCTCGTTGATGAACTTGAACGATTCCTCGTGGTCGATGACTCGTCAGTATAAAACTTATGAGCTCTGGACTATGAACTCATAAGGGCTCTCGATAAAACAGATATCTCAGTATATCAAGACCGATCGAGAGCAACAAGCCCTACCCCTCAGCAAAGGGCGACAACTCGTTTTGGGTAACAGGTTCCCAAAGTGGAAACCACTGTCAAGCATGTTTTGTACCAGAACGAGCCTCTCGTATGGACCGATCAATCAGTGCCATAACTGTCGACCCATCGGCGACACCAACATGTTGGCCAAGAAGTAATTATGCCGGTGGGGATGCATTTAATGTGCAACGGTCGGGTGGTTGAACGATAATAAATATGAACACCGACCCATCGGTGCTACCGAACTGTCAGTCCTGGACAGTATAAACGACCGTTAAAACTCCTCTATAAACATGAGTGTTGTGTGATCGTTTTACTATCTTCCTTGAGCTGAAAAGAGTTATACAATCTAAGGAACGATCAACACTCTTGTGGGGAAGATCATAAAAAACCAATCTATTGATTGTGTTTGCAAGTTAGGAAGAGAGGAGGAGAGAAAGATCATAAACAACCAATCTTTGGATTGAGTATGCAAGTGTGAAAGCAATAAACTAGAAAAGCTTTGGTTAAACCAAGTTTTCCTTGTCACCTAGAGATTGTGATTGCATTACGACGGCTACAAGGAGAAGCATCGACACAGCTTGGGTGGGATCTTCAAGAAGCACACATCAGCGAGAAAGAGCTTTAAGACAATTGCTTATTGGTTTTAATTTTCTTTTTCAAACCGTAACCCGAAATTGGATTAAGGGGGATTTTCTCCGAAACCACTATAAAAAATTCTAAAGCATCGTTTCTGGCACAGTGGTGGGTGGAATTCCCAGCCAATTGAGTGAGATGTAATTCCTATGCTAATTGTGATGGTGTAAGTCCCCACATAGTGAATTTGAGGATAGCTCAAGGTTGGGCGAGTCCTAACAGTGGATGTAGGTTGGCAAACTGAACCACTATACAACTTGTGTCCTTTTGTTTGTGGTATTAGATTTATTTTCTTGTGTTGATTGTTTAATCACATTTGCTAACACACACACTCTTGATTGTTCTATCCGCTGCATTTAACTAATCAATCAAGTAAATTCAAAAAGGACCAACGAGATTAGATTGACCTATTCACCCCCTCTAGGGTCAATCGTATTGTTCTAACACCCATGTAAAGGAAACTTTCAATTGGTATCAGAGCCTAGTGTTCGTTACAAGAATTTAACCATCCGAGTAGATCCAAGCTAGAACACTATGGGAAACAGTCACGCAATAACCAAACCTCTGTACTTTGATGGAACAAATTATTTCTCGTGGAAGGCCAAAATGAGAAGTTTCTTTGTTTCCATTGACTCGTTGGTTTGGGATATTGTAAAGACTGGATGGGTAGAACCCATGGAAGAAAAAACTGAAGCAAATACCTCAACCGTATCCAAGACACTCAAACCCTTTGCATCTTGGACCCCTGCTGAGAAAGCTGCTCAGATAGTAGATGGTAAAGCCATGAATGCACTAAATTGTGTAGTCTTAGACAGTGAATACAGGAGAATCATGACCTGTATTACTGCAAAGTATGCATGGGAATTTCTTTAGAGAACCCATGAATGCACCTCAATATTCAAGAGGTCCAAACTTCATATCCTCCAAAATCAGTTTGACACTATTAAGATGAGGGAGGATGAAGTCTTCATGGACTTTTATTCAAAAGTTAGCGACATTGTAAATCAAATGTACGCTTTAGGGGAAGGAATACCAGAGGACAAGGTATGCACCAAAATTGTCCAAAATCTTGCAGAAAGATTCAAACCCAAGGTTGTGGTTATGGAGGATAACAAAGATGTGTCCTTAATGAGAATTGATGATTTGGTTGGTTCTTTGCAAACCTACGAATTAAACTTTGAACAACCAAAGGATAAATCTATTGACTTGAAATCTTCCCTAAAACAGAGTAAGTTAAAAGAAATTTTTTCGGAAGATGACTCTCAAGTGATGAAATGGCAACGTTTGCCAAAAAGTTTTATAAAAACTTTGTATAAAGAGACAACTTGAGAAGAATGGGTAAGGGTGAACCAAGTAAAAATTACCCAAGAAAGCAAGAGAAATTCAGAGGGAAAGGGAGAGAGAGAGAGAGGATGTCAAGGAGTAGACCTGCTTCAATTGTGGAGGAAGAGGACACTACATGAATGCGTGTCATTCAGGCAAAATAAAAAAGGCTATGAATGTGGGTGTAACCCATGTTGAAAGTTCTGAATCAGAAAGTGATTCAGAACATGTGACCCAACAAAAAACTGTAGTGTCAAAAGGTCTCATAGCCTCGATCATATGTGATCAAGAGAATCCCACCATTGAAACAGAGGAAGATGAGAGTGAAGATGATGAAAATCTTCAAGTTTCCTACAGTGCCCTGTTCCTTGAGAGTAAGAGGCTGGCTAAAAAACTCAACAAGGTTAAAAATGAAAGCCTGAACCTCTTTAATCAAGTAGAAGATTTAAAAACAGAAAAATCTCTCCTAAACTCTAAGCTGGAACTTTCTAACAATGAAAACACAAAACTACAATAGAGTAATAAAAGCCTTCAAGAAGAGATAAACATTCATTGTGAGGATGTCGAGAATTTGTGGCATCATAATAAGATTCTCGAAGATGTTAAAAAAACGGTCTTTGGAAGTCAACAACCTAAAAACTCACAAAGAAAAATTCCAAGACAAGTTTACCCAAGGAGATAAAATGCTTAAAAAACTCCTTGGTGCGAGTAGACAACATGGTGATAGGTCTGGTCTTGGTGCCTCATCCACCGAAGTACCTATGAACCATGAAGTGTTCAGAAAAACTGGTATCTCTCGCCCTTTAATGGGTAAGTGCCATTTCTGCCACAAGGATTGACATTTCAAAAGAAATTACTATCATTTGAAGAGGTACCTGGAAAGGAAAGCATAAAGACAAAATCCTCTAAAATCGATACTTAAAAGATATCCACCAACACCGAATCCTAAAAATCCAAGGAAGGTGGATACAAGGCAAGACTCTTGGTTAAGACAGATGAATCATATCTTAAAAGAGCTGATGAATCCAAGGTTTGGTCATTAAAGGAACGATCGTAGGGGTATGTATGTAACACCAAATGCCACAATTTTTGTGCCTAGGAGATAGACCACTAATCATGTTTTGTTGTGGTTTAAGATTCATTTCCATATCTTAGACCACTACAAATGAACTCACAAGAGGCCATGTGAGTTCACATAACTGAAAAAGGGCTATGACATGAGGAGAAGAATGGCTAACTTCAAGTGTAGAATGTACTCTTCCTAGCTATAGTATATATTTTACTTGGAAAGCCATACATTCTAGTTAAAGTAGTTTGAAATGTATATACTTTTGAATGAGAATTTTTTGATTATGTGCATGATGTGATGAAATTATGTTTGGCATATCTATGTATGAATATATGTATGACGTGCTTAGAATAGGACTCCATCAAGTTGCACATATCAAGGATGATTGCTCTACAATATGAACCTCTCGGTATAGACGACATATCGGTGTGACAGGCATGCCGATGCTGTGCTAAGTCAAGCACTGTTCAAAAAGGAGGAAAATGTAGAAAGAGTCGACCTATCGGAGGAACCGACATATCGGTGAGTCAGAAAGTATAAAATAAAAAGGGGTCACTTTCTGCGAAAGAGACAATACTTTCGAATTCGCTATCTCCCCTCCCGCGAAAGTTTGTGGTCCCTCATTCGCCTCCCATGCCCTAGACCAGTCGATAGGACCTCTCAGAGTAATTTCCCGCCAAAAAATCATTGGCCTTTCATTCCTCAAGTCTGTAGAAGCCTGAAAATCACTATTTTGTGATTTTCGTAGATCTGGTAAAGGCCAGTCTACATCTCATCCTTCTTCGAGCGACTGGTTGAGGATCTCCTCTAAGAAGAACCATGCCTAGAAAGATGGCAGCTTAATCACGTCCCAAGAACTCTATAGAACGTGGAGAATCTAGTCAGTGGGCCAAAAGGACCAAAAGGTCAGTCTCTCGTTTTTACCCTAGGTCGAGCTCTGAAAATCCTACATATGTTCAGGACGAAGAGGAAACCCAAGCAGAGGTGGGAGAAGAGAGATTTGCTGACAAAGGTGTCATCTTCGTCGAAAATCAACGAGAAGGAAGGGGAAAAGAAACAGAAGAGGAGAACGGTCCTCGAACTGGTCATGAAGACCATGTTGGTATTCCTGATGACACCAGTGAGGAGGATAACCGTTGGTCTGAGGACCTTTGGAGAGATTCTGATGAAGAAAGAGAATATGAATACCCTCATCAAGTGAATGACAGTTTGAACAACAAGGTCTTCAAACTGGAAAGAAGGATTGACTGCCTTGAAAGATCCCTGGATAGGTTGAGGATGATAGTCCGGGATCTACTTACTGCTCCCTCTTTCTCTGACCAAGTTCCAAAATCTCCTCCTCCTCCAACACCCCCTCAGGATGGCTCTACTTAGGATAGATTTTCATGATATCTATTTTTGAAAAACTATACTTTTGGTATTTTTGTCTAAGCATCCATAATGCCCCTAGGAAAAACCATATGTACTCAATGCACATGTTGTTTATCTATGAAATGGTATGGTTTGGTTTAGTGCCATGTGTGTGTCGCTCTATATAAATGTTGTATCTCTCTTTTATATAATAGACTAACATGCAGATTTGAATGAGTTGGTTTTGTATTGGCATGTTAGGGAGATAAACGATCGGGCTGTAATGCTGCACACATTCTTGGAGTATGGGGGAGCACAAAATATGTGCTAATTAGCTACTGTCACTAGTCATGACAGCTTAAGGGGAAAAGTGAATGCAAGCTTAGAATGAAGCTTAAACTTATGGGCAGCTAAGTTTATGGGGGAGCTGAGGAGAAAAGGCTAAGAAGATAGCTTAGAGAATAGGGGAGGAAACTCAAAGAAGCTAAGGACATTAGCTTACCCCATGAAGAAATTAGCTGGAAATCAACTTGAGCAATGGGAAGCAAACCTTGTACGAGAAGTGTGCACTAAACCATGGGGGAGAACCATGAGTTAGAATAGATCTCAATTAAACACTAAAGTAAGAAGTATGGGGGAGTGTTTAATGTTGATTCTTGCCTACTAATTCTTTGTCAATTGTATGACAAGATGGGGAGCAATTAGTAAAAGCTATAAGACATAAAAACCAATTAGGATAATAATTGGTGGAAGATCCAACTCAAGGAGATTGGGGGAGGCTAGCAAATCATTGATATATGGCGGAGATTGAGTGCTAATCCTGTTTAGTCCATGGATGTTTATGGTTTGGACTAACCCATCTAATGGTTGTCTATTGTTGCTTACTTTTGTGCTTGAACAGGAAAATGAAAATGAAGCAAGCTGAACAAGAATATGAAGACCATTATCTTTTTATCCATTTGAGTATACATGTATTTGATGTAATATTTTGTATTCAAATGTGTTGTAATAAATGGTGGGCTTGATATTGGGTTAGCTTCTAGGTTTTGTTATGAAATTGACAAAGGGGGAGATGGTTAATGCACCGGCATGGCCAAGTCCTTATTTGTCAATTTCATGACTCGGGTAGAAGCAAAGCACTTGCCAAGAAGCTTGAAGGCTCAAGATGATAAAAAAAAAAGATCATGCTCCACCAAGCTCAAAGCTCATTGTCATGGCAATCACAAAAACATGTATATGACCATAGATGACCTTAGGTGGAACCCACACTTGAGAGAGGACTAATCCTAGGTTTAGTTGCATATGTTGGTAATAAACATAACATGCCTAGAGAGGATGTTGAACAATGAATTGGAAGTGAACTTGGAAACATGAATTAAGTTCAGTGTCAGCACGACCAGTCTACCTCACCGACCCCTCGGTGGAGACAGGACCGACCCATCATGGTCAAGGACTGGTCAGCCAGATTGACATTGGTTCTGAAACTTTGAACTGTCAATCTGGATATGCCTCTGACCGAGAGTCTCGTATGCACCGACCCCTCGGTGATGAACTTGAACGACTCCTCGTGGTCGACGGCTCGTCGGTATAAAACTTATGAGTTTTGGACTATGAACTCATAAGGGCTATCGATAAACAGATATCTCGGTATATTAAGACCGATCGAGAGTAACAGGACTGACCCCTCGGCAAAGGGCGACAAGTCGTTTTGGATGACAGGTTTCTAAACTGGAAACTACTGTCAAGTATGTTTTGCACCAAAACGAGCCTCTCGTATGGACTGACCCATCGGTGCAATAACTGTCGACCCATCGGCGACACTGACATGTTTACCGGGAAGTAATTATGCCATTGGGGGTGCATTTAATGAGCAACGGTCGGGTGGTTGAGCAGTAATAAATATGAACACCGACCCATCGGCACCACCGACCTGTTGGTCCTGGACACTCTAAATGACCCTTAAAACTCCTTTATAAATATGAATGTTGTGTGATCATTTTACTATCTTCCTTGAGCTGAAAAGAATTATACACTCTAAGGAACAATCAAAATTCTTGTGAGAAAGATCAACCAATCTATTAATTGTGTTTGCAAGTGAGAAAGAGAGGAGGAGAGAAAGATCATAAACAACCAATCTTCGGATTGAGTTTGAAAGTGAGAAAGCCATAAACTAGGAAAGATTTGGTTAAGCTAAGTTTTCCTTGTCACCTAGAGATTGTGATTGCATTACGACAGCTAAAAGGAGAAGCATCGACACAACTTGGGTGGGATCTTCAAGAAGCACACATCAACGAGAAAGAGCTTTAAGGCAAGTACTTTTTAGTTTTAATTTTTTTTTTTTAAAACTTGTAATCCGAAAGTGGATTAAGGGAGATTTGCTCTGGAACCACTATAAAAAACTCTAGAGCGTCGTCTCTGGCATAGTGGTGGGTGGAATTTCCAGCCAATTAAGCGAGGTGGAATTCCTACTATAATTGTGAGGGTATAAGTCCCCACATAGTGAATTTGGAGATAGCTCAAGGTTGGACGAGTCCTAACAGTGGATGTAGGTTGGCTAATCGAACCACTATACATCTTGTGTCCTTATGTTTGTGGTGTTAGAACTATTTTCTTGTGTTGATTGTTTAATAACATTTGCTAACACACACTCTTGATCGTTGTATCCGCTGCATTTAACTAATCAATCAAGTTCAAAAAGGACCAACGAAATTAGATTGACCTATTCACCCCACCCCCCTCTAGGGTCAGTCGTATTGTTCTAGCACCCTTATAAAGGGAACTTTCACAATCCATTCCAAATAGAGCCATACAAGATTTTAGCACTATCCATTTGATCCCATTCAATTTTTCCACCTCTATTCCACGTCACACGCGATTTCTCCATATCCGCCTTTATCTCATTCCAATTTCATTAAAGCCATGTCACTCATTGCATCTCATCCATCCATCCATCTTAACTTTTAATCTTAGCCATACATAATGATGCATTGCACAACCCGAAACCCTAAACACCATAGTCAAATTCGACCATGTCCTATTTCCTCTCTTAAATCCTTTTTTCTCTCATTCTCTACTTAGCCACCAAGCCACCTGTCCTAAATTTCTTGTACACCCTATAGTAAGCCCTAGATTTTCCATCTTTAATCCTATCCATTCACCATAAGTTAGATCCAATCCATGGCATCCATTTACAAACTTAAACCCAGGTTTAACCTCCACCATCCATCCAGTCCCTGAGTCCTATAAATACCCCATTCCATCATTGTAAAACTCGAAGTTTATCTGGAAAACAAGAGGACCAATGATGTGGACATCTATAGACATGATCCAGGCAGACTCATTATCAAATTAGCAAGTTCGAGGTCTGAGTCGAAAGATGAAAACTTTATGTTCGATCTAGGCGGGTACTTGAGCAATTTGATATGTGCGGACTCCAAGTTTTTTAGTATATTGGACTTGTAAATGAGCGAAGCCCAACGAGTTTCTAAGAAGTCCAAGACTTTTACACGTTCCAGCCACACGAATGAAACAATGGGTGTTCTAATTCAAATTGGAATTAGTCTAGGAATTGCATGAATCCTAGTGTGCTTAGGCAATTAAAGCATGTCCTGTTTGAATTAAGATTAACAATAGCCTTGATTAACATATTTCCTTTTTTATTTCAAAGATTAGGATTAATAGTCTGCTATTGTTTCTAGTTAGATTTAGATATTGTTATTTTCAAATTTAAGTGGTAGTTTCACAATTGACTTGTGAGGGTCGGCTCACACTTTAGGCAGTTTACTTTTTTCTATTTAAAGAACTGTATTACGTAATCATAGGGGAAGCCATTATTCAGTAAAATAAAATTTATTTATTTACTTCTCCATTGAGAATATTATGAAGTTTGGATGGTGATAACCCAAAGCCCAGCAATCCACATGCAGCGATTCTGCAGGGTGCTCAAGGAATCATGAGGAAATCAGGATCGAGCGGGTGGAGTTGAAATCATCTTCCATACCTAGTAACTTAGTCGGAAAGGAGCTCCAACATTCAAAGTGCAATACTGTCAAGCAACCAAAGTTTATTTGTTGATTTTTGTCAGTCCCAGTTGTGTTCGTTCTAGCAATTTGTTTCATGTCTTACAGGTTCAACACGATCAGACCCAAATACGGCATCGGGTATTGTTGTTTTTCGGGATATTTCAGCTTAGTTTTTTAATTTGTTTTGCATACTTTAGACGCCTGAGTTGAATTTATAAATCTTCGACACATCAGGAGTTTATTCAGACATCTTATTTGTGTTATTGTTTTTGTTAAGCGATTGACTAGGGTGTCATATTCCTACCTAGTCTGCATCAGAATGGCTATTAGAGCTTCGGAGTCATTTGAGACTCATACTTCGATCAAGGGTTAGTTATGGGAAGGCGTGACCGTCTTCGTAGCCGACAAACCGGGAATGGTGATTGGTTCCCTTCTAGTCATAATCATCATGTGAGATGTGCCCCAGTAGATTATGAAGCTAAATTACTAGAGACCACAACAGGCAGATAGAGCAGTTATTCAAGTCACGTGCTCATCTACAGAGAGATTTTGTGGCTCTACAAAAGCAAAGAAGCCAATACCCTCTCAGTTCACCATTAGTGAGGTCCAAGTGCTCCAAATACTCATCTTCTGAAGAAAATTCATATGAAAGTTTAGGAGAAAGCTCAGAGGAAAGTTCAGATGAAATCCTCTACTATCAGAGACATAGGGCACATATGCAGTCAGACATCCTGAGAAGAGGCAACGAATTGTCTGTTTTGCTGATGAATAAGACACAGCTACACATACCGAAACAAGTGACTCAAATTCCTTTGGTGAGGAAGAGGTCGATGATTTCATGGAGACCGATTCCATGAGTGTACAACTCTTGGAGACAATGCAGGAACATCTAGTTCTCAGTTGTGAACCCCGAGTGGACGACATACAACACAGTGGCACAGAGGGTGAGGCCATCACTGAGTTTGTATTTTGCAATGAACATTCCATGAGAACATTGGGCGAGCAGAGACCTTATGTTGATCCAATGTGGGAAGAACACATGAACCAGTTGGCTGCACCCAGTATCTCATTAATCCTCGCAGTTCATGAAGCTAAGGCAGAAACATGTGTCATAAGGGATGTATCCAGCAGTCTGAAGCAAGTTCTATCCTAAAGCATGAACTTGAGACACCCAGATGCCATCTTGAGCCATAGTACAGTGAGAAGCTACTGGAAGATGCTACAAGCATAGGCGATAGAGAATGGTCCAAACGGATTCGTACACTGGGGATAGATGACCGGCATCTTGTGGACTAAAACCACACCATCCGACTGTATGTTGACCCAATTTGGGAGAGTTATTTGACACGGTCTTTAACACCTACCATTAAGTCACTTTTGTTAGGCCCCAATGCAACATCTCAGAAAGTGGGTACTCCACAGAGTTTGGTTAGACAACATGATGTACTTTCACAGAGACGCGGGAAACAAGCTTTGAGAAGACCACATCATTCAAGCATGACCCTTCTAAACTCGAGGTTGAGTTTCTTTCGGGAGAGGGAGAATGATGTGGACATCTATGGACATGATCAAAATTTTAATTTTGATCCAGGAGGACTCATTATCAAATTAGCAAGTTTGGGGTCCGAGTCGAAAGATGAAAACTTTATTTTTTTTCCAGGCCGGTGCTTGAGCAATTTGATATGTGCGGACTCCAAGTTAGGATTTAGTATATTGGACCCATAAATGAGCAAAGCCCAATGAGCTGCTAAGAAGTCCAAGAATTTTACACGTTCCAGCCACACGAATGAAACAATGGGCGTTCTAATTCAAATTGGAATTAGTGTAGGCAATGCATGAATCCTAGTGTGCTTAGGCAATTATTTGAATTTTTTTAAAGTATCACCGAAGTAGCCTTATTGAGATTAACATATTTCCTTTTTTATTTCAAAGATTATGATTAATAGTCGGCTATTGTTTCTAGTTAGATTAGGATATGGTTATTTTCAAATTTAAGTGGTAGTTTCGTAATTGACTTGTGAGGGCCTGCTCACACTTTAGGCAGTTTGCTTTTTCTATATAAAGGATTGCATTATGTAATGTAGGAGAGGCCATTATTCAGTAAAATAAAATTTATTTATTTACTTCTCCATTGAAAATGTTATGAAGTTTGGATCGTGATAATCCAAAGCGCAGCAACCCAGCTACAATGATTCTGCAGGGCGCTCAAGGAATCTTGAAGAAGTCAGGATCGAGTGGGTGGAGTTGAAATCATCATCCATACCCAACAACTTAGTTGGAAAAGGGCTCCAACATTCGAAGTGCAATACTATCAAGCAACCAATGTTTTTGTTGCTGATTTTTGTCAGGCGCAATTGTGTTCTTTAAAGCAATTTGTTTGTTGTTTTACAGGTTCAACACGATCATCCCCGAATATGGCATCAGGTATTGTTGTCTTTCGGGATATTTCAGCTTAGTTTTTTAATTTTTTTTGCATACTTCAGACGTCTAAATTGAATTTATAAAGCTTCGACACATCGGGAGTTTATTCAGACATCTTTTTTGTGTTATTGTATCCGCTAAGCAATTGAGTAGGGTGTCATATTCCTACCCAGTCTACTTCAACCAAGGTTTGAGAAAAAAGATAAAGAGACTAGAAGACAGGAGCCCCACTCGAATTTTACAAGTGAGAGTTTTAAATTTTCTTCTCCACTTTGTGTTTGTTGTACTCAATTTATGAATGCCTGTATTAATTATTTCATTGAATGAGAGTAAAATTTTCCTTTAGGATCTTGAAACATCCAATTTTCGGATTTCATTGATGATTGTTTTGATTTGATTTTGAGTTTATAATTTTTTTTAATTAAATTGGACATGAAATAGTTAAAACATAGGTTGTATGTGTTGAATCGAAGTTACTAAGGCCTGATTTCTTAGAATTGAAGTTTTTAAGAGTTGATTTTGATGGTGAGCATGAATTGAATGACGGATTTTTACGTGAATTTTAGCCCTAGATTTTGCTATTATTTATTTATTTTGGGTGATGAAGGATCTATTCGAATAAACACCCCTTCAATTATGCACTTTTATATTCTGTCATTTACTTTTTCTGTCAATTTATTTTCAATGTTTGTTTTATTTTGTTTTTCAATTTCTTTTTCTTGTATGTTTTATTTTAATTGTTTTCAATTTAATTCTTGTGTCATGTATTTTAATTATCTTCTATTTAAACCACCTCTCTAACATATGTGTTAACTAGATGAGACTTAATCTAATTGGATTGTTAATTTTGTTATCTTAATATTGTGTGTGAGATTGTTTATAAATTCTACATTAATCCATTTTCTTAATTATATTTAACTAGTGTTCTAATTTTGGATCTATTTATTAAAACTAAGATTGTTAATTTGGAATTAAATTTATGAAGACTAGGATTGATCTCTTGAGACAAGATTAATTTAAGATCTAAATTCTTTAAAAACACACACACACACACAGATATATGTATATATGTATATATATGTATATGTATATATGTATATATATGTATATGTATATGTATATATGTATATATATGTATATGTATGTGTATGTATATGTATATATGTATATATATGTATATGTATGAGTATGTATATGTATATATGTATATATGTATGTATATATGTATATATATATCATATTTCTTGTTTGTGGGATTGACCTCGCACTCATAACGTCTATACTTAAATGGTTCATGTGCTTGCAGGATTTATAAATTTAAAACACATCAACATCTACCATCTACTTACCATTTACCGTGTAAATGCGTATTTCCTGCAACACATCGTTAAACACACAAATACGTGTATTCCAATCGGAATCACGATTGGGATTTGAACTATCTCAAGATCTCCAACTGATAACCAGTCTGCCTCTAGGAATAAGTGGTTTCCGTTCTCCATTTTTAGAATGGCTAGACCTCAACATACCGTACACTCTATTGTTCACGCTTCATATATAGAAACTTACTGTCATCCCGTTACGTGTGAACAGTGTCGGTATTACGTTCTAGTCTGTTCACATTCTTTCCATCTTTAAAATGACCACAAATATCTACCATTACCTTAGGACTAATGGTGTAGAATTTTCAGAATTTAAACGCAAAATGAAATGCATTTTAATAACACGGGGTGGTTGAATCTCCTCACCTTTGACTGGGGAGAATTTTGAGTTGAAATTGTTTAAAATATTAAAAACATTATAAACAAATCATACGTTTGAAAGAGGTTTAAATAACCTTACATTTTCCATGAAGATATTTTCAAAGCTATCTACTGAATCTAGACATGTTATCACTGTCCATATGTCGACTTCTCGATATGTCGAGTAGTTTGATATGTCTCCCAGTGGATGTGTTGACTGAGTCAATATGTCGACTAAGCTCTGTTTTATCTCTTCTGTCCAGTCATAGTGCTCGATAGGTCGACTGTCTCGATGTGTCGAGTGCTCGACATGTCGAATATCTTCTACCCATTGACTACACTGTGTTGACAGTTGTCTACTGCTCTGCTCGATATGTTGATAATGTCGACGTGTCGGCTAGTCTCTTGCTCGATATGTCGATATATAAGATATGTTGAATTTTCTCTTGTCGATATGTCGACGGAGTCGATGTGTCATTTTGACCAATTTAGATATATTGACATTTTCGACACGTTAGTCAGAAAATCAAAGACACATTGCATAGCTCGATGTGTCGACTCCGGTTCAGGCAGAAAACTATTTTTCGGATATTTCTTCTCTGACATGGAAAATCTACAGAGTATTTTTCTACCAAAATTTAAACAGAGCTTCTTCTAAGTTTGATCTACTAAGGAAAAATATTAAATTGAAGAAATACTTACAGAAGTTTGCTAAAAAAACAACACAAAAGGGTTGCTTGAAGCTTTGAAAATGAGCAAAAAAAGACTATTTTGAACTATAAATTTTCTTCTGAAACCCATCTCATATGTATAGGCTTTCGAAAGCCTTCAATGATTTTCCACTGTGAATTACCGTCGGTGGAAGTTTTGGTAGAAAAGAGGATTTATATCCCTCATTTTTATTTTCAAAAATTGGTAAAAAGTTTAACTTTTCTTCCTTCTTTTAAACACTTAAAATTAGGGATATTTTGGGGCTAATTTGATAAAATCTGACACCGCAGTCGCGTTGAAAATGCTGGTTTTAGGATGGTAAAATCAGATTTTCATTTTTTTAACAAAAAATCCTTCATTTTTACAAAAATAGTGTTTTATAAAAAATACACCGCCTAAGTTTCTTGATATCTTTGAACTCTATTTTATAGTGTTTTAAAATATAAAATCAATATTCTAAAAATACCAAAAGTTTAGTTAAAACACAGATTGACTGTGTTTCCAATTTGTAAATTTTCAGATCACTAGTTTTACGACAAATTTCGAGTAAATGTTTGAAAATTCCGGAAATACTACTAAGTTGAGTACTCAAATACATAACGTGTGTGAAATTTTTGGTTTCCAAATTGGACATTAGAGTGGTCTCTTACCTTCTAAAAGTTTTAAAGAGACTATTCATGATTTTTAAGTAAAACAAAAGACATTATAATGTCCAAAATGCCCTCCGAACTCCGTCTGGTTGGATCACTGAGCAAATGAGCTCCGATCGGGTCACATAATACCTTTTCGGGAAGCTCTCTCTTCATTCTATCATGTTAACCAGTCACAAATCAAAATTAATGATTTAAAATTTTGTCATTTTTCTAATTAAGAGTTGGGTTATTACAGTTTGACACTTTTCCATGATATTGTTCCGCGACCCTTGAGGAATAAATAACCAAACGTTGACTTTCTGCTATCAACGCAACCACCAAAATCCGAATCCTAATAGCCAATGACCTCGAGATTATTGGACCTCTTAAACGTGAGCATGAAGTCTTTAGTACCATGTAGATATTGTAATACCCTGACTCAGATTAGGGGTAGTTTAGCTTAATAAATCTTGCTTAGACGGGTTAATCTCGAAGATTTCGGTTAGGCCTTTGTGAAAAGCCCAAGTGTGGCCCAATCTGAGCTCGAAAGCTCAGTGATCCAGCTCGTCCAGCTGGAGGGACAAAATGGTAATTTACCGCTTATTATTATTATTTTATAAATTGTGTTATTATGTGATTATTATTAGATGATATTATTCTCCTTAATCAAGGATTCCTATTTCTGATTTTAAAATAATTTTGTTTTCAGAAAATAGTATTTAAAATCGCTCGTCAAAACCCCGAAAGGGAGAAATAAATATTTTTAATGGTTTTAGAAAAGAGATAATTTTTGAAACAAGTATATTATGTTAGACTATTTTAGTATCATCTAATTTATTCTTTCAAACTCCCAAAATGAAGATTTTAAATTATTTTATTTAACACAAGTTAAATCACGTAAATAGTGGTAAATTATGGTTTTTAATAAAATCTATGGTTTTTGGTGGGTTTTAAATCTCCAAATTTTTATGGTAAGTAGAGTTTTTAAAACCCAACTCATCTAATCAGGTTGGATTAAAACTTTTGAGCTTTTAAAATCATGTTTTAGGTTGAAAATCAAGTTTTTATCAAAAGAGGACTTATTTGCAAAATTGGAAATTTGGAGGGGCTGATTTACAACCATCGCCCAAACAGTACGGTTACTGTTCGGGACGTTGCTAGCAGCTGCATGCAGCGGCATGCAGTGGCCCGATGGCCACCACCCACGGATCGAAATTTCTATAAATCCCAGCCTCTTCAGCTGAGTAAACTCCCACCAATTTTCTATCTCCCTCATTCTCACTGCTCTCTGGTTTCCAGTCGATCCCTCTCTGTTCTTCCCAGTTTTAGCTTAACTGTAGCTTAGAAGGAAAGATTTTCAAAAGTCGTATTTTCAAACCAGAAACTCAAGTGAAGGTAATCACTGTGTTCCTCTTTAAATTTTGATCGGTTTAGAATCAAGAAAAACCAAATTTGGCCAAGTTTTGAGTGTGTAAACCAGTTTGAAGTTTAAGGAAAAACTCGATTTTTATTATATCTGTGATTTTTTGCATTAAAATCTAATGGCCTACTGAGTTTTAATATTTTAAATCACTCCCTATGGAAAGAGGACTCACTGAGGAGTCCACCTGACCTTAGATGTGAAAACCGAATCCAGGAAACTCACTGTTTCCAAATTCGTATTTCATGTAGTGTCTGCCCGTCACTGTCTACTGGTGCAGACAAAGGTGAAAGATGACTCTCTGACGGTCCGAGAGGAACCCTTCGGATGTTCCGATCTTCACCCGAAACCCCGAAGCGTCCGAGGCAAGCTTACTCGCCTGGATGTTCCGAGCTCTATTTGGAAGGATCGAACCCCTCTCGGACGATCCGAACTTCACTCGGATGACGTGAGACATATACACCCACCGAGACCTTTTTTTTTTGGGATTTTCGGTTTAGAAGGACCTTCGAATGATCCGAGACCTGATATTCGGACGATCCGAAGTCTGACCCAAAATCCAAAGCCTATGACTAGTGTTAGGGAGTGGTTCGGATGATCCGATGCCACAGTACCTGGTTCCGAGGCATGTTCCGAGGGACCCAATTTTTTAATGTAAAATCTTGACTGTTAATGATGCATGTAATGTTTATACCCCATTATTAATTAAAAATGTACTAACCCACTTCTCTTATTACTATAGTGTATCTACTATTATATTCACTTCCAGACCGACTCTATTGGTCGGGCACTGAGTGACTTCACTTATAGGCTGATGCTATATTTGTCGGGCACTGAGTGACCTCGAAGCCTTACTCAACATGTCAAATCTGGTCCTATCCAGAAGACAACCGAGAAGTGACCTGAGTATCTAAACCTAACTCAATAAGTCAATCTGGTCTTGAGCACCTTATTATTACTCTATTGTGGATTATTGTAATTTAAAATTGTTAGAAACCAAGTAGGAGACTCAATTCCATTTACCTTAGAGATTTTTGGGAAAACAAGTATGATTTTGAAATAGTACTTGTATTTATACTTTGAATGCTATGTATGTTGACTTATGATTGATTGTGCACTTGTTTGCTCGTTGTACAGAGACTGCGCTACCATACATTTTCGGTGAGGGAACTTAACTTTACAGTAGGTGTAATCAGGTTCTTATGAGATAAGCCTTGAGCAATGAGTGGTTTCAGATTTGATGAACCCACTCATGTGCCTAGACATGATGCACTATAGTAAGAAGTGCTTATGGTAATTCTGAATGCTATGATGTTAATCATATGAGATATGTAATATTGCTTCCACGTGCCCTTGACTATTGAACCAATATCGGTCATGTGTGTGAGATGGTTTACGTCTAGTGGACCATGGGTGTCGACAGTTGCTGACTTGAGGAGTGTCAGTATCGGCCATGTGAGGGCCGGAGATGTATTTACGAGGATGTATTTTGACCGTGTCGGGACTTAATACGGTGGTCTCAGCGTAATATGTGGGTGTTACGTTGGATGACAACAATTATGGAAAAGATAATGAATTGTGGAATGATGATGAGATTATACTTGAATTTATTACATATTATATTGCAACTGTTGATTTTTTTTACTAACCTGATGTTTACTTAAACTGTACTATTATATTTTCTTCACTGGGCTAATTACCTCACCCCACTCACCTTTCAGGAGATGAACCCGAGGAGGAGAACCCTTTGTTTGAAGCTTAGGGTGGATAAGATGCGACGTTGTTTTCGGATTCCTACTGAGGGGAATTCCCTTATCTTTGCTTTTTGGTTCTTCGAACCATTTGTTTTTATAAAGTACCGTGTGTGGTACTTAGTTTGCATTAATGTGATGTATTAACTACCATGTATCCGTAGTTACTCTGATGATGTTTTAATAATAATTCGATATTTTGAATTTTGTGTGTTGATGTTTGTGTCTCTTGGGTTAGACTTATGGTGCATGTTTGAGTCCACATGAGGAGATCATGCGTGACATTTGGGCCTAACTGTTGATTTGGCCTAATTAGAATATTTGTGTTAGTTTAGTCTTTGAAAAAAAAAAAAAAAATCAGTCGCGTTCTGGGCCCACCTTTCAGGTCGGGGCGTGACAGCTTGGTATCAGAGCTTCGGCTCAAACTTTAGGACTGTGATGGGTTATAGCCTAGTTGGACTTGTTTTTGGTTTAGAACTGCAATTGTTTTTGACATTTTCCTATTTTTGTGATACAGATATGACAAGCAATGTAAAGTACACCGAGTTGTGGGACCCCTAGCTGTCCGATAGATCTGGTCTCTTCAGATGATTCCAGTATTCCAAACTTCATCAATGAAGTAGTACCTAATGAGGACATGGAAGTAGCATCGCTCGAGTACCATGTTGGGGTTATTCCAGAAAAGGATGTGGGAGATATCCCAAACTTAAAAGAATCCGTAGGGGAGATAGGCTCGCCTGAGTATACTCGGGCTACTCCTACTTTGGATGAGTTGTCGGACTATATGTGTGAATTGTGCAATCAGGAGGGACACAACTGTACTTATTGCCCTACCCTATTGATGTCATCTGCCCTGTTTGCAAACTTCACGGGCATGGGAGCGTAAGGACTAATTGTCCTTATGTTGGGGGACCAGGGATCATACCCTGTTTGACCTGTGGAGTGTTCGGGAATAAGTCAGCGACTTGCCCTGACAACTTCTATTACTTTGGTGATGATGCAGGGTCTTCTTTGGAAGATTATATTAGAGTGTGTCGGGGAATCGGGGAGATTATTTTGTAAGGGTTGAGCCATGTTTTGATGTTCTGAAGGGTTTTCAAACACTACTAAACCTTGTAATTGTAATGCAATTTGGATGATTTCTAATGAATTTTGCAAACTTATGTGATTTGTCTTAACAAAGTCTTTTAAAATGGTTACGTGATATTAACAAGTGTAAATAACGGATGTCAGGACCTAACACTCACGGAAACAACTGCAGCGGGAGGAGGACTGGTCTTCCACGCCGTGATTTACCCAATGAGGCCATTCGCGCGATGGAAGCATTTCAGCAGATAACTGAAATATGCGACGCCCTCCTATCCGAATGCCATAGGAGAGGGCCACCTCGGCTCTAAAAGAGTTCAAGCGACTGAACCCGACAAGTTTCTCAAGGACAGAGGACCCTACTGCAGCGAGGAACTGGCTAACTCAAATTAGTTAATTCCTGAACACCTTAGCTATTACCGATGACCTGAGAGTAACTTTGGCATCATACCAGTTGGAAGGAAACACTTACGAGTGGTGGGAAACAAAGAATTTGGTTCGTAACCATGAACCAATGACGTGGGAGGAGTTCTCCGCTGTCTTTCTGGCTCGTTACTTTTCGAAGACTGTCCAAGAAGCAAAGAAGAGAGAGGTCCTCAACATCCAGCAAGGTTCCAATTCAGTGGCACAGTACGCCATGAGGTTTATTGATTTGATGCAGTTCGTGCCTTAGATAGTGGCGAATGAAGAGGAAAAGATTCAGCATTTTGAGAATGGACTCCGACCGTTTCTGCAGCGGCGAGTGGTCGGCTTAACTTTCGACACCTTGGAGGAGATCATTAATCGAGCTTCAACGGAGAAAGCAGTGGACTCCATCAACAGGAGCACCGACAACTTCTAGAAACCTTCATCCAACAAAAAAGCCAAGCTTAACCAGAAAAGGTTGTTCTTCAAGAAGAGCCAACCTAGCACAGGACAGTCGAGTCGGTCTGACTCCAGACAATTCGTGTGCTATACCTGCAGCCAGCCTGGGCATACTTCCAAGTTCTACCCATCAGGAGGAGAGGAGGAGTGCTACCATTGCAAGCAGACCGGGCACCTGTTTAAGGACTGCCCCTATCTCAGTAAAGCTGCACCTTCGCCAGGCACATGAGCTTCTTTTTCAGTGGCGCAACCATCTGTTGGTCGAGGTTCTCAGCAGACCTCCAGAGGCTCGGTGGTACCAAGGAAGGGACCACCACGAAACAGTCAGGGGAGAGGACAGGGATGTCTTCAGACCACTCAGGGGAGAGTCTACGTGATTGGGACTCAGAAGGAAGAGCCAATGGAGAATACGGTGATGGAAGGTACCCTTAATCTTTTTAGTCTTTTGGCTCGATTGCTTTTTGATACCGGTGCTTCTCATTCCTTTATTTCTACAGCCTGTTGTGATAGATTGGGTTTGAAACCGATAGAAGTAGCTAACCCGCTAATGGTACTATCACCCTTGGGTAAGAGAGCTTTGGTAAATCAGAGGTATAGATCTTGTATTTTGAAGATTAGTGGTTTAGAGTTGTCCTATGATTTTCTTGTGTTGGAAATGACGGACTTTGACATCATTCTTGGCATGGATTGGTTGTCAGTTTTTGAGATTCTGATCGACTGTTGTCAGAGGAGAATTTGTGTGGTCTCCTCCTCAACCAGTGAGAGGTTATGAAGAAGTTGGTACCCTATGAGAAGATGAGAGTCACTTTCTCTGGCCTTAGGGTGTATCCTGATAGTGTGGTGGCAAGCATGGGTTGAGAAGATGTAGGTGATGTAGCGTCTGTTGCTCCTCGGGTGGTGTGTGAGTTTATGGATGTATTTTCTGACCAGTTAGCTGGGCTACCTCCATGCCGAGAGATAGAGTTTATTATAGACCTACAACCAGGAACATCTCCAACTTCCATGGCACCTTATCGGATGGCGCCGGCTGAACAGAGAGAGCTAGCTACACAGGTAGATGAGCTTCTTAGACTTGGTTTTATCAATCAGAGCAACTCGCCTTGGGGCGCACCTGCTCTCTTTGTGAAAAAGAAGGATAGATCGATGAGAATGTGTATAGATTACCGGTGGCTTAACCAGGTAACCGTTAAGAATAAGTATCATTTGCCTAGAATAGAAGACCTTTTTGATCTTTTCAGAGGATCGAGATGTTTTTCAAAAATCGATCTGAGGTCGGGTTACCATCAGCTATGGATTCGAGGGGAAGACATTCCTAAGACTGTTTTTCGGACGCAGTATGATTTGTACGAGTTTGTGGCGATGCCTTTTCGGTCTGATCAACGGGCCAACCATGTTTATGGATTTAATGAATCGCGTGTTCCGATCGTACCTGCAAGAGTTTGTGATAGTCTTCATAGACGATATCTTGATCCTTTCATCGTCCGAGGAGGAGCACGAGCGTCATCTACGCATTGTTCTTAAAACTCTTCGAGATCATCAGCTGTTCGCTAAGCTGAGCAAGTGCGAGTTTTGGTTGACTCAAGTGCAGTTTCTTGTCATGTGGTATCTCCAGGAGGGATCTCGGTAGATCCAGCAAAGGTGGAAACAGTGAAGACTTGGGAAAGTCCCTAGAACGTGTTCGAAATCAGAAGCTTTCTGGGATTAACAGGATATTACCAAAAGTTTATCCCACACGTCTCCCAGATCGCAGTGCCGATGACTTGGCTGACGAGGGAGAACGTTAAGTTCGACGGGAGCGAGTCTTGTGAAGGAGCATTCCAGGAGCTGAAGGAGAAGTTGACTATGTCTCCAATTTTGATAATATCCGAACAAGGACGAGGTTACGATGTGTATTGCAATGTGTCCAAGTTTGGTTTGGGTTGTGTGCTGATGTAAGAGGGGAAAGTGGTAGCTTATGGTTCCAGGCAATTGAAGGGACATGAGCAGAACTACCCGACTCATGATTTAGAGTTGACAGCCGTTGTATTCTCGTTAAAGTTGTGGAAACATTACTTGTATGGTGAGAAGTTCAATGTGTTTTCTGATCACCATAATCTCAAGTATATCTTCACTCAGAAAGACCTGAATATGAGGCAGCGAAGATAGATGGAGTACCTGAGAGATTACGACTTCAGTCTCTCTTATTACCTAGGAAAGGCCAACATAGTGGCCGAGGCCTTGAGCAGAAAGTTTCACAACGACACGGCGAGGATGGCATCCTTGCAGTGGAAGATGCTGGAAGTTCTGTCAGAGTATGATCTGGAGCTGATCGAAGGAAGCGAGTCAGCAAGAATCCACAGTTTGGTTCTGCAACCCGAGGTGATTAGATTGGTGATGGAAGGACAACAGAATGATCCCGAAGCAAAGGAGTTGGCAACTCAACTTTCAGGACGAGCGACTCTGGAAGATTGGAAGATCAAAGTGGATGGAGGTCTAACATTTAAAGATAGACTTTTTGTACCAAAGTCGGACGAGTGCAGAAGAAAGGTGCTTGATCACTTTCATCGTTCTCGCTTTGCAGTGCATCCTGGTGGTATAAAGATGTATCACGACTTGCGACGACTATTCTGGTGGAAAGGTATGAAGCGAGAGGTAGCAGATTTTGTGTCAAAGTACCTAACTTGTCAACAAGTGAAAGCGGAACATCAACGACCTAGTGGAAAGATGCAACCTTTAGAAGTGGTTGCATAGAAATGGGAGCACATCACGATGGACTTTGTGACCTGATTCCCGAAGTCTACTAAGAAGAACGACGTTATTTGGGTAATAGTCGATCGATTGACGAAGTCAGCTCACTTTCTGCCAATCAAGAAGACGGATTCTTTGACTACTCTGAGTATATTGTATTTAAAAGAGATAGTCAGATTGCATGTAGTACCTATATCCATTATATCTCATAGAGATCCTAGGTTTGTATCAAGATTTTGGCAAGGATTACAAAAAGAGTTGGGGACTAAGCTATGCTTTAGCACTGCTTTTCACCCTCAGACGGATGGTCAGTCAGAGAGAACCATTCAAACCTTAGAGGATATGATAAGAGCTTGTGTTATGGATATGCAGGGAAGTTGGGAAGATCACTTGGCTTTGATAGAGTTTGTCTACAACAACAGTTATCACTCCAGTGTATAGATAGCACCATACGAAGTTCTGTATGGTAGACCTTGCAGATCACCTCTTTGTTGGACAGAGGTAGGAGAGAAAGCGCTGATAGGACCTGATCTAGTGCGCAAGACGTTGGAACAAGTTGAAGTGATCAGACACCGTCTCAAGACAGCCTAGAGCAGACAAAAGAGTTATGCTGACAAAAAGCGACGACCTTTGGAGTTTGTAGTTGGCGACCGAGTTTTCTTACGTGTGGCACCACGTCATGGAGTGTAAAGGTTCGGGCGCAAGGGAAAACTATCACCTCTATATGTTGGACCCTTTGAGATCTTAAAAAGGATAGGGGAAGTGGCCTATCAGTTGGACCTTCCTCAAGCTTTGGAGAGAGTGCATAGTACATTCCACCTGTCTATGTTAAGGAAGTACAAGCTTAATCCGGCGCATGTGATAAGTTTTGAAGACATTGAAGTCTCGGAGGACCTAACTTTCGAAGAAGTGCCAGTAAAGATCCAAGGACATCGGACTCAAGAGCTCAGGAGGAAGTCTATTCCTCTAGTACGAGTGTTGTTGCAACACCGTGACGTGCAACACGAGACGTGGGAACTAGAATCAGCGATGCGGAAGCTGTACCCTGGCTTGTTCAGTGGCCAAAAAGGTATAAGTTTTTTTAAAATTTCGGGACGAAATTTCTTTTAGGGGGTAGGATGTAATACCCAACCCAGATTAGGCGTAGTTTAGCTTAATAAGTCTTGTTTAGACTAGTTAATCTCGAAGATTTTGGTTAGGGCTTTGTGAAAAGCTCAAGTGTGACCCAATCAGAGCTCGAACGCTCAGTGATCCAGCTCGTCCAGCTGGAGAGGCAAAATGGTAATTTACCGCTTATTGTTATTATTTTATAAATTGTGTTATTATGTGATTATTATTGGATGATATTATTCTCCTTAATCAAGGATCCCTATTTCTGATTTTAAAATAATTTTATTTTCAGAAAATAGTATTTAAAATCATATGTCAAAACCTCGAAAGGGAGAAATAAATATTTTTAATTGTTTTGGAAAAGAGATAATTTTCGAAACAAGTATATTATGTTAGACTATTTTATTATGGTCTAGTTTATTCTTTCAAACCCCAAAAATGAGGACTTTAAATTGTTTTATTTAACACAAGTTAAATTACGTAAATAATGGTAAATTATGGTTTTTAATAAAATCTATGGTTTTTGGTGGGTTTTAAATCCCCAAATTTTTATGGTAAGTAGAGTTTTTAAAACCCAACTCATCTATCAGGTTGGATTAAAACTTTTGAACTTTTAAAATAATGTTTTAGTTTGAAAATCAAGTTTTTATCAAAAGAGGACTTATTTGCAAAATTGGAAATTTGGAGGGGCTGATTTGCAACCAATGCCCAAACAGTACGGTTACTGTTCAGGACGTCGGCAGCAGCTGCATGCAGCGGCATGCAGTGGCCCGAAGGCCACCACCCACGGATTGAAATTTCTATAAATCCCAGCCTCTTCAACTGAGTAAACGCTCATCAATTTTCTATCTCCCTCATTCTCACTGCTCTTTGGTTTCTAGCCGATCCCTCTCTGTTCTTCCCAGTTTTAGCTTAATTGTAGCTTATAAGGAAAGATTTTCAAAAGTCGGATTTTCAAACCAGGAACTCAAGTGAAGGTATTTCAATCGGTTTAGAATCAAGAAAAATCAAATTTTGCCAAGTTTTGAGTGTGTAAAACCAGTTTGAAGTTTAAGGAAAAACCCAATTTTTATTATATCAGTGAGTTTTTTGTAATAAAATTTAATGGCTTACTGAGTTTTAAAACTTTAAACCACTCCCTATGGAAAGAGGCCTCATTGAGGAGTCCATCTAACCGGTTGGATGTGAAAATCGAATCCAGGAAACCCACTGTTTCCGGATTCGTATTTCATTCAGTGTCTGCCCGTCACTGTCTGCTGGTTTACACAGAGGTGGAAGACGACTCTCAGAAGGTCCGTCGAGCTTCGAACGGTCCTAGGGTGGCACCCTTCGGACGGTCCAAGAGGAACCCTTCAGACGTTTCGAGCTTCACCCGAAGCCCTAAAGCGTCCGAGGCAAGCTTACTCGCCCGGATGTTCCGAACCATGTACGGAAGGACCAAACCCCTCTCGGATGATCCGAGCTTCACTCAGATGACCCGAGACACACATACCCACCGAGACCTGTTTTTTTCAGATTTTACGGTTCAGAAGGACCTTCAGATGATTCAAGACCTAATCTTTGGACGATCCAAAGCCAGACCCAAAATCCGAAGCCTATGGCTAGTGTTAGGCAGTGGTTCGGATGATCCAAAGTCACAGTACCTGGTTTCGGGGCATGTTCCTAGGAACCCAGTTTTTTAATGTAAAATCTTGATTGTTAATGATGCATGTGATGTTTATACCCCATTATTAATTAAAAATGTACTAACCCTCTTCTCTTATTACTATATTGTATCTACTATTGTATTCACTTCCAGGCCGATTTTATTGGCCGGGCACTGAATGACTTCACTTTGAGGCCGACGCTATATTTGTCTGGTACCAAGTGACCTCGAGGCCTTACTCAATATGTCAAATCTGGTCCTATCCGAAAGACAACCGAGAAGTGACCTGAGCATCTAGACCTAATTCAATAAGTCAATCTGGTCATGCCCAGAAGACAATATGAGTTTTGGACTGAGCACATTATTATTACTCTATTGTGGATTATTGTAACTGAAAATGGTTAGAAATCAAGTAGGCGACTCAATTCCATTTACCTTATAAATTTTTGGGAAAACAATGATGATTTTAAAATACTACTTGTATTTATACTTTGAATGCTATGTATGTTGACTTATGATTGATTGTACACTTGTTTGCTTATTGTATAGAGACCGCGATACCACACATTTTTGGTGAATGAACTTAACTTGTAAGTAGGTGTAATTAGGTTCTTATGAGATAAACCTTGAGCAATGAGTGGTTTCAGATTTAATGAACCCACTCATGTGCCTAGACGTGATGCACTGTGGTAAGAAGTGCTTATAGTAATTGTGAATGCTATGTGTTAATCATATGAGATACGTAATATTGCTTCCATGTGCCCTTGACTATTAAACCAATATCGGCCATGTGTGTGATATAGTTTACATCTACTGGACCATGGGTGTCGACAGTTGCTGACTTGAAGAGTGTCAATATCGGTCATGTGAGGGCCGGAGATGTACTTGCAAAGATGTATTTTGACCGTGTCGGGAATTAATACGATGGTCTCAACGTAGTATGTAGGCGTTAAGTGTAACGTCCCGCCCTTTTTCACTCGCTTGTTCTCCTAAATTCAGTGTATATTTTTTGTTTTTATAACAGAATAGAGTGATAGAGCGCGGGACGTCACGAAGCGAGCTAAGTCCGAACTTCCAAAGTCCGACCCTTAACTGGCCAACCCTATGTGTGTATGGACTCAGTCCAATAAAATGGTTCATACATAGCCATACCGACTTGCGGAATAAAATCATACAACTGCGGAATCATAATCATCAATATACGGAATTATATTAGAACCACGTTCTAATCCATTCAGTTAGCAAAGTACGTCATAATCATCAAACCAAAACATTCAACCATCTAAGTTATTACATTCTGGAATCCAAATACTCAAATACAAGTTCATGAGTAATTTATTTCAAAAACATATAAACTAGATCTTCCAAGCTCCTATGCCTGGTCCGTCTTGGGTTCATTATTTCCCTGATTACCTGTATCACCAACTACAGGGTAGAAGTAGGGCGTTAGTACAACGCGCCCAATAGGTATTCCAATTACGGCTAACACATGGTTAGTATAAACATATCATATAACATAGTGATATCAAAACCATATAAATCCATGCCATGCAATGATGACAAATATGCAATGAGTCCCACCCATTACTTGTACATAAAGTGTGCCTACCACATAGGTCTTTCGGTCGCCCCGACTGAGTGTGGATCCTCCGGAAATCTTCTTGATGGAAATCACATCAAGGTGTTGCACATAGGTTTTTCGGACGCCCCGACGGAGTGTGACCCTTCCGATTATAAATCCTCCACCCCATGCCATGCATGAGATGCCAATGAAACACATGTTATTTTATAACATAACACAGCATTGAAAATCATCATTTGAAAACACATCCAACACATGCTCTTTATATAAATAAACTTAGCATGTAAAATCATCATTTGAAACATAATTGGCCCATGCTATTTTAAACAATTAAACATAGCATTCGATATTCAATATAATAAAACATATTCTTGAAAACATATTTTCATCAAACATAATATAAAAACAAGGTACATAAGCCATAGTTTCAACGAGGTGGAATCCAACCTAAGACCGTTCCCAAGTCCTTGCGTTTCCGTCCAAGATTCGATCACCGATCGCGCACCTCTTGCGAGATCCCGTTACCTTATAATATAATGATAAATCAACACCAAGTCTCACCTAATTACAAAGTTCTAAGTCCATAAACAAAACCCCATGGGGTTCGGCCATACACCATGGCCGAACCCATGGTTTACCATTTTTCATACATATTTACAGAAATGCCATTGTTGATAATCCTAGTCTCTTTTCTTTGCTTAAGTTCCAAGTCATCCATTCATGCTTCCAAAGCACATAATCCATAAAATAATTCATGGGGTTCGGCCATACACCATGGCCGAACCCAATGTCCAACATTCTCTCATATTTACCAAAATGCCATTGACTTCCTCTTCCCTTTAAATCTTTCATAATTAGACCTTACAAAAATTTCTCTGATCAAATAAGTTCATCAATCACATCTCATGGAGTTCGGCCATACATCATTGCCGAACCCATGGTTCTCCTACTTTGGTATTTTAATTACATTTTTGCCATTACTTTCTCCATCAATTCATACCATACATTGTACCCTTTATTTTATTTAAAACTAACATAACCTAACTCATAATGTAGGCTCATAATCTGATTCATAAATCAGCCCTTAAACCATAATTTAAAGATGCCTTTAATCCCTTAATTTGGACCATGGGGTTCGGCCATACACCATGGCCAAACCCTATGGTGTATAATTTCCAACCATGCCATTAAATTCATACCATACCTGTCATTTGATTCAATTATACTTGAGCCTAAACCATATATTTAATTAAACAACTTCTTCCATAAATGGAAGGCTTCCAAATTTAGTAGAACACCTTCCAAAATCGGGTGCTTTCCAATTTAGCAAACCCTTCCTTAATTAGAAGTTTTCTATTTTTTAATCTCCATTCAAAATCTACCCCATGGGGTTCGGCCATGCACCTTGGCCGAACCCTATGGTTCATGATCTTAGCCATTGGTTTAGATCCAATCATAACCGATCATCAATTCCATAAAAAATTTGGTGGGGTTCGGCCATACACCATGGCCAAACCTCACCTCTTCCTTTTATTATTTTAGATCCAATAATTTAGCCATCTAGAAATCATGGTTCAACCACACCAAGGCCGACCCACATGTCCATCCAATTTTTCTTTAACAATTATTAAACTCCTCCATAGTTATACGTATCCATGAATATAACCCCCTTTTTGGGTATAATCCATTCATGGCATAACTAATCCATTCTTGATCATACTTAATCCAAGTTCCATGATCAAACCCCACCTTCCATTCTTGAATAGTTTCCATAAATAATCTTTATGGTCTTAATTAGATATTTTCTAATTTTAATATCCAATTCCAAGAATAGAAGCTTTCCTAATAAGCAATCTCCTTTCCTTAAATGGATTGCTTCCTTAATTAACCAACCCTTTCTATCATTGGAAACACCTTCCAAAAATAGAAAGTTTCCCTAATTTAACCATGGCTGACTTTCCCTCTTTAATTAGCCATATCCAACTTTCCCTTGCCTTATTAAGACTTCCTTTAATTCTTACTAGCAAGTACTATGCGCATAACCCTAATCATAATCCAAATAATCTTTTAATTTAATTCATAGATATTTCATCCTTTTTTAAATATCTAACATATCATTGTGGATTTAAAAATCCCACATATCTCTCATGTGCATAATATGTAAATCATTATCTAAAATTTGGCCAAGATAATCTTTATTTGATTTTTTTAACATCTACTTGGATATTTCAAATCCACTACTCAGCCATAATATCTTTTGTTTAAAATTAGATATAATTCATCACTAAATTAATTCAACTCATTTGCATTTAATAAAACCAATTCCAACATTGGTTGGGTCCTAATTGGGTCATGCCCCAATTCTTGATCCAAATAAGGTTTAATTCTAAAATTCACAATTTAAAAGAGTAAATGTCATATAAAATAATGATCTGAAAATCCGAGGTGTTACATTAAGTTGGATGACAGCAGTTATGGAAAAGATGATGAATTGTGGAATGATGATGAGATTATACTTGAATTTATTATCTAGCATGAGATATTATATTGCAACTGTTGATTTTTTTTACTAACCTGTTGTTTACTTAAACTGCACTGTTATATTTCCTTTACTGGGCTAGTTAGCTCACCCCACTCACCTTTCAGGAGATGAACCCGAGGAGGAAAACCCTCTGTTTGAAGCTTAGGGTAGATAAGCTGCGACGTTGCTTTTGAATTCCCACTGAGGGGAATTCCCTTATCTTTGATTTTTGGTTCTTTGAACCATTTATTTTTGTAAAGTACCATGTGTGGTACTTAGTTTGCATTAATGTGATGTATTAAACTACCATGTATCCGTAGCTACTCTGATGATGTTTTAATAATAATTCGATATTTGGAATTTTGTGTGTTGATGTTTGTGTCTCTTGGGTTATAACTTATGGTGCATGTTTGAGTCCACATGAGGAAATCATGAGTGACCTTTGGGCCTAATTGTTGATCCGGCTCAGTTAGAATACTTGTGTTAGTTTAGTCTTTCAAAAAAAAAAAATCAGTCGCGTTTCGAGACTACCTTTCGAGTCGGGGCGTGACAGATATCTCATCACTTTCTTTGCAACTTTCCAATTATCCATTCCAGGGTTGCTTTGGTATCTACCCACCATACTCTCGGCAAAGCTAATGTCGGGGCTGGTGCAGGTCTGAGGATTTTTACCTGAAAATATTACACTTTTACCCCTGATATTTAGGTTAGGTAGCCTTGATTTTGTGTATATAAGATGCATTTAATGGTTTATTTAGTTTTGTAGGAAAATTCTGTGAAAAACAGGAAATCTTCATAAAACAGTGGATAATTACCGGAAGAGAGCTTAAAATGGAAGAATTAAAATTTTATAATTAAATCATGCCACTTTTAGGGTTTTAAATGTAAATTGGATAATTTGGATCCGTTTGTGAGAGTCCAGATTAATTCAATATTTAGATTTTAAGTGGTTTGATTAATTACTTAATTTTAAAGCAAGTCTACAATCAAAGAGGCCAAGAGTTGAAAATCAAGATCCATAGGCTAGAGATCCACTGCAATTGGGCCAAGCTTTGCTCCAAATGCCAAACACTGGGCCATGCTAAGCAATCCATGTGCATTTCCCAATGTGAGTCAGACAAAAGTGAATTCAAGCCCAGCAAGCCAAAGTCTAAGCCCCAGTCTAAGTCCAAGTTCAATAAAAAATCCAATGCTCTAGGTTCAAATTCAAAATTCACTAACCCTAAGCCCAAATTCATTCTAAGTCCAAATCCAAAAAGCCCATGTCCATAACCCAATCCAATTACCCATAGCCGAATTTCACTGTCCAAAACCCTAATCCAATGTCCACATACCCTAGCCTATCTCATATTAACCATCCATTTCATCATGCTTTAATATTCATCATCCATCAATCATAACCATTCATTTTAAACATCTCATTCATATCATCCATTTGCATTCATAAAACATAGGTAAACCTTAGATCCTCCTATCAAATCCAATCCGTTCATGCATCATGTTTAGATCTAGGTCATCCAAACCACCCATCATAGAGATGAACCTTAGGATTAGGATCATCCATGCATTACCTAACCATTCATCCATTTAGATTACCAATCACCCATCAAAGCCATTAGGTCTAGGCCAATCAATCATAACCATTCATTCATAAACTCTAGATCTAATGCATAAACCCAAAAATAAAGCATCCCATGCGCATATCACCTTGCTCCACATGAAAATCCCAATCTTAGGAAGCCTCCATCGCATGACAACTCCTAGAATTCCTCTCCAAGCTTGCCACCTCACCTAGATCCTATCTTTTCTCCCAATCCAATCCAAAAATAAGCCATACACGATTTTACCACCTTATCACTCCATAGCACACACGATTCTACCATCCATTATCATGCATTCTTTAAAACCCTAAACCCTAGGATTACACAATGCCAAATTCGACCAAGCCCTTGCTTGTCCTATAATTTCTCTCTCTTATTCTTTCTCTCAAAGATACCATAGCCATCAAGTCACCCACTGTCCAAGCAACCTAAAATTCGACCATAGCACTGTGCAACCCTAGATTTTACATCTTTTAATCCCATCCATTCACCATAAGTTAGATCCAATCCCAACCTTTCATCCATCAACTCAAACCAAGATCCAATCTCAGTCGTCCATCTAAACCTTGAGCCTATAAATACTCCATTCGATCGTAGTGAATTTCGAATTAGACCTCGAGCTCAAGAGGACCTAAGATTGGACAACATACCCTGAAGAACAAGTGACATTGTGCTTCATGTGAATTTCACAAGTGAGCATTCACCGTAAATTCGATTATTAGTCGTTTTTTTAATTGTTTTTCCAATGCTTGTATTTAATTTTTCCATTAAATAAATAAGAGATATCCATTTTAGATTTCTTATTTATTTATTTATTTTGGGACATGAGAGAATAATTCCATAACCACCTTTAAATTATGCACTTTTATTTTATGTCATTTATTTTCAATGTCTATTTTATTTTTTGTTGCTTGTATATTGTATTTTAATACTTGTTTTAAATTCTTATGCCATGTATTGTAATTATCTTATATTCAAATCACCACTCTAACATATGTGTGTTAAACTTGATTGAGAATTAAATTAATTGGACTTTAATTTTGTCATCTTAATGTGTGTGTGAGATTATCCATAAATTCTATTTTAATTATGATTTAATAAATGTTCTAACTTTTGGTTTTGAATTTTAAATGAGAGATTGTTAACTTAGAAATAAATTTATAAAAATAGGATTGATTTTTATACTTTGATTTATTTTTAATCTCAATGTTTTCTAAGAAACATATTAACTCAAGCACTAGATTACAAACATATATATATTTTGATTTACTTATGCATATGTTTTGCTTGTTCTCTATACGATCGACCTCGCACTCATAACGTTGTACTATAAATGATTTGTGCGCTTGCATGATTTAAAATTTAAAAATTTGCACAATTTTCACATCAACAGTACCTGTCCACCATACTAACGGCAAAGCTAATGTCGGGTATGTGCAGGTCTGAGCATACATCAAGCTACTCACAGCTAAGCCAATAAATGGATTTCTTCCATTTTGTTTCTTTTTAAGTTCATTATGCGGACATTGCTTTAAGCTAAATTTATCTTCCTTTTGAACAGAGGCATCTTGATATGAACAATTTTGCATACCAAATCTCTCCAAGATTCTTTCTATATAGGTTTTCTAAGACGACCCTATTGATGGTTTTAAATTTGTAAATCTCGCAAGTGCACGAACCATTCATAGTATAGTATTGTGAGAGAGATGTCGAACCCAATGGAAAATCTTATAGTATATGAATTTAAATTTATGTCCTCTAAAAATGAATTGTTTTTAAGAAATTGAATCATTATATGAGTCATGTATCTAACTTGGAAAATTAGCAAATAAGAGGTGTCATTTCTTATTTTAATATGGTGAATTAAATTTTAACCTTAATCATGATTAGGATTTCAAGTTACAAAATTATTTACACATCTTCCTAACTTTAATTGAATGGATCTTTGAGAGAGAGTGATTTAAGAGAACAAGAATCAAAGAATTAAAGGATGAATTAAAGAATTAAAGATTAGATTTTACAAGATTTGGGTTAAAACAACTATTACACAACAAACATAAGATTTAACATAATTAAAAGGCAACGAATTAAATTGCATAAAATAAATGATTGAAATTAAATGTACAGTAACGTAAAGGTTGGTTTATTGGAATAGACCGTTCATCACTCAAGATGTGTAAATAAAGTAAAGGCCTAATCTGAAATTCACGTAAAGATATAAAATACAATTCATATTAATTAATAAAATCAGATTAATAACTTTTAATTTAATTAATCAAAACCTTAGTAATCATGATTCAAGTCTTACAATTAAGATCCTAACTATTGCATACGGTCATGTTCAATCAAATAAATAAAAATTGTGTTATTGAAATTAAAAATAAAGTAATCATAAAAGTATTTTAGAAATTGGATGTTCCAGGGTTCTAAATGAATGCTTCACTTTATTAAATGGAAGAATTAAAGTACAAGGCTTTTATAAATTAAAAACAAGAAAGACAACATGAAAAATAAAAATCTACAACTCTCACTTGTAAATTCGATTGGTGCTCCAGTCTTCTTGTCTTCTGCTCCGGCCTTTAGTTGTCTTGAATTCCAGGTCATATTCAAATTTTACCCTTGGGGTGATGGGGTATTTATAGGTTTTGAAAATAGATAAATCGCTTGGATTAAATCAAGTTTAAGGTGGGAAATCAAAGGACTGGATTTGATCTAAATGGGAATGGATGATGGGGATTTAAGCTTGGATTTTAGGGTTGCACAAGGAGAGTCACACAAATTTGATGTGGGTTTCCTTGGCGGCTAAGTCAAGGTGGATGGAAGATAGGAGATTAGGAGAGAAATTAGGACTTGGATTTGCATTGGGAAATTCGAATTTGGCTATATAGTTTTAGGGTTTGTGCAATGAGATGATGAATGCATGGATGAGATTAAGAGATGAGATGAATGAATGGATGGATGATAGGAAGATGAAGTAGAGGGATGATGATGTGTAAAATGCGTATGGAGGCTACTACAAGTTGTTCATAGCTTAGGGTTTATAAATGGAGGGCTTAGATTAAATGGGTTTTGATCTAATGGCTTTGGGTAAAATAATTATTGGAATGGGTAGATGGTGGATGGAGGGTTTTGATTCAAAGGTTAATCCTAGGGAGATGATGCAATGTATAACTTAAATCTAAGGTAATGTGTGTATGTGATGGATGCACGTAGAGGCTTTAGGGTTTCTAAGAGATGAATGAGTGAATGAGATTAGATTACCTAATATCTAATGGCTAAGATGATCAATGCATGAAATGAATGTAAGGATTAATAGGTGATGCATGGATGAAAACTAATCTAAGGTTAAGATGATCATGATGATGATGGATGACCTAGATCTAATGATAGATAGATGGATGGGTTAGATTTGATGGTGGATCTAAGGTTTGACCTAATTTGGTGTGTGAGATGGAAGCTTAGGATCTAAGATGGAAATTGGATTGTGTGGATGTGAAGTTGGGTTATAGGTAGTTGGGTTGGACTTATGTAAATTCAAATATGGACCATAGAGGTCATTGGGCTTGGGCTTTGAATTTGGATCTAGACCTTAACTCAGGCTCATTTAAATTGGATTTGAGAGCTTGGGCCTTAGTTGGACTGAGCTTGCACACTGGCTTGACCCAAAATGTGAAATGCGCATGGGCTTGCATGTGGCTTGGCCCATTGAAGATTTGTGGATCATAACCTGGCACACTTGAACTGAATCTTGGCACAATGACATAAAATAATTATAATAATTCTAGGTCTTCTCTTTAAAGCTCTAAACTTACAATCTTCTATTGTTTTAACTTGATTTTCCTAAACTTTCCATTTTTAACTACAAAACTGACAAACTACATTAAATGCATCATTATATACAAAATTGAGGATTAACTAACTCATAATCAGGGGTAAAAATGTAATATTTTAATGATCAACAAACCTTAACATATCACTTGTTTTGTCACAAAATATTTCTATTCCAGTCACGTATGTTGCCTCTCCCATATCTTTCATTTCAAAATTATTGGAGAGAAACTTCTTCGTTTGGAACATCTCAAGATCATTATAGGCAAACAAAATATCATCAACATACAATATCAGGAAGATAAACTTACTCCCACTGACCTTCAGGTATATAAGCCGATCAACAATGTTTTTCCTTAAAACCGAAGGAGTTAATGGTATCTGTTAGGCACCTGGATTTGTCGAGTCCATGTTTGTCAATTCCATGACTTGGGAAGAAACATTTGTTAAGAAGCTTGAAGACCCAAGGTGATAAAGAGGGAAGATCATGCTCCACCGGATTGAAGCTCATCGCTATGGCAATCACAAAATAGGTATTATGGCCATAGATGACTTTAGGTGGTACACACACCTTAGAGAGGACCATCCCTAGGCTTAGTTGAACAAATGATAAAATCGTTAAAAGCCTAGAGAGGAAGTTGGACAGTGAATTGGAACCGAACTTGGAAATATGTATTTGGTTTCATTGTCAGCTCGACCAGTCGTTCTTACCGACCCCTCGGTGGAGATAGGATCAACCCATCATGGTCAAAGACTGGTCGACCAGATTGACATAGGTTCTGGTTCATTGAACTATCATTCTGAGAAAGCCTATGATCGAGAGTCTCATATGCATCAACCCCTCGGTGAAAGGAGAAACGACCCCTCATGGTCAACGACTCTTCGATAAGATTTATGAGTTCTGGAACTTAAAACTCAGGTGGGATCTCGAGAAAACAGATATATTAGTAGTTCAAAGACTGATCGAGAGTAGGCAGGACCGACCCTTCGGTAAAGGGCGACAGGTCATTCTGGGTATAACTGGTTTTTGGATTTGAAACTCTGTCAGCATGGTGTTGCCCTAGACTAAGCCTCTCGTATGGATCGATCTCTCGGTACCATATAATGTCGACCCATCGGCGACACCTACATGTTGACCGGGAAAGAATATTACCGTTGGGAGTGTATTATCGCGTAACAGTCGGCCTGTTAAACTGTAACATTTCTAGTCATCGACTCCTTGGTGCGCCTGACCTGTCGGTACATTATTGTTGCTACAACCGATTGCTTTCTCTATATAAACCAATCTTTATGCAATCAGTTGGCATCCTTCGGAAAAATGAGTTAGACTCTCATCATTATCAGTGAATTTAAACAAGGGCTATACAAAAGGATCAATCTCTCTCTCTCTCGTGCTTACACTTGGGGAATCAAATACAACTAATCATATTGATTGAGTTTGTGAGAAAGAGAGGAGCAAAGAAAAATCATAAACAATCAATCTATTGATTGAGTTTGAAAGTGAGAGAAAGGGAGAATGGAAACTCATAAACAACCAATCTATTGATTGAGTTTGAAAGTGAGCAAAAGAGGGGGAAAGAAAAAGATATAAACTAGGAAAGCTGTGATCAAACAGGTTTCCTTGTAACCCTGGATTGTGATTACTTTACGGTGGCAACACAGCGGAGCGTCGGTACACATTGTGTAGGATCTCATGAAGCACACATCAAGAGATAGAGCTATAAAGGCAAGTGCTTCTTGGTTTTATTTTTATTTTAAAACATTTGACTCGAAAGTGGATTAAGGGGATTTGCTCCAGAACCACTATAAAAAACTCTAGAACGTTGTCTCTAGCTTAATGGTGGGTGGAATTCACAGCCAAATGGATATGTGGAATTCCTATTCTACAGTGGTGGGTGAAATTCTCAGCCGATTGAGTGAGGTGGAATTCCTACTCTAATTGTAAGGATGTAAGTTCCCATTTAGTGGATTTGGAGATGACTCAATATTGAGTTAGTCTTAACAGTGGATGTAGGTTAGCTAACCGAACCACTTTAAATTAGTCTTATGGTATTTGATCTTTGTGTGTTGATTATCCTATTCTACATGTTGTGCACAAGCATTGATAATCAAACAAAATGTAAGGGTTCAAAATCTTAGTGTAATTGTTTAAAGAAATTAGAAACAATTTATCACACCAAATGGGGTTGACTTATTCAACCCCCCCCCCCCTCTCTCTCTCTCTCTCTCTCTCTCTCTCCCTCTTCCCCCTTTTCCCTCCCTCCCTCTAGGGCCAATTATGTTGTTCTAAGCACATTGAAAAAGGGGTTTTCAGTATCATTGAACTTGAGGTACCATTGCCTGGAGGCTTTCTTAAGGCCATAAAATTGACTTCTTTAATTTGCATGACATATGTTCCTTGTCCTCTATGGAGAATCCTTTAGGTTAATCCATGTATACATCTTCATCTAAACTACCATTCAAAAATTCAGTTTTAGCATCCATTTGATGTAACTCCAAATCATACATAATGATTCTGAAAGAGTCCTTTCTGGATATAGGAAAGAAATTTTTTTATAATCATTGACATCTTTCTGAGTAAACCCTTTAGCCACAAGTCTAGCTTTATATCATTCAATATTGCCCTTAGATTCTCGTTTGGTTTTAAATACCCACTTACATCCAACATTCTTATATCCATGAGGCAATTCTATTAGATCCCAGACTTCATTCTGGGCCATGGATTTTATTTCATCTTTCATGACATCTAACCACTTACTAGAATCATCACATTCTATGGCTTCTTCATAAGTGACTGGATATTTAATAGCTCCTAAATCATAATCTGATTCTTTTAGATATACCACATAGTTATTAGAAATAGTAGGTCTCATTTTTCTTTCGGACCTTCTTAATACTATTTCTTGCGGTTGTTCCACAATCGATTCATTATTGGTGATGGTTTCGTCATGGAGTAATTTGTCATTCAGGTGTTGCTCATTAGGATATTCAGTGACATTAGGGACAACACCTCTTGAAGTTACGGGTATATGGACTTGTACCCTTACTTTTTGCACATTAACGTTTCTCATTATGTCACTCCAATTAACCTCACCATTCTCAATAAATATTGCATTACTCGTCTCCACGATTGTCATTATATGGTTCGGGTAATAGAACATGTACCCTTTGGACTTGTCAGGTTAACCTATGAAGTAATCACTGATTGTCCGTTCATCAAGTTTTCTTTTATGTGGGATATAAATTCTTGCTTATGCAGGACAACCTCATACATGCAAGTGTCTCAAAATGGATTTCCTTCCCATCTACAGTTTAAAAGGAGTCTTAGGAACTGATTTAATAGGAACTCGGTTAAGCAAGTCATGTACACATGAAATTGACTATTTTATTCCTGTATCTGGATTAGTTAGTTGTTGTTTTATGTGTTTTTTATATCATTTGATGGAATTTCTGAGTCTTGCAAGTAAACTTGGAGAAATTCAAGAAAAAAGAGCTAAAATGGAAGAAAATGCAAGAGATTGGCCGGAGGATCTATTTTGAAAAAATATGAAGGTGGGCCTATGAGCAATGTTCAAACCTAGATTGAAGTTCAAGCCTATGATCTAAGTCTAGGAGCCCATTTGCAAAGCTCATGAGATCACAGGTATGGAGAATGCAAGCAAGTGAAGCATGCAAGGTGATGTGTTGTATGGAGTGGTTATTGTTGTATAAAGCAAGAATTTTGCACGGGTTTGGTGTCAGTCTCGACCCACCTTCTTGGACCACCATATAGCTCTCATTTAACAAGATAAGGACTTAGAGAATCAGCTCATGAATTAGTCTCATGGGTTCCTTACGTTCAGAATTTGCACATGCTGGAATCTTCTATTGTTGCCATTGCCAACCAACAGGCAATTGCAAATGATGGAACAGTTGTACAGGTCCTATGATCAAGATGGCAGATCATTCTAGATAACACCTATGATACAATGAATCTTGTAGATGAAGAACAAGTATTAATAATCAAAACAGGTTCACAAAGAGGTTCGACCAACTCTCACCGATGTGGTCACCCCAATTATGTTCTACCACCTATGCCATGCAAACATGCTTAGGTAACCAAAAGTAAATAATGGAGAGAGGATACCGGTTGATGGAAGAGAAACTGCTATGATTGTTTGGTACATGGAGCACATCATACAAAATCAACATCGAACTGAGAAGTCATGGTTGGGTACTCTGATTTAGGCAAGGATGATAGTCGCTTTATAGGAAATTGATCAAAGCAGAAATCAATGTTGCAGCCAGCATTTTAAAAAGACAAAATCAAGAAAATTCAGGCAACAAAGAGATAAAGGTAACAACGTTTTTTTTAGAACAGAGAGAGCAAAGAAAGCAGCAGACTGTGGCTGGCACCAAGAAATTAGCAGAGAGCAAACAAGAGGTGCTGCCATGCATGCATTATATGAGAGGTCACACGACACAATCCATATCCATTAGAATTCATCCAGAGATCAGGGACAGCTAGGCTTTGGATTGAAGAAAGAAAATAAAAGAGAAACCAAAGACGGAAGACATTGGTGGTTCAACAATTCCTTTAGGCTACATTGAAAAAATGAGGTGTAGAAAATATTTGATAAAATCAGCTATTAGCGTTGAGAGATTTATATTGTAATTTATTTTTGTATTTATTTCCTATAATCTATTTCCTTTTATATCTTGTATTTTCCTCCATTAATAAAATTCTTTGAGTCTCTCCGAAGACAGTTCAATCAAACTTTACATGGCATCAGAGCCTAAATCTTGATCCTCAATTTTTTTTCTGACGAGCTGTTTGGACGGATCTGTGCAGAACCACAGGCGTCACTTCTAGTTTCTCATATCTATCTCTCAATATTCAGATTCACCATCTTCAGTGCAGGCGTCCTTGCACATTCAGATCCACCATCTCCGGTGACTCTCACTTCACCGCCCAGCTCTAGATTTGTTTCATTGTGCCTCTTCTGGGCTTCTACGACTCTGCTCCTTTGCCTTCTTCTCCGGCAGTCCCTCTTCTTCAACGACGGACCAGACACCTCTGCAGTTCTTAGATCTATCTCAGTTTGTACAGCGCCTTCGGACTGCGACTTTTCATCGGCCAGATCTCCGGACTGCTTGACGCCATCAGACACACCCAGTATTGTTCCTTCTGATTCCGATCGATCTCTATTCCGTCGACCAGATCCGGTGTTGTTGCCCAGATCAGGAACAGTTGCTTTACTGTTGCCCGATCTCAGCAGTCCCGATCTCGCTCTCAGATTTTTTTCTCTTCCTTCAGGCGTTTACTGCAGCCAACTTCTTTCCAAATTCCCAATTTTTTTTGTAATGACAGACGCAATCTCAACCACCGTCCTTCTTTCCTTCATCGTTTTTGCCTTCCCGGCATGACTATCTGCCTGAGGAACGCTACTCGATGCCGGTCCCACTCAGCTGTGCTCATCTTCTTGCAACTATAGTCAGAACGTCTATGTTCTACATACAACAGATTTTCTGGGACAGCACCAACCTGCCAGACGTCAGATCATCAACCAAATTGTTTATCTGTTGCGTGCCGTGTTCTGCTCCACACCTGCAAGACGTCATACGCGTGCCTTCTTCCCGTTGTTGCCGCTTGCTGCCTCTTCCGACCTCCAGCGCTTTCCTTGCTGTTTACGCGCTCCTCAGATCTGCACAACTAGTTGATGCCCACCAGCTCTGACAGCTCAGATCTTCCTTGCCGCCTTGTTTACTGTTTGGCCGCGCGACGTCGCAACTTATATCGGTGGTTCTAGTCACCAATCTGCTGAGATTGGATTTCTCTAAAAAAAAAAAAAAAACCACTTGCAGCAAGGAGACAAGGACACACTTCTGATTTTATGGTTTTTGACAAGTCTTCTGTTGATCGTCCACGTGTTCTCTTCAGCAAGACCGTCAGGGCTACATTGCATATGCCTATGGCCACCACACTTCCATCTGCTTGTGATGTTTCTACTCCTCCATCCAGCAGTTGTGCCAAGGTTATTGGTCCTACCATTGCAGCTCCTCCATCTCCTTCAGCGGCTCCAGTGCTCCCATTCATCTCCTCTTCTATTGTTGATATTGGTAATCAACATGGATCCATCACCGCTTCTCTTTCTATACAGCATTCCGGTAGCATGCATGCTTATCTTGCAGGTATTGCCCTTACCGTTCCTTCTCATTCCGCCTGGATTATTGACACATGTGATAGTAATCACATGCGTTCTTCTTTATCTTTATTTTCTTCCTATAAACCTTGTCACCTTCCAGATGGCTCACATGCCCCTATTGCACACATTAGGATTGTTTCTCTTTCTCCCACTCTTGTACTTGAGAATGTTTTCTTTCTCCCCTCATTCAAATTCAATCTTTTATCTATGAGTCAACTTACCAAGTCTACCTCTTGTTTAGTGACATTTTCTTCTACTCAATGTCTTTTTCAGGACCCCTCAATGAAGAAGACGATTGGACAGGGCAACGTTCATCAGGGTCTTTATTACTTCCACAAGGCTTCGGCAATGGCAGTTATCAGCCACCCACCCTTGATCTTTGGCATTTGCTACTTGGCCATTTGAACCATCGCAGTTTGCACAATTTAGCGAAGGATGTACCCATTATTTCTTGCTCAAAAAATCTACTTTGTGAGATTTGTCTCCAAGCCAAACACACCCAATTGCCCTTTCTTACTAGCTCTATCACTAGCAGTAGACCTTTTTCCTTGATTCACTGTAATATATGGGGTCCTTTTTCTCAACCATCTTTAAATGGTTCTTGTTATTTTTTAACCATTGTCGATGTTTTCACTCGTTATACATGGTTTTATCTTATGCATGTCAAATCTCAAACCAACACTATTTTAGAATCTTTTTTTGCCATGGTCCAGACCCAATTTCATTCTCACATTCACTCTCTTCATTTGGGTACTGGTGGTTCTATCTTTCCCCTTATCTAACAAGTTCGTTTGGATAATAGTACTGAGCTTTTATCCACTACTATGCAGCATTTCTTTTCCTCCCATGGGGTCATACATCAACGCAGTTGCGTTGCCACTCCGCAACAGAATGGAATTGTTGAGCACAAGCATCGTCACCTCCTCGAGGTTGCTCGTGCTCTTCGTTTCTAAGCTGACCTACCCTTACAGTTTTGGGGAGAGTGTATCCTCACTGCAACCTACCTCATCAACAAAATGCTCACTCCTATCTTATAAGGAAAATCCCTGCACGAAGCATTGTTTCAGTCCAAACCGAACTATTCTCGTTTGAGTGTATTTGGCAGCTTATATTTTGGTCATAACCATAACACGAAACATAAATTTGACCACCGAGCTAAACCCAGTATTTTTGTTGGCTACCCCTATGCACAAAAAGGTTACCACATTTTTTACTTAGCCCCTAAAACCATTTACACATCTCGTGATGTCTCCTTCTATGAAGGCATCTTCCCTTATCGTGATTTGCCTACACCGTCCTCCACTCCCGTTACCCCATTACCCATATCTGATGGCCCTGCCTTTGATTTTCCTTCTCCTTCACCTGCTACTACTTCTTCATCACCTGTCCCACCACCGGTTACTCCAGCTGCTTCTCTTGATTCAAGTCAACCCAACAATACTCTGCCTTCCGCCACCTCTCCTGCTACTCTGGCACTAGCTGCCCGGCCTAGTCACATTAGCCGCGTACCGCCTCATTTGGTTGATTATCATTGCTCCACTACCACTCATGAGTGTCCACCCTCTCCTTCTGCTTCCGAGTTGACAGGTACACCTTACCCTTTATCCCCATCTTCATACTTTTAACCTCTCTATTGCACATAAAGCATTTCTTTCCACTATTTGTTCCACGGATGAGCCACATACTTTCTCCCAAGCTGTTAAGTCTCCACACTGGAGGAACGCCATGGAAAAAGAAATTGAAGCCATTGAAAAGAATAACACCGGGAGCCCTCACTTCTCTACCTACAAACAAGAAACCCATTGGTTGCAAATGGGTGTACAAAATCAAATATCGATCAGATGATTCTATTGAGCGTTATTGTCATGCCCCGACCTGAAGGGTGGGCCCAGAATGTGACTGATTTTTTTTTTTTTTTGAAAGACTAAACCAACTCAAGCATTCTAACTGGGCCGGGTAAACAGTTAGGCTCAAAGGTTACACATGATCCCAACATGTGGACTCAAACATATACCATAAGTCTACCCAACAAATAGACATAAAATAACACAACATCCATACACATAACATGATCACAAAATTCCAACCATTGAATTATCATTTCAAAGTCATATCAGAGTCACTACAGAAACGCAGTAGTCTAATACATCACATTAATACAAATTAAGTACCACACCCGGTACTTAACAAAAACAAATGGTTCTAAGAACCAGAAAGCAAAGACAAGGGTATTCCCCTCAGTGGGAATCCCGAAACACCGCCGCAACTTATCCACCCTAAGCTTGAAAAAGAGGGTTCTCCTCCTCGGGTTCATTTCCTGAAAGGTGAGTGGGGTGAGCTAACTAGCCCAGTGAAGGAAATATAACAGTGCAGTTAAGTAAATAACAAGTTAGTATATAATCAACAGTTGTTATACAATCTCTCATGTTTGATAACAAATAAGCATAATATCATCATCATTCCCATAATTCATCATTCCATTACTGTTGTTATCCAGCGTAACGCCTACCGACTATGCTGAGACCATTGTATTAAGTCCCGACACGGTCAAAATACATCCTTAAAAGTACATCTCCGGCTCTCCCATAGCCGATACTGACACCCTCAAGTCAGCAACTATCGACACCCATGATCCAGTAGACGTAAACCATCTCTCATATGGCCAATATTGGTTCAATAGCCAAGGGCACGTGGAAGCAGTCTTACACATTTCATATGATCAACATCATAGCATTTACCAGCATCATAAACACTATTACCATAGTGCGTCAAGTCTAGGCACATGAGTGGGTTCATCAACTCTAAAACCACTCATTACTCAATATCCATATCAAATAAACTTGTTTACATCAAGCTGCAAAGTTAAGTTCCCTCATTGTATATGTGTGGTTTCGCGGTCTCTATTCAAACAAACAAACAAGTGCACAATCAATATACATAGCATTACACAAGTAGTATTTTCAAAACCATACTTGTTTTCCCAAAAAAATATCCAAGGTACATGGAATTGAGTCTCCTACTTGGTTTCTATCCTTTTTAAATTATAATAATCCACAAGATAAATTAAAAAAGGTGCTCAGTCCAAAACTCATATTATCTTCTGGGCAATGACCAGATTGACTTATTGAATTAGGTCTAGATTCTTATGTCACTTCTCAGTTGTCTTCTGGATAAGACCAGATCTGACATTTTGAGTAAGGTCTCGAGGTCACTCAATGCCCAACAAACATAGCGTCGGCCTGAAAGTGAGATCACTCAGTGCCCGACCAATAGAGTCGGCCTAGAAGTGAATACAATAGTAGATACACTATAGTAATAAGGGAAGAGGGTTAGTATACATTTTTAATTAGCAGGGGGTACTAACATCACATGCAATCAATCTCAATCAAATAAGAACATTTTACACTTCAAAAACTGGGTCCCTCGGAACTAGGTATTGTGGCTTCGAATCATCCGAACTACACCTAAACTAGTCACTGACCTCGGATCTCGGGTCTGATTTCGGATTGACCGAAGATTGGGTCTCGGATCTTCCGAAGTCGTTCCGAAACGAAAAACAGAGAAAATGGGTCTCTGTGGGTCTGGTGCCTCGGAATATCAGAAGTTAGGGCTCGGAACGTCCGAGTGGGGTTCAGTCCTTCCGAGCTCTATTCGGAACATCCGGGCTAGTCAAACCAGTCTCGGGCATTTCTGGGCTTCGAGTGAAGCTCGGAACGTCCGAGGGGTACTGTTCGGACCGTCCGAAGGTCTGACCCTTGGACCGTCCGAAGATCGACTCTCGGACAGTCCGGGAGTCTTCTTCCTCACTGTCTGCACCAGCAGACAGTGACGATAGAGACAGTACGAAATTTCGAATCCGGAAACAGTGGGTTTCCCGGATTCGGTTTCCACAACTAGCCGGTCCGATGGACTCCTCTGTGAGTCCGATTTACATAGGGAAAGGTTTGGAGCTTTGAGGCTCAGTAAGCCACTGGATTTTAACACTGAAAGCTCACGGGTACAAGAAACCCATGGTTTTTCTTTAAACTTCAAACTGGTTTTTCTTACTCAAAACATGGTCAAATTCGATTTTTCTTGATTCTAAGCCGACAAGAATTTGAAAAGGAACACAGTGGTTACCTTCACTGGAGTTCTTGGGCTGAAAATCCGGTCTTTTGAAAATCTTTCCTTCTAAGTTACGGGTGATAAAACAGGGAAGAAAACAGAGAAGGGAGGGAGCTCGGCTGATTGGTTTCACAGAGAGCTGAGACTGAGAGGGAGAAGAGATGAAGTTTTGGAGGGATTGAAACCAGCTGAACTAAGCCATATTTATAGAAAATTGGCAAGGAAAGGTGGCCGGATGGCCACTGCATGCCATTGCATGCAGTCCATGCTTACGTTTGAAACAGTAGCCGGTAAGCTATTCTTGGTTGGTTGCAGATCAGCCCCGCAGCTGGTTTTACAAATAAGTCATTGTTTTAATAAAAATCCGATTTTTAACTAAACACAAGATTTTGAGAACTAAAAATCTTAATCTAACCTTACAGATAAGTTGGGTTTTGAAAACCTTGATTACCATGAAAATTTGGAGATTTAACTCTCACTAAAAACCATTGATTTAAATAAAACCCATAAATTAACCTTATTTACTTAAATAAACAATTGTTAAATAAAATAATTTAGAAACCTTATTTTGGGGTGTCAAAGAATAACTAGACCATTCTTAAAATGGTCTACCATAAAATACTTGTTTCAAAATTTATCTCATTTCCAAAATCCTTTAAAATAATTATTACTCCCTTTTAGGGTTTTGACGGGCGGATTTAAATACTATTTTCTGAAAATAAAATTATTTTAAAATCAGAAATACAAATCCTTTATTAAGGAGAATAATATCACCCAATAATATTCACATAACAACACAATTTATAAAATAATAACTATAAGTGGTAAATTACCAAAATGCCCCTCCAGCTGGACGAGCTGGATCACTGAGCTCACATGCTCGGATTGGGCCACACCTGGGCTTTCCTCAAAACCTAACTGTAATCTCCAAGATTAACCGGTCTAAACAAGATTATTAAGCTAAACTACGCCTAAACTCGGTCAGGGTATTACAGTTATAAGGTTCGCCTAGTTGCCAAGGGCTTCACTCAGGTTGAAGGGCTGAATTATCATGATACTTTTGCTCATGTTGCTAAACTGGTTACTGTCCGTGCCCTTCTTTCCATTGCTTTTGTTAAGCACTGGTCTCGCCATCAACTTGATGTTAACAACGCCTTAATACAAGGTGATCTTGATGAAGAGGTCTACATGACACTTCCACCCCGGCTTTGCACGACAGGGGGCGCATCGGGTTTGTAAATTGAACAAATCCATTTATGGGTTGAAACAGGCTTCTCAGTAATGGTTTGCCAAATTTTCGTCTACATTTCTTCAAGCTGGCTTTTCTCAGTCTAAGTCAGATTACTCTTTGTTTACACATCACACAGGCAGTTCTTCGACCTTTGTTTTGGTCTATGTAGATGATATTATAATAACTGGTAATAATGTTTTGGCCATTCAATGCCTCAAGTGCTTCCTTGAAGATAAATTTTATATTAAAGATTTGGGGCATCTTAAATATTTTTTTGGTATTGAAGTTGCCCGTTCTACGCAATGTCTTTTCTTCTCTCAATGAAAATATATTCTTGACATTCTCAAGGATACTGGGTTTATTGGTGGCCGTGTCTTAGATTTTCCAATGGAACAAAAGCTACGATTATCACCTGATGATGGGACTTTATTGCCTGATCCTACCATATATTGTCGTCTCGTGGGTCGTCTTATCTATCTCACTGCTACCAGACCCGATCTCAATTATGCAGTCCATATTCTCAGCCAGTTCATGCACTCTCCTCGTACTTCACATTTGGACGCCGCGCACCATGTGATCCGTTATTTGAAGGGTTCCATTGTTAAAGGCATCCTTCTATCTTCTTTTAGCAACCTTCATCTACAGGGCTATTGTGTTTGAGATTGGGCTGGTTGTCCCGCTACTCGGCGGGCCACCACTGGTTATTGCATCTTCCTTGGATCTAGTCTCATTTCATGGAAAACCAAGAAGCGGGCTACAGCTTCTAGCTCCTCCGCTGAGGCGCCATGGCTACCTTGACCTGTGAACTTCAATGGTTGAAGTACTTGCTCTAGGATCTTGGTATCGCTCATCCTTCTCCCATCACCTTATTTTGCGACAATCAAGCCTCTTTACACATTGCCAACAATCCTGTTTTTCATGAACGGATCAAACACATTGAGCTTGACTGTCATTTTGTTCGGGAGAAGCTCCAATCTGGGTTGCTTATTCCTCGACACATTCCTTCTTCTCATCAACTTGTTGATGTCTTCACCAAGCCGTTGGGTAAAGATTCATTCCATGACCTGATTCGCAAGCTGGGCGTTATTCAAATACACGCTCCACTTTGACGGGGAGTATTAGCGTTGAGAGATTTATGTTGTAATTTATTTTTGTATTTATTTTCTGTAACCTATTTCCTTTTATATCTTGTATTTTCCTCTATTAATAAAATTTTTTGGGTCTCTCCTAGATTGAGGAAGACGGTTCAATCAAACTTCACATCAGCGCTCAACAAGAAGCATTGAAATACAGAGCCAGCAAACGAATAAACATTGCAGTCATCGTGTAAAAAGAAACAGAAACAAGAAGTATTCAAAGAGAAAAAAAATCTATATAGAAGCATTGCAAGCATTAGCAGCATGGAAGAGCATTAAGAAGGCAGCAGCATTTTTCTTTGTAGAAGCACTAGGAAGAAGCTAGCCCAACCTTGATTGTGAACACAACAAAAGAGAAGGAAAAATTTTCATATGACAGCCAGTAGAGTGTGCGGCAGAACAAAGAAATAATAGAAAGGAAGGTTTGATTGTACACAGTTGATACTGAAAGAGGAAGGAAAGTTGTTGCTGGCTGAATACAGAGAAGTAAAAGAAAATCCTGCAAACAGAGAAAAAGCGGAGGCGATGGCCATTAGCAACGGTACAGGTTGGGATCAGTTGTTGATTTCCAACCCAATACACGTGGAAGAAAGGAATTAAAAATACATAAGAGAGATAAGAAAAGAGGCAAGCAAATTGAGAACAACTACATTACCTCAGCCGAGTTGCACCATGGCCAAATCCTTCTTCAAAGCAAGATGATTTAATCTCCAGCTGCCAAGTGTCCTTTTCTCTTTGGTACTTTCGATCCTGGCCATAGCTAGTGCCTCCTTCCTCTCTTAGTTCTAGACTATTGTAAGACTGTAAAATCAGCCATACATGTGTCTCAATCTTGGACACTGTTTGTTACCTCATTTCCTTAATTGTCCCAAACCAAATCAGCCATTCATTCACCTTCCCTACATTGTTCCTTTCAATCCTAGCCCTTTATTCGCACATCCTTTCTCTTATAAATACCAGCCTAATCTCATAGCACAATTCGAACTTGGCTGTTGTTTTGGAGAGAGGAAGAGAAAAAAGGAAAAAGAATAGGCTTGGAGAATTTGATCTTCACATGGGTTTCTAGGTTGGTGAATTTTAATTTTCCATGTTATTTTCTTATATTTCTTTAATTTAATTCCAAGGTTATGAATTGTTTTAATTCAAGTTTTATTGATGAAATCGAGACAAACTTTTTAGATCTATGGTTTTCCACTTAATGTGTAACGCTCTCCTCTTTTTCACTCGCTGAAAATTAGAGTCTATTTTTTTTTAAATAAAGAGTGAGAGAGAGCGGAACGCTACGACTCGAGCTAAATCTGAGCTTCCAAAGCCCGACCCTTAAATGTCCAACCATACGTGTGCGTGGACTAAGTCCACTAAAACGGTACACACGCAATAAGGCTATACATGCGGAATAATCGTAATGCGGAATTACTATGAGATTAAAGTTACTAACCCTATCCATTTTTAAGCAAGGAAGTCCATCACAAATAATTAACTTAAGTTCGTATGTCCAAAAATAAAACCAAACCATAGTAAGATAGTTCTAAGTTATTATAGTTCCAAAATGCGAATAAACATTGTCCGAAAATAAAACTTAAATAAAGAAAGTCTAAATTGTCCAAACTCGTAAGCTTGGCTCCTTTCGCGTCCTTCGTTCCATCCATTCCCTGTATCATCATCTAAGGTAGAAGTAAGGCGTTAGTCAACGTACCCAGTAGGTATTCCTAGTAGGGTCAAACACATGGATTAGTATAAAAATCATAATAGATACATAATGCCAAAATCATACTAAGTCAATGCCATGCCATGGTGTCATATGCAATGATTTCCCACCCATCCAACATATCTCAAACACATAGATAATCCTCTTGATGTACAAGCCACATCAAGGTATTCATTGTCATGACTCCCCACGTATGTCTTATCGATCCCATCGAGCGGAGCGTGGACTCCTCTTTCATTTCAAACATCATATACCATATCTCAATAGGAATTAGTGCAGATTCCTCCCCACATTTGTTTATCGGATATCCGAATGGACCGTGGACTCCCTTCATATGATCCCTGCCATGCCATGCATGAAATGTAAGTGCAAACATGCTATTTCATATTAGACATTATAGCATTGAAATCCCATTCTTAAAACATAGCACTTTGATATCAAAAATAGATCATAACACAGAAATAAAAACCATCACATATACATAAGTCCAAGTGTTTCCAACAAGGTAGGAATCCTACCAACGTCCAAGATAATATCCTTGTTGTTTTCGTGCCGTTCACATTCGATGATCCACGTCGAAACCGAATTGCAAATCCCTTTGCGAATCTTCTTTCCTTATTACATTTAGCACATAGATATAAATCAGTTTGGTGATCCATTTGACTCCCATCATCCCCTACATCATCCCATGTTCATTTCCATTTACGATCATAGTCCTTAAACCGGTAAAGTCCCCCTTTGGGGTTCAGCCATAGGATGTGTTCATGTCCACCAAAACTCATTAGTGGGGTTCGGCCATACAACATGGCCGAACCTCACTCTTTGGTTTGACCCCCTTTTAACCCTTATTTTATTTTAAACAAAGAGGGTCAAACATCATTCATTCTTTTATTTCTTAATCTAATAATCCCTAGTTAGTCATTTATCTTTTTAAACACACCTAGGTCCATAAAAGTCATCCATGGGGTTCGGCCATACAACATGGCCGAACCCATGGTTCTTCAATTTCATCTTCTTTCCATCTTATGGATATTTACATTCAACATGTTTTAGCACTTGATGGGGTTCGGCCATACAACATGGTCGAACCCATGGTTCTTCCATTTCATCCTCTTTCCATCTTATGGGTATTTACATCCAATATGTTTAGCACTTGATGGGGTTCAACCATACAACATGGCCGAACCCATGGTTCTTCCATTTCATCTTCTTTCCATCTTAACCATCATTTTTTTTTCCTTTTATTTCTTAGTTTGATAATCCCTAGTTAATCACTTAACCTTTTACACATACTTAGATCCATAAAATGATCCATGAGGTTCGGCCGTACAACATGGCCGAACCCATGGTTCTTCATTTTCATCTTCTTCCCATCTTATAACACTTTGAAGATGGGTTTTTCTTAAAAACATCTACATCCCACATGTTTGGGTCATTTGATGGGGTTTGGCCATACAACATGGCCGAACCTCTTCTAGTCCTCTTTGAGTCCTCAATGATCCTTATATATCAAAAATAGGGTTCGGCCATGCAAGGGGCCGAACCATGTTCTTTGATCATTTTCTTATGAACTTCATTCCTTATACTTAACATACATGTTGTCATCCATTTAATCATGTATTACCATAGTCTCATTATCATAACTTCATTTGTACAACCTATCTTACCCACCAACAAGGTTAGGGTATATTCTTTTCATTCCAAATGCTTAACCATCTTCTTGGATGGATTTTTCTTTTACATTCTATGGTCCATAATATTTTGGCCAATCTTTTCAATCCGAAATGGAACCCCATGGTTTCGGCCATTCCATAGCCGAAACCATGGTTGCCTTAGCCTCTTTTTAATCAATAACCCTTGTTAAACAATTCATACATATTCCGCGACTCCTCCGTTTCTTTAGGTCTGATTTTGTTCATCCGTCCTTCTCCTTCGTTAGTCCTTTCTTCTTCCTCCTACGTTCTTCGGTTTCTCCAAGTTTAGTGCCGAAATGAGAGAGAGAGAGAGAGAGAGAGAGAGAGAGATGATGCCAATCTCTTGAATGTAAGGGATGGATTTCGGCCACACTTGTGGGGTGTCCCTTGAGCTAATGTCTTTTGTGTGAAAGACCAACCTTTCCTTAGTGCTTTAGGTGTAGCAATGGAGAGGAAGAGAGATAGAGAAGAGAAGAAAATCTTTAGGTTTCTTAGAGGTGTTTGAGATGAAAAACCCTAAGAGAGGGTTCGGCCTAGGTGAATGTTGAGAGAGGGAGAGAGGGAGAGGATGAGATGGAAAGTTTTCTATCTCTTTTCCAAAGAGTGGATTGGCCAAAGGGTTTTAGTGTGAGCCCTTGTTACTAACCCTAATCTCCCCAACCACCCTCATCGCTTCTTGGCCTTTCCCATGTGTCCCTTGGTTAACCAAGAGGACACATGGCTTACACTTGGAGCCATTCCCCCACTCCCAATGGTTTTGTCTAGGGTTTCCATGAGATGGAAACCCTCCACCTCCCTCTTTGACTCACTTAAGTCTCTTCAACTTCCATGTGACTCACTTCCCATTCAACTCACTTCACTTAAATGAAACTCATTCCCATTACTCAAGTACTTGAATTCATTTCCATCTAACTCAAGTGATTTTAATTCCTAATTCAATATAATTCCACTCACCATATTTGAACTCACCTATGGTTGATCAAGTCAACCATGGTAGCCGGCCCTACAAGTTACCTTAGACCACACGCCACCTCACTTGATGAGGTGGATTTGGGTCCCACTTGGCTTTGCCACTTCCATGTCACCTCATACACTTGTCACCTCACTTGATGAGGTGGATCCCATGCCTTAGATCTTAATTGGGTACATGACCCGATTAAATCAATTCCTTACCATACCTTAAACATCAATTCATCTTGACCCATTGGGTCCCAATTGGGTATTTGACCCAATTAACTACATTTACCCAATTAATTAAAATCAACTCTATCCATGATCCGTTGGATCATAATTGGGTCATTGCCCCAATTCTCATCCATCTAACATCCATTCCATCTATAAATCTTAACTTTAACAATTAAAATAGATAATGTCCAATATAATAATTGCATTGAAAATCCAGGATGTTACATAATGTTTGTTGATTGTGATAGTTTGATTTGATCTTTAATCTTTTTAAGAATGAATGTTTTGATTTAATCATAGAATTTTCATCTTAAACATCCAACTTTTGGGAAAGTTTAGAACCTTAATTTTCCATTCTAAGGCTCTTTTTAAGAGTAGGCGAAGAATTTAGATTTGGAATTTTATGTTAAATTCTCTCTATGCCCAAGGTTTATTTTGATTACTTTTAATGAAACTCATGTTTTTCTTAATTAGATTAATTATGAATTTGAATTTGAATCAATTACCATTAATAAATGTGAGCTCCATGTTCTAGGTTTTTATTTTATTTTTAAAATATTAGAAATAATGCCTCCTTAATCTTCAATCAAAATTCCACTATAAATATGTACATACGTTGTTTCTAATTCTTATTTTTGTTTTCTTTGTTTTTAAATTAAAAGCTCTTTAAATTGGTGAATTAGGTTGGTAAATTAATTAATTGCATCTTAATTTTGTATTCCAAATTAGGTTAAGATTATTTATATTTTTTAGATTAATTCCACCATCTTAATAAAATTAGATTAAAATTTGTGTTTTCCATGGAAATTAAATCTCATTAATGGTTAATTCCTAATTTTAGATGTGATTTCTATTTTTAGACTTGTTTTCTATTTTTAGAATATTTCTAAATTAAAACTAAATTTCTTAGATTAGAGAAATAATTTCATGTTTATGATTTATACCCAAGATTTTATAAATTTCTTAAAATAAATAGTTCAATGATATATTTTTCATGGATATATTTTTGTGTGTTCCAATGGGTTCGACCTCGCACTCCTAAGCTTTATTTTAAATTGTTCATGTGCTTGTGAGTATAAATTTAAAATATAACAGTAAGTACATTACAGTTCTTAATGCATACATCCACAACATAATAGGTACAATACTATTACATAACATGCTCCTAAGCATGTTCATAAGTGTGTGGTTGTGCCTTTCAACAACATCATTTTGCTGAGACGTACCATGTAATGACCCGACCCGATCTTTCGTGATTTTTGGGAGAGATTTCATAACGTGCGTGTTAGATTAGGTGTTCTCGTGGCAGTGAAGAGAGTGTAGGCTCTGTAGCGGGCCCTAGTTTGTCCAATTTCAAGTTCGGAGACTAGAAGTGCATTTTGGTAATTTTGAATTATTAGATATTTTGTCATACAAAATGTTCGAAATCAAACGATTTTCTCCCGATGTTCGATGTTCGATTTTTTTTTATCAGATTTTAGATTTTAATTTTGAAAACTCCTTGTCAGTTTCGAAACTTTAATTTCACACCTTTAAAAGTTTTTTCTCAAAAATAAATAAAATAAATAAATAAATGTTGCTAATAATAAATAGATAAATGATATAAAATAAAATATATATAGTCTTATTAAATAAAATAAAATAAATCAAGAGTTTGTGAGCTTTGATATTTCATAAGAACTTTCAAAAAAAAAAACTTGGTAAACCCTAGTTCAAGCCCTAACATTAAACCCTAACTCTCCCTCCTATATAATATCTCTTTCTTCTCTTTCAAACCCTAGCCCCACCCCAACCCCCGCCCCCTCATCTCATCTTCCTCCTCTCTTTCCTCTCTCCCTAACCCTAAACCCTCTTCTTCCATTCTTTCTAGCCGCCGCCACAATCACCCCCTTGCTTAAGTCGCCTCCCTCATCTTTTCATCTTCCTCTCTAGCCCTCTTCTCTTTCCAAACCCTAGACCTTGAGAGAACCCAAGCCGCCGCCGCCCTTGTTGTTGTCGCATCTCCTTCTCCTCTCTTGAGCCGCCGCCGATGGTGTGTGTCTCTCTCTCTCTTTCCTTCTTTCTTTCCCTCTCATTTCCTCTCTTCTTCTCCCTCATTGTCGCCTCAAAACCCTAATACCCAAGTGTGTGCCGCCGCCGCCCCTTGCCTTTTTTCCCTCTTTCTCTCTCCCTCTCCTCTTTTCTCAAAAAAAACCCTAATCCCCAATCCTTCACCCCCTTTTTCTAGGCCCTCTTAAGTGTTTCTTGGCCTTTTGAAACTTGAGCCCAGCTCGGGGCCCCACAGATCCGAGCCGAGCTCAAGCCTAGTTCTCCAGGCCCATTTGGGCCCAGCCTTCTCCAAGCCCAATTCATGTTAGGCCCACCAGCCTCAGGCCCAATCCGAACCAAGCCCAGTTCAGCAGATCCAGCCTTAGTCCAACAGTCAAGCGCAACAGTGAGGCCAGATCTGTTCCAGGTCCACTTTGGGCCCGTTTCAAGTTAGTTATGGGCTCGTTCTTGACCCATTTTGGGGATCATCATGGAGCGTTTCAAGATCGTTTCTAGCCAGATTTGCACGATCATCCCAGTTTTGCAGACTCGTCCCAGCTTTCAGACCTAGAGCCAGTGCATCACTCCCTTCAATCCTCCAACCTATTTTTATCGTTGGGATTTCAAAAACGCACACAAATGATGGGACTTATTACTGTTTTAGCATACACTCGCATTTATTTATCTTTTAGCCCTGGACATGGGGTGATCTGAATGAACTCTTCGTTTATTAAGGGACTCGATAAGGGAACTGTTGAAATGAACATTTGGCAAGGGATCCATTCGGGTGCACTCATGTCAACTATATGCGATTAATTGAAAATTCTAATTTGATGGATGATTATTTGAACTTGGAGACTTGCTTGTAACATATTGTTTGTTTAATTATTACATGTGAATGAATTTATAATAAGAGTAAGACATGCGTTGGCTATTGGACATGATGCTCGAAAATTGTTGATAATATTTTTGTGTTAAATCATAATATGTATATGAATTTATGATGGAAATAAGATGTGCGTTGGATTTTGAGCATGATGCTTGAAAGTTTATTGATAAAATGTTGTGTGTTTATTTATAACATATGAGCATGATCATAATGGGCATGGAGATATATGTTTGGATAACTTGTTATATGCTCTTGTTACGCACGTCGCATGTGTCGTTGATCTTGATTAATTATTCAGAGCATAATTGTATTGTTAGACATGACCATGATATCATGTACATGCATGGGAAGTAACCCGCAATGGATAACGTACCGTTGGATAATGAGTTGGAGGAACTATTTATGTGTATATGCTCATGATGAGATGATGTTGATTGTTGGGAGGACTTCCCCCTTACGCTTCGACAGTTAAGACCCCAATAGGGGATGCGGGTTTCCCCATTGCCTTCCGGCGGTTGAGGTGCCTACCCCCGAGATTGGCTTCCCCGTTATGCTCCGGCGGTTGAGACCCCATAGAAGATGCGGGTTTCTCCGTTGTATTCCGGCGGTTGAGGCGGTTGCGTATTGTGTGGTCTCCCATTTGTATTGGTAGGGAGACCGGAGTTGTTGGAGGACCGTTGTGAGTCTTGGAGGAGGTGTCTCGGACGGGTTAGTGCGACCATTGGTTAGTAGTACAGTTGAGTACTTATGTACGTAGATATCCACTCTATTATGATGTTCATTACATTTCATACATGTAATATATGTTTATGTTGCTAACATGTGATTTATTTTATCACTTCACTGGGTTGGTCAGCTCACCCCTTACCTTTTAGGTACTCCGATTTCGAAGGGGTCAGGTGGGCCCCTTGAGGAGGTATTCGGGGAAGAGTAACAATAGTTATATATCACATATTATGCTTATGCTTTAGTTTTGAGAGACTCTTGTTCATATGGACTCATTATCATATGTTTTGTTTGGATAACTGTATATTATATTGAACGGTCGGTGGTTATTTCTCCTGTTTATTATTATGTTGGATTTGTTTTTTCTTTTGATTTGTTGAGCGGGAGGTAGTTACCCATTTAAAAAAAAAATGCCTGATATTTGTTCCTTGGTTATGTTTTGAGACTTTTCAAAAATAACGCGCCCATAGCGGGACAGGGCGTTAAATACCTTGTAGTGTGCAATTATAATGCGAATTTCTAGTAGTTTAGCAAAAAGCCCTTAATGTTGACCCGTTTCATCATACCTTCTATAATATTCACCACATTTATCTGACCTTATGACTTTCACCTTTTTATCTAGTTTCCTTTCAACTTCAGTGATAAATATTTCCATAATGTTGACTGCTTGAGATTTATTATGCAACATATAAATATAACATAACGCGAAAAGTCACCAATAAAGGTTATAAAATAGGTCTTTCAACCAAAAGATGAAACATCAAATGTGCCAAAAATATCAATATAAATCAACTCAAGTAAGTCTTTAGATCTTGTGACTCATTTCTCAGTATGTTTCGTTTGCTTATTCTTAATGCATTCAACACACACAGCTAAGTCAGTAAAGTCAATATTCGGGAAAATCTCATCCTTTACTAATCTTTCAATTCTTTCGCGGGATATATATCCCAAATGTTTATTCCACAAGATAGAGGATTTTTTATTAATCAACCCACGCTTAATACGAACATTATGATGTGGGGTTAGGATAGAATTAGCAAAATAATCATCAAGTTTTAAATGGTAAAGGCTATCAATTAATAATCCAAACCAAATAAAGGAAGAACCCTTAAATAAACCGAATGTATTATATCCAAAGTTATAATAATAACCATTAAGATCAAGTTTGGGAATCGAAATAAGGTTTCTAGCAACAGAAGGAACATAAAGACAATCAAGTAGATATAAGTGGTAGCCATTGTTGAGGAAAAGACGGTAAGTCCCAATAGCTTCAACTGGCACCTTTTGTCGGTTTCCCATGTGAGCGAAGGCTTTAGTTGGGTCGATGGTCTGTATTGTAAAATATCCCTGCATCGTATTAGAAACATGAGTTGTATTTCCAGAATCAAGCCACCAAGTATTAGAGGAAACTTCAGTGAGATTAGATTCGAAATATAAAGAAATGGAATGGTTACCTTTTTTTTTCAAACCATGTTCCCTTTTTATGACAGTCTTTCTGGAAGTGCCCTTGTTTCAGAGAAATTAAGTCCAGTCAACATGGGGACAGACGAAGCTTGCGTGTGCAGTGTAATAGGAAGAGATGCTATAAAAATTATATAATTTCATGATCACTTACATAATGCTATGAGTCAAACTTAATTGAAACACACAAACAATCAACATTAGTAAACAGTGCTACCAGAATGCACCTTTGGTTGATCTTATGGTATACCATTGCATTATGGTGATTCCCAGTCATCGATAGAATTGACCAACAAAGTACAAATGATCAAATACCTTTGTCACCTTGGGTGTCCGGACAAATAACAACCACAGGTACCCGCCAACCATCCTATCCCGATCCGTTAATCGCTTGGAATGTTGCACCTTTGGGCCGCGATTTGCAAAGTCATTATTATCCAACACTTGGGAATAGTATTGGACCACAATTACATGACCTGATGTCCAACGCATTCCGATTGGGCCACTTTGGTGACTATCCAAATCATATCATAACATGTTATTAAGTAAAAAATAATGACTTTACTCATTACTGTAGATTGGTTTGCCAAAAACATAAGAGGAAAATCCAAAATTTTAAAGTCCATAAATTATCCAAGTTGTTGTAACTCTGGTCGATGATCGTTACTTAAAGTGCCGACATGTTACCAATGGCGATGTATCAATTTGAGACCAGCTCAAAAATACAGAATTTTTAAAACAGAATCCTAACTTTTGCAGCCGACATATCGTGTTCGACGATTGATCGTTACATACATTGCTGATTGATCACCAACACCAATCGATCGGCAACGCTATGGATTTTCAGATCAAAGTCGTCTTCTTCCTTGAGATCCGGAAATTTCTTTTTTCAATTCTTCTTTATTTCAAGTATTAATCGATCATATGAACACAGTCTCTTGATGCCACATGTAATCCTTCATCATATGTCAGAGTTTATTGATTGAAAATCAATCATACAATCATTCATCATTAAACTTCATTTCCGACAAATCCGAACAACATAATCACATGATCTGGATCGACTGATGCTTGATAAAATAATTAATTTTAATGCGGAAATCATAAACACAAAAATAAGACATACCTGGATCCATTTGAGGAAGAGAATAAGATCTGAACTTCCCTTTGATGTCTTGAGGCTTCCTGAAGATCAAAAACGAAGAGAAAACTCACGCCTCAGGTTTCTACCTCTTTCCTCCTTAATGCTCTCTTCCAATTTCGTGAATAGTACTTTAATTGATGGATTAGAATGAGAGAGACTTTTTTATAGGCAGAGGGAGGACCCAAAAGGCAAGTAAAACTTTCTTTCCTACTTCATATCAAAATAGGAAATTAACTCTCTTTAGAACTCTCCTAAAATAGACCTTCCTTATCCAAATACAGTTTCCTTGATTTAAGATCCTCTATGTTGCACCCCAAATCTTTATATAGGTCATATTTAGTCTTATAGTGTATACTAAAAAGATGAAACTGAAGTCATATCCTCATCTACAGAAAAAGATTAGCCAAAATTTCCTCCCTCCCATTTCCCTTTATTTAATAGATAACTATTACTAGATATCAAAGAAAGGGACATCTTGTTGTAGTTGTGATGACTTGTATAGTTAACATCACCATCAATTGGGATGTATTGTAAAGGACATCAGGAATCACCATCTAAATGGCATAAACAACAATGTTACCAACGTTAAGTTCACGTTAAGCTTAGGATGGATAGCCATGTAGCTCCATCAGCTCCTTACAAAACCTGGGTTACCATCATCGTCACTATCATTGTAATTATCACCGTCATTGCCAATGTAAATACCTTTTCATTCACATTTTAATTGGTATTAAAATTGTGAGTTGCATTTCTTGGGCCATCTCTCTTTTGAAAGCATATTCTTTGATGTAACATCTTTATCTGTCTCTCTATTTCTAGTAATGAGCTAGTAAATTCTCAATTCTTCAAAAGGCCGTGGTTTATGAACTTTTTTTTTTTTAAAAAAAAAAACAGTCTAGATCAGCATAGAGTCAAAAAGAAAACGAAAATAGAAAAGCTAGAGAGATGGCTGTCGCAAGGGATATGTGGTGGGTTACTGGGTTGGTGGATTCTATTAACTGTTTACATTCAGAAGAAGAATGTGGATTATGCACCTGTTAAAATTTGATCATATTTTTATTTTTAATTATCTAATCTAAGAAAATGAAATGGATTATCAAAGTAAATTTCTCATTGAATTCTCTTATATAGTGGGGCCGGTAGAATCTGCCGCATGTCAATCAAATTAGTACAGAAAGTTCCAACTTCCTTTCCACTAAGTCGTCAATTCCGAACACAAAGATCACAATGAAAAGATTCATTGTCATCCTTTTGTCTTCTGATTCACAGACTATGTTGTATATATTTGGAGGAATACTTGGTTTGGAAAGGAGGTGTAGGTCATATTGGCCAGGGAAGAGCACCAGTTCTGAGTTAGACCAAGAGAGTAAGAGTTCTTTTCATCTAAATCCCCTCAACTTAGGAGCGGAATGCCCAACATGTCTTGGAATAGCATTCTTTTGGTAGCATTAGGAGGGGCCTTGTGCTTTGCTTATCTTCTTCCTGCTCTGAGAGGGAAAGCTAGTATGAGAAGGAAGGGCATGTTGCCTCCCGGTCCGCGAGGACTGCCCATACTAGGAAACCTCCTCACATTGGGTGAATTCCCTCACCGAGACCTCCATAAGTTGGCTAAGGAGTATGGTCCTATCATGTACATGCGGCTCGGATTTGTTCCAACCATCGTCGTCTCCTCTCCTCAAGCAGCTGAACAATTTCTCAAGACTCATGACCTCGTCTTTGCCAGTAGGCCCATTACAGAGTCTGCAAAGTACTTGTCTTATGAAAATAAAGGCATGTCCTTCTCACAGTATGGCCCTTACTGGCGAAAAATGCGCAAATTGTGCACCTTAGAGTTGCTTAGCAATGTAAAGATGGACTACTTTAAATCTATGAGAAGAGAAGAACTGGGCCTGCTTATTGGCTCAATGAAAGATGTGGCCAAGGGCCATGTTCCTGTGGACCTCAGTGCAAAGGTAGCTTCACTGACTGCAAACATGACATGCTTGATGGTGTTTGGCAAGAAGTACATGGATGAGGATCTTGATGAGAGGGGGTTCAAAGGACTCATCGGAGAAGGGTTGGAGTTGACGGCAACATTCAATGTAGCAGATTATATCCCCTATATTGGTCCACTTGACCTTCAAGGCCTAAACCGTCGCATGAAGGGATTCACTGAGGTGTTTGATGCCTTCTTTGAAAAAATCATTGATGAACATGAGCGTACCATGGAACAAGGGCATCAGAGGGACTTTGTTGATGTCATGTTGTCCTTCATGGCGTCCAATGATGCGGAGTTGCAGCTGGATCGAGCCAACATCAAAGCTATCATCTTGGTAAGGGTCAATTTCCAAATATAAGAAATTGCTGTGGAATGATTTGCTAAAACTCAACCAAGTGGGCCAAAAGCCTCAACAATCAGTGCATCATATCACAGATGCTTACCATCTTCATACATCAATATACAGTTCACATCTAATAAATACCATAGCCTAACAATTTGAGCTCTAAAGAGGCCCAATTCCTGCCTTGATCCAATTGAATCTAGTTCAGTATACACCAAGGTTGGACATGAATTTCACCAGACTTAAGAGCTGTCAGTCTGTCACTGAGGCCATGCTTCAGGAATGATCCAGATCCCATGCCTTGTGCCCATCAGAAATAGACATGTTTGATTTAGCTTAGTTTTTGACCGATCAAGATGCACCCAGGCTAGGATCCAATTTGGTTTATACTTCATTTGGTTCAGACTTTTACCCTATAAAATGCTTTTTGGTTGATCTATCCGATTCTAATAATAAAAGCCTATTTGATATCGATTAAGGCCAGGTCAATAAACTTTTAATGGAGCCTCTTTTCCTACCGATAATTGGGTCGATGAATCAAAGACAATGAACCATCCAATCAGTGTGAATTTTAACTAGCACCCAGTTAATAAGATGTATGAATCCTGAATGATCTTATTTATGTTTCAAGAATTCTACTCTTGGGGCTGCTGAGAATGAGTCCCACATTGAAAGTGTAGTGGAAGATCTAGGGGTTTATAAAAGGATTTGGGTCACTCCACTTAACAGGCTAGTTTTTTGAGCTGGAAGCCTAGGTCCTAACAAGTAGTATCTAAGCTAGGTCTCACGCTACCTCATCTGGGCTCAGGTGGCCCCCCCAGGCGAATAGGATGGCCGACATCGCTCTATCCGCCAGAGGGCCTCGTTCGAGGGGGGGGGGGGATTGTTGGGGTTGCTGCGAACGCGAACGAGTCCCACATTGAAAGTGTAGAGGGAGATCTGGAGGTTTATAAAAGGACTTGGGTTACTCCACCTCCTAACACCTTCATCAACTGCTACACATGTAGATATGGAACAACAAAATTTTCATTGGCAGAACTTAATCTAGGCAATTGGATCATGGTCTATATCTAGTAAAATTAAATAGTCCTTAGTGTTCTCATTTAAGACATACAGCGATCATGCCAACTAGAAATTCCATTGCCACATGCTCAATGGGCCATTGCGGTCCTTCATTCAGTATAAAAAATTAGAGTGGTGGATCCTTTTTTTTTCCAGGATATGATTGTAGCTGGAATGGACACATCTGCAACTGCAATTGACTGGGCCCTTGCAGAGCTCTTGAAGCACCCACGAGTAATGAAGAAAGCCCAAGAAGAGTTGGAAGGATTAGTGGGCCTGGAGAGGATGGTGTATGAATCAGACCTCGGAAAATTGGAGTACTTGGACATGGTGGTGAAGGAAAGCATGAGGCTACATCCAGTAGGCCCACTTCTCATCCCTCATGAGGCCATGGAGGACTGCATGGTCAATGGCTTCCATATCCCAGAAAAATCTCGGGTCATTATAAACGTTTGGGCCATCGGACGAGACCCAGAAGCATGGCCTAATGCTGAGGAGTTCAACCCAGAGAGATTTGTTGGCACTGATATAGATCTGAGAGGCCGTGATTTCCAGCTTCTTCCTTTTGGATCGGGTCGAAGAGGCTGCCCAGGACTGCAGTTGGGCCTCACAGTGGTTCGATTAGTGTTGGCCCAGTTGGTGCATTGCTTTGATTGGGAGCTTCCAAATGGAATATGTCCTGATGATTTGGACATGAACGAGAAGTTTAGCCTTGTTATGCCACGTGCCAACCATCTATTGGCAATTCCAAATTATCGTCTTCTTCAATGACAATAGACGATCGTAAAGCTGTGGTAAATGTTGTTCTGAAATTCTGTGCTTTTAGATACGATTAGGGATTTTCTATGTTCTGTTAAATCAAACATTATTGTGATGATCACATTATCGAATATGGTAGCATTTTACTATTGGCCCTTTAATAGACAAAAGAGCTTTGTTTTGTCAAAATTTTGGTCCATTTCAAACTTAAATTTGTTTTTTAAAACAAAATTCAAGTTTAACTCAAATTATGAAACTTTGGCCATAATTTCGAGCCAAAATGACTGAATATTTTTTTTTTCTTTTAATAAAACCCAAGTGGTTAAACATGTTATTCAAACAAACCTCATTGGAATCACAATGACTAAAGTTAAAATTAATAAGATTGAAAAATCATAATGGTTAAAAACAAAATTAGATTTCATTCTAGCTGAAGGTAAAAGTTTCTTCAAGTTAGGCCATCCATAGATATTTCTATCAAAGTTCCCCTCACCCTCCAATTCCATTGCAATCTGCATTGCAACAGTAAATTGAACGTATTTGAAAAATTATCTATTGTGAATCCATTCAGATAGAAAGGCTGTGAATTTTTAGCCACAACTCTTGGATTGAATTATTGACTTAAATTTTGAAATTGATATTTGACAATTCTTTGAAGGTTATGATTAAAAGTTCATATCATTGTTTATAAATTAGTTAACAAAAGAGAATTTCTCTCTATGCTTCAATTCCACCATGAAGGAATTGTTAGCCCCAAGGTTGTAACCATGATTCTTGGGTGGTTTTAATGATAACAAAGCCATTGACGAAATGTGTTAACACTCTATGTTTAAGCATTATGTGCATAAGTTACAGCTCAAAAAGGAAAAAATGTGATTAGCTGTGAAGGAGACATGTAGTGGATATCAAACAAGTCCTACACAAGCGAGTTACGACAAATGATGATATTGAAGATCACAAGGCTCAAAGAATGAAAACCATAAGTCTGTGTCTTTAGTCTGAGGGTGTGTGTGTTCTAGATTTAATGTAAAGATAATCAATGATTGAACACCATGGCTCAAGTGATTCCTCTAGAACCTTTGGAAACCAATACAATACAGTTTAGGTTTCTTGATATTACCCAAGTCCCATGACTCACTTAAAATCATTATGGACTTGAAAATTTTGGATTTCACTGAGATACTTCAAATTTTCTAAAACTCGCACGACCAAATGATAAATCCGTTCGACCGAATGTGATGATCTGTTATACTTCAAATCTAAGATAAATCTAAACGACCGCATATAGTTCAGTCAAGCCAAGTTAAGTGCCAAAATGAGCAACCACTCTCTGATAAATCCGGACGACCGAATGAGCAACTACCTGTCGACTGAAGTGCTTAAGTGAAACAGAGATGTGCTCTCTGATATTTCCAGACGACTTCAAATTGATAACTGAATGACCGAATGCATTGAAATGTCTTACTTGTCTTTGGATATCTGGACAACCGAATGATAGTCAGGTCAACCGAACCTACAAAAAATGGTCATGTTTTGGAGCATTAAATGATGCTTCCAAGAGTCATGTGTGCATTTATTAATGCTCCAACGATCATAAATTTGAATTCTCTATACACATGACCTTCATAATGAGAAGAAAATACCTTTGAAAACTCATTGATTACACCTCAACTACTTCCAATCATATTCTCATACTCACCTTGCTCAACAAGATCCAAGTCACTTTCATATCTATACTTGAGCTGTTGTGATTCTTTCATTCCTTAACTCTTAGGATTTATCACTTTCATACTCACCTCTTCTATTATTAACAATTTTTGTTGGAGAGTACTTCTTTCTGCACAACCAATGAAAATTCTCTCTCTCTCTCTCTCGCTTAGACGAAAATTGGGTTTCTCTCCTCTCTCCATCTCCTAGCATGGTTGAAGGTTAAAGTTGTCTCTAAAATTTTCTATTTCTTTCTTCTATGAAGGTATGTAAAATTTGTTCCTCTTCTCCATGGTTTCTTCTTCTTTTCCTTCGCTTATTTTTCATGTCTATTCGGCCAAAGAGAAGTTTGGACCAACCCTTTAGAGACCATGGACTTTGATAATTCGGCAAGAGAAGAATTGTTATGTGGATTGATGTTGAATTCGACTATGGAATCCATGGATTTAATTCTAAATTTCAATTTTTTATGGAGAGACATTTAGTTTCTAAAATTCTAATCCATCCAAACCTTCCATGGATGAATTTTACATCCCTAAAATAATTTTTTAAAGAACTTTTACCTAGATCTGAAAGTGGGACACGTAAGACTTGATCCCAGACTTAGAACTTTTGTTTTTTTTACGTTGTCACAAGAAAAATCATATCTGTGGAATCCAAATTCAGAAAATTATAAAATTTATATTTCTGGAAACTAGACAGAGAGATCTACGCACAGTTAAAATTTGAGATTATTTGAGTAACGATTTATATCTCAAAACTGGTCTGCAAGTTGGACCAAATTTCTAGTCTAGGTCCGTAATACAGTTTTGTAGCAGTCTGTTAAATAAATCATAATTTGACTTGTAGGGATCGGAATAGTGCAAAATTTATGTCCATTGTCAAGGAACTGAGGAGAGTATCTCCAATAAAAATTTGAGAATTATTGATATTGACTTAATGGGAGGAATCATGTGTGCAAATCAAAACTCGTTGATAGATTGTAATTTGATTGACAGTTTGTAACTGTTGAATTAAAATAGCCATAACTCGGGCTAGGAAACTTAGTTTGGGTAAAATAAAATATTTCTAAATCTTCATTGAAATATCTATCTACTGCAACACTATGGGAATTTATGAATGGCTGTGTTGTTCCAAGAAAATTCGGCACTAATGACGAAATTCTGCATTATTTGATCCCTTAATTGGACTTAGACCAATTGTTCAAAATTTTGGCTTTTTGAGTCTGTTATTGTTGGGCAGAACCCTATCAGTCTTAATTGATGGATTCATTTAATTCTAATGGTCTAAATAAAATGATTCTTAGTGGTTCGAAACCTTAAACTTAATTGCAGCAAATTTTGGGTTTAAGGTTAATTGTTAAAGCTTAAATTTTTGGCATTTCTTTCGTTTCACAAATCTTAGGTGCAGAGAACAATTCACTTCACATTTATTTACTGATTACAGATTCCTATTAAATCATGTTTGGTGTGCTTAAATTCATAAACTGTGTATCGACTCGACTCGAGTTTTTGGGAGATTTGTGGACCTCCGAGATGGTTTCGGGGTTTTGGTAGCGGATGTTAGTGTGTGATCTCTCCAACGAACGCAAGTTTTCCCAAATCCGAGCTTCAAAGCTCGAGGGGCATTTTTATAATTTTATATTATTATAGCTATTTTCTAAGAAAAATGTTTGAGAAATCACACAAAGACTTAGAATTTGCACCATTAGATCCCCCCAATTATGCACACACATTCTCCTCAATTAGATACACAAGTAGAATGTTGAAAATCACTGAATGTTTTGTTTTCGATTTTTTCTCGGGATTTCTCAATTTTGAAAATAATATTTAAAATAATTTTCTAGTATTTAGTTTTGACAAAAGTCATATTTTTAGGCTAATGTTTTGTTAAAGAATTGGGAGTGGGAGTAAATTACTATGAATTGAGATTTCTCAATTACTTTTCTCTCTTCCGATCCCTGAGTGGAAGTGGAAGCACATTACTTTGGACTTTGTGGTCGTGTTATTGAGATCACCCAGAGGTTACAATGCAGTGTGGCTCGTAGTGGACAGATTGACTAAGTCGACCCATTTCATTGGTACGAGGACAACTGATTCTCTAGAGACCTTGTGTCGACTTTATCTTTTGGGGATTATTAGGTTACATGGGGTGCCCATTTCGATTTTTTGTTTTTGAATCGAGACTCGAGCTTTGTTTCGCAATATTGGCAGAGCTTGTAAAAGGAGTTGGGCACTCAATGCTTGGCTTTCGATTTTTTCTCGAGATTTCTCAATTTTCAAAATAATATTTTATATTATTTTTGTTAGTGCCCCGGCTTTACCAAGTAACTAAGTTTGTCAATTCCATGACTCGGGAAGAAACACTTGATAGAAGCTTGAAGACTCAAGGTGATCAAGATTGAGGTTCATGCTCCACCGGATTAAAGCTCATCATTATGGCAATCACAAAACATGTATTTGACCATAGATGACTTTAGGTGGTACCCACACTTTTGGAGGACCATTTCTATGCTTAGTTGAACAAATGGTAAAATCATAAAAAAGTCTAGAGAGAAATATTGATAGTGAATTAGAAGTGAACTTGGAAATATGAATTAAGTTCACTATCAGCTCGACCAGTCGTTCTCACCAACCCCTCGGTGGAGATAGGATCGACCCATCGTAATCAAAGACTGGTCGGTCAGATTGACAAAGGTTCTAGAACATTGATCTGTCATTCTGGGTAAGCCTCTGATCGAGAGTCTCGTATGCATCGGCCCGTCGATGATGAACTTAACGACCCCTCACGGTCAACGACTCGTCGATGATAACTTATGAGTTCTAGAACTTATAACTTAAATAGACTCTCTAACAGACATCTCTGTAATTCAAGACCAATCGAGAGTAATAGGACCAACCCCTCGGTAAAGGGCGACAAGTCGTTCTGGCCAGGACAAGTTTCTGGACATAAAACTCTGTCTGCATGGTGTTGACCCAGATCGAGACCCTCGTATGGACTGACCTCTCGGTGCCATGACTATCGACCCATTGGTGACACCGACCTATCGATCGGAAATTAATTATGCCGTTGGGAGTGCATTTAATGTGCAACGATTGGGTGGTTGAACGGTGATAAATATGAACACCAACCCATCGGTGCCCCCGACCTGTTGGTACTGTACAGTTTGAAAAAAGTTGTTCACTCCTCTATAAATATTAGAGTTTTTTTATCATTTAATTATCTTCCTTGAACTGAGAAAATTCACACACTCTAAGGAACGATCAACTGTCACGCCCCGACCCGAAGGGTGGGCCTGGAACGCGACTGATTTTTTTTTTTGAAAGATAAACTGAACCACAAGCATACGCATTCTAATTGGGCCAGATCAACAGTTGGGCCTAAGGGTCACACATGATCCCATCATGTAGAGTCAAACATGTACCATATGCCTACCCCATGAAATAGACATAGAAAAATACAATCATCAATACACAATTCCAAACATTGAATCATTATTCAAAACATTAACATATAGAATCCAACCATTGATTCATCATTTACAAAATCACATCAGAGTAGCTAAAGAAACGTAGCAGTCCTAGTTCAACACATTAACACACGCCAAGCACCACACTCGGTGCTTTACAAAGGAAAATGGTTCCAAAAATCAAAAAGCACAAATACAAGGGTATTCCCCTCAGTGGGAATCCCAAAGCAACGCCGCAGCTTATCCACTCTAAGCTTCAAACGGATGGTTCTCCTTCTCGGGTTCATCTCCTGAAAGGTGAGTGGGGTGAGCTAACTAGCCCAATGAAGGAAATATAACAGTGCAGTTAAGTAAGCAATAGGTGAATATATAATCAACAGTTGTAATATAACATCTCATGCTTGATAATAGAATCACGATATCAAGTAAAGTCTCATCCTCATTTTCATCATTTCATCATTTTTCCATTACTACTGTCATCCACCGTAACCTCTTGGCACTATAATAATATTAAATCCCGACACGGTCAAAATACATCCTTACAAATATATCTCTGGCTCTGACTTAGCCAGTACTGACACCCTCAGGTCAGCAACTGACGCCCACAGTCCACCCATGGTCCAGTAGACATAAACCATCTCTCATATGGCCGATATTCATTCAATAGTCCAGGCACGTGGAAGCAGTCTTTCATACTCATACGATCAACATCGTAATATCACAATCATCATTAGCACTCTTACCATAGTGCAACAAGTCTAGGCCAGCATCATGAGCACTCTTACCATAGTGCAACAAGTTTAGGCCAGTATCATAAGCACTCTTACCATAGTGCGTCACATTTAGGCACATGAGTGGGTTCATCAAATCTGAAACCACTCATTGTTCAATATCCATATCAAATAACCAAGCCTGTTTACATTTTAACTGCAAAGTTAAGTTCCCTCACCGTGATTGTGTGGTTGCGCGGCCTCTGTTCAAACAACAGACAAGTGCACAATCAATATACACAGCATTCATACATAGCATGTACACATACAAGCAGTATTTCGAAATCATACTGGTTTTCCCAAAACATCCAAGGTACATGGAATTGAGTCTCCTACTCGGTTTCTATCCTTTTTAAATTATCATAATCCACAATATAATAATAAATAAAAAGGGGCTCAGTCCAAACTCATATTGTCTTCTGGGCATTGACCAGATTGACTTATTGAGTTAGGACTAGATCCTCGGGTCACTTCTCGGTTGTCTTCTGGATAGGACCAGATCTGACATTTTGAGTAGGCCTCGAGGTCACTCAATACCCGACTATAGTGTCGTCCTGAAAGTGAATCACTCAGTGCCCGACCAATAGGGTTGGCCTGGAAGCGTATACAATAGTATTTACAATATAAATAATAAGAGAAAAAAGGGATTAGTACATTTTTAATTAACAAAGAGGTATAAATCATCACAAATAATCAAACACATTAACTGATAATCAAGATTAGACAAAATCACTAATCAAACAATATTTTATCATTTAAAAATGGGTCCCTCGGAACTGGGTACAGTGGCTTCGGATCATCCGAACCACACAACTAAGTCACAGGCCTCAGAACATGGGCCTGACTTCGGATCGTCGGAAGACTGGGTCTCGGACCTTCCGAAGTCCATCCGAACTGATAAAAACAGAGAAAAGCCTCGGTGGGTCTGAGAGCCTCGGAACGTCCGAAGGTATGTCTCGGAACGTCCGAGTGAAACTGTTCGGTCCTTCCGAGCTGGGCTGGGTCCTTCCGAGCTCGGCTCGGTGCGTTAGAAGGGTCAGGCTCTTCTCGGGCGTACTTGGCTTCGAGGGTGAAGCTCGGAACGTCCGAGGGTCACTGCTGTCGGAACGTTCGAAGGTTCGGACCTTCCGAAAATCGGCTCTCGGACCTTCCGAGAGTCGTCTTCTCCACTGTCTGTAACAGCAGACAGTGACGACGGAAAAAATGGTCAAATGCGATTCCACAAAGGGAGGGCTTCCCGGATTCGTTTTTCACATCCGTCAGATCTGATGGACTCCTCTGGGAGTCCTCTTTCTAAAGGGATTGGTTTGGAGTTCAGAAGCTCACTGGGTCATCCGATCTTAAGGTCAAATCCTCACGGGTACATGAAACTCATGGTTTTCCTTGGATTTTAAAATTGGTTTTTCTCACTCCATACTAAACCAAAATCGGTTTTATTTGATTCAAAACTGGTTAGAATTTAAAAAGGAATGCAATGGATACCTTGGCTCGGGTTCTTGGGCTAAGAATTCAGATTTTTGCAAATCTCCCTATAAGCTTACGGTGACTGATAAAAAGAGAAGGAACAAGGGTCGGTCGGCTGGGTTTCAGAGACAGCGAGAAGAGAAGAAATCTGTGGGAGTTCAACCGATCGAAGGGGGCCTACATTTATAGGTTTTTTGGCCGGAAAATCGGCTGCATACGATGGGACGGGACAAAGGTAATTATTACTCGCCGGAAAACGAACCGAGCAGCAGTGCATGCGCCTGCATGCCGTAGTGGCTGACGCTGCTACAGTGCCGAATTCAGGGTTTGCAAATCAGCCCTCTGAAATTTCTGGTTTTGCAAATAAGTCCCTGATGTGATAAAAAACTTGATTTTTAACTATAAGTAATAATTTAAGATCTCAAAAACCTGATCTAACCTTACAGATAGGTTGGGTTTTGAAAACCTTGGTCACCATAAAAATCTCAGATTTTATCTCTTAACTAAAATCATTTATTTAAATAAAACTCATAAATTTACACTATTTACTTAAATAAACAATTGTTAAAATAAACAATTTAGCAACCTCATTTTGAAGTGAGATGAAATAACTAGACCATTTTTAAAATGCTCTAATATCAAACACCATTTTCAAAATTTATCTCCTTCCCGAAATTATTTAAAATAATTAAAACTCCCTTTCGGGGTTTTGATGGGCGAATAATAAATATCATTTTCTGAAAATCAAATCATTTTAAAATCAGAGATGCAATTTCTTTATTAAGGAAAATATTATCAATCAATAACAATCACCAAATCACAGAATTTATAAAAATATACACAACAAACGGCAAATTATGAAAATGCCCCTCCAGCTAGACGAGCTGGATCACTGAGCTTACGAGCTCGGATTGGGCCAAACCTAGGCTTTCCTCAAAGTCCTAACCGAAATCCTCAAGATTAACCGGTGAAACAGGAAAATTAAGCTAAGCCACGCCTAATCTGGGGCAGGGTATTACATCAACTCTCTTGTGCCTACACCTGAAAATCAAATACAACCAATCTATTGATTGAGTTAGTGAAAGAGAGAAAGAAAGAAGAAAATAAAAGATACAAACTAGGAAAGATGTTGGTAGAACCAATTTCCTAGTCACCCTGAAATTGTGATTGCTCAACGACGACGACAAGGCGGAGCGTCGGGATTAACTCTGGCATACATTTGGTGGATCTTTGAGAAGCACGCATCTTCGAGAAAGAGCTTCAAGGCAAGTGTTTCTTGATTTTAATTTTGTTTTAAAACTTTTGTCCTGTGAAAGTGTATTAAGGAGGCTTGGCTCCAGAACCACTATAAAAAATCTAGAGCGTAGTCTTTGGCACACATGGTGGGTGGAATTCCTAGCCAATTCAAATAGATAGAATTCTTATTTTACATATGGTGGGTGAAATTCCTAGCCAATTGAGTAGGTGGAGTTCTTATTCTAATTGTGAGGGTGTAAGTCCCCACTTAGTGAATTTGGGAATAGCTCAAGGTTGAGCTAGTCTTAACAATGGATGTAGGTTGGCTAACCGAACCACTATATATCTTTTGTCCTTGTGCTTGTAGTGTTAGAGCTAATTCCTTGTGTTGATTACTTAACCACATTTGCTAACACACACACACTTGATTGTTATATCCGCTGCACTTAATTAATCAATCAAGCAATTTTTAAAAGAACCAACGATTTTTAAATTAACCTATTCAACCCCCTTCCTCCTCCTCCTCTAGAGTCAATCATGTTCTAACACCAAAGGGAAAACTTTCAATTTTCTAGTATTTATTTTTGACAAAAATCATATTTTTAGACCAATGTTTTATTAAAGAATTTAATAAAATTTTCAAAGTTTTCAAAAGAGATATTTTGAAAACCTAATTTTCAATAAACCCTTCATTTTTTGGGTGTTCCGGCCCTATCCTTTTTACAAAAAATGTTTCTCTTTGCATTATTTTCCCTATTTTTTTGAGATTTTTGGAAATATTTCTAACCCATCCTTCACTGAGTTGACTTGGTCGAGTCACACCGAGTTGACTCATTCAAGTTACCTCTGAGTTGGGACTTTACAAGGCTGAAGTTGTTTGTACTTTTGGAAACCCTTTTATCTCCTTCATCTCTTTGATTTCCCCAATCCGATTGAGCTAAAACAGTGTCAACTCAACTCACCCCAACTGAGTTGACTCAGTCCATACCAGAGTTTCACAGATTTTTATACCAGCCACCTGTTGTTCCTGTTTCGACTAGCAAATATCAGGAAGACTGTTGATATGGTGATGTGGCAAAAAACCCATTCAGATGTACTCGTGTCAACTATATGTAATACATGGATGTATCTTTTTATGATGATGTTTATTAATATGTTAATTGATTATGGGGTAACGTGTCATGTAATTTGTGTGATAACATGCTAATTGGTTGGAATAACGTGCTATGTTTTTGGTACAATATTGTGTGTTTTGTTGTGATAATATGATGTGTGGTTATTCTAATTATATGATGAGATTTACAATAGAGATGCATGCGTTAGATGGTAGGTGACAGATACCTATTATGCTATGTTGACATTATGCACTCATTATTATGTCATGCATGATGGTGGTGGGAGTATGTATACTAAGTTACATCAGATTTTAGAGCTCCCTCCCAGTACGAATTGAATACTTTGAGTGGAGAGGTGGCTATACCTCGTGGTTAGTCCACGAGTTGTGGTGGTCGTACCTCGTGGTCAGTCCCGAGGTCAAGAAGATTGAACCTCGTCGGTGGTCCATGGATTGAGGTGGTTGCACAACGTGGTGGGGTTGAAAATGAACTCGAAGTGGTTGAGAGAACCCTAGAGAGTTATTAGGGTCCTAAGTGCATGTGGATGATAGTAGAGGCCATGACATGATACACAGGGCTGGTCATGTGGCGGTGTCACTAGGATGGCATTGTTTCGACTACCACTGGGTTAATAGCGCATTGTAGTGATGGTAGAGATGATGACATGGCACAATGGGATGGTCATGTGTCAATATGCTTGGATGATATCGTTCCGTCTGTCACTAGGCTTCAGTGCATCGTATATGCGTGTGAGTGGTGCTGAGCACTGGAAATTGACATATTTTACCTCTGAATATGGATTAGTTAGCCTTTATTTTGTGCATATTAGATATGTTTAATGGTATTTGTGAGGATTAAAGATAAATTACGAGAATACAAGGAAAGGAAATAAAATTGAAGAATAATGAAGAAAAGTGAGCCATAGTGTTGTCTTTGATTTGTTTATGATTTTAACACCTAATTTTAGGGAAATCATTGTAAATTATTATAATTCAAATCCACATATGAGAGTTTGAATTATGATAATATTTTTTTAATTGCAAAGGTGGTAAAATTCACAACATTGAACAGTAATGGGCCTATGTTCCAGCTTGAAGTCCAAAGTTTGATCCATGTAATACCTCGGATTTTCAAGTTATAAATATTTACGGAAATTACCCATTTAAATTATGAATTTTAGATATGGATCTAAGATGGGTAAAATTGTTGGGTCTTTGCCCAATTAAGACCCAACGATTTTGATAAATGGTTTCAATAAATTTAAATGGGGTTGAATTTAAATGGTAATGAAACATAATTCTAAATAAAGGGAACATGGAGAGATGGTTTCTAATTTGGGAAACTATCTAATTTTGGAAGGAGGTTGCCAAATTAGAAAGCATCTATTTATGGGAAGTAATATGATTAGAAAGATGGTTATTAAATTAGTAAGTTTCTAAGTTCAGAATTTGGAAATTAAAATGGGAAGTGCAATAAAGGGAATTGCTAAATGAAGGATTATGACACCTTCTAAGTATAGATAGGACCGATTGGAAGGTTGATGAAAGGGAAGCATGACACGGCAATGGTTAAACATAGCAAGGGACGTTTAAATGCATGTTGTGCATGGTTTATTATTGGCAAGATGAAAGGGTTGCTGCTACGGGACAATGTTGTACAGAGATGGAAAATACTAGGCAGATTCTATACATTTTAAGGAGATTTATATATGTATGTTATGAGATCTAATTAGATTAGATTTGCATAGTAGTTTCTAGTATTAAACAGGCTAGACGTTGATACATAAATAAGTATGTCTTGTTTTCTTTTTTTTGGAAAACAAGATCTCATGCATGATGGGCATGGGCTGATGGGTTTCCTTTTCTCATACAAACATGTCAGTAGGAAGGTCGAGATTTCTGAATTTTTGGGATCCTTTATCTCTATATAAATTGGGGTATAGCGTGGATGTTACACGGTAAAAAAAAGGGTGTGAAAGAGTAAAGGGAAATCAGAGAAACAATACAAGTAGCCTGGTGGAAATCTCAGCCAAACAGAAAATAGAGCGGCAATACGTGGAAGAGGTTCTTCCAACAAAGGCGTGATTTTCTTTGAGTTTCAGCCAACGGATCTTGAAGGAAACAGATCTGAGAGATTCAAAGGAAGAGCGGCAGATTGCAGAGGCAACCAGTAGACACGCTGAACAGAGAGGAAAAGTGACCGATCAAATCAGTGGGTTTTGATTTGATCAGGGGCCAGAGAGAAAAATAACAATGCCTCTTGCGTGGTTTGACAGCAGATATACAAACCGTGAGGAGGCCTGTCCGAAGGGAATACAGAGGTCTGTATGCAAGATCATATCTGCGAGCAGCAGATCTGTGAGAAATCATCAAGGACGTGTAGACAGCAAGAGGAGACACAAACAGAGAGAAAGAGAGCTGCAAACAGCAGAGCAGCAAAAGTGGGCATCAAGGGTGGTTTTAAGAAGAGGAATCGGCAGATCTGTCCCCAATCTAATCTGTTGTGGATGACGGACACAAGTGGAAGTGTAACTTGGGCAGTTTACAGGCGGTGCTGTGTGAAGGTAGAGACACACGAAGAAAGTTGGTTGTGTGAGAAGCAGGCCAAAGCATAAACAGATCAGATATGTTTCGTGGCATGTAGAGGTGGCTCTCTGTTCTAAGAGAGACCATACAACGTGTAAAAGAAAGAGGGCTGCCAGCAGTATGTTTTGTTGCTGGATTTTCCAGTCGGGAAAATCAATAAGAGGGAAGAACACATGGTGTGTTTCATTGAGAGTCAAAGTCGCAGCAGAGCACACATTGTATACATGTTGTATACAGCAAGGGGATACAAGCTTAGAATAGCAATTTCTTATTGAAACTGCTTTATGGGACCAACTGTGTCTGGTTATATATATAGGCATACAACAAGGGTTGCCGAGGAGAGAGAGACATCACTGCATTGTGAGGAACGAATTGATAAGTGACGATTCTGTAAAGGTGCCCCAAGGTGTCGGGTTTACAGCAGATCCATACCGATCATTGGAGTTCAGATTTGTTCTCTATAGAGATAGTGAACAACACTGCTCATAGGCTGCAAACAGCGTGAAGGCAGTTATAGTGGGAGAAAGAGGACTGCAGAGAAGTATTTGTTTAAAGGACAGATTACTTCAGTTTCTCTTTCAGCAACATCAACGTGTGAACTGGGAAAGAGTTGTTGTAATCAGCAACAATTACACACGTAGCAGGAAGAGGGCAGCCAGCGGCGTGAAAAGATCAAGAAGGAGAAGATTGGAAGAGCAAGAACAAGTCGAAGGAGTCGCGAAACCGGTATGTGATTTCATATTTTTCTTTAAGAAAAAAAACCATAGGGTTCGGCCATGATGTATGGCCGAACCCCATGGAAGAAAATTGATGGATGATTTGGTAATTTTTGGAAAGGTGCATGCAAGATTTGGAAACCTTCTAATTAAGGAATGATGGATTCTAAATTGGAAACTTTCTAAATATGGAATTGGATTGGTATTTTAATGTAAGTAAATACAGGGATAGTTATCAATTTAGAAAGGATCTAAGGTGGAGATTAAATTAGTAACTTATTAATTATGGAACTTAGATTAAATGGAAGGTAATTCTAAATTTGGAAACCTTCTATTTATGGAAGGTAAGCCATGGATGGCAAAGTTGTAATTTCATGCCATGAGGTCTTGCTATGGACTTAAGTTGTTAAGAAATTATTATGGATCATGTAAAGGGTGAATGATTTTAAAAGAAACTATGGGTTATGTAAGCCATGAGTGGCAAAGTTGTAATACTTGTTAAAGATGGAAGTTTAGCCATGAATGGCAATATGGTAATTATGTAGAATTAATGGAGCTATGAAACTCAAACATAAGTTGATAGAATCGGTTATGAATTATTTGGGAGTGTCATGAAAGTTTAAAATAAATAAATGGACCTATGTGTTGGGACCTAAGCCTAAGTTGTTGGAGGCAATGGCAATTTGGTAAATAAATGTGAAAATGGTAGGTCATGGGTTATATTAGCCATGGATGGCAATCTTGTAAATATGTGAAAATAAGGGACCATGGGTTTGGCCATGGTGTGTGGCCAAACCCCATAGGAATTGTTTTGATGAACATAGGGTTACGTATGTTGGATTAAATGAATGAAATATTAACTAAGATTTAGGCCAATGGCATTATTGTAATTATGGAAAAAAATGGTAGACCATGGGTTTCGGCCATGGTGTATGGCCGAACCCCATGGGGTTTTGTTTATGGATTTAGAACCTTGTAATCAAGTGGTACTTGGTGTTGATTTATTATTATATTATAAGGTAACGGGATCTCACAAGCGGTGCGCGATCGGTGATCGATTCTTGGACGAAAGACGCAGGCACGCGTTAACGGTCTTTGGTAGGATTCCACCTCTTTGAAACCATGGTTTATGTACTTTGTTTTTATATTATGTTTGATAAAAAATATGTTTTCAAGGATATGCTTTATTATATTGAATTTCAAATGCTATGTTTAATTATTTAAAATAGCATGGGCCATTTATGTTTCAAAGGATGATTTTACATGCTAAGTTTATTTAAATAAAGAGCATGTGTTGTATGCGTTTTCAAATGATGATTTTTCAATGCTATGTTTATGTTATAAAATAGCATGTGTTTCATTGGTATCTCATGCATGGCATGGGTGGAGGATTTATAACCGGAGGGCTCACACTCCGTCGGGGCGTCCGAAAAACCTATGTGCAACACCTTGATGTGATTTCTATCAAGAGGATTTTCGGAGGGTCCACACTCCGTTTGGGCGACCGAAAGGCCTATGTGGTGGGCACTTTATTATACATGTGATGGGTGGGACTCATTGCATATTTGTCATCATTGCATGGCATGGAATTTACCTGGTTTTATATATTATGTTATGATATATGTTTTGTACTAACCATGTGTTAGCCGTAACTGGAATACCTACTGGGCGCGTTATACTAACGCCCTACTTCTACCCTTTAGTGGATGATGTAGGAAACGAGGAAAACGCTAAATGCAGAAAGGGACAAACATAGGAGCTTGGAACGCTTTTAGTTTTATATTTTGTTTAAGATACTTAGGGATTTATATTGAGAGTATCCAGATTTCAGAATGTAATAACTTAGATGGTTGAATGTTTTGGTTTGATGATTATGACGTACTTTGCTATCTGAATGGATTAGAACGTAGTTCTAATATAATTCCGTATATTGATGATTATGATTCCGCAGTTGTATGATTTCATTTGGCAAGTCGGTATGGCTATGTGTGAACCATTTTATTGGACTGAGTCCATACACACATAGGGTTGGCCAGTTAAGGGTCGGACTTTGGAGGTTCGGACTTAGCTCGCGTCGTGACGTCCCGCGCTCTATCACTCTACTCTGTTATTAAAAAATATATATATACACTGAATTTACGGGAACAAGCGAGTGAAAAAGGGCGGGCCGTTACAATCCAAGTCCATGCTCAAAAGCCCAAGCCCAGAAGTCAGAGGTCCAAGACACAAGCCCTATCCATTTGAATTTTACAATGGATTGGCAAGCTAAATTTGAATGGGCTCTGTGTTCAAAAGTTGCCAAGTGTCCAGAGTTGGTGTATACAAAATTTTACTTTAACTCGCAAGCGCACGAATCTATTGAAGTATAGAGATGCGAGAACAATGTCGAACCCACAAGAACTTGTGTAAGAAAATCGGAAAAACTAATTAAAATTCATTAATTAAATCTTAATGTAGCGAAACCAAAGAGTGATGAATAGTTGGTGATAATGATCAAATTACACTAGACTTGCAAAATGTAAATGAAATGAAATAAATAAAGACAAGGTTTAAACAACATAAATTACTAAGCAGAATTTAATCGGTCGAGAGAAATTACTAAGGTTTCGGATTCCACCATCATTAAATTCATAATTTTCTAATCACCTATTTATTAATTCCCAATTTTAGAGTAACAATTTAGAACTCAATCTAGTATTTTCTCAAGATTTGATCGTGTAATCTCATAAATATAATTTTCAAATGTAGATTTTCCTTTGCTTAAATGTATAAAATTCTAAACATCTAATGTATCCAATTATAATTTAAAAGACAATGGATCAAAGAAATAATTCTCAGTATCCAATGTATCTAAAAAAAATGAAAAACAATAAATCAGAGAAAATTTTATTTAATATTTGAAATACCAAGCCTTGATTAATCAAATATAATTATTAACCAAAAATATATGATATTAATCGTGGAAATAATTTATATTTGATAATCAATTGAAGCCAAAATCATAAACATTAAATGCACATATGGTAATCAATAAATAAATAACTGAAAATTATTTCATTAACTAAGCTTCATCCTCAACCTTAGTCTAGAATTTATGAATACATCATAATGAAATTAAAGCAAAGGAAAAATAGAGAAATATAAGGCATTCATGAAGCCAAACTTCCTTCTTTACTCTCACTTTTCTTAGCCTTCTCCAACGTTTTTGTCAAGAGTCCTCAAACCCCTTTATATAGGTTTTTGAGTTTACAAAAATCAAAAAATAAAATAAATAAAATAAAGAAATTAATTCAAATTTGGCCAGCAATGGGCCACGTCCATCCCTCATTCAAAAGCCATTATCTCATTTGTACATGGCTGAAAACAGCCCATGCAGCTGCTTGTATTTCCAATGCAAGTATGTATGCAAGTATGTATGCTTTAGTTGTTGCTAGAGGCTCCCACGCCCATAGACTTCTCAAAAATAGGCTGCCCATATACGTCACATCTCTTGGTGTTTGATGTTTCTTAGTGAAAAGCATCATTCAGCAAGTATTGTTAATGGGTTCTATTGTTTATTATATTATTCCACCATAATTGCAACCTTCCACCTCAGCTATACTCATAGCTTTCTCTTTAATCACCAAATTGCCATAGTCAAAGCCTCAAATTCCATTTCCTTGTTAGTGGACCCACACATTTCAGATCTGCTCAAGGATCACACTGCATTTTGACTCATTGATTCATGTTGCATCATCTACCCATTCTTCGACAATTGAACCACCATCTCTTTAATTTTATTTCCTATCTTTGAAATCTCTATTTTTTCTAAAAAATTCAAAAAATCTTATTAATAAATAAAATTTAAGAGCTAATTAATTCATATTTAAAAATAAAATTGTCATTTTTTTTGTATTCATCAAGAGTCTACATTTGGGACCCTCCTGAAAACCCACAAGTAAATTTGCCAAGGTGACCTGTCAGACAGGAATTCGAATTTACCGGATGAGAAGGTAGAGGCAAGTAGATAAAATTGGAGTTACAGTCTTAGAAGATAGTGCCATTGAATCTGGTCAAAATATTGGGCTCAATTCAAGATGTCTTGTCAGAAAGGTAAATTCGAATGGAGCAAGTGGATTAAAAGATAAGCATCAAATGCCACATGGAAAATTCATGTGAAGCTAGGAGTGGATTGGGGCTATCAGATTAAGAAAAGAAGACTCCAAAAATTCGAACTGCACTTATAAAGGACTCCCAAATTCGCCCAGCTTTAAGTCCTATATAGGCTATTGCGTATTTTTCTCCTCCTGACAACACTATAAATAGAGGCCTCCAAATTGGGTTTTGCCTAGGGCTGCAACTTGGATTGAGTTTTGGCTTTACCCGCATAACTCGACCCAAGAAATTATGCAGGTCGGGTTATAAAAGTCGGGCCATAGGGTCAGGTCGGGTTGGGATGAGAAAAACTCGTATAAAATTCGGATCGGATTGGACTGAGATTTTTAAATCTCAACCCAACCCGACTTGAGAAAACCTGACCTGACCCGACCCAACCCGACTCACCTGAGTTGCAGCCCTAGTAGGAAACCCTAATCTCCAAAGTTCTTATAAAGCCTCAATACCTGAAAACCCCAACAAAAATCCCTCTTTCATTTCATAACCCACAACGTGTACCCTAAATCCCTCTGGCCGCCATCTCTATCTCAAGCCACAACCAGATTTGTTCCTTGCATCCCATTTGTGCCACACCCAAGCAGTCATCACCCCATTATCACCATCGCTGCTTCCTTCCTGTCTTTCCCATTAAAGTCCTTCTATTTTTCCTTAGGCCCCTTTATTTCCATTGGTCTTATACCTTTAGCCAGTCAACCACCCTCATCAATAGGACCATTACCCCTTTAACCGATTGATACCAGTTTATTCCCACTGCTGCTCTTTTAAATCGATTGACCGGGCCCTGCTCGCTCAACATCAAAGAGTTCTCCAGATTAATATGTCTTGGTAGCCCCTACCTCTATCACCCCAAGAGCTATTACCGAGATAGGTGGGTTAAAGGTATCGCAACCCTCATGCTTGATTGTCAGGTATTGATGGTTAGTCACTAATCCTCCTCTCACGAACTCGGGTCGGGTCGGGCTAACCCTCAGGTTGAGGGTATTACAAACTCGGGTCGGGTCGGGTTGAATAAATCGGGTTTTTAATTCGGATTGGGTCGGGTTGGGTTCAATGTGCTGTGACATGGGTTAGGGTTAAAAACCCGACCCGTCCGACCCGAGTTGCAGCCCTAGTTTTGCCGACTGAGACTTAGGCGCAAAAAAGGAAGGAAGGAAGAGAAGAGAAGAAAAGTTAGAGGCTTTGTGACTTTCGAAAATCACAAGGGGTTTAAGGTTAGCTTCTTTTATTTTCTTGTATTCTCCACTTTTATTCCAATGTTATGTAATTTTAAAATTCTTTATTTGATGAATAAGATTGAAACAAGCTCTTTAGATTCATGGGTTTTCATTTGATGTTCATTGATTATGATGATTCGGTTTGATTTTAAATTTGTTTATGAATGAGCGTTTTAATTTTATTGGGAATTTTCATTTTAAACAGCTAATTTTTTGGACTGTTTAGAATCCTAATTTTCCGGTCTAAAACTCCTTTTAAAAGAGTAGATGAAGAATTTAGAATCGGGATTTTATGATGTATTCTAAGTCCAAGGTTTAACTTGTTTATCTCTCGATTAATGAAACTCATTTCTTTCCTAATTGAATTAATTATGAATGAAGGATTTGAATTGATGGTCATTAATAAATGTGAGCACCATGTTTTAGGTTTTGATTTTATTTTAAAAATATTGCAAATAATGCCTCCTTAATTTCCAGTCCATTTTCCAATGTAAATATGTGAATATGTAAATAAGTTCATTTTATTTGTTTATTTATTTTTGTTCATAAAACTCTTTGAATGATGGAACTACGTTGGATTTAAATATAAGTATTCTAATTAGATCTTGGTTATTTTTAGATTTATTAATTAATTCCACCAATGCATGTTTTATTTGAATTTATTTTAAAGATTATGAATAGTTTATATTTTGTTAATATTTTTGGATATATTTTCCATAATTCCCTTGGGTTCTACTTTATACTCATTCACTATATTATTCAATGGTTCGTGCGCTTGCAAGTAAATTCAAGACACAACATGTAATGCCCGCCCCTTTTTCACCGTAAAATCAGAGTACATTTTTTTTTTGAAATAAATGTGACAACGGGCGCGGACTTCACGACGCGAGTTAAGTCCGAGTTTCTAAAGCCCGACCCTTAACTGGCCAACCCCACACGTGCGCGGAACTAAGTCCACAAGAACGGTTCACGCGTAGAAAGTAAGCTCGCGGAAAGTAACTGAATGCGGAACATGATAATAGAGTCTATCCTACCGGTTTTTAGATAGAAGGGAAGATACAACATTAACTTACCAAAATACCCCTACGTTCACATTTATGCCTCAAAACGATATTGTCCATAATGCAGTCCAAACCATAGCAAGAAATATAAATTATACAATCCGACGAGCTAAGATACTTTAAATTACATCTCCAAAATGAAACTTAAATAAAACTAGATATCCGCTTCCCAAGCTCCTAAGCTGGGCTCCCGGCGTGTCCACCGTTTCCGCCATCTCCTGCGTCATCAGCTAGGGTAGAAGTAGGGCGTTAGTCAACGCGCCCAGTAGGATTCCGAGTAGGGCTAGCACATGGGTTAGTGATAATATGCATACCGACAATAATATAATAAACATATGATGAATGCCATGCCATGGGTCCCTATGTCATGTGTCCCACCCATCCACCGTATCATCATAAAATATCGTATCCCCCTTGACGGCAAAGCCTCGTCAAGGTGTCCCCATGTTTGCTTTTCAGTCGCCCCGACGAAGCATGGACTCTGGTTATAGTATAAGAGCTATCCCCATGTCTGATTCTCGGTCGCCCCGACGGAGCATGGACTCCGGTTATAGCATAAGAGCTATCCCCATGTCTGATTCTCGGTCGCCCCGACAGAGCATGGACTCCGGTTATAGCATAAGAGATATCCCCATGTCTAATTCTCGGTCGCCCGGATGGAGCATGGACTCCGGTTTCACTATTTTCCCGCCCATACCATGCATGAGATGTAAGTGCATTATGCTATGTAATGCATAATATATAAACCATAACTTAATATATATCATCCATAGCCATATTGCATAATATCAAAATATATAAACCATAGTATGAACATATAATTCATAATAAAAAATCCATCATAAGCCAAATCACATCATCATCAAAATAATTTAAAATCACCATCACATATCCACGGCTTACAAAGAGGTAGGAATCCTACCGAATACCGCTTAGCGTCCCGTTACGTTTCCGTTCGATAATCCGGTCGCCGATCGCGTACCGTTTGCGACGTCCCGATACCTTATTACATATTTACCGAATTAGTTCGTATTTTATTTCATGATTAAATCCCTAACTGATCACACCCTTAGATCCATTAATGATCCCTAAATACATTACAAGTTTATCAAGATCAACTCTTAACTTAGCCACATTTCTCATTGGCTTAACCATATGCATAATTCCCATTTTGCCCATTTTAAACATTCTGATTTGGGAGCCTAAAACGCAGCAACTATCCGTTTCATTTATTCATTCATAATATATCCATTTTCATGTCCAACCCCCATAGGATTCGGCCATGTACCATGGTCGAACCCATGGTTCTTCAATGTGGCTAATAATTACCATTTTGCCACTCTCTCTTCCATGTTTAATCATTCACCCATTCATGTATATTTTAAGTCTTAAATTCATCCATAACTTAGATCCATTAAGGATTCATTAACCATGACCTAACATGCAACAAAATCAGCCACCTAATTTAATAAAATTTGAAATCGTTTAATCTCATACGGCATTCCATATTTGGCCCAAAATGTGGCCCATAAAGGGGTCATGGGTTCGGCCATACACCATGGCCGAACCCATGATACCTAAATTCCATTTTATTGGGTTCATTTTATCCCCTTTTAATCCTATCTCTAATGAAATTAAATCATCCATTTAAATCTCCATTTTTCATCCCATTTAAGACATCACATACCTTACTCATAAATCTATTAAAATTATCATCTCTCTCCATAATTTTCCACTCTTTTTACTTTCATCAAAATCACCAAACCTCACCATAGGGTTCGGCCATATACCACGGCCGAACCCATGGTTCATAGTTCACTTTCATGGGTGCCATTTTAAGGCCATTATCTCACCCATGTTTGTCCATGGTTTTTCTTCACTAAAAATCCATTTTTAAAATCAATAACCCTCATTCATTTTGGCCCTTTTTAAAACTTCCAAAATATTAACATATTAATCCATCATTTCCATCCTTTAAACCCATTTAAAAAAAATCACTTTTCAACACCATAGGGTTCGGCCATACACCATGGTCGAACCCATGGTTCATTGTCCATCTTATCCATGTCATTTTATTTTTCCTTAAACCATCTCTTCCATCTCATCCATTTCTTATCCTACCGTTGGATGGATCTTAGATCCATGGCCCACAACATTTTTGGCCACATTTAGTCTAAGAAATGGATTCCATATCCTATCTTAAAAAAAAATATATTTAACCTCTTGTTTTAAGAATTCTTACCACCCGACGACTCCTCCGGTCCTTCTTTCCTCTTTGCTCTCCTTAGCCTTCTCTTCTCTTCTTCTCCTTGATGTACGGTCAAGATGAGCTTGATCAAATGGTGAGGCCCTCTAAGCTTAGGATCGGCCAAGATTGAGTGGGTTTTCTTGAGAGAGGGAGAGGGGAAGGTGATGAGAGAATCACCCCAAACTTTGGTCTTGGTGGTGGTTTTCCAACACTTAGTTTCTTTCCTTTCTTTTCTTCTTCTCCTCTAAGTTTTCTTCTTTTCTTCTCTATGGAAGTGAGGGACGATTTTGGTGAGTGAGGGAGAGAGGGAGAGAGTGAGATGGAATGGAAAGGCTAAGGTAAAACTCATCTCATTTCTTTGGTCTTACTTGGACCATACTCCCCCATTATGGCTCCACCAACCAAGCATGGGCTACCTTGACTTTGGTGGTGGCGGTTGAGACAAAACCACCACTAGCCAATGGTTTTGGTGTTTGAAAATGGGTGGTTTGGGTCTTCCCCCCTTTGACTACTTGACCAACATCATTTGGGTATGGGTCACCATGTTTGTGTTTTCTTAGGTGGTTTCAATGAGATGAAACCACCGTTGACTTGTCCCCTTTGACTTAGCCATGTTGACCCTAATTGACGAATCTAATTAATTTAATTAATTGGATCCTTTAGGTTAATTATTTCCCATCTAATTTAATTTCATTAATCTATCTCTTTAAGAAATCCACCCATGGTTGACCAAGTCAACCATGGTGGACGGCCCCCACCTATACCTACCCCACTCGCCACCTCACTTGATGAGGTGGAGGTGGGCCCCACTTGGCCATGTCACTTTAATTCCATTAATTTTAACTTAGATAATTTTACAATAATTTTAATCAATTTAATTCTCCTTAATCCACTTTAGTCCTCTCAATTTATCCATGGTTGACCAAGTCAACCATGATGGTTGGCCCCACCTTTGCCTTGGTCCACACGCCACCTCACTTGGTGAGGTGGAGGTGGGGCCCACTTGGTCATGCCATTTCATTTCATTACTAACTTAGAGGGTTTAATTCCAATTCACCCTTTTTAAATCAATTGGGCCACCATTGGGCCCACGGCCCAGTTAAATAATTTTCTACTATTTACCTTAGAGTTTTGAATAAATTTTGATCCATTGGGTCCCACATGGTTATCGGGCCCACTTTGACCATTATTGACCCCTTTTAAATGAGTTCTATTCACCCCATGGTCCATTGGACCATACTTGGGCCTTTGCCCCAAAATTTGATCCATTTAACATCCATAATATCAAAATTTCCAATTTTTTCCATTATAAAAATAAATAAATGCCATATATATACTGATTTAAAAATTCAGGCTATTACACAACAAGTGGCTTCGACCACTACACGTTGACTCGAGGTTTGGATCTCCTGGGGGGTTAATTGGGCATATGCCTTTGGCCGCCTTGGTATTGGCAGGGAGTCAACATTTGTGAGTCCACCTTCTAGTCAGCACTTGAGTGTGATGGCGTGGGGATTGTTGATGGGTCCTGAAAGTTCCCTTTACAAGGGTGCTAGAACAATACGATTGACCCTAGAAGGGGGGTGAATAGGTCCATCTAATTTCGTTGGTCCTTTTTTTAATTTACTTGATTGATTAGTTAAATGTAGCTGATACAACAATAAAGAGTGTGTGTTAGTAAATGTGATTAAACAATAGAAAATACCTCTAGCACCACAAACACAAGGACACAAGATGTATAGTGGTTCGGTTTGTCAACCTATATCCACTATTAGGATTCGCCCAAACTTGAGTTATCCCCCAAATTCACTGTGTGGGGACTTACACCCTTACAATTAAAGTAGAAATTTCACCTCACTCAATCAACTGGGAATTCCACCCACCATTGTGCCAGAGACGACGATCTACAGTTTTTTATAGTGGTTCCGGAGCAAATCCCCCTTAATCCACTTTCAGGTAACAGGTTTTAAAAACAAAATTAAAACCAAGAAGCACTTGCCTTAAAGATCTTTCTCTCTGATGTGTGTTTCTTGAAGATCTCACCCAATGTAGTCCGACACTCCTTCTTGCAGCCGTCTTATAGCAATCACAAGCTCAGGGTTACAAGGAAACTTGGTTCGACTAAAGCTTTCCTAGATTATAGCTGTCTCACTTGCAAACTCAATCCGAAGATTGGTTGTTTATGATCTTCTTTCCTCCTCTCTTTCTCACTTGCAAACACAATCAATAGAGTGGTTGTTTATAATTTTTCTCACAAGAGTGTATAACTCTTTTTCAGCTCTAGGAAGATCGTAAAACGATCATACAACACTCATATTTATAGAGGAGTTTTAACAGTCATTTAGACTGTCCAGGACCGATAGGTCGATGGCGCCGATGGGTCAATGTTCATATTTATTACTGTTCAACCACCCGACCATTGCGCATTAAATGCACTCCCAAAGGCATAATTACTTCCCGGCCGACATGTAAGTGTCGCCAATGGGTCGATAGTTATGGCACCGATGGGTCAGTCCATACGAGAGGCTCATTCTGGTGCAAAACACGCTTGACAGTACTTTCCACTTTGGAAACCTGTTACCCAGAACGACATTTCGCCCTTTGCCGAGGGGTCGGACCTGTTACTCTCGATCGGTCTTGACATACCGAGATGTCTGTTTTATCGAGAGCCCTTATGAGTTCACAGTCCAGAACTCATAAGTTTTATACCGAGGATTCGTCAACCACGAGGGGTCGTTTAAGTTTATCACCGAGGGGTCGGTACATACGAGACTCTGGTCAGAGGCATATCCAGACTGACAGTTCAAAGTTCTAGAACCAATGTCAATCTGGCCGACCAGTCCTTGACCATGATGGGTCGGTCCTATCTCCACCGAGGGGTCGGTGAGATAGACTGGTCGTGCTAACAGTGAACATAATTCATGTTTCCAAGTTCACTTCCAATTCACTGTTCAACATCCTCTCTATGCATGTTATGTTTATTACCAACATATGCAACTAAGCCTAGGATTAGTCATCTCTCAGGTGTGGTTCCACCTAAGGTCATCTATGGCCATATGCCTGTTTTTGTGATTGCATGACGATGTGATTTGAGCTTGGTGGAGCATGTTCTTCTTCCTTGATCATCTTGATTCTTCAAGCTTCTTGGCAAGTGCTTCTACCTGAGAAATGAAATTGACAAATAGGGACTCGGCCAAGTAGGGGCACTAACAGGTCTGACTCACCGGTCACAGTGAGTTGTGATTATTGTCATCTTAGGTTTGGAAGGTCTGGCTGAGAGGCTAGTCATGCTCTTTGGAGTCACCATGGGGGCGGCCTCGGAGGTGATCGATGTTATGTCAGAGGCACATTAGAGGTCGAGTCTTGTGCCTGGTATTAGCACGTTGTGCCCATTTGCATTCATTTATATGTGTGATACGCTGATGGCATGTGATATATTTATGTTTTCCTCTCACTGGGCAAATGAGTTCATCCCTTACCTTGCAGGTGCTCCCATGGTGGTTGGACCCAGTGGGTTCGAAGATCAAGTTTCAAGGAGCTGCTGGTGTTGCTGATAGATAGTTGTCGCTTGTGCTTTCTAGTCTTGTGTTTGAGAGGATTTACTGCATTTGAGAATTTATATCACTTGTTTTATGGATGACTGTATAACTTTGAGATTATTTCTTTAATCTGTTGGTGTGTTTTACTTGGGCTTGACCATGCTATGGTTTAAAATGCATGTTGTTTTATTGTTTGACTAGGTGGAGTGTTGCCCCTTTAAAAGAAAATCACCCGAGTTAACTTAGAGATTTTAGAGAGTTGTTTTAGAGATAACGCGCCCGTAGTGGGGCGAGGCATTACAGTTGGTATCAGAGCATGGTTCAACTCTTATACTGTGAGAATGGACAAGAAAAGAATGTTGATGACTAGATCTTAGGTCCATCTCCCTATGTGCTAGGGTAGAGGGAACTGGTTTGTGGGTGGTGCATATACACCCTAGATTTGTTAAGGTTTGCTTGTTACGCAACCTTTGAGCTTGAATGCTTGAGAGTATCATGTGGTGGATTCTCACTGGGTTTGAGACTGACCTACGTTGACTTGTAGGTGAATCAGTGGCGAGATCAGTCACTCATTTGAGTATCTGAAGGCCATAGAGTCTTTCCGACAGATGGAGGGGTTTTGAGGAGAGTGGTGCTCTTGGGTAGCTTGTTCGCCCCGTGGTGAGTATGTGTACTCAGGATTTGGAATTTCGTGTGCAATCATGGATTCATTAGAAATCTACGGGCGTCAACCGAGTGAGTTTGGTCGGCTTACTGATGAACACTGTAAAATGACTATTACCTTTAAATTTTGGATTTGTTAGACTTTATTTTTGTCTATTAGATATGTTTAATGGTATTTTTGAGTTTTGCAGTTTATTTTGGAAAATGGAAGGAAAAAAAAATTGAATATAAATGCTGAAAGTTGACCATAATTGCTAAATTTGGAATGATTGTAAGTTTACCACCTAATTTGGGATTTATTGTAAATTATTTTAATTCAAGTCCATTTATGAGAATTTGAATTGGGATAATATTTTTCTAGACTTTTAATTGTAAAGGTGGTGAAATGTACAATGTTGAGCATGAGAAATGACTATTTTACCCCTCATTTCTGGACCAGTTAGCTCTCACTTATATATTTATTAGGTGTATTTAATATTATTTTCAAGTGTTGTAGGTAAATTGGAAAATGCAGAAAATCAGCAGAAAACCAGGAGAAAGTGCAAGTTCTGTGCTGAATTCGGAAGACCCAAAATTTTTAATAATTATTTTTGCCACTTTTAAGAAATTTTAATTATAAATTGAATAATCTGAATCCATTTATGAGAGTTGAGATTATTTGAGTATATTTTAGAAATAAGTGGTGAATTAATTATTCTAAATTCCAGAAATGAAGCTTGAAGATCGAAAGCCCGTTGAATACTTGAGCCTGAAATTGGAGTCCATGAGCCAGAGGTCCAATCCACTTGACCAGGCTATGCTCCACGTCATACATATTGGGTCATGCGTATACTCCCAGGGGTCAAAAATTCGGCCGATATTGTGCGTATCGGCCGAATTAATTCGGATTTTCGACCACCGATCTATATCGGCCGATACGTATAGTATCAACCGTACAAAAAAAAATTCGGTCATGATATCGGCCGAATTTTAAAAAATCGGTTGTTTGTTATTTTTTTTTTAAAAGAAAGCCCCTTTTTTTAGAAATATGGGACGAGAAAGAATGGAAATAAATAAAAGAAAATATGGAGAAAAGATTGAAGAAAAAAAATTGCTACACCTTTCAGAGCTTCCTTCTTCTTCTTTTTCTTCTTCGATGATAGGGAAAAATCAGAGAGCAGCGGCGGCAGCGGCTAGGGTTTAATAGAGAGAGTGAAAGAGAAGAAGGGTAAAATTTGAGCATTAGGGTTTCTAAGTGGAACCCTCTTTGAAAAGGAACTCACCTGAGCTTCCTAAAGAGCTCACGTGGAAGCCATTTTGTGTACTCTAATATTTTTTTTTATTTTAAATATAATATTTATTTATGTTGAAAGTAAGAAGTATAATATTTTCTTTCATTTATCTTATTGTAATAATTTAATATTATATTTACCATCTAATATTTTTACCATTGTCATTATTATTAGAAGATATTCTTTATTTTTATTATATCAATTTAACATAATTAACTATAGCTCATAATTTTATCTAATAATTTTATTTATCTAATTATTATTAATGAAAAATAAAATCTATTTTCTCAAATGAAAAAAAAATATTATATTATTATGTATGACATTTGTGTGGTTATCAGTTCAAGTTATTAGGACCCCTTTAGTTTCATTTTCTAATATTTTTTCTACATTATTATGTAATTTTTAATCATTTTATTTTTATTTTTTATTTCTATAATTCATAACTTAAAATAACACTTATTGACTAAGAAAATAAATTATAAAATTATTTTTACAAATTTTCCTCATTTATATCCTTTTCCTTGTAATTTTCACCATTTAATTACTAATTATATAATTTCCTGCTATCGTAACTTCAAAAATATATTAGAAGATGTAAATGTCCGATATTTTATGAAAAAATTACATATTCAATAAGCCCATAATTATCTGAATTTACTGTAATTTTTTTTAAATTTTTTTTTTTAAAAAAAAAGGGCAGGAGAGAGAAAAAGTTCAGCCGAATCGATGTATCGGCCGATATGAAAAATCGGCCGGGATCTCAGCCCAGCTAATTTTTCTACCACTGTATACTCCATCGCCAAAGCCCAATCTCAAATAGCCCACCAAGGTCCTCGCCAAAGCCCAATCTCAAATAGCCCACCAAGGTCCAAGCCTCAAGCCCATTCCCATGAGGCCAATGGACATACTCCAATTTGCGCCAAAGTGATATGGGACAATATCTCATAAAACCCTAACACCATATGCGCCTACACTCCATTGTAAAAATCCTAATGCGCCTCCACCTCTCCTATTAGGGTTTTAGAAAATTTTAAAATGGGTTTTTAATAAATCCCAACACATTTCAAGTTTTTTTGAAATACTGTTTCGTAAAATCAAATTTTGATTTTAATTAAATTTAAAAATTTTAAAAAGGCCTCTCAAGTTTTAAGAAATTTTAAAATGGGTATTTTTTAATTTTCAACCTGAGAGTTTTTTATTTTCTGAGTTTAGAAACGCTGTTTCAATTTTTAATTAAACTTTTTAGAATAAAAAGGCCTCTTAGGTTTTAAGAAATTTTTAGAATAGGTATTTTAATAAATCTGAACCCATTTTCACATTTTCTAAGATAATGTTTCATAAAACTCAATATAGATTTATTGGGGTTGGTTTACAAAGGTTTGGGAGTGACCTTTTTCTTGTGTTAGATTAATCTGTAGGCTGATTGCGGAAATTCAGTTGAGTTGAGACAGATTTTTATTGATCCGAGGGTGGTTTGAATAAATTGAGCTTATTTAACATATGTAATTTTGTGTACTAATTTGAGAAATTTGTGGGTTGATTTTGGAGATTTAAGAGTCAAACTGACCTGAGATATATTAGTGATTGACTTGAGAGTACCAGTGGAGTATTTAATTTTTTTACTCATTTGGGTTAGCTTGTGAGCTGATTGAAAATGAAATTGGACTTATTGGGGATTATGTTTTTAATTTGGAGGCATTCAAGAGGTAAACTGAGTTGAGATAGTCTTTTTATTGATGTGAGGGTACTTTTGGAGAAGTTTATTTTTTTGAAGTTTATTTGTTTTAAGTTTGTAATCTAAAGAGATTCAAATGATGAATTGATTTGAGATAAATTTGTGATTAGTTTGAGAGCATTTAAAATTTTTATAGTTCACTTAGTAAAATATATAGTTTTTGCATCGTGTTATTGTTGCTGTTTAATTTTGTCTAATCTAAAGTAGAACCATGTTAAGACAAGATATTTACTAGAATAGTTTGATAGATGGAGAGGTTCTTAAACTATTGGGCATTTAAGTTTTTTATAGTTTATTTCTTTAATACTTCCTCCGTCCCACTTTAGTTATTCAATTTTAAAAATTTGTATTTTTTAAGGACTTTCAAAAGGCTTATGAACTTTTCTCCAAGAGTAGATAGATAAAGAAAGAAAATCAAAATGGCATATGAGACAACTTTTTTGGGACAATTCCAAAATGTATATTAGACAATTAAATTGAAATAGAGAGAGTATATAGTTTATTTGTTGACATATGTAATTATATTTTGAATTAAGAACTTTGCGGGTTGATTCGAGGAATTCATGAATTAAAATGAGTTAAGATAGAATAGTGAATAATTTGAGAGTAATATTGGTGCATTTAAATATTGTGTTGTTTATTTATTTAATTTTTTTGTTGTTTTTATTAATTTGTGAACTGATTTGTTAAATTTGTTGTTAATTTTGAGGGATTCTAGAATTAAAATGAGTTAAGACAATTTTTTTTACTGATTTATGGTTTATGTTGGAGAAATTTGATTTTTTGTAATGTTTTATTTAATATATAATTTTGCATAACTGATGTAGTAATTGATGGGCGGGTTTAAGTGAATTTGTTTATAATTTGAAGGGATTCAAGCGATACACTAAGATAAATTTGAATGCATTTCATGTGGCTGGTTTTCATTAATTAGTGACTTCATTTTATCGTGCTAATGTCATTTAGGAAAAAAATGCAAATGAATAGGTTAGTATTTGTTGGTTCGTGCATAATGACTTTAAAACCTATTTTAGACAAATAAAACCTTTTTGTTTTCACAGCAGAGTTACTCTACGTAGGTGATTGGAGTTACTAGTAATTAGGAGAGCAATATGTCTATGATCTTTATTTGAGAATTGTAATTTTCTAGTTGAATGTAACTATGTCAATGCTATTGCTTAATATTATCAAAAAGATGAAGAATTTGGTGAGGAACATAGTTCCTCTTCCGTCTCATAAAACAGTCAGCTAATATTTTTTGACGGAGGTTGGTGTACACAAAAGGGTATTCTACCCCAGTTAGCAACGGTCGAGTATGGTGGGATAGGGGCATTGTGGTTTATCTTACACCCAACTAGAAATTCTATTACTTGAATTTGATGTAGATGTCTAGCTTGTGTTTATGTTTGAAGCTGTTTTGGAAGGAAAATTCATGTCAAGTTTCTTTAACCGGTGACGGTGAAGAATCTTGATTTTGATACAACCGAGAAACATAGAAACTACATAGTCAATCTTCTAGCATAGTAATGCTTAAAATGAGAATTAATCAAATTAGAAACATCGTTTACATTTATTTTCTTGAATAGCTCTCAAATATATCATTTTTGAATGATAGACAAAAATATTTATTCAATCTTTTATAATTTTTAATCTTAAAAAATTAAAATGATTTTATAAATCTCATTTTATTAGTACGATAACCCTCATGCTAATTAATCTATCCATATATTTTTTTTGATCTGTGGCCCACTATTTGACATAGTTCATCAAACCTTTCAAGCCTTTCAGGTGAATTTCTGCCATATCTTCCCCAATCAAAATAAGTAAATTGATATGAATTTCTAATATATTTGGCCTTTCTTAGTCAAATAATGGATGAAAATGCGATGCAGCGCTGTTTGGATTCTCTCGAAGTCATCCAATTTGGCTTTGAAATTACGTTCATAGCAGACATGAACGTGATTAGGTCAAAAGAAAAAGGAAAAAGCAGTTAGCTTTTGAATTGTGAAGGCCTTGGTCATTTTGACTATTAAATAGAGGAATTATCCACTTCTAGAATGAAAGGATGAATAAAATACAGCCTTTGTGTGTCTTCCATTTCTCTTGTTTTTATCGAAAGATAATATAACTTTCATATGTCGTCGATTGCAGGGTCAGCCTTAGCTATAGGTGAAGTAGGCAGTCGCTTAGGGTCTTTAAATCCATAAGCTCTTTTATTATATATTAAATAGTTAATAATGCATAATTAAAGTACAAATTCATTTTTATCCAGTTGGTTAGAATGGTCTTTTTATAAATACAGGACCCGAGTTCAAATCTGGGCTGTGTATAATAATAATAGCTATTTTTATTTTTATCGAGTTATTTAATAATAATAATAAAAAATAACAATAATTTGAATTAATACTACTTAAAATCATTTGACTATTTTTAACTATTTAGAATTTAGAACACTCAAAATTGAAAATTTATATATTAATAATTTTTCTACTCAATTTGAAGCGTAGGTTTCTTAAAAAATTAAAATAATGATACTAACAATCATAATAATTATTATTATAATCCTCATTTTAGTGAGTTTAATAATAATAATAATAATAAAATAATTTTAATTAATAAAGAATCTTTTAAAATATATCTATCATCTAAATAAAGAGAAAGAGAAATCTATATTGAGTTGATAATTTTGAATTAAAAATAATTTAAAACTTTTAAAATTTGAAGAGATGAAAAAATACAGCTTTATTTATTTGATCAATGTAGATTTTATTAGAAGTAATATACAAGTATAAATCATTATAATTAAGATAATTTTTAATTTTTTAAAAAATACAGAAAAAATTAAAAATTAAAAAAAAAATAATATCTTCGTTTCAAATGAGAATTTACATTAGTGTCACACTCGAATATGATAAAAGATGCAGTACCAAAAGAATGACTTGCCAAATTATAAAAAGAATGAATTGTCCAAATACATGAATTGCTTTTAAAATAATGTTGATTATACTAGTTATAGTTACCTATGCAGAAATAAGTTTTTCAAAGTTAAAACTGATAAAATTTTATCTTCGGTCTATAATGTCATAAGAAAAATTGAGTGGATTAACTATATTATCTATTGAAAAATAAATGTTAAAAAAATTTAAATAATGTAATCTAATTAGTAATTTTGCATCTCAAAATAAGTAAATTTTAAATAATACTTTGTTATAAATTTGATTATGATATTTTATTTAGTTTCACACATTGTGAAAAAAATTTATGATTTTATTTTTTGTGAGTATATAAAGACCCCATCTTAAAAACTCACCTAAAGCCCCTAAAATTTCAGAGTCGGCCTGGTTGATTGACTCACACTATTTTAATGGTTTAGACACTAATATTGGTCTTTCTATGAAACAGAAGTATATAAACAAATTATGAGGCTGGACGACTAAAAATCATCGTTGCCTTTGAATATTTTCATGCCTACACTTGTTGCTTTCTGGTTGGTTGAAATATGCTCCACCTATTTAATTTTTATAGAAAGGTAGGTTAATAAAACATAATCCAAACTCAAATTACATATTACTCGTGGAGGTTGAGATGTAGATTGAGAGAGCGGGAGACCTGGACCAGAAATCAATGGAGATAATATTTAATTGACCATGAAGAAGTTTCTGAGAAAGAACGTCGTTCAAATATGTAATATAATTAAGTGATGTAGATACCTTCTCTGATGAGGAAATCTTTTTAATAGTTTAAGCATATTTGATATTTCAAATGATTTCGATGATATTTTCTGGCACATTTCTACAAGGTGTTCAGATTTCACCCATCAATAATATTGGGATGGAGGTATCACCGAACAATATGACAAATATCGTTGATATTTTTAAATTTATTATATTTTTATTGATAAAATATTATTATCATATTAATAAAGCATATTTACCGATATTGTAGTAAATTTCCAGTAAAATCACATTAAAAACACGATAAATAGTAATATCTAATACTCCTGTACTGTGTGGGCATTGTGGGAGGAGAGAAAAAGTCAACAGGGGCATGATTTGAAGTCAAGTCCCATATTGTGAGTGAGAGAGAGTTGTCTATTGGCATATAAGATGGAACATCTATCCTTTTACCAAAAGGCTTTTTAGGAGCCAACCAATGCAAAGTCGTGTGGTTTGTGCTGGAGGTTGGAGCAAAACAAATGGTATAAGAAATATGTTCAACTCTCGGTTGTGGGTGTTGATAGAGCGAGGGATGACTCTAGTTTGGATTGTAATACTCACATGTGGGAGGAGAGATAGTGGGTGTTGATAGAGTGAGGGACGACTCTAGTTTGGATTGTAATACTCACATGTGGGAGGAGAGAGATAGTCTCCAAAGGTGTGGACCCCTATAGGTTCAAAGTAGATAATAATTTGTAACGACCCTTCCCTCTAGTACAAAACCCATCTAGGCACTCAAAAGACCTTATGGTAAAAGGAGAGAGGTTCCATCTTACATTCCACGGACAACTCTTACTCATTGGCGATGAGGGACTTGAAATCACGCCCCTAGCGACTTTTTCTCTTATCCCACAATGCCCACACATCGTAAAATCCTTATTAATATTTTCATTTATTATATTTTTATTATTTTTTAAATATTATATTTTTTGCAAGATTTTTTTTTTTTAATTTCTAGGTAAAACTATGAGAATTTGAAAATATCCCAAATCTTCATTATTATCCCGATATTTGTGTCAATGTCGCCAAATACATATCAATGCAACATTATAACATTGATATGTTTTTTTTTCTTTTTAAGTTTTAGAAAAATAAAATGTATGAGAAAAAACTTAGTGTATACATTTTTTTTTTTTGAACTAATACACATTGATGCAACGTTATAGCGTTGATAATCTTTCTTTCTCTTTTTCGTTTAAATTTCTTTAAAAAATAAAAAATATTAGAAAATAGGGGAAAATGGAAAACAAACTGTGAGCATAGTTTTTCCTAAAAGTTACTTTATGGAGTATTAGACCTTTGAGAGTTGAAATTTTGATGCGAAAAAAAATATTTTAAATTTTTGAAAATGTTTAAAAGATTTAGAAAATATGAGACCAATATGAGGAAACATTGAATATTAAATTCATGTTCTGTATTGTCCAATAGTGACATCTATCTTCTATTAAAAATCAAAAAAAATTTGTGAGTAAATTTAAATTTCATAAAAATATTAAAATATTAAAAGAAAATCATACTCTCTAACACTTTAGCTGCGTTTGGATAGAGGGGTGAGAGTGAAAATTCAAATTTTTACCCCTATTTTGAAAACCCTTTGGAGCATGGGTTTTTATGAAACCCTTGTCCCTCTTTAATCTTCTTTATCCTCTCTTTATATCTATGGTGTAAAACTATTTTAAAATATTTTTTAATTGATGAATATTATTTAATAATTATATTTTATTAATTTTTTTTATTTCTTTTATTATATAGAGTTAATAAAAAATATTAATACCCAAAAAATTATTAATATGTCAGATTATCCCTCCTTACTGTTATGAAACAAGATTTTTTTCTTTCAAAATAAGTTTTAATTGTACTCTTATAATTACCAAATAAAATAAGGGTCCCCGTTTACACACCCTGTTTTTCTGCCTCTACACACCTGTTTCCGGATGCTGGTGCTAAATTACCATTTTGCCCCCGCGTTCCCATTCGTTCGAACGAATGCTCAGTTCATTTTTCCATTCGTTCGAACGAATGAACGTATACCCCCTATGCTTTCATCCATTCGAACGAATTCACAGTTCATTTCGGATTCGTTCGAATGAATACATGAATACTGCCGAGATTTGCACTGATTCAAACGAGTGGCCATGTGCACAATCCATTCATTCGAATGAAAAATTCATTAGAACGAATTCCCCAGTGTAAATTCCATTCATTCGAATGAATTGTTCGGAATTATTCGGAAGTGTTCATTCGTTCGAATGAATGGATGGATTCATTCGAACGAATGAATGAGAGTGGACTGGAAAATACAGTCCTTTGATCGAATGAATTCATTCGAATGAATCCATCCATTCATTCGAACGAATGGCAAATAGAAATGCATTCATTCGAATGAATGGCTTGATTCATTCGAACGAATGTATCAGAGAGGACTGAAAAATTACAGTGCTTCTCTCGGGTGCCATTCGTTCGAATGAATAAAGTCATTCATTCGAATGAATGAAGTCATTCATTCGAATGAATGCACTTCTATTTGCCATTCGTTTGAATGAATGGACTGATTCATTCGAACTAATGGCATATAGACGTCCATTCGTTCTAATGAATTGACTGATTCATTCGAACGAATGTATCAGAGAGGACTGGAAAATGACAGTCCTTCCCTCGGATGTCATTCGTTCGAATAAATTGAGCCATTCATTCGAACGAATGGACGTCTAATATGCCATTCGTTCGAATGAATGACTCGATTCATTCGATCGAATCCATTTAAGTCGCCATTCGTTCGAATGAATCTAGCCATTCATTCGAACGAATGACGACTTATATATATAAGCCGCGATTCATTCGATCGATTCCTTCGATCGATTCCAGCCCTAGCCTCTCCTCCACTTTCGAAACCCTAAACTGAACCCTAAATCGATCGATTCCCTCCCTCTTCCTCTTCCTCTCCCTCTCCCTCTCCCTCTCAGGCTCCGGCTCCGGCTCCTCATCCGGCTCCCTCATTCCTAGGTTTCCCCTCCCCGATTTCCCTCTCCCTCTCCCTCTCCCTCTCTCTCGAAAATCCCCATTCATTCGAACCAATCACCCCCATTCATTCGAACCAATCACCCGTACTCATTCGAATCAATCACCCTACACCCTTTCCATTTTAATTTTTCCCTCTCCCACTTTCCCAAAATACACCGTATAAATGAAATCTTCAAGTTCCAAAAGGAAAGCAAGCACAACGAAGGGAGGGAAGAAACAAAAGAAGGACACGTCATTCGACCCGACGCATTTCATATATTCTGAAGCGGCGACCCTCTACCGAGATGATTTTTGCACACGATCGTATATTTTTGGTAAAATCGTCGACCTCTCATTTTTCACACAATTTGGTTTGAAAATCGAATCGTATTTTGAAGAAATGGGTTGGGCTTCATTTTTGTCATTAAAATGTGACATGTACCCTAGTTTAGTAAAAGAATTTTATGCGAATATAGAAAAAATGGATGATGAGACGGTTAAGATAACCGTCCGAGGCCAAGAAGTTGTGATTACACGGGAAATATTGGATTTCCTATATAATTTCCCAAAAGACGGCATTAGAAGGTATGATTGTCGTACATGGATCACAGATGTTGAGGGGTTTGATATTTTGGTAGCCCTCAACGAGATGTGTGGGAGGACGGATATCACAGAGAAGAAGACCCTCCCACTGACCATGCTTACATTAGAAGCACGAATCATCAACCAAATAATTGTCAATTGTCTTTTTCCTAGAAAAGTGCATTCTAGTGTGACATGGTTCGAAGTGTTTCTTATTTGGGGCATCATGAATGGGAAAAAAATCTCCCTCTCCCATATCATTATCAGTCACATGCGCGCCTGCCGGAAGACCAGAAGATGTAGTCTTCCGTACCGTCTTTTTTTATGTTCATTTTTTGAAGAACGCGGAATCCCACTTCTCTCCGATGATAAAGTATCTATAGATCGCTATGATTATTTTAATGAGTCAACTTTGAAGAAGATGGGATTCCACCTCGACAGAGCTAGTAAGAAATGGGTCCCTAAAGTTGTCAATGCACCACCAGTTCAGGTTCACAGTTCACCTGAGTCATCTGAGGCGCGTGCGACACTTGAGCCACTTGGGCCATCTGAGGGCAGTGAGACACGCCACCGACGTGAGGCAGGGAGTCCTCCGACTGTTTCAGCAGTTGATACGCAGCAGATTCTTGCTAGCATTTCTGCTCTAGAGGAGAAGATGGAGCAGAGATATGATCCGCAAGTGCAGAAATTTGATCAGCTTACTATAAGGGTGGATGTTATGCAGAGCCAGATTTTAGATACTTTGCAGTTGACAGTGATTTTAGCACAAGCGATGGGGATAACAGCATTCCTATCTACAAAACCAGATGGTACTGTACGAGCAAGAGTATCACTCGAGTTTGTAGGAGCAGTTATTCCCCCTGTTCGTCCATCTAGAGGGGTAGCTGAACGAGCATGAGCATCATCTGGCACCCCTGCTCGTTCTGAACGAGCAGGAGCATCATCTGGCATCCCTGCACGTACTAAACGAACAAGAGCAGCATCGGGGGAATCTAGTCGTGCTTTGATGGTTGGATTAGCAGCACCTTCTGGTCCATTGCCTCGTGCATCTTCTTTCCCCATTACATCGCAGAGTGGATCAACTGGTACTGGCCCGTTCTGTGTTGACTAGAGTTGCAGCAGCTTTGCGCCCCCTTCCTCGTTCGACTGCAGTTATTCCATTCGTGCCACCTCAGTTTGCACCTCCTGCTTCTGCACATGCCACCACAGCTCTAATTGTTGCACCAGTTCATGCACCTGCTCCTTCTGCATCTGCCTCCACTGGTCCACGTGCTGCACCTCCTGCTGCACCACCTGTTCCACATCCTGCTGCACCACCTGTTCTACCTGCTGCACCACCTGTTGCACCTCTTAATGCACCTCCTGCTGCACCACCTATTGCACCTGCTGCTGCACCACCTGTTGCACCTGCTGCTGCATCACCTGCCTCACCTTCTACCTCTGATCCAGATATTATTTGTCTTTGATGTAGTTTTGATTTTTTTTTTATTCACATGTAAAAGAGATGTAAATTTCATATTTTGAATGAACATGTGATATTATTTATCTCATGGTGTCTGTTTTGTTGTGGACCTTTGAACAATGATAATGGTATAATGTAAGTCTAGCAAGATCCCACTATCTCATATAATTCAATATTTTCATTTGAGAACTCAAAAACCACTGATTTCTTGGTATTTATGACCTAAAATAGGCAATCTTGATGTAGTCCTAATTTTGTAGTCATTCCAGTGTAGCTCATGAAAAAGTAAAACTTCATAGAAATTGGTACCTTTGGCATTATGAATGAATTATTTGGTGGATAAGAAACAGATGTGTTTTTCAGGGTAAACATCTTTCAGAATCAGTGTTATGGAAAATAAAACTCAGGCACTCAGCATAAGCTAAACAAGACCTAAACATAAGCCTAGAAGAATTCTAGGTGCATGTTTTATGACCTAAAATAGGCAATCTTGATTTCGTATTTAAAATTAAAGTGTACTTTCCTTCTATGGCATGATTTCTTGAGATTTATGCAGAAAATGGAGTTAATTATGCATTTTAAATGCAAAATAGTGTGCCAAATCAACTTGAAAATTGTAAAACATAGGCTTTACAATTAAACCCACTTCACAAACCATTAACCTTGAGCAATTCATAATTCTCTAAAACTAAATATCTGCTCTGAAATCGAGGAAAATGATAATAACAAAGAGAAAATACATTGACACTCCTATCTTCACTTCATTGATTCCACCATTGCATGAAGTCGTCATTATCTCTAAGATCACCAGACCACTGCATAACATTTAAGAAAATCACATTATAACATATGGAAAAGTTATATGTCGATTGGTAAATACATATGAGCTCTTTAAGGAATGAACTTACTTCGGTCATTTCTTTAGAGTTATATGCTGAATCGTCACCAAAGTTGTAAGATCCACTATCCTGTGGAAAATTCGCTATTTGTGATCCATGGAAATCACCTACATTATAATCAGCATTTAAATCTACACTTGTAGATACCTGTGAAAAAGGTGGCCTATTCGGACAAGTTCTCCTCATATTACTAGTATTTTTGCATAACCCACATCTTATTCCATTTAGTTGATTCTCTACAATCTCAAATGCAGAAGGAACTCGACGTGTAGATGTTTGTCCTTGTGTAGAATTCTTTGAACCTGGATGACGTCCTCTAGAATATTGCATAATAGGGTGACTGATTGGCTTATCATGGATGGCAAGATTTTGGAGATAATTTAGGAGCACATCTTGATCATACGAAGACAATTGTCCATATTTGTTCTTAATACCTTCAAAGTGTACGTCTAATATATCCCCAGGCCTCTGCCTTACAACATTTAAGCCGTCCAATGAGATTAAATATATTCTCCATTGTGGGTGTATCATCCAAATGTAATTTGTCCATCCATTGCATTTTGTATGCACACGGTAGGCCCATTGAAGCTGTAAACTCTTCCGTACAAATAGGTGAAAATGATCGGTTCATAACCATCTCATATTCGTTGTAAATCTCATTTATTGCGAAATGAGAAACTTTGCAGTTCAATTCATCAAATAAAGGAATAGACACATCACATGCAAATTGAATCTTCTCATCCTCAAGTTGAATCTTGAACTCTTCAAATTGATTTTTAATGACATGGGCTATCTTTCTTCGGACAATATCTAGATCGCCTGTAGATGTAGATATATAACTTTTCAGAATAGCATGTGCACCCTCAACCCTTTAAGTAGCTCGATTCTTAAAATGTAAACTCCATCCGGTCCATGCCTTGACGAATTGTTTTTCAAGTGGGATCCACGTCTTTGTTAAGTAGTTCACTGGTTGCGAATCATCTCTGAAATTTTGTTTGAATGTCTCAAACGCTGTATTAAATGCTTTTTCAGTTGGGGACTCAATTAGGTCATTCCATTCGGTAAAAAATGCATTCCAATCCTCGCTTCTCTTAAACATAGGTTTACTACGAGCAACAATATTCTTGTTGATGTGCCAAGAACACAAAATATGTACAGCATTAGGGAACTCCAAATCAATGGCATTCTTTAACGCCAATTCCTTATTAGTCAAAAGAACTAGTCAATCATGCTCCACTCCAAAGACCTTTTTAAACATCTGTAATGCCCATACATAATCTTCAAATTTCTCATTTCGTAGAAATGCAAAGCATGAGCAGAAGTTCTTATTGAAACTTGTTACACTAATAATATGAAGCAATGACATATGATATTTGTTGGTTTTGTACGTGCAATCCATTAGAAGGACATTATGGTAGCTCTTCGTAAGAAAAATGGACTTTTAATGTGCAAAAAAAAGATGAGACAAATGACCATCATTGTCATGATCAAGAAAATATTGGTAACCACCTTCTTAAAGATCATCTATCAAAGCTTGAATTGTATTTCGACCCCTTAGTTGCTCTTTCCGAAGCGCAGAACAAAAGTTATACAAATCACCCGCTGATATTCCAATATCTAGATTTTGCTTTCTAAGGGTCGTCAAAATTTGCCGTGGTTGTATATTACAACTCCTCATTTAAATGATCATTTTTTTCTCAGCATCTGAAAAACATCTTGTACTTGGATGACCTAATAATACCTCCGATATATCATGATTGTGATCCAAATTCTTTATGGTCAACTTCCATGACCCATCAACAATCTGTTTACCTTTCACTTGAAAAGGACAATTGCATTGGCGGGAGTATGCTTTCCTTTTTCTCGCATCATCTTCCACGCTAATCGTGCTGCGGTATTTACCTCCTCTATCGCAGTCAATGACTACTTTCTTTTCCTTATTACATGACCTCTTTATGGTAGTTACAAATCCTTTTCCATAAGCGATATTCTTAATATAATTTATCAGGTCCTCACGACTTTTAAAACATCCCTCAACAAACTCCATGCCACTTGAAGATTAAAAACTACAACTAAAACACTAATAATAATGAGATAAGAGAGAGAGAGAGAGAGAGAGAGTTACCTCCGATTCGAGATAAGAGATCCAGACAATAGCTTGAGAGAGACAACTTCGAACCGAGATAAGAGAGAAGGGATTGAAAAGGGGTTTAAGGGTTGAAAATTTTAATGTGTTTCAAGGGTTTGGGATTGAAATGAGTGTTGAAAAATGGGGTTTATGGGTTTCGGATTGAAATGGGGTTCAAGGGTTTCGGATTGAAAAGAGGGTTGACAACGGGGTTTTAAAGAAAACTTTTTGAAGAAGGTAGTCTAAAATGGGGTTTAAGGGTTTGGGATTGAAAAGGGAGTTGAAAATGGGGTTTAAGGGTTTGAGATAGAAATGGGATTCAAGGGTTTGGGATTGAAAAGGGAGTTGAAAATGGGGTTGAAAATGGGGTTTAAGGGAGAAAGGATTCAGAAAGGGGTTCAAGGGCGAAGGGAGAGGAAAACAGAAACCACAGTTTAGGGTTTAGAATGTAATGAAACGAATGGAATTTCGTGGATTCGCGGCTTATATATATAAGTTGTCATTCGTTCAAATGAATGACTTGATTCATTCGAACGAATGGAGACTTAAATGGAATTCGTTCGAATGAATCGAGCCATTCATTCGAACTAATGACATATAAACGTCCATTAGTTCGAATGAATGGCTCGATTCATTCGAACGAATGACATCCGAGGGAGGGACTGTCATTTTCCAGTCCTCTCTGATACATTCGTTCGAATGAATCAAGCCATTCATTCGAACGAATGGCATATTAGACGTCCATTCGTTCGAATGAATGGCTCGATTCATTCGAACGAATGACATCCGAGGGAAGGACTGTCATTTTCCAGTCCTCTCTGATACATTCGTTCGAATGAATCAGTCAATTCATTCGAACGAGTGGACATCATATGTCATTGGTTCGAATGAATCAGTCCATTCATTCGAACGAATGGCAAATAGAAGTGCATTCATTCGAATGAATGACTTTATTCATTCGAACGAATGGCACCCGATAGAAGCACTGTAATTTTCCAGTCCTCTCTGATACATTCGTTCGAATGAATCAAGTCATTCATTCGAATGAATGCATTTCTATTTGCCATTCGTTCGAATGAATGGATGGATTCATTCGAACGAATTCATTCGATCGAAGGACTGTATTTTCCAGTCCCCTCTCATTCATTCGTTTGAATGAATCCATCCATTCATTCGAACGAATGAACACTTCCGAACAATTCCTAACAATTCATTCGAATGAATGGAATTTACACTGGGGAATTCATTCAAATGAATTTTTCATTCGAATGAATGGATTGTGCACATGACCATTCGTTCGAATCAGTGAAAATCTCGGCAGTATTCATGTATTCATTCGAACGAATCCGAAATAAACTGTGAATTCGTTCGAATGAATGAAAGCAGAGGGGGTATGCATCCATTCGTTCGAACAAATGGAAAAATAAACTGAGTATTCGTTCGAACGAATGGGAACGCAGGGGCAAAATGGTAATTTGCCACCCGCACCTGAAAACAGGTGTGTAGAGGCAAAAAAACCGGGTGTGTAAATGGAGACCCTAAAATAAGGGTAATACTTGCGTCAAAGTAACCTTTGTTCAAAAGTAACTCTTACTCAAAAATAACTCTGGGTAACCTCTATAAAACTTAACCCACATCCAAAGGCAGCCAAATTTGTGAGACCTCATTTCAAATATCATTATTCACGAGTGCACCTTTTTTGAAATTGGAACCAGATTCTCCAGTAAACGACCAGACGAATGGAATGTAACATCATGTGTATCAGGTAACATTTTTGTATTGGTCAATGGTCAGTATTGATTATTTTTAAAAATTAAAACTTAGTAATAATTATTTAAAATTTAGATTTAGTTTTAAATGAAAACAATGAGACCAAATTGGACGTAAAATCTCAAAGTATAAAATTAAAAATTCTATTAAAAACTGATAAGATTCTTAAAATTCTAAATACAAATTCCAAACTATTTTCTGCAAAATTCAATTTGGGTGATAAAATTGAAAAAGTGACACAAGATTTTGACAATAAAAAAATCAGTCATTCATGAATGTGTTTTCAAAATTTGACATTAAACTAATAGAGTACATGCATGGTATTATCGAGCTTTTTTGGGTGGAAGGATAATTTATCATGTCTCTTGACTAAGATGACAAATGGCACCTCTCAGTGGAACAACAGAGCCACCACCACACTTGATTATGACCCCCATTCACATCCATTGAATTCACACCATTCTGAAAAGTCTTTTTGGTATCCATTTTCCACCCGCAATACTGCATTCCAGACATTGTCCCCGTGCTTTCACCAATTAGGTACTGGATCATTGACTTTCCATGACAATTTATTAGGGCTAAAATCGGTTTCTATGGGATTTGAATTTTTTAAAATCTAATCTGACTCAATTTATTAATATATGAAATTCAACTCAATTTGATTTGAATTTTTGATCTGGATGTCTTGATCTGACTCGATTTGAATTATAATCCGACTCAAGTCGAAACTCGATGTGATCTGCATTTTGAATCTACTTTAGTATGCTTTTTAATGGATTGGTTCAGATTTGATCGAGTCGGATCGAGTTTACTTAAAAATCTCTCAACCCAACCTAATCCGAATTCAATACAGATTTTTAATTTTTCAACTCGACCTGACCCACTGGCCCGACTTGCATGACCCGATACGTATGGTTTTCAGATCGAGTCATGTGGGTTCAGGGCAAAACTCGACCCGAGTTTCACCCCTACAATTTATAGCAAAATTAGGTCATGATTAAATGTTGATAAACATGGGTTTGAGTTTCTCTCACTGCAGTTGGCATGTAAAGGTCAAATATTCAAACAAGATTTTTAGCTGTAATTGTTCTTCTAATCCTAATTGACTATAGTAAAATCAGATTACGTAATTGACTTCTTCTGCTTAGCCGCTAAGTGCATGCTTGCAATTTGCAATGATGGGTTAAATTTGAAGCCATTAGTTTACTTTACTATCAATTATCGAAGTGTTGAAAATAGTGAAGTTGATAGCTAGGCTACACAATTCATGATCCATCATCAAAGATGTAGATTGATATTCATCTTTTGAAATAGTTTTTGGGAAAATACAAAATGGACGACTATAGTTGAAGGCGTCGCTATTAGGCCCAAATCCCAGATCGACAGCAATTTTTCCAAACGTTGAAGTCAAAAGCAATAGTAAAATAGCGTTGGGGCCATGAATAAAAGAGAGAATTAACTCGGATAGGATTGATCCCATGGTCAACAAATTCTTCTTATCAGGAGAGGTCTTGAATTCAATTCACGTTCAAACTCCTCTAAATCACTCTCTCTGAGATTATTTCTTATCGACTTAACAACTATGTGTGAATTTGGAGGTTTACACATCTTCACGGGATTAATCTTACATCCAATTTAAAGTGTAAATACCCATGTTCCAAAACAAATGACTGAATTTGAGTGTTCACTTAGGTGCGCAAGAGCCATCATCCTACTTTCACTATTCATAATTTTTTTTAATGAGAGCATTCGAGTCTCCTTAGTTAAGAAGATCATTTTGGTGAAATTTCAATTTTATCTCCATATTTATACTTGTCACTTAATCTATAGAGATTTGATTTTTATATGACTTTAATTCTACCAATCATTAAAAAAAAGAACTCGGTATCTACTGAATACGATGATGAGAGAATTAAATAAGGTGAAATTACACTTACTTTCTTTTTCAAGTCTAAGAAGGTATTCAGTTCTATTGGAGCACCTGACTAAGTCCTTATAAACTAATGAATATTCACATGTAAATATATTTTTTTGTAAAGTAGTGTATCTCGTTGCTAATGTCAACACCTTATAGTAGCTTTGATCCTTTGGGAAGTGGTTGAACTTAGGAATTTTATAGTTAAAAATAATTTTTGAAAGAAAAATAATTTTTTTTTTATAAATTTATACTTTTTAATACTTTATGCTGATGTAGTAAATCATTTAATCAGTATAAAAATTAATGCTTAAAAGATCAACAAATTGTGACTTGTACTGAGCATAAAGATATAAAAGAGCATGATATCTAAGTTAAGTGCAGCATCCCCTCTCTTAAAACCAAATTTACATGGCATATTTTGATATTTTTGCACATTCCGGTAAGAATTGTGAATCATTAATTTAAAAGTAAAAATTTAAAAATACTTAAATTAAGTTGACCCATTAGGTGTTAAGTTTCTTTCGAAAATTAATTCCCATTTAGTGGGGCCCAATTTGACATACCCATACCAAACAATCTACATGTCGTCCGTTATGACCAGTTCAAACATGGAAAATTGAAAATGTTTGAGTACTTTACAATGGGAGATGTGAACACCCAAGAAATCACCTTAGATTCCACGTTTTCGTCGCATGGAGTAGGTAAACTGTCGAGCCAAACTAAAGAAAACCCCACTTTCCATGAAAGTTATTGTCACAAACAATATCTATCTATCTAATACTTCTATATATAGCTTGCCTGCTTTGCTCAAAATTCGTACTCAAGACACACTCTCTTCTTCCTTCTAACAATGGCTTCTTCCTCTTTGGCCTTGGTCACATTGTCACTTGTGCTCTTGCTCTCTTTTGGCAGCTCCTCTGCTCAGCTCTCTACTACTTTCTACTCAAAATCATGTCCCAATGTATTCAAAGCAGTGAAATCCACCGTCGAATCCGCCATCGAGAAAGAGCGCCGGATGGGCGCCTCCCTCCTCCGCCTCTTCTTCCATGATTGCTTCGTCAATGTAATTCTTCATAATTTGTTTCCACCATCTCTCAATCAAACTAGATGCTTCCAACTCTACGTCGGAGTTGATTTGTGATTGATCGAAATCAATTGATTGAATCATTAGATGAGTTTAATATTTTTTTTCAGCAAAAATTCTCAACGTTTGCTTCTTCCTTGAGTTGAAATTTTATTGAGATGAGTCATTTTGAGTGGAGTCCTGCATTCTGACCCAGTTTTTAAAAGTAGTACAGGGTTTTGGCTCTTTTTTTTACTTGTTCACCTATATTTAGTTCCAAAATATATTTAATTTTAAAATTCTATATATTTTAAAATTGAATTTTTAAATTTTACTTCTCTATTTGACTTTATCATCATTTATATATTAAATAACTCCGCTGTTATCATATTTTTCTTTATTTCTTTTTCTTTCTTTTACTTTTTTTAATCTACAACTAAAAACTTTATTAAAATATATACTTTTGTTTCCAACATGCTCCCAACAATATGGCCATTAATATTTGAACTTTGAAATGACCACTGCTGGTTTATTGAAATTTTGCACTGAGATGAGATCCTTTTGATGACATTGACAAGGATGTTTCGTCACCCTACATACACATAGGCCTCAAAGTTGCATTCATAATATTAAATTATCATTATCATTCTCAAAATTATTTATTTCAACTATTTCAACTTTCTATTATTTTATTTGTTTATTTAAATAAAAAGCAATGTTGACTATAGTTTAATAGTGGTAAGTTAGTAATATAAAATTCAACACAAATCAACAGACCCTCCATCAAACTCAGAAATAAAGGTGTGGTTTCAAATACTACTATCCAAAGTTGACCGTTGATCTTTTTTGTAGCAAATGCTTACTGCAGATCAGCTTTATCTGGTCAAATCAATGGCGAATTTCCCTTCCGACTGTGAGAGTGGAAATATGTCTTCCTAGCAAAAGATTATGTAATATGTATTTAAAAGAAACTAAAATTTTCTAATTTCATCCCAAGTTTTATTGACTGCTTGAGCATCACCATGGTTTAAAACTCTTTACACCTTCCTAATTCTAATGCTGTGTTTGGTGTTCCAGGGTTGTGATGGGTCAATCCTTCTGGATGATACATCATCTTTCACCGGCGAGAAGAATGCAGCTCCTAACAGGAATTCTGCTAGAGGATTTAACGTAGTTGATGACATCAAATCTGCCGTAGAGAAGGAATGCCCTGGTGTAGTGTCGTGTGCTGATGTTTTGGCGATTGCTTCCCGGGACTCTGTTGTCATTGTAAGTGATGATTTTCATGTTAATTGATTGTTATACATGAGAAATGCTTTTTTATAATAAAGGACACTAATTTATATTTTCATCGCATATATAATGATGACAAGTAGATAAAAGTACAATTCCAATGTCTTCTCATTGTATAAAATAGTGTTTCTATCACTTTCTGATATAATGGAATTGCCCTGAATGATGGATGCAATGCTTCATGCCTTGCTCTGTTTTTTTCATAAGATTTTTTTTTTTCTTACATTGGATCCATTGTTGTGGGTTGTGTTGCAGCTTGGTGGTCCCAGCTGGGATGTGAAGTTGGGAAGAAGGGATGCAAGGACAGCCAGCCAAGCGGCTGCTAACAGTAGCATTCCCCCTCCTACCTCCAACCTTAACAACCTCATCTCTAGCTTCCAAGCTCAAGGCCTATCTGTTAGGGAAATGGTTGCCTTGTCAGGTTTATCAGATCTCTCTCCCTACGTTTACTCCTTAATTGTTTGAAATAAGCAGTTTACATCAGAGTAAAAATTTGGACCGATATTATTCTCTTTCTTTTTTTCTTTTATATCTCTATCAAATTTTTTTAAATTTTTTGTGAATTAAAAAAATAGAAATTAAAATATATAGTATTGGCCTGACCAAATATCGGTGATATATCAATGGACCTCAAGATCGATAGTTAATTTAAAAAGAAAAAACATTTCTCCAACTGACATTATAAATATCGGTGAATATATATCGATCGATATTGTCTGATATCAATACCTATATTTTACAGTAAAAAAGAAATGATCACATGTTGTCTATACACATCTCTCTACATGGGACTTACTAAATAGGGTGACAATAGATTCATCCATTTAAATATGACCCATCAAAACTTATTTTGCTTGAATTTTTTTATTGAATCTAATCGAAATTTTGAACGACTTAATTGATTCAATAAAGGTAATTTTCTGATATTCACTTTCTCAACTGGGGATCACCTATTTTGTTGTGTTTTCCTTCATCCATCTCATGATTTGTGATTGCAACAGGTTCCCACACCATTGGACAAGCACGTTGCACCAACTTTAGAAACCGCATATACAATGAGACCAACATCGATAACAGCTTTGCTAGCACAAGGCGGTCGAATTGTCCAAGGACTTCCGGCTCCGGCGACAACAACTTGGCACCTTTAGACCTCCAGACTCCAACTGCCTTCGACAATAACTACTACGAGAATCTCGTCAACCGCCGAGGCCTTCTTCACTCCGATCAGCAGTTGTTCAATGGTGGATCTACTGATTCACAAGTAAGAGATTATAGCAACAACCCCAGCAAATTCTGTTCCGACTTCACCGCTGGCATGATCAAGATGGGAGACATTAAGCCGCTCACTGGATCAAGTGGAGAGGTCAGAAAGAACTGCAGGAGAGTTAATTAAGTATAATTTCAAATTTGGTTGCAATAAATCACGAGTGTCTACCTTTGTTTCTTCATAGCATATGGGAAAGAAGAGAAATGTGAGTAGGGATAGTTCCTGCCTTAGAGATTGTGTGATTTATTTGAGATTCAAAGAATGAGTTAGTCTTACTGTTAGTAGGTGCTGAGGAGTTCTTGAACTTCCCTTTTTGGCAACATCAGAACTAAATAATCAAGCTAATTAAGTCATTTTCTCTTGTGTTATTTCATTTTCCCTCTCTCCTCCCTCCCCTGTTGTCCCTCCCCTGTTTCTGTCTCTGTTTTCATATTCATACTAGCCTCATCAAGGGCTTAATAAAAATTAATGGCAAATATTTTAATGTGTATACATCGTTTAAAACGTATAATTAATTAATTTCAATATTTAGTTTAAGTAAATAATCAGAAGAATTTTGAATAATGACGATGATAGAGTTGATTTTAACTTAAATATAATCATAACATTTAAAATTAAGTCAATTACAACATACGGAGAGATTGAGTGGGTTTTCTTTTTGCCAATAATTGAGATCCTTGTTGTTTTTAACAACACTATGATTGGTCCTCATCACCAATGTAACAAATACCGTCGGTATTTTCATTTATACCGCGATAATATCGGGAAAATACCGATACCGCGTTAATATCGCGTTTTTAACGCCTCAGCCGTTATTATCGGGAATTTAACGATAAAAATGCATTTTTAACGCGATAAACGTTAAAAACGCGTTAAAAACGCGTTAATGTCGGGTTAAGTTTTCCTCTGCTGCCGCACGCCCGGCCGCCCGCACGCTCGCCTCCCGCACGAGCGCACGGCACGAGCGCACGACCGAGATAAAATCCCTTTTACTATGCTTTCGTTCTTGCCTCTTCAGTCTTCAGTGGTGGCTGTTCCCAAATCGGAAATTTCCCTTTCACTCCCGAGCAACGAGTTCCCTAATCGAAAATCCCGATCGAAAAAATCCCAAATCAAAACCCAATCGAAAACCCAATCGCTCGCTGGTGGTTGTTCTTTCCTTTTCACTCCCGGGTTCCCTAATCGAAATCGATAATCCCGATCGAAAAAACCCCAAATCGAAACCCAATCGAAAAATCCCCAAATCGAAAACCCAATCGCTCGCCGGTGGCTGTTCTCTTGCTGCTCTCTGATCCTCTCGCCGGTCTCTCACTGGTTCTCTCTAGATCTCTGGATCTCTGTCGCTCTGGATCTCTGTCGCCTGCGGCTGCCTCTCTCACTGTCACTGCTACGGCTTCTCTGTTGCTGCTCTCTCCATCCTCTCGCCGTCGCCTGTTGCCTGCGGCCGGTCTCTCACTCTCTCGAGCCTCTCTCACTTCACTGCTCCTTCTCAGTTCTCACTGGTTGCCGACTTGCCGGTACCCGGCAGCTGCTGGTCTCTCACTCTCTCGAGCCTCTCTCATTTCACTGCTCCTTCTCAGTTCTCACTGGTTGCCGACTTGCCGGCACCCGTCAGCCGTTGGTCTCTCACTCTCTCGAGCCTTTTACAGTAACTCGGAAGTAAGTTGTCTCCAAATCCATGTCTAATTGTGTCACAAATATGATATACTCAGATTTGGTTCAGCCGACCTTGCCAAAATTGTTAATATTATTAAAGATTGGTAGATTGTGGGCTGGACCAACTTTAAGCTTTGAAACAAAGAGTATCTCACTTATGAAACTCTCTTGGATTGATTATGATGACAACAAATTAAATTACTTTTCACTCCGATCTTCTCCAAATAAATTAATATTTGATTGTTGAAATTTATCGATGACTTATTATTGGCTGGACAATTTATACTATAGGTGTTGATTTGAATCAATTTGATATAAGCTAGAATAAATTATTTGATTTGCTACATTCCATCAACTCCGACACTTTTGTGTATGACTTGAGTATCTAACATTGATCGATTAAAAATTTGAATGATGATTAGAAGAACATCATAGATCACTGCAAATAGAGCTTGAAATATATTTGTTGATTTTTTTTTAATAAGGGTAAGATAGCCTTGGATCTCTAGATAGCCTTGAATAAGGGTAGATTATTAATAAATATTAAAAAAAAAACTGATGTACATAGAAGTTGGTGACAAACTAATGGATGCTTGAAATATATATATATATATATATATATTAACTTCCTCAATTCTTCCATTTTAAATTTGTAGCTTTCATATATATTTAATACTTCATCTAAATGAGTTCTTTTCCAAATCATCTTATATTTTTGGTGAGCCTTATATTGTTAGCTAGTAATTGACCGTGCTTGGACTAATCCCATTTTTAAAAAGCCCAACTTGCACCAATCACCAGTTCACCACTAGCATCACTATTAAAAGATTCTACACTTAAACAATGCCTTCGTACTTATTTTGTATCGTGTAGGTTGAATTTTTTTATATTTAAAGTGTATGGATTTTTTAATTTTTTAACAAGAGACTGATCAATACGTTAAAAGTTATAAAGTTGATAGAAATATGTGAGATTGAACCATTTATCATAAAACTGATAGATTTATAGACTTGATAGAAATAATTTTTTAACAAGAGACTGATCAATATGCAATAGTTATATTAGTGTAAAACTGTAAAATGTAAATAGTATTTTCTTTTCATGACAAGATAAACTGGAAAGCACACTTGATTTTTTTCTTGTGTTATCAATTGTTTGTTTATTATTTTCTAAACTTTATGTTCGTATTTTTTCTAGATCTTTGTGTCCATTTTTTCATCGAAAATGCCTCGACAAAGAGATCCATTATGGCAATATGGAGAGGAATTGGGTGAAAATAAGTTAAAGTGTAAATTTTGTGAAGAAGTTTTTGGTGGTAGTATCACACGTTTTAGAAACCATTTGGCAAAAAGGACATTGCATGATGTAAAAATGTGTGATAAAGTTCCAGAGATGTTTGTGAAATGGCGAGGGATGCAATATCGTTTAAAGAGAGAACAAAAAGGCAAAGAGGAAGTGTGTTGTCTGTTGGATCTGCTTGCACTGGAGAAAGTTTGACATCATCGGTTGCTTTTTTCCGTCTTCCTCGGACAACAATTGGTTGATACCATGACTAAAAAACATGACAAGGATCATGTTGACAACTTAATATGTAGAAGCATGGTGATGAACAACCTCTCCTTAATTTGTTAAGGTCTGAAGAATACAGAGAAGCAATCCATGCCGCTATAGCATATGGGCCCACTTATGTCCTTCCTAGTAGTGAAACTTTAAGGACTAAGTTGTTGAAAAATGTGAAAGATGTAGCAATATCATATGTAAATGATATTAGGAAGAATTGGAAGACAAGTGGATGCACACTTATGTCCGACACATGGACAGATATGAAGAATCGCCCCTATATTAATTGTTAGTTGCTTGTCCACAAGGCACTGTTTTCTTCAAGTCTATATGTGCACAAGGGAATATTAAAAATGGGGCTTTCATTGCCGATTTTATCTTCTGTGATTGATAGATTGAACCAAGAAATGTGGTGCAATTTGTTACAGACAATGGGTCAAATTATATATCTGCAGGAGATATACTTGAAAATAAGTATCCAAATATTTTCAAGACACAATGCTGCCCATTGTATTGATTTAATGTTGGAAGACATTGACAAGTTGCCATTTGTGAAGCCCTATATGGACAGTGCTCGAAGAATTGTTAAATTTTTATATCGGTACAACATGTCCTTGATTTGCTAAGGGTCCACACCCAAGGAAGAGAGTTGCAAAGGCCAGCCACTACAAGGTTTGCAACTCAATTCATTTGTTTACAATCTGTCCTGAGTCAAGAAGATGCATTGAGATTAATGGTTGCTTCCGTTGAATGGAGAAACATGCCACAATGTAAAAAAAGTGAAGGAAAAGACGTGGCAGACGTTTTACGTGGTGATGAATTTTGGGAGGGTGGAAAGAAGGTAATCCAAATTGTTGAACCTCTTGTTAAATATTGAGAATGGTAGATGGTGATGGGTCTACAATGGGTTACTTGTATGAAGGACTTAATCGTGCAATAGCAGCCATTAGAAGTCTCTATCCAAATCATGATGATCAAGATAAATGCATGGAAATTTTGAGCATCATAGATCAGCGTTGGAAGAAAAATTTGCATAGTGCTTTACATGCAGTTGCTGCATTTTTACATCCCAAGTTTTTTTATGAGAACATTATAAGTACAGATTCAGAAATCAGAGATGGCCTTGATAAAGTTATCACAAAAATGGCACCAAGAGGAGAGTTGAGAGAAACATTTAGAGAGTTGTCTCTTTATCATTCTAGAGATCCAAAAATTTTTGGAGGAACGATGTCACATGAAATGATGCAAACATCTCATCCTAGTAAGTTTCTTTTCATTTGTTTTCCTAATTTAATTTTGATTTACTATTTTTATAATTTATATTAATTGTACATTGTAATGTGTATCTAATTCTTTTAATTATTTAGGACTTTGGTGGGACTTATGTGGAACTTCAATTCCAAATTTGAAGTCCATTGCTATAAAAATCCTGAGTCAACCATGCAGTGCATCAGCATGTGAGCGCACTTGGAGCGTTTTTGAAGCAACTTATTCAAAAAGGAGGAATAGACTTCATCCAGAAAAGCTTCAAGATTTGGTGTATGTGAAAGTAAATTTTCTAATGAAAAAGAACGCAGAGTTGAAATTATCCAAGGACTCAAAGGCCATTTCACTTGATGATATTAATCCATTTGATGGTTTCAACGAAGAAAATGAAGAAAATCAATGTTCTAGTGAGGATGATGAAGATGATACTCCACTTGAGGAGCTTGAGGGCGCACATAATTTGGATTTCTTAGTATAATGATGATTTTATTGACTTTGGATATTATTTATCATGTTTGTTGAGTTTAATGACACTATTAAGCTTTTGGTTGTTTGTTAATTGAATGTATTACTGTTGCTTCTTTGATGAGTTTAAGAAGAATGTAGACTATTTTATTGAGACAGACCCACTAGTCAATTTTCAAGGATGGTATTAGTCATGTTTGGAGAGTATTACATAGTATATATTTGGGTAACACTTAGCAATGGTACGAAGCATGAGACTATCACATAGTATTTTCATCTTTCTATCTATGTAGAATGGTAGATTGGTATGTGGCCATGTTCACTAGTTTTCCATGTGCTCGTTGCAAACTTGCAGGAAGGTGCTACCTTGATGCATTATGATGTCCTGGCTGCATCAAGTCAGGCAATCAAGATTCTTCTACTATACAATGTTGACATTAACCTTGCTGATGATGTATGCCTTAATATTTCTCTTCTGTTTAAAATTGTATCTTATGGAAGGTTAATTGCATGGTTCTTTATACTTTATAGGATGGATGGACTCCATTACATCTTGCTGTGCAAACCCAACGAACTGATGTGATTAGGCTTTTATTAATTAAAGGAGCTGACGAGACGTTGAAGAATCAGGTACTAACCTAATGCTGCCTTGTTTATAACAAATTAAATGATACACATATGTATATACAAACACACATACATATTTGGGTTTCTTGAAAGCACCCATGCCATTTTAGCACATTAATAAACACCCCTGCCTCTTGGGCGATTATATTATGCTCATACCTTTTGATCAATGGGAATCGAGTAAATTGTCTATGTTATTATAGCTTTATATGCTTTTTTTTTTTTTACTCAAGAAGTGTAAGATGAGAATTAATTATTTATTATATTTTTTTTTTATTTTTTTTTAAATAATTATATTTTCCGCGAGATTTTCCCGTTAAATTCCCGTTAAAAACCCGAGAAATTGAAAATATCCCGTTATTAACAGTTGCCGTTATTATCCCGAGAACGGTATTTGTTACTATGCTCATCACTGTAAATTGGCAAGAATTATTAATGGATTTTTTTTTTCATTCTCCAAATCCAATCTCAGGCCAACGAATTTTCTATTTTATTTTTTCATTTATTATTTTGAAATTAGGGGTGGGGACCACATGGTCATTGATGTGGAATTCAAATTGAGTCCCTCTCTTCTCTCCATCGGTCCAATCGTGGGTTTGAATGGTCAATTTATCGAACTTGTCTAATCGAGTCTCAATCAGGCCATAGACGGGTTTATCAGATCCGATGCCTGCATCAATATTTGTAAAATATCCGACCATAGATAGAGACAAATCCATCCATGGATTGTGTATAACACCCCTCTCTCCCTCACGATGACCAAAGTGATATTTCACAGAGGGGAGTGAGCGTCACGATGTGAGCCGAGCTCGAGTCCGAAAGACCTAGCCCTCGACTGACCCAACTTAGCGTGTGCATGAACTGATGTCCATAATAATATTTACACACACTAGAATAAACAACGGAATATTTAAAACATTTACATAGATATCATAGAAGGTGGCATCTCAAAGCAAAACAAGGATTTTCACATAAGTCAAATACAAAGTCAAATATCTAGGAGTTAAATAAAAATATTACATTCCCAAATTGATTTCTCCTACAAAATACATTGTTCTCAAAATCCAAAAGAAATTATTCTAATCATGTTTCTCCTTACGCTAAGCTTGCTCATGCTTGGTTGCCGCTTGGTTCGGCCTCTCCTTCATTTTCTTGAACCTCATTCACATCTAAAGGGGAAAAATATTAAGGGATTAGTCAACATGTCCAGTAGGAATTCCAATCAAGGGCGTGCACCAAGAAGTGTTATAGCGATTGTTAGTGCTTCGGCTTTGCTAAGACCCTATGTTTGTCAATTCCATGACTCGGAAAGAAGCATTTGCCGGAAGCTTGAAGACACAAGATGATCAAGAGTAGAAATCATGTTCCACCGGATTAAAGCTCATCGTTATGGCAATCACAAAACAGATAATATGGCCATAGATGACTTTAGGTGGTATCCACACCTCATAGAGGACTATCCCTAGGCTTAGAGAAACAAATGGTTAAATCATAAAAAACCTAGTAAGGAAGCTTGACAGTGAATTGGAACCTAACTTGGAAATATATATTTGGTTTCACTGTCAGCGAGACCAGTCTATCTCACTGACCCTCGGTGCAGTCAAGATCGACCCATTGTGGTCAAAGACTAGTTGCCCGAATGACAATAGGTTCTAGAACATTAAATTGTCATTCTGGGTTTGCCTCTGATCGAGAGTCTCGTATGCACCGACCCCTCGGTGAAAAGCTGAAACGACCCCTTCTGATCAACGACTCCTCGATCCAGATCTTGAGTTCTGGAATCCTTGAACTCATGTGGACTCTTGAAGAAACAGACATATCGGTAATCAGAGACCGATCGAGAGTACCAGGACCGACCCATCGGTAAAGGGCGACAGGTCGTTTTGGGTAACAGATTTCAAGAGTTGAAACTACTGTCAAGTATGTTTTGCACCAGAACGAGCCTCTCGTATGGACCGACCTCTCGGTACCATAAATGTCGACCCATCGGCAATAACGACATGTCGATCGAGAAAGAATATTACCGTTGGGAGTGCACTTAATGCACAACGGTCGGAAATGTAACGGTAATATTTCTAGTCACCGACCTCTCGATGCGACCGACATGTCGGTACATTACCGTTACTTCAACTGGCTGCCTTCGTTATATAAACCAACCTTTATGCAACCAACTGGTATCCTTCGGATGGATCAATTGGACCTTCATCTTTATTAGTGAGCTTAACAAGGGCCAATAGAATGATCACTCTCTTTCTCATGCTTACACTATGGAAATCAAATACAACCAATCAAATGGATTGAGTTGTGTGAGAGAGAGGAAGGATGGAAACTCATAAACAACCAATCTGAGGATTGAGTTTGAAAGTGAGAAGGAGAGAACAATAAACAAAAAAAACTTTGGTAGAACCATTTTCCTTGACACACTGGACTGTGATTGCTAAACAACGGCTACGAGACAGAGTATCGCCATACATGGGTGGGATCTTGAAGAAGCATACATCAGAAGAGAGAGCTTCAAAGGAAAGTGCTTCTTGGTTTTAATTTTCTTTAAAACCTTTGTTGCGAAGTGGATTAAGGAGAAGTACTTCTGAACCACTACAAAAAAATCTAAAGCGTCGTATCTGGCACAATGGTGGGTGGAAGTCCCAGCCGATTGAGTGAGGTGGAATTCTTACTCTATTTGTGGGGGTATAAGTCCCCACATAGTGATTTTGGGGATAACTCAAGGTTGAGTGAGTCCTAACAGTGGATGTAGGTTGGCTAACCAAACCACTTTAAAATGGTCTTGGGGTGTTTGATCTATGTGTGTTTGTATTTAGTATTTGAGTATTCTTCTTAACACACATCACTTTGCATATTGATTATCTCATTATACACATTGTGCACAAGTATCAATAATCAAAGTTTATGTAAAGGGTCATAATCTTAGTGTGGTTGCTTTATGAAATTATCACACTAAACAAATCTCTTGATTAAACAATCTGTTGCACTTCAAATAATCAAGAAATTTGTAGCACCATGAAAATTGGAATTGACCTATTCACCCTCCCTTTAGAGTCAATCACGATGTTCTAGTACATTGAAAGTGGGAACTTTCAGCAATGAAACATAATCAGCATTTTTGTGATAAAAAAATTATATGTTATCAACATAAAATCTTTCTCAAATCATTTTCATATCGTACCAGAATTCTCATAACACATATTGGATTCATATTCATCTCATTATAAAAATAAACTCATGTTCAAATCACTCTCAATATTTATCCTGATGCAACTTGTCATGGGTGCCACGAATGTATGCCCTTCCATGCCCCATACATCGACCATACTATTCATGTCAATGGTTATCTCTATCGTTGGCCAATTATGTCCGTAGCATTCTCGGGGCACCGACAGGGTGTTGTTCCCTATACCAACAATTTAACCGGAACTACAGAAGGAGTGTTGCCTCCTATCCTGCGCAGATTCTGGGACTTCTTCTGACCCAGGAGCTCATTCGCTCAATTCAAAAAGGGCCATATGTTTTACACCATGGACGCGGCCAAATCATAACAATTTATTCAATCCATATCCATATAGACATGTATTTGTTCCCGAGACCAAAGTATGTCCGGACCGCTCATCTTTGTCTCGGCTTATGCATTTCCCATCCCATGCAATATGCATGAGGTACATGGATATGTAATGTAATGCCCCGTCTCGCTACGGGCGCGTTATCTCCAAAACATCTCAAAAGACTATCGAAAAATAAGATATCGAGTATTTTTTTTTGAGACGGGGTAACTACCTCCCGCTCAACAATCTAATAAAAGCCAAAACCAATATAATAGTAAACACAACAAATTACCACCGACTGTTCAATAAAGTTATATGGTCGTCCAAACAAAACATATGATAGCGGGTTCAAACAAACAAGAGTCTCTCCAAAACTAATGCATGAGCATAATATGAGACATTTAATTCTGCTACTCCTCTCCGTGTATCTCCTCAAGGGGCCCACCTGACCTCGTCTCAATCGGGCACCTGAAAGGTGAAAGGTGAGCTAACCAGCCCTGTGAAGAGATAGTGTTTATCACAACTTAACAACATAATTAGATATCACATGTACAAATGCAATAATATCATAATAACAAAGGTGTTCACATGCACGATATCCAACCACACCACCTACTAATGGTCCACTGACTAAATCCTAGACATCATGTCGGTAGCCTACCTCAGGTCCTCCAACAAGCTCCAGTCTCCCTACCAAAAGGTGAGGGGTGAGCTAACTAGCTCAGTAAAGAGATAAAGCATATCACATGTCGACAACATAAACATATATCATGTATGCATGAGTACTCAACTCTACTACTACCAACCAGTGGTCCCACTGACCATTAAGAGTCATTGCCTCCATAACTCACAATGGTTCCCCAACAACTCTGGTCTCCCTACCAATACAAACAGGGAGACCATACAATACACAACCGCCTCAACTGCTGAAATTCAACGGGGAAACCCGCATCCTCTACCGGGGTCTCGACTGTCGGAGCATAACGAGAAAGCCAATCTCAAGGCAGACACCTCAACTGCTGGAATGCAACGGGGGCATCCGCATCTCCTGTGGGGGTCTCGACCGTCAGAGCATAAAGGGGAAGACCTCTCAACAACGAAATCGTCATCTCATCATAAATATACACACATATACACATATAAATCATTCTTCAATCTTAACACCCAACGGCACGCTGACCATTGCGGTTCACCTCCCCTACATGCACATAATGTCAGGATCAAGTTTAACAGTATAAACATGTTCTCTTCTCCCAACAACCAAATCATTATCTCATCATAAACATACACACATATACACATATAAACATTTCCTACATCTCAACACCCAACGGTGGACTGTTCGTTGCGGTTTACCTCCTCTGCGTGCACATAATGTCAGGATCAAGTATAACGGTATAAACGTGTTTTGATATAATAAGCCAAAATCCGTAACATACTTCATCATGTGGTCTAAAAGGGCACATAACAGGTTCTTAAACACACACATCTATGTCCAACATGGTTACATTTGCATCTTATGCGTAAACACGCAATGCATCATAACGTCTTCCAAAAATCATATTTAATATCAATTTATTGAGTTAAAGGTTCTCACAAATGCATATAGGTGATAGGAGTACACCTGAGCGGACCCTTTGCCACATTTTATGTCAACAATTTTCCCTTACCGAGTGGCTAAATAAATAGAGGGTTACACTCAGGTCACTCTATGTCCAGATATATATATATATATATATATATGCAATGCATTCTAAAATTGTGATAAGTTCCCTCACTAGTGTGTATTTTTTGAAATCCAAGAGATGAAAACAGGTCGAAGGATTGAAGGAAGCGACACACGAGCAACCGGGCCTGAGAAACTGGGGCGGGTCTACAAAAACTGGGAAGATCCTGTAAAACTGGGACGATCCCACAAATATGGTTGGAGATGAGCTTGAAACGAACCAAAAGGGCCTACAAATGCTCTATAAGTGATCCCAAAACAGGCCAGAAGCAGTCCAAAGCTGGGCCTAAAATGGGCCCAAAGTGGGCCAGGCCAGGGAGCTAGGTTGGGTCTGGAAACGAGCCGGGCCGTGTCTGGAATTGTGCCGGATTGGGCTACTTGATCAGGCTTGTCCTGATTGGATCTGCTGGGCTAAAGAAGGCGAGCTGGGCTCAACTTGATTGGTCTGATGGGCCAAAGGAGGCGAGCTAGGCCTAAGAAACTGGGCTCGGTTCAGGTCGAGTTGGGCTTGGCCTGCTTGCAACAATTCTCGAGAAAATAATAAGGGTTGCCTCGGTTGCTGGGCCTAGGAATCCAAGAAGAGAGGAGATTAGAGAAATAAAAGGAAACCAAGAGAGGAGGTGGAGGAGGGTTAGGATTGTCCGAAGGGGAGGGGCGGCAACACAACACAATCAAAGAAAAAGAAGAAGATAGGAGATGAGAGGAGAGAGCAAGAAAAAGGATGGACAGCGGCGGCTTGGGGTTTAGATCTCGGATTAGGGCTTTGATTTAGGTTTAGGGTTTCAAGATAGGGAAGAAGAGCTAAGAAAGGGAGAGAGTTAAAGAGAGCAATTGCGGCTGTGTTCAAGGGGAAAATGAGGAAAGGTCGAGAGAGAGAGAAATCGGGTGAAGAGAATGAGGGGTGGGAAGGGGCAACAACTACAGTAGGGTTTGAGAGAAAGAGAGGGAAGGGAGGAGAGAGAGCAAGTAGAGGGGCGGCGGCTAGGGTTAGGGTTTGGGCTTTGTGTTACAAAAAAGGGGAAGGGAAGAGAGGAAGAGGGTAGTGGAGGCTAGGGTTTTGCAATGGGAAGGGAAAGAGACATTAAACAGGGGTGAGCTAGGTCATTCAGTTCACAACTAAAGGGGTTCCAAAACCTTTTTTTTTTAAGCAAAAAAAAAAAGAGAAATACAATATTTATAAAAATGGTTTGAAACTAATAATGAAAGTGTGATTTTCCAATATTTTTGAATGAATAAATAGATAATAAATCAAAATTATCAAAATGCCCTTCGAGCTCCCCAACTCAAACTAGGCAAACTGGGGCCCACCACGGAGCCCACACGCTCTCCACTGCCACCAAAAACAACTCGAAGGTCCACAAAACTCTCTAAGACCTCGAAAAATTTGGATTGGGTCATTACAACACTACCCCATTTAGGGAATTTCGTCCTTGAACTTCAAACTCAATTCGTACCTATAGTCTCAAACAAGGGTGGAACCTACTTTCACACCGCTGTTTCATTATCCCAAGTAAAAGACTCTCTACCCTTATACTGCCAAACCACCAAAACCAAGTAGATAGTCTTGCCTCAAAGCCTCTGCTACCTTGAATCCTCAATCCTTATTGGTCCCTCTTCCAACGATCAACAAAGCCCTCCTGCCAACTATGGGTAGTCAACAATCTTCGCCTGATCAGTCTCATAAACTCAATGGTTTCCCTAACCACATCTGGTCCTGACATGACTGTATCACTGCTCTCGGCACACACAAGGGTGATCTGTACAGTTTGATCTACAAGGTCCATACGAAGCCATCTTGACACTGGCCTGCTAGCTGTTGTTGCAAATGATCTCAACCAAGTGTAAGTGACTCTCCTAACTACTGCCAAGATCCAAAACACAAGCTTGGAGCATATCCTCTAAGATCTGAACGGTCCACTCAGACTGGCTATCTATCTGTGGATAGAACGTTGTACTGAAACACAATTGTACGCCGAACATTTGAGAAGCTCTGCCAAAACCGAGAAACAAACCTGGGATCCCAATCTGAAACAATCGACATGGACGTGCCATGCAGTCTGCCGACCTCTGCCGACTACCAATTACTCAAAGCAGGGGTAGAAAATCGGCCGGGCCGAGATATCGGCCGATTTTTCATATCGGCCAATATCTCGGTTCGGCCGATATATCGGCCGCACTTTTTCTCTCTCCTCCCCTTTTTTAAAAATAAAGAATCCAAAAAAATTACAGTAAATGCAGATAATTATGGGCTTATTGAATATGTAATTTTTTCATAAAATATCGAGCATTTACATCTTCTAAGATATTTTTGAAGTTACGATATCGAGAAATTATATAATTAGTAATAAAATGGTGAAAATTACAAGGAAAAGCAGATAAATGAGGAAAATTTGTAGAAATAATTTCATAATTTATTTTCTTAGTCAATGAGTGTTATTTTAAGTTATGAATTATAGAAATAAAATAAATAAATAATAAAATGATTGAAAATTACATAATAATGTAGAAAAAATATTAGAAAATGATACTAATGGGGTCCTAATCACTTGAACTGATAGCCACACAAATGTCATACATAATAATATAATGTTTTCTTTCATTTGAGAAAATAGATTTTATTTTTCATTAATAATAATTAGATAAATAAAATTATTAGATAAAATTATGAGCTATAGTTAATATGTTAAATTGATATAATAAAAATAAAGAATACTTTCTAATAATAATGAAAATGGTAAAAATATTAGATGGTAAATATAATATTAAATTATTACAATAAGATAAATAAAAGAAAACATTATACTTTTTACTTTCAGTATAAGTAAATATTGTATTTAAAATAAAAAAATATTACTTTCAGATTAAAAGTAACTTTTTGATAAAATATTAGAATACACACATGAGCTTCCACGTGAGCTCTTTAGGAAGCTCACGTGAGTTCCTTTTCATAAAGATGGGTTTTCACTTAGAAACCCTAATGCTCATATTTTAATACCCTTTTTCTCTTTCACTCTCTCTATTAAACCCTAGCCGCCGCCGCCGCTCTCTGTATTTTTCCCATCAACGAAGAAGAAAAAGAAGAGAAAGGAAAGCTGTGATTTTTTTTCTTCAATCTTTACTCCATATTTTCTTTTTCTCTTTCCATTCTTTCTCGTCCGATATTTCTAAAAAAAAAAGGGCTTTTTTTTTTAAAAAAAGAAATAACAAACAACCAAATTTTTAAAATGTAACACCCTGCCCTTTTTCACTCACAAAAAATCAGAGTCTATTTTTTTTTTTGAAATAAAGAGTGAGAGAGATCGGGACGTCATGACGTGAGCTAAGTCCGAACTTCCAAAGCCCAGCCCTTAACTGGCCAACCATGCGTGTGCGTGGACTAAGTCCACGAAAACGGTTCACACGCAATAAGGCTATACATACGGAATAAACGTTATGCGGAATTATAATAGAGTTACTATTCCTATCCATTTTATTTGTAGCAAGGAAGTCCATCACTAATAATTAACTTAAGTTAAAATGTCCAAAATTAAAATCCAAACCATAGCAAATAGTTCTAAGTTATTACAGTCCCAAAATGCTAATTACTCAAATTACATTGTCCAAAATCAAAACGTAAATAAAATAAATCTAGATCATCCAAGCTCCTAAGCTTGCCTCCGTTCGCGTCCTTCGCTCCGTCCATTCCCTGTGTCATCATCTAAAGTAGAAGTAGAGCGTTATACAACGAGCCCAGTAGGTACTCCGAGTAGGGTCAAACACATGGATTAGTATAAAAATCACATAGATATAATAATGTAAAAACCATGCAAGTCAATGCCATGCCATGGGTGTCATATACCATGATTCCCACCCATCAACCATATCACAATTCATAGTAATCCTCTTGATGAATAAGCCACATCAAGGTATTGTCATGACTCCCCACGTATGCTTTATCGGTCCCACCGAACGGAGCATGGACTCCTCATTCATTTCAAACATCATAATCGGAATCAGTGCGGATCCCTCCCCACGTTTGTTTATCGGATTTCCGAATGGAGCGTGGACTCCCCTTATAAGTTCCCTCCCATACCATGCATGAGATATGAGTGCATCATGCCATTTCATATTATACATATAGTATTGAAATTCCATTCCTTTAAACATAGCATATTGATACCAAAATAAATCATAATACATAGGAATAAAAACCATCCATATACATAAATCCAGTGTATCAACAAGGTAGGAATCCTACCAACGTCCAAATATCGTATCCTTGCGTTTTCATCAAAATCGATCACCGATCGCGTGAAGCCGATCGTACACCCGTTTGTGAAATCTCGTTACCTTATTACATTTAACACGTAAATAAATCAAACCGACGATTCATTTGATTTCCATCAACCCCTACATCATTCCATATCCTTTTCCATTTATGATCATAGGCCTTAAGCCGGTTAAGTCCCCCAAGGGGTTTCAGCCATACATTAGGGCTGAAACATGTTTAAGTCCACAAAACTCATTAGTGGGGTTCGACCATACAACATGGCCGAACCTCACTCTTTTGATTTTGTCCCCCTTATTAACCCTTGTTTTATTTTAACCAATGCAGGTCCAACATCATTCATTCTTTGACTTATTAATCTAATCATCCCTAGATCCACAGAGGTCATCCATGGGGTTCGGCCATACAACATGGCCGAACCCATGGTCTTTCATTTTCATCATTTAGCCATCATCTTCTTAGCTAGATAATCCAATGATGATCATTTAAACATAATTAGATCCATAACATGATCCATGGGGTTCGGCCATACAACATGGCCGAACCATTAATTCCTCATTTCCATCTTCTCCTTTCTTATCTTGATAGTCCATAATTAAATTATTTAAAACATAGTAGGTCCATAAAAAACTCCTCCATGGGGTTCGGCCATACAACATGGCCGAACCCATGGTCCATCATTTTCCATCCCTCCTCATTTTAAATCATCATTTCTTTCCTTTTATTCCTTAACTAGGTAATCCATAAAAATCACCCCTGGTTCAGCATTTAAAACGTTTTTAAATTCATCAATCATTCTTCCATGGGGTTCGGCCATACAACATGGCCGAACCCATGGTTCATCATTTTTCCTCCTCTTTCCATTTTAAACATCTTTTCTTTTCCATTTCATATCACCATGAGGATGGTTTCTCTTAAAAATCACATACAACATGTTTAGATCATTTGATGTCATGGCCGAACCTCATCCAATCTCTTTTTGAGCCCTCATATGATCTCCATATATACAAATAGGGTTCGGCCATGCAAGGGGCCGAACCATGTTGTCATCCATTAATCATGCATTATCATAGTCCTCCTCATCACAACTTTATTTGCACAATCTAATTTACCCATCAACAAGATTAGGGTTTTGTCCATTTTTCAATCTTTTATAGAACCCCATGGTTTCGGTCATTCCATGGCCGAAACCATGGTTCCCTTAGCCTCCTTTTAATTAATAAACCTTGTTAAACAATACATAACGATTCCGCGACTCCTCCGTTTCTTTAATTCTGATTTTGCTCCTCTGTCCTTCTCTTTCCTTAGTCCTTTCTTCTTCCTCCTCCATTCTTCGGTTTCTCCAAGTTTAGTGCCGAAATGAGAGGAAGAGAGATTGAGAGCCTTCTTGATGTATTCGGACAAAGAGGTTGCTTGAGAGGGAGAGGGTTTGAGATGAGAAACCCTAAGAGAGGGTTCGGCCAAGGAGTGAAGGTCTGAGAGAGGGAGAGAGAGAGAGGGTGAGATGAAACACTCTCAACTATTTTGTCTAAGGTAAAATAGGCCAAGGGAGGGTTGAGATGAGCCTTTTCTATCTTACCCTAGGGTTTCTTGAGAGAGGGAGAGAGGGAGAGAATGAGATGGAAAAACCCTACCTCTTTTTGTCTAGTGAGGATCGACCAAGGAGGGCTTGTCTTGTGTAACCCTAATCTCCCAACCACCCTCATCAAGATGGGGTCTTTCCCATGTGTCCCTTGGCTAACCAAGAGGGCACATGGCTTACACTTGGCACACTCCCTCTACCCAACGGTTTTGCGTCTAGGGTTTCCATGCGATGGAAACCCTCCACCTCCCCTTTGACTCACTTAAGTCCTTTCATCTTCCATGTGACTCACCACCCATTCAACTCATTTCATTTAAATGAAACTCATTCCCCTAACTTAAGCACTTGAATTCATTCTTTATCAATTAATTCCTTAACTCCACTCACTTCACTTAACCCTCTTGGACTCACCTATGAACTCACCCATGGTTGACCAAGTCAACCATGGTGGCCGGCCCTACATGTGACCTTAGACCACACACCACCTCACTTGATGAGGTGGACTTGGGTCCCACTTGGCTATGGCACTTCCATGTCACCTCCTACACTTGCCACCTCACTTGATGAGGTGGATTTCATGCCTTTAGATCTTAATTGGGTACATGACCTGATTAAATCAATGCCTTACCCATTTACCCTAAACATCAATTCATCTTGACCCATTGGGTCCCAATTGGGCATTTGACCCAATTGACCACATTTACCCAATTAATTAGAATTAACCCTATCTATGATCCATTGGGCCATACTTGGGCCATTGCCCCAATTCTTATCCATCTAACATCCATTCCATCTATAAATCTTAATTTTTAACAATTAAAATAGATAATAGCCAATATAATTATTGCATTGAAAATCCCGGCTATTACATAAAATTCGGCCGATATGACCTAATTATCGGTCAGAAATTCGGTCATATCGGTCGAATTTTTTTGGTACGGCCGATACTATACGTATCGGCCTTCGAAAACCCGATATATATCGACCGATACGCACAGTATCGGCCGATATTTTGACCCTTGACTCAAAGTATCTAGAGAATCCGTCGCTTTCCTGCCAATGAAAATGGGCCTACCTAGCCAATTAATCCACTATGACTCATACTGCATCATGCCCTCGAGGTAACTTCGACAAACCAGTAACCAAAATCTATAGTAATGTGGCTTCACTTCACTCGGGGATCAAGAGAATGCAATCTACCAATGGGTCTCGAGTGCTTTATCCTGACCTGCTGCTAATTCAAACAACAAGTCACAACTCAGATATTGCCCTATTCATGCTTCTCTACCAGAACTATTGATGCAAATCAAGACACATCTTCGTGCATCCCAGATGTGCAGCAAACTTGGAAAGATGGGAGTGTCGTAATACCTCCTCGAGGCACTGCCCTGACATGGGTACAAACAGTCTGTCCTGAAAAATCAAACCATCATCTCCTTTCACAACTCACCAAAAGGTCCACTCTCATTTGTCACAGTATCTCTCAACGTGATGCACCTCTCATCCGTCTGCTGAGCTCTCCAACTCTATCATAAATCTCTGGCTGGACAATTGTGCTACAAAAATATGGATGCTATATCCTCCGATCAGTCTCGACAAAGCTCTTCTCGCCATGCGACTCAATGAGTCTGCAACTAGTTCGTCTTACAGGGGTAAAACAACACAAAGTCATAGTCACCAAGGTACTCCATCCACCGTCTATGCCTCATGTTCAGCTCCTTCTAGAGTATAATACCACAGTCACTAACTCGAAGTCATTATTAGAATAGTTCGGCTCTTGAGTCTTAAAATGTCTCGAACCCTAAGCTATCCCTCTCCATCTTGCATCAGTACACAGCTCAAACCATCATCTAAGCATCATAGAAAACCGCATAGTCTTGGCCTCTCTCTGGCACAATCCACACTGAAGCGGAAGTCAGACTCACCTTCAGCCTCCGGGAGGTTGTCTCACAAGCTTCGGCCCAAGCAAATGACACATTCTCGCGGGTCAACATCATCATGGGTGTGGCGATCTTGGAGAAATCCTTGATGAACCGCCGATAGTAACCTACGAGACCCAAAAAGCTACATATCTCGGTCACACTCCACGGTTGTTCCAATATCAGAACGACCTTGGTCTGGTCTATGGCCACACCTTCAGCTGATACCACATGTCTTAGAAACTGAATCTCTCGCAACCAAAACTCACACTTGTTGTACTTCACATAAAGCTGGTGATCCCTCAAGACTTGAATTACATTCCTCAGATGCTGCCCACATTTCTCCTTTGTTGATGATTATACTCAGATGTCGCTAATGAGCACCTTCATAGATCGATCTAGGAACAATTTGAAAATCTTATTCATTCGAGTCATAAATGTCGCTGGGGCATTCGTCACTCCAAACGGCATCACCACAAACTCAAGAGTCCAAAATGAGTGCAGAAAGTGGTCTTCTCAATGTCACAGTCCCGCACCCTCACCTGATGGTAACCCGATCGGATGTCTAATAGAAAAACATTTAGATCTTCTCAATTGATCAAAAAGATCGCCAATCCTCGACAACAAGTACTTGGTCTTTACAGAGAATCTACTCAACTGCAGGTAGTCAACGCCCAAACTCATAGAGCCTTCCTTTTCTTGATCAACAAAGCCAGTGTGCTCCAAGGAGGGCACTGGGTCAATTGTAGCAAAGAGACTCCAAGTTCCTGAGCTAACTCTCCTACACCTATACTAGTACCACTCGATAAGAAGTAATCAAAATAGGCGCCGCACTGAGAAAGCAGATCCATAACAAAACCTACCTCACGATGTGGTAACAATCCAAGGAGCTTCTTTGGAAGGAGATCCAAGAACCCTCGGATCACGCGAGGCATCACTACATCCGCTATCCCCGAACTCTCCAACAACTCAAGCCAACCACCATGCTGCATACCTCTGTCACACTCAGACTGTAAGTTGTAAACCGCTTGACAAACAGGTCCCCCTGAGGGACCAACCTGTCATCCATCTATAGTAACAGTCCTAGGTAACCTGATGGGAGAACTACTAATCCATCCCCAAGATGACATCGAACTCTTACATCTCCAAAACTCACAAACCGACCTCCAACACTAACTCCAAAGGTCAAAAAACACGATCCACAGATCTGATCCGCAACCAGCGAAACTCAAGGCAAAAACATAGGGGGAACACTGGAAACAGGAAATACACCGGTCTAGAGCTAAGAAACACTCACGTGCCCCATTCAAAGTGTCGGGTTCCCAACTCACTCATACATTGGAATTGCCTCACTCATACATCGGAATTGGACCGTATGCCGGTCCAACCTGAGTTTGAACGGTCAACCCTATCAATTTAAGCGATAAAAACTCTTAATAAAGTCACAACCACCTCTAGGCATAACACTGGACCCGCGGGAATCCTAGAGTCAGACATACAACCACTGGCTCAGCACACATGAACTCCCCGCAGTCCTAGTCCCAAAATGGGCCTAACTAACAACTCAAACACACCAAACCCATCAACCTCTCATGGAATTCAATCGGCCATCTACAGATTAAGCCAGCTGGACTCACTCGCTAGACACTGTCACACCCCGAACCCAGATGTGGGCCCGGAACGCGACTAATTTTTTTTTTTTTTTAAAACAATAAACTCTAATCACCCAACGTCATAACTGGGCTGGATCTTCAAGTTTACCAAAACCCGATCCTAGAAAATGTCACACGTGCTTTTCACACATGAACTCAAACATATACCATATTTCCCCATATACAACCCATATCACACCACGAATATTTTCATTTGTCTCATTAGCGTTACGCACGAAAACATAGTGGATATAATGTATACGACATTAAAACTTACAGACATAAGTTTCTTATGCCACATGAGACATATTTATTACAAATACTCAAACATATTTAAGCAAGCATATGGTTTCCACGTGCGGAAAACCTTAGGAACTTCTAAGTTCCGACTTTCAACGAGGCACCACTGGTCCCTCCAATCCTTCCTCTGGTTCAGATCCTGCATTGTAAGGGACGTGAGCAACAGCCCAGTGGGGAGAACTCACCACAAAATCCAATGATTTTAATGCAACAATGCATAAGCAATGCATGTCATAGAAAGGCATGTTATTAGCATATCCCATTTTCACCCTAGGATCGCCTTCTAAGGTTTTTATTCAGATTGTATTGTTAACACCGGGGTCGGTCCCCAGCCATGTTACAACACCGGGGTCAGCCCCCATTTAGAGTTCCAACCAGAACTAATATTAATTCCTCCACGGAAATAATATAGCAACTTGCAAGTGCGTACGGTCTCCACGACCCAGTCTACTAGCCCATCCAACACCAACGGTTGATGGCGGTCGACTACAGCCTACTAACACGTCCAACCCAATGGTTCGCAAACGGTGTTCGGCTAATCTCAGCAATTATAGCCCAACGGCAAATATCAAACTTTACAAAGTTATTATCTTCCACAGATTTAACTTATGAACATAATTATCACATGCAAATGTCAAATGCATGATAATGCATGATTTTCAGTGCCCTCCTTACACAGGAACTTATTCTGAGAGAACCACCATATTTCAGCCTTACCATTTGGTGTATCAAATACCAGTACAAGAAATCAATAAAATAATCAATATCACACCAATAAAACTGGATTTAATAACACGAATGCCTTCACCCAGTTTTTACCCGACAATTCCCAGACACTCCATGGGTCCATACTGCGTTAGAGACTACAAGTCCTCGACTCCCCGACACAATTTTAACGCCTACATTCTAAACAGTTAGAACATTTACATCCCTTATATGTAGGCAGTGTCAGGTCTCGTATTCTGGACCTATATAGCCTTTTCCATCTTTAATTGACTATGGGTCCCATTTCAGTCTGGTGTTAGTGGGTTTAACATATAACACAATACAAGTGTTGGTTCGAGTCTCCTCACCTTCTCCGGTTGAGTTTTTCACAGAAAATCTGTAAGATAGAGTAAATTGTATAAATTTTCTATTTGTCAGTATATACACATAATAATTTTCCAAACCCCATGCTATTTTTCCAGAAAATATGATATGTGTAATGAGTCACCTAGGCTCTTTCTACTCCTTTAAATTATGTCAGAAAGTTAGTTGTCAGCCATTCAAAACATTACAATAAAATGAAAAATGTAAAGTACTCAGTGCCTTCTCTCGTATTGTCTTCTGGAGAAAGGACCATGGAGACGTATTGAGAATGTGGCCCAGAGGGTACAGAGACAGTAAAGTAAATAAAAGTACTCAGTGCCCTATCCTCGTATTGTTTTCTGGAAGAAGGACCATGGAGACGTATTGAGAATGTGGCCCAGAGGGTACAGTACAGGAATTTAAACACACAAGGCGGAAAAATAAACACACAATAGTCAGCTGGGGTTAATCTCTTTTCCCCGATTTTAGTTAGGGTCAAAATTATATTTTGAACGTAAAATAATACGAATCTTGAGGGTAAAATTTAAATTTTAAGAGGAAATCTATTTTTCCTCCATTTTAAAAAAAATATCATTTCTTTGAACCCCAATACTAAGCTATTTTACTCCTAATTTGCTATGGAGTTAATAAAAATAAAAGATAGAATTATTTCGATACCTTGGGTGCAAAATTCTGTGTAAGATTGACTAAAATTTGAAAACCTTTAAAAGAATGCGAGAAACTCGAACGTTCGGCTGCTGCTGGTATGGCCAAGCAAGAGAAAGAAGAGGAAAATAGGAGAGAGGGTGCTTGCTGTTTTTGAAAGAGGGAGAGGGAGCAAAACGGCAGAAGAGTTTTTTTTTTCTTTACTTTCTGGTTTCCTCGCCGATTACACCTATTTATAGGCAACCGTATGGATTTTTTTAATCATACAGGTTGCCGAAGTTATTCATAGGTTTATAGGTTTTTTAATAACTCTGCATTTATTGTTATGTATTTTATAATTACTATTACAACTGCCACCAACCGCATAGGCAATTGGCGGTGTTGTAATCTTCCAACACAGCTACAAGCTACATCCGTAGCTTTAAAACTCATCTTTCATCTGTTCCTGATATTATTTTATAATATAATATTAGTTTATTCTTTTTACTATTTACATCTATGTCCTTTCTTTTATCGGGGTATTTCAGGGTCTCACTAAATTGATATAATTGGTTCAGTAGGTCAGGTATTAAAAACTGAGCATGATATTAAAATTTGGAGTGAAATTTATCTCAAAAACCCAGTGTTTTCGCTAAAAATCACCGTATTAACAAAATCTCTCAATCTTCAAGATTCTTTTTGAAAGTATCCAACTTTATAGTTTGATAGAGTAAATTTGTCTGATAAAAACATTCTAAAGTTTTAAGGTGTTTTGAAGTCAAAAACCACATTTTCTAAATGAAAGAATATTCAACTGCCCATATTTCATGGCTTAAAATAAATATAAAAAATTAACTATTTTAGAGTGTAAAGAAATAAACAGCTTAATTATAATACAGATTGAGTACTGACTCTCTCTATATATTTTTAGAACTTCCTCTACCCTGTCGAATTGGGGGTTTTACCACTTTAAAACTTAGGGGTAAAATAAATTAGCGAAATTATAATGAGATTGGCATGTCATTAGGTCCGGAATTTAAAAATAATGTATAATCTAAAATTTGAAGTTCAAACTAAGTCAAATGACTGAGTTTATACAGCAGCTAAGGTTTAAGCCTAAAATAATATTATTATTATATTCGTAACTCACCTATATATCTTTGAAACTTAATTAAAAGAGTTACCGGATTCGGATCAAGTCAAACTTAGATCCGTTGAAAAACTTATTTGATACACTTTACGATTAGAGGAAATTATTTCATAATTAACGGATAAAAATTATTTAATTAATCATGATTAATCATAATTAATTCCTAAATTGGGCTGGGGTATTACAGACACCCATAAATTTCTAATAAATCTGTCTCTATACTATATAGCCACAAGAGAGGCCCACATACGGTGGCCTTGTACTCTAAACATGAGCCTCCTACGAACCCAGGAGATAGACCCACAATCCCCCTGCCAATGGCTAGACAGCCTCAAGGGATCCCGCCTGCCTGGCAGGTAGAAGATAACAACGACCACCACTCAAACAAGTGATCGACCTTCCTCCGACTAACAGGCGAATCAAACACCGGCCAACCTTAAATCGAGCGAGAATCCACCACTAGATACGACTCAAGCAAACTCACTGAAAGATAGCACATTAAGCATACCACACAAACTTAGAGTGTCTATGCACTACCCTAAAATCCGGTTCAATCTACCCTATCACACAGGGAATGAACCTAATCTCTAGTTATCATCACATCCACCTCTGTCCCATGGACAGTTCAAAAGTTGAATCGTGCTCTGATACCAACTGCAACGCCCCGTCCTGCTATAGGCTCGTTATTTTCGAAACATCTCAAAATATTACCTAAAAATAAGATATCGACCATTTTTTTTTTGAGAAAGGGTAACTACCTCCCGCTCAACAATCTAATAAAAGCCAAAACCAATATAATAATAATCACAACAAATTACCACCGACTGTTCAATAAAGTTATACAGTCGTCCAAACAAAATATATGATAGCGATTTCATACAAACAAGAGTTTATCCAAAACTAAAGCATGAGCATAATATGGGACATATAATTGCTGCTACTCCTTTCAGGGTATCTCCTCAAGGCGCCCTCCTAGCCTCTTCGCAAGTGGGCACCTGAAAGGTAAGGGGTGAGCTAACCAGTCCAGTGAAGAGATAGTTCTTATCACAAGTTAGCGACATAATTAGATATCACATATACGAATGCAATAATATCATAATAACAAAGGTGCTCATATGCACGATATCCAACCACACCACCAACTAATGGTCCACCGACCAAATCCAAGACATCATCTCGGTAGCCCACCTCAGGCCCTCCAACAAACTCCAGTCTCCCTACGAAAAGGTAAGGAGTGAGCTAAGCAGCTCAGTGAAGAGATAAAGCATATTACTTATCGACAACATAAACATATATCATGTATGAAATGTAACGAATGTTATAATTGAATGGATACCTACGTACATGAGTACTCAACTCTACTACTACCAACCAATGGTCCCACTGACCAGTCAGAGACATTGCCTCCATAACTTACAACAGTTCCCCAACAACTCTGGTCTCCCTACCAATAAAATCGGGAGACCACAAATACACAACAGCCTCAACCGCTGGAATGCAACTGGGAAACCCGCATCCTCTATGGGGGTCTCGACCGCCGAAGCATAATGGGGAAGCCAATTTCAAGGGCAGACACCTCAATAGCCGGAACGCAGTGGGGAAACCTGTATCTCTTATGAGGGTCTCGACAGCCAGAACATAACGGGGAAGCCCTCCCAATAACCAAATCGTCATCTCATCATTAAACATACACGCATATACACATATAAACCATTCCTCAATATCAACACCCAACGGCACACTGACCATTGCGGTTCACCTCCCCTACATGCACATAATGTCAGGATCAAGTTTAACATTATAAACATGTTCTGTCCTCCCAACAACCAAATCATTATCTCATCATAAACATACACACATATACACATATAAGCATTTCCTACATCTCAACACCCAACGGCGCACTGTTCGTTGTGGTTTACCTCCTCTGCGTGCACATAATGTCAGGATCAAGTATAATGGTATAAACGTGTTTTGATATAATAAGCCAAAATCAGTAACATACTTCATCATGTGGTCTAAAAGGGCACATAACAAGTTCTTAAACACACACATCTATGTCCAACATGGTTACATTTGCATCTTATGCGTAAACATGCAATGCATCACAACGTCTTCCAAAAATCATATTTAATATCAATTTATCGAGTTAAAGGTTCTCACAAATGCATATAGGTGGTAGGAGTACACCTGAGCGAACCCTTTGCCACATTTTATGTCAACAATTTTCCCTAACCGAGTGGCTAAATAAATAGAGGGTTATACTCAGGTCACTCCATGTCCAGAGATACATATTTGATATATGCAATGCATGCTAAAATTGTGATAAGTTCCCTCACCTGCGTGTATTTTTTGAAATTCAAGTGATGAAAACAGATTGAAGGATTGAAGGAAGCGACACACGAGCAACCGGGCTTGAGAAACTTGGGCAGGTCTACAAAAACTGGGACGATCCCGCAAAACGGGGTCGATCCTACAAATCTAGCTAGAGATGAGCTAGAAACGATCTAAGAACGATCCAAAAGGGCCTAGAAACGCTCCAGAAGTGATCCCAAAACAGGCCATAAGCAATCCAAAGCCGGGCCTAAAATGGGCCAAAAATGGGCCGGGCCTGAGAGCTAGACCGGGTTTGGAACTGAGCCGAACTGGGCTGCTGGATAAGGGTTGTCTTGATTGGATCTGCTGGGCCAAAGAAACTGCGCTCAACTCGATAGGTCTGATGTGCCAAAGGAGGCGAGTTGGACCCAAGAAACTAGGCTCGGTTCAGGTCGAGCTGGGCTTTGCCTGCTCGCAACAACGCCCGAGAAAAGAATAAGGACTAGCTAGGTTGCTGGGCCTAGGAATCACAGGCCTAACCCAACTAAGCTAGAGGGGTTTCTCACTCGACCGAGTCGACTAGGTCAGACAAGGAAAAAGGAGGAGGAAGAAGGAGAACCAAGAAGAATGAAGATGAGAGAAAGAAAAGGAAACCAAGAGAGGAGGTGCAGGCGGGTTATGGTTGTCTGAAGGGGAGCGGCGGCGACACAACACAATCAAAGAATAAGAAGAAGATAGGAGATGAGAGAAGGAGAGAGCAAGAAAAAGGATGGACGGCGGTTGCTTGGGGTTTTGATCTAGGGTTAGGGCTTGGGTTTAGGTTTAGGGTCTCAAGATAGGGAAGAAGATCTGAGAAAGGGAGAGAGGGAAAGAGAGCAATGACGGTGGTGTTCAAGGGGAAAAGGAAGAAATGTCGAGAGAGAGAGAGAGAAATTGGGTGAAGAGAAGGAGGGGTGGGAAGGGGAGGCAACTACACTAGGGTTTGAGAGAAACAGAAGGAAGGGAGGAGAGAGAGCAAGTAGTGGGGCAGCGGCTAAGGTTAGGGTTTGGGCTTTGTGTTACAAAAAGGGGAAGAGAAGAGAGGAAGAGGGTAGTGGAGGCTAGGGTTTTGCAATGGGAAGGGAAAGAGACACTAAATAGTGGTGAGCTAGGGCATTGAGTTCACAGCTAAGGGGGTTCCAAAACCTTTTTTTTAAAAAAAAAATAAAGCAAAAAGAATATATATATATACAATATTTATAAAAATGGTTTTAAACTAATAATGAAAGTGTGATTTTCCAATATTTTTACATGAATAAATAGATAATAAATAAAAATTATCAAAATGCCTTTTGAGCTCCATAACTCAAACCAAGCAAATTGGGGCCCACCACGGAGCCCACACACTCTCCACTGTGACCAAAACACCAAAAACAACTCGAAAATCCCAAAACTCTGTAAGACCCCGAAAAATTTGGATTGGGTCATTACACGTAATGATGACAAATCTCATTCAACCATATATAAAACAATTCAAAATACTTCGTAAATGAAAATACATATTATCTTCATAATCAAGTTAAAGCATTTTAAATAATTAATAAACTTCAATTTGAAGTACAATATTTAAATCACCACTATGGTGCTTCAAAGATGTAGGAAAACCTAACTGATTGAAGATGATCTGTGGAGAGAAATGAATCACGAAGTAGTACGAACTCGAGAGGCTTTGGAATCGAAAGCTCGCTCGAACAAGCCCGGGGTTACTATCGGGTCTTCGTTCGTTTTCATATATGACAAAACAATAATAATCATGTCATTACGGTGTAAAATCCTGTAATTTTATTTAGGAGGTCTTGATCAAGGCCTAAGGATCAAATTGGTGAAAGCTAATGGAGTCTAAGTGACCCCACATAAGTAATTTGGATCGGGTGTATCAACCTTGTAAAATTGTAAAGATCTTAGGTCAATACATTAACACTGTCGACACATCGACCAAGACAAGATCGACACATCGACGTCCTTGATGTGTCGAATCGTAAGACAAAGGTTCTGTTGCAAACTTTTATATTTTTCATTTGTTCTTAGGTCGATACTATCGTCCCTGACGACGTATCCATTGGGTTCGCTCGACACATCGGTGTAATCGACATTTTGACCTGGGTTTGGTTTGTATTTTTGTTATTGGTGTTAGATCGAAAGTGTCGTGTTCATCGATATATCAATCGGACAGGGTCGACACACCGGTGATATCGACATGTCAACTTGAGTCAAGTTTGTCTTTACATTATTTCTAGGCCGATACATTGTCATTGACGATGTATCATCTGGAGTTTGCTCGACCCATCAACGATACTGATGTATCATCCTAGGAAAGTCACAACCCATCGATTTCTATTTTGTATGTTTCTCATTTTGGGCATCATCTACCCACATTTGTATCTTCATTACCTCTAGACATCCTAATGTGGTTCTTTTATCCTAAATCACAATGAAAATCGACATACCTCGAGAGATTTGGGGTTTTATTGGTGTGAGGGAGGGAGAGACTCAATTGAGTTTTCTTATTTTTTGAAGAGAATGTGTAGCTCATGGAGATGTCCTTTTTCTTCCAATGTTTAGAGAGAGGAGGAGAAGAGAAGGTGGTGCTCCAGCTCTTTCTCCGTTACTTTCTTTTTTCCTTGCTTGCTTCCCTTTTCCTTGTTTTCTTCCTTGAGTTTCAACAATGGAGATGGAGGAGGAAAGAAGAGAGAAGAGGAGAGAGGAAGAGGGACCACCGAGTGAGAGGGAGAAAGAGAGAGAAGAATGAGCATCTGCTCAGTTCTCTTTGTTTGCCCTAGCTCAAAAGCATGTGGAGTTGGAGTGTAAGGGTGGTGATGCATTAAATTGTTCTTGATCAAGGCCTAAGGATCAAATTGGTGAAAGCTAATGGAGTCTAAGTGAGCCCACATAAGTAATTTGGATCGGGTGTATCAATCTTGTAAAATTGTAAAGATCTTAGGTCGATACATCGACACTCTTGACACATCGACCAGGACAGGATAGACACATCGACGTCCTCGATGTGTCGAATCGCAAGACAAAGGTTCTGTTTGCAAAATTTTGTATTTTCCATTTGCTCTCAGGTCGATACTATCGTCCCTGACGACGATCGACTGGGTTGACTCGACACATCAGTGTAATAGACATGTCAACCTGGGTTTGGTCTGTATTGTTGTTGTTGGTCTCAGATCGATAGTGTCGTGTTTGTTGATACATCGATAGGACAGGGTCGACACATCGGTGAATCGACATGTCGACCTTAGTCCAGTTTGTCTTTAGATTATTCCCAGGCCGATACATTGTCATTGACGATGTATCGTCTGGAGTTTACTCGACCAATCAACGATACCGATGTATTGTCCTAGAAAAGTCGCAACACATCGATTTCTATTTTGTATGTTTCTCATTCTAGGCATCTTCTACCCACATTTGTATCTTCATTACCTCTAGACATCAAAATGTGGTTCTTTTATCCTAAATCACAATGAAAATCGACATACCTCGAGAGATTTGGGGTTTTGTTGGTGTGAGGGAGGGAGGGACCCAATTGAGTTTTCTTCTTTTATGAAGAGAATGTGTAGCTCGTGGAGAGGTGTTTTTTCTTCCAATATTTAAAGATATGAGGAGAAGAGAAGGTGGTGCTCCAGCTCTTTCTCCTTTACTTTCTTTTTTCCTTGCTTGCTTCTCTTTTCCTTGTTTTCTTCCTTGAGTTTCAACAATGGAGATGGAGGAGGAGAGAAGAGAGAAGAGGAGAGAGGAAGAGGGACCACCGAGTGAGAGGGAGAAGGAGAGAGAAGAATGAGCATCTGCTCATTTATCTTTGCTTGCCCTAGCTCAAAAGCAAGTGGAGTTGGAGTGTAAGGGTGGTGACGCATTAAATGCATGAGATGACCATAGGAGGAGGGTGGTTATGTGCGTCGGATTGTAAGGTGTCGAATGCTGATGACACATAGTTGTTTTCGACATATCGAACGATGAGTTTGTTGACCCATCGGTGATATTGATGCATCGACCTGGGCGAACTCTGTACTCCCTTACTTTACTCTCAGATCAATATTATCGATTCTGTTGACATATCGAGCGTGGGTTTGTCGACCCATCGGTGTTGTCGATGTGTCAACCTAGTAAGTTCGCATTTTTATTATTTGATTCAATACACATTAAAATTCTCATCCATTTCCAAATTTGAGTTATAAACTCCACATTTCATTCCAATCATTCTGGGAGAATTACATTGAGTTACGGAGCTGAAGCTCTCGGTCATTACATTGTGATACCCTTGTGTTTGAAGGGAGGTGTGGGAAAGAGAGAAAAGCACCAGTGAGGGCGCTGAAATTCCCACATCGCCTAGAGTGTTGAGAGTGCTATGGTAAATAAGTTAGGACATCTCTCTATTCTAGTACAAGGCCTTTTACGATGTGTGTATTGGTGCACGCTCCGATTCAAAGACCTTAGCGTTTATTTAGGCTCAAAGTGGACAATATTGTGCTAGAGGGGCAGACCGTTACAAAAAGTTATCAGAGCACGGTTGAACTCTCGGATATAGAGGTGGGTTATGGTGTGTGGTAGAGTCGAGGAAGACTCTAGTTTAAGGGGGTGGATTGTGATACCCTTATGTTTTAGGGGCGGTGTTGGAAAGAGAGAAAAATGCCAATGATGGCACTAAAAGTCCCACATCATCCAAAGAGGTGAGAGTGCTACAGTATATAAGTTGGAACACCTTCCCCTTCTAGTAGAAGGCCTTTTGGGGCGTGTGTATGAGCGCACACTACGAAGCAAAGCCATGAGGATCTATTTAGGCCTCAAGCGACAATGTGGTGCTAGAGGGATAGGGCGTTCCATGGATAGCCCATATTGTATATTGATTAAGTAACGAATTTGAACTTTCGGCTCGATCATCCATTTACACCATCTGATTCATTCATTCGTGAATTGGGCCGATCAATTCATTAATGTATCAATCTAGCCTTTGATTTTTATTTTTTTTTAAAAACTGATGTAATCAATAGTGATTAATGCGATTTTATGTTTTTATTTTATGGTTTAGGTTGTCGCATGGGTCAATATTTAAGCTATGTGACACAAGTGCCTAGGGTTTCCTAAAGTGTGCCAAGGGTTTTTTTAGTGTCTTTCTTCATAAACGATATTTGAGGATTATGAACAAACGAATGAAAAGTGAAATTCAAATTCTCCAATTTGTAGAATCTGATGGGATTCCATCTGCCTCATTGTTGTAAAATCAATAAATCTTGTATGACTCAAAGTACAAGTCTTTCTTGTAGAATAATATGAATCAAAATCAAACAAATTTTATGAATCAAAATCAAACAAATTTTATTTGCATAGATTAATTTTCTCAAAGAAATTAAACAAGTAGCTTAATCGATGTTCTTTGCCATGAACTTAGTTATAAATTTTGGCCAAAACTGTTACGTTTCAAAAATATAAATTATATTGATGATTTTTTTGGAAAAAAAAAAACTATATTGGCCAATATTTGTTACATTTCAGCCAAAAAATTCACCAAAACTTCAGTCATATATATATATATATAAATATAAAAGGAATTTTGAAAATTTTAGAAGTTTTTCTCAAATTTCAAATTTTTTAGAAATTTTAATAATTTCACTCATTCATAAAGTTTTGGTCAAAACATTTAATGTATACAGAAAGGATCCAAAGATTAATTTCGACCAAAATTTAGAACTCCTGTTGTAAATTCTTCTGTTCTACATCTGGTTTTTCTCTAGACTCATGCTTCATTGAGCCACATGATTCCCGACGCAGTCTTCACATTGTTGGATTCCTGTTCCTGTGGCTGCATCACAGTGGATCAACCAATTAGATTTTTGAGAACTCTTGACGTCAGATGAAGTTTTCGAATTGTAATTAAAATTTAATGACACACACTAAAAATTTATTTGATATGAGATAATTCATCATAGTCAAGTTAAATGATGCTAAATATTGAAAGATTAGATATAATTTATATTAAAGTATCAAGTTCCATCTATATTTTAAATTTAAAAAACTCGTACACTATTTGAAACACAAGTTAGTTATAAAATTTGAACAATTTTTTTTTTTTTTTCAATTGTGAACAACTCTTAAAGTGTTTTATCTTTAAGAGGTTGTTTGTCTATTCTTTTAAAGAAAGTAATTTCATAAAAAAAAAAATTATGTTATGATCCTATTCATACTATTCAGCAAGTTAAAACTCACATATAAAATTTCATATCCTCTCAATGGAAAATGAATTCCTTTTAAGAATATGAAGTTGTCACATTTCTTGTAGTATTTACGAAGAACCTTAATTTGATGAAAGAAAACAGAAGTGTCTCATTTTTTTTATAAAGATTTGATAGAAACACCATTATCTTTTTAGTACTTAATTAATGAGAAATAGATAAGAGGACAAGCTTGGTGTGATCTCTCTTGATATAAAAAAACAATTCACTTTTCTATACTTTTTAATTTTCAAATAATTAAGAAAAGTTATAAATAACATCTTAAAACTAGGGCTGCAACTCGGGCAAGTCGAGCTGGGTTTTGATAAATCAAACCTTAACCCATGTCAAAAATCATTGAACCCGATCCGACCTAACCCGAATTGAAAATCCAAATTTCTCAACCCAATTCAACCCGAATTATGATCCGACTTAACCCTAGTGGACTCGACCTGACCTAACTTGGACCTACAACCCGACCCGAACCAACCCGACTTGGAACTGAACCCGTTTTTAGCCCAAATTTTTTTGAATGATTTTTAAGCCCAACTTTTATTAATTAAAAATATCAAAATATAGCTCATCTGCCCATGAATGGGCCCAATTTTTTTGAATGATTTTAATGGTTTGGTGAGCTTTCCCTTTCATAATTTGTGAATACATAAAGTGCATTTTTTTCTCCCAATTTTCATTAATTAAGAAACATCAAAAGCTGGCTCATCTGCCCATGAACGGGCCCAACATCTGGCAAGATTACGACAGTCTGCTTTACTCTGGCAAGATAAAATAAAAAAATTACCTTAAAGCTTCTAATTCCTTATTGCCAAACAACCAAGATCGAGATAAGGAGATACTCATTTACAGTACATTATCACTCAAAAATTTTGAATTGTAATTAAAATTTAATGACATACACTCAAAATTTATTTGGTATGAGCGAATTCATCTTAGTCAAGTTAAATGATCCTAAATATTGAAAGATTAGATATAATTTATATTAAAGTATCAAGTTCCATCTATATTTTAAATTTACAAAACTCTTACTTTATTTGAAATACAAGTAGTTATAAAATTTGAACAATTTTTTTATGCAATTGAGAACAACTTCTAAAATGTTTAAACTTGAAGAGGTCGTTTGTCTATTCTTTTGAAGAAAGCAATTTCATGAAAAAAAAATCATCTTATGATTCTATTCAGTGAGTTCTATGAAATTCAGTTGAATGTCGGGTTGTAAAATCCTTTTGCTTCTATTATTTACATCAAAACAATTATTTTCTAGCAAAGCATTATCTTGACAAGAGAGGAAAACCCACATTTTCGTCTTAATAAAATTTCATATCCTCTCAATTGAAAATGAATCCCTTATAAGAATAGGAAGTTGTGACATTTCTTGTAGTATTTGTGAAGAATCTTAATTTGATTAAAGAAAAAAGGAATATCTCATTTTTTTTTTTATAAAAAATTGATAGAAACACCATTGTATCTTTTTACTACTTAATTAATGAGAAATAGACAAGAGGACAAGCTTGTATGATCTGTTGATATAAAAAATAATTCACTTTTCTATATTTCTTAATTTTCTAATAATTAAGAAAAAGTTACAAATAACACCTTACAACTTTGAATTGCTCCGTTGTAAATAGTAAGCAATCAAACTCGCTGATTTTGACTCAGTGCTGTCCAGCAGGTGGGTAATCAGCTAATACATTGACTGCCTGATCTCTGAAATCTGAAATGTTATTCAATTCGAATTAGAAAATCCCTGCCCCCTAAAATCCATTGGCTCAGCTCAGATAGTGTTATCACTGTTTTCCAAATGTGCGACTGGAGAAGGCCACGTTGAATGAAATCTCTTTTGATAACATCAACGGCTCACATCATCTTGCCTCTTGGTCGCCCACAGCATCTTATGTTATTATTGATTACTGGGTCCCTAATTCCTAACCCATTTCAACAAAGGAGAATTTAGGGGAGAAGGAAACAGAGACAAGCTTAGTTTAGCTTGTTAAAGAAGTGAATGAAATAAAGAAAAGAAGGAAAGACTTGCCGTGGTTTCAACTTTCAAGTTTCAACACTTAGTGAGGAGTACAAGGTTTAATGAAATCCATGGGCACCAAACTCACATAAACCCTATATAAATATGGAATACCCAACTTTCCTGCTCAAATTCAGTCTCACTCTCCCTTTTCTCTCCAACTCTCGAACCCTTCTTTCCATCTCATTTAATATTTATATATAACTTTTTCAATGGAATCATTGCAGTCGTGGATCTCTGAACACAAGCTAACTAGCATTGGTAATCTCTCTCTCTCTCTCTCTCTCTCTCTCTCTCTCTCTCAACTTTGGTTAGATTCATGGGTGAAAATTTGAAATATGATTGAAATCGTTTCTTCTTTCGATTGGTTTTAAGTTCCTTTCGATTTGATCAAACAATTCATCAAATGAGATGGGAACTTTCTGATACTAGATCAGTTTTCATGTTTGAACTTGTGATATGAATTGGCATTCATCAACTTGTGTGTTAGGTGCGCTTTGGGCGACGGGAATAGGGGCATCACTTGCATACACACGTGCCAGATCACCATTGAAGACAAGCCTCAGCGTCATTCACGCCAGGTAAATTGCTGTATGCGTTTACTCCTTGGGCATGTGATGGAGGGAAGGGATAGAATCTTGAAAATCAGTGGACTACCAAAAACAGAGGACCCGAAAAGTTTTTAGAGGTTCAAATAAATTTTCCTTTTAAATTTTTTTATTTTTAGATTTTGTTCTAGAGTATGTTTGTATTTTTCATTAAAAATATGATTTTCAATGAAAATAGTATTTCAAAAAACTTGACGCAATTTCTGAAAAACATCAAGTGATTTTTTAACTCATTTTCTTATTTTCTCTTATATTTACTGAAATATGAAATTTTGAATGAAACAGTAATGGAGAGTTAAAATGATTTCAATTGCATATAAACAATAATATATCATTTGTCAGCTCATGACCAAGTTATTTCGTAGTTTTACCATTTTTATAGATAGAAATGAATATATTGTGTGATGATGCAGGATTCATGCACAAGCTCTGACATTGGCTGTGTTATCTGGAGCAGCGATGATGCATCACTATGAGAAGAAGCAGCAGGCAAATGAGGAAGATGAAAATGCTTGCCAGATCCATTGGCTCAACTGAACTGAACTAATTTCATTAATAATGCAGCTTGATTAGCTTTTTATTGGTAAAAAGAAATAGAATAATAGCTATGATGATGAGGAAAATACAGTACACTTAGGTCTATTGCATCATGAAATTAAATAAATGTTCTATATATTTAAATATCTTATATCCTTCCAATTGCCCTTGATTTTGATCTTGGAAATGTAACGTGACTGGACTTTTAGAACGATGAAATATAATGGGATTTGATAAGCGGGCTTTAAGATTTGAACATGTGGTTTGATGGACTCTAAAGGACCTTTGCTTTGATCAGGCTTGATGGGCTTTCAAATGGACATTTTTAATGAGTTTGGGAGAATGGATTTTGGGCTTCTGTCTATGGGCTTTAGTATATGAATGAGCTTTTTTATTGTTAAGTTCATGACCTTTAATGAGAACTTTTGAAAATTAGGCACACAATTAGCCAATTTATAATCTATGTATGATTTGATGGCTCATGGGCATTCCATGATTTTGTGTTCCATAATGTTACATCCACAATTCGTTGGCCCGTCAATATTTCCAATATTGTTGTTCATCGGCTCATCATTTGTCCACATCCTGGATCATCCACTCATTCTAGTTCATGTACTATTTTCTAGCCCATTAAAGATGCTGGCAGTGCTTATGGTCCATGTATTGTTTCCTGACCCATTAAGAGTCCATTTAATATTAACTGGGCTATTAACAATTTTTATAGTGCTTGCCAGCCCATTAATGGTTTCCAGGCCCAACAGAAGTTCATACATCATTTTATAGCCCATTTATCTTATTTACATTGTCTTCTGGCCCATAAACAGTCCAAAAATTAGTCTAGTCCATAAAAAGTTATGTGCTCAATTCTGATCTATGAACGGTCACATATATTGATTCTGACCCATGAACAGTTTTCAGGCCTAGTAGTGTTCTTCAGGCCCACTAACGGTTTTGCTCACTTATTATAGCCTTTGTGGTAAGCCCAAATTTATGCAACAGCTCCAATAACAGTTATGCAATGTTTAGGCCCCTTAATATTCTGCAACATGCCCAGAAAAGATTTTTGTAGCCCAAGATAAAAATTCTGATGCCTATGAGCTGTTCTTTTTGGGCTCAAAACTAATTTCTACAGATCCAGTACCATTTTTGTAAGCCTATGAACAAATATGTGAAGGCCTGTGCACAATTCATGTGTAAATTGTAGGCCATGGAACAGTTTAGCATGCTTAGAAACAATCTTGAGAAGTCAAGAAATAGTATCAATCCCAAGTCAAGAAATTAACACGCACACACTCCATTAATGATTTCATAATCCAGTCAATAATTTTTAAGCCTGCAACCCTAAAATCATATTTTGCCAAGTTCACCAATGATATATTCAACAGCTTATGGGCCCAAAACAGTATTCATTTTGGGATCCCACAACTCTGACTGATTCAATATTCGTATGGTAATTAGTATGAAACCAATCCATTTGCATTTGAATTGACGATATTCAACTTAAATTGGACAGAATTATTAAATGGGTCACACAATACACTTTTTTTAATTGATAAATGAGAATTCTTACATGGGTACTATATATGAATAACATAATAATCATCAAAAGCTCACAGAATCTAATGTTGACAATTGAAAACTTAAAAGAAAAGAAAAGAAGATGGAATAGAATTTACATTTGGTGCTCAAAAACTAGATTAGTATGGCGAGTAAAAGGGTGATGATACCTTTTGAAAATGATGGGATGCCTGAGGCCATTGTCTTTCTCTTTGCCTTCCATCCATTTCAAACTGTCACACCAGTTGGACTCACCTTCGATTTCAATGGAAGAAGGAGCGTCTGGATTTGGAGTGGACTCAGTGAGTGTCATTATTGGAAGAGGAGAAAAGAGGGGGAGCTTCTGCAGCCTCATGCACCCTCGGACTCTAAGTTTCTTCAATGTCGGCAAATAGATGCTGCATATTTTTTTAAGTAATGGAAGGTTCCATAACCGAATAGTGTGTAGCCGTTGCAGATCTCTAGGATTGTCAGTGATCGAAAAAATTTCTTCAAGTTTAGAACATGAATAAACTTCTAGCTTTTCTAGATTTGGAAGTGAATTTCCAGGAAAAAGATAGATGGTTTTGTGACAAGATCCCAAGTACAAGTGCCGCAATGAATCAAAGGATGGAGCTCTGCTGTCACATATGCCTCCTAGTTCTGAGAGTTGAGAAACCCACAGAGTGTCAGGACCACGTTTGTGTGGTTCAGGGAAAGAACTGAATATGTATCTCACGTTTCGGCACCTCTCGATCCGAAATTCTTTCATATTTTGAAAAAAGACGTCATACAAGAAATAATTTAGCCCACAGTCACGCATTGACAAGAACTGGACCTTGCTAGCTATCAAGCTCATGGAAGAAGTGTTGTTTAATGACTTGAAGCCTTCTATTTCAAAAGACCGACTGTAATTGATCGGTCTTCCTTTGATTGCCCAATACAAATGTCCATACACAGATTGTGTGCTCTTCATTGTAAAATCGACAGCATCTTTCCTCCTGCATCGTTGTAGTTGCTTGGCACAAGGTGCAATGTAGATGTCAAATCTTTCTAAGCAATTAGACCACAAGGGAGAGGAATCACTTAGTCCTTGGAGGAGTTTGCCACTGATCACTGATATAAAAGCACGACTTCCATCTCCACTCGGTTGCACTTTAGTTGACTTGTTGTCGAGGACGTAATAGCCGCATTGGTCCCAGTTGAGCACTTTTGGGAGCCATTCAACCTCATTCCAGTGGAATATCTTGAGTTGGCTGGTACCCACTAGATCCAAACGTTTTAGATGGGTCAGCTGGCTGATCTCGCTAGGGAACTCTCTAATCTTAGTGCCAGAGAGACAGAGGAACTCGAGTTTAGTAAGATCTTGCAAGTGAACAATCTCCAAGTTCCAGCAAGCTTTTAGAGACACTGAAGCAAACTGTGTCTTGCTTAGATTGAGTACCCTAAGATTCGGCATTTGCCCTTCAAAAGAATTGTCTTTTAGAGCTGTGCATCCGGAGATATCAAGCTCCTCAAGTGCTGAAAGCTGTTGCAAGTGAGGCACAATCATGCCCTCCAGTCCCGTGCAATCGGCTAAAAACAGCTTTTTGATGTTGCCATTTGGGATGAGAAACAGAGATTTCAATTGACATGCGTAAGAAAGATCAATTTCTTGGAGCTTTCCAAGTCTATATAAACAAGAAGGAAGAGTCACCAAAGACCGACAACATCTAAGAAAGAGCATCTCAAGCCTGTTGCAGTTGGAGATTGAAGTAGGCAGTGAAACTATCTTGGTATGAGAAAGGTCGAGCAGTTGAAGGTTGCGCATTCCTTCAAAAGAATCATCAGGAATGGTGTTAGACAAAGGAGTGTTGTAAAGGTCTAGCAGTTGAAGTGATTCCAAGTGCTTCACGGAAGGAGGAATAGTTTGCAAAGACGAACAACTTCGCAACTTCAAGAAGTTGAGGCAATTTCCTAGTTGAGACAGAGAAGAGGGCAGGGATGAGATAGCAGTGGTAGAAAGGTCAAGAACTCTGAGGCTTCTCATCTTCTCAAAAAAATTGTCAGGGATGTCCTTTAGCTGAGGATTATCACAGAGAAGCAATGTTGTGAGGTTGGAATAATTCTTCACAGAAGATTTAGATAACTGCTGCAAAAGCATCGGACATGTTTTAATGTCTTTTTTGGCTAATGAAATCCAATTGAGTTTGTCATTGTGGTGGCCAAGTTTATGCATAAATAGCAAACGTCGACCGTCTAAGACAGTTTTCTTGTTCTGAAATGCATCCCACAAGTGACTTGCTACTAACACGTCATTAGATGCAACATCTCTTTCAAATATTGAATGAAAAATCATTTCCTCAACAAGAGTTTTGATCACTTTCAAAGCTTCAATGATACTGTTCATACCCAACTCTTTCACAACAAATGTTGCCAGTAGGGAGGGAACTAACCCCTCTCCCAAGTAAAACCTCCACAACTCTTCCCCATTCACACGGCCCTGCGGCTTGGGAAACAACAGAAGGTAGAAAAAGCAACGGAGGATAGTTTCTGGCTCCCTCTTTATGTTGTAATGCATTTGTAAGGAATCAGCTACATCTCTTGCACCTCCAACTAGTAACCCTATGTCAATAGTGTCATCTACCTTTACCATTGAAAAATGATATTTATCAAACTCTAATTTCCTATCAATTGGGAGAGAGGGAAAATCCAATTTGCCTGGAGGAATAGTAACAATAACTTTAGTTGTAGCCAATGGCGTCTGACGCGGAACTCCAATTTTTCCCAAGTCTATGTCATTTTGCAAGTTGTCTAAAATTAATAGTGATTTCACATTACCATCTTGTAGCAATGTTTTATAGACATTAATTGCTATGCTACGTATGGGAGAAGAAGAATTGGAATCGTCGTCTTCATCGTTATCATCATCATCATTATCTCTTGCTCCCTCCTGAGAAGAATAAATTCCCAAACTCTCAGCAATTCTTATTTGCACCTCTCTTGGACTTGAGTCCCTTCTTAAATCTACCCATATCACGCCCCTACCATATTCCCCTGATCGCTTGGCTTTTTCTGCAACGTATTTTGCAATACATGTTCTCCCCACTCCATGTCGGCCTTCAGTCGAAGCAACTTCTATCTTTGGGTTATCATAAAATTTCAGTAACTCCGAAGCTAACATATCGACAAGAGAAAGGTGGCGTTCTCCCAATTCTCTCTCTTCAGATGTATCCCCTTGGTATATTCGAGTAGAGCTGGTCATCTCCTTCTGTTCACAAATTACTAAACAAGTTTAAGTACCACATGCAAACAAAGTAAAGTAAAGATTCAGCACAAAACCAACGACATTTTACTCATTTTATCCATACAAAAAATATCTAAAATATTTATAATGACAAAGGCATTCTTCATAGTAGAATCTAGTTGGTTCTACTAGAGAATTCCCAGTTAAACTTCACATAGATCTACTTAGAGAATGTTCTAGCTTGCTACCAATCTCAACATTATCCATTTACTTGTTAAATGGGCATGTCAAGTGCCATCTAGCAAGCCATACATAGATCTGATAGTAACATTATCAGGCAAACATTCATTGTGACAAGTTAGTCCAATTAGGGGCCAATATGAGCTTCTTTTGGTATGAAACTACAAAAAGTGTGTGCAAAGTGGGACTCAAACGCTCAAAATTTTATTTGATAAACAAATATATGATCTAAAATGTCCATTTAAACTTGAATTTAGATTGAAAGTAACCATGCTAGTGATAAGTGTAGATTAAATTTGTACAAACCTTATTTATCTAACATAATTGAATTGTAGATATCTCATCTTGATGGGGACATCATGGAAGATGAGGGAGAGGAAGAAACTTTTGCCATTGCCCTAAACTTTTAGGGGAATTTTGATCGCAACAAAAGTGAAGCAAAAGTATCTAATTGGGACTTCAGAATGGTGAATTTATTTCATGTAAACCCTATCCATGGCCCGAGGTCTCACTAGAGGCATACTGGATCCCACAGGATGAGTTGCATGGTCAAAACTCTTAACTCCAGTTACGAATTCGAGTGGGTTGGTGGGTATAAAACCTAGATTCATGACATGGTGGCATGTGGCTCTATGTAATCAAGCACAACTTGGACTCCTAGTTGGAGTGGGATAAAGTGAAGTGACGCATGAGAACAACACAACAATCCTGCATGGACTATGATGATTGGTTACTATTATTATTATTATTATTTTGCATTTAGGTTGGACAATGTAATTCCTTGATTAGCACAACACCATCCACGCCTAATGGGTTGGTTTTTCTCTGTTTCTTTCCACCTCCAAGCACGCACCTATAAATAAAGGTCTTAGTTGCACATTATAACACACGAATTTCAATTGGAAAATCAAGTTATAAAGAGAAAATCTCTTGGGTAAGTTGTGGTTTTGTTTGAATTCTAGTTTCTTTTTATTTTGAATTAATTTTAGTCTTGTTCTATATAAATTCATTTAAATCTGATTGGATTTGCATTTTAAAATTTAATTCAAACAAATTCAAACCTAATTAACTTGGAAAGTTAGTTTCACCTTAGGTCTCACAAGTGGTCAATTTCCTAATGGAATTTGGGAACTTTTCTATTTTTAGGTGAGAAAATAGAAGAAGTAGGACAGTATTAATTGAGTTTCTTATTCCCCAAGGGCGAAATTCAATCAGTGATTGGAAGGAACGAGGATATGAGGAACTCTCTGAACTTCAGGATGACGTTGTAATTCGGGTTTTCTCAAGTGCTAGTATGTTGAGTAGAGTTCAAGTTCTCCATTAATTTATTTGGAGGCTTAGGTAGGTTTGCCAAACCTAACTTTGCCTTCATCACATCTTGGACTGAACAAATCAAGACACCAATAACTCATGCATCTACACATGGAACCTACTAAATGGAGCTATAGTAGGCTCGTTAAGAAGGTATATCCTTTAGTATGTAACCTACTTCAACTCACATTGTTCGGATCAATCAAATTTTATTTTTAGAGGCTACAAAATTAAGAGATTAAAAAACTAATTTAAAGTGATCAAGGTTGAAAATTTTAGAAAACATGACTTAATTGTTTCACACGAGGCAATTTTTGTTGGGCAACATATTTAAAAAAGGACATTTCCAATAAACCCATTGCCACCATGTTATTGCATCTTACAACTAAGTATGCATAGTAATTATGTCTTACCCATTGTATGGATGATCATTTCACTTCACTTGATGCCTTTGTGAGTCCCATGTGAACTAAATCTCATTCCATTGTGCCCACTTTAGCCTTTTTCCTAGTATAACTCTTTTCATGCAAACCTTCTTCGACTTCCTTGATAGTCTATTTCTAAATTCTATCCTACAAAAACCCTCACGAAGTAGCAAAAATCCACTAAAAACCAACTCAAAACTTTTAGGAATAAAGCCTAAGCCGGTCACCATTTGAACCAATGTTATCAGAATCGGACCGTCTAACGAACCGTGTTTGAGGAGGTTCGAGTTCAATTGGGTTCAACCGCAGTCAAAGCCGGTCAAGTATTAAAATAATATAAATATTATATATAATATTAATTAAGACATATTTTACCAATAACATTAATATAAATATTAAAAATAATATTCAAACTCTGAGTAATATACCAAAATGGTGAAATATTTGAGATAGAAAAAGTAATAAACATTTATATTTCAAATATACACATTTTTTAAGGGGAAAATTAAAAAAAAAAAAATTCAAATTCCTGAACCGAGGTTCGTTGTTTTTGTGTCAAAACCGCATAAAACCTCAGGTCTGACCGGTTTTATGCTGTTTTGACCCAAAGCCAGCTTTTGACAAGGACCAAACCGCAGACCCTGCGGTTCCGCGCGGTTCGGTCCAATTCTGATAACACTGATTTGAACAAATCAAATCAACCAAGGGCTTCAACATTGGTTGCACAAATTGCTTCAATTCGCCACATCAATCAGTCTACCCCCCAAAAACCATCATTCAATCACTATCAATTGATTCCATTTTTCCTACAAATACAGAAACTCCAAGCAAATGAGGTACATTAGCAAGAAATGTCTAACTCCTTCGATTTGGGGATTCCTTTTTGAGGGTCTAACTTGGTGGGGAAGTTATAAGAGTTAGTGATATGTTATAGAGAGTAGTAACCGATATAGTTGATTTTCTATAAGTGTGTGATCCATTATTTAATAGTTTCTCAATTATGGAATTTTAATTGATTTGTTGATTGATTATTTTCCCGGAACTTGTATTTTCTATATATACAATATTAATAAGAAAGGCCATTAAGCCATTTTTCCAAATCTTTCATGGTATTGAGCCAGTAATCTAAAACATTCTCCCCAAAATTTTTCTAAGCCCAGGCCTTCCATCCCTGCACTTTGACATTCTTCTTCTTTGCGCAATACTACTGGAACTGAGTCTCACCCCATCTTCTCTCTGTAGACGGTGTCCCTTTCCTTATCCCTCAAATTTGTTGCATCTCCTTCTCTGCTCCAACTGTTTTGCAGGCCGCTCCTCTTTCACAGACGCCGCTGCTTGTATGTGCCTCTCCAACGCTAGATTCACCGTCCACACATCAGATCCACGACTGTTCTTTAGTTATCTCTGTGGTACTCGAGTTTTTTTCCCATCCTTACGCTGTGCAACCATTTTTTTTTTCTTTGGTGATTTGTCAGTCATTCTCCATAGCATTCAGTGTCTCTGCTCCCTAAGACCTCATCCAACAGCTTCCTATCTAGCCCATTGAGATCGTCTCACCTGCCTTCCACTCTCTTTTAGATCAGACCTCACATCATTGAGGCGATTACAGCAAATCCATATTTGCTTCTGTACGATTATAGGAGACTAGAACTCTTTCCCTCGGCAGTTCCTACAGTCCCAAACCCTAAATCCCAAGAAGTTTCCTCTTCGCTTTCCTGCTCCCAACCCTCCTCTCTCTACCGACGACGACCTCCTCAACCTTCACTCCCAACGACGACAACCTCTTCCATCGTCTTTCTTCAAAATCCAACCTCTCAGATTCGATTCTACCTAGTGAGGTGCAACGACGCTCTCTACCCAAGATCTTATCCTACCTGAGATCCCTTCGCATGAGCCATCCTTTTTCCCCAATCTCTCTCCCTCTACAGATCTAAACAGAAGGCATTTCCCGTGCTTTCTCGCTGACATCGGTTTCTGAGAAGAAACGCAAGGATCCCCTGCTCTCGATTCCAGTTTGTGCACACCTGCAACTTCATGTCAGACACTGACTTCCTGAGAGATCAATAACACATCTACACCTTTCATCCTGTATATGTTTTGTCCCCACATTCTCGCAGCCCACCCGGGCCTCATCCCTCATACGCTGCCTCTCTCTCTCGTGCAATGACTCTCGTTGCTGATCTGATTTCGATTTTCACCCATCCGAGAGTTTGCCCTTTGCCAATGCCTCCTTCTCTTGCTACAGACCTCTTCCTGCAGCAGATTTGCATCTTTTGAATGCAACCTCTGATAAGCTTCCTTGCCTCTCCACTTGGTTTGCTTGGTTGAACGATTGCACAGTCATCCAAACCAGCCTTCTTGTTAAACAAAAAGGGGACATCTCCATTGGCACTTGCATCAACGCCACCTCTACTCCACACTCTCCAGCAGCTGCCTCACCATCTCCAGTAGTAGCACTTGAGTCACCACCTCCTGCGTCACACTCTTTAGCAGACGCATCACCATCTCCACTAGCGGCACCCCCACCTTCAGCCGATGTTCCACCTCATCTGCAAATGTTCATCCGATGGTGACCTGTGCCAAAGATGATATTGTCAAGCCCAACAAGTGTTTATTTTGTGAGTCGTCATCCCCTCCCGCAAGCCTTTGCTTCTATGGTCTATTCCTCTGACATTGACCCCACTTGCTACACTCAAGCTATTCGATCTGTGGAATGGCAACAAGCCATGATTGATGAATTCAATGCTCTACTACGACAACACACGTGGTCTCTTGTTCCACCACATCTGCATCTCAACATTGTTGGCTGCAAACGGGTTTTCAAAATTAAATGACACTCTGATGGCAGCATTGAGCGCCACCAAGCGCGAGTTGTTGCTAAAGGCTTTTATCAACAAGTAGGCATTAATTATGGTGAGACCTGCAGCCCTGTCGTCAAGCCAACTACCATCCGCACTGTTCTTATTCTCGTTGTCTCTTCTTTTTGGTTCATTCATTAATCAGACGTCAATAACTTTTTTTCCATGGCCACCTCGCTGCAGAGATCTACATGGCTCAACCGACGAGCTTCATTGACCCACGTCGCCCTCATCATGTTTGCAAACTCCACAAATCCATCTATGGCTTGAAGCAAGCACCACTTGCCTGGTTTCAGCGCTTCGTCTCTTTCTTCATTTCTTATGGTTTTCTTCAAAGGAAAGCTGACAGCTCCATGTTTGTTTTCGGCGGGCCTCACAATTTATAATTTTCTTGCTCTATGTGGGTGATATTGTCATCGCCGGCAACACTTAAAGGCTCACCGGCTATCTCAAAGGCTCCCTAGGTCGTGGTCTGCATATCAGGTGTACAACACAATCCTTACGGCGTATTGTTTATTTGATGCTGATTGGGCCAGTTGTCCTGATAGTCATCATTCCACTCCTGGCTATTGTATCTTCTTGGGTCCCACTTTACTTCTTTTTTTTTTTTTTTTTGTGCAAAGAAACAACCTACGGTTTCTCGGTCTAGTGTCAAAGCTGAATATCATGCCATTGCCTATACTTGTGCCAACACGGTCTAGATACAAAATCTCTTACGAGAGTTTGGTTTTCGTCTCATTTCTACGACCCTTCTTCTCTATAATAATCTCAATGCAACATAAATGGCAACCAATCTTGTGTTTCATGCTCAGATAAAGCATATTGAGCTTGATTATCATTCTTTACGTGAACATGTGATTGTCGGCTCTCATCAGATTCAGTTCGTGTCTTCCCACGATCAACTTGCTGACATCTTCACCAAAGGTCTACCAAAGCACCGTTTCTCAGTGCTAAGTTTCAAACTCGTCACCTCACCACCGCTAAGTTTGCGGGGAAGTATTAACGGACACAATTGACTTTCCATAAGTGTGTGACCCATTATTTGGTAGTTTTTCAATTATGGGATTATAATTGATTTGTTGGTTGATTCCTTTTAGAGGGACTTGTATTTTCTATATATATATAATGTTAATGAGAGAGGCAATTGAACCATTTTACTAAACCGTTTAGAGAGGAAGGTCCAATAGCTTTGGCATTGCAAGCCATGAGGTGAGACATGGAGAGGTCTTAGTCTAATTTGGAGTATCGAAACTGGATCTTCTAGAACGTTGTATTAGACAATTTATGATGTCATCAATCAACAACTTCCACATGTATAAATTCAAAGGTGAATTGGTCAATGTAAAATATTTTAACAACATCCACATAACATTCGTATATTTGTGGGATTAGTCTCACCTCTAATGCATGATAAGAATACCTATATTATAAAAAAAAAAAAAAGACGTACATTGCACTTAATATTGATGTTTCATAGTTATTGTCAAGGTTAGGACATAGGAAACTTTTTCCTTGCATTTTTCATTTACACAACAAACAATTGCCATACACCCGTAGTCATTCATCATCCCAATACACTGTACATTCTTAGGCTACGTTTCAAGACCTTATACTCACACATCAGCCATCACAAATTTATCTTCTTGCTTAGGAACATTTCTAACATTATTTTCCTTCTACGAAGGAGACACACATGTTATTTGTTTCTATCCCTATTTCTTTTTGTGAATATCGAAGTCCGTAAAGAAGAAATTGATGATAAGAATGTCAAAAATTGCTCGAGTTGTATCACAAATTAGATGGTGTGAAGCTGAATTACAAGGCATACAAGTTAAGGCCCAACTGGAGGTGTTTGGGTTTGATTTGGATGACTTTGGAGGCCTATTTGCTTTGTGCAAGGAAGAGTAACGGATTGAGAAGAGCCCATAAGCTTGTCACATCTTCAATCTTATCTCCTTGGAACAGCGGTAAAAAAATTGACCTTGCCGAGATCTCGGCCGAGATTTTTTCTCTCTTCCGACTTTTTTTTTTTTAAATCTCGGTGCCTTTTCTCTTTTGAAAAATTTCATTTAAAAAAATAAAAAGGCTGTTTGTTTTAACTAACAAAAATATAAATATCGGCCAATATGTAGGCCGATATTTGTCCGATATAGAAAAATATCGGCCGAGATATCAATCGGGTCCACAACTGATATTCTTATAATTTTTTTTTAAAAAAAAAGAAATCCACCAATATTCTCCAGAGATGAAATCCGCCAATATTCTGCAGAGATCTCGGCTTATTTCTTTTTTTTCTTGTCGATACTATGCATATCGATCGAGATATCTCAGTGGTAAAAAATTCAAAGTGCTTATCAGCTGAGATTTATACCCCTGCCTTGAAACCAAAATTTTAAAGAATTCTATCAATGCATGAGGCACAAGTCAAAAAAGCAGAAATGGTTTATAATGAAATTGGGCATTGCCAAACCCTATTATTCCTTAGGATCAGTATTTGGTTTCCACGACCCATATCAGTCAAAAGTTATGGCGTTATATCATGGGTTGAAAATTATTCCATTGAAGGATATCTGAAGACTTCTCATTGATGGAGACTGCTCCAATCTCATTAACACCATCATTGCCAAAAAAAATGGGCAGGTGATTAGACTGACTTCAGGAGATATAAATGGTGACAGAAAAACTGCTCAATGCCCAATTTCAGCTTTGCAGCTCAGAAACTAACACTCTTGCCGATGATTTGGCCAAATAGATGGAAAGAAACTTCTCTTCGTATATGGGAGGAATTCATTCCAAAAGTACTGAAGATGTTGGTCATCACCGACTTTCGACCTCAGTCAGGAATTCATTCACTATTGTGAAGATGGCTTCCCAGTCTATTATTGGAAAGAAACTTATTTTTGTTTGTTTTTGACTAGTTTAGATTTTCCATCTAATTCTATTTGTATTTTATTATTATTAGAATAAAAATTAAATATTCCTAAACTAGTATTCAATAATTACACTATTACAAATTGGTGTTATAAATATGAGTAGTTATTTAATGATAATTTATATTTTTATGTAGATTAGTGTAAAATGATGAAAATAATCAATTTAAATATATTTATAATTTGTATTGTTATCTTCATATTTTATAATATTTTTTTATATTATTTTTTCAAGATCGAACACTAAAACATTCCAATTTAAAGACAAAAATGAGTTCCAAAGTAAATTTGACAACTATATATATATATATCCATACACCATCTGCATAAATCATAGTTGAATTGTTGAGCCACTTAAAAAAGGCGTCCACGTGATGGTATTATAAAGAAATAACGACTCATTGAAAGATTCTAAGTGAGAGAGAGACTATCTATAAATAGAGAAAATATGAAGAGTGAGAGAGGGATAGCCAGAGAGAATAAAGAGACTCTAAGCCTAAAGATGATGGAGAAATAGAAAATCCAACACGACTTAGAACCGACACACACATTTCTGTAATTGAGAGTAATTGGGATTTCTTTATTCTTTAACACAACATGCATTTTAGCTATAATTTCTTGATCCACAAGTTTAGAGACCTACAATTTCTCCACAAGAATTTAAAAACAAATCCTAAACAGAATTTCAAAATTTTAACCTTCCAAACTTGTCTCTAAAGAATGGAAGGTTCAAATTTAACTACTCCTAATTATAAAAATATCTGAAAACATCTATTTCTAAACAACTAATTCTTAGAATGATCCACCTAATCACGTGGATCTCACTGGCCCCGCCCTTTGGGACATTTGACCATGTCATGAATGAATCATAACATAAATAAATAGATAAATAGTAAAAAATTTACAATTTTTTTTTTGAATTTACGTGTGGTAAATCTTGGGATACTCAACGTAAAACCCTTTTGTTAATTTTTTATTTCTTGGATTTTGTTCTTTAAACAAAATTCCCAATCACAACAGAATTCAACCTCTTTACGGATATAATGATGGGAATATAATAATCAAACTAGAAAAAGACAAACTATGTAAGCTCTACATCTCATGCCAAAAATAACAGAAAAGAAATTAAGTAACTTTATAAGTAGAGATGAGCTTTTAATGCATAGAAGCAATATAAAATTTCTAAAAAGAATCATTACATCAATGACATTCAAAGAGATAAAAATAGAGAAGCATACTTGTAGTTGTTGAAGCAACAATACCCACTACTACGAAATGACTACCTTCAAAGCTTATATATATCTAAAAAATGGAAAAAGGGATAACTTGATTGTTACTCCATCCCATGCTTTGCTTTGCTTGGTGGGAGAAGGAAACAAGAACATAAATTTTCTCTTGACAAAGAGGGCTAGAAGATACTATTTATTATGGTCTTAAGGTTCCCATTAAATCTGATATTTAATTTTTAGTTAATACCATTATCTCCATTTGGCCAAAACTGCACTTACACACAAAGAATTTTAGGAATATAGACTGAAATGTTAGTCTTTTCAATGTACATATAATATATAACACCAACTGATCTAGTTATGTACATCAAATACAATAAGCTAAAAGGAAAGAATATTTTGGTACTTCTTTGCCTTTGAGGACAAGGCAAAAGAAAGACTTGCTATAGAAGTTTATATGGTAAAATAAAGAAGGAAGAGATTTTCTGCCAAATTCAAATACTTTTCCTTTTATAGAGACTTACTTAGATTCGATAAAAAGAAAGATAAAATAATAGAGTGATTTAATTAGAATAAGAACAGATATATAAATCTAGGCCAAGCCAATCGAAAAACGTCATTCTAAACTCATTTTTAAATCCTAAGTATAATCATAGTTGGTATTTTCAATGGGTTCTTAATGGAAATGCGATCGGGTAAATATTCAATTTATAGAGTGAAATGAATGTGAAAAGTTCTAAATATTAACTTTAAAAGGAAAAATAAATAAATAAATCTCACCAAGTTCTCAATGTAAAGTTTTATTAAGAATATTTTTTGTTTGAACGATAGGTATTCGGCCACCACAATGGCTAATAACTAATTGAGAATTTGACATAGAGTAAGCTTACAAAGGAATATAAACAAATCATAATGGGCCTTTATTATAGCAATCTATGTGGATCTCTAATTCTTTATCATCTATATTAAGATTAGTTCACTTGAAACTTGAGATTTTACTCTCTAATTCAAATGTTTATTCCAATGTTTGTCGTAGTTGTACTTATTTGTACCATTATTCAATAAAAACTAGTTTAGTGTATACATGTGATAATCTCACTTAATTAGAACTTAGTCATGTGTATATGTTTGAATTTTTTTTAATTTAGGTAGAGGTCATTTTGGAATTTTGAATATTTAACTCTTTCATTTGTATATCTAACTTAAAAAATGAGAGAAGATAAAATATAGAATTCTCTCTTACATTTTCAATCTATAAAAACATCGATCATAAAAATTAAATTAATACCTAAAGGATTGCCATATATAAAGCTATAGACAAACAATTAACTACAAAAAACGGAAAATTTTATGTTAAAGACCAATAAACAGATATACTACCTCCTAAAATTCAAGTCAATATATTAAGAGTTTATTTAGTAGCTCATCTATTCATAGATTAATTTAACATCATGTCATGAAAGTGAAAATAATGAGAAAGACTGGAAAAGTTGAGTTGAAGTGATTAAAGAATAGAAACATGACCGTTCCACCAACTACACTTTGTTCTAAGTTGTGCAAATCATTCACATGGGTGTAGTTCAACTGGTTGTCTCCTGCCTAAGGAAGCGGGAGGTTGCGGGTTCGAGCTCCTATGGCCTAACTTTGGTGTGCCCTAGGGCTAGTAGGCTCACCCATGAGGGTTTTCCGCTGGGTATCCCGTGGTCTCCCACATGTAAATTCAAAAAAACTTATGCCAATTAAAGGTATTTATCAATTAATAAGATTCAAGCAAATATTCTATATATCTAGAGTGGTCTATTGGCAAGATAATCTTATTGAATGTTAATATTTAACTTATATAAGATAATTATTATGAGATTTGATTTCGGAACTCTATTTTTTATAAAATGAGGCACTCTATTTATCTTTTTATACACATGTCATCATTTATATCTTAGAAAATACAAAATTACTACTTAATATTATCTTAGAAAATACGACAAAATTACTACTTAATATTTTCCCTAACATGACATCTGTGTGCTAAAGAAATTGTCCTCTCAAGTTTCTTACCATTAGCTCTCACTGAGACGGCTCAGATCATCTGAAGTCCCTCCAAACTGAAAAAATCTGAAAAAGGGTCTCGGTGGGTCTGTAAGTCTCGGAACATCCGAAGTGAGGCTCAGATCGTCTGAGTGTGGTTCGGTCCTTCCGAGCTCTACTCGGATCGTCCGGTTGAGTCAAACTAGCCTCGGGCGCTTCTGGGCTTCGGGTGAAGCTCGGAACGTCCGAGGGGTCCTCTCGGACCGTCCGAAGCTCGGCTTTCAGACCGTCCGAGAGCCGTCTTCCTCCAATGTCTGCAACAGCAGACAGTGACGGCAAACACACTGTGAAATACGAATCCGGAAACAGTGGGTTTCCCGGATTCGGTTTCCACACCTAGCCGGTCCGATGGACTCCTCTGGAAGTCCTCTTTCCATAGGGAAAAGTTTTAAAATTTGAAACTCAGTAAGCCGACGGATTTTAAAACAGAAAGCACACTGATACAAGAAACCCATGGTTTTTTCTTAGACTTTGAAATGGTTTTACACACTTGACACAAAGCCAAAATTGGTTTTTCTTGATTCTAAACCACTTAAACTTTGAAAAGGAACACAGTGGTTACCTTCACTAGAGTTCCTGGGCTGAAAATCCGGTCTTTGGAAAAACTTTCCTCTAAGCTACGGGTAACTGAAACACTGGAAAAACAGAGAGGCTAAGAAGGCCGGCAGGGTTGGGTTTCAGCTGAGAGATAGACCGAGAGAAGAGAGGAGCTTTGGTGGGAGTTCGAACCAGCAGATAGAGGGCCATACTTATAGGATTTTGCCTGGGAGAAGTGGTCGGGTGGCCACTGCATGCCACTGCATGCAGCGGTGAGAGGACGTCGAAAAAGTGAAATCACTGTTTACTGATTTGGTTACAAAGGTTTCTAGTTTTGCAAAAATGCCCCCGATTTGATAAAAACTCGATTTTTAACTTAAAGGCATGATTTTAAGAACTCAAATTCTTAATCCAACCTTACAGATAAGTTGGATTTTGAAAACTTTGATCACCATAAAAATTTGGCGATTTAACTCTCACTAGAAACCATCGATTTAAATAAAAAAAAAATCATAATTTAATATTATTTACTTAATTAAACAAATGTTAAATAAAATAATTTAGAAACCTCATTTTGGGGTGCCAAAGAATAACTAGACCATTCTTAAAATGGTCTAACATACTATACTAGTTTCGAAATTTATCTCATTTCAAAAACCATTTAAAATAATTATTACTCCCTTTCGGGGTTTTGACGGGCGGTTTTAAAATACCATTTTCTGAAAATAAAATTATTTTAGAATCAGAAATACAAATCCTTTAATAAGGAGAATATTATCATTCAATAATAATCACATAACAACGTAATTTATAAAATAACAACAAGAAGCGGTAAATTACCGTTTTGCCCCTCCAACTGGACTAGCTGGATCACTGAGCTTTCGAGCTCGGATTGGGCCACACCTGGGCTTTCCTCAAAGCTCTAACCGTAATCTTGAGATTAACCTGTTTAAGCAAGATTTATTAAACTAAAACACGCCTAATCTGGGTCAGGGTATTACAGAGCTATTTATGTAATCTGTTTGAAACCCTACTTCGCTCAATTTTCGGGACGAAAATTTCAAAAGAGTGTAATATTGTAACACCCCGGATTTTCATTTCATGAATATATATATATATATGGAAATTATCCATTTAAATTATGAATTAATGGAATTTGAAATTAAATAATGGAGATGGACCTTAAATGGGTAAGGAGTTGGGTCAATTGCCCAATTAAGACCCAACGGTTCATAGATAAGGATGAATTGAAAATAAATGGGTAAGCCTTGAATAAATGGGTCAATTGCTCAATGGGAACCCAATCGGTTATCATGAGTTTATTTTTAAGTAAATGGAGAAAAGATAATTGGGTCGATTACCCAATTAAGATCCAAGGCATGAGATACACCTCATCAAATGAAATGGCTAAGTGGGACCCTAGATACCATGTGGTACATGGTCGGCTAAGCCATGGTTGACTTGGTCAACCATGGGTGAGTTCAAAGTTCAATTGAGTTGTTTTGGCTTGAGTTGATTAATAAGTTCAATTGAATCAAGGTGGATTAAGTTAAGTTATTGCTTGAGTTAAAATGAGTTAAATGGAGTTGAGTTGAGATGGGTGAGTTGAACTGGAAATGGAAGAGTTTTCCAACACGCATCCAAACGGGTGTTACGGTAGTCAAAAATCAGGATAATGAGTTGGTGCCAACACGCATCCAAACGGGTTGGAGAGTTTGCATTGACTACCGTAAGCTGAACACTATCACTCGAAAGGACCATTTTCCTCTTCCGTTCATCGATCAGATGCTTGAGCGGTTAGCAGGTCATGCATTTTATTGCTTCCTTGAAAGTTATTCCGGCTATAACCAGATCTACGTTGCTCCTGAGGATCAGGAGAAGAACACCTTCACATGTCCATTCGGTACGTTCGCATATCGTCGTATGCCATTCGGATTGTGCAATGCACCAGCCACTTTTCAACGGTGCATGATCAGTATTTTCTCCGATATGGTCGAACGTTTCCTAGAAGTCTTCATGGATGACTTCTCTGTGTTTGGGTCCACTTTTGACCAGTGCCTGGACCATCTGAACCTTGTGCTAATCAGGTGCCAAGAAAAGAACCTGGTATTGAATTGGGAAAAATGTCACTTTATGGTGAAAAACGGCATAGTACTAGGGCACATTATCTCTGAAAAGGGTATCGAAGTGGACAAGGCAAAGGTCAACCTGATCTCTAATTTACCAAGACCCCAAACCATTAGAGAGATCAGGTCATTCTTAGGTCATGCTGGTTTTTACAGGAGGTTTATAAAAGATTTCAGTCGGAGCAAGGATGCTATTTTCGATTTTGATGATGAGTGCATTCAAGCCTTTGAAAAATTGAAAACAGCTCTGACCTCCGCTCCGATAATACAACCACCTGTTTCATCTGTCCCCTTTGAAATAATGTACGATGCCTCCGATTATGCAGTCGGAGCCGTTTTAGGACAAAGGTTAAATCGGTTGCCTCATGTTATCTACTATGCTAGCAAAACTCTCAATGACGCTCAGCTCCATTATTCCACCACGGAAAAAGAGTTGTTGGCAGTCGTTTTTGCATTAGATAAGTTTCGATCCTACTTAGTGGGTTCGAAAGTCATTATCTATTCTGATCATGCAGCACTTAAGTATCTCCTTTCTAAGAAAGATGCTAAGTCTCGCCTGATCCAATGGATATTGCTACTACAAGAGTTTGATATGGAAATCCGGGACAAGAAAGGTTCCGAGAATGTAGTAGCAGACCACTTGTCTAGATTGATAACTGAGTTCACTGATGAGACTCGTCCTATCACTGAGTCCTTCCCTGATGAGCAACTCATGTCAGCGTCCCAAGTACCATGGTTTGCGGATATTGTTAACTATCTTGTTACTAGTCAAATGCCCCCGCATTGGACTAAGCAAGATAGGTCTAAGTTTCTGGTCCAGGTCAAAAGTTTTATTTGGGATGGTCCTTATTTGTTTAAAAACTGTGCGGACAAAATCATTCGTCGGTGTGTCTCAAAAGAAGAGCAAAATCATGTCATAAGTTTCTGCCATGACCAGGCCTGTGGAGGGCATTTTAGCACAGGAAAGACAATTGCAAAAATCTTGCAGTGCGGATTTTATTGGCCCTCCATGTTTCGAGACACCTACACTTTCTGTGTCTCGTGTAATAGGTGTCAAAGATTGGGAAGTATTTCCCGTAAAAATATGATGCCTTTAGGATGTTTGGGGCATCGATTTCATAGGACCATTTCCTAATTCTTTCGGCCATCAATATATCCTTATAGGGGTCGACTATGTGTCAAAATGGGTCGAAACGGTGGCGGGCAAAATCAATGACCACAAGGTTATCCTTCGCTTCATTAAAGAAAATGTTTTCTCTAGATTTGGAATTCCACGAACCACGTGATGGGGGTAAACACTTTTGCAATCGTCCATTTGCTAATTTGTTAAAATCATATGGGGTGACGCATAAAGTGGCTACTCCTTATCACCCACAAACAAGTGGCCAAGTGGAAATTTCGAATAGAGAGATTAAGCGTATTCTCGAGAAGACAATCAATCCAAATCGGAAAGATTGGTCTTCCAGACTCATTGACGCACTATGGGCGTACCGTACAGCTTTCAAAACGCCTATAAGAATGTCATCCTACCGTCTGGTTTATGGTAAGGCATGTCATCTTCGGGTCGAGCTAGAGCACAAGGCCTATTGGGCAATTAAAAATTTCAATTTTGCTCTAGACTATGCTGGGCAACATCGGAAACTTCAGCTTGTTGAGCTGGAAGAATTACGAAATGAAGTCTATGACACGGCTAAAAGGTACAAAGACAGGATGAAAGTGTTTCATGATAAACACATATTGAGAAAAAAATTTACAGTTGGTCAGAAGGTCTTGTTGTACGAATCAAGGATGCATCTTTTTCATGGAAACTTAAGGTCCAAATGGATAGGTCCATTCATTGTTTCATTTGTATTCCCACATGGGGCAGTAGAGATCAGGCATCCTACGAGTGGTTGTGCATTCAAAGTTAATGGGCAACGTTTAAAGCCATTTTTAGTGTTCCCCACTCCTGAAGAAGAGACCGAGGTCGAGTTAGCTGATCCTGTGTATCAGGACTGATTTGAGGACCCATACCCATTCACTCACCTTGCCATCTTTATCATTTCCATTACCCAAACCCACATATCCATCTGTCTATGTCTGAGTCAGTCTGAATCTTCAGTGTCTAGTTTAGGTTTTCATTGAGTCGGTCTAGGATTTCCTTATTTAGTTCATGTCGCATCTCATGCATTCCTAGGTTTGTCCAAACCCGATTGTTTGTTTTCTAAAATATTTTTTCTTTTTCACCTGGCCAGTGTCAATTGGGAACATTGAGGACAATGTTCAATTTAAGTTTGGGGACTGAAGTCATTTACAAAAAAAAAAAAGTTGAAAAAAAAAATTGAAAAAAAAAATTCATCATCTGTTTTGTCTTTGTGACCAGCAGACATTAAAGAACTGGATAGGAGTCATGCATGTAGACGGTCGAGTTTTTGTCTTCGTTTTGTATCTGTCTAGAACACAAGTTCCCCCAGACTTGTGTAGGAAAATCGTTTCCTTAGCTATGAGGGTGAGGAAGATGGAAATCCAAGAGGAGCAACCCAGACCTCTTTGTGGTCGAAGCACTCTGGCTGCAAAGAGGAAAGCTAAGAGGCTAGGAATCTGTTACAAATGTGGATGTGGAAATTGTAATGGAAAAATATCAGAGCAAGGAGTTCGTTGTGTGACAGCAGCAAAACATAGACCTATTAGTGAAAATAGACAGATTTATTTGGACCTAGTTAAAGGTAGAGTAAGTCCGGAAAGACTGAGACTCCTTGGTGTTCAAAGAACTGTTGATTTTCGCTTAGGGGACTATAAACGTCTTGACAATCTGACGTTAAACGAGTCATAGTTTTCTTAGGCAGAGAAAGACAGACTTAATCTTTTAAGGGTAGAGTAGGAAAAGCTGAGACACCTTGGTACTTAACAAGAATGTCAATTGAGGTCTAAGAAAATCATGCGTCTTGACAATCTGACGTAAAAAGAGTCATATTTTTTTTTTTAGCATTAAGACGTAAATAAAAATCTTTATATCATACTTTTCCGGAAATATTTTTATAGGATTTATGCTCGGAACTACATGTACACAGTCATATTAATATAAGTTTGAAAAAAAAAATTCATGAGTCGAATGATCACCAAAGGAATACTAGTGGAGAGTTAAACCCAGTGAGTTTTAGAGCTATTCTGTCATTCTGAGGGTTATAAGTAGACTCTTACTTCTTTGATAAGCGCATCGAGTCGTTGTGTGATCTCATTATCATTGATTTGGTCATATTACTAAGAACGCCATTAAAATTGAATTAGTACAGTTGAAATTTTTCTGAATTTATTCAAAGCAAAGAAATCATCTTATGAAGCTTAAGATAGGATATAGGCCATTTTTGGACCGTTTGAGCCTTCAAGCGCACCTATTTTGGTCATTCCATCTTGATAGTTCCCCATTTGAGCCTAATATAGCATCTTTTATTGACTAGCCATATCTTCCGTACCCAACTCCGGATGTGGAGTTCGAGCCAAAATTTATATCCATTACCTATCATCATATGAGAAAAGGTTAGGGAAGAATTTGGGATAAGATTCACTGAAAAATGAAAATAAAAGAGAAAATAAAATGGGAACATCCATACATCAAAGAGGGATGTTGAAAAAGAGAAGAGATTTCTTAGAAAAAAAAAAATCCATACGTCAAAATGGGTTGTTAAAAAAAAATAAAAAATTGTGAAAAATATTAGAGGAAAAATATCCCGCTCATATGAAGACCTCTAACCTTTTCTTATGAAAATGTTAATTTTTAGAGTCTTTTATCCCTTCTTTGATATGACCCGGTCCTAAGCCTCGTTTCGTCCTATTAGAAAGTCCTATTGATCCTAAGTCTAAATAAGGTATTTCATATAGAGAATAGAGGAGGAAAAATAAAGGTGTTTGACTCAACGTTCTTAGGAAAGTGGCATCTAATCATGAGATCAATTATTTTCTTCATCTATGCCGTCTTTTTTTAAAACATATGTGAGAATTTTGATTTGAAAACATAAACTCCGCTCACATATACCTTGAGAGAAAATAAACCCACCTTTGAGCGTTAATCTTTCTGAGAGATATATCTGGTGAGGATTGAAGTCAAAGTGTATTTTCCAATGGTGGTTATAAAACTTGTGTCAATTTGGAAAAAGAAGACTATCTTAATAATGGCTATCACACACAACACTCCGAGTATAAGTCTTGTAAAATAAATTTTAGAGTTGTATGATGTTTAGATTTTTGGCTATGTGTTTTTGCTGAAAATAAAAAATAAAAAAATAAAAAATAAAAAAAAATAAAAAAAATGATGATGTTTGTGGGTATCATCACTGGAAACCTTCATGAGACTATAATTCGTCCACTAGGGGTAACCTAGGGGTTTAAAGGCTTGTTGCATACGCTAAATGTAATCGAGAGAGCCAGCGAAAGTGGTGTCATTTAGGATTTTTAATTTTCCATTTTAGTTTTAGTTTTTAGTTTTGCTCGAGGACTAGCAAAATCTAAGTTTGGGGGTATTTGATAGACACCGTAAAATTATAATTTTACTCTTTAATATTAGATTAATTAGTCCTTATTTTATAAATATTAGATATGTTTAGGGTTGTTTTTAGTTTATTTTGAAAAATATAAGAAAAAGAAAATAAAAATGATCAAAAAGTGGCTAAGTCAAAAATTCAATCGACATCTACCAACCATTCTCATTTACTGTCGATCGGGGTGCCCGGCAGATGAAAGAAAGCCCAAATAAACTATTTCTTTCCATTTCTTTTCTATGTTTTGTTTTCTTTATGTGGTTACAAGACTTATAGAAGAAATGAAGACGGCAGCAGCTGGAAGAAACCAACACAAAAGCAGTTGAGAAGGACAGCTCTGTCCTTTCAAACAGAGAATGAAGCCATACACGGTAGCCTGCTGAAGCAGAGCGGCAGCAAGGTTCCGACGGGCAGCAAGCAGAGAAGGCCGAAGCTGAGCCCATAGCAATGACTGAGTGCAGTGATAAATACAGTAGCGGCAACCAGCAGAGATGAAGCAACAGCGCACACAAACGGTAACAGCATCAGTCTGCTGCCCACATGAATACCAGCCAGCAGAGCAGCCAAATCTGCCGATGATGGATCTGCAGCGGCGCAGAAGGGAAAATACAGCACACAGCGGCAACGAGTAGAGCAGCCAGCTGACACGGGCAACCAGCTGAAGGCAACCGGCTGAAGCAGAGCAGCAGCTGAGAAAGGCAGCCACAGAAGCCGGTAGTCCAAGCAGAGATTGAGTGCAGCAGAGCTGAAGCCAGCGATGCATAGCAGCTAGCTGAAGAGGAGGCCAGCTAAGAAAAACGGCAGCCAGTAATGAGAAGAAGAACAACAACGGTGAACAGCTGTAGAGCCGAAACAGTGAAGGAGGTAGCTGAGAAGAGAAAGAAGAACAACCAACTGAGAAGGGCTCCATTACAAATAGCAGCTAGCACCACATCCAAATGCCCTGTAGCAGCTGGGAGTTATCCGATCCAAATAAGATTTGGATAAGGAGCTACCGAGTGACTGCTTTTTGAAATTCAAAAGAGAGCTGCCAGATAGAGGCGTGAAGCAAGAAGAAGAAGAAAAGATAAGGCGGCTGCCAACAAAGAAGGAGAGATAAAAAAAGATGAGAAGAAGGTTAACCGATCAGAGAGCTGGCAACTGAACAGGAAGATAGATAGGGATAAGGAGAAAAGAAAGATAAGAAAGATAAGAAGAAAAGAAAAAGCCGATGAAGAGATAGAGGCGTGGAAGCTGGGAATCTGATAAAGAAGGATAAGAGAGGATAGCAGCTGCCGTTTGGAATGAGAAGGAAGATAAGGCAGCTGAGCTCTGTACCAGCTGCCGTGTAGCAGCTGGCAGCTGAACCGATAGAAGTTGGGGTTCAAATTTGAAAGAGATAAAGTAGAAGAAAAGAGATAAAGTAGAAAGGAAGGAAAGAAGAGGGTTAACCGATCCTTAGAGCCCGGCTGAATTTTGAATTTGAATATCCCGGCTGAGTTTGAAGGGTATCTTATGTCATCCCTCCTCTCCTATAAATTCAAGGCGTTGGGTCCATTGAAGGTTGAACCGGGCAAGACATTGAAGGCTGAAGTTGGACGACGAAAGACATAGAAAAATAAATAATTTCTTGTAAGTTATTTTATTTTTTATTTTTATGTAAAGTCCAAAAGAATTGTATTTCATTTTCGAATTTTTAAATAAAATTCATGGCGGTTTGTTTAGATGTATGCTATTCCCAATTATTAAATATTTAATAATGATAGTTTTTAATTTTATTTTAATTCTTTTTAAGAACTTTATGAAACAAATTAATTTGAGGATTTTTCAAGGAAAAGTGAAACCCCTTTTAGGATCAGTGGGACTTGCCGTCTCTCCAGTCTAAGGTTCTTATCAAGAACGATTGTTTTAGATTTGGGGAAACACAAGTTTAAAACCCGCTCAAGCCTAATGCTTGATTTGAAAAATTCTAATTTAATAATTATTTTAATTAGAATTTTAGTAAATAAGAAACTTGAATTATATTTAATAATTCCAAAATATTTCATAGTCTAGGCCATGTTTTTGTTTTTAAATCGGATAACATGCCACTTCGATATTTGACCAGATTCCATTGTAGATTATGTAAAAAAAATTATTTATTCTTGATTTATTTTTCTTTTTCTCAAAAATTCATCAAAACAATTTATTGTTCTAAATTAAGACTATAACTAAATGTTTTAGAAAATTATTTCCTTAAATCACATTTTTAATAGTGCCAATTTCTATGTCATACATATATTTTGTCGATTTCTCTTGGGTACGACCTCGCACTCATACTCTATACTATAAACTGGTTCGTACGCTTGCGAGTAAATTAAAATTCACATCAACGGGTAACAGACATGGACAGGTTGTTGTCTGCAGACGGATTGTACTGTCTGCAGACGGGTTTCTACCCTACTTGGAATTCCTACTGGGCGCGTTGACTAACGCCCTACTTCTACCCTTTATATGTTGAAACAGTAAATGGAAAGAACGTGGGACGTGAAAGAAGCCAAGCTTAGGAGTTTGTGCAGATTCTATTTATTTTGCTTAATTTATTTTGGAACCATGTATTTGAGATAATTAGCATTTGGGATTGTAATAACTAGATTTATTTTGCTATGGTTGAATGATGATTATTTGAGATTAAGTTAATTTATATTGATTGGCTTCCTTGCATATGATATGATGTTTATGGATGGTTTCAATTCATACAATATTTCCGCAGTTAATCGTTAACGTGTGAACTGTTTTAGTGGACTCGGTCCACACACATGTATCGTTGGCCAGTTAAGGGTTGGGTTTGGAAACTCGGACTTAGCTCGCATCGTGACGTTCCTGCTCTCTCTCACTCTTTATTTTTTTTAAAAATATACTCTAATTTTCAGCAAATGAAAATGGGCGGGACGCTACAATCCAGAGCTGATACGGGTGATCGGTCGTGTACCAACGATGATCGTGTGTCCAAAAGAGCCGTTGAAATGTTACTGTTCCGCATTAGTGGTTTTCCAATGGATAAAAAACTGACATGGACTATTGGTCATCACTCACGATTGATCATTCTCACGATCAGTCGCCATTCACGATGGGTCTTGTGGGCAGTTTTTAGTAAAACAACTCTCCACTAAAATGGTCATATCTTGGGCTCCCGAATTCCGATTTGAGTGTTCTTAGGCTCTATGAAAAGATATTTCAATGATCTATCCAACCATGGTGGTTTTATCAGTTGATTACTTCATTCAGTCGGTCGAAAGATACTCACAAGTCATGACATTTTGACAACCCATATTTTTCCAAGATATGATCGAGGAGCTCCAAGGCATTGGTCCATTTACTCTAGGCTTGGTCTAATCTTACCAATATGTTCTTAGCCTAGGGAAGGCCCTGTCTCTGCGATTGGTCGTGCTTATACCACATGATGCGTCACCGCCAGACGAATGTATCGTCCTGAGTCTGAATGTATTTTTCAGTCAGTATCAAACCCAGGCTCCAGGAGATTGATTGTGAGGGCGATTAGTCGCCACAATACCCAGACAAAGGGTCGTATGCACGATCGGTTTTCCTTGACATGATTGTGAATGACAGTCCAAGATTTTATCTAAGCCCATGGTGATTGATCAAATGCACGATTTGATCGGCCATGTCCCAACAATACATCGTCGCACCAATGTATTGTCTTGAGACCACTGGAGTTTGACAGACCATTCCAAACAAGAACCTTCATTTTTCCAGGCGATTGATCGCAATACCACAATTGGTCGCCTGCTGTCAATGGCGATTGATCACTGACACGACGTGTCATTCTGACAGTAAAGAAACCTTAATTTCATGTTCTAATTTGGTGTCAAACATCCACTAGGCTTATGATTTACCAAGATGTTATCTTAGCCTAGGCAAGGGCATCCTAAGGTGTTGGATTCCACCTAGAGTCATTTATGGCCAATTTACCTTTGTGATTGCCATACACATGGTGATGTTTGATTCTCCAACTTGATCTTCAGTCTTCATCACCACTTGAGTCATGTATTCTTGCTTCAATATTTCGAGGCAATACTTCACCTAAGTCATGGAATTGACAAATAGGAAACTCGAGAAGCCAGGGCACTAACAGGTGTGAACCTATCTGGTAAAGACCTAAGAATCTTAGTGCATAAGATGGGTTCTGGAACATTTTCTCCTAAAACCCAAATACAGTTAACTATATCACTAAGTTGAGAGTAGAATTCTAAGAAGATCTCACTCTCATCCATTTTAATAGTTTCAAACCTTGAGTTAAGGATTTGAAGCTTGGATTTTTTTTTTCACCACATTTGTAACGCCTCTCCCTTTCCCACTAAGATCAGAATAATATAAATGAAGATTGCAAGGAGGGGGATGAGAGTCAAGACGCGACCTGAGTCCGAGTCCGAAGACCCGACCCCCAACTGGCCCAGCATAGTGTGTGCATCGATTGATGTCCATGATGATATTTACACACACTAACATAATCAGCAGAAATTTAAAACATTTATATATTGAATGAATGGCACATCACATCTCAAAGCAAAAGTAAGGAAGTCTCCAACATTAATATATGTCAAATACAAAACCACAAATCAAATCTGCAAGTTATTACATTTACAAAACGAACAATCGTACAAATTAAATCATTCTCAAAATCTGAAAGAAACTATCCTAATTATAATTTCTTCTTGCGCTCATCTTGTTCATGCTTGGATGCCACTTGGTCTAGCCTCATCTCCATTTCCTTAACCTGCATTTGCATCTAATGGGAGGAATTGTGGGCTTAATCAAAACACCCAGTAGGAATTCCAATCATAGAGGAAAATGCACTAGAAGTGTTATAATAACTCAATTTCTAAACATACCATAGCACATCTCTCAAAATCATTTTCATATCATTATAAAATTCTCACACTTTTTCAAATGACAACATATTAACGTATCACATGTACATTTCATACTTGAAATCTCATACTCAAACTAAAATCAATAATGTGACATGCCATGGGTGTTATGAAGAACGCATGTCATTCCATGCCTCATGGTATGCATCCAACAATTTAACCGGAATCTCCGGTGGAGTGTTGCCTCCAATACCCAATGTTCTTGGTGGCACCCGACAGGGGACTCTTCCCCATCCACAAATTTTACAACCGAGACTATCGGTGGAGTGTGGTCTCCTCCCTCTGCGCAGAGTTTCGGCACTAGTTATTTAGGGGTGCTTTGTCTGAATCAATGTCATTTCTATTTTCAAGACTTCTCTGACCCAGGAGCTCTACGGCCCAATCATTATTTTGTTTGTTTCAGAGCTTTTCTGAACCAGGAGCACTACGGCTCAACTCATTTATCTTATTCACGATGCAAAAGCATATTGGAACAGTTTGGCTTTGGTCATTAAACGCAAATCTCATCTCAGGCAGCATGCATGAGGTACATGAATGCAAAATGATGTTCTCATGAATTCCCATTCATTCTCAATCGTAAGCATAATTTCTTATCATATATTTTTAAACGATTGCAATTCCTTATAAATGAAATATGCATCATTTCAAAAAGAAACTTATATAACCTTCAGAGAAACCGAATCATAATTATCATAGAAATAGTAACATAATTGGAAATAAACCCTACTGCTTCAACAACGTAGGAAAACCAACCTGATCGAAGATGATCAGCGAAGTGGATCACTCACGAAGTCGCACGAACAGTGTCGGGACTACCCTCGGTTTCTTCGTTCGTACATATGTATCAAAACATAATATTAATGTCACAAATTTGTAATTTCTATCAACTCGATTAAGAAAAGCCTTAATTAAGGCTTAAGGACTAAGTTGGTGTGAGCTATTGGAGTCTAAGTGACTCCCCATAAGTGATTTGGATCTGGTGTAACAACCTTGTAAAACTGTCTAAGGCTCGGGTCGATACATCGACACTGTCGACATATCGACCAAGACAGAATCAACACATCGACGCTCCCGATGTGTCGACTGAGGTTCTGGTCGTAAAGCTCTGTATTTGTCTATTTGTTCTCATATCGATATTATCGTCCCCGATGATGTATCGACTGGATCTGCTCGACACATCGGTGATGTTGATGTGTCGCCCTGGGTTTAGTTTGTACTTCTTGTGACTGGTCACAGATCGATAGTATCATGTAGTTCGATACATCGAAAGGGTTACAAAGTCGATACATAGGTGATGTCAACATGTCGACCTGGGTTCTGATCTATATTTTTGTAGTTGGTCTCAGATCGATCGTATGGTTCTATCGATACATCGATCGGATAGAGTTTAAGTTTATACAACAGAGTTGACACATCGGTGCAATCGAAATGTCGACTGGAGACCATTCATCTTTAAATTATTCCCAAGTCAATACATCGACACAATCAATATATCGCCTTGGGTTTTGCTCAACCTATTGACGACATAGACGTATCGTCCTGGGGAGCTTGCAATCCATCTGATTTCCACTTTGCATGTCTCCCATCTTGGGTATTTTCTACTAACATTTGTGTTTTCATCACTTCTAGACATACTAGTATGGTCATTTTACCTAAATCACAATGAAGATTGACATACCTTGAGAGATTTGTGGATTTTCGTGGGTGATTGGACAATGAACTCCGATTTGGGCCTATTTTTTCCTCCTTACTTTCATTTTCTCTCATTCTCTCTTCTTCTCTTTCTCTTTCTCTCTTTCTCTTCCTCCCTTCCTCTTTTCTTTTTTCCTTTTATCTTTTCTCTCCATCTCTTCTTCTCTTTTTCCCTTTCTCTCTTCTTCCCTTCGGTTGCCCTAGGTAAAAAATGGATGGGGTTGAGTGTAGCGTTGCCTCATGCATTTGATGCATGAGGTGACACATGGAGGGTGGTAGGTAGGTGCATCTGACTTAAAACGCTTGGCACGGTTTGTCAACACATCAGCAATGTCGACACATCTACTTGGGTGAACTCTGTATTCTATTACATTACTCTTAAATCGATACCATAGATTTTGTCGAGTGTGTGTTCGTCGTTAGACACATCGACTCCATAGACATGTCGAATATGAATGACACACATTATGTTTACAATCCACTGTATGTTCCATTTTCTCTCAGATCTATACTATCGGTACTGTTGATATATCGAATGAGGATTCGTCGACACATCAATGTTGTCGATGTGTCGGCTTGGAAATCTCAGGTTCTTTCTTTATTTATTTCGCTAAACATCCAAATATTCATTCTTTTCCAACTTTGAGTTCAAGACTCTATAGTTCATTCCATTTTTTAGAGAGAAATTACACTAAGTTACGGAGTGGAAACTCCGGGTCCTTAAAACATTCGTACCTTCATGGGTTATTTGTAGAATATCCCATGCTTATTTTGCAGTTTCGCATGTGAGAATTCTTTTGAATTCATCACAAGGGAGGGCACAATATATGGCATTCAAAGCTTTGCCATTTGCCACATAAGAACATTTTTTAACTATCCGTCCATTTTGTGAAATCTTTTAATCTTACTTCCGTTGAAGTTCCTTCCCCTAGTTCAGTAGTTGGATGAGTCCATCCATTCTGGATATCTCTCCAGCAGATCATTTAAAGATATTAGAAATGTTATCAATCTAGCTATACAATAAGCATAATTGGAGCTGTCAAAGTAAAGTGCCGGGTAATTGCCGAACTTTCACCCTTGAACATTGTCACACTCTGTCGGAGATCGAGAACACAAGATCATTAGATCTTATCCCGAGTAACCTGGGCTATGGTGCTAATGGAAAGTGACATCAACGGTCAATGACAGAGTGCCATGTAGCCTAAGTAGAGGGGGGTGAATAAGATGATCAACTTATTTTCGCGGCAAATCTAATTGGTTTATTTACTAAGTTGGTTTATCTGAATTAACTATTTAATCCTTCAAACTTATTTAATACGAAACACCAATTAATTCTTTTAACAGTTAAGGTTCATCACAACATGCAGAAACAATTCATCTTTATAAATCAGAGATTAACACAACAACAATCAATATCAGAAATAATGATCTATTTGCACAAATACTAAAACTCTTGGGAAAATAAATATAAAACAATATATACACAACGATATTGGTTTACTTAGTTGTTCAGTTAATAAATCCAGAAGATTTATAAATTTAATCCTTTATAAGAACAATTTTGGATATCAAGATAAATATCCAATCTCAAACTTATGAATATTCTAATCAACGTGAGCTCAGAAGTCTGAACAAGTCTGTTCGAAACTATGAACCAATGAATATTCACCTTTTAAGTTCAAAACTCTAAACTGAAGTATGAAATCTGATCTTTGTCAAATGATCAACTCTTGCATGCACAATGTATTCGCAACTTATATTTCAAGCATGCAATATATTATGTAGTGTTGATGATAAAATAAACAAGTAAACAAACCACACAATCACAATCACCACAACACGAGATTTATAGTAGTTCGATCCCAACGACTTACATCCACTTATAGACTATACCAACCTTGGGATATCTGATTAACTCCCCTAATTATCAGCCGACCCACCTAGGTCTAAAGACTTGACTCACAACAAGCCTCGCGAAACAACTCACCCGAGTTGCTCACTCACCTTGACTCTACCCGAGTTGACCCAAGACTCTACTTGAGTCTTACCACAACAAACTCCACCTGAGTCTTTGCCACAAAGTACTCATCGACTTTGCCGATGCCAAATTCCAATCCGCTAGTCACAACCACACCAATCAGTGAACCTATCCAACTCTTCCTCCACAGTACCACGTCCTTGTTGCAGATGATATACTGATCACAACACTCAACCAAAGATATGAGAAAGGGTTTCTCTAGATCTAGTTGTTAGTGCCCCAGCTTGCCGAGTCCCGTTTTTGTCAAATCCATGACTCGAGTGAAGCATTTCCTTGAAGTTAGAAGCTCAAGAATCAAGAATCAACTGGTGGTTGAATCAAGCTCAAGATCGAAGATCAATCAAGATTCAACGGATCATCATCATGTATGGCAATCACACAAGGTAAATTGGCCATAGAAGACTCTAGGTGGACCCCATACCTTAGGATGACCTTGCTTAGGTTTAGAAGTCACATCTGGATAATTTAAGTAGCTTAGTGGTTGTTTGACCCATAACCAGCACATGAACTTAATATGGAAAAACATTGATTTTGCTATCAGGCTGACACATCGTGTCTTGCGATCAATCACCTTTGACAGTGGACGATCTATCGTTGTCATACAACCAATTGTCCTGGAAAACAAAGGTTCTGGTTGGAAATGGTCTGTCAAACACCTAAGGTCCCAGAACGATAATTTAGTGCAGGCGATGCATTGTTGAGACAGGGCCGATCCAATCGTGCAATACGATCAATCGGTATGACTTAGGATGAAATCTAGACTGTCATTCATAGTCATGTCTCTGGACGACCAATCGTGCAGACGATACTTCTTCTAGGTACAGGGCCGACCAATCTCCCTCACAATCGATTGCCTGGAGCCTGCGTTGAACACCCTTTGAAAACAGTCAGGCTCAGGACGATGTATTCGTCTGGCGGCGACCTTTCGTGTGGTATAGAGCATGACGAATCGGTCGCACGACCTATCAGCGAGACGGGACAGAAACACATCGGTTGCATGACCTATCGCCCTAGGTCTGGATAAGACTTGACTTCGAAAATACAGTCAGTCTCAGGCCGATACATTCCCCAAGTCGCGATCTGTCGCCATTGAACACGGACGATCAATTGGGTGCGACCCGTTCTATCTGTTGGAAGAACAATTAATGTGTAACGGCCATATTACAACAGTAAAATTTGAATACACGAGTGATTGTGTAGGGCGATCGATCGCCCGTGCCGAGATTTCTCAGATCTCAATTTAAGGCCAGAAAATTGTTGAGGGACATAGAGCTTTCATTTTTGAAATCAGAAAAACGTGAAGAAAGATCTTGAGACTCCTCTCCTCCCTCACTCTCTCTCCAATCTTCACATTTGGTAAATCATTTAGAGATTCAATCACCTAGTTGATTGAGATCAAGAGAGAAGAAGAATACTTGTCTAGGAATTACATTGGCAAATCATATGTCCTAGGAACCCTCTCTCTATCTTGTGATTGCTCCATACAAGAGGTACATTTTCATCATCAACAAGATCTTTGGGAGAGCTTTTCAAGAAACACACTTCACCAAGGTTGAGCTTCAAAGGCAAGTGTTTCTTCGTATTTCATTTTCAATTCATCATTGTGAAGTGGACTAGACCAAAGAGATCAAACTGTTGAGCACTGAAAGTTTACATTTTTACCCATCAATTTTGGATTAGTTAGCCTTGATTTTGTATATATTAGATGCATTTAATGTCAGATCTTAGTTTTGTAGATAAGTTTGGAAAGTACAGGAAAACAATCTTAAATCAGTGGATAATTGCAAGTTTAGAGACTAATTTGGAAGACCTAGAATTTTTATGATTAATTTCACTCCACTTTTAGATTTTTCATGTAAATTTGTTAGTCTATATTCATTTATGAGAGTCTAGATTAATTCAGTATTTTAGATTTTAAAGTGGTGAAGTTAATTATTAAATTCTAGAAGAGAGAACATGCAATTTAAGAGCCAAAGGGTGAAATTCAAGATCCAAGGACTAGAGATCCACTTCCAATGGGTCAAGCTGAGCTTCACAAGCCGACATTGGGCCATACCACAAGCAGCCCATGCGCATTTTACACAATGGGCCAGGCCAATGTGCACTTAAGTCCAACAAAGGCCCAAGTCCTCAAGCTCAAGTCCAAGTTCCATTGGAGGCCCATGTGCTCATTTAGAGGCTCAAAACCCTAAGTCCATAACCCATTTACACGCCCAAGCCTTGTCCATTCAAAATTCATATCTACCATCCATTCTCTATCTTCAATCTCAACCCTTCATCTCATGCATCAAAATTAAGTAAAACCTAGAGCCACCTTTCCATATCCATTGCATACATTCATCATCCTAGATATAGGCCATTCATCTCATCATCCATCTTTATCAACCTTTCAATCTTAAACCTCCATTAGGAAACCTACCATTCTCATAACTTATTTTAACCAACTTACCTTAGAACCATTAGATCTGAACGCAATTCAATCATGGCCATTCATGCATTAAAACCCTAGATTTTAGTTTAACTTGCATCCCAATCCAATCCATATCTCCACACGATTTCTCCATCTCCATCCACACGATTTTTGCAACTAAAATCTCTATATGCACTTGACCTAAAATCCATCCAGATTCATTACCTAATCACCAACACCTCATCAATCCCAATCTTTCAAACCCATACACAATTTTTACAAATCTAAAACACCTCATGCGCATATCATTAGTCAACCTTAGGCCATGTCATCTACTTCATCTCATCCATTCATTAATGTCATCTTTAGATCTCAACCATCCATGCATTGGATTACATTAAACCAAAAACCCCTAATCTCCTTAGCAAAATTCGATCATACCCTTTCTTTTCTCTCCAAATCCCAATCTTTTCTCCACCATTGATTAGCCACCAAGCCAAGCCACCCTAAATTCGTGTACACCTATGTTAGCCCTAAGTTTTCAACTTCAAATCTCATCCATCTATATTTCTTTAGATCTAATCTTAGCATTTCATTCACAACTTAAACCAAGATTTAATCTCAGCCGTCCATTCCAACTCAGGGACTATAAATAGAGCACTAAGGCACAACATATAATTCGAATTTCACTTGGAGCTTAAAAGAACCAAAGATTTGAGGAAAAGCAAGAAGACAAGGAGCTTATACGATTTTTACAAGTGTGCAATCATTGTAATTTTATTTTATTTGTCTTTCTTGTAATAATTTTCCCAAAAATCTTGTATTTTAATTCTTCCATGAAATAAATATGAGATAGTCCTTTAGAATCTTGAAACATCCAATTTTCAGATTTCTTTTATTATTGTTTAGATTTAATTTTAAAATCTATAATCTTTGTTTATTTAATTAGACATGCAATAATTAGAACTTAGGTTATATGTGTTGAATCTAAGTTACTAAGATTCGATTATTTAAATAAAAGTTTATGAATTTTAACTTTGATTATGAAATGAATTGAAGCTTGGATTTTTATGCAAATTTCAGATCTAGATTTTGTATTTATTTATTCATTTTGGGTGATTAACGGTCTATTCCAATAGCCACCTTTTACAATATACATTGTTTTATTCTGTCATTTACTTTATTTGACCAATTTATTTCCAATATTTTGTTATGTTAGTTACTTTGTTTGTTTTATATTAAATGTTCAATTTATGTTCATTATTTTATTTTTGTATCTTCATTTATTCATTCTTTAATTCTTTGTATCCAAAAACTCTTTCTCTCTCAAAATTCAATTAACTAAAATAGAAGATGTGTTATTTTGATCTTAGGACATGTAATTTTAAATTGTGATCGAGATTATCAATTTAGTTCACTATTTTGAATAAAGACAATAAATTGAATTTAATTCAAACATCTTATTTTGCTAGTTTTACAAGTTAGATATAAGTTAGATAATGATGTAATTTTGATTTTTAGATTTAAGATTTATTAAAATCCAAGTGTTAGAGTTCTTTGATTTAAACAATGGGATTTTATTTCTTGAAATTATATCTTTTTAAAGGAAAGCTAATTTAATTTTAGTCCATATATTTTGTGATTTTTCGTTGGGTTCGATCTCGCACTCTTACTGCTATATTATAAATGGTTCGTGTACTTGCAAGTTATAAATGTAAAATTTGACAACAACACAAACCACTATAAAAATAGATGGACAAGGATGTGGACCGTGGTTAGTCGAACCTTTCAAAACTAGGAGTGTGTAAATGAAAGTCCTACACTATTAGTGGGGTGTAATTTTCCACTTTGTGATTTGGAGATAACCCAAGGTTGGGTGAATCTTAACAGTGGATGTAGGTTATTTAACCAAACCACTATACATCTGTTGTCTATGTGCTTAATTATATATATGTGTAACTACTAATTGGCATATCACTTGTTTACACACATTACTACATCTTGATTAACCTCACCCTTTCACATTATTAAAGTCTTTGTTACTCAAGAAAATTTAAAAGGATCGAAAAATTGGAGATTGTTCTATTCACCACCCATCCCCCCCCCCCCCCCCCCCCCCCCCCCCCCTTCCTCCCCCCTCTCTTTCTCTAGACAATCGGGTTTTAGCACTCTCAGTCTTTCACTAGCACTATCACAAATGCCCCTAGATCACACATTCACTGATTCTTGCAATCACTTATCAAACTAGAGCCTCACTCACTCTTTCTGATCTGTTAGGATCGAAGTGATGGATACTACTATGACTATCAAATGATTTGCAAGTTTTGGTTCAATAGTCTCTCAAACAGAATTCACAATATTCTCAATGTGCAGAACTTTCAATGATACGATGTCACCTCACCAACTACACTGTTGGTATTTATAGACAGTTCAACTCATAAATTCAGAACTCTAAACCAACGGCTACAATACATAGTCAACTTTGTGCCAACACAGCAAATCTATCTTTATTCCTAGTTCACATTTCACACATGTGTGTTCCAGTGTCTCATACAGATTGTCACACACTCCAACGGCTCTATTTTCAAATTCTTACAACTCATCAAGATTTGAAATCCTTTTTTCCATTGCAAGCATTTTAGCGAGAATTCAAAAGTCCGAATCTCACCAAATCGGAGTTCTGAATCCACGAGAGACTTAGCCCACAAGTTTGTTCACATTATGTTCTATTCAGACATCCGAATCACACCATTCTGAACTTGGAACGCAAACTTTCCACATTTTCACAAACCTTACTTATGGACTTTCCATCTTAGAATTATCTACTTCATATAATCCACTATGAGTCTAATTCTAAGTTCATTCCTAGTATGAGATTAGTCCATGATCACCTAAGTCTATTAGGTCCTTTTACCTGCATTGGTTGGCTTTGTAGCTGATTCACCGCTCATGTTGTTGCTCTGTCATCAAGGACTTCACCCCTTCTGGTCTTGACACTTCCAGAGGCACGTAAGGACACTCCACATAGATTTTTGGACACTGAAATTGGCAATTGAGAACACAGTTTCAACTGTGGCTCTAACAGAGACTCCCCTAGTACAGTTTGGGTACTTAGGGTGTGTAGTGGATGTGTACCGTGGGTGACCACGGGTTGTGATAAATGTGGACCTCTAAGTGTTTGAGTGTGGATTTGTACTCCCTAGAGTGAAGAGATAACCCTAGAGTCTTGAGTAGGGTCTTGAGTAATTGTGGATTCTTGTGGATGATGTGAGTGCGGGATCTTAGGGAAACTCCAGATAGTCAGACGAGTGGGAGTCCTATTGGCCGTTGTTGACCCAAAGGTTTCCCATGATGCCCGACTTGTGGGTGTGAGTTACATGGTAATCAGATGAGGGGGAGCCCCAATGGCCACTTATGGTTTGACAGAGATGCCATGGACGATTTAGTATGCGAGGTTGTGGATGTTGAGAGCAATTGGTAGTCCGATGAGTGGGAGCCCCGTTGCTAGCTCACACGTGATTGAGACACCATTGCTTAGAGTGCCAGTCCGATGAGTGGGAGCCATGTTGGTCGGTCATGTGTAAACATTGTTAGTGCATCAGCTTGGCCAAGGTCCCTATGTTTGTCAATTCCATGACTCGAAGAAAAGCATGAGCTGGAAGCTTGAAGACCCAAGATGATCAAGAGTAAAGATCATGCTCCAATGGATTGAAGTTCATCGTTATGGCAATCACAAAACAGGTATTATGTCCATAGATGACTTTAGGTGGTACTCACACCTTAGAGAGGACTATCCCTAGGCTTAGAAGAACAAATAGATAAATCATAAAAAACCTAGTGAGGAAACTTGACAGTGAATTGGAAGCGAACTTGGAAATATGAATTAAATTCATTGTTAGCTCGACCAGTCGTATCTCACCGACCCCTCGGTGAAGTCAGGATCGACCCATCGTGGTCAAGGACTGATTGACTAGACTAACATTGGTTCTGGATCAAAGAACTGTCATTCTATGTAAGCCTCTGATCAAGAGTATCGTATGTACCGACCCCTTAATGAAAGGCTAAAACGATCCCTCGTGGTCAATGACTCCTCGATCAAGATTTATAAGTTCTAGAACTTAGAACTCAGGTGGGCTCTCGAGAAAACAGACATATCGATAGTTCAATACCGATCGAGAGTAGCCAGGACCGACCCCTCGGTAAAGGGTGACAAGTCGTTGTGGGTAACAGGTTTCTAAAGTTGGAACTAACGTCAATCATGTTTTGCCCCAGATCGAGCCTCTCGTATCAACCAACCTCTCGGTGCCATAAATGTCGACCCATCGGCGACAACGATATGTCGACTGGGAAAGAATATTACCATTGGGAGTGCAATTAATGCACAATGGTCGAGTTTGTAACTGTAATATTTCTAGTCACAGACACCTCGATGCGACCAACCTAACGGTACATTACCATTACTACAACTGATTTCCTTCTCTATATAAATCAATGTTTATGCAACCAGTTGGTATCCTTCGGTAGGATCAGTTGGACCCTCATCTTCACCAGTGAGCTTAAAAAAGGGCCAACAAAAGGATCACTCTCTCTCTCGTGCTTAGACTTGAGGAATCAAATACAACCAATCAGATGGATTGAGTTGTGAGCGAGAAAGGAAGGAAGTAAACTCCTAAACAACCAATCTAAGGATTGAGTATGAAAGTGAGAAAGAGAGAAGAAAGAAAGGATCATTGATGAACACCGTAAAATTACAATTTTACCCCTTAAATTAGATTAATTAGTCCTTATTTTATAAATATTAGATATGTTTAAATGTTGTTTTTAGTTTTACAATTTATTTTGAAAAATACAAGAAAAGAAAATAAAAAATGATAAAAAATGGCTAAGTCAAAAATTCAGTCGACATCACTTTCAGAATGGGTAGATTAAGTTTCCTTCTACACTCATGTAATTAATATTTAAATTTTATTCGAGTCAAAACCGAGTCTCATTTACCAACCCTTCTCGTTGACTCTTGATTGGGTGCCCGGCACCTGAAGGAAAGCCTGAAAGAAACTATTTCCATTTTTTCTTCTTTTTCCATTTCTTTTCTATTTTTCCTTTCTCTGGTTGCAGGACTCATGGGAGGAAAAAAAGAGAAGACATCAGGAGTTGAAGGAAAACAGAGACTCAGCCGGCTAAGGTAGAGAGCAGCGAGAACAGAACTGGTTGCAAATAGCAGCCAGCTGAGAAGGGCAGCCATACACAGCAGCCAACTGAGAAGAGAAGATGGAAGAGCAGCACAGGAGGCAGCAGCATCAGTCTAGCAGCTAGGAAGAAAAAAGAGAAGATGGCCAAATCAGAGGCTCGAGTCTCTGGTTCTCCATTTTGCTAGCTACAAGACCCGAGTCCCTGGTGGATGTGTTCACTGAAAATGCATGCGGCATCTTCTTGAGCTGCCCCGTCGCATGTGCAGCGAACTTGATTCTTGCAAGGTTCCTCTCTGTAGGCATTTCAAGGAGAAGAAGCAGCTGCCATGTAGCAGCTGTCAATCAGCAGAGATAAGCAGGGAAGAGATAGAGTTAGCTGGAAAAAAAAAAAATAAGAAGGAAAGATGAGGGTTAGCCAAAAGCAGAAAAGGAGGAGGATAAGATAAGGCAGCTGTCGTGTAGCAGCTGGGATAAGATACAGCAGAGAAGAGATGAAGATAAGGAGAGCTGTCGTGTAGCAGTTGGGAGCTGGGTTTCAAGGAGATTTGGAAGAGATAAGGATAAGGTGTTAGATAGCCGATCCTTAGCTGGGTTTCAAAGATAGATAAGGATAAGGTGTTAGCCGATCCTTAGCTGGGAAGAAAAGAAGATAGAAAAGGCAGCTGGGAACAGAAAAAGAAAAGATAAGGACAGATAAGAAGAAGAAAAGATAAAGAAGAGATAGAGTTAGCCGAACAGAGAGGATAGAAAGACAAGGCTTATCCCGGCTGAATTTGAACTTAAATGGGTCTCTTATCCCGATCGAATTTGAAGGGCTTCTTATCTCATCCCTTCCCTTCTATAAATTCATGTGTTTGAGACCATTGAAGGTTGAACCGGGCAAGACGTCGAAAGGACTGAAGTTGGACGACCAAAGACAGAGAAAAAATATTTAATTTCTTGTAAGTTATTTATTTTTTATTTTTATGTAAAGTCTAAAGGATTGTATTTCATTTCCAAATTTTTAAATAAAATTCATGGCGGTTTGTTTAGATTTATGTTATTCTCAATTATTAAATATTTTATAATGATGGTTTTTAATTTTATTTTAATTCTTTTTATGAACTTTATGAAACAAATTAATTTTAGAATTTTTCAAGGAAAAGTGGAACCCCTTTTAGGATCAGTGGGACTCGACCAATTTTCCAGTCTAAGGTTCTTTTCAAGAACGGTTTGTTTTAGATCTGGAAAATGCAAGTTTAAATCTCGCTCAAGCCTAAGGTTTGGTTTGAAAATTTTCGATTTAATGGACGACATAATTATTCTAATTAGAATTTTATTAAATAAGCAACTTGAATTATATTTAATAATTCCATAATATTTCATAGTCTAGGCCATGATTTTATTTTTGAATAGGATAACATGCCGCCTTCGATATTTGTCCCGATCCCATTGTAAAATATGTAAACAATTTATTTATTATTGATTTATGTTATTCTTTATTAAAAATCATCAAAACAATTTAACTAGGTTAGAAACATTTTATTTGTCTCTTAAAATTACATTTTAAATTAAATTTAGGTCATTTAAATTTACTCCATTATTTTAATCAAAATTTATTGTTAACTACTAAAACAAGATAATCGATTAATTAGTATGCTAAATTAAGATTACAACTATATATTTTAGAAAATTATTTTATTAAATCACATTATTTTAATAGTGCCATTTTTTATTTCGTACATATATTTTGTTGATTTCCCTTAGGTACGACCTCGCACTCATACATTATACTATTACCGGTTCATACGTTTACGAGTTAATTTAAATCACATCAAGTTTTTGGCGTCGTTGCCGAGAAAATCTCGAAATAAATTGTGTGCCATTAGATTATGTGATTTTTGAAAATAAATCTAATACTGGAGATATGTCTTAATTTAGAATTTCATCTAACTTAGGATTTTTTTTTTAAATTTAAAAAAAAAATTGAAACAAAGTTTTGATTTAATAGGGTGGAGTCTAATTTTCATAACCTTGACTTTATTTAACATTTTTTACAAATATTATATTTCTTCCATTAGTTGTAACTTTAGGACAATTGCACTTAGATCAGTATCATGCATTTTATTTTTTTATTTATTTGAAATAGAATCTTCACCAAAGTTTTTATTGTCTGTTTTGCAGGAATTTTTATTACGCCACGCTTAAAAATCACTGGAGATATGCACAATAAGTTAAGGAGCTTTAAATTGCGCGCTTGAAAATAATTGCTGAAAATACGCATAAAAGGCTAAGGTGTGTGCCTAATTTTTTTCTTTTTATTTTATATATCTCATGCATTCATATAGATTTATTTAGGGTGTTCTTTATTTTACTTATTGCTTGCATTTAATCTGTCAATGCATCTAGGTTGTTAGTATTCATGCATTAGTTCAGATTGTTTTATTAATGTTTGCATATTTGTTTGAATGTTATATGGTAATTTAGGACTGCATTTTCACAATACTTAGAAAAATAAGATTAATAAAATTGGTTCATGCATCTCTCTAATAAAATCAATTAAGGAGCCATTAGGCTAAATTTTAGGGTTTCATGCTCATTAGGAACCTTTTCAATTTATATTAATTTTTCTAACCGGTGAATAATTTTTCTTCAATCATGATGTCTAGGATTAGTTCTATCGCCAAGGTGTAAAGAGCCTAAGGATAAGTGGAAACTTAAGTAGATGCCTTGTGCTCCTTCACTTACCTGGGAACTACCTGGCCATTATTGTGGTTAAACTCTCATCGGAGACTTAGATTATTTGGAAAGAAAAATAGGAGCAAGTCTAGAAATAATCCTTAGGATCACATTAGCTAAATAAAAAATTTGATTGCAGTATTGCAATTCAAATTTAGATTTAGACATTCTTCTTGTGTGAATTTGGGTGAACATGAATGATCTTGTTTGTATATGAAATATTGGTGTCGTGACTCACACAATCATTTAGTTCGAGTCAAGTCTTCTGTCGATTTACCGATCATTATGTCCGGAGCTCAGTTTAGTTTAGTCATAGACAGTCCAACTCCATCACCTCCACCATCAGCTAAAATGGCCGAAGGAAGAGTCAAAGAGAGAACCCTCCAAGATTACTTTTCAGCAGTCACTCCCAATACACCATCAAGCATAGTTGTCCCACCAACCAATGCAGCTTTGAACTCAAACCAGGCCTATTACATCTTCTACCCACATTCCATGGACTTGATCATGAGGACCCTTACCTACACGTCAAAGAATTTTTATAAATCTGCGCCACCATCGGACTCCAAGGCATCACTGATGAATCCATCAAACTTCGGTTATTTCCTTTTCTCTTAAAGAAAAAGTGAAATATTGGCTAAATTCTCTACCTCCAAATTCCATCACAACTTGGGATCTGTTAGCCAACAAGTTTTTGAATAAATTCTTCCCTCTATCTAAAACTAACGCCCTCAAGAAAGAAATTTCAAATTTTAATCAGAAAGAGGGTGAACAATTCTATGAATCATGAGAAAGATTCAAAGATAAGTTGAATAAATGCCCATACCACGGTTTTGAAACGGGAAGACTCGTGCAATTCTTTTATGATGGTTTAACCATATCAAACCACACAATGGTCGAGTCCATGAAGGGTAGGGAATTTTTGATGCTAACTGCAACCAATGGATGGAATTTCTTAGAAACCTTGGTAGAAAGTTCTCAGCAATGGGACTTCTCCAAAAGAGATAATTCAGTCCAAACCTCAAAAAGAGGAAGTTTATACAAAGTTAGTACTGACTTAGACATTAAGCTTGCAATTGCAAACTTAACAAAGAAAATCGATGCGTTAGCGATGACTCAGGCAATGAACCTAACATTAGAAATGAATGCAGAGGTTTGCGCGATGTGTTCTAACCTAGGACACACTGCCCAAAACTGTCCTTCCTTAGGATCTAATACTGAGTGCTCAACTGAACAGGCCAATGCACTCAATAATTTTGGAGGACAGTAGGGAACCCTTTCTCTGTCACATACAATCTTAATTGGCAGAATCATCCCAATTTTTCTTGGTGCCAGAATCAACCTCCTGTAGGTCAATGATCCACTCAATATCAAGGATCCCCTCAATATCAAGGACCCCTTCAATATCAAGGTTCACCATATCAAGGTCCACTATACCAACTATCTCAGAACCAGCCATTCCACTCATCTCAAAATCATCCAGCCCAATCAAATCAATCTTATCAATCTAGTCCATCTCAACAACGTAAGCCCTCTCTCGAGGATACGTTGCAGCAATTCATGCAGTCTACCCAGCAGGCTATGCACAAGCTTGAAACACAGTTTGGGCAATTAGCCACCGCAATAAGAGATAGGGAGAAAGGTAGATTTCCCAGTCAGCCTATCCCAAACCCCAAGGGCCAGAATAAAGTTTCATCGTATAATCCAGAAGACATACCAAGACTGATTTGAGGATCCATACCCATTCACTCACCTATCTATCTTCGTCATTTCCATTACCCAAACCCACATATCCATCTGTCTATGTCTGAGTCCGTCTGAATCTTCAGTATCTAGTTTAGGTTTTCATTGAGTCAGTGTAGGATATCCTTATTTGCACCTCATGCATTCCTAAGTATGTTCGAACCCCGATTGTTCATTTTTCAAAATATTTCTTCTTTTACACCTGGCCAGTGTCAATTAGGGAACATTGAGGACAATGTTCAATTTAAGTTTGGGGTACTGAGGTCATTTATCATTTAAAAAAAATTGAAAAAAAAAAATTCATCATCTGTTTTGTCTTTGTGACCAGCAGACGGTAAAGAACTGGATAGGAGTCATGCACTTAGACGGTCGAGTTTTTGTCTTCGTTTTGTGTCTGTGTAGAACACAAGTTCCCCCAGACTTATGTAGGAAAATCGTTTCCTTAGTTATGAGGGTGAGGAAGCTGGAAATCCAAGAGGAGCAACCCAGATCTCTTTGTGGTCGAAGCACTCTAGCTGCAAAGAGGAAAGTTAAGAGGCTAGGAATCTATCACAAATGTGGACGTGGGAATTGTTATGGAAGAATATCTGAGCAAGGAGTTCATTGTGTGACAACAGCAAAACATGGACCATTAGTGAAAATAGACAGAGTTATTTGGATTTAGTCAAAGGTAGAGTAAGTCCGGAAAGATTGAGACTCCTTGGTGTCCAAAGAACTATTGATTTTCGCTTAGGGGACTATAAACGTCTTGACGATCTGACGTTAAACGAGTCATAGTTTTCTTAGGCGGAGACAGACAAACTTAATCTTTTAAAGGTAGAGTAGGCAAAAGCTGAGACACCTTGGTACTTAATAAGAATGTCAATTTAGGTCTAAGAAAATCATGCGTCTTAACGATCTGACGTAAAAAGAGTCACATATATTTTCTTTTTTAGCATTAAGACGTAAATAAAAATCTTTATATCATACTTTTCCGGAAATTTTTTTATAGGATTTATGCTCGGAACTACATGTACACAGTCATATTAATATAAGTCTGAAAAAAAAAATTCATGAGTCGAATGATCACCAAAGGAATACTAGTGGAGAGTTAAACCCAGTGAGTTTTAGAGCTATTCTGTCATTCTGAGGGTTATAAGTAAACTCTTACTTCTTTGATAAGCGCATCGAGTCGTTGTGTGATCTCATTATCATTGATTTGGTCATATTACTAAGAACGTCATTAAAATTGAATTAGTACACTTGAAATTTTTCTGAATTTATTCAAAGCAAAGAAATCATCTTTTGAAGCTTAAGATAGGATATAGGCCATTTTTGGACCGTTTGAGCCTTCAAGCGCACCTATTTTGGTCATTCCATCTTGATAGTTCCCCATTTGAGCCTAATATAGCATCTTTTATTGACTAGCCATATCTTCCGTACCCAACTCCGGATGTGGAGTTCGAGCCAAAATTTATATCCATTACCTATCATCATATGAGAAAAGGTTAGGGAAGAATTTGGGATAAGATTCACTGAAAAATGAAAATAAAAGAGAAAATAAAATGGGAACATCCATACATCAAAGAGGGATGTTGAAAAAGAGAAGAGATTTCTTAGAAAAAAAAAAATCCATACGTCAAAATGGGTTGTTAAAAAAAAATAAAAAATTGTGAAAAATATTAGAGGAAAAATATCCCGCTCATATTATGAAGACCTCTAACCTTTTCTTATGAAAATGTTAATTTTTAGAGTCTTTTATCCCTTCTTTGATATGACCCGGTCCTAAGCCTCGTTTCGTCCTATTAGGAAGTCCTATTGATCCTAAGTCTAAATAAGGTATTTCATATAGAGAATAGAGGAGGAAAAATAAAGGTGTTTGACTCAACGTTCTTAGGAAAGTGGCATCTAATCATGAGATCAATTATTTTCTTCATCTATGCCGTCTTTGTTTAAAACATATGTGAGAATTTTGATTTGAAAACATAAACTCCGCTCACATATACCTTGAGAGAAAATAAACCCACCTTTGAGCGTTAATCTTTCTGAGAGATATATCTGGTGAGGATTGAAGTCAAAGTGTATTTTCCAATGGTGGTTATAAAACTTGTGTCAATTTGGAAAAAGAAGACTATCTTAATAATGGCTATCACACACAACACTCCGAGTATAAGTCTTGTAAAATAAATTTTAGAGTTGTATGATGTTTAGATTTTTGGCTAAGTGTTTGCTTAAAAAAAAATGATGTTTGTGGGTATCATCTTTGGAAACCCTCACGAGCCTATAACTCGTCCACTAAGAGTAACCTAGGGCTTTAAAGGCTTATTGTATACGCTAAATGTAATCGAGAGTACCAGCGAAAGTGGTGTAGGATTTTTAAATTTTTAGTTCGTAGTTTCTTATTGTTTTGCTCGAGGACTAGTAAAATCTAAGTTTGGTGTCTCTGGCACAGTGGTGGGTGGAATTCCCAACCAAATGGATAGGTGGAATTCTTATTCGACAGTGGTTGGTGAAATTCCCCCTACTTACAGTTTACCCCTACTTACAGTTACCCCTGCTCAAGGGTAACTCCTGTAAAGGTTTACCCCTCACCAAAATGCATCACGCTGAAAATTTTACTTTTATTTTTATATTATATAGATTTAATAAAATTTATTAATTCTCATAAAATTGTTAATATGTCAGTTTACCCCAACTTACAGTTACCCCTACTCAAAGGTAAACCCTGTAAAGATTTACCCCTCACCGCATTACGTTGAAAATGTGGACACATTTTTAAAATAAACTTCTAACATAATAAATTGTTAATTACCCTGAAAAAGATTACCATGAACCTCAAATTCTTTCAGAGTTTTGGACCCTATCGAAATTTCGACAGAATCACCTCTTAAAATAAGACATTTTGATAAATACGTTTCAAAAAAAATTATTTATATTTTTATATTATATGGTTTAAATAAATTATTAATTATTCTAAAAGGGTAACCTGGGGTAACCCCTGTAAAAATTTACCCCTCATCCAAATGCATCATGTTGAAAATCTATATAATTTAAAAAATAAATTGCTAATTATTTGAAATCTATTAATTTTTCAATTATATAATATATAATTGAAAAATAGAGGAAGGCACGGGGTGAATGGGGGCAAGATTTCCTTAAAAAATAAAAAACCACTATTATTATTTTAAATTTCAATAAATGAATAAAAAAATTCTACATCTCTCTTCATAAAAAAAATATAATTTGTTGTTTGGTGATATGAAATTTATCAAATGGAAACATCAAAATGGGGGGTAAGGAGGGGTATTCAAGAGTGAATACCCCAAGCCCCCTGGGGGTATTCAAAATTGTGATAAGGGGGTGAAAAATTAAATTTTTACCCTCACCCTCTTGTTACCAAACGAGGGTAACAAGGGGTAACGGGGGGTTACGCCCTCTTACCCCCCATCCAAACGCAACCTAAGTATCCCACGAATGGCTCTCCTTTTCAGTCTGAGGCCCAGGCCTCTCACATTCCAAGATATTACTGTCATTGGTCAACCACTTTCTTCCCCTGGACCAAAACTTTCTTCTTGGAGGTGTACACTTTTAGAAGGTTTGATATGCATGTAGATTCCTTCAACCTTGATGCCCTATCCGAGTGTCTCGAGTCCAAGGATCGACGATCTCTATCCTCTATCAATTTCAAAGCCTCTTCAACTGAATTTAAATTCAAAAATTTGATTCCCTTTTTGCTTCCAGCATACAAAATTTTTCTTGCATCCTCTTTACTGCAACCTAACTTGGAGGCTAGTACAATCACACCTGCTTGGTACACCTTATTTTCACCATTGTTATTGATCAAATCCACCTCCATTGACTTCTCCTTCAAAGAAGCAGTATCCGATACCTTGTTGCTGCATTTTACTATTTCTTCTTCAGAAAGAACATGAATTTCCTCTTCCACATCTATTTCAACCAGGAAAGATGGGGTAGTCTTTGTTTTCTCATCCCCTAAGTCAACCCTGTGGCACAAATCAGGCATAGAACATGATCGAAGGAAAGTCGAAAAACCATGTTTGTTCCTTGTGGACCGCCAACCCACCCTCTCTTCTTCATCAGAGTTGAATTCCCCAATTTCTTGCATTTTTGTAGGCGAGCCATCAATCCCTACCGACTGATCCCTTTTTTTTTCACTGTTTTTTCCAGTGTTGTTAAAATCGTCGAAGTTGCGAGTCAACTCGTACGAGTTGACTCGACTCGGATGGTCAACCGAGTCACCCGCTAGTCAACTCGAAAAATGTCATCAATCGTTCGAGTTTTGTTAAAATCGCAGATCGTGCGATTCAATCGTAGTGGATTGTTACATCGTTCGATAATAAGAAAGAAAAAAAAAAAGAGGGAAAAAAGGAAAAAAAAAAAAAGAGGGAAGAGTAAGATACGAGAAACCTGCTGACGCAAGCCTCCCTCTTCTATTTCTTCTTCTTCTTCTCATCGTCGTTGGCTCATGTTGCGTCTTTTCCTTTTTTTCTCCTTCGTCTCTTCATCCCAGCATCTTTTCTCCTTCGTCTCTTCTCTGCAGCTTCCGCTCTTTGGTTTTTTTTTTTTCTACTTAGGTCTGATGCAATAGTTGAAACTTAAAGAATATAACTTATCTTCGTACGAGGACCTCAAAGATATTTTCATTTCATTTTGCCATCTCATCTATTTTCGTAGTCATCGGAAATGAGGTTATCTACTTCCTTTACCATCTATATCTTTTTTAAAATTATTTTTCATGATAAAAAAAATGTTTATTATACCTTTATTAATTTGGAAGTTAACTACAATATTTATATGTTTGTAAGTTGATTGTTTAAAGTAACTTGTAAATTTGAAAGTTAACTATAATATTTTTAAAAATTCTATTTAGTATCAAAATTTTATGCCAATTAAATCTAAATATGAAAAATCCAATTTCAATATTATTTTTTTAACCTCAATAATCATCCGCATATAGTGTAATACTGTAAATATTTTTAACATATTATATATATCTTTTTATAACACTAAATTACTAATAGTCTAATACTGTAACTATAAATACTATAACTATATATATCAGTATTTTGTAATATGTAAAATATAATATGATATTTTATATATATATTATAAATATAAAAAATATAGTTTTCTAATAATAGAAAACAATTTATGCACTTAATATTTAATTATGTATGTTTAAATCTTGTATTGATATTTTTTAATATTTAATTATGATAGTTTAATAAAATGTTAATTTATTGAATATAATATCTTATCAAATTAAATTAATTTTTTTTACTATATTGACTCTAGAGATAATTTTTTATTCAACAATACTTATATATTTTATTAAATAAATAGAACTCCGCTACAACCTTTAATATTATTAAACTAAATCAGTTATTTTAAATCATTACATCAATAACTAAATCAATAAATAATAATTATAGCAAAAAAAGTTAAAAATATTAAAACTCTTACGATTCTACGATTTACGATTAACGAGTCACACCCTTAAATCGATTCACGATCCGAGTCGAGTTTGACAACATTGGTTTTTTCATTTCAATATTTTTTCATCCAATTTTTTCTTTTTTCTCCTTTTCCTGTTTCATTTTTCTCTTTGTAGGGATCAAAGATTCCACCTGGGTAAAGAGAGGGTCATCTTCTTCTTGGTCTTCGAATAAAACTGCTTCTTCTTTGTCCCTGCGCTCCTTTTTTCCCCCCTTACCATTCAGAATTTTCGCCGAGGAGGATATGGTATTTGCCTCAATATTCTGCTGAGACATTGAGGGGCTCGGGCTTGAGATAGCACGAAGACCTGTGTAAGTGGTCTTAGAAGAGTCAATAGAGATTGTGACTAAGGTTCATTTTATACTGAAACAATGTAAATATCAATTAAAGGCCTAATATCTAGGGTTTCTTTTTTCGTTTTTGATTTTATATTGGGAAATTCAGAGTTAGAAACGTCAAAAGGTTGAGGAAAGTTATTTATGTTGGAGTTCTTTGATTTTTTTTTTTCAGAAATATTCACAAAAAAACACGATTTTAATAAGATGTGATGGGGGAGCAGCCCGCAACTGGGCAGGAAGAAGAAGAATGATCTGCAACTTGGCAGAAATAGGAGAAGAAGAAAGAAGATAGGAAAAAGCTATCCCTTAAGATAATTTTTATTAATCCATCGTGTGTGTTTGACGAGCCCTACATCCTTGGTATTTATAAGAAAACAAACAAACGAAAAATAGAAAAGACTCTAGATTCAATTGGGAAGGCCATCGACCTGACTTTCCTATCCTATTTATCGTACTAAAAACAAGGATTCTTTCCAATATGCTAAAACGAAAATAACAAGTCCTAAACTACTCAAACTTGCTAATTAAGAAATAAATAAATAAGTAAATAAAAATAAATAGAAGTCAAATCTGTGTGTTGCATCTTCCGTGTCCTGCATCAGTCCCCCGGTCTTGAAAAGAACTCGTCCTCGAGTTGAAATCAGCATAAGCACAAAGCACCAAACAGAGGTGGAGACCAAGTCCGAATATGCAAATGATGAAGCTTGTAATTGCACAACTTGCAACGTACGTACGAGGACAACTAGCTACTGTTGGGATGAAGAAAGCTATAAATTCACATGGGTGGAGGCGAGGCCGAATCAATCCGTACAAGAAGGGGCCTTCAAACTGCATTGAAGAGATCACACGGTGCTGATGGGTTGTCGGACATGGCTCCAAAAGGAGGACAGGAGGCGGGCATGATAATGTACGAATAACCATATATGAATGCTTGGTATCCGTAATGGGATCAGATTTGGGTATGAGAGGGGGTTGGGTAATTGGAGGCGGTGGTGGTGGAGGTGTTGGTATCGATGGTGGTGGATTGACACTCGTTGGTTGCATCGACTGTGGTGCCGGCAACACAACTGGTTCTGTCTCCAACACAGGCAAAGTCTGTGGGGTCACGACTTCTGGAGAAGAAGGCAGCAACTCTAAGTCTGACTTTGGAGGAGTCGGCACACATCTCGAGGAAGTAGACACGTATGTCGAGTTTTTTGCTACCTTCGTCATGTCTCTGTATTTTCTGCCAAACAATAGTTCTCTAAATTCTTGTAGAAATTCTTGAAAGTCAGATAGCAATTCAGAGAGAATTTCAGATTTAAATTCGTTAAACACAGTTTGGCTGATAAATTGATCACCATTGTTGTTGGATGCTAGCGGGCCTGCGTGATGCGGGCGATCAGATCGAGGTGTCACAAAGTACAAGACACGACGGTTAGAGCGGTTCGGGGGTTGGAAAGAATTTTGTGACCTAGGCAAATGGGAATAGGATGGTATTGATTGGGAGTGATAGGGGTCATTAAATTGGTGAAATGGGCATGTGAGAGAATTAGATGAAAAGTATGAGGAGGATCGGGTAAATGGCTTAATGGATGGGTGAGGTGGGATCCAATGGTAAGACTGGATTGAAGTTCGGTCAAAGTGGATACAGAGCTGGTCAAAGGGGTGTGTAACATTGGTCAACAGGTGAAGGTGGGGGAAACTGACGTTTGGGTCTAATAAGAAAAGGATCCGCACGTGGGAAAGAGATGGGGTTTTAAGAGAAAGGGGGGGAATACAAATGGGTTATGAAGTGGGGGTATTGATGCACATGGAGGAAAGGGATAACTTACTCCCACACGTGTGAGGGGAGGAGGGATTTAGGGATGACTTAGGGTGGACACAAATGGAAAGAAAGGAAAGGGGAAGAATGAACGAGGGTTGCGGCCTAAAATAGAGAAGAAGGAGAGCAGCGGAAGAAGAAGGAATCATAAGAGGAAGGGGAAAAAACAGAGAGGCTCACTGCGGTGGAAGTGGGAAAGAGAAGAAGAGGCGAAGGGAAAAGAAGAATGGGTTGTACCTGGGCTAAAGAAGGCAGCGAAAGAAGGAAGGTGAGGGCGGCGAAAATCAACGAAGGTAGGAATAGCGGAAGTGGAAGGAATCAGAAAAGAGATGAAGGAAGAAGCAAGTCTGCAAACAGGTATGTCCTACGGTATTTTTTTTTTGTTCTGTTTGTTTTTGTTTTTTTTTTTTTGGAAAAAGGGAGGAGGATGGGGATTGGGATGGTAGCTCTTACCTGGGATAATGCCCAAATTTGGTGATTGTGGAAAGATGGTGGGGATCGAGATGAGGGTCTGAACCAATTGATGCGGGAGCAGTCTGCAACTAGGCAGGAGGAAGAAGAATGGTCTGCAACGTGACAAAAATAGGATAAGAAGAAAGAAGATAGGAAAAGGCTATGCCTTAAGATAATTTTTATTAATCCATCGAATGTGTCTCTTGAGCACTACATCCTTGGTATTTATAAGAAAACAAAAAATAAATAAATAGAAAAGGCTCTAGATCCGATTGGAAAGGCCACCGACCTGGCTTTCCTATCCTACTCATCGTACTAAAAATAAGGATTCTTTCCAATATGCTAAAACGAAAATAACAAGTCGTAATCTACTCAAACTTGCTAATTAAGAAAGAAATAAATAAATAAGTAAATAAAAATAAATAGAAGTAGAATATGTGTGCTGCATCTTCCGTGTCTTTCATCAAGATGAATACAAGAGAGGTACAAGACTTGTACCAAAAGTGTCATAAAACTGCCCCATACACATCCGGACAACAAGCAACCCCTCAAAAATGAAAAAGAAAACCAACATCCAATACACCCCTAAAATTAAAAAAAAAAGTCATCAACAACCCCTATTGACAAATTAAAGTAATGCCTAATCAGACTCCGTGCTCAGTTTTGCTAGAAAATTGCCCAGTTCTTGATAGTTCAGGAAACTTTTTAACTGGATTTTATTTTGGAATAATTAGATTTTAAGAGGGTTCCATCCTATAGTTGTATTGGAAGTCGTTTATTGTTAGAAAGTTATATTTTGAATTATTATGAAGCTTTAAGTTACAAATTTATTATTTCCTAAGTTAGGATTGTGGGATATTTGCAGTTTAGTTTCTCAATAAAATCTTTCAATTTCCCCTTTAGAAAATTTAGTACTCTTCAATTATTCTTTGAATTCATCTCCATAAAATTATTGTCTCATCTAAAAAAAAAAACGTGCCAGCCCCTCTTATTTTTTTTTTCATATTCTTATCTTGCAGCTATTGTGTTCACTAACATAAAGAGTTGACTTCCTCATTTGTATTTTAAACTTAGTGTATACATTTTTGTGCAGCCATTTAGACTACCTTACAAAGTTGACTTACAATTTTTCCTCTCAGATTCTCTCAATTTTCTTTTTCCTCTTTTTTCCCCCATCTTCTGCATTTTATCACCTGCTTCTTTGTAACTATTGCCACGTTACGATCTATTAATATATTGTGCAGTATGCCCTTCTTAATCTTAATTTTAAATTGTTAAAAAGATTAATTTTTTTTTTTAATAAATTTCTGAATAAAATAGATAAGCTTCATTTGGTCTAGATATAATAGATTTATTTTATGATAAAATGTAAGATCTATTGCTTGATTGGCTTGTAAGTAATAAGGAATGGAAAAGATGCTAGAAATATATATATATATATATATATATATATATATATATATATATATATATATTAAACAAAGACAAAGAAAATTATATTAAATGAAAAGGTACAAGATATACAAAACCTCCATATAAAAGGACTATACTTGAGCTAAAGGAAAAAAAAGACAAAACTAGAAAATTATGGATAACTTTGGCAAACTTGTTGGGAGTATCATGGGTATTTGAGAGGATTTGTGATGGAATTGTCCAATGTTGGTTTATTTAGCATCTCAGCTCTAAGATGAAAGCAGTTTGGAACACCGTTCTAGCGGCTGTTTTATGATCCGTGCAGAAGGAAAGAAATTCCAGGATTCTTGAGGACAAGGAGTCGGAGGAAAGTGACTTTATTCAAAAAGCAAAATGGAAGCTTTGTACAGATCCTATTCAGAAAAAAGTTAAAAGGGTTTCAAAATGGTAGACTTTTACACCTCTTGGGAGGGTTGCCTAAATAGAAGGCCAAGGAAGACCAGATTTCAATCCTCTTGGTCCCCCCGCTCAACCCGGTATCCACAAATTTAACGTTGATGAGGCAGCAAGGGGAAAATTGGGTCCGTTAGGTATAGGTGGAGTGCTTCACGACTAGAATGACAGGACATCCCATAGATTTTTCAAGCCAGTAGGATGAAGGGATTCAAATGAGGCATAACTTATAAGTATTAGGAAAGCTCTGCCCATATGGTCCTCATTGCGACGGAGGAAACTAATCATTGAAGGGGACTCGACATACGCAATCAAGTGGGCAAAGGAGCTAAACATGCCTCCTTGGAAAATGATCATAATAGTAAAGGAGATTAGGGTGCTTTGCTCGGGTCGAGAGATTTCTTTTTCATTAGTCCAACAAATTGAGTAGCCGACTTCTTTGCAAAGAACGCCGTCGATTCTATGACTACTGGCATGCTCTATTTTTGGGAGCTCCTTTAGGCGAGGGAGATCCGCCGATCATATTACATAGTGTTTTGACATGTGGATAGATGTATTTTTCCCTTTCTACCCTCGCAACCTTTGGGTTTAAATCTTTTAGATCCACCATTTCCTTCTTATGTACCTATACTTTTCATTAATATCAATTTTTCTTTTTGGTACCGTTAAAAAAAAAAATCTCCACTTCACTCACTCCCTCCCTCCATCACCTCCCGGACTCCTTATAGAAAAATAGGTCAGCTGGTAACACTACCTCAGGAAACGGGATGGTGCTAATTCGAGTCCCCGTGGCGTAACCCAATGGCTATCCTATGGGGGTGTGGGACGTCACCTGAAGGGGGATTTTAGTAGGCTGTGCTCGAGGTCACCCCCCTCCATTTAAAAAAAAATGTATCTCTGTTGTTGAATTTATCATGATAACATCCATACAATGGGCTGCAGGTATGATAGCTATCAAATGTTTAACACAACATTATATGACAAGGAATTGTTTTTATATTCACTTATTTTTTCCAGTTGAGAGTAGGGGAGATGTGTACATGATAAACGATTCAGTATTTTGTGATATATAGACCCTTTTTGTTTACTCTTTTATGTTTTTACTTCAGTAAATTTTTTATGTTCAGTGGTTCGACCAGGACTGTAATGCCTGCTAGTTCTAGTCATGTTATTATTTTTAGAATTTTAAAATTTAAATTCACTCCTGCATTGTGATAGAATTTCTGAATCTGGTTAGTATTAATTTTATGGTGATTATTTTATTTTTGACAGTAATTTCAAATCTATAGAGATTTTTATGTACTCATAGATTAATAATTTCTGCACAAAGTGACTTCTCTAGTCTTTTTTATCTGCAGGACATCTTGGGCACTAATGGTCTATCGTGAAACAGTTGCAGCTGGTGTTGTACCGTCAGAAGATATCTTTTCTCGGGTTTTGGGATGCCTTCGTCTTCCTCGTGATACTTCTTTGAGAAGTAGAGTCATTGAGAATCTCGGAGTTAGCAGTGATGCTTCAAGGAGCTCAAACTTATTTGCATTATTAGATGGGTTTGGAGAATATGATCCATGCTCCTTTTCCTTACTCGAGGTCTGTGAGCAACTAAACAAGCATTCTATGTATTTACAAACTCTCTCTCTCTCCTCTTCTCTTCTCTTGTTTACTTATCTTGGATATTATCGTAGAAGTCAACTAAAACTGTTCCTACATTTAAGGAGGCTGCTTCACTTGGAATCATTCCGTGTGTCTCCTTCAGAGAAAGTCCAATCATTGTTGATACAAGGAAGTTACAGATTCATACTACTGAGGTGAGCTTCTATAACTTTATATAGCAAGGTTAACTTGCTGCTTCCAGATATTTATAGTCAAGAATCCACTACATTAACCTTCAATTATTTTTCCTTATGTTTTCCTCTGTTGAGGTTGACAAGGTTTCAGGAGTACTTGTTAGGACAATAACTTTGATGGAACGAGCAACTTCGATGTGAAGAAAGCATTGTAGTGCTAGAAGTCCTTTGGTGTCAAAATTGTAAAGAAGATGATTCTTTAGAGCACAAATGACGTCATTTTCTGTGATGACAAGTGTAAAGTCCGGGCTAGACCAATGCATAGGTCCTAGAGGGGGGTGAATAGGATCTTTAACCAATTTTATATACCTTTTAAAACAGAATAATTCTCAGACTATTGTGCAGCGGAATATATTAATGTTTGTGCAAATAATAATGAACAAACCATGGCACAATTAATTAAAACACATATATGAACTGTTTTGCCAATATGAAACCAATTTTAATTCTCTTGATCTAATTTATACTAATGTCTAAATAATATATCTAATTAATTAAATAAAGATTAAGTGCATAAATAAGCCAATCACAAATATTAAAGCATGCACCACAGGAAATCAACCACACAATTCTTAACAATTTATAGTTGTTCGGTTAATCAACCTACATCCACTCTTAAACTCACCCAACCTTGGGCTATCCGGAACTCACTATGAATGGACAACCTACCCAAACGATTCATACCTAGTTTTGAAAGGTTCGACCACCCCGATCTAATCCTTGACACCTATTTTTTATAATGGTTCAATCACAAAAGTCTAATCCATTGTACAAGAATTGAAATAAAACAAAGAACACTTGCCTTAGTCCTGAGCACAGATCTTGATTTGCTGTTCTTTGAGAGTTGCCTCTATACTCCAGTCTTCAATGCTTGATGATCTCTAGTATTTTGCACAACCATAGGCGAGGCTAGATCTAGGATTGGATAATGATGCTACATGATTTCCCTAGTTAATGATATCTTAATCACACCAAAGACAAGCTAAAATAGCTTTTAGTATTCCATAGACATTTGTGGGTGTGATTAAGAAATGTTTAGAGAGATTCAATGATGCTTGACAATGGTGGGAACCTCTGTTGAGAGTCTAGGAAGGTTTAGGATTGATTTCTAATTCAATGGCCTCTGAAATGAGCTTTGAATTTATAGAAAAATGTCCCAACGGCTGGTTTGACTGCCAACGGCTAGTTTGACTTGCTAACGGCTATTTTGAATTCCAATAATCTTCATGCAATATCTTCATCTTCCATAGGCAAGGTTCTGACAATTTGTTACGAAATTGACAACACGGAGACATGAATAAATCGGGGCTCTAACAATCTCCCCCTTTGTCAATTTCGTGACAAAATATAGACTCTAAAAAGACACCAAATAAATACTTAATTATTACATTCCTTGAATAAAAAATTACACCCAATAATGACGTTTCAAGAATCAATAACTCCGTCTTCAATTTTCTCCCCCTGAATTTATGCCTGAAAAATTTTTTGGAGAAGACATGACAAATTTGGTGGGATATTTTTCAGTCTCCCCCTCAACACTAGTCCTCAATATTATCTTAAAAAATATATATATCACAATATGCTATCCCTATTTCTCCCCGTTTTTGTCATAAATTGACAAAGGGTGCAACCAAAAAATTCATGGAAAACAATATGCCATAAGATAAAATAACATGAAAACCACTTGTGAGATTACCAAAAATATAATATTTAAGTAAAAACATATCATAGCATTTTATTGTAAAACCATAATTTTGCTAAGATAAACCACACGATGAAGGCCATACATCTAGATTAAGTAAGCGAAAAAAATCAACACATATTCAAACATCATGCATAATTCAAATATTAATTTGTGCCTCAAAGAAAATACACTAAAATCATATTGCCACAAATTAATTGTATAGCGCCCCTCCATCTCCCCCTAATTATCAGAGTGAATATTTAGGAATATTTAGACAAGAAGAGAGGGGAGAGAGCCACGACACGAGTCAAGTCCGAGTCCGAAAATCCAACCCTCGACTGCCCTAACTAGTGCGTGCACATGAACAGAGTCCACGTAACATTTGCAACACACTATCTTAAAACCTGCGGAAATATGAACATACATTTGATACATTTGAAGGATAATCATTCTCAATCCAAAGCAAAGTATATTAATCCCATAAAAGTTAAACGTCAAATAAAAGGTTTAACATCATCATCTATAAGTTTATACATCATCAATCTAATTTTCCAGTTCATATAACTCATACATAAATACTTATTCTCAAAATATAACAAAGAAGTGTTGTCGTCTCCTACTTCCTAAATATCAAAATGAAAAGCTCCACGGATTCTTTCTCCTGCTTTCATAACCATCTACGCATGACTATTGCTCGGTCCTGCCTCATCACTTTTCTCCTTTCCTGCATCAGTTTCTAAAAGAGAAAAGATTTGTGGGCTTAGTCAACGCTCAGTAGGAATTCGCATCAAGTGGGTACCAACATGTGATATATATAAACTGGGATAACACATATATGCGTTATTCATATCATATGGTTCATTTGAAAATCATCCCCATCCCATATTTCAAAATCAGTTCATATTTTATACTCATAAAACATTCAAGTTCATTTTGTAATCAACTCATATAAATCAAAATCGTATGTACATGTAAAGCATTTAGAAATCATCATGATGCATTATGTCATGGTGACATGAATTGATGCACGCCCTCTCATGCCCCATGCATTGATCACTATCTCAGTGTCTTTCAATAGTTATAAACATTGGCCATTTTGTCCGTATCTTTCCTAGGGCACCAGCTGGGAGCTATAACCCAATACTAGCATTTAACCGGGACTACCGGGTGAATACTACATACCCATACTCCTGCACAGGTTTCGGGACTTATGGAGCTTTCTGCCCAATTATTATGTCATAATTTGTAACCCATGGACGCGGCCATATACAATGGTTAAATTATTCATACATTTCTAAATATTTTCAGTTAAAGTATGTTATCCCTTTAACCTCTAACTCATGCATTCCCATCCCACATATATGCATGTGTTTCATGTCTATGCTTTGATAAATTAAACATGTTTGACAACATATAGAAAATGCATTGTGTTCAAAACTATACTTTATCAAATTCTCATCAAATCATGCATTGAAATCAACTTATAATTCAAACATACATAAATAATCACTTGGTACTTCAATAATGTAGGAAAACCTACTTGATCACTAAAATTCCGCGAAGGAGCGAGCTACGTGGTACGTATGGCTCCTAGATCACCTTCCGATCCTCTGATTATTTCCATGAATCAAAATACAATAAATCGCATGATCAGTTTGTGTCCTTGTTTTCCAAATCCATACTTATTACTTTCATTAATTTCCATTTAGTGATGTCTCACTAATCTTCTGTTCATGTCCAACAGTGTGGATTTAAAGGTCAAGTCTTAACACTGTGGGTTCGAAACCTGGATCATTATTTTCTCAGAACTTCCGAAGCTTCGAAACATCAGGATCTTCTTCAGATCATTCCGAAGTATACTGGTTCACTGATCTGTTCAGAACTTGACCTCGGTACTTCCGAGTCAAGTTCCGAGACTTCGGAACTTCAATTCTTCCCTCGGTACTTCTGGGAGACTTACTGGTTTCAGTTCTACAACATAGTGCTTGGAACTTGACCTCGGTACTTCCGAGCCAGGTTCCGAGACCTTGGGTTCTCATTGTGGACTTAATCAAATTATCTAAGTTTTCTTTCTCTGGTTTTACAGTCTCCTCGGAACTTGGCATCGGAACGACCGAGCCATGTTTCGAGACTTTATTCCTTCCGAGGGTCTTCGGAACATCCTTGTTCTTTCGAACTGTTCCGAGCCTTCGGATGTTCCGAGACATGTTCTGAAGCCTGTCTTCTACAGACAGTCATCTGCAGAATTCTACATATTGTTGTATGTGCAAAACTGAAATCCTTGAATTCGGAAATCACATACAGGTGGTTTATTCGTCCTGTTTTCTCAACCTAACACTTTAGATATATTCCCTATGTGATTTATCACCTCCTTAGGGATTAAAATTTATAATTTAATATATAATTTCGCGGATTTAAATCTGATTTCCTAAATTGAGGAAATACCCGAAAATCCCCAAATCTTTCCCATTCTTATTCCCTAAATCCAGATTTTTCTAGGGTTGAGTCAAATACGGAGTAACCTTGCTCTTGATGCCACTTGTAAAGTCCGAGATAGACCAATGCATAGGTCCTAAAGGGGGGTTGAATAGGATCTTTTACGAATTTTAAATACCTTTTAAAACAGAATAAATCTTAGACTATTGTGCAGCGGAATATATTAATGTGTGTGCAAATAATAATGAACAGACCATGGCACAATTAATTAAAACACATATATAAACTATTTTGCCAATATAAAACCAATTTTAATTCTCTTGATCTAATTAATATTAATATCTTAATCAAGGTTTTCAAAATCGTACGAGTTGTGAGTCGACTCGACTCGGAGGGTCTAGCGATTCAGATCGAATAAGGAATCGGTAGTAATAAAAAATTGTACGAGTCGATTTGCGAGTCAACCCAACAAATCGTTGTCTCGTACCGATTCGAATGGAAGAAGAAAATACGTACTTGAGAAGGGGAAGTATATGTTTTCATCTTCCACGCTTTTTCTTTTTTTCATCTTCCTTTTTCTTCTTCTTCATCTTCGTTTTCTGCTGGTTTCTCCGTCATCACCTGTGCTTCATCGTCTTCGTTTTCTACTGGTTTCGCTGCTTCTCACCTCGCTTCTTTGTTTTCGTAAACCCTAAGTCCTAAACATATCCTTTCGCGTATGCCCTTTTAGTCTAACTTAACTTTGCATGAGCATATGATCTTTCTCCTTTGCCGTTAATAAATATACTCGCACGATGCCTCTTTCGATTATTAGTACTATATAAAATCTGTTTTATTTAAAGAAATCAATGTTTTTATATTGTTAATAGTCTGCTAAAGAAAATAACAATAAATAAAAAATATTGTATCGGGTGTTGCCGCAGACCTTGTTTCTGGGATTTTTTATTAAAGGTTATTTAATTAGAAAAATATTCTTTCTATTTTTTTACTAATTTTTTATTCTTACTAATTTCTTATTAGTTTTTAGTAATAAAATAACCTCTTTTTTTTCTAGACTCAATCTTTTCTATCTATTTTAAAAATAAATAGTTCTAATTTTCAAAAAAATATTTGATGGATGTTTTTTGAAAGGCTATTTAAAATTTTAAATATTTTTCATTTATTTGTTGTTTTCTTAAATTTATCTTTACTTAATATTTATATTTAAATCTCATATTAGTATATTTTTGTGTCTTTTTTATAGTTATTTATGATAGATGATAAATGTCAAATTTGTAGATGTGACCTTACAAATTTTTGTGAATTAAAAAAAAAACATCTTATTATTCTATGTCATGTTATATGTAATTATAGTATAAATAATAATTGAACGAAACGTTATGAATCTTACGATTTACAATTCATGATTCACGGTTCACACCCGTAGACCGATTCACGATACGATTCGAGTTTGACAACCTTGGTCTAAATAATATATCTAATTAATTAAATCAAGATTAAGTGCATAAATAAGCCAATCACAAATATTAAAGCATGCACCACATGAAATCAACCACACAATGCTCAACAATTTATAGTGGTTCGGTTAATCAACCTACATCCACTCTTGGACTCACCCAATCTTTGGCTATTCAGAACTCACTATGAATGGGTAACCTACCCAAACAATACACATGTAGTTTTGAAAGGTTCGACCACCCTGGTCTAATCCTTGACACCTATTTTTTATACGGCTTCAATCACAAAGGTCTAATCCACTGTACATGAATTGAAATAAAACAAATAAAGAACACTTGCCTTAGTCTTGAGCACAGATCTTGATTTGGTGTTCTTTGAGAGTTGCCTCTATACTCCAGTCTTCAATGCTTGATGATCTCCAGCATTTTGCACAACCATAGGCGAGGTTGGATTTAGGATTGGATAATGATGCTACAAGATTTCCCTAGTTAATGATGTCTTAATCACACCAAAGAGAAGCTAAAATAGCTTTGAGTATTCCATATACATTTGCTGGTGTGATTAAGAAATGCTTAGAGAGGTTATGTTTGACAATAGTGAGAACCTCTGCTGAGAGTCTAGGAAGGTTTAGGATTGATTTCCAATTCAATGGCTTCTGAAATGAACTTTGAATTTATAGAGAAATGTCTCAACGGCTTGTTTGAATTCCAATAATCTTCATGCAATATCTTCATCTTCCATAGGCAAGGTTCTCACAATTTGTTACGAAATTGACAACACGGAGACACGAATAAATCGGGGCCCTAACAACAAGGTCATCAACTTAGACAATGAGAACAATCATACTATGATTCTATTGTCTAACAAAAACGAAGTGATCGTAACTGCATTTTTTAAAGTCAAAAGCAAGGGCCACACTAAATTTCTCAAACTAGGCACGAAGAAATTGTTTCATACCATAGTGCGATTTATGTAGATGACAAACTAATCAAGCGGAGGAAGCATATAAGTTTCTTCTTGAAGATCCTCATGCAAATAAGCATTTTTGACGTCCAATTGGTGTAAAGGCCAATTTAGATATTGAGTAATGGAAGTCAAGATTCTAGCATATATGAGTTTGGAAATGGGTGCAAATGTCTCTTGGTAGTCAACAACATAAGTTTTGTGTGTTACCTTAAGCAACATGTCGTGCTTTATAGCAACCGCTACTACTATCTGGAAGAGTTTGACTGTATAGACCCATTTGCATACCAACATGTTTTTCCCGAGAGGCAAGTTAGTCATTTCCCTTCTTTTCCAAGGCGGCCACTATAAGAATGAGAGTTTCTTCGTATGGCTATAGGAAGATCACAATCGATAAAAGAAGAAGAAAGAGTACCTAGAGGAGAAGGTGAAGGTGCAATTGAGGCAAGTATAGTTTGTACTTGTTTTGGATGACACATAAACCCTTTTTTAAGGAACTAGAAACAAGAACAATATATTAAGAAAGGAAGTACATTGAAGGCTCCGTATAAAAGATCTATACTAGAGGAAGAGTATCCAAACTAAGAGAAAACAAAACTTAAACAAAATTGAGAATAACCAACACTCCTAATATCCAATTATAAGCAACCCAAAAAGGTGTCACTCCTCTCCATTCCAATTTTTGCTACGACATTAGCAATCTTATTTGCTAACCCCCTAACATATCGAAACAAAATTGTCCTTTCCCCACATTGCTCAACCTCCAAAGGGATTTCTTCATACCACTCACCCAAGCTAAAGTATTCCTAGAGTCCCCTTTTATAATAAAGTCACCCTCGTGGCTTAACCAGAGCTGACATGCCCTCCTAATCCTTAACAACTCTGCCTCATTAGACTCCTTAACCCTCTTCAATTCTGAGAACACCAATTTTATTTCTCCTCCATCGTTATACACCACACCCTGAATATTTCCTAGTTTACGGTTGGCAGCACCATCCATATTGAACTTACCAAATTGCGAGCATGTTCATGACTCCAACTCTACGCTTCTACTATCTCGCCCCCCTCCCCTCATACCTCACTCCCAAGACAAATAGAAATTGCAGATGGCATCCCTAACAAACTTAGCACTCAAGGTCGACCAACAACACATCCTCCACTACCTCCCTTACCTCTGGCGCCTTCCCCTCAAATATCCTCTTATTCCTCTCCTTCCATATAGACCAAAACACCACAACTGAGATTATACTCTTTGCCACACCCCTCCTACCGCTAAACAGGTCCCCCGCACCATTTCGTTATCATCCTCTCTATGGTTTGATTAGTACCCAATTACAACTCATCATCTCTAAGAATGATATTCATAAACTTGGAGAGGTTTAGAACGTGTGGGAGCATCAACAGGAAGAGAAAGAATAGTATCAATGGTGGAGTGAGTGGGTTGATAAAAAAATATGCATTGTGTTCAAAGAAAGGGACATCCACGGAAACATACTTCCGACAACTGAGTAACCCTCATCAAATCTTTGTTAATGAATCTCCTAATATACTACTTATCCCTCTTCGAAATCCCAAAAGGAATATTGAAAAAAGTAGAATAGTTGTTTAGGAGATCCCTTTGGGAAGATAAGGAGGAGAAAAAGAAGGTACACCTGCATGGTCAGAGGTAATAAAACCCAAGTCAAAGGGAGGGTTAGGCATTGTCCCACTTCAGTTAGAAATCAAGCCCTTCTCTATGGTGCTGGAATTTTGGGAAAGAAAATGAGGCTATGTGGATTAGAATGTTGATCGCTAGATATGGGTTACGAGATGAGGATGAACTCATATGGATGGGCGACTCATCGGGTACCTACTCGGTAAAGTCAATGGTTGAGTTGTTCCTGCAACAACACCACGATTTAGATTCTACCTCTAGCTTAGCCTGGAAAGGTCTAGTTTCCCCAAGGGTCCAATGTAGAAAATAATAATGGAGAAAAGAAAATATTAATGAAAAGAGAAGAAAATATTCGAGGAAAGGAATTTCTCTCTTTTGAATGTATCGTATTGAATGTTTAAATCATAAGAGAATGCAAGAATAAATAAGAAAGGAGGAGTCAATCATGGTGGCTAAAAATATAAGGAAGTAAAAGAATGATTGATTACATCAATTACAATAATCATACGGTTAGCAATATAAAACAAAGTTGACTTTTCAGAATAAGATGATTCTGGTCAACTCTTGTGTGAAGGTGGGCTCCGCATGGTCAACTGTCTTGTATTGGGTCCCACAACACTCTCCCTCAAGCTGGAAGATGTCTATTAAACACAACTTGCTAACAACCGAAGTGAGTTGATGTCGATGAACTGCCTTTGTCAACATATTCGCAACTTGACATTTAGAATGCAAATACGGAGTAAATAGTTGGCCTTCAAAAATATGCTTACGAAAGAAGTGACCATCAACCTCAATCTGCTTTCCTCTCGTGAAAGACTAGATTGGAGGTGATGTTGATGGCTGTCTAGTTGCCACAGAACATGCTAAGTGGATCGACAGAAGCAAGGCCCAACTCGGTAAGAAATTGTTGGAGCCAAAGTAACTCTGCTGCAGTATTGGCCATTGCACGATACTCTGCTTCAACAGTAGAGCGAGCAACAATAGTTTCCTTACTGCGCCAAGAGACTAAACGAAAGCCCAAGAAGACATAGTAACCAAAGGTGGATCAGCGGTCATTAGGAGAGCCGGCTCAATCGGCGTTTGAGTACCCACGTACAGAGAAGGAAGATTGGTTTTTTAAAGAGCAAACCCTAGCCAGGATGGGCCTTAAGATATCGAAGAATGTGAAAGATAGTATGAAAATGGGTATCATGGGAGCATGCATGAACTAGCAGACGAAACTAACAACATATGATAAATCAGGTCAGGTGATTGTTAGGTAAATCAGTTTTCCAACCAATCTCTGATAGAATGCAAGAGTATCAAGGAGAGTCCCTTCTGAAGTAGATAACTTGGTATTGACATCTAACGGAGTATCAGCAAGTTTGCATCCAGAATATCCGGCATCTTGGAGGAGATCGAGGGCATACTTTCGCTGAGAGAAAGAGATCTCGAGAAGAACGAGCGACCTCAATGCCAAGAATGTAACGTAGTGGCCCCAGATATTTAATATCAAATGTGCGTCGTAGATACTCCTTGAACATGGAAATGGCTGCATTATTATTACCTGTGAGGACAATATCGCGAACATACACCGCCAGAATCATCACAATAGAGTGGAGATGGTAGATAAATACTAAGTGATCCAGCTGACACTAAGAAAAACATAGGGCAACGAAGAAGTGGTGAACGTCTCAAACCAGGCCCGTCGAGACTGTTTGAGGCCATAGAGAGCCAGCCTTCTTGAGTCTGCAGACATAGTTGGGCTCCCCCTGCTTAACAAACCCCAGAGGGGAGAAGCATATATACTTCGTCCTGTAGAACCATGTAGGAAGGCATTCTTCACATCTAATTGATGGAAAGGCTAGTCATGAGTGGTGGCAATAGAAATCAAGACTCGAACAGAGGTAACCTTGGCCACAGGGGAGGTTTCTTAATAGTGTAGCCCATAAGTTCCCGTGATGCCTTTGATAACTAGACGAGCTTTAGATCTGACAATGGTCCCGTCTGGATTATGCTTCAAGGCGAAGACTCATTTGCGCCCAGCTAGAGTCTTTCTCGAACGTAGAGGAACCATGTCTCATGTATGGTTTTCTCAAGTGCTGCTAATTCCTCGTCCATGGCTTCTTTCCCGGAGGGATCACGAAGGGAAGTGTTAATCCTCTTTGGAATCTTAATGTTGTCTAGGAATGTAAGAAAAATGTGATAGAAAGGAGAAACAGCATGATAGGACACAAAATGATCAAGGAGGTGACTGGTACAAACACGCTTACCTTTCCGAAGCGCAATGAGAAGATCAGACTCATCAGTGGCGTACAGATCTGAACCATGGGCAAATGAGTGGGTGTCTACTAGAAGTGGAGGCCTCGGCTGCCTACGCCGATACACGAGAGTGGGCTTGGCATTGCTAGAAGGACTAGTATCTGCAAGGAGGAGAGGGGGAACTGGAGAGGTGGATGAAACAGATGGTGTGGAAAAGTAGGGGACTTTCTCAAAAAGATGACATCTATGGACACATGTTTTATCAGTGAGGGGATCAAGACACTTGTAGCCTTTATGGAATGGTGAATAACCCAAAAAGACACATTGTACGGCCTTGGGGAGAGAGTTTGTCACCAGAAAATTAGTGAACAAAGCATATAGATCCAAAAACATGTAAGGGAAGAATGTGGATGGTTTTATGTGGAGATATAAGATCAATAAGGGACTTGTCTAGCAACACTCAGGATGGCATTCTTTTGATAAGGTAACACGAGGTTACGACTACTTCAGGCCAATACGACTGTGGGAGATGCATGGTAAAGAGAAGAGAGAGCTACCTCAAATAGGTGTCGATCTTTTCGTTCAGTTACACCATTTTGTTGAGGTGTAAATGGACAAAAAAGTTGGGATTCGACAACATGGACTTGCAAAAATTGATCAAAGGAATGTGACAAATAGTCTCTCCCATTATCACTACACAAAATTTGAATTTTACAAGCAAATTGAGTTTCAACCTATTGGTAGAACGTGCGAAAATGATCAAACACTTCAGACTTATGTTTCATCATATATATCCATGTCATGCAAGAATAATCATCAATAAATGAAAAAAATAACGAAAGCCAGTACGAGAAACAGAAGGAGATTGCCAAACATCAGAATGTAGATGCATATTTATTGATAGAAGGAGAAAAATAAGATTTACTATGTTTGCCACAGTGGCAATGTTCACACTCAAAATGATTAAAAGATAAAAAAGGAACAAGCTTTTTCAATATAGAGTAAGAAGGATGTCCTAGCCGGCAAGGCCAAAGCCACACCTCAGTCAAGGAGGAGGCCGAGCATGCTTCAAAGGTGCCAGTCCGTGAATCAAGAAGATATAAACCTCCAACTTCACAACCACCATCAATTACCTACCTCGTGGTCAAGGGGTTTCCTTAGATTAATCCCCATTGATTTTATTAAGTCTAGACATACCTTTCCTTCAATGAGTTGCTCCTCCTCTTTGGCTCTTCAATCTCCTTTTCTTTTTATCTTTCTCTTCTTCCTTAATTCTTCTTCTCCTTTCTTTGTTCTTCAAAATCTTCAAGTGTATGGAGGTAGAGATGGGAGAGAGAGGAGAGGAGTGGAGAGAAAATGCTTGTTCAAGAGAGGGGGGGTCGGCCAAGGGGTTTGGAGTGCCCTTTGGTTTGGGTTTTTATATTAAAACCTTAATCTCTTCCCTCCCTCTCATAATGGCTTGGTCTAACCAAGGAGGCCCTTGGTTTCCCAAGGGTGGCTTCATGGCTTTTGAGGTGAAGACCCTTGGGTTCCCAAGTGTCTAGGTACAATGTACCTAGACAAGATACCCCAACTCTTAATCTCCACCCTTGATCTTTCCTTAGATGAAATCCTAGCCTTCCATCTTATCGCTTCATCTTCCCAACTTAAGACCCCTTAAAAACAAAACCCTAATTCAAGATTTAAAATTCAAAAGTGGTTAACCAAGTCAACCCATGCCATGGTCGACCATGCATGTGGTGACTTGGTCACCACATGGCACGTGGCTCCCACTTTGGCCATGTCACTTGATGTGTCACCTCCACTTGTATGCCACTTCAATTCTACTTTCCACCTCACTTGATGATGTGACATCCTTGCTTAGTTGGTTTCCATGTGATGACATGAATGCCACACGGCAATGCCACATCACCTACATGCCACCTCACTAGATGAGGTGGACTTTAATGCATTAAATGCACTAACTTATCCAAATTGAACTAACTTAACTAAATTTACCCAATTATTTTCCATATACCATTTTATTTTATTATTTTAATTCCATTATCCCCTCTTATTATGTAATTTATGCATGATGATCTAATTCATCAATCATTCTTAATTCAAGATCACCTATGACCCATTGGGTCTTAATTGGGTAATTGACCAATTTCCTTCCCCATCTAATGTCCATTTCAACTTTTTCATCTCAAATTCAATTAAATTGCAATCCAAGTGGACCCATCCAATAAATTTATAAGCTAAGGAAAATCCGGGGTGTTACAATAGGTTTAGTCCATCCTCTTTTTACCGATTCCCAAATAGTTCCATCAATAGAAATGAAGAAGCTTTTCACTTTTTGTTTTCCATGATGCATAATTTGTTCCATCAAAGTATGGAGGTTTGGAAATGGCTTCACTTTCACCCATTCATATGATTCTTGTTCGAGCTTTGATCAACTCGGACGGTTAAGTCCTATGTAGAACAAGGAAGCTGTGATACCTATTAAAAGTTCCAGGCTAGGACAATATCAGCCCTAGAGGGGGATGAATAGAACAATACCCGAATTTAATGACCTTCTAAAATTTCTTGATTAATCAAAATAAATGCAGCAGAATAAACACGATTAATCAAGTGCAAAGTGTTGTGTGACAATAGTGTACAAGATAGAATAGTAATCACACCAACAAGGCAATCAACCACGTAGGCACCAGATATATAGTGGTTCGGTTTCAATAAACCTACATCCACTGTTGGACTCACCCACTCTTGGGTTATCCCAAATCCACTATATATGAGAATCCCTCCCATACACTACAACTTAGTGAAAGGTTCAACCACCCTGGTCTACTCCTTATCCCTCTATTTATGGTGGTTCAAACACAAAATAATAATCCACCTTACAATGTTGATAATGAAAAGTAACAAGAAGAAGCACTTGCCTTTGTAGCTCAGATGTAGATGATGTGCTTGTTGAAGATCTCTTCTAGCTGATCCTTTGATGATGAAGATGTACCAATGTATGCACAACCACAACTAGAAAGAGATTCTAGGATATATGATTTTCCAATGGGATCCTAGATCTAATTTTCTCTCTCAAACTCTATCAACACTTGGATTGATTGATCAAATGATTTTCCTGATGTAGGTGTGTGTTGAGAGAGAATGGGATGCTCTGATCTTGCCTTAGGGTTTTCCAAATGAACAGTTGTCCCAAGCTCCCCAAATTCCTCAATTTTTATAGGCAAAATAAAGTGACCCAATAGCTAGTGGTGAGGGCTCGCACATCCACGAGGCCTCGTGACTTAGTTTAAATATATGATCGTTGAGAAAAAAGCTCGTGCGCAACTGCTACGTAACAGTCACCTACAAGCACTCGCCACTGGCGAGGGGCTTGCACTGAGAGCAACTCAATCTGACAGAGTTTTTTCCAATCAGAAACTTCAGATTGAATGGCGAGGACTCGTGCCTGGCGAGGGCTCGCAAATCACTTAGCGAGGTCTCGTTCCTTGCGAGAGGCTCGGTCTAGGAGTTTGAACATTTGACAGAATTAACTCATCCAGAACACAGAAGGTCCCCAGGCGAGAGGCCTTGGACATGGCGAGGGCTCGCAGATAGCAAGGGCTCGCCCATGTCAGCACCAGTTTCTCCAATTTTAGTCCAGGTACTTCAAGCTTGGTCCAGGTCCTCTAGGCTTTGTCTATTTTACCAATATGGGTTCTAAGCCTAGTCAAGGTCCTCCTAGGTATGTTGGGTCCACCCTAGGGTCATTTATGGCTGATTTACCTGAGTGATTGTCATACACATGGTGTTGATGAATCATTGGTGTTGATGAATCATGCACTCGATCTTCCGATGCTTGCACTCTTGATTCAGTCTTCACCATCTTTTAGTCTTGATTTCAGTCTTCATTCTTGCAAGGCAAGGCTTCTCTTTAGTCACGAAATTGACGACAAGGTGACTCGACCAAGCCGAGGCACTAACAGAGGATTTCAACATTTTCATGAAGAAATACATTGGTGGACTAGCAGAGTATATTCGAAAGGAATTGAAACTCTTCAAAGTCACTACCATTGACGAGGCTACAATGAAAGCGATAGCTATTGAAGCTAAGAACCCGACAGAAGGTTGGGAGTAAGTCGGATAGCAAGTTCAGCAAAAAAGGGGAGCGCAACAAGAGGAAGGACAGTAGTCCTAGAAAGAACTAATGTGACCATTGTAAAATCAGTGGACATGTGAAGGATAAGTGTTGGAAGCTCCATCCTGAACTGTAGACTAAGAGGAAGAAGGCAATACTAAACACCCGTGAGGTTGAGGAGATACCAGAGGTACTACAAGCTGACAGTAAACTCACCCTTATGGCTAATACTGCAGACACTTTTCAACTCCGAGTTGAGAGAAGAACTCTTCCACTTGTACATTCAAGTGAAACAGAGTATCATTGAGACTATAGTAGACCCTGGAAGTCAGAAAAATTTAATCTCAAAATGCTTGGTACAAAAGATGGGTCTAGAGACGACACCTCATCCTAGACTATACCCGTTGGGTTGGATTCAGAAGGATGTAGAAATGAGAATCACCAAGCAGTGTACTTTCAAGTTTGCCATCACTGAGAGGTATATTGATGAGGTCACATGCGAGGTGGTACCTCTAGATGTGTGCCAGGTGATACTGGGCAATCCCTACTTGTGGGATCGAGATGCAATCCATTACAGACGGCAACGCAAGTACAGGTTCGTGAAAGATGGCAAAGAGTACAATATTAATGCCTGTAAAACACGGTCTACCACTACCTTGGTCGCTACAACTCAGGCCAAGAGAATGGTAAATGCTTGTGGAAAGCTTGTACTGTTAATGATTAGGCACAAGGAGCAACACCCAGAAAAAGTGGCACTCTCTACGTTGTCCTTAACCCCCAAGCAATGGACTGAGATTGAAGAAGTACAGGTGACGTTCAAGGAATTGTTTCAAGAGGTCCAAGGCTAATTCAAGAGTTGCTGGAGTATGGAGTCAAAAACCCAGCTACTCACCTTGTGGATCACCAGTATTACTAGTGCCGAAGAAGGACGGCGGATGGAGGATGTGCATAGACTACAGGGCACTAAATAAGATAATCATCAAGAATCGGTATCCATTATCAAGGATTGACGATTTACTGGATCAACTACACGGGGCTCACTACTTCATTAAATTGGACCTGAAATCGGGTTATCATCAAGTGCAGGTTCGGGAACAAGACACTTGGAAGACTGCGTTCAAGACAAAACAAGGATTGTTCGAATAGCTTGTCATGCCATTTGGGCTATGCAATGCACCGGCAACCTTCATGCGACTGATATTAGAATTAACTAATATAAGAATGATTACAAATAATCATGCAAATACCAAAAATACAATGAGTTGAAATGGTTTTAAATGGCTGGTATGAGAGAAATAGCATGTAAAGGGGATAATATGTAAATAAATGAAAGAAAAAAGGTGAGGTTTTAAGTGATGACTTAGGCACGTGGGTGCTTTGGGCTTCTAGGGTAAAAACGAAATAAGGCTAAGGAGGTGGAAGCGAAAGGAAAAAAAAAGGGAAACAACGAAAAGAAGGGGATGGTTCAGAGACGGCGGCAAGGATGGATCCTAAGAGGGAAAAGGCAGCAAGAGGTGAAAGGTTCTAGGCTGATTTGGCTCAAGGAAGATTTCATTCAGCAAGGGGGAATCAAGGAAGAGGTCTTGGCTACAGATCTGGGCTCCAAACAGGGAGGGGTTCCAAACAGGGTCTCGGCAGTGGTATGAAAAGAAAAGGAAAAGAGGAAAAGAGAGAAGAAGAGGAGAAGTACCTGAAGAAGATGGTAGGATATCCTCACACCAAGCTTCAAGCTAAAAAGGGCCTTACGCCAAAATTGGAATCGCACCAATCTCAATCGCACAAAGGTTTGCGAAAATCTTAATCTTTATTTCATTCAATCGTCTCCCATAATGCTTACAAGAGAGGGCTTTCATAAGAGATACCAGCCTTAAATAAAGAAACTCCTAAAAATAGCCTAAAACAAAAATAAACTCACTTAAAATAGGAAATCCTAATTTCTAATTACAACCAAATCAAAAATAGAAATAAACAATAAAAGAAACTCAACATGGATCTGCTGCTCCGCATCAATCTCCCCATCTGAAAAAGAACTCGACCTCAAGTTCAAACAGATGAAAAGACACAAATCTACCCACGCACGCTTCTTCCCAATGTGGGGTCTTCAAAATGCAATCACGCATACGTAAGGCCTTCAGGTATAAACCAAGAGGATTAGCATTGGGCCAAAATACGAATGTTGGATCGGCTCTCCTCCGCCATCGATGGTATACTCAGAATTCGATACTGAAGTCATGACCAACTCTGGGTGGCAATAACAGCAATATGTGAATATAGTATGCCTCCGATGTGACATGACTCTTAAATATCTCCATTAAATTAGGAGCAAATCGATGTAGCTCAAACTAAGGCAACCAAGTGATATCTACCAGGGGCCTGAGCTTCCACGTCACAGGATATAGCTGACGTCCTCCTGCAGGTGTGGAAACAACCTCCTTGACCAGTATAAATTCTATCTTCTCTCTCTTGGGTGATAGGGAAGGCTTTGTAGGTTCAGGCCATGGATTATGAAGTGGGCTAGGTAGGCCAGTATGTCGGTCAGGACGAGGCCCATATGAGGTAGGACTGAGTGGTAAGGCTGCTGGAGCTGGACAAAATGTGAGGTCCTCCATATGATCATCCACATCATATTCATTGGACTTACAATGAGTATCTGTAACAAACTCTTTTTTTTCATCGCATCCATTAAGTGACTTTTAATTTCAACGTGCGATTCATGAATGGGTGGTGCAGATGCATGTACAGACTCAGATAGATTGGGTGACACTGACACCGGAATAGGATCTGCGGATGGGGACCGTATGGGGACACACCTAACTTTCTTAACCTGAGTGGGGCACTCACGAGCAAGACGCTCGTAGCATCGGCAGTGACAACAAAATGTCCCTAAACCTAAATTGGTTTCCATACGGGTTAAGCGAGCACTTATCTCTAATACAACCTTGGCAATATGTGCAGGGACCACGTTGAATGTCCTAAAATGATCTACTCTAAGAATGATACAATGCAAAAAACAAAATTATAATTAATTAATTATTTTTTAAATTAATTAATCAATTAATTAATTAATTAATTAATTTTTTAAATGCGACCTAAGATCTGGAAAGTTAAGAAACTCTCCTAACCTGGCTCTGATACCAAATTTGATGTAGGACAACTAATAGAGTAGCCCTAAATGCTTAAATTGGTTCCTTAAAAGTTAAAAGGGATGAAAATAATACACTTAAAACTAATATGGGCTGAAATTAAAATTCAATTAATAAATGCAATTAACTAATATAAGAATGATTACAAATAATCATGCAAATACCAAAAATACAATGAGTTGAAGTGGTTTTAAATGGCTGGTATGAGAGAAATAGCATGTAAAGGGGATAATATGTAAATAAATGAAAGAAAAAAGGTGAGGTTTTAAGTGATGACTTAGGCACGTGGGTGCTTTCGGCTCCTAGGGTAAAAACGAAATAAGGCTAAGGAGGTGGAAGCGAAAGAAAATCCTAGGGTAAAAACGAAGTAAGGTTAAGGAGGTGGAAGCGAAAGAAAAAAAAGGGAAACAACGAAAAGAAAGGGATGGTTCAAAGATGGCGGCAAGGAGGGATCCTAGGAGGGAAAAGGCAGCAAGAGGTGAAAGGTTATACACTGATTTGGCTCAAGGAAGAGTTCTGGCAGCAAGGGGGAATCAAGGAAGAGGTCTCGGCTACAGATCTGGGCTCCAAACAGGGAGGGGTTCCAAATAGGGTCTCGGCAGTGGTATGAAAAGAAAAGGAAAAGAGGAAAAGAGAGAAGAAGAGAAGAGAAGTACCTGAAGAAGATGGTAGGATAGCCTCACGCCAAGCTTTACGCTAAAAAGGGTCTCACGCCAAAACTGGAATCGCACCAATCTCAATCGCACAAAGGTTTGCAAAAATCTCAATCTTTATTTCATTCAATCGTCTCTCATAATGCTTACAAGAGAGGGATTTTATAAGAGATACCACCCTTAAATAAAGAAACTCCTAAAAATAGCCTAAAACAAAAATAAACTCACTTAAAATAGGAAATCCTAATTTCTAATTACAACCAAATCAAAAATAGAAATAAACAATAAAAGAAACTCCACATGGATATGCTGCTCCGCATCACCAGCCGCTTATCATTCAGAAATGTTCAGTGGACCAGTGTTGAACTACCCCACGTATGACATGGAGATGTACTCTTTACACCAAGTAGTAAGGGATTGGAGGGTATATCTACTGGGGAAGGATGTGATAGTACACATTGACCACAAGCCACTTCAATTCTTACAGACACAGTCCAAGTTGAGCAAGCTCGACATATGAAATGGATGTCGTATCTTCAGCAGTTCAATATTGTTATCAAGTACAAGAAAGGAGTTACCAACAAGCTGGCAGACACAGCACAGCACTGTGTAAAGATCCAGAACAGAGGATCTCCAGTTGGAAAAACACAACACTGTGTAGAGATCCAGAAAAGCTCTCACATCAGAGTGTTGGTCGAATGGCACACAACTGATAGACTGTTTGCACTGACAAATTAATCTTTGAAAGTGTCAATCGATTGATGATTGTCTGTAAAAAAACAGATTAGTCTCTGATAATGTCGGTCGACTGACACACGACTATTAGTCCTTTCGATAGTCTGATGGCTGTCTGTAAAAAACAGACTTGGTTCAGAAAGTATCAATCGGAAACTGCAAAGTAGTTCCAAGCTGTTTTTCGCTTTTATTTCGTGTAACAATGTGGTTTCAGGGAGTTGGAACACACCGGGAGAGTTTTTGTTCGAATTTTTGGAGGAGAAGAAAAGAAAGAAGAATAGGAAGAAGATTCTTCTAAAATCTGTGTTTTTCCTTCTCTCTTCTCTATCAATTGTCTCTACCATGGTCGTTAAAATCTTACGATACACGATTCGTATCTTACGATTCATACGATATGATAAGAGAAACGATTCGTATCTATCAACAAATCTTACGATTCGTATAAATAATAGAATTATAGGGTTATTAGGCGTGTGAAAGCATGAAACATTTCGTTTTAATGGTTTTTAAGGGTTGAGTTGATGAACATTTAATACCTTTCAATTTTTTGAGGGTTTTTTTAGTTTATTATTGACTTTCATAGTATAATTGGATTATATACTGGTCTTATACTTTTGGAAGTTAGAGCATTGAAATTTGAGCTCCAATGAACTAATTATATAAAATTCATTTAATATTGAAAGAAAGTTGGAAAATTGTTCATGTTATTACATTTTAGATATATTTTACGTTATTTCATATATTAAATATTTTTTAGGGAAAACACTTATGAATCTTACGATTCTACGATTTATGATACACGATTTGCGATTCAAGATGTATTAACGATTTCCTATACGATTCGATTTTCACAACATTGGTCTCTACTCTCTCTAAAATCTCTTTAATTTTCTCATTTCATCTGGTATTATTGGATCAGTTGTTGAGATTGGAGGACTTTAGTTGTCCTCTATGTAGCCATCCAGAGGAAGATGTAGATCATATCTTTGTTAGCTTCCCTTTTGCTCGGAACTTATGGACAAATTTTGCTAACCTCTTAAATGTTCCATGGGTCTTTCATAGAACATGTGGCAGGGTAGTGGCATCTTCGTTCCTATGAAGACTTAGGCCTAAGTTGAAGGCAGCATGGAACACGATCCCAACGGCAGTATTGGGTCCCACACCGTCTAGACTTTTGTGTGGTGTGCTCTTAAGAGAAGATTCTCACCAGATTGGAGCTTAAGAGGAGAGGGTTGTTGCGATCGGAGGACTTTAGTTACCCTTTATGTTGCCATCGAGAGGAAGATGTAGATCATATCTTTGTTAGCTGCCCTTTTGCTCAGAACTTATGGACAAATTTTGCTAACCTCTTAGATGTTCCATGGGTCTTTGATAGAACATGTGGTGTGGTAGTGGCATCTTGGTTCCTATGAAAACTTAGAGCTAAGTTGAAGGCAGTATGGAACACGATCCTAACGGTAGTATTGTGGACCATTTGGAAAGAAAGGAACTCTATAATCTTCAAGGAAAATCAATTGAGGTTAATGAACATTTTCGGAAGGCTAAATAGAGGTTGTGTATTTGGCTTCTCTCAGGTAATGAATTCAAAGGGATCAAACCAGCTGATTTCTTGTATTCGTGGGAAGGTTGCTTGAATGAAAATTGTAGGAAATCGAGATTTTTCGTCATCTGGGACCCTCCTCAATAAGATGTCATGAAATTTAATATAGAAGGAGCCTCTAAGGGAAAATCGGACCCTGTATGGATAGGTGGTGTCCTTAAGAATCATAGTGGTCTAACATCTTTAGTTTTCACAGAGTCGGTGAGGATCAGGGACTCAAATGAGGCGGAACCCCTAAATATTAGGAAAGATTTGACCATTTGGAAAGTCTATGGCCATGGTACACTAGTGATAGAGGGGGATTCGGCAAATGCAATTAAATGGGCAAAGGGACTGAAACGACCCCCTTGAGACTGATTATTAGTTAGGGAAATTAGGAGTCTTGATTCGAAACTCGATGTCCCCTTTGTCCAAGTCCGTAGAACTGCAAATGGCCTGGCAGATTTTTTTTTTTTGCCAAAAATGGAATCGACAACTCAGTTTTAGGAGTGTTTTTTTTCTTTGAGATAGGGGACGAGAAGGGATTTTGCTTAGATGTTGATGGCCGTATTTGTTTTCTTTTATGCCCGTTCCATGTTATGTTTTTATGTTTTTGTTGGTCTGGCCCTTCTAGACCCCTTCTCCAATTGATGTAATTGTACTTGTTTCCCTATTAATATAATTAGTAGTTTTACTGCTCAAAAAAAAAAGGTTAATACATTTATACTCTTTTTGAGTGAAGGAGTAACCCACAAAAATGCATTTGATAGATGTGTCAGATAATTTAGTTCTTTGAGAGTCAAAATTATGAACAAAACATACGCAACCAAAAACTGATTAGAACATCTTTACTTGCAATAGTGGTTAAAGAACCATTAGTAAGTTTAATAGTGCCAAAACTAGAGGAAGTGGTGGGAGAGAAAGAGTGAGACACCCCAATCTCATGAATTGTAGCCCCTAAGTCCATGACCCAAGGACTATATGGAGAGGTGATGTAGGCTAGATAGGATTAAGAATACCTAACTTTGAATTATAGCGGAAGCTTGAATGATAATAGTAACCCAAAGAACGTTAGGCTTGTTGAATCAAAACTTGAAGAAGACAACACCATGATTTCTCAATGCCATCTCAGCAGCCCCAAGTATCTTGAAATTTTTACCTCAATAAACTATCAGATTTACCTGATCTCAACCCAGCAAAACAAGGTGCAATAGGCCAACTTTCCCAGTCCTGTTGCAACTCCCTAACGTGACTTTATACAGTCAAACGTGGCTGCCTATGACCTCTCCAAACACCACGTGTTGGTGTTGATAAATAGGAGGACTTCTTGAATCAAGGCCTTAACACCTGGGCTAAAAACCTTGGCTTTCAGCGACACGTTGCCGACTAGTGGGAGGAAGATCTCAGACTCCCTTTCTCCTCTGGGCTTGCTACGAAATCTAGTAACGATGGCTGGCTGCAACTATCTGGCTGCACAGTCGCCTTGGCTGGAGTTTCCAGCGATAATCTGCAACTTATTGCAGTGCACGAATTCCACAAACAAACCACTGTTTGTAAGGAAACGAAAATAAAACTTTATTTTATTAATCCATCCAAAAAAACTCTACCAAATCTGGCTGAGATACAAGCTTTAAATAGATAAAAAAAAAAACCGATTCTACCTTTGAAAATAGGAGCCAACCCTCCATATTTTGAATCCTACTAAAACTAAAATTCCAATAATAGCAATCCTAATCTAAAAACATATAGTTTCTAATCTAGATAATCCTATCTTAATTAGGACTGTCCACACATTGAGAATAATCTTGCTGATTCACGCAGGATTCATGCACATGGAACATGAACCAATGGGCCTGCTATGTTGGGCCAAGGCTTGGGCCTGTCTTTGAACTGGTCTGTATTCTTGAGTTGAATAGGCCTGGCCTGACATGAGTTGGGCTTCGATCTTGGACTAGGATTGAAGCTATAACTTTCTTCACCAATGTCCACATCAAGAGGAGTCGTGCAAAGCAGCTAAATATGCCACACCATTCATCAAATTTGGAATTAGGAAATAGTATTATAAGTGAAATATGGATTCCACCATTTGAATTATAGATTTTTATTATCTATTTTGATAACTTTTGGGCTTACTTTTGTATTTTTCTTCTTTTAGGCATTAAAGTAATTTTTTGGTTTACTTTTTAGGATTTTCTCCTAATTTTCATTAATTATATGCTTTATAGAATTTGGTTTTTTTTTAACTAGAACTTGACTATTTGATTAATATTATTTTCTTTTTGTTGAGGAGAATGTCAAAAAAATTAGTTTTATGGATAATTCGAATCTGAATCTAAAAATATGAAGTAGATGCGGTATGTATCTTACATCTGAAAATGCGATAGATCCGAATCTGAATTTGAATCTGGCAATATTAAGTAGATGTAGATATGGACATTACTTATATCCGATCCGAATCCAACTTGTTTACTTCCCTACCCATATCATAATTTGTAATATCAAAGAAATTTCTAGGGTTTGTATAGTTATTATCCTTTTTCTTCTTATTTAGTAGTGCTATTGTTCTTCAAGCATTGTGATAAGTTTGTCTTTGTACTGAATTCATTATTTAGTCATGATCAGGCATGTTATCTATTTCTTAGTTCCCACCTTCACCTCACCTTCCCCACCACCCTCCAACCTGACTCAAAATGTTAATAATAATAATTATAATAATAAAATAGTAAATGTTATATTAATTATAATTATAATAGTAATAAATGATGATGATGGACATAGACAACTAATATCCAATTTTTCATTTAGCTATATATTTTCTGAAAATTAACATGCTTATTGATTGCCATCATCATTTGAAGCCATTTATATCATCTTTTTTTCCTTTTCTTTTTTTTGAGCGGTAACAAAAGAGACTTCGTTAAAAGACAACCAAGTACAGAAACATAACAACATGGAAGAGAGGTCTAAAAGAGTTAGACCAGTCAACAAAGAAAAAAAACTAAAAAGGGAACCATTTATCTCATCTATTTGGGTTGGAATTCTGAATGTAGCATTTTTTTTATTGGTCGACTTCCTATATGATCCCCATATGACTTAAAACCCACAAACTTAAGGTTGCAACAATGAGAATTTAGCAACTTGCCCAACAAACATATTTTCATGTTACTAATTGCATGTTTTAAAACTTGCAGGTATACCTTTTAACAGTTTTGAAGGGTCTCAAACACCGACTTGCGGCTGGTAACCCCTCTTACAAAAAACTTACCTCTAGTTTAAGCATCAGATACATAAATCTTTTGCTTCATCCACTTGAAAATTGCGAAAAGGCTATGGTAAATTGAGTTAGTCAAGAGGTAGTTGATGGGAACAAAGAAGAGAACCAATGAATTTGAGATGGGAGAGTACATATCACATAACATGCATGCATAAAAATACGGCAAGGGTGTTGTGGGATCTGACTTAACTCGGGACCCATCTCTGGACAGACAGTGTCCAAGTTCAATGTATTTACATAGTCAACTTGTAATTAATGTTTTCCTTTTTTGGCCAGCTTAATTGGCTCTCTCTCTCTTATATATACATGTTCCCTCTAAGAGGAAATACATCTTAATACAATTCTGAGAATCATTATTCTCTAATATTTATCTCTTTTTCCTTTTTTATTTCTTTTTATTATTAGATTCAACATGGTATCAGCCAGAACGAATTTCTGGACGCTTTAGGAGGTGTTTTTTTATTCCGTTTTACTGTTCCTCGTCGAAGTTACTGTTCATCATCGGCCTCCGGCCTCTTCTCCGACTCTCCACAAACTTCTTTTGCGGATTCTCCGTCCTATCCTTCTTCTTTTTGCAGATCTGGCCATTTTATTGTGTCCTACTGCTTCAGTGTTTTTCCTTCCCGGCAGCCCTGAGTTCTTGGCTTTCGATCCGGTGACCGAAAAAGATTTCCCCAGTGGGACCCCACTATACCCCTTCCGTTTTTGGATGGCCTATCCATCTGTCCCATTGGATCTCTGATCTGATCAGTGTGGGCCATCCGATCTGTTGGTTTTTTGGACTGCTGCTTGAGACGCCCAAATCCCATATTTCGCTGGATTCTTAGCCAGATCTTCTGGCATTTTTTCTGGTTTTGCTTGGAACTAGACCTCTGGTGTTCGCCCCTCCCTCTGGATCAAATCACACTTGGGTGCTCCCCATTTCATCAAAAGTGGGTCCCATTTTTTGTTCTTCGGCAACCAGCGACGGCAGCAATCCACTAGTTTTTTTGTTCAATCTCTTTAGATCTAACCTCCTTGCAATTGGGCTTGACATTGCTGGCTTTGCCTCCTCCCCCCCCCCCCCCCCCCCCCCCTCCTCTCTCTCCCTCTCTTCCCCTTCCCTTACAACAGGTGGACCTAGGATCTCAGTCCAAAGTGGGGCCCATTTTTCCAGTCTTCAATTTCGATGCCTGCACCGTCTGTAACGAGATCTTTCTGGTTTTTTTACTTCATCCACTCACTCTGCTGCACCTGGTAGAGTCTTCTCTCCCAGCTGGTGTCGCCTACCACTACTACTTGCAAGCTTTCTACTTGGGATCATGGCCGCATCTTCGGAACCACTGAAGACCTCTGGGGCATCTTCTTCCACTGATATGGTTTCTTCTGGCCATCAGCATATTGGCAAGATTATCATTGTGCTCTTGAATGAGACCAATTACTTCCAATGATCTCATTCAATTAAAATGTTTCTTACTGCAAAACAGCTATCCGATTTTATTGATGGTACCACTCCTGAACGAGACAAGAAGGACTCCGCTTACCGTACCTGGAACGCTCATAATTCTTTGGTGCAGCCTTGGCTCCTTCATTCCATGGAAGATCATATTCGTGGGACTGTCTATACACTTCCCACAGCCAAGGATGTCTGGGACACCATCAAGGCTTTGTATTCGGACGGTGATAATTCTGTCCGGCTCTATGAGCTCTATCAGACTGCTTCTCATCTTCGACAGGGAGAGCTCTCCCTCATTCAGTATTATTCCAAGATGCGGACCTGTTGGCTTGAATTGGATCAACTTGAATCCATTCGGTTTGTGGACCCTGCTGATGTTGTTCTCTATAACCAGATTCTTAATCGACAACGGACTTTTGAATTCTTGGCTGGCCTTAACCAGGACTTTGAACCTATTCGGGCCCAGCTGCTTGGCCAACGTCTTCTCCCCTCTCTGGAAAAAGTCTACTCTGTCTTACTTCGAGATGATCGGTGCCGCCTGGTTATGACTCCTATGCCGGTTGAACGGTCTACATTGGTGACCACTCATCCTTCCATGCCTCCTCTTGCACGTGGGGCTTCTGGTTCTTATGGCAAAGATCTTTCTTCTGACCCGCGTCATGAGACCAAAGGGCCCCGGAAGAAGGGGTCTCGGTTCTGCACTTTTTGTAAGATGACGAACCATTATGTTGATTCCTGCTATAAATTGCATTACTGTCCGAAGCAAGCTACTATCTCCGTCGCCTCGCCAGTTACCTCCTCCCCTGATGCGGTTAGCAACGGTGCCCCAGTCACTCGACAGGACTTTAACATGCTGTTACAAAAGCTGGATCGCCTTCAACACTCTGAGGTTTCCAATGATGTCTCTTCTACTTCAGGTACTGAGTCCTTTGCCGATCATGCCTCTTCTCATTCCTGGATCATCGATTCTGGGGCCACTGATTATATGGCCGGTATGTCTAATCTCTTCTCTTCCATTTCTCTTGTCTCTTATGGTCAAGTTAAATTAGTCAATGGTTCCTCTATTACCATTGCTGGAAAAGGGACCCTCCCTCTCTCTTCCACCTTGTACCTCCCATCTATGTTACCTGTACTGTATTTATCTCGCAATTTGCTTTCTGTTAGTGCACTCACTAAACAATTTCATTGCTCAACTACCTTATTTCCTTCTCATTGTGTATTTCAGGATCTGACCACGAAGCAGGTGATTGGTGGTGGTCATGAAGTTGGCGGTTTATATCTGTCGGATGGTCATTTTGGTGCCTCTGCAGCCTACTCTAGCCCCTCTTTGTCTGATATATGGCTTTAGCATTGCCGGCTGGAACATCCCTCTAACTCTGTCTTCAAGAAACTTGTTCCTTCTTTATCATTTAAGCAGTTTGAGTGTGCTTCCTGCCAATATGGGAAAAATAAAAGAACTTTATTTCCTTCTTCTATGAATAAACGTGCATCTTCTTTATTTTCTGTTATTAATTCTAATGTTTGGCAATCACCCTCTCTTTCTCGCACTGGTTTACATTACTTTGTGTCATTTATTGATGATTATTCTCGCATGACCTGGATTTATATCATGAGCATAAGTCTGAAGTGTTTGATCACTTTCGCACATTTTATAATTGGGTTGCTACTCAATTTGGTTCTAAAATTAAAATATTGCGTAGCGATAATGGGGAGAGAATATTTGTCTCATTGTTTTGCTCAATTTATGCAAGAGCGTGGTATTGAATCCCAACTGTCTTATTCATCTGCACCACAACAGAATGGTGTAGCTGAACGCAAAAACAGACGTCTTCTTGAAGTCGTCCGCTCTCTCCTTTTTTCCATGCATGTCCCACAGTCGTACTGGCCTGAGGCTATCCTAACCTTATGCTACCTTATCAATCGCATGCCCTCCAGAGTTCTGCTGGACAAATCACCCATTGATCTTCTCTCTCTTCATAAACATATTCCTCTTCTTCCCTTTCATATATTTGGATGTGCCTGCTTTGTTCACCAATTTTCTGGTGATAAACTTTCCCCCTGTGCTGTGAGGTGTGTTTTTTTGGGATATTCCCTATTCCATAAAGGCTACAAGTGTCTTGATCCAGTTACTAGCAAAACATATGTGTCTATGGATGTCACCTTCTTCGAGGCAGTCCCTTACTTCTCTTCACCATCTGTCCCTTCTTCAGTTCTTCTCCTCCTCCCTCCTGACTTGAGTCCTACTGGCTCTGACGTGCGTCCCGCTTGCACTGCTAAGCCCACTCTGGTATACATCGCAGACAGATAAGGTCTCCGCTCCTCGAGAACACCACCACGTCATCTGTTCCCGGCCCAGATCCTTCCCTTACAGATGCCTCTGATCTTCCCATTGCCCTCCGCAAATGTAAACGTACTTGTACCTCGCATCCCCTTGACCATTTTGTGTCTTATCATGTTGTTTCTCCTGCCTATCACACTTTTCTTGCAGCTTTGGACAGTACTAAGATACCCAAGTGGATTGACACCACTCTCCGTGATCCCTTGTAGAAGGCAGCCATGGAAGAGTAACTCACAGCCCTTGAGCAGAATCACACATGGGACATGGTTCCCCTGCCTCAAGGTAAAACTCCAGTCGGGTGCAAATGGATTTTTACTTTAAAACATAACCTGGATGGCTCCATCGCCCACTATAAAGCTCGTCTCGTTGCCAAAGGATTCACACAAACTTATGGGGTGGACTATCAGGAAATCTTCTCCCCCGTGGCCAAGATTACTTCTGTTTGCATCTTGATTTCCATTGCCACCACTTATGACTGGCCGCTGCATCCGTTAGATGTGAAGAATACCTTCCTTCATGGTGATCTCCATGATGAAATTTATATGCTTCCACCACCAGGGTTTGTTAATTAGGGGGAGCCTCAGCCTGTCTGCAAACACCGAAAAGCTCTATATGGCCATTGCGTTATTTTTTGGGTATTGAAGTCGCTCGTTCTTCTAGAGGACTCTCTTTATCTCAGCGCAAGTATGCTCTTGACCTTCTTCAGGATGCTGGATACTTTGGGTGTAAACCTGCCGACACTCCATTAGATGTCAATACGAAGCTCTCTGCAGCAGACAAGACTCCTCTTGATAGCCTTCATTCTATCAGAAGCTGGTGGGGAAATTGATTTATCTCACTATTACACGACCCGATCTCTCCTATGCAGTTAGTGTGGTTAGTCAATTCATGCACGAACCACGGGATACCCATCTTCATGCTGTCTTCCGCATCCTTCGCTATCTTAAAGCTCATCCTAACAGGGGTTTGTTCTTTGCAGGACAGTCTTCCCTCTCTGTTTGTGGCTATTCAGATGCTGATTGGGCCGGCTCTCCTGATGATCGCCGCTCAACAACTGGCTACTGTGTCTTTTTGGGTTCTCATCTAGTTGGATGACGTAGTAAGAAACAATCTGTTATTGCTCGCTCTAGTGCTGAAGCTGAGTATCGTGCAATGGCCAATACTATAGCTGAGCTTCTTTGGGTCCTCCAGTTTCTTCAGAAATTGGGTTTTGCTCCACGTGACCAACTCATTATGTTTTGTGACAATTAGGCCGCTATCAACATCGCCTCCAATCCAGTCTTTCATGAGCTGACCAAGCACATTGAGGTTGATTGTCACTTCCTACAACAACACATTTCTAAAGGCCGCCTTGTCACTCCTCATCTGAAGTCCTCTGATCAACTTGCCGACATTTTCACTAAGTCGGTTCCTCGAACTCAACTTGATTCCGTTATTAGCAAACTGGGATTACTGGATATCTTCGAACCAGCTTGAAGGGGAGTGTTGTGGGACCCGACTTAACTCGGGACCCATCTCTGAACAAACAGTGTCCAAGTTCAATGTATTTACATGTCAACTTGTAATTAATGTTTTCCTTTTTTGACCACCTTAATTGGCTCTCTCTCTCTTATATATACATGTGCCCTCTAAGAAGAAATAGATCTTAATACAATTCTGAGAATCATTATTCTCTGATATTCATCTCTTTTTTCCTTTCTTTATTTCTTTTTATTATTAGATTCAACAAAGGGGATGAGTGTAGGGGGGAGGTATATTATTACAAAGTTTTAGAGAGGAAAATAGTGAAATTCTCATTTAAGGTAAGGATGAAATTCATAAGTCCCACTTTAGGTAAGGAAGGGAGAAATAAGCAAAAGAATGGTTTAAATGTTCCAGATTATGACATGGTGTATTTTAGTTAAGACACGGCCCAACTATAAAACTAATAAAGATGGGCTGAGACTGCAAGTTTAACTGACTTCTTTGATTGACTTGAACATTTTAGAGAATTTTTATTGAGCCCCAGAATTTGCTACTATATGTTTCTTATTATTTTCTATATATTCTGTACAGGTGCGAAGTTGCCCAACATTACCGTTCTATTGCCAGTACAAAAGACGTGTATTTTTTCTCCTGAAGGAGAGAAAACAGTTAATCTAGTTGGAAGGTGAGGAACAAACTTAGTATCATATATCCTAGCAAATAATTAAGTAGTGATTCTTTAGATGTTAACGATTTAATCTTATAGTTTGTGCATATCCTTATGTAGCATTCATTATGATTTATTTAGAGAACCATGAATTAACAGTAGCAATGAATAAGAAATGAATAAGAAGTTATTCCCTAAACTATACTCTATAGTCTTCTCTGGCAGCCAACTATTTTGTTTCAGAGGAGGTTTTCTCGAGGACTGGGCTGGGGTCAAGTGGGTTTTGGAGTTGAACAAATAAATAGATGGTCAATTGAACTACATATGTTTTTTACCAGAAACAGCCCAGGAAAACTTATAACATGCAAGTGGTAGACAAAGGATATAGTCTTTGAGAAGACGGAATGAAAATGGAAATGGAAATGGATGACTCAAGAAGCTAACCCTAGATAAATCGAAAAACGCTGGTGATGATGATGGTGTTACATTTTTCATTCTTAAAAATGCTACTTTTGTGAGACATTTGAAATGATGCTATAGTAATCATTGGGAATGTTCATGGATATGTGAATTGCGAGTATACTTCAATAATTGGATTCATAAAAGTAGAATATGAAACAGGTTAGAAGAACAACAGCATGTCGATTGTGAAGGGACAAGCATGTGAAAAAAAAAAAGACCCATGTAAGAGAGACTTCATTTGATTTGAGGCTTTATTCCACTAAGTTAACTATTCTTTTTATAGGCTAAACTTCTACTGAATTACAATTAATCCCTTGATGTGAGTGATTTAAATAAAGAATAAATATGATGCTTCTCAAGTGTACACTACAAGATACTTTCTTAGAGGTGTAGCTAAAAGTGTTGTCATCAATACTTCCCACAAACTAGGGCATAGATTATCAAGCCAAGCTTGCCAATTGTATACTATAGCTGAGAGCGCAAAACTGCCTGTGCATATATGAAAATTACTTTGTATAAGTAACAGATTTCTATTACTTTAGCATTGTAACAAATATTATTATTTTAATGTATAATATTATATTAGGTTGGTGGGTCTATCATATTAAATATAGAATTTTGGAGTATCTTAAAATTAAAAAATTATAAGATCAAAACTACTTTTAGCCATTAGATTTACATAAGTCAAAATCAACAATGAGATGATGGTTAATTTCAATGCATTTAGATCAGATGGATAACTATCATTGTTAATCTTGAATTCGGACTACTTCCAATTTTTTATTCACTAACCCACTTCATGCATTTAGAGCAAGAAGACATCCTGTACGCCCAGGCGGAATCTTTGATCCCTCCGAAGAGGAAATTGAAACAGGAAAAGAAGAAGAAAAAAAAAAGATGGCTTAAAAAAAATGAAGGAAAAAATATCAAAAAAAAAAATGAGGGATTGAGGATTTGCTTGTAATGGAATTCATTTCCGAAGAAAGGGAGGGATGGCGTTCAACAAGAAGCAGACAGGGGATTTCAAATTTCTGTAGATCAAGCTCCATGCCTGAGCTATGGAACGAGGTTGACAAAGTGGGTGAAAAAACAAAAATAGTTCCATCCTTCCTGGTTGAAACTAATGTGGAAGAGGAAATTCTGGTTGACGAAGTAGTAGTAAATTGTAGTGACAAGATTTCAACTACAACTTCAATGAAGGAGAAGTCAAAGGAAATGGACTTAGACAACAATGCTGATGGAAACAAGGTATACAAGGCAGGTGTTGCAGTTCTGGCCTCCAAGCTTGGATGTAGTAAAGAAGATGCAATCAAAATTTTGTATGCCGGGAGCAAAATGGGAATTAAATTCCTTGATTTAAATTCAGCCGAAGAGGCACTGAAAATGATAGATGAAAGAGATAGAAGATCTTTGGATTTGAGGCATTCGGACATGGCGTCAAGATTGAACATCAAACCTTCTAAAAGTGTACACCTCAAAGAAGAAGGGTTTGATTCAGGAAAGAAAATGGTTAATCAATGAGAGTAATCTCTTGGAATGTGAGGGGCCTTGGCCTCAGACTAAAAAGGAGAGCCATTCGAGGGGTATTCAAAAAACACTGTGCTGATATTGTTTTGATTCAAGAAACAAAAAGAGAAGAGATTAGTAGCAAGGATATTAGGGAGATTTTTGGGGGGGGGGGGGGGGGGGGGGGGGGGGGGGGGGGGGGGGGGGGGGGGGGGGGGATCTTGGAGCGCTAAACCAGTGTTTGGAAACTCCGGTGGACTTATCATCCTTTGGAAGACTGAGGTGTTTGAGGCAGTGGAATCAATCATAAGTAACAAGACAATTTCTATGAAAGGGAAGTTGATTGATGAAGATGTTGAAGTGATGTTCACTAATGTATATGGCCCACATTCGGAGATGGAAATATTACAATTCTAGGAAGAAATTTGTCACCTCAAGAACAGATGGTCTGGACCGTGGTGTGTAGGGGGCGACTTTAACGCAGTTTGATTTCCCTCAAAGAGGAGGGGTCGGTCTGTGAGATCCAATTACTCAGAGGAGTTTTCAGATTGCATCAACTCTTGCCAACTGGTAGACTATCCATTGTTGGGTGGTAGATTTACATGGTCAAAAGGGTCGAGAGGCCCCTCTATGAGAAGATTGGACAAGTTCTTAGTATCAGTTGAATGGGAAGAACTATTTAGAGGTGGGATGCAAGTGAAACTTAGAAGACCTGTTTCAGATTATTGGCCAATTTTCCTAAGTATGGATGAGGAGGACTGGGGACCCAAGACATTCCGCTTCAATAATGCATGCCTGTGTCATAAGGAGTTCGTAGGAAAAATAAAGGAATGGTGGAACTCATTTGAGGTTGAGGAGTGGGCTGGTTTCTGCCTACAAAAAAACTGAAATTATTAAAGCCCAAGATTAAAGAATGGTGTAAGGTGGAGATAGGTAGCTTACTTGATGAGAGAGACCATACTTCGGAAATACTTGTGGAGTGGGAAAGCTTGGAGGAAGAAAGAAACTTATTAGAAGAGGAATACTTAGAGAAACAATTATGTTTGTCAAAATTATGGGGTTTACTTAGGAGGGAGGAAGTGGAATGGAGACTGAAATTGAGGGTTACATGGCTGAAGGAAGGTGACAGAAACACCAAATTCTTCCACCGTATGACTAAAGCAAGAGCTATAGTAAATACCTTGAAATCTATCTTGGTCAATGGGAGAAGGTTGGAAAGGAAAAATGAGATAAGAGCAGTAGTCAGGGATCACTTTGCTTCCATCTTTGCCCTAAACAGTGAAGGTAATCCATCCAGGAGGAGCCCATCATTTCCTTCTACAGTGCCTTTGATTGCGTCTGATTCGCACCCCCATGATATGCCTCATCCTTCGGATCTGACTGCCAGGGGCTCTCCTCCTGGAGGTGCTCCTTACCTCCTCTCTCATTTGCTTTCGACTCCTTTCAGTTATCTATATCTTTTCCCTGACTCTTCCGAGTTGGGGACTGTTTTTACCCTCTTCAGGTTAGATCTTTGGTGGAGTCAACCCAGGGCGAGTTTCTTTCTTGTCATCCTTCAGTGCAGCAGTTGGACATTTGGCGCCCTCATCATCGTCATTGGGGAGCAGTTGTAGATTTGCGTTATCAGCACACATACTTAGGGTTGTCTGCAGCGGCGGTGTTTAGAGGAGGCGGCGCGCGCTTGCTTCCTGGTCATCTGTCGGGGCTCTCATCACTTCAACCATTTCTTACAGCAATTAGCAAGGGCTGAGTTAACCAGCAACATCTAACGGTGTCATCTCTACTTGGACCAGGTGCTACCCAACCTTTTGCATTTTTCCATTCCGTTCCTTCTTATGCTTTCCATCCCTCCAGGGGAGTCTGGCCTTGATCTAGTGGCGGACCGGAGGTTGATTCATTTAGAGAGGGGATTACTACACCTAACCTTAGACCTCCACATGCTTACCCTAGAAATGCCGAGAGGGTTAGATCAGAAGATTGGGAGGAGTCTAGTTATCCACTTCTTGAGGGGGTTACCTTCGGTTCTCTTGCATCAAATAAGGCATCATGTCTAGAAAGAGAGTTCGAGGAATCAGAGGTGATGGAGGCGCTTCATAGTGTTGATGGAGATAAAGCTCCGGGTCTTGGTGGATTCAATTTCAAATTCATTAGAAGTTGTTGGGATATCCTTAAGGTGAATTTCCTAAGATTCTTTAGGGAGTTTCATAGAAGAGGGGTCCTAAACAAGGGTCTTAAACATTGCTTGGTTGCCTTAATCTCCAAAAAAGAGGGGGCTTCAGAATTGTCTCACTATAGACCGATAGGTCTTGTAGGTTGTGTATATAAGTTGTTGGCCAAAGTATTAGTTGCAAAACTTAGCTCAGTCCTTTGGGGGGGGGGGGTTAATTGGGGGAGTCACAGGAGGCTTTTATTGGGGGGAGACAAATTTTGGACGAGATATTGATAGCAAATGTGTGATACCCCTACAAGTCCCACATCGACTTGATAGTGATGTGGGAGGGGGCTTATATGAGGGAAGCCCCCACTCCCTTGTGTGAGGCCTTTTGGGCCGGGACCAGGAACAAAACCGTGCTGGCCCGTAGAGCCCAAAGCGGACAATATCACAGTCGGGAAGTCGGGGTCAGGGTCGTTACAAAATGTGCTAATCCATGCAAAACGTTAGGATGGTCTAAGGGGTGTGCTTTTAAAGCTCGATATGGAGAAGGCATATGATCATGTCAAATGGGAATTTGTAGACTTTCTTTTGGAGGATGGGCTTTGGCACCAGATGGAGGAGATGGCTAAGGGCTTGTGTTCAAGAGTCTTCCTATTTAATTTTGGTGAATGGCTCACCTACAGCACCAATTAGTGCCACTAGGGGCTTAGTCAGGGGGACCCCTTATCTCCATTTCTCTTCACAATGGTAGCCGAAGCACTTAATGGGCTCATGACTCGGGCTAAGCAGTCACATCTCATTAAAGGTTTGAAGATCTCCCCAGGTAGTTGGTTAGTCAGTCACCTACAGTTTGCGGATGACACATTATTGTTCTGTGACGCGTCTAGTGGGGAGCTATTTGGGGTGAGAGCGGTCCTAAGGTGCTTTGAACTGGTATCAGGGTTGAAAATAAACTTAGGATGTGGCTTGGGGGTGGAGGTGGTGGAGCTCGAAGGGTTGGCGAGGGAGATAGGATGTGGTGTCGGCAAGATTCCATTTACTTCCCTTGGATTACCAGTTGGTGGGAATCCGAGATTAAAAGAGTTTTGGAAACCTGTTTTAGAAAGGATTTCAAAAAAGTAGAATGCTTGGAGTAAATCTTATCTCTCAACTGGGGGTAGATTGACTCTAATTAAATCATGCCTGGTGAACCTCCCCACCTACTATCTCTCTTTGTTCAAAATACCCAAAGGGGTGGCAAAAAGGTTAGAGAAAATTCAAAGAGAATTCTTATGGGAAGGGAAAGAAAACACGAGAAAAATCCACCTAGTGAAATGGGATGAGACTAGAGACATGAGGGAGAATGGTGGGTTGAGGATTTACAGTATCAGAGATAGAAATCATGCCCTTCTGAGTAAATGGTTGTGGAGATTCGCTTCGGAGAAAGAGGCACTATGGAGGAAGGTTTTAGCGGCGAGATATGGTGTAGATGGCAGCCTGGGGAATGGTGGTTAAGTAGCAAAGCTGCTAGGGAAGGTTCCTCGGTAGTGAAATCCTTAATGAGGATTGGGAACGGAGAAGGAAGGGTTGGAGAAACATTTCTAAGGGGGATTAGACTTCAAGTTGGCAATGGATTGAGGGTGATGTTATGGAAAGATATATGGGTGGGGGAGAGTCCATTAATGGTAGTTTCCTAGGCTTTTTAGAATGGCTCTAAATTTTGAAGCTCTGGTTAGCGATTATTATAGAGAGGTAAGTGGTGCACCACAGTGGTCAATCTCCTTTAGAAGGAACTTGCGGGACTTTGAGGTTGCTTCCCACTGAGCTTTGATTGGAATCCTTAGTGATAATAGATTATGGGTTGAGGATAGGGACAAATGGACCTGGTCTTTGGAGCCATCTGGGTCTTTCTCAGTAAAATCAATCTTGCGATCTATATATGCAGCAATCTCATTCACACCTCCTAGTTGCAATCTGGCTTGGAACAACAAGATTCCCCTATGGTCCAATTTTTTATGTGGACGGCATTAAAAAAAAGGATACTTGTGAGACACAATCTTAGGAGAAGAGGCATTATTCCAAAAGAGGCTTCGACACTTTGCACATTATGTGAGGTTGAAGAGGAGTCTATGGACCACCTATTATGCAAGTGTCGCTTCACGGGTGTTGTGTGGTATTTATTTCTGGGTTTGTTTGGAAGCTCGTGGGTATTTGGTAGTGAAGTGGAGGATTTACTGGTGGCTTGAATGGGGACTCCCCTTAGAGGTAGACATAGAATGGCCTGGAAAATGATTTCATTCACCGTCTTTTGGGAAATTTGGAAAGAACGGTAATATGAGGATTTTTTAGGGTAAGAGACGAAGTCCTAGAGAAGTATTTGAGAGGGCGAAATGGCAATTAATTGGTTGATTGTCCGTGTGTAAAGATTTTAGGGGTTTAGGTCCAGAAGATTTTTATTTGTCTTGGGATGGATGTATGAAAGGGGTTGGTCGAGTTAGCAGGCGTTTGGTTAAATGGTCAGCACCTCCCATAGGTTCTTGTAAATTCAATGTTGACGGCACAGTTAGGGGCAACTCAGGACCAGCAGGAATTGGTGAAGTACTTCACGATGCTAGGGGTAGAATGTCGGTAGCCTTCTCCGAATCAGTAGGGTCAATGGAATCAAACGAAGTTGAACATAGGGCAATTAAGAAAGCACTTCAGATCTGGTCAAAGTTTAGGAGAAGTAATCTCATTATCGAAAGTGACTCAACTAATGCTATCTCATGGGCTAGTTAGTAATAGGAAATCCCCCCCGTGGAGTTTGTACAATATGAGTAACATCTCTTTCACTCATACACCTCGTTCAGCAAACTTTGTGGTAGACTTCTTGACGAAAGCTGGTGTTCATCTTCAAATACCGGTGGTAGAATTCTTTCCTCCTGCCAATCTCGTGAGTTAGGGGGATCGGGCCCTCTTTTGGTTTTAGTTTGAGATGACATTTTGTTGTATCTTTTCTTTTATTTCTTATTTTCCTATGCTTTTTATATTTTTTTGTTCCTCTTCTTCGCTCTGAGTATATACCTCTTATACTCAGATCCTTCTTATTTACTCTTTTTCCATATTAATAGAATTCAGTAGTTAATGTTTCAAAAAAAAATGCTATGTCAAAATTATATATGACTCGTCTTTGTGTGTGTGTTATCTTGCGCATGTATAAGTCTAAAAGATTGAAAAACAGAATCATCTGATTTGACTAGAGATATCATCTTAGATGATCCTTTTGTCAATGGATGCCCCTATCACACTCAATGAGAATCTCCTGGGTCATTTTTAACCTGGTTCCCACACATTACATGCCTCCCATTTGTTGAATAGGAATGGTCGAGCAGTTGGTGCATTGCTGAGGAGATTGCGAGTGTACTATCAAGGAAAGGAATCTGCAGGAAAGATCAGGATCAGTGGACTTACACTAAAACGGTGGTTTCAGCCTAAGCATACAAAGCTCATGTCACGTTTTGGTGGGAAAGCTGCAGAACTGGGTGCATCACCAACAAACTTGGCTAAAGGAATTTCAGATCAGCAGCGAGACATCAGAACCAGCAATTTGTCCATTTAATGAAGCAAAGAAGTACATCCTTACAGGCCGAACTCATGCTGAAGACTCTTTTCAGGAGTAACCAAGGTTAATTCTGTGAACGTTGGAAGCCTTAAAGAATCGTCGTTGGTCTGCTAAGCAGACAGATATGTTTTGGTTTGAGAGGACTTGAGGGAATCATGTTGCTTTGATTTAGTTTTGTCGAATGGAACAGCAGGTAATTCGACCTGTAACATATGAGAACGACATCTTAAAGCTCATTCACAATCTTTTTATTATTTTGTGGGAACAGAATGCGTGAAACATTTGTACAATCTCTCACTACTAAAAACTGTACTTTAAAAAAAAAGATCTGAATTTAAATACTGACGGCGTTGGTACCGAAAAATTGCTCGGCAATTTGGCTATCTAACGGACCCATCAATTATTTTGGTAGAAGCTTATGATGCTTAAATAGATTATTGTTAAATCTGTCTATCTGCATGGCACTTGAGAATTGAGATTCCCACTTTCGCATGTGACAGTCACAATTTTTCCTGACTGGCACCATTTAATTAAATCTCCTAATGGCGGATTCTTAAAAAAAAAAACCTTCCTATTTCCATTTAATTTTAAATAAATTAAATATTTTAAATGAATCAATGTTAAATTAAATACTTTTAAATGAAGAGATATTTGATGTTCCTTTGTCAAGTCATGATTGTTAGTAATTATTTTTAGTACAAAATCTTCCTATTATTATTAAAACTACACAGGTTTCATTCCTTTTAACATCTTTTGCTTTTTTAAAAGAAAAAATCCAGTTTTAAATTGGCCATCTAATTCGTTCATAAATTTTCAAAAGTTGAGTTTTAAGATAATGGGTTACAATAGTTATACAAGTCCAAACATAACAGGCAAGATAGTGGTGTGGCTTTGTAACGAATCCTATCATCTCAGACAACCGATTGAAAACAGATGTTATTCGTCAAAGTTTAGAAAATCTGTTGATTACATTAAACAAAAATAGGAGTATTCCCACTTTTCTATCCATACTAGCAACACCATTTAAAATGGCTAGAGACCGTAGTTGAATTTGATGTAAATAAGGGATTGTCAGGTTTCATCCACATCTGTTGATTATATCTCATGATTTTCAATTTTAAAAAAAGATGGTTGAAGACATCGCTAGGATTGATTTTTGTGAAACTTTGTCTACCTTTTTATCCATATGCTTTCTATTTATTCCATCCAATTATGTAGGAAGTAAAAAAACATTTCAACATAAATTGTTGTACCAAGAAAGATCCACCTTAATGTGGGGTCTACTGAAGTCCATGAAGATGGCCTAAATAGGGCATCAACCAAAAGATATGTTGTTTAGGCAAATCCACTTGGATCCATATGAACGGATTGATTAGAAAGATTTTTGTTTATATGGTGCTTTTCACCTGGATCAAATAAGAGAAGTCATGAAGTGTTGCAAATTTTGTTTTTTTATTAGTGGGAATTCATGAGTATAACCAGCAATGTGTGTAATTGGGTAAAACTCCAATTCATGGGTATTAGGGTTGGCCCCTATTTAGCCTCCTAATTAACATATTTCTTCGACTGACTTATGTGCACCCACTAATGGTAATGACAATGGACTTGTTAGAAAGGTCTAAATTTCAATTCATGACATATCAAAGTTCATTTTGTTTGAATCAACCAAACCATATTTCATAAGTCTTAATGAGTTTTTACTTTTTAACTCTAAACTTTTGTGACTCGGGAATATTTCATAGACCATGAGTTATTGCTTAGACCTTTTGAAGAATCCTCATCATGGTCAAGACTGAGACTTAAAAGAGAGATGTAGGAGATGATCACCCATAGTTTTCAAACCAGGATTTGAGTCAACAATGAGAATCGGTGTCAATTCAATTCTTTAAAAATATTTTTATTTTTTTACTAGGGTTTGATCAGTTAGTGTTGAGTTAACTAACTCAGCAATTCAACCAGATTTGCACATGCCTCAATGATTAGTCATGTGCTCTAAGTGGCCTAAACACCTTCATATTCAAAAAAAAAAAAGCTTAACTATAAGGTATTTAAGTTCTTCTATAAAACTCAGTGGCTATCCCAAAGTGCAATATGAAATAAGTTCGTTCAACCATTTATCTTGTGCATGAACTATGGCAGGCAAAGAAAATGAAAGGAAAAAGAAAAAGAAAAAGCAACACATGAACAATAGAAAAGAAAATCCCAAATCCATTCATCACACAAAGATAAGAGCAAAGGTGAAATATGACCAAAGACATCAGATAAATATAATATAAACTCTCAACCCCTTTTTATACCACAACCCCTCTATCTCGATGACAACGCAGAAGATGAAATCCCAACAAGACAGAAATTCCAGATTCTTGCTCAGAAAATCCTACAAATCCAAAAGTTCCAAATCCCTTGCCTGAAGCTACTATCTTCTAGTTTATGTTTAATGAAAGGAAGAAGTTTCTAAAGGGATTGAATAGATCTTATGACACATGTAAAGTTCTTTACTTGACACGTATCTCCTCATCATAAGCAAATAACTCACTTGAAAAAATATCTTCCTAACATACTCCAACTCCTTTTCACAAATCTTCAATTACAGACTGCTGTGTATTAAGATAGTGCAGAGTAATGTAGTAAGAGAGAATTCTTCAGAAACAGCACCGTGTTGACATCTTCTTGGACTACTTGTAAATTTGTTGATCATAGTACTTTCCTCAGCCCTGGAGCAATTTTTTTTTCCTATGAAACATTTCATGAACCCATTAATTCATCAAGAGTTAGTTTCTTCCCACAGGTGTTACCCTGAGGATAGAATATTTTTCCCTCTTAAGACCCTTGAAAACTAGCCAGAGAAAAGTCTTACCACCTCAACCTCATACACTGCCTTAGCATCCCGAATATAATTTCAGAGGGCACAGTCCCAGAACAGGTTCATGACATCTCCATAGACAAGAGGAGCACCAAAAATCCAGCTAAATGCCACGAGCAACCAGCAAGCATTCTGTTTTTGATTCATGCCCGGAAAAACATAGAATCATGCCAAGGCAGAGTCTGATTCCGATTAAGGTTGATCTCCCAGGCAGACTTGAGAAGTAGCATTTAAAGTACAAAAAACTCAGCCACCAATATTAGGCTCATAGGTGACTGACTAGGTAAGGATGTGTCGCCCAATAGTCCAGTCGAGTCAAGTCAAATCAGGAAAATACCTTATAGTTAAGCTGATGAAGACAAACATAGTATAATTTTTCTTAGGCCTCAATGAAATAAGAACGAGACAAATCGAACTTCACTTTGGGAATAATCAAAGTGGCCCCTTACCAACGACGCCGTTACTAGCAGTATATGGCAATAGCTCTTTACCAGTAAAACTAGTCTTAGTTTTTTTTTAGCGGTAAATGAAACTAATTCTAGTTTGATTGAATTAAATAAAACAAAATGCAACTCCACTAACCCAATCAGATTCCGATTAATAAAATACTGAATTTAATTGAAAAATTGCTGCATTAACGTAATTCAAAACAAAATATAGAAATCAGAATTCATAAGAGAACTTACCCGGATAATTTTCCAAACTTGAAAATAACTTGAACTTAGATTTCAACTCCAAAATTTGATTTTATTCTCTAAAGTTCATGTTCCCTCTATGACAACACTACATCACTACATGGGTATTGATAGTACAAATATGAAAGAAAGCAAATGATTAAAAAACAGCCAAGGAGGCGTGTAGCATATGGCTAACTTAGGGTTCCTAATTACGGACATGATTCAACGTCTCATCACTCTTGACACATGCTTAGAAAAACAGTCATAACTCTATCTACGTATACCAAATTTCTGTAAATTTAGGCTTATTGGAAATGTTATTGAATAAGCTTTCCAACGAACTCAATTTTATGAAAATACAATGTCGTTTGGTACTCAATTATTCCTGCAAAGTTATTGTTATTTTTCTACCAATAATAAATGACGACCGTTAGTGCCCCGGCTTGCCGAATCACCTATTTGTCAACTCCATGACTTAGGTAAAGCGTTGCCTCGGAAGGTTGAAGCTATGAACAAGTCTCAGGGGGTGATGAAAATTGAATCCAAAGCTCAAAGAAGGAAGATCAAGTGTAAGATTCAAACATCACCAAGTGTATGGCAATCAACAAAGGTAAATTGGTCATAAATGACTTTAGGTGGAACTTACACCCTTAGTGGACCTTGCCTAGGTTTAGTGGAACATGTTGGTAAAAACATAATCAAGCCTAAGTGCACCCAAGACAATCACAGAACCAAATGGGATGAAAATTTGGAAAACTGATAATCTATCAGGTCGATACGTCGGGTCACCGACCCATCGAGGTCATCGATACATCGACTAGAAAAATCGAGCTTCTGGTCAAGAACAGATTATAAAACCAAGTTGCTCTAAGATCGAGTGTCTCATGCACATCGACATATCGATGAGGATAGAATGACCCATCGATGATCACGACACGTCGACTTGGATTGAGTGAGTTCTGGAACTTAGAAGTCTGGACTACTCTCTAACAGGCATATCGAGGTCACAGATCTGTCGAGAGTATCAAGACCGATCCATCGATTGTACCGACATGTCGACCTGGGTTTGACAAGTTTCTGGACTTGAAACTCTGTCTGCATGGTTTTGCCTCAGGTCGATACGATCAACAAAAATGACACATCGAACATAAGTTTGTTGACCTGTAGATGTGACCGACCCATCGGTAGTGACCGTTTTATGTCATTGTTATTGCCCCGGCTTTGTCGAGTCCCTATGTTTGTCAATTCCATGACTCGGGAAGAAACACTTCCTAGAATCTTGAAGACTCAAGGTAATCAAGATTGAAGATCATGCCCCACCAGATTAAATCTCATCGTTATGGCAATCACAAAACAGGTATTTGGCCACAAATGACTTTAGGTGATACCCACACCTTAGGAGGACCATTTCTAGGCTTAGTTGAACAAATGGTAAAATCATAAAAAGCTTAGAGAGGAAGCTTGACAGTGAATTGGAAGCGAGCTTGGAAATATAAATTAAGTTTACTGTCAGCTCAACCAGTCGTTCTCACCGACCCCTCGGTAGATACAAGTCAACCCATCCTGGTCAAAGACTGGTCTGCCAGATTGACAAAGATTCTGCAACATTGAACTGTCATTCTGGGTATGCCTCTGATCGAGAGTCTCGTATGCACCGACCCCTCGGTGATGAACTTAACTACCCTTCGCGATCAACGACTCGTTGATGATAACTTATGACCCCTCGGTAATGAACTTAAAACAGACATCTCAGTAATTCAAGACCGATCGAGAGTACCAGGACGGACCCCTCGATAAAGGCCGACAGGTCGTTCTTGGCAAGACAAGTTTCCGCACATGAAACTCTGTCTGCATGGTGTTTCCCCAGATCGAGACACTCATATGGACCGACCTCTCGATGCCATGACTGTCGACCCATCGATGACACTGACCTGTTCGGCTGGAAATTAATTATGTCGTTGGGAGTGCATTTAATGTGCAACGGTCGAGTGGTTGAACGGTAATAAATATGAACATCGACCCATCGTGCCCCCAACCTGTCGGTACTAGACAGCTTGAAAATCTGTGTTGACTCCTCTATAAATATGAGAGTTGTGTGATAATCTTGGACCTTAGAAACCCCTCCTACACTTATTTTAATTCACGTTAGGAGTAATATTAAGAATACTCAAAATTTCAAATGAACTTTATGCAGCACTTCCCGGACGTCCTATTGACTGATTTCAAATTGGAATGCGTGAGGATTCATCACCTACACTTCGCAAGCTTTTTAGGTGAGGGAAAACAATACACTATACTTTGGTTGTATATGATATTCTCTATTTTTGGTTTATGATTGAGCAATGAAAAATATTGCATGATATATTGTATTTTGGAAATATAATGTTGGACCTATGAAATAAACTGGGTATTTATTGGAATAGTGGTTGTAATCCGGTTCTTACTCACAGTAGGATAAGGGAATAGGCTAAATGTTCTAATGGCTATGAGGGGACTCAGTCTGCCCGGATAGTTGAAAATTAGCCACTAGCCTTGTTGAGAGGTCCAATAATTATGTTTGAATTAGATGGATATTTTATTTACTGTTGTAGAGTTATTTGTGATATTATTGAGATGAATTCATGATATTGTGTTGTCATAATCATAATTTATTATTATGCAAGTGTAAGATTATTGATGTTGGATTATGATGCTTTGGGACATGTATATGGTGTTTATGTCAATTTGAGATTATATGACTATTAGAGTATAATGTTTAAATTTATGGCATGATACATAACATGTGGTATGATGATAGAGATAATGCATGGTAGGCATGGCATCTTCATATTCATGGGATGGGTATGGAGGTGTGAGCCGTGATCTTTCATGTAAACCACGACGGTGGTAGTGTATGGCCTCGCTTTTAGTGAGTAGTACTACGTATGTGGTAGGTTTGGATTATTAAGCCATGAAAGGTCACGTAGACTGTTATTTGGTGGTGGTGTTAGCCTCGCTTTGGCGGGTAGGCCACTTCATGTGGTGTTGTTTTAGCCTCGCTTCGGCGGGTAGGCCACTTCATGTGGTGTTGTATTAGCCTCGCTTCGGCGAGTAAACCAGCAAATACAGTAGGTGTTGTTGTGGATGAATGAGGCATTGGGTATTGTGCATTGTGCATTACATAGTATAAAGCATGGACATTAAATGCATATTCAATTACTTATACTTTTAATATTTCTTTATTTGTAATAAATTGAGTATATTGGAGATATCACATTTTGGATATGTATTATTGTATTCCTTCACTGGGCTTGGAGCTCACACCCTTATATTGCATGTAACCCTCTGGATTTAGGATTGGAGGACGATGTTGAAAACTAGAAGTTACTATGGATGAATATTTAAATTCCTAGCTAGGTGTTGAAGTATGTTGATTGAGTTAATTATTGGATGCTTCTTAATCTTTGAGACTTGATTATTTGATTCAAATAATTTGAGAAATTTGAGATTTATTAGTTGGTTTTATTTTATATAATGGGATGTGAGTAGTGAGGTTAGATTTGATGTTGATAATAAATGTTATTTATTTTATATTGTTGATGACATTATGATATATGCGAGGTGTAAATTTGGGCTTGAAGGATTTGATGGCTTCATTATTTCATTCATAATCTTTAAAAAAATATATATATTTATTTTTCCCCCAGCCACAAATCTATGATGTAAGGCCCGTTAGATGTGTGACGCGTTGGGTGACGCCCGTTTAGTCTGCAGTTAAGCGGCCACAACCTGTTTAGGCTATAAAAAGGGGCGGGGCGTTACAGTTAATTACATTTGCTAACACACACACTTGATTATTATATATGATGCACTTAATTAATCAATCAAGTAATTTTTAAAATGACCAATGATTTTTATATTGACCTATTCAACACCCCCCCCCCCCCCTCTCTCTCCTCCTCTTCCTCCTCTAGGGTCAATCGTGTTCTAGCACCAAAGAGAGAACTTTCAATATCCATTGGAAGTTTAACGGCACTATGCTTGTACCAACCCGTCGACCAGATCGACCCTTCGACAACCCAGAGTCGAGATTTTTATGTTTGCCTATATATTCTTCAAATCTTGGAAGAGTTTGGTTGGATATCTTGGACCCTTCACATAGGAAAATCTAAGAGGCATTTCCAAAGTATCCCAACCTCTCTCTATGCACTAAATATTGGTGAATCATTTGATATCCAATCTTTCATAGATTGAGATTGAGAGAGAGTAAGACAAACCACTCTAAGATAGATATTGGTCACCAATTTCCTAGAGACTTACCGTAGATTGTGATTGCACATACTCGGTGCATCTTCGTCATTGAACGACATCACATTGGGAGATTCTTCAGAAGCACACATCTACATCAAGAGAGCTCAACAAGGCAAGTGTTTCTAGTTTGATTGAGTGATAAAGACGTAGACCGGGGTATGTTTAACCTTTCAAAATCTTAAGGATTGGGTGAAATTCTCAGTCAATTGAATTAGGTGGAATTCATACTCTATTTGTAAGGGTGTAATTTCCCACATAGTGAATTGGGATAACCCAAGGTTGGGTGAGTTCATCAATGGATGTAGGAGGGTTTACTCCGAACCACTATAAATATGGTGTTATGGGTGTTTGATCTTTGCTTGTGTGATTGATCTATAATTGGCACACTCTTATTATCACACAACACATCTTGATTAATTTGATTTATCCGCTGCAAATTGTTTAATTAATCAAGGACATTTTAAAAAGACCATCTGTAACGCCCTGCTCCTTTTTGCAACTTAAACGGGGCGCGATCCAATGCAACAACAAAGCTAACGGGTCTTACATTACAGCTTTGTGGCTTAGAGAGATAAGTATTTTTTTTTTAAGATTATAAATGAAATAACACAGCCATCAAATCCTTCAAGCGCAACTTTACACATCGCATAAATCATAATGTTATCCACAATATAAAATGAATAACCTCTATTATCAACGTCAAATCTAATCTCACTGCTCACATCTCATTCCATAAAATAAAACAGAATCAATATCCTCAAAGTTCTCAACTATTTCAAACCAACTAATCAAATCTCTCAAAATACGCAATATCAAATAAATAAATACAATCACATGAATTCACAACTATAGTAAGAAATTAAATATCTATCATTGTCAGTCTCTAAATGTCAGTCGTCTCCTCCAATCCTAAGTCTAGAGGATTACCTGCAATGTAAGGGGTGTGAGCTCCAAGTCCAGTGAAAGAATACAATAACTTATACCCAACATAATATCTCTATTATTTTCTATAAATATAATCTTAAAACATAATTAAATAATATGCTTTTAATGTCCATGCACTATGCCATGCAATGCAAAATGCTCAATGCACATGCTCAATGCCTCATCCATCCACAACAACACCTACTGTATTTGGTGGGCATCCTGCCGAAGCGAGGCCTATAACTTACCACAACGTGGTACTTCCCATATCAAATGGGGCCTACACAACGTAACTACCACCAAATATCAGTCTTCGTGATCTTTCATGGCCTAACAAACCAAACCTACCACATGCGTGGTACTTCTCACTAAAAGCGAGGCCTCAAACTACTATTGTCGTGGTCATCATGAAAAATAACGGCCAACACCTCCTTACCCATCCCATGAATATGAAAATGTCATGCTCAATGCCATGTCTATCATGCATCATCTCTATCATCATGCCACATGTTATGAATTATATTAACATGCCATGAATCTCATCATCAATAATATACTCCAAATATGATTATACGACTTCAAGTTAACATAAGCATCACATACGTATTCTAGAACATCAAAACCAATCTCAATAATATCACATGTGCATAATAATGTCATATCACAACAAGATTATTATAGGAACACAATGTTATAAATCAATCTCAATAACATCACAAATAATACTCCAATAGTCAACAAAGCATTCATCCTAGTCGAACATAATTATTGGATCTTTCAACAAGGCTAGTGGCTAATTTCCAACTATCCGGACAGACTGAGTCCCCTCACGACCATTAGAACATTTAGCATGTCCCCTTACACTACTGTGAGTAAACACCAGATTATAACCACTATTCCAACAAGTACCCAGTTTATTTCATAGATCCAATATTACCTTCTAAGAAACAATACATCATGCAATAATTTCCATGGCCCAATCACAAAAACAAAAATAAAAAATATCATGTAATACCGAAGTAAAGTGTATTGTTTTCCCTCATCTAAAAAGTTCGTGAAGTGTAGGTGATGAATCCACACGCATCCCAACTTGGAATTAATCAATAGAACGTCCGAAAAGTGTTGCATAGAATTCGTTTGAAGTTTTGAGTATTCTTTAATATTACTTCCAATTTGAACTAAATAAGTGTAAAGGGGTCTCTAGGGTCCAAAGCTCTATGAATAAAGTTTGTGAGTTCAAATCGAGGGACACGAATAAATTGAACACTTTTTTTTGCTCCAGTAAGAGGGATAACCCATATATATAAATGTTGATAAATAGTGAAATAAGTATTAAATAAATCCAATGATGTAAAAGAAAGAAAATGAGAAAAGGAAATAGATAGCTGCCCATTTGAGTAGTTGAATACCCAAATGATCAAAACTGCCTATCAGGTTTAACTCAATGGAGAAAACCACTTTAATATTTTAATCTAATAGGGTGGACTCAAATAAAATCATCAAGATAAGTGGGCACAGAAAAATGGGTCGGCTGAAAACAAATCCAAAATAAAAAGAGTAAAAATGGATGGAAAGAATTAAAGGAACTCATGGTTGGTTGAAATCAGGATTTTTTTTATATATAAATAAATCTAAGTTTAAATAAGCTAAAACATAAAGGGAACAATATAACATAAAACCCATTTACATGTACTGACTGAGAAAGGGTGGCTCGGTTAATGCATATGCTAGAAAAAACATCTTAAAATTTTTATAGTTTTAAATGAAATCAAAGGGGAAAAATACACTTTGATACAAGTTGAGTCCAAACTATGGAATAATAAATTAACCATTGACTGATATTGTAAAATAATAGGGCAAAACACCTTAAACAAGATTAGGTGGTTATTAAACACTTATATGTTGTATCATCTTAAATCGACAAAACAAAATAAAACTAAATAAGAAGAGGGACCATGTCCAAAATAAATAAATGGATCATTTAAGAAATTTTAACAAAATTTCAAAGCATTACCTAATGTAATCATCAAATAGGGTGATAAAATAAAAATATGATTATCTTATAGAAAGAATAATAACTTCTTGCAAGTTTAAATCAAACACATTTAATTAGTCTTGGCCACTGAACAAATAAGGAACGGTTGAAATACTATTGAAATAAATAACATAAATATTATAATTACCTTATAAAAAGAATGATAAAAGTTGTAAGTTTATATCAAAGTACTTGAACCCTTTAAAGAAACACAAGTATTGTAGTAAGAAATTATAAATAAAAGGGCACATGATTATGTGTTTGGCTGGAAGGAGGGATGGTTCAACATGGTGATGGCGTTGGCAGAAGAGTCTTCATGTTGTTTCAATAGACAACTACACACAGGGATAACAACATACTTAGATCTGGGCAGATAGAGAATGTAACCCCCTGCCCTTTTTCACTTGCCGAAAATCAGAGTCTATTTCTTTTTTTTAATAAAAGAGCGAGAGAGAGCGGGGACGTCACGACGCGAGCTACGTCCGAGCTTCCAAAGCCCGACCCTTAACTGGCCAACCATACGTATGCGTAGACCAAGTCCACTAAAATGGTTCACACGTACTCAAGTTAAACATGCAGAATAAATCATAGATGCAGAAATATAAATTACGTTAAAATATCCAAAATTAACATTCCAAACCATAGCAAATATATCTACGTTATTACAATCCCGAATGCTAGTTACTCAGATTACATTGTCCATGAATAACTTAAATAAAACGAAACTAAAACATCCAAACTCCTAAGCTTGGCTCCGATCTCGTTCCTCGTTCCTCGTTCCGTCCATTTCCTGTGTCATCAACTAAGGTAGAAGTAGGGCGTTAGACAAAGCGCCCAGTAGGTATTCCAAGTAGGGTCGAACACATGGGTTAGTATTAAAAATCCAAATATAATACATCATACCGTACTTGTAAAGCATCGTATCCAAAACAGTGTATGATAATAGAGATCCAATCATACAGATAAAAACCAGAAACATTGCATGATAATAGAGATCATAATCATGCTGATACAATGCCGTGCCATGGGTGTCATATGCCATGAGTTCCACCCATCTTCCATATCACAAACACATGGTATCCTCTTGATGGAATCTCCTCATCAAGGTACCCTCACGAATGCCTTATGGACTCCCCGACGGAGCGTGGACTCCGGTTACCTCTTGATGGATAATGCACATCAAGGTCTTCCTCTTGATGGAAACTCCTCATCAAGGTATCCTCTTGATGGAAAATTCCTCATCAAGCTCACGAATACCTTACGGACGCCCCAACGGAGCATGGACTCCGGTTACCTCTTGATGGACAATGCACACCAAGATCTTCCTCTTGATGGAAACTCCTCATCAAGGTATCACAATCACATAGTATCCCTCCCATGCCATGCATGAGATGCAAATGCCAACATGCTATGTAATAATACAAATCATAGCATTTAAAATTCCATTTTTGAAACATATCATTTATACAAAATAACTAATTAAAATATGAATTAAAACCATCATACATATCCCATGGTATCAATGAGGTAAGAATCCTACCAATGACAAACTTATGTGTCCTTGCATTTTTGTCCGAAACTGCTCACCGATCGCGTCAAGCCGATGGTACACCTCTTGTGAGATCCCGTTACCTTATTACATATCAATTAATCAAACCCATGTTCCATTTGATTTCCAACCATGTTTAAGTCCATAAACATGTCTTAGTGGGGTTCGACCATACAACATGGCCGAACCTCACTCACTTGGTTTTAGTCCCTCTTTTGATTTATTAACCAAACACAACTAACTTAATCATTTAAAAACCCTAAGTCCACAAAATACACCTTAGTGGGGTTCGGCCTTATAACATGGCCAAACCTCACTCCCTTGGTTTTGTGCCCTTCTTTTTAGTCCTTTGATCTTTTAAATTAAGTCCAAGATCATGCCATCTTTGATTCATTAATCTAATCACTTATAAATTAATCATTTAACATTAATAACAAACTAAGTCCACAAAAACATTCCCCATGGGGTTCGGCCATACACCATGGCCGAACCCATGATCTTTCATTTTACCCATATTTACCTCTTTGCCATTATTTCCATCACCTTATGTTTAGGTCCAAAAACATAGATCCATGACTAGCCATTTCATGCATGGATCCACAAATGATCCATCGACATAAAAACCCATAATCAAATCCTTCCATCTCCTAGCATCATCATTCATTTATTTAATCATAAATAGATCTCTAAATGACCCTTTACAAAAATGGTCCATGGGGTTCGGCCATACACCATGGCCGAACCCATGATGTCTCATTTCCCATCTTCTCCTTTAAATGATTTACACTCTTAGGTCCATAATCAAAGTCCCTCCATGGGGGCTTAATCATACCCTTAGATCCATCATTTTAGACCATCCTCTACCATATTTAAAATCCATTAACATTACCAATATTTCTCCATCATTTTCATGGTCCAAAAATACCTAAGTCCATCAATATCTCTCCATGGGGTTCGGCCATACAACATGGCTGAACCCATGGTCCATGGTTCTTCACCAATTTCAACATTTGAGACCATTTAAAATGATTAAACATTACTCCATTATTTCCCTCCTTTAGAACTCTTTAAAGTCACCAACATACATCCATTTAAACCCTTTAAAATCCTTAATACCTTTCCATGGGGTTCGGCCATACAACATGGCCGAACCCTATGGTTCATTATTTTCCTTAAAATGTAACTTTCATCCATGATTGATCCTTTGATGGGGTTCGGCCATGATCTTTCATACATCATGGCCGAACCTCATCCAACCCCTTTTTGGTCCTTGATGGTTCTTGTATATACAATTTAGGGTTTGGCCATGCAATGGCCAAACCATGTTCCTTGACCATCTTTTCTTACTTAATAACATCTTATCAAGTACTTACCGATTACGCGACTCCTCCGGTTTCTTTCACTCCTTCTTGTTCCTCCGATCTTTTCCTTCCTTCTTGATTATTGGCCGAGATTAATCTTGATAAAATCTCTAGGAGTGGTTCGGCCAAGAGGAATAGGTTTGAGAGAGAGAGAAAGAGAAAAGATTTAAGATAAAAACTCAAAGTGTTCTCCCTTTGTCAATGAGAGTGGTTGGCCAAGCTTGAGATCAAAATTACTCTAAGTCCTTTGTCTTGAGAGGGGGATCGACCTTGAGTGAGAGAGGGAGAGAGTGAAATGAAACTCCAAGTCCTTTCTTGATAAATGAGGGTCGGCCAAGGGTGGTGTCCTTTGGTGATGCCCTTCTGTAACTCCCATGACCCTTCACCTCCTCATTAGTACTTTCTTTGGGGGTTTCATCCCATGAGATGAAACTCCCAACCTTATGCCCCTTGGGTTTCCATCATGAGATGGAAACCCTCCATGTCCCAACGTGTGCTCTTGGTTAACCTTGTGTAACCACCAAAAACTCTCCAACTTCCTCATTAATGATCCATTTGGAGTTTTATCCCATGAGATGAAACTCCCACCTCCAACGTGTGAACACCTTAGGTTTGATCTTATGAGGTGTAACTCTCCCATCTTATCACCTAACTCACCTAAGATGACAGTCCCATCAACTTCCCATCCAACTCACCTCTTTAACTCAACTCATATCTTTAATTCAACTCTATTTAACTCACTTTAAATCAACTCAATTCCTTGATTTCATTTTGAACTTAATCCAATTTAATTCAGCCACACTTTAATTAAGCTTGAACTCATTTGGTGGTCAACCAAGTCAACCATGATCCATTGGGTCCCAATTGGGCATTTGACCCAATTGACAATCTTGACCCAATTAAATAAATCTTACCCATTTATTTCGATTGAACCTTACCCATAATTCGTTGGGTCTTAATTGGGCAATTGACCCAACTCCTTACCCTTCTAAGGTCCATCTCCATTAATTTACAAATTAAATGGACAATTTCCATATATATTTATAACTTGAAAATCCGGAGTGTTACAGAGAAGGGGTCTACCTTCAACAAAACTGATGAGGGACGGTGACGATGGTGGAGAGGGAAAGTAGAGAGAAAATGATAAAAGACTCATTGTCAAATTAATAAGATCTAGGAATACCTTGTAGAAGATCTGGGTTGTAGATGTTCAACAATCTTGGGCCTGATCAACGACGAGGATTGATAAGGAGGCGGCACTCCGAGGAAGCGACAGACACCAAGGGTGAAAATCTAGTGGAGACGTCGTCGAAAAACTCGAGTAATGAGGGAAGAAGAAAGGATGGCTTCATTTGAAGGTGAGCAAGATTGAGAGAAGGTGAGAATAGTGAGGTGGGATTGCATAGTTTATACAGAGGAGGGTCGGTCCTCATTGATTTGCAATCGCAGTAGGAAATGGAATCACCGATGGATGGAATTCTTAGGAACTTCCAGCGAAAACTTAGGGGTTGTTTCCATTTAGGAAAGGAAAGAAAAGAAAAGGGAAAGCAAAAGAAAGACACCATGTGAAGTAACAAGGAAAGGAGTGGAGAGGCATTTAAGGTGTGGGTCTCCAAGGGGCCCACACAAGTTTGGGTGTGTTTAATATTATTATTTTATAATTACATCTTCATTTAAGAACCCAACTAAATAATTTTTTCAAGGTAAAAGAGTTTTGATAAAACTAATTCTTATGGTTAGTTTGACCAAGGAATGTGGGTCCCATGGGTCCACTCAAAATTATAAATTATAAATTTTTAATTAAATAATTTTAATTGAAATTTTGACTTTGGGAATAAAAATCTAACTTGCTAATTAAGTTTTTCCATTCACTTAATTTCAACTCAAAGGGGATAGGTTTGAAAATTCTAATTGAGGAAAAGGTGTGTGCATTGGAGAATCTAAATTAATTAAATTTTATGTTTTGTGTGTGTTTATTTATTTTTGTTTTAAACAATTTGAAATAAAAGAAAATAACACACAATTTTACAAAAACACAATCAAGAGACCTGTTTACTATTTTAGTTCTACCCAATTCAATTGACCCGCTACTCCGGGTCAGGTCATTACACCATCAATAAGGACATTGCCCTATTTACCCCCCTCTAGGATCAATTTTGTTCTAGCACATCGGGAACTTTCAACAACCAATCATATTGTGCAACTAAGATTGATGACGTGTCAACACTCCATCTCCATGTGCCAACACCACTCAAAAGGAAGAGTTCAAGTGGGATTTGGAGTTTCAATACATGTTGGAGATGGAGAGCCATCCACACTCCATTGCTCCACAAAAGTGGGAAACCTAGTCACCATCCATGTGAAATTTGTAACTCTCTTTATATGCTAGGTTTTCGACATTGCAACCTCTCATGTGGGATTATTATGCTTCCAAATGGGCCCCAGGCCCATGTGTGTAGTACATAGGCATAGGCATTAAGGACACCATTTTAGCCTCAATTAACCAGTTTAACCTTAACCTCACTTTGCCAAGGTAAAAAATTATGTAAAATTGAATGTCAAGTTGAGAATGTCAAATATCGGGAAAAACCAAACTATCATTACTCACGACTATTTTCGAAGCAACCGCTGCCTTGGAACATGATGGACACAACCCTCCTGTCTTGCCCTCGGCAGATTGTTCTATATGTTGTTTTGTCGTCTGCAAAAAATTGATAAGGCATTGGGTGGGGAAGATTGGTTCACATGGCCTCTCCAAACTGGATCAATTTAAGGTTCAATTATGTTTTCTACATCCACAGTTGCCAAAAGTTGTCTTTGTCTTCCGTTATCTTGGAGAAAATTCCCATGTACGAACACACATTGCCTGCTCCTTTCTTGGTCTAGTAGCAAGGGATCCACCTCAACCTTCAATTATTGTTTTTCCTCTTGGGATTCATAGTGTTGCTCTAACTGATCATGTCCCGAATCATTGTACAACATTTCGCTCTCATCAAATGACGACTTTCAATTTTTGCTTTGGTGTAATTAAAGAACTTATATCATTAGATTACCACCATAATTAACATCACCTTCACTGACGAGATTTGTGCCACTAGGTTGATAGCCCATGGTTCTCCTGGGCTAAGTACAATGTTCTCTTTGGTCATTTGAAAGTTGTGTGCCCTAACCCATTACACTTAAAGCACTCTAACTTGCACTTTCTTTTTTGGCCCGAGGCTGACTGTTGGTTGCTCTATCTCACTAGTCCACTATCCTTTTTTTCACGATGTCTAGGAAGTTGGTAAAATAGTTTGTCATGATCTTCCTCCGGAGTTGACATAATGCATTTTTGGATGTTTTAGATCAATTGGAAGGTGATCTAGGTGGGTGCTGAATTCTGGAGCTCTCCATTGCATGTTTGCATGTCTATCCACAAATGACCAACTCTCCAATCATGTTAGCAATCATCTCACGTAGTTCCGCTCCTTGTACAGACAATATGTCCTTTAAAGACTCAACCCAGTCGTCAATTTGTGCTCGGTGGGCATGACGAACTGGGTCAAAATGAAAATTGTTCTCTCCTCTGCCTCATTGGTGGTATCTAGTGTATCCTCCGGTCATTGATGTATGACATGAAGTGTGTTGCTCTCTAGAGAGTGAGATTGCCTGCTACAAAAAAAGAATGCAAAAACATCTTCACCCAAAAATAACAATGGAGTGCACAATAAGAGCTAGGTGTATGCCAAAGACAAGTATATTCAAGAAACAAGATCTGATAACCAACTGATGAAGGCAAACAGAGCATAATGAACCTTTCTAAGACATCAATGAAATAAGGATGAACAAAATCAAACTTCACTCTAGGAAGAATTGAATTGGCGTTTTACCAAATAAGTCGCTACTAGCACTCTATGACCATACCTAGTTTCCAATGAAACTAGTTCTAATTTGATTGAATTAAATGCAACTCCACTAAATACTGAATTTAAATAGACAGTTGCATGCATTAACTTAATTCAAAACAAAACATAGAAACTAGAAATAAAAAAGTGTAAGTGCCCCGGTTCATCTGAGTCACCCTTATTGTCAATTACGTGACTCAGTTGGACTTGCCTTGGATGTATGAGATGATCTACTATGAAGTTGAAGGATCTACACTGAATAAGTTATTGGCACACAGGTAAGTGAACCATAAGAGACCTTAGGCTAAGTCAAATACCTTAGAAGTCAAATGGTTATAAACTGGAAAATAAGATAATAAGTGACTTTTAGCCTCGAGGCTCGTGCAGTCTGTCGAGGCCTTGCAGCCAGTCTGGTGCTGAGTTATGCTGAGTTGTCTTTTGGACAACTGTAACCCAGCTGACTTTGTATCATGCTGACTCAGTCTCCAACAGATTTAGGAAGTTAAATCTGTATCCCTTTGATTGGAAGTTAATCATGGTAAAAGAATATATCCTCATGGTGAGACTCAAAAATGCCACCTCACATGTTTTGAATTTAACACCGTTGGGGAGTTGGCCGTGTGTGACAAGAAAGAAAAGGTTCCTCCATGAGTTGTAAAATCATTTACAATATTCAATCTAATCCTTGATTGATGTCTAAGATATATTTACTGTCAATCATGCACGGTGGCATATGAGGTGTTTGGATACTTACTGTTTTGAAAGACAAATTAACTTATGCATATATGTGATGTCTTTCCATATTTACCGCCATGAGGCCTCATTGGAAGCCTCGAGGCCTCGTGGGTGTGACTTACTGCAATGCTGCAGACAATCGTATAAATAAACTGTAAGTATCGTATAAATAAACTGTAAGTTGTATATAAGATGGACTGAAACATAGAGAACAAACTGGAAAAGTATTACAATGTGTCGAGATCATTCAGCCTTCCCTCTTTACACCTTCTTCATCATCTTCCTTCATAAATGTTTGGATAATCTTTACCTCAGTTCTGATGCAGATTAAAGTGTTCATATAGGAGCTTAAAACCAGTCATACTCATGTCCTATACTGTTGTGCCGATGAATACTTTGATAGAGCTAAACTGATGGAAAGGAGCACACAGATCAAGTAACGAAGAAAGCGCTTAAAGAAAAACGGATAAGGCCCAAGGCAAGTATTTCTTCTTCCTTTTATTTCAAACATTGTAAAGTGGATTAGAACTGTTTGTTCGAGCCACTCTAAAAAAAAAGGTGTAGAGGATTAGACCGATTGGGTTGAACCTCTATAAAAAACTAGGTTGTACTATTTGGCTGTGAGACCCATACATAGTATATTTGGGACGACCCTAGAGATTGAGAAGTCTGACAGTGGACGTAGGTTTGTTGAAACCGAACCACTATAAAATATCTGTGTCTACATGTGATTGATGCTTTGAATTGATTGCTTGGATTGATTACTGCTTCACATACACACTTATTTTGATCGGTCATTAAACAGTTGTTCATTTCACGGTGAAAGGATCTCATTGAATAATACATACACTTGGTTTAAAATTCGGTTGAGAAATTTTCAAAGGGAATTAAAATTGAAAACCAACCTATTCATCCCCCCTCCAGGTCGCGCATTACTTTAGTAACGGAATTTCAATTGGTATCAGAGTTCGGTTACTCTGAGTTGGACTTAATCATCCGAGTTGATCTTTTACTAGAATCATGCACAAAGGTGATAGTCACCCTATTTCTAAACCTCCCTATTTTGATGGCTCCAACTATGCCTTTTGGAAGGAAAAAATGAAAAGCTTTTTTATATCACTAGATAGAGTTGTTTGGGAATCAATAGTAAGAGGTTGGGAACCGCCGATTGAGGAAATCACAGAAAAACCTACTAGAAATGAAACTGGAAAATCTGTACAACAAGTTATTGGTACCAAACTTAAAAACTATTTCACTTAGACATACATGGAGAAAATGTTATACATAGCAAATGGAAAAGCATTAAACGCCATTAACTGTGTTGTCTCACCTGATGAATTCAAACTTATAATGACTTGTTTGACAGCGAAAGATGCTTGGGACATCTTAGAAAGAACATATGAGGGTATCTCGGTTGTTAAGAGGTCTAAACTCCAAATTCTCCAATCTAAATTTGATAACATACGAATGGATGAAATGAAATGTTTATGGAGTTCTACTCAAAGTTAAGTGATATAGTTAATTCTATGTGGGCCTTAGGACAAATAATTCCTGAATCTAAAGTGTGTACTAAGGTACTTAGAAATCTGCCCAAAAGATTTAAACCTAAGGTAGCTACTATTGAAGAGTATAGAGATGTTTCATTCATGAAAATTGATGACTTAGTAGGATCTCTTCAAACCTATGAACTTCATTTTGAAGATGAAATGCCAAAGAAGAAGTCTGTTGCCTTAAAATCAGCCTCAAACATTGAAAATCTTAAAGAAGAAAAATCTAAATCTGACAGTGAAGTTGATGTTACATGTTGGCTAAAAAATTCTTACGAAACTTCAATAAAAGGAACAAGTTTAAAAACTTTAAAAGAAGTGAGCCAATAGATAAAAATACCAACAGATTCAGTACAATGAAAGATGCCAACAGATTTAATACATTGAAGGAAAAAGGAAGAGACAAAGACAAAGAACAAAAATGTTATAATTGTGGACGTCAAGTACACTTTACTGTTGAATGTCCTTCAAAAAGAAATAAGAAAGCCTTAACTGGAACATATGAAAATACATCCCAATCGGAGAGTGATTCTGATGAATCCACTTAAGATAAATCTGAAGATCTGAAAGGATTCATAGCTTCTATAGTAACTGTTGAAAATGATTCAGAAAGTGAACAGACACAGATGAAGATGATGATCTTCAAGAGGCATATGACTCCCTCTTTCTGGAAAGTAAAAATCTGGCTAAAAAATTAAGTAAAAGAAAATCTGAAAATGAAAATTTAATAAGCCAGTTGGAAGAAGAAAAAGGGGTTAATGAAAATCTTGTAAAAACCTTAAAAACTACAAATGAAGAAAATTTTAAATTAAAACAAATTCAAAATGAGTTACAAGATAAACTGAGAAATTATGAGAATGATATTAAAAAATTAGAAGATATTTGGAGTATCTTATCAGAAGAAATCATTAATGCTCATTCTAAAATAAACAGTTTTAAGAATCATAAACTCAACTTTGAAAATAAATTTATCCAAGGACAATACAAATTAGAAAGGTTGCTAAATTCGGGTAAAAATTATGGGGACAAGACTAGTCTTGAATACAACCAAGACAATGTAAAAACAGTGAGCAAAACTGTATTTATTAAGGGTCAATCCTCTAAATCTTCAAATATCACTTGTTTTTACTGTGCTAAAAGGGGACACTTCAGATTTGAGTGCAAATTTAGAAAAAGAAACCTATAGGAAAAAGCAAATCAGAAAAAATTTGAAGTACAAATTTATGAAAAAGAAAAAAAAGAATATCATTACCGTGAAGATTTGGCTCAAAAATTGAACAAAACTTTAAATTAAAAATGAGCAGAAAATTCAGATATAATCTTCAAAAATCAGTCCTTAGAAATTTAAAAAACACAACCACATTGAAATGGGTTCCTTAGTACAAAAGCCTGATTGTGTATACAGCATTAAAGGTTGAAAACTAGTCAAAATGGTACATTGATAGTGGTTGTTCAAGGCATATGACTGGTGATAAAACATTTATGTCCAACCCTATAGATTTCAATGGTGGTTCGATTACTTTTGGGGATAGAAATCTGGCTAAAATTGTAGGGAAAGGGACCTTAGAATTAAATGACTCCCTTACCTTAGGTGATGTATTGCTAGTTGATGGTCTTAAACATAATCTTTTAAGCATATCTCAAATATGTGAGAAAGACCATTATGTTACCTTCCGTAAGAATGATTGTGAAATCTATAACAAAGAAGGTGAAGTTGTCCTTAAAGGGTTAAAAACTTCTGATCAGTGTTATGCCCGTGAAAACTATCCAACTCCTAGCATAAATTATTGTAACATGTCTAAACTTAATGAAGCTGAGTTATGGCACAAAAGACTAGGACGCTTAAATTTCAAGGATCTGTCAAAATTGAGCGAACATATCACAGGACTGCCCAAGATAAGTAGATCAGCTCAAGTATTTTGTGGTGAGTGTCAAAAGAGTAAACAAATGAGAGCAGCCCATAAGAAAGTTAATGTTGTGACTACTACTAGACCTCTTGAGCTCCTACATATGGATTTAGTTGGACTAACTCAGAATATGAGTATAGGAGGAAAGGTGTATTTCATGGTTATTGTTGATGACTACACTAGATACACATGGGTAGGTTATCTTAGGGAAAAATCTGATGCATATCATGAATTTAAAATTATTGCAAAACGCATTGTGATTGAAAAACAAACACCCATAAATAGAATCAGAAGTGATCATGGAGGTGAATTTGAAAATCACCGTTTCAAAAAATATTATGAAAAACATGGTATACATCATGAGTTCTCTGCTCCTAATACACCCCAACAAAATGGGGTGGCTGAAAGGAAAAATCGAGTTCTCCAAGATATGGCCACTGTCATGCTAGATAGCAAGAAGCTACCAAAAAATTTGTGGGCCGAGGGTGTAAATGCCGTATGTTACATCATAAATAGAGTTTATCTAAGGGCTGGCCTAGATAAAACAGCATTTAAATTGTGGACCGGTAGGAAGCCAAATTATAAGTATCTCAAGGTTTTCAGTACTAAATGTCATATTCTTAGAGATCGTGAAAGCTTGGGAAAATTCAATGCGAAAAGTGATGGAGGAATTTTTCTAGAATACTTTAACACCAGCCGAGCCTATAGAGTTAAAAATCTTAGAACCGGTGCAATAATGGAATCCATTAATGTAGCAATTGATGACCAGTCTTCTTTTATACATGAAACCATAGACGAGGTGGATCAATCTTCAAATCAAATTGATAATCCTCCTTCGTCATCTGCTTCGACATCCATTGAACTTAAACCAAATAAAAAACATCCTATATCGAACATCATTGGGGATCCCATGACAGGAGTAAAAACTAGGAATCAACTAGAAAACATATGTAGTTGTTTTTGCTTCACCTCATAATTAGAACCCAAGAATATTGATGAAGCATTGTTAGATGAAGATTGGGTAAATGCTATGCAAGAATAGCTAATTTAATTTACAAGAAATGACGTATGGGATTTGGTACCAAGACCAAAAAATACAAATATAATAGATACCAAGTGGATCTACAAAAATAAAATGGATGAAAATGGGTCAATAGTTCGGAATAAGGCCCGTCTTGTTGCTCAAAGGTCTAAACAAATTGAGGGAATAGATTTTGATGAGACTTTTGCTCCTATAGCACATCTTGAGTCTATACGTATTTTATTGTCCATTGCATGTTGAAATTTAAGCTTTTTCAAATGGATGTCAAGAGTGCATTTTTAAATGGTTTATTAAATGAAGAGGTCTATGTAGAGCGGCCTAAAGGGTTTATGGATCCAAAACACTCTAATCATGTCTACAAATTAAAGAAGGCATTGTATGGCCTTAAACAAGCTCCTCGGGCATGGTATGAAAGACTTACACAGTTTTTATTGGATAATGATTTTCAAAATGGAAGTGTTGACAAAACATTGTTTGTTAGAAAATCCAATGAAGCTATACTGATAGCTCAAATATATGTGGATGATATTGTGTTTGGATCCACTGATGAACAAGTTGCTATTAGTTTCTCTAATCTTATGAAATCTGAATTTGAAATGAGCATGGTTGGAGAGCTTAATTATTTTCTTGGTTTACAAATAAAACAACATAATGATGGGTTCTTTATTTCACAATCCAAATATGCTAAAGATCTTATTAAAAGGTTTGGACTTAAAGGCAGTAAGCAATCAAACATTCCCATGAGTACTACTGTTAAACTATCAAAAGATGAAAATGGGAAAGATGTTGATCCTAGCATGTACAGGAGCATGATAGGTAGTCTCTTGTATTTTACTGCGAGTAGACCCGATATTTCTTTTAGTGTGGGTGCATGTGCACGGTTCCAAACAAATCCTAAAGAATCTCACGTAAAAGCAATAAAACATATAATAAAATATGTATCGGGAACATGTCTATATGGAATTTGATACCCATTTGATACATCATTTCATATTGCGGGGTACACCGATGCGGACTAGACAGGAAATTTAGATGATAAAAAGTCTACAACTGAGGGTTATTTTTACATTGGAAACTGTCTGATTGCTTGGCACAGTCGAAAACAATCCTCAGTATCCCTTTCGACAGCAGAGGCTGAATACATAGTTGCAGCAAGTTGCTGCACTCAACTTCTCTGGATGAGACAAATGCTCGTCGATTATGGCATGATAGGAGGAACGATGACTCTCCACAGTGATAATACAAGTGCCATCAATATTTATAAGTACTCTGTCCAACACTATTGAACCAAACATATAGACATTAGACATCATTTTATTCGAGAGTTAGTTGAAGAGAAAACCATCGAGTTTGAGTATATTTCCACTGATAATCAATTGGCTGATATAATGACAAAACCACTTGACTCAATCCGTTTTCTTGCTCTGAGAAATCAATTGGGGTGTGTACTGTATCCTAAATATTTCTCATACTATGATCAGTCAGTGGAGATAATATTTCAAAATTAAAAAATTTAAAAATTTAAAAATTTAAAAAATAAAAAAAGGATTTAGTCTCAAGGCCTAGAGACATCCCTCGAGCCCTCGCGGTCTAGTTCAGTTCTTTGTTTTCGATTCGGTACTTCTCTCTCAAAATCACCGTCAGTGAGGCCTCGGTGATTTCACTTGAGCCCTCGCAATCGTGTTCCTTGTGGTCCCCTCTTTTTAAATTCACCCAAGTCATTTTCGGAAGATCCATTATACCTCAGCTAGGGCTCCCAATGTCGGCACCGCGCGAACAAAAAGGGGGATTTTTTTATTCTTCGTTTCCGGTCATCTTCTTCCCTCTCATCTTCTTGATCAGTTTGGTTTTTCAGTTTCAGGTACTCTCTCTTCTCTGATTTTGCCCTATATGGTCTATTTTTTGTTTCGATTTTGTCGATTGAGAATGCGTAGGAAGAAATCATGGGCTGTCAAATGACATCATACACAACGATCCTTGCGGAGTAATGCCGCATCATTGTCAGCCCCAACCCAGTCTCCTCATCCACTGTCGAGACAAAAAAAAAGTCAGGGCATATAAAAACCCAGAGGCTGCTTCTCAAGAAACCCAAGTAATTGCTCCTTCACCCTCTTCTCGTCCCTCTCCTAGCTCATCCAGATGATCTCACTTGTCTGAGATCCATCTTGAAGGTTTTGATGCCTCCTTACCTCCTTCTGATCTTCCCAATGCACGGCTTTTCCGATCAGTTCAGAAGGAACATTCTTTCAAAAATTTCAATGTCGACCGTACTTGTTACCTCCCGGACCTTGAAAAATACAATACCTTCAAAATCCTTCAGAAGCTTGGTTGGGAAAACATTTTGACTTGGGGCGGCAATGCCTACCCTTCTATGGTCAATGGCATGTATTCTTCTATCCATAAATTCATAGATGGTCCCTCTCATTCCTTCTTAGTAAAATTCTTCAATCGAAAAAAATTCTCTATAACACATGAGCTGATTTCTCAGCTCATGAACATCCCTTTGTTTAAAGGAGGGGACATCTCTACAGCCCGACATGAGATAGCCCATGAAGATTCCCACAAGATCATTTGAAAACTATGTGGTGGTGATGTAGACAGGGAAGGAAAGCTCCAAATCCATTCTTTTACTCTCCTTTCCAAGTACAAGATCCTTCATTTGATCTTTACTTTTAATGTCTATCCTCGTCTGATGAATAAGTCCCAGCTTAGTGACTACATGGTCAATGTCTTGTATGCTGTAGCTATGGGGAGAAAAATTTGTCTTCCCTTACTGATTTGTGAACATGTTAAGCGTTTCTGGAAGTCATCTGGTCATGGTGCCGTGCCCTTCTACTATCTACTTACCCGACTTGGTACTCATTTCGGGATGGTTCCCTACCCTGGAGAAGTTCTTTTCAATGTACGACCTTTGACAAAAACCGAAATTGAGAGAACTATTGGCTCATTTCGCCCATCGTCTAGAGGCTCACTCATTTCCGCTCCCTCTACTGATTGCCGGAGTCGCAAGGCTGCTACTAGTCCTTCGCATTCCATTGATCGTAAGTACTTCGATGAACGTTTCACCGAGCTGGAAAAGCGTCAAGAGTCATTTCTGTCTGATATGAGCAAACGTCAAGATTGCCTCCTGTATCAACATCAGGAGCTCTCCGTGTATATCAAAACATCAATCAGGCGCATCTTCCATTCTCTTCAGCAGATTTCAAATTTGTACCACCGCAATGATGCAGAATTTCCTCCCTCGTCTCCTCGTGATTGAAGCTTTTCTGTTGGGACTATCTATATTTTGTTTACTGTCATGATACTTTTGGTACTGTAACAGTTAAACTTTCTCTTACTGTGTAGTTTATGCTTGACTGCTCTGAATTTCAGTTTTCCCTATGTTATCTATTTGCATCTATTATGTTACTGTCAGATTTACTATGCTATATATTTGCATATCCTCTGTTTTTATTTAACTTACCTTTGTCAATGTTCTTGACAAAAAGGGGGAGTAAATAATGTGCTAATGTTGAGGGGGAGCATACAAGTCCCACCAGTATCTATCTTTTTTATATGCAGGAAAATGATTGTATCTTTACAGGAACAAGTTAAGGGGGAGACATTTGTGATATTAGAGGGTTTAATATCAATGTAATTTTATTTGTTAAGGAGTAACTTGTGTACATATGTAATTTTTGAGAAATTGATGTAATGGGTAGATCTTAGATTTTTTTGTCACGAAATTGACAAAGGGGGAGATTGTAAGTGCCCCGGTTCATCCGAGTCACCTTATTGTCCATTACGTGACTCAATTGGACTTACCTTGGATGTATGAGATGATTTATTATGAAGTTGAAAGATCTACACCGAATAAGTTATTGGCACATAGGTAAGTGAACCATAAGAGACTTTATGCTAAGTCAAATGCCTTAGAAGTCAAATGGTTATAAACTGGAAAATACGATAATAAGTGACTTTTAGCCTCGAGGCTTGTACAGTCTGTTGAGGCCTCGCAGCCAGTCTGGTGATGAGTTGTGCACCCAGCTGACTTTGTGTCATGCTGACTCAGTCTCCTACAGATTTAGGAAGTTAAATCTGTATCCTTTTGATTGGGAATTAATCATGGTAAAAGAATATATCCTCATGGTGAGACTCAAAAATGTCACCTCACATGTTTTAATTTAACCGTTGGGGAACTAGCCGTGTGTGACAAGAATGGAAAGGCTCCTCCATGAGTTGTAAAATCATTTACAATATTCAATCTAATCCTTGATTGATGTTTGAGATATATTTACTGTCAATCATGCACGGTGGCATATGAGGTGGCTGGATACTTACTGTTTTGAAAGAAAAATTAACTTATGCATATATGTAATGTCTTTCCATATTTACCGCCACGAGGCCTCATTGGAAGCCTTGAGGCCTGGTGGGCGTAACTTACTGCAATGCTACAGACAATCTTATAAATAAACTGTAAGTTGTATGTAAGAGAGACTGAAACACAGAGAACAAACTGGAAAAGTATTACAGTATATCCAGTTCTGATGAAGATTAAGGTGTTTACATAGGAGCTTAAAACCAGTCATACTCATGTCCTATACTGTTGTGCCGATGAATACTTTGATGGAGCTAAACTAATGGAAAAGAGCACACAGATCATGTAAAGAAGAAAGCACTTAAAGAAAAACGGATAAGGCGCAAGGCAAATATTTCTTCTTCCTTTTATTTCAAACATTGTACAGTGGATTAGAGCTGTATGTTTAAACCACTCTAAAAAATAGGAGTAGAGGATTAGACCGATTGGGTTGAACCTCGATAAATAAAACTAAGTTGTACTATTTAGGTGTGAGACCCATACATAGTATATTTGGGACGACCCTAGAGATTGGGACGTCTGACAATGAACGTAGGTTTGTTGAAACCGAACAGTATAAAATATTTGTGTATACATGTGATTGATGTTTTGAATTGATTGCTTGGATTGATTATTGTTTCACATACATACACTTATATTGATCGGTCATTAAACAGTTGTTCATTTCACGGTGAAAGGATCTCATTGAATAATACATACACTTAGTTTAAAATTCGGTTGATAAATTTTAAAAGAGAATTAAAATTGAAAACCGACCTATTCCCAGCCCCCCTCCCCCATAGGTCGTGCATTACTTTAGTAACGGAATTTCAAAAAGAACTTAATAAGATAATTTTCCAAACTTGTAAATAACTTCAACTTAAATTTCAACCGCAAAATTTGTGTCCTCTATGAGAAAAAGCAACCAAGGCGACATGGGTAGATATGGCAAACTTACGATTTCATAATTACAAACACAATGCAAACTTCTTGTCACTCTCGACACATGCTTTGAAAAACAATCATAAATCTCTCTACGTATATCAGAAGTGGACGAACTTAATTTTGTTGAAAAAAAAAATATTTAATAAGCTTTCCAACAAACTTAATGTTGTAAAAATCCAATATCATTTGGCTCTTCAATTATTCCTGCAAAGTTAGTGCCATTTTATTGTCAATCATAAGTGAAAACCAATCATATTGTGCCAACTAAAATTGATGATGTGTCAAAACACTCATCTACATGCACCAACACCACTCGAAAAGAAGAAAGCAAGTGAGAATTGGAGTAGCAATACATGTTGGAGAGAGGGCCAATGAGTCCACACTCCATTGCTCCACAAAGGAAACCAAGCCACCATCCATATGAAATTCGTAATTCTCTTAGTATGCTAAGGTTTTGAACTTGCAACCTCTCATGTGAAGTCCATTATGTTTCCAAATGAAACCCAGGCTCAAGAACAAGGCTCATATGCATTAAAGACACCATTTTTAAGCCCCAATTAGCCAGTTTAGACTAATGTAGTATTGTATGATGTCCGCATCACAAGCGTACTCAAGACCAACCCATTTCCACTCCAAGAACTCCTACCAAATCTGACCCCACTTCAATTGCCCCATCTTTGGATAAAATCCTGTCCTTCGACATTCTCAAATCTGAGAGCTTTACAGATGTAGCTTTAATGATCTAATCAAGTAGGTTGTTTAGACCTTTTACCAAAACCTTCAGATCTTTCAACGTGGCCCGATGTAGCCCCACATCAGCAAAAAATTGAATCATAGCTAATACAAGCTATATAACAAACCTGCAGTGGTAATTTATTCTTTTAAAGGTATCAACTACATTAAGGACCTGACGAAAAACATGCAGTCAATAATAACATTTTGAAGGAAGATAATACAGAATGATTGGCCAGTTTCGTATTGGACAATACACCCCTCACTGATTATTACAACAATTAGAATGCATACATTAAATTGGTGAAAATTAGAATAGGAAAAAAAAACATCAATAAGGATTATCATATTGTACATCTACTCAGCGAACAAGCCTTTCTCTTGCACATCAAAAGTGATTAGAAAGCTAATAGTTTCCATAGCCACGACCAGTCGGGGCCGGTCTTCGACTTGAACCTCGGTCCAAAGCTGAATAGCGGTTCGATGCTTGTTGACTATGAACATGACCTCCATCTGTCCTGATCTGATTTGCTGGAGGCATACCCCAACCACTACTATACCCGCTAGACTGCTGATGTATCCATTGACCTGCTCCATATGATTGGTGGCTTCTGTAGCCATTGTATCCACCTCTTGAATGACCTGAAGATGGTTGTGCAGCAGCAGGTCCATGGGGATAGCTCCCATAACCACCATTTTCACGTGGAGCAGGTCCATGGGGATAGCTCCCATAACCACCATTTTCACGTGGAGCAGTGAACCCATGAGATACTGTCAGGCTCCGCCATTGGTTCCTTTCATACTGTGGATTGGCTGGTCTTCCGTACTGAGGATTTGCTGGCACGTCATATTGATGATGCATCGATTGGGAAGCATACGACTGCCCATAACCATTATTTGGATCGCTATGAATAGCAGGATATGCAAACCTACCTCCATGACCAGGATACTCCACTCTGTCAATTCTCTGTTCCTGGCTATTGTGTCCAGCGTAGGGGTGATAAGGGGATGCCCCAATTACACCAGAATCATGAAATGGAGTAGGATGCATCTGCTCAACTCCATTACGGTCCATCTTTACCTGTAAGCTGTTTACAACCAATCGGTGAGCTGCTTCTCCAAGCTGTCGGCCTGAAATGGTTCCAGGAGGATTCTGCCTGTAACTGGAAGCAGAAGCCAAAAAGACCTTTACTAAACCAATTACCATTTTCTTGCCAGAGACAATGTTATACAAGTCTACAAAACTAAAGAGAGGCAATTCTATCATACCAAAAAATAAATAAAATAAAATAAAGAAGAAGAGTTGCTACCTTCCATTTTCCAGTGGCCTTCTACCATTGTCCTCATGCCATAAAACTGGTGCTGGCTTCAAATCTCCGTGTGTTACAGTCTGCATCAATGAGGCCAATGAGGTCAGAAAGAGACATCCATAGAATACGTACTATTTGTATCCAAATCACAAGAAATCAAGTTAAGACGAACAGTTAAATAGAAATGATGTACGATCACAAAAGTTGCAGAAAGAAAATTCAAACTCATCAAACTAATGGATCTTCACCCTATACATATGGGATTTCTTATGTACATCAAAAAAGCATATCGCTCTCGACTGAAAGTATATATATATATGTGTGTGTGTGTGTGTGTGTGTGTGTGTGTGTGTGTTGTATAACAAATCTCTAGTAAACCAGTTTGCCACCAAAGTTTGGTGCAAACAATCCGATGGTCCCACTTAAGCCCGTATCGATAGGTGAGTTTGAAAGGCCTTTAGCTCGTGTACATTGCCTATAAAATTTCACCTTGATAGAGAAGACAAGTTTTTTAATGCCTTCAAAAATTTCACATTTATCTAAAGATAGAAATTTATCAGATTATATCAATAGGCTTTTAACGTCAAATTAGTGTCAAACTGAGTACAGGCGCAATTTAAAAGGAGTAGGTCGGTATGAATGGAGATTTTTTTTTTTTTTTTGAATGGTTAATATATTAATATAAATATAAAAAGGGGCACCAAGGGTGCAAATACATAACCAAAAGAAGCAAAGCACAGAAAAAATAGCCTGCAATCCCAATACACCCACGAACTCAAATTTTAAAGGTTTTTGTAACCCTATGGCAGACATTTTTTTTTTTTGGAGAAGAGAAAACGAACGGAAGTGAAGGAAGAAGGAAAGCATGGAGCTGCCGCCGATTTGTGAGAAGCCATGGGAAGGAGAAGGGTGAGAAGCCCTCCCTTGTACAGGCACTCTACTTCCTCTTCTTCCTCCCTCCTCTTTCTCTCTTTTCTCCTTTTTCTTTCCATAGCCTTTTGCCCCCCTTTCCCTTGTTCAAACCCATTTCTGCCATTATCAAACCTTTCCCACCGGCTACTATGATCCCAAATCCATCCCACCTGACTTCCACGACCCATATCCCTCTCCATTATTGTCGTGACCACCTAAAACCCATAACCCTTGCAGTCGAACCCTCCAACAACCCCTGTAACCTTTGGCTGAGCCTCAAACCCATACCACTGGTTTCGTCCTCATCCAAACCCCTTCCACTGCCTTAGCCTGCTCTCTAACCACTCCGTACACCTTCCGTTTTCCCAAACACACCCCCTCTACACCTTCTCAGGTTTTCGCCAGTCACCCGCAGCACTTCTGGGCTTTCGCCATTGATCCTAAACCCATCCCCTGGCTTCGTCCCTCACCCAAACCCCTTCCCCTATCTTCCTCTGCCCTCTAATCACCCCCTACACCTTCTGTTTTCCCCTAAAACAGCCCTCTGTACTTCCACAGGGTCCCTTTGGACCTTCCCTTTCACCCATACCCACTTTACAGTCCAATCAACTCCCATATAACCTCCACACAGCCCTCTTTAGTCCCATTTTGCTGCCCCAAAACCTCTCTTAACCAAATCCCTCAGCCCAAAATCCCTCTACATTGCTGCCCCATCTTGGTGAAAGGCCTAAGTCACCTTAAAGCCCGATAAACCCGACATTTTGAGAGGTCTCTTTGCGAATTATAACTTGGTCTAGACTGTCATCATATATTTGCTTATATTGGATTCTATGAGCTGCTTGGGTGTCGACAAATGATTTATATTCAGTAATTGTTTTGTTAATTGATTTTAATTTCAGCCTCATTTAGGATAGTTCACATTTATTTTGTTGCATCATAATTGCATTAGGCATTTTAGGATTACCCTATCATTTGTCCTGCATCATATTAGATGCCCAAGTAAAGTCATTCAGTCTATGGAAAAAATCATGAGAGATTTCCTCTGGGGAGACCAAGATGATAGGAAAAAATATCATCTGGTGAACTGGCAGCAAGTGTGTCTTCCCATTAGTGCCCGTGTGCTTGGTGTGCGTCCCATCAAGGAGGCTAATGTTGCTCTTCTTTCCAAATGGCTTTGGCAATTAGGCTCTGAGGGTGATTCTCCTTGGAAAACGTTACTGATTCAAAAATACAGGTTGGGAAACTTTGGTGGGGACATGTGGAGAGCTATTGTTGCGTGTGTTGACAAATTTAAAGATGGGATTAGATTTAAGGTGGGGCGCGGAAATAGAGTTAAGTTTTGGATTTGGTAATGATACTTTGGCATCTCGATTTCCGTCTCTTTTCCGGCTTTCTCATATTCTGACTGGGGTCATTTCTGACTTCTACTGCATTTGCAATGATCAGGTTGTTTGGATCTTTCCATTCGGAATAACCTCTCTAACACCAAGATTGATGACTTCTCAGCTCTTCTCCATATCATTTCTGACTATCGAATTCGTACATCCAATGAAGATTGTCTTGTTTGGTGGCCAGATCCGACTGGTTATTTTTCTATCAAGTCACTCGTAAAGTGGAACAATCGAATGTCTACTTCTGCCATCGTCAACCCTGACATTTGGACCTCCGAAGCCTCCTCGTTCAATTTGTTTCCAATGGACTACGGGTATGGGGAAAATTCTGACCCGACAACCTACGCAATCGTGGAAGAACCATCGTTAGTGCTTGCCCCTTCTGTCTCCAAGCCTCGGAAAAATCGAATCACTTCCTCATCCATTGCCCCTTCTCCTCTGCAGTGTGGAATTCTGTTTACAAAAGTTTGGTGTTGACTGGGTAATGTCGTCTACGGTCGCCGAGTTATCCTATGCTTGGGACATTGCCTACGTCTCCCCAAAGTGCTCTTCATTGTGGCGCTTGTCTTTTTTCTCCACTATCTGGAGTCAATGGTAGGAACGCAACAATAGAACTTTCAAGGACCGTGCTGAAGCATCTGAAGCTGTCTAGAAGAGTTTTAGCCAAGAGTTCTTCCTGGGCTTCTTCTCTAGCGGATTTCAAGAATATTTCTACTAATGATATCTTGCGAGCTTGGAAAGAGTGTATTGACTTAGCATATGTCCTTTTTGTTTCTCTTTCATTGTGGTTGTCCTTCGTTGTTGAGTAGGGTTGTGCATTGGTTTGTTAGTTTTTCCTCTTTTCTTTTTGTATTTGCACCTCTGGTGCTCTACTTTCTCTTTATATTAACCATTCAAAAAAAAAATTATCACTAGAGTGGAATTGTGTGGCATCAACCTAGACTAGAGGACCTGCCTCATTTAGCACGACCTTTTCTAGGTAGCACTACGGATCCCTTCTTTCCACTTACCTTGGCTGCCTCTTATGCATCAAACCCCACACGATCGTTGATAAATTCAATAAGAGATTTTAGTATCTTTCCTTCGGAGTAGATTTACCCTCCTCAAATTTGTCATGTTAGCCGTTCCAATCTACCTTCTTTCTACTTTCAAATGCCCCAAAAAGGTGATCAACTCCCTAAAGAAAATTGAAAGAGATTTTCATTGGGGCGACCCTCCAAATAGGAAGATCATTGTATCAAGTTTGTCTTCCAATTGGGGTGGGCAACCTTGGGGTTTGACCCAATGTTGAAGTCAATGAAGCTCTTCTTGGGCTTTGGAAACATAGTTCTAATGATAATGCATAATGAAAACCCTAATTGACAATTAAGATATCGATAACTCTGGTTGGGAGGTCAACCCAACGCCCTGGAAAGCTTATGGTTAAAGGTGTTCATTAGTCTAAACCTGGCCTAAACCCAACCTACAAAAGGGGCTCGAATAAAGATTTTTATTCGACTAGTCAGGATCGGGCGTTTATCAATAGCCCGTCGAGGCCATTCAGGCTTTTAGGCCCGTTTATTTTTTTTACATCTGATATTTTATTTTATAAATTGAAAATCTAATTGTATAGATTGAAAGAAGACAAAAACTGAAAATATGTTAAAATTAATCTCAAAAATCAATTTCTAACCATTCAATCTTAATGGTCGAAATCACCAGGCGCCATCTCTTCAAAGACGTTTGCCAAATTTGACTATCACGATCAAGTGACTAAAAATTAAATTTTGGACTGGAAATTTAACTGGTGGTAGATAATTTAGTATAATTTCAATATATATTGTTATATTTTCAATTTACAAAACAATTTTTTAAAGAAAAAACTAAAAAATGGTACATATTCAAAATAAACATGCTTTAATCTAATGGGCGAGTTTTGGACGCCAAAGCCCATCAGGCTTCAGACGGACTTAGGCTTTGATAAAAATAATCGAGCTCAGATTTTTTTAATGAAGCCCGACTCGATCTCAGCCTGTGAACACCCTTACTTAGGTATAGTATGTTGAAAGCTATTTGTGCGTGTGTTGATAAATTCAAAGAAGACATCTATTTTCTTGTTGGTCGAGGTAATAGGGTTCACTCTTGGAAGGATTCTTGGTGTGGCTTTTCCTCCCTTGCTGGCATTTTCCTTCCGTTTTCTGTTCATCAACCAATACCAACATTGAAGTTGCAAATTTTTCTTTTATTTTTTGTTTTTTCCATATGGGACATTCACTTTCAAACAAACCTTTTTGGCTAGGAAGTTGATGCGGAGCATACACCCTCCTTGCTATTTCCGTGATTGTCCCATGATGTTCCCGTGCTCCCAACTCCCTCTCATAGCTTTCGCCCATCTCCAAAACTCATTCAGGACCTTTGCCTCTTCCTCTAAACCCCTGCAACACCATCGCCAGGCCTTCTCACTTTGTTATAGCCACATGGAAACCCTCCCTTAGCTTTAACACATCATTGTCATCCCTTCTTAACTCTCCCACCAGTGTCGCAGCTTGCCCTAAACCAACCCTTGTTTGTAATTCCATTCGCATCCCTCTATTTTAATTCAATTCGCACCCTTTTTTTTAATACCATTCGTACCCCCTTTCTTTTTATTCCATTCAGTCCTAGATATCTATGTATACCCATGCCTAAGTCTTTATTTTAATAACCATTCCTCACAAGCCTCCCATCCTAACCGTGACCATCCTTTGACAGTTTGACCCAATAATCCTTGGGATTGACTAAATTCTTTGCATTTTCATGATTATTTGTAGTAAATTTTATATTCATTAGTTGCATTTATTAATTGAAACTTAATTTCAGGCCATTTTAGATTTAGGTTGCATTATTTTCATCTATTTTAATCTTTAGGGAACCATTTTATGCATTTAGAGTTTACCCTATCTCTTATCATGAGTCAAAAGTTGAGGACTTCGCTTCACTCCTTCACCTTCTAAGCAACAACCAAGTTTTTTCATCTAAAGAAGACCCAGGTTTGGTGGTCAAACTCTTTGGTAACTTGTTTTGTTAAGTCCCTTAATGTGTGGAGCAATCACTGTGATTCTAGCCCTTTGGTAGATCCTATCATTTGGTCCCCGGAAGCTCCTTCGCAGGAAGTGAGGTTTTAATTGCTAGTCTTGGCAAACTTCTTACTCAAGATAACATTAGAATGAGAAAAAATGATGGTCAATGTGTGCTCCCTTTGCCTTCATGCCTCCGAACACACTAACACACTTCTCCTCCATTGTGCTTTCACTGTGGTTGTTCAGAGTTCCATTTCTAGCCTCTTTGATGTTCAATAGACAATCCATGATAAGTGGGTCAACTCTCTTATGCTTGGACATTTTATAAGGGGACATTGAGATTTTCGATCTTTTGGCAATTACATATGTTTGCCACAATTGGAGCTTATGGTGGGAAGCAAAAATAAAGTATTCAAGAACAAAGAAGAGAACCCCTATGATGCTAGTAGAAGAGTTAAAGTAAAATGTGCAGTGTGGGCTTCTACTCTCTCAGAGTTCAAAGGTCCTTTATTTCCAATGTAGTTGGTTGTAAAGAGTGTATCGGTTTGATGTAATTCTTTTGTGTTAGTGGGTTGTTTTTTTTGCAAGGTGTAGTCCTTTCCCATATGTTCTGGGTTTGTGTCTTGTAGGTGGGTGGCTTGGTGTTTTTGAAAGTTATCATGTTTGTTATTCTCCATTCGGGCACTCTACTTCTACCCTCTCATGAAGTTCAAATTTAGGAAAAAAAAAAGGACAAAATATAAGATTACCACCCTCCTATGGCTTGGCTCGCAGCCCTATCAACCTAGCACAGTTCACTTGGTTTCTTTGAGTTTCTTTAGACCAAAAAAATTTCAATCTTTTAGGACTTGGAAAGGATATTTTGGAGGAAATGTTGGCCATCATCTGAGAGAAGTTAACGAGAAAAAAAAATAAGAGAAATTGCAACCTACAATGTGAACCAGTGACTGTGTGAAAATAGTGTGTTTCAGCCTAGTGACGATTCCAATCAAATCAAATCCACATGCATAGTATACTGGTATGTGTGCCATGCTTGTATATGCAGATTTTAAGTCTCTGGAAACTTGACAAGCCACATAATTTCTTTATCAATATTTTAAATGATGAAGAGGTGGTAAGTAACAAGTTCTTATTAAAAGATATACACAGGGGGATCATATGAACGGAATATTATTTTATATCTAACCAATTCTATGAATTACGCCTAATAGTTCACATCATAATAGTGCTAGTTGAAGAGAGTTACATTGGGAGCGAAAAAAAGAAAAAGAAAAAGTACAATCAAATTCATTTGGCTTAATTCTCTTTTCTCAATTCCAATAGAATGCAACTGGATCGAGTATGAATTGGCGATCTATATGGATAGAACTTATAACGGGTCTCAGAAAACAAGTAATTTCTGTTGGCATGTGTCCTTTTTTTAGGTTCACTAGGATTCTTATTGGTTGGAACTTCCAGTTGTCTCGGTAGGAATTTGATATCCCTATTCCCATCTCAGCAAATCATTTTTTCCCCTCTATCACCCTTTATACAGGAGAAAACGAATACTTTTACACCTATAATGTAATCATCATCATTATCTTAAGCCATTTATCCCATCAATGTGGATTTGTCCCATGGACTTAAAGTTGTGAGTTTGTGTTTGAATACATAAGCAACACAAGGTCACGATCACCACAACTTAGCAAGCCATTCTATACAATTATATCCAAGGCCCCCCCACTTGTTTCCTCACAAATCCTTGAACTTGTAACCCTTGCATTCTTCATACTGAGGCCATTTCCAGACCATTTGGCTCCAATAGCAGAAACACCCCCCCCCCCCCTTTTCTCTCTCTTTTCCCCCCACCTTTTTCTTTTCTTTTTAAGGTAAAAATATGGCTTGAACCCACAGCCTCAATGGATGCAACAATGACAGTGGCTTGAACCCACAGCCTCAATGGATGAGACAATGACAGTGGCTTGAACCAACTGCCCTATGGGCTCTTGACTGCTTCTCCACACATTCATCTTAGCATATGCAGATCCCCATCTCACTTCTCATCATTTCTTTGTTGAGTATTCAACAATGAAGATCTAACTACCACCAGTCTGAGTGCCGAAAGAAGGTAAACTGAGGTCTATGGGCAGTTCCTCTACAATAAAGGGTGATTCAAAAATGGAACAAGGAATCAATGAAATACAAGAACATTTACCTTTCAAAAAAAAATGAAATACAAGAACATAACATGACAAAAAGTAAATCCTTGGCACAAAAATAAGGCATGCTGCAGATCGAAATGTAATGGTTGCACAAATGACGCACTGAATTTTGAGCCATCTTAGAAGCACAAAAATGTTATTACACAAACTTTAACACTAAACATAACCATCACTGAAGTTAACGATTAGCCAGACACATCCAACTAATAACATGTGCAGAAAATTTTAGGGTTAATAGCAGATTATAACAGGGCGAAAGTTATCATAGAAACCTCTTTGGACTACAACATGTCAGTTCTTACACATTTTTAAAGTAATTCTGGCAGAATTATTGCCCTTGAAATTTTGAAGTCAATAGAACTTCACAACATCTAAATAATGATTGGTTAGAAGAAAGGCAAAAAATAACACACACAAATCACAAGAAGAAAATATATGACTGGAATGCAATATGGTTATTCGGATGTGAATAACATAGTGATAGTAACCCGCATAGGTAGCTTAGTTGACTAGAGCTTCTAGGATTAGACTAGAGGTCTCAGATTCAACTCCTCCCAGTCTTACTCTAATACATGGGGCTTGGAGGTGGCGTCATGTATCCACGGGGATTAGTCTCATCTCCAATGTTGGTGGGGGTACCCCACAATAAGTCCAAAAAACAAAATTAAAAAAAAAAAAAGATAATACAATGTCCAGGGATATAAACGAATGACACCATCATGTGGCAATAACGGAGCACATACCTTCTTTGGGAATATAACCCCCGGTGGTGGCTGAGTGATGTGTTTATGTGCATCTGGAAGTTTGTATATTGCACATCTGTTGAGAGAAGCAAAGAACTTTCAGATGAGAAACTGAGTCAATGTGTAAACAAAATTTTAACTTATTCGACAGAATTATCTTACAAGACTTGATTGTTCATTATATCCTCCAAGCCCCCTACTGGAGACCTAAAAATTGGAGGGCAAGGATCTCCACTACAGAGAGACAGATACCCATTCATTCCACAGCTGCATGTAGACCTAAATATCAGAAAATTATCCAACAAGAAATTATAACAAAAGCATAGAACCCAACGTAAGTCACAAATAGACAATCTGAACTGACAAAATGGTAGGCAGCAAGGTCTCATAATTGTAAAATGCTTCAATAACCACATGACTGGAAGAGCATGCTTTATTCAAGAGCCATGCAGGGGCATCAAATGTGACTAGAAGACTTGCTACAATGTTTGAACCTTTCTCTACCATCTTATAAAAGCAGAAAGTTGAGAACCATATAAAAACTAGAAATCCCTGAACCATAGGTATTGTTCGGTCATGTGTGTGTTTTATTTTTACCCCCCCTCACATACTTCTTACCAACCAGAGAACCAAGCATCTCTGCCCTAGTATAAGAATCCAAGAGACCATTGGAGAATCCTAGATTACTTTAAACCATTCACACCTGATGTGTGGGAAAAACTATTCCCAATCAGATATAACTGGCACGCTTTAACCACGTATGATTGTAAAGACATTTAAATTTTCTTTAAGACCATCTAGCTCCCTTGCCATGGAATATTTATGAAGCACACCACCTCCCCCAGGGAAAAATCCTTGCTCTCCTTGGGTCACTGCTAGCAGCACCATCTACATTAAATTTCACAAAACCTCCTAACAGTAGGGACCTGTGGTGAAAAGGTTTCCAAGTACTCTTGCTACCATTCAATCAATATGTCCAAGCCCTTCATCTACACCAAACCCTCAAACTCCTTATACCTCAAAGGTTAAGAGAAGTCCAGCCTCCTCAAAGATGTTCTGTACTAACCTAACCTTAGCCTCAAAAGTTCTACTATTCCTTTCCTTCCAAATTACCCAAAAAGTAACCAAAGGAGCAGTTACCAAGCCAACTTTGCTTTCCCTTTAAATCCACCTCTCACCCAACTCCCCAGCACATCCAAGACAGTTCTTTCCATTACCCAAGAGTATCCATTAATTCAACAAACTAATCCAGATGACCTTAATAAAAGTTCAAAAGCAGAAAAGATGTTATACATCATCCACCATTCCTCGATATGTAACATGAGATACATTTGCATTCTCCTAAATGACCCCTCTTTTGAATGACCTATCTCCTACGGTTTCCCCTTCTAAGTGGTAGAATATATATAAAAAATTAGCTTACCAATTTCAAAGTTGTTCTAGTTCTTCTTAGATTTGGAGTAAAAATATGTAGAATTGTCTCTTATCTCTAAACAATGAATGGGTATATCCGCCTTTTCATAATCTACAAAGGATATTACTATCTTCTTTCCCAAATTTAGAATCTTGATGGAATCAATGAACTACACTCGACAATCTATTGGTAATGCCCCTCTACTTCCTTGGCTTGTAAACTTTGTCCTTTGTTAGACCTTCAAAAGCTAGGCCCCCTACCTCTTAACACCCCCACCATCTTCACAGAAATTCATTCCTAGGCCTTTCACCAAGCCCAGCTCATTAATAGGAGCTAGTCCAAGCTCGTCTCTATTTATTCTCACTTCCTTTCCCAATTTCTCCTTTCTACCCACTACATGAGATGGCCCACAATCCATTTCCACCTTAGGTTCCTATCTCGCATGCATCAGTGAGGTAACATTTCCTCCTCTCCCATGCCATCAATAGCCTTATCATCATCCTTCACTTCAAAATCCTTCTGCCTATCTTCCACAAGGAATACCCGATTCTAAGAAGCACTGATACGGGTGCGCGTATCGGATTCGACACATATCCGATACGAGAATATGGCAAATTTTGAAAAACTAGGATACAGGTGCAGCGGGATATGCCGAATATACATATATATAGTGCGAAATTTTAATAGTTTAAGTCCCCGTACGAAAACTTTAGTTTCGAGTATGAGAGTCTTCGTACGTGGACTCTCACTCTTTATATTCGGAGACTATTTTAATATTTTAAATTTAATTTTTATCGTCATTTTTATGTTTTAAAACAATATTTTACACCTATTTTATATTTTTAACTTTTTATTATTGTTTTTATATTTTAAAACATCTTTTTTATTTTTTTATTTTTAATATTTTGTATCTATTTTAAAAAATTATTTGGTAGATGATATTAAAAAAATATAATAATAATAATAAAATACCCATTTTCCCCCAAAAGCCCTAACCCCAATTAACAACCCCCTTGCGACGCAATGTAGCAGTAGTGGCTACAGTGCGCCGCTCTCTCCTTTGTTTCTTCGTCCTCTTCCTTCTCCATCTCAGCTGCCACCGTTGCACCTCTCATCTCTCTTTCTCGTCCTCCGTTTCTCTTCCCTCTCACTCGCCCGTGTTACTGTTGTCGACTACAGTGGGCTGCTCTCTCCTTTGTTTCTTCTCTCTCTCCCGTGATCCCCCTTTTTCCCTCCTCTTATCTCTTTCTTCCCTTTTCCTCTTCTTCCAATTGTCCTCTTCCTTCTCCATCTCAACTGCCACCGCCGCACCTCTCATCTCTCTTTCTCGTCCTTCGTTTCTCTTCCTTCTCACTCGCCCATGCTACTATCGTCGACCTCCCTCACCTGTCATCTCCTTCTCTCCCAATCGGGTTCGCCTCCCTTGCTGCTCAGATTGCAACCAGCCACCTTCAAATCCCTATTTCGGCTTAATCCAAGTACCCCTTCCTCTTCTCTTTTCTCTCTTATTCTCTGATTCTTCTTCTTCCATTTTTTCCCTCATTTTCCTTTTCCCCGTCTATCGGATTTTCCTTCCTTCCTCCCATTTTCCCTCTTTTTCCATCATTTTCCTCTCTCTTCCTTCGTGTGTCCGGTCGTGTCGCGTGTCGTATCCTTGCACACCTACTCGTATCGGTGACATATCGGGGCGTATCGGTGGCGTATCTGTATTTGAAAAAATATTTATTTAATTGGGTGCGTATCCGAGCCATATCCGACCGTATCCGTCTCGAATACGCACCCGACACCGATACTCAAAGGGTTTCGAAGTATCCGTGCTTCATAGATCCCAATTCAACAGAATCTTCATATGGGCCCTTCAAAATTTGAATGGATGGCCTAGAACCTTCAACCATTATCGCATCTCTCTCCCTTTCTTCCCCACATGCCACCCGCACGCAAATGGAAACCCAAGACGACTCCATTCCATCCTACAACCTCTGCAGAATTAAAAAAAAGTCACTTAGCATTCTTTCCTTTCATTCTTCCCACATTCCTTCAGTCCAGGAATAAGTTGAAGGCATGTATCGACCTTCTGATTCATTGTTATCACCACCCCGCTTTCTTTCTATTATGGAGTACCATTTTCCATGTACCCATAAGGTAAACCATTTCATGTACTACTGCAGATATGCTAGTCCAAGAAGGATCATGTAACATGAGCCACATACAGAATATGTTGTATTTACAACACACAGAAGTTGAGCTTAAGATTAGGCCCATCGTGTTTTTTATTTTGTTTTTCAAATTTCAATTGTGCCACTTATCTCAAAATCTAGAAATCAATTGTATCTCCCTTTATTTTCAATGACCAAACCAAGGTATCAAGGCCTCTTAGAGCACCTGATAATCCTCGGGGCATGTGCAAGCCTCCCTACCCACACCGGATAACTCTAGGGTGATTGCCGTTTGGAGTGGAGTGGGAATCAAACTCAAGACTTTGGCTTCCTCGAGCGGATTCCAGGCCATCACTCCAAACCCATTGGATTAGTTGTATCTCCCTTTATATAAAGTCATTTGTATGTTCTCAGAGAAACATAACTAATTCAAATACAAAAGGCTTTCTTCATCAATCATCTATCCTTCCCCCTCTTTTCCCTTCCACAACTTTGTTGAAGTTATCTTCGAATATCATGGCAGAGCAAATCAGATCCTTCCAAGTTCTTTGACGTTGTAGCAGGCTTTCCAGGAGTTCAAAAAGGTGGCGAGAATTCTTACATAATCCAGGTTCTTCTTTTTCATTTTTTCTCCTTTCATTTAATGCAATCATTGGTGGACTTTACCATCAAAAAGGAACTATTTTCTCCCTTACGCCAATTTTTTCCCCCAGAAATTATCCTTTCATTTAATGCAGTCATTGGTTGCCGCAATTTTTTCCTCGACCGTAAAAAAAAAATTGATTATTGTTTTCTAAAAGTGGGACCCATGTTACTATTGTAGGATATGGTGTATCACATTTTACACATGTGGGTTGACTTGTAGAATATGGTGTATCACATTTTACACATGTGGACTACCTTTTAAATATTGTTAGACATCATTTATTGTAAATGATCGTAACTAATTTTCTTTGCTTTTTTCTCGCCTTGATTGGTTCCCTGTAGTCTTTATATACATGTATCCTCCTTTGTAAGAAATACAAGAAATACAACAATGAAAATTATCTATCCTCTTCCATTTTCTTGCACTACTTTCTTTCTTCTTCCTATTTTCATTCTAACATGGTATCGGCCAAAATGAACAATCTATGATTTCTTCGTTGCGACTCATCTAAGAAAAGTCTCTTCTCCCCCAATTCAAAGCAAGGATTTTGTTAGTTACTGCATTCGTTGGGTAGTTCATAGGGCAATTTATGTTTGTGCCCTTAGATATGTAGCATTTGTACGGATTTGAACTTGCAACTCCAAACTCTACTGTCGCACTTTGACCTGGAATGCATCCATCTTGTTGCTTTTGGTTCCGGATTTTCGTGGGACCCACAAGTGTTTTTCTTTGAATCAAATCTCCAGACGTCACTACAGAACAAGAGCAGTTTTCTTTTTTCATTTCGATCTAGGTCTACACAAAATAATTGTGCCTCGAACCTCCACTATAGGTTCACCTATTGACCTAGAATCTATCCATAAGGGAGATCATCTCTTTTGTTAATTTGTGGGGCTCAATTTCAGTGACATTCCATATCTGCTCTGGGACGTCTACAACATGCATTTTTTGGGATTTTCCCTTCGATATGGCTCCCTTCTTGGTTTTTCTGCCTAATATCAACACCATTACTATCAGCCCTAATTGTAGTTGACATCCCACTGAGTACACTAGGATTTGATCAATGGTTTAGATGAAATCTGGGACACTTGGCGACAATCCAAGTGATGGCATACATTGTAAATTTTTTCCAATTTTTTTCTATAATGCCATTGGCAACCATAGGCACAAATTTCAATTGTAGCTTCTAGCTTTCACTTAAGTGCAAGTAAGTTTTTGTTTAATTCTTGTGATTTCTAGTTAATTTTGCATTGAAATTCAATTTCAATTTATGTGATTTAAACCTTAGAATTCATTTGAATTGTTTTTAAATTTCATTGTGAGTTTCACATGGTTTTCGGATCTTGAAGTTTTGAGCCATAATCCTTATTCCAAAGAGAAATTTAGGTTTGGATGAATTTTCCAATTGAGAATCAATTTTCCAGATCTCAGGTGATTTTTCAAGTGGCATGAAAATCGAAGGAGATCCGAGAATTTTTCAAAAGATTTCAGAAGCTCTCAAAAATTTAGGTTAATCATTTAAATTGAGCCAAATCTGAATTTTTCAATGATTAATTTCGTTGGAGACCAAAGAAGATTGAAAATGGACCTGGGCCTTCATCAGTTGGTATCAATGCTTGTATCCTACACACCTGTTGGACAAGACGCTTGGCTTTCAGTGATTATTGTTATTTTTCTTGGAAGACAATGTTTTTGTCTTTCTTCTGGAGGAAGCATCTCCACTCTTGGCAAGCATCTTATTCATTCTCATACATCAATGGCGAGAGGAAACATGAGAGGCAACCAACAAGACGGGCTAATCTAGAGGAGTTGCACTATCAAGATCCTAATGAAGTAATGCAAAATTCTTAAAACACTCGTATGGAGGATCGGATCCAAAGTCTAAAAGATGATTCGACTGAACAGACAGCTAAATTGCGAGAGATAGTCACAACTCTCACCAAAGGGATGGACATGAAAAACAAGCAATAGCAGAGAGTACTACCTCCATAGCCTAGTTCTTCGTCTATTAGATCTAAAAGTTACAGGACAGAATCTTCCGAAGAAAGCGAAACATATGGACCATTCTACAGCAATCAATGGAAGGCCAGGAAATCAACATGATTGCGACCTTCCACCATGGCTCCCTTTGATTTCTTTAAACTGGCAGGATGCATACATAAAGGCTACCCAATTTGAGAAGTTCCATGAGAAAGCGGCCAAGTCTACTCCACCCGTTTAATCCAAATCAATGGTTTCTAGCAAGCCTTCAAGTTATCATGGGAAAGAAATAGTAAAGACAGTAAAGAAGCCAAACAGCAAGCCCTCGACAGCAGAACTCAAGGAAAATGGTAACAAATGTTTCAAGTGCCAGGAAGTAGGGCATCTCACATCAGAATGTCCTAAACAAAACAACAATTTGGTTGAATGTGCAGACAATGAGTCAGATGAGTAACCAAGTGAAAAGTTGTCCTTCAATGAGGGAGAAATATTGCATGGTGACTCGGGACAACTTGATGATCCAATACGCTTACATAGCTTTGAAGCACAAGTGTACAAATGATTGACTTGGGACTAATATTTTCCATTCGAAGTGCACAATTAAAGGGAAAGTTTGTCATCTTATCATTGACGGGGGCAGCAATAACAACGTAGTTGCTCAATTGGTGGTTAATAAGCTGAACTTTAAGCCTCGACAACATCCTCAATCATATTAGCTAACGTAGGTAACAATAAACAAGCAATGCTTAGTTTCTTTTTCTATTGGTAACCAGTACTTTGACGATGTTTGTTGTGATGTTCTACAAATGGATGCATGTCATCTGTTATTAGGACGACGTTGGCAGTTTGACAGGAATGCAATACACGACAGGAAAAAAAACACATACACTTTTCAGAAAGCCGGGGCGAAGGTCGTCCTTAGACCAATGAAACATCTAGTAAGGATAGCTTCAAAGAGTGTGGGACTCTTGGAACAGACACATGAGCAGAAAGAACGAAATTCTGAACCCCAAGAGAAAAAGCAACATTAAGAGGTTGAGAAAGATACCTTTATTATACCATCTACCAGACCAACAAGGAATGGGTAGTACAAGTTCGTGCAATGGGAGTTTGCTCCAAGACACGAAGACGAGACAACTTTTCGCAACCATGGGTGCAAACAGCATTGTCCAATCCAAGGTTGTCAAACTCGAATCGTATCGTGAATCGGTCTACGGATATGAATCGTGAATCGTAGAATCGTAAGATTTATAACGTTTTTTTCTAAAATTATTATATATACTATAATTACATATAAAATGGCATAGAATAATAAGATTTAAATATAAATATTATCTTTTTATGACTTTAAATATAAATATTATTAGAAAACTGTATTTATAATTTTTTATATTGTAATCAAATACAATATTACATGATACAGTATAGTAGAATACAGACCCCAAAAAATGATTACAGTATTACTGTTAATGGAAGAAAATCTTAAATCTTTAAGTCATTTAACAGTATTGTACTACTGTAATATACAGTATTTTATATTGTATTACTGTTAATGGAAGAAAATCTGAAACCTTTTTTGTAGTACAATATTTGTACAGTATAGTTTGAAAATCTGGAACCTTTTTTGTAGAACAGTATTCTGCAGTATACAGTTTGAAAATCTGGAACCTTTAAGTCAATATACCATTCCATATAATTAAAAATCTGATAAGAAAATAATTAAAATGGCGAGGACCTGCAAACTTAACCCCTTTATTTCATTCCATCGTATACCATTTGGGAATGTAAATAACGAAAAAGGAAAAGAGAAGTAAAAAATGAAAACGAAAAGATTGGGTTAGTGAAAAGAGAAGAAATTTCCCGAGACGACGATGAAGAAGAAAAGAAAAACCGAAACAAAGAACTTCAAAAGAAAAAAAAAAAGCATACATGGACTTTGTTCGAAGGCTTGGACTTGCAGATGAGAGTAGATAGGAGGAAGTCTGGCAGAGGCGATAGTTTCCAGATGGTTTGCAGAGGTGATGGAAGCTTTCTTTGCAGAATGGCGGAAGCAGAGAAGACTTGCAGGCGATGGAAGCTTTTTTTGCATAGCGGCGATTGGGATTTTTCGATGAAAGACTTATACTAAAGTAGGTATTCTTAAATAGCATGTAAAAAGATACCTTTTTATTTTCCAAAACATGCACATCTTTCCCTCTTCCTTTCTTCCATCTGCATCGTACGAGACAATGATTTACCGAGTTGACTCGCACGATTCGCGAGTCAACCCAAAATCGTACTATTTTTTAGCAAGCTAGATTCTTGATGCGAGTTGACTCGCTAAACCCTACGATTCGAGTTGAATCGCACGATTTTGACAACCTTGGTCCAATCTTACATTGATCCAGTTTGGGATGGCCTTAAGAATCAGCTTTGCTCACCTGGTACCTCAACAATTTTGCAAACGACAAGACAGCAAGCAGAACACTAGTTTCCAGAGCAAGGCATATGGGTCATGTTTTTCAACATGTTCCAAAAAGACAATGGTGGCCTATGACAAATTGGTTCTCTCCAGTTGCAAATGTTCTAAACTCGAGATAAACTAAATACTACACAAACTTTAATGTGATAAACGTGAGAGAGAATAGAGAAAGAGGAAAAAAGCGAAACAAGTTATCCTCCTAACTTCAACCCAAAGAAACCACAAACAACTTGACCCCACCATTCTAAATATAATGAGGCTGATCCATGATGGTTTTTCTTTTTTCCTTTTGGTGGACCAAGTTGGGAAACCAAAAGTAGATGTTAAATAATCCAGTCACTTTGAAAAGCACGAGCATTAGGGAGATCAGATGTTAAACTGAGGCATGTACTAAATCAAATAGGTCAATGTGCGCATGTGCTTTTGCACAGGAAGGTCTAGATGGATCACAGGTTGGCCTCAAGCATTCATTTATAAGTTTCTCATTTAAAAGGCTCACCTTGTCAACACTGGGCTTCCTATTCAATTTGCCCTGTAACAAACTTATTGATTGCTGGCCTTGGTCCTAATGAGCAAACCATGTGTCTAATAAAGTTGTGACTTTAGGACTCCTAAAATGATCAGTCACAACCTTCTTATGAGGCATTTCTTTTTCATTGCTAAACCACATGTACACCATATTATGGCATCCCTCCTCTAAAGCTCATCCCCCTCTTCCCCCCATCTCCCATGATTAAGAACAGCTTGCCCAAAATTACTAAAAGAGATTACATTAAGGTTCATCATTGAACACCCTCCTAAACAGTGCCTATAATAGATCACTAATAGTTAATTTCACACACGAACCTTGCTTTAGGATCAATTTTTTCTTTAACTTCTGCACGTTCTTTCTCAGACAGCTGCTTACAACGATCATCGAGAGAAAAAATACATGGAGAGAGAGGATGGGACATTGTCACAAAAAGCATGTCATACATTACACTGTTTCTCCTCACTTCTTCCTCCTACAAAATGTGTGGCATACAATTATGTTATCAAACAAAGAAGATGGTGAATCGAAATGAAGACAGAAACTTCCGTATCTGCTTGACGACACTAACATACCGTTAAAGTATGTTCAACCTTCTTAATCTCAGTAAGAAGACGAGCCTCATCAATAAAAGGCAGCTTTGCAATACCCTTCAATAAAGGAAGGCAAAGTGTTAGGGAATCAATTGAATCCAACAAAAAAAAGAGTTCATAATAATGATTCAATTACAGGAGGTCATAAGAAGGAGAAGAAATGAACCTGCCAAGCATATCTCTTGCCATTCATGTCCACTTCAAAATCTGATGAAGAATATGAAAGATGAAGCATTTAAAGAAATTTAACATAAAAAGTCCAACAAGAGAGGATGAGTTCACTTTGGCAACAAATGAACAGTACCAGTTGGGTAGAAATCAATAATTGGAGAGTTTGAATCTGTCATTAACCGCCTATAGTGGACAGGAAGAGCATGGGAACTGCAAATAACAGCATCTACTAAGAAATTATTCCATAATTAAGAGATTCAAAATCATCTTTGTACTATTTCAACCTTGCAGCTGGAAAGACCCCCATCAATTGATTGAAGGGTCTGAATGGAGAACCAAGTTGAAAGCCTATTTCCAAGTTATCCAGATCCTTCAGATCAGAAGCAAAAGGTGCATAGTGGTAAGGATAAAACCTGAAAGTAAGAATTTCCACAAGCTCAAACAAATCTTTAAGTTTCATCAAAACAAAATAAAATAAGATTCAAAAAAATGGGATACAATTTCATAAGATTCAAATGATTACTATAAGATTGATTCAGATATTTTGAACCAAGCATAACCTTATTATGGTGGAAAGGCATATCAAGTTAATATGGTTTTTAAGGTAACAGCACATTCAATGATGAAAATATCTAGTGGCTAGGGCACTGGTGGGTGTGTGAGGGGTAGGCATTACACTTTGGCTGCATTTGGATGGGGGGTAATGGGGGGTAACCCCCCATTACCCTTGTTTGGTAATTAAGGGGTAGGGGGTAAAAATCAACTTTTTACCCCTCCCCTTCCACTTTTGAAAACCCTTTCCAAGCAAGGGTTATTACAATACCCAGAGTAACCCCTGGTCGAGGGTAACCCCGGGTTACCCCTGTAAAATTTACCCCTCATCCAAGCTCATTTCACTTTCGTTTGGTTTTGATTTATAAATCAACATTGAGAAAGCAAATGCAATGAAAAAATTATATTAGACCAAAAGTTAAACCAATGATGGACTAAATTACTAGTTTCACCCTACCATATATGGAGTTAAAACCCCATAACATGGCATGTCTGAATTAAAGAAAGCAAGCAAGACAAACAAAAGTACAAACAGATGAGGGTAGGGTCCTACAAGTTCACTCACCATTGCCAAGAACAAACACCTTCATAGTAATAGTGCATTACCCAGCAAAGTCCTTCTGTGTACCTTAGAATCTAATAAATAAATAAAATTCCAATAAAGGCCAATTTGTAAATAGGAATTGAAGAGAGCATGTGTAGAAGCACAAAAAGAAAGAAACTCACAACATCTTTTCTTATTGTTTCAAGTTCATCAGGTGTTCTTGCAGAAAACTTCTCTTCATAATACCTTTGTTTCCATCCTTGCTCCCCTAACCTTACCTGTCAACATCAGACACCATATTTGTAACTTACAAGAGTAAAGAAATTTCAAACAACAGAGGTGTTTAGATATAAAACAAGGACCTAGGAACTAGTGCTCAAGTTTTAATTTGAGCACTCCCCAAGGACGGGGAGCAACTAGGCCCACATAGATGGGTGGGTTCAAGTTCCTATCTGGTGTATAGTGCCTTTTGTAAAATAATCTCAATCAAATAAATGAAGTCATGTTCTTTAAGGGTCCAAAAATTCAACTTTATCTGAAGATGGAAATTCAATGAGTTTGTTTATAGGCTGTAAAACTTGGATTGGTGTCAAATCGGATAGGGTGCAATTTACACGAGTAGGTGGGTGGGTGGGAGATGGGATCCACTAGTCCATTATTGGCCCGAAATGACACTCGTACTCAATTAACAACATGAGCATAGTGCTCATGTGATCTTTATTATATATGTATGAGCACCAGGTGCCAGTCAATTAAGTGCTCTCACCAGTGAGAGCTCCATTTGGAGCCCACCAATGATCATGGCATTGGATGGGTTAAAAAGATCTACGGCTGTAAATATTGCATATAAAAAATCGTCTTCATGAAGGATTCTAGCTATGGTATTAAGAGTTGTGAGAATCAATAGTAGATAGGGATGCAATCTTTTTTTTTTAAAGATAAACTTCATAAATAAAAAAGCAAGGAAAGAATACACCTGCAAAAGAAGGCCAAAAAAGGCTCCCCAAAACACAATTACAAGAAGTGAGAAACTACTTCAGAATCTAAAGACAATCCCTGACGAGCCAACTCATCGGCAGCCGAGTTAGCAGAACGAGAAACCCAAGATATTTTGAAGTGAAAAGAATCGATAGTGCTTCGAATCCTTTCAATTTTATCCAAAAATCTCCACGGGCAAAGAGAACGCAAAACCCAACTCACTATAACTTGAGAATCGCCTTCGACCAAGCACCCATGGACCCCTTTCTTCTCTAATTCCAGAAGACCACGCCATAAAGCCATTAATTCTGCCTCAATAACTGACCCATGAGGAATGGGCACAGCATACGAAAACACAGAAGACCCAGAGTCAGTACGAATAATCCCACCATACCCAGCCAAATCCAAATGTCGCATGCAACTACCGTCAAAGTTAAGTTTAAGACGCCCGCTTGAAGGAGGACTCCAACAAACCCGATGCGAAGTCCCCAAATTATGAATATAGGAGTCAACAGAAGCCCAATCTCTGCATATAGATGAAATAGAAACCTCCTGAAGCTGAGTTGGCCCAATCAACCACCAAGTTGCTCGAAACTTAATTAAATCCATAAGAGAAATAGTTGAGCCAACCTTACCATGAAACACCCTGTTGTTGCGAGCCAACCAAATAGACCATACTATGCTCAACATGGTCACCTTCCACAGCTTACGGCGAAAAGAGCTACCTGACACCAACACCTCTTCATTGAATAAATCGCCCCACGAAAGCGGAATGCAATAACTGATACCTAGCAGATTGAAGAAATGCATCCAAATCTGATAAGAAAACTAACAATGAAGCAGAAGATGATTCACCGACTTCGCATCCGATAGACACATAGGACAAGCATTCAAAATAAGCATCTTCTGCGTATGCAGATTGTCAATTGTCAAGATTTTCTTCAAACCAGCAAGCAATCCAAAAATCTTAACCTTAAAAGGAGAAGGCCCCTCCCAAATTTTTGGATGAACTAAAGGAGCCTCGTTACTCATCACCAAATTCTTACAAAGAGATTTAACTGAAAATAAACCATGAGCATCAATCTCCCAAATACGATTATCCTTTCCATATCCCTTCACAAAGACATTCCCTAAAAGAGACATTAAGGACATCCAATCTTCAAACATCGAATCTTCAAGCTCCCGTCGAAAACGAGGGCCCCAGACTGCATTGTTATGGATAACCTCATAACACTCTTTAACCGAAGCATCTCTATTTAAAGCGAGAGAGAACAAAACCGTGAAGACTGGGCCAACGACGCCTCTCCTAACCATTTGTCCGACCAGAAGAGGATATCCTCTCCTATATAAACTCGATAGCGGATGAAGCAATCAAAGGCCGTGGACACAGAACAAACTCCTTTCCAGAAGCCAGATGCACCCCCATTGATATTAGAGACCCTCCAACCAGAATCAAGCAAACTATATTTCCTTCGCACGAGAACCTTCCAAAGGCCATCAGATGAATCACCCAAACGCCAAAGCCATTTCCCTAACAAAGCATCATTGAACTGACGAAGAGGGCGAATTCCAAGACCACCTTCAATCAAAGGTTTACATACCTGAGACCAGCTAACCAAATGGAACTTTCGCTTTTCCATATCATCATTCCACAAAAACTGTCGCTGAATCCTTTCTAGCTTGTCAACCACTATCATTGGACATTTGAAAATACTCATACAATAAACAGGTAGGCTTGATAACACCGCTTTGATAAGAGTGACCCTTCCTCCAATGGACAAGTATTTCCCTTTCCAAGCCGCTAACCTCCTTTCCATCTTATCAATGATCACGTCCCAACAAGCCTTTTTAGGTTTACCTTTGCAGAAAGGAACCCCTAGATACTTGACCAAAAAAGAAGCAACTTTACAACCCAATACTGAAGCCAACTCCACGCATTGCCTATACTCAATATTGACACCCATAAGCTCACTTTTATTGAAATTGATCTTCCACCCCGAACAAATCTGGAACCACTGAAGGACTGCATGGGCCATTTTTAGAACCCTCATATCTACTTTAAGGAAGAGAACAGTATCATCTGCATATTGTAAATGTGAAATCTCCATATCCGTATTTGTGATGCGGAAACCCTCAATCCAACCCTGTGAGAAAACCTTTTCAAACATAAGATGTAGAGCCTCCGCCACCATAACAAATAGATAAGGCGATAAAGGATCTCCCTGACGGACACCTTTTTCCGTTTTGAAGAAACCTTTCGGACTGCCGTTTATCAACACCGATAAGTGAGCCGAAGATAGACAAGATAAGATCCAAGCAACCCAACGATCACCAAAACCCATACGCTACATAACATAAGCCAAAAAAGACCAATCACCATTGTCGTAAGCTTTTTGGAAGTCGAACTTGCACACCACCCCTGCTTCACCGGATGCAGATTTGGAGTCCAAACATTCATGAGCAACCACCACTGAATCAACTATCTGACGACTTTCTAGAAAAGCACTTTGCACAGGGGAGATAATAGAAGGCAACACCATCTTCAAACGTTTAGCAAGAGTCTTGGCCAAAATTTTATAAGGGCCACCTATCAAAGTAATAGGGCGGAAATCATTCAAAGCAGCAGCGCCAGACTTTTTGGGGATCAGAGTAATAAAACCAACCCCCAAATCCTTAGAGATAATCCCTCTCTCAAAAAATTCAGACACACAAGCCAAGATATCCGGCTTAACTAAATCCCAAAAATGCTTGAAGAATAAAATTGGAAAACCATCAGGACCTGGGGCTTTATCCTCACCCAACTGCCAAACTGCGTCTTTCACTTCAGATTCATCAAAAGGACAATCCAGCATAGATCGTTGATTGACAGAGATTTCCTTAAAGGAAATAGAGGAAGGAATAGAGAATTCCGTCTAGAAGATGCAAATAGCCTCCTGTAATACTGAATTATCTCCTCACATATCTTGGATCGATCTACTATTCTTTCCCCGTCCAGCAACACAGAGTGAATATAATTTTTCCTCTTCCTAACACTGGCATTTGATGGAAAAATCTTGTATTCTTATCACCCTCTTTAAGCCATTTGATCCGAGAACGCTGCTTCCACTTAACCTCCTCCTGTAACGCTCTCCTTTTGAGAGCTACTTTGAGCTCCTTTCTTCTAGAAAACTGATCAGAAGAAAGTAAATCCACCTCTTCATTTTGATTAAGAAGTTGCAACTCCTCCAACCAAGATTGCTCCTCGGCTGTCTCTTCCGTACGCTTTGACGATGACCACAACCTCAGTTTCCCTCTAAGAAATTTTAACTTTTGCATCAAACAATAACCTTTCCAACCATTTGGAGAAGACTCCACCAATTGCCAACCAAGTCCGAGAAACCCTCCACCTGAAGCCAGGACAGTTCAAATCTAAAAGGAGCAAGGCCCCAAGAATCCAAAGAAGAATCCAAAATGATGGGTATATGATCAGAAACTATGTTAGTGACAACACGTTGAGAGGAAAGGTGAAAGCAATCCACCCAGCTGGAATTTATCAAAAATCTATCCAGCCGAGCCAGACTTGGATTAATTTGCATGTTCGACCAAGTATAAGAGGCACCACCCAACGGTAAATCTAAAAACTCCAAATCATCGATCCACCGACTAAAACGATTCATTTGAGCAGAAATTCTATTGCACCCTTTCCTTTCGGACATTCGACGCACCACATTGAAATCTCCTCCCACACACCAAGGCAAATAAACATTTCCAATCCCTCTCCCCGACTCAATCTCCTCCAGGAACTGATCACGCAACGTGTCTTGATTAGGTCCGTAAACATTTGTGAAAAGAAAAGACTTATCAGAGGAAATCTCTTCCAAAACTACAAAGATAGGGAACTCTTTAATCCCAGCTTCAATCAACTTCAACTTGTTAGAGTCCCAAATAGTCCGAAGACCACCAGAGGCTCCATCCGAAGCTTTAGCTAACCACCCCAAGCTCCCTCGACCCTAAACAGATCGAACCAACCTCTCCTCTATCTCAACACACTTTGTCTCCTGCAGGAATAAAACGTCAGGATTTTGAAGAAGGACCATTCGCTTCACCTGCACCCTTTTCTCCACCGCCCCCAACCCCCTAACATTCCAGGGCATTACCTTCATCAAGATACCACCTGATCACCCACAAAACCAGCCACAACCAAAGTACAATCATAGTTGATAGAGGATTGCAGATTTCTTAACTCTCTCCCCCTCTTCCGAGTCCGTTTCTGCCGTAATTTTGCATCCTTATCTCTTCTTTCTGCCTCCCAAAATTCGGTCAAAATTTGCTTCAAATGCAAAGTCCGAGTTGGTGAAGAAATCCCGAGCAAAGCCCCAACTAGAAGCAACTTCTCCTCGTCAAACGAATCTGTGCGCACAGCCAGATCAAATCTATCCTCCAAATCCGCACCATCCGCCCAATTATGAGGTCATGATGATCGTTCGGGAGATCCTTGGGGCGTGTCCTTGCCCTGAGAAGAGTCACCATGCTGGGGAAAAGTTGGGTTATCCACTGTGTCAGGCCCTTAGAGTCCTCCACTGACAACAATTGAAGTGTCGGGAAAAACTTGGGCTGAAGAAACAGACCCGTCAACGGCCCGAAAATGGGCCAAGGAATCAGACCCATCAACTGCCCGAACATGGGCCAAGGCAGTAGACCCGTCATATGTCCGAAATTGGGCCAAGGAAGCGGACCCCACATCTGCCCGAAATTGGGCCAAGTAGGCAGACCCTGACTCGGGCCGACTTTGAATGGGTGTGACATTAACCGGGCTTAATTTAGGCTCGGAGCTAGCAGGTTGGCCCAAAGAAATAAGGCCCTGTTGGCGAGCCCGAACTTTAGAAAACTTGGGCTCAGACGTCGCTTTTCCTCGGTCGAGGACTACCTCTTTAAAGGACTTAAGAGGTAGCCCTAAATTAGATTTTCGTGGAGGAAACTCCCCGAGAGAGGAAGGAATTCCCAACGGCTGCGAGAATTGCTCCGAAAGCTTCGAAGATGGAGCTTCCGCGAAGGGTTGCGAGAAATGATGCGAAAACTTCGGTGATGGAGCTTCAGCCAAGGGCTGCGAGATCGTCGATGGAGTTTCCGCCATGGGCTGCGAAAAACCTGGCAAGATTTGGGGTGCAAGATTATCGACGAAAACAGTGGCTGCCACTTCGGAATTCTTTTTCATCTCCCGCAACGATTCGACATGCCGAGAGTTCTCCTCCGGCTGATACAGTAAAGCTCGCCGAGATCTTGGTTCCTCTGGCAAGGACGGCGAAGGAATCGAACCAGTAACACGCTCCGACATCAAGTCCACCATATGCACGAAAGGTTTTGGTTGCACCTCAGTCCAAAGTTCGAAGTGCAGATCCTCCACTTCCAACCATAGGATGTCTGATCTTTATCCGAGCAAATTCTACCATTTCCATGTTCAAGCAGTGAGTATCGATTTCTTCCACAATCCCCATCATCGATCCCAATTTCCAGAGAACCTCCTTACTCCAAGCATGCAAAGGCACTCCGTGAAGACGAACCCAGTCCACCACCAAAGCAGGACCAGTCGATTCAGACCACCCATCAATTCTGGATAATGGTCCATCAATGAAATGGGACCCATTGAAACGAAAACGTTGCATGTCGTCCTCTGATGTCAGGACGATCCAGAACAAAATAGGGGAGAGTCGTCTCACCGACACAGTCGATCTGAAAGCCCACACCTTCGACAACCAATCCTTAACTTCTTGAGACAAAGAATAAAAATTCCAGACGAGGCCGATCCAGGTACGATTCAGACCTTCAATATTCTTCTCAGTTTCAAAAACTCGAAGTAAATAATTTTCTGAATCAGACACTGTACGAAGTAAGGGTTTTTGTTGCTCTCCCGGATCTATTTTACTTTCGTATTTCTTATTACCGAAAGGCAAGCGATGTGATACGATATCTCCAGACCGACGATTGTCAGGCCCAAATCGTGCTTTATTTACCCGTAACTTATTCCCTTGGAAAATCTTGCCATTCATCATCTTGATCGCATTAGCCATTTCTTTCTCCAATTTAAAACGCACAAAAGCAAAAAAAAAAATCGTTTGCCGGATCTTCGATCGAAAGGAACAAAATTGTCGAAAACTGTTCCTGCAGCACTAAATTCGCGAACCAGGTCTCCCGATCCCCAATCGGGGATATTCCCAACAAACACCGAAAAGCTAACGCGCCACCACTCAACCATTCTTGAAGCTTTTTCACCCCTACAGATCAAATCTGCCTTTCACCACTTCCGGAAGAAGCAGCCCAGAGAAGCACCATGGGACTAACAACAAACAAGTTATTGTTTATCAGGTGAAAATTATCATTTGATGCTTAAGTCCACTAAAACATACCCTTCTTCATGCAATCTGCCATCAGTGTTAGATAGGGATGCAATCTTATCAAGCTCAATCCATGGCTAGAGTCATTCAATGAAGTTGATTTCTTATAACAACTACATAAATGCATGGATCTTTCTAACCCACCCAACCCCATGATCAAAAGTGGGCTCCACATGGAGCACTCACCGTGAAAGAACTTTATGGTGTGTGTCGCTGAACAACACTACCCAATATATAACAAGATAGACTGAAAAAGATGGGACAAAAGATAAACTGAACAAATATTAAATTGAAAAGGTATCTCCAACATTTCATGATGAAAATGTAAAACTAAACCTTGTCTTCCTCAGGATTTCCAGAGTTAAAGAGGTCTGATTTCTCACGAAGTATACCCTTAAGCTTTGACTTCAGCTCCTCTTTGTTTTCACGTATCTAACAAACAAAAAAGGAGATTCAAATTTCCTATAGACCAAATAGAATATCAGCAGTACTGCCTACTATAATGCCTTGTATCCAACAAATGGATAAGTTCTGAAGTCAATCAAAAAGAAAGACTGGTGCAATTGGAATCAATATGTTCCAATCAAGTGCTGAAAACAAGGAACATTCCTCATATGCCAGGAAAAACCTACATCTATTGCAAGACTATTCTCAGCCTCAACAATGGCAGCACCAATAGTAGCTCCTTCTGCAGAAACGCGTGCAACTTTGTGGGCCCGGGTATCAATTCCTCTTTTATTAAAAGCTGCAGTCTGCCCGCTTTCAATTTCAAGGACTGAAAGATCAGCAGTTGCCCTATGCAGATGGTGCTCTTTTCTAAATAATACTGATCCTTCTGACTGCAGGGCAGACCCCATTTTTTGAAATGGCGAAGGAGAAGGAGCAGAAGCAAGACGTGAACCATGGAAACGAGCAACAGGGACAAGAAGTTCAGGTTTGATTTGAGGCTCTGCATCATCTCCTCTCCTCGCCTGTGCCTTATCACGTTTGATTCGTTCTGCCTGACGCTGTAAAAAGAAAATGAGGAAACTGTCATGTCAGTTTTCATTTAACATATAAGTATAAGTATATGACAAACTAATCTAATTTAAATTTAAATCTTATCATATAGCACTTAGCAGCTTCCTTCCAAGGATTTGGGCACCACCTTTCTTCAGACAATGGTGGAGATATTTTAATATAGAGGCATGATCATATACCATCGTGCAGATGGGAATCTTCCATTCATTGGGCTCCATTGCACATGGGATACACCTTTCATTAATCAAGACCGTAAATTACCATAAGACCCCTTCATTTCTGCACAACACTACCCACCGTTGGATTGACCATGTAGTAAACATGTGACAGCAAATGGTTAAGAAGTGATCAACACGAAAGCAAGTCACATGTTTAACTAGTGATCAATAGAAAAGAGGGGCAGAATAGCAGCTCACCTTGAGATTAAAAATCCATAATTAGGGCATGAAATCAATGGATGTTATATTAGTTTAGTTTGACTGATGACCTCTGTTACGAACTTTGGCAAAAAACAGAAAATTTTCAGACTGGGCCCACACAGTATTATTTTTTCGAAATATCGACCAAAACTTTCGGTCACTACCAAGACCAAGAATTTATCCCAGCCAAATTTGTAACTCGGATCAAGATAAACTATTTAGACCATGATACTTGAAGACATCCACAAAGTAACATCTCATAGGGCCAAGTTCCAACGAAGATCAAAATTAGGTGTGACAATCGAGGAGGATTATTAGTTTTTTTTTTTTTTTGGATGATATCAAGGGGGATTATGCTATGTTTGGATTGAGGAGAAGAGGATCCCACAGTGGTTAAATCGAGATAAAATCGAGTTGAGTCAATTACAAGAATGCAAGTTTCGACCAAGTCAAAAAAGCCAAGAATCGATCAAATCTGACAAAATATATTTTTAATGTAAATATATACTATAAATTATAAAATATGAAAATTCGTAAATAAAAAGAAAAAAAGGAGAAAAATCATAGACTAAAAAATAAGGAATAAACTGAGAGGAAAAGAATAGAAAAAATGAAAAGGGGACAAAGAATAAGAAAAAGAGAAGAAACACTGAATAAAAATTACAAAATTAAAAAGAAAGTGAAACAAGAAGTAATAAAAATAAAGAAGAAATGGAGAAATCCACAAGCATCTCCTATTTACATGGCAATGGCTATTTCTCACACAACATAGTTCCAGCAAACTTGAACAAGTTGCTGTTTACAATTGCTAAGAATGCAACAGACGCATTAAAATAAGTCCAGCTGATAAATAAGGGGGTCATAAAAACCCATGGCAGTATGAATTTCCAACCATAGCCATCATACTAAATAAATAAATAAATGGAACTTTGGCAGGCATCTCAAGAATATCATACTATCAACAAAGCAAAAACTTTGCGTCCTATAACATGCAGATATCAAATAATTTCCTATGCAAAAGATAATGTTATTTTATCTTTTATTTTCTAAATCTGGAATGTTACATTGGATCGGTGGATTATCCCTAAAGGTTATAGTTAGAAACGAACTCATTAAGGATAATTTAAGAACAACTCCAATCAATGACAAATTGAGAGAAACTCGTTTAAGGTAGTTTAGTTATATTAGTAGAAGACCAGACACAACTACAATGCGTAGAGTTGAGAGGCTATAGACCAAGGGGCACTAGGAAGAGAGGTTGACGACTAAAAACTTGGAGGGAAAGGATAAAGGTCATGTTACATTGTAGAGTGACTTATACATGGCTTATAATAAGGTCGATTGGAAAAGAAAAGTCGTAAAGCCTACCCCAGATAGATCAGATTTTGACTTATGATAATGACAATGATGATTAAACCTGGACGTGAATACATAGGCTAGTCACAACTGACAACTATTAGGATTTCATGGTGCTCAATTTAATATGTATAGTATTCAAAAATACATACAAGTGACACTATTAAAAACTTAGAGAACTCCTGAACACAAAAATAGATGTACAAGATAAGCTTCACACCATGAGAAAAATGCTTCTGCACTTGACGCTAATTAACTAAAATGATGTAGAGTAACAATAAGCGCAACTAATATGCTTCCATAGATGGTAAACACATAATAAAAATGACAAACCTGATGCAACCGAGCTCTTTTCTGGAAGATCTTATCTTCATAAGATCCTATTGCTTGAATAAAATGCTCAATCCTTCTCAGATTTGGCTAACAATAAAAACAAGAAGCATGCATCAGCCAATCAGTAAAAGTGCAATCAACCAAAAAGCTTTGATATGCATTCAGCAACCTCTAATCTCTAGAGATTGGATATTTCAGTCTCCAAATATAAAAAAAGGACCATGGGACTGGGTATGGTAAAAACTGGAAGATAGATCTTCATCTCCCAAAACCAACTATAACAATTAGAACACTCTCTTGTTTACACCATACCCTCTCTGATCCATGGGTGGTCAATTCACCCTGTTTTAACAATGGCGAAATAGTAAAATTTCATGATGAGTGTCTTTTCTCCTTGTCATCAGTCTCAAAATAAATCAGTTGCTAAGCACACCCTTAAGCAATTCCAATGCTATCCGTAGATGCACTGATACGACAAACTCAATCATAAAGGTTACAACCATAGTTGTTAAAACCTTACGATTTAACACTTGAATCTTATGATGCAATATAAATTATAAAGAAAATTATTTGGATCTTATAATACAATACAGTTTTTTTAACCTCAAATGTTAATTTTTCAAAATATGCTTCTCCCTTACATCCAAGTCAATATTGAAACATTAGTCTCATAAGCTATCCATATTATGTAATTAGCAAACCATATACATGGCTTTCTTCTTATAAACTTAAATAAATTTTACATTCAATCAAATTATATATACAAGACTATCATTATTTTTTACCATTTTACCGAGACTATACACGACTTCCATTTCTTCATTAGAAATTTTGTCACCCTTGAAACATATCAGCACTTCAATAGATACCAAATACCACAATTAGAAAAGACAACCATAGTTGAAACCACAATTACAAGGGAAAAAAAAAGAATAAAAATAAAATATACGTTTTGCTAGTGTGAACAAAAAAAAATCTACCTGTCGAACTTTTTATTACAATTTTTTATCCAAATATAAATTGTAGCATTAAATTTTTGTCTTTGTTTCTCTCTTCCATTCAGTTTAAGGAGACCTTAAAAATGGTAAAAACAGATGAGAAATGAGGAAAGGCCATTTAAGGTAACTTGGGCACATACATAAAAGAAAGGAAACAGCCCTTGTACAAAAGTAGGAAGGACACAAGTAGGAGGAACATGGAGGAGAAGGTAACTTGAGCACATACATAAAAGAAAGGAAACAGCCCTTGTACAAAAGTAGGAAGGAAACAAGTAGGAGGAACATGGAGGAGAACCTGGATTAAAGGGACACATGTTATGTTAGATTGTAAGGTGATGGAAGATGGTCTTTTATAGGGCAGAATGGATGATTAGAACTCTAGAAAAAAGGGCAAGTAACAATGATGATTATAAGAAAGATGCTAATCTTTTTCATTGGAAGGGTGAAAAGAATCTGTCTTTCACTAAACCAAAAAAGAAACTGACCAAAGAATCTTCCATTACAAATTTCATAATCAAATATTAAATCACAACAAAAAAAATTAGTTTTATGTTCACCTCTATGATTCAATTACAAAGACCTTGAAAATAGCAAAAACATGAGAGAGAGAGAGAGAGAGAGAGGTAAGAGTCATTCAAGGAGGCCTTGGGCACATAAGTGGAAGACCAAAAAAATAGAAGGTTACAAGTAAAAGAAAGATGGAGAGAGGCCATTAGAAACCTCAATTTTATGGGTAAGAAGAATATATATGTGATGATTGTGGAGTGGTGAAGGATATGTTTTTTTATAAGGTAAGAAGTGTAGGCCCCAAAGAAAAATACTAGAAAGATTGGAAAGCGATAATGAAACGGACAATTATCTCTTCCATTGAAAATTGGTAAAAGGGATCAAGTCAGGTCAAATATAAGCTTGAAACAATTGGGTTTTCTATACCTTTCAAAAAAAATGGGTTTTTTAATAAGACCCCTAACTTTTGAATTTATTTGAAACGAAAATAAGTTTATTTCAAATGAGGTCCTTTTATTTAATGTTAAAAAGCCCCTAACTTTTGATAAAAATTGTAAAAGGCCCCTTGGTCATGTTGACTAATGGTCAACTTTTCTTTGGCATTTATTTGTCCTTATTGCGAATAGTTTACACCAGTTATTCCATGGAGCCCACATCAAACCATTTTTTCACCCATCTTCCTCCTTGACAACCACTGCATGTTGTGTACTCACCACTCCCCCAATTCAATTGTGATCGAAGTTACTCTCACCGTTGGATTGAAACCAAGCTTCATTTTTACCTTAAAATCCAAATCTTTGATTGTCAAATTTAGTTGATTTTTTGAGACACTACCATCCATGAAAACTACGCTTTAGTCATTCTACTTTCTGAGTGGTGTTAACCTCGAAATAGGCCCTGCAATATACATCTAAAAACATCTCAAAGAAAAAAGCAACCGATTATTTGTGAAATAAGCTCAAGGGATTTTTTGGAACTTCTCAGCAAAAGTTAGTTGATTTTTAAAAAGTTATGGCAAACATAGGGACTTCTTTTAAATAAATACAAAAGATAGGGACCTTTATAGGAAAAACCCTAAAAATTTGAGATATTAGGAATAAATTACTATCAGAAAACAATGACAAGAGGTGTATCTATATATATATACATATAAATAGCCACAATTTAGGACAAAATAGAGAAACTTGTTAATGTGGTTTGATCATGTAGAAGACTTGAGGAGACCCCAATAAATAGGTAAAGGATAGAGAGAGACATGACAGATTGTGGAAGGGAATGCATCATGGTTTATGATAAGGTCAAATAGAAAAGAAGAAATCAAAAACCCGAAACCAAATAAATGGAATAATGGTAATTGATGATGATGATGACATCTTCTGTGTATACACACACAAATACATACTAAATATTATATTTCCACTTATTCAATAATATCCACAGCTCACTCATGAAATATAGCTGCCATTTATTCAATGATAAATATCCATAGCTCACTCATGAATGAAAGCCAAGGAATAAGATACCTTGCTTGCATCAGTCAAATAACCATTCATCACCCTGAACTCCTTTTTGTATACAGCTATCAGCAAGTTTATCGCACCCTAGATACAAAGCACAGAAAAACATAGTCATTTGGTTAATTCCTTGAGAAAATCTTTGTTATCTGTTAAGAAGGAAAAGATGCAAAGATCCCACTATCTGGCACCTCCAGGAAGAAAATATAGAAACTCAACAACAAATAAGGCAAGGACAAACTTAGCGGCAGAATCAAAATAGCTTTCGTCTGAGAGAAATTATAGCTCAAGTAAATAACCAGCAAAGATACAATTCATTAATCTAGTAAAGATAATCAGATCATACTGAGTAAAATTTTAGGCATGCTCAGAAACAAACCTCACGAATTTCAAGTGTAGGCATATGCGGAAGAAAATCATTCCCAACAAAAAAGCACATGAAGATGAAATCATCAACAATGCGTTCAAAGTCAATCTCAAAGGGAGGATTAGGAATTCTCATTTCATACTCCAAGTACTCTCTAAGGGTCCATATGTTGAGAAACTGCATACATTGTACAAGTCAGAGAAAAGGGTAAGTATGAGTTAATCACATGCAACATACACAAGAATTCCCAACTGGCAGAAGTTCTAAGCCAGACTAACATGCAAAGAATACCTGATAAGGCTTTTTAGCAACTGTGGCATCACCATTCTTCTCATCAAACTCTCCGGACTTCCTTTTCGCCTTACCTTCACAATCAGCTGCTAAATGACCCATCTGACCGCACAGGAAACATTTATCTTGTTGTCCAGGTGTGAACACAATCTGAAAGTTGGAACACCGAAACAAAGCACATTAAGAAGTTATAATAAAACTATGGAAAAGAAAAACTAAGTATAATATTTCCTTAAACAAGTCCAAAAATCCTTTCCATCTGTTAAAAATGAAGTTATTTAAACGGTACTAGACTTTTTAATTTAAAATGTACCCAAATAGCACCATCCTCAAAATAAATTAACAATATGAACAGATTTCTTTTCCCAGAGGATTCAATGCAATATTCCACATTTCTACATACCTCTCTCAAGATTGAAAAATGCACTTCATGAGTTGCTAGAGCCAACATAATTAAATCTGCATCCTGTAGAAAAATTGTGAATATTTTTTAAGAGAAAATGTTACAGATATGGAATAAATGTCGGTGAAAAATTACAACAAACACATTTAAAACAAAAATTAATAAGAAATGAGGAAAACACAAAACCACTTGAAAAAGGAAACAGAACTAGATGCTGCTCATAAATGAGGGAAAGAAATAACATACTAAACCATATAAACAATGATGTGTATTTGGGTCATAGCCAGGTAGGTTCCTCTGAAGCCGAATATACGACATAATTTTGTGTTCCCCTTCACCAGGAACATTTGCGTCTGAAAGAATAACCTTCAAAATAAGGGAAAAAGAAAAGGAACGGAAAAAAATAAATTATGAGCATATGATGGTACAAGTCCTTGTTTAGTCACCTTAAGAGGCACAAAGGAGGATAAATGGTATTTAAATTATTAAAAGTAAAAGCAAAAGAACACCTTAATGGATCTCCAACCAGGGTCATTGTTTAATCTCAAGTGAACGTAGTACTGCAACGCAATTGACAATACAGCCATAAATTCAGTCCCAGGAGTGATAACATTGGAATCAAAGACTTGAGACTCTTGTTTTGGAGGAAGCCTTCTGCCCTCTTTCTCAAACTCCTGACGCAGTCGCTCTTCTTCTGCTGCCTACACAGTGAAAAGGTGAATATACACTTACAATGGAAGAATAAAGTGGCATGCCTGCTCAAGAAAGGATTCAGTCCTGCCCTGGCCATATGCACCTCAGTGCAGCCAGGGCACTTTTTATAAAAACTGACATATGTCTTGTTTTGGGTCCCACTATCTATATCATTTTAATCCAATTAATCAAATCTACTTAAATATATAAATTTCAAAATAAATTTTAATTTTCAAATAAATCAACAAAAATGGATGGCTAAGTCTGGAAACAGAATTTTTTAACTTAAAAGAGATCTTGAAATCTGTGTCCTGTCTCAGCCATCCATTCTTGTAGGTTTTTTTTTTTTAAAAGGTCATTTTTGTAGTTTTATACAAGGAAAATAAATAAAAAATTGTATTTAAATAGATCTAATAAATATAGTTCAAATGATATGATTTATGGGGTTCATTAGGACACATGTCATCAGATTGAAAAAGTTTCCCTGGCTGCACCGAGGTGTATATGGCCAGGGCATGACTGAATCCTTTCTCTGCCTGCTCAAATGCCCACACAAGAGAAAAAAGCATTGCATAATAGAGATATAGAAGACTACTGAAACCACCTACCGCATCAGCTGCATCTTTTGCTGCTCGGAAACGTCTAGATCGTTGCTGATTCATTTTAGCTCTGGGAGCAACACCATCTACATTCGTATATTAAAGAATTACTACCACATGTTTACACAAGTAATTGCAGTTAGAAGCAAGCCAACTCAAAAAAACAGTAGACACAATGAGTGCAGATCCATGCAGCTATGCAATTTTGGCAGCACAGAAATTGGTAAGTACATTAGCTTGGTATCTTTTTCAACCTTTTCTATCCCAAAACAAACTAGTAATGCTATTTTCTATTGAGGGGATGCAAACAGCAATTGAAATATAGTTAACAATATCATGTTAAGAACTCGTTTGACTGTATAGAGATATTTAACACACTATATATAAGAAAAGCAGAATACATCTTCTACCAATAAACTATGCTGCATGCACCTGTAACTCAATAAAACAGAACCCTTTTTATTTCTATCTGGTGTCAGGGAAAGAGGTTACTTAGGTAACGGTATGAGAAAATTTTGTAACAGAACGAGTGCAGATCCATGCAGCTATGCAATTTCGGCAGCACAGAAATTGGTAAGTACATTAGCTTAGTACCTTTTTCAACCTTTTCTATCCCAAAACAAACTAGTAATGGTAGTTTTCTATTGAGGGGATGCAAACAGCATTTGAAATATAGTTAACAATATCCCGTTAAGAATTCATTTGACTGTATAGAGATATTTATCACTCTATATATAAGAATAGCAGAACACATATTCTACCAATAAACTATTCTGCATGCACCTGTAACTCAATAAAACAGAAACCTTTTTAGTTCTATCTGGTTTCAGGGAAAAGAGGTTACTTAGGTGAGACCACAATCCATAATAAAAACCATACACATGATGCCACTGTCAAATCTCATTCTCTCTAGAACCAACCATGACATAAGATCTAGATATACCATAGAATGATTAATTGTTTAATTGACAAAACAGTACAGCAAATTTGAGGACCAACTACCTTCCATCCATAGTGGGATCCACTTCCTAAGAAGATTTGACTACAAATGTACATCCATACACAGATAGCAAACACATAAATATATAAGCACTATAGGCCTGCAGATTCAGTTAAAAATGCATGCAGGACACAATCAGAAAATGTGAAGATTTTTACATATTAAGCTTTCTTCGCTCCCTTATTCTTTAGAGTTGATGCCATGATACCCTATTTCAAACTCTTATTGGAGTCTCTGTTCAGTCCTCTATCCTCACCCCGACAAAAAAATAGAATAAATAAATAAATGACCTTTTAGAAGAATTGGACTCAACTATTAAGTCAAAATGCAACACGCCATTCTTTTAGCACTCCAGATTTTGGAAACTAAGGTCATACTAATCTAGTTTCTGATTTCTCAGCTGTCCAAACATCAATTGAATTAATGGCCACTTAATCTACCATACTCTTCAAAAAGGAACATAATTTGGGCTGAAAATAAGAAACTTAATGAAGCACATAGCCTTAGAAATGGATACAAGAGTAGCATTATACTTTTCCATTGCAAAAGCAAAAGTAAAAGATTCAAACTGAGTTAAGAAACAACTTGACATGAAAAAATAAAGGAAAATTCAGTGCAATGGACAAGAAACCACAGATTCCCATATTTCTCCACTCTCCTAGTTATGCTATATAGCAAATATTAGTATCCAAATAAAATATGAGAGGTCTGTCTTCAAGACACACAGGAAGCTGAGTTTTTCCACTTTTTGTGTTGTTTAAATTTACACTCACCAATAGCCATATATAGAAGCTTCCGGGGACGAACCATCACAAAGAGTCTATCAATGTAATCAAACATGCATTGGAAGACCTCATCAAAAGTTGTTGGAGCAGGCTGAAAACACAAAAATAATTAGCTTAACATTTCTACCATTATAACATAGATAACAGAGAACAAATAAAAATATACAGAAAATATACCATGGATTCTTTGAAAAGTGAGATATTCTCATGGATGGCTACAGACATGTCTCCATTACAGATTCTTCAGGAATTCTTCATGGACTACTATAGCAGTACTTATATTGCTTTCAAGAAGAAAAGGAATTATCACACCTTCCTCATTTTGAAATCTAACTAAAACATTGAATGTCCTTTTCTTGAGTTTTTAGAGAAAAATTGGAACATCAGTTTTTATTGGCGTCACTTTACAAGTTTGCATTTACATATGTTCAAATATTATGCCAAATGCACAAATCTTATATTAGATTAGCCAGATCTAATGCTGGACTCCAACACACCTACCCATACCCACACAACATGGTAATCAAAAGATTGAGGCTTGTATTTTTCCTTTTTTTTTATGACCCCCATCACATTATAAATAAGAGTTGAGACCCAATGCATTGTATATTCGAATTTGGTGAATGATTTCTCTCCTTTAATTGGTGAGTTTAATTCTTTTGGAATTCTAGCTTGAATGCTTGTTTAAATTAATTGCAATTTATGGTTTGAATTTATGTTTTAATTTGACTGTCAGTTTGAATTTTAATTAATCCATATTCGGCCATATTGCTTGAATTCAATTTCAGCATTCAATCTTTAGATCCAATTGGATTTTAGTTTCATTAGTGTTCAATGGTATGGTATGAATTTGACCTAGTGAGATTCAAGGCAATTTAATTTTCCATTGAGTGAAAACTTAGATTCGATTATCCATATGAACTTCGAATTTTCTCCTAAAAAGAGTCGAAGGGGAAGTTGGTTTAAGGGTTTCTAAGATTTGAAATCCTAGAATTGGATTTTAGTTTCATTAGTGTTCAATTGTATGGTATCAAGTTTACCAACATGGTCATCCATAAGTTAACTTCACTAACTTGTCCTTTCAAATTCATGAAGGAATTTAAAGCTCAACATGTAACAAGAATCAACTTTTTGAATGGTAACATGTACCAAGGAACAACTTTCAAAAAACTAAATGTACCAAGGAACAACTTTCAAAAAACTAAATGTACCAAGGAACCACAAGCAGTCTCATGAATAATATCTCTAATCTTTGTAACTACAAGTCCTCATACTTGGTCTCACAAACCTGATTGTATACCACCACCTTGTGAAAGAAATAAAACAAATAAGAAGACAAACCTTTTACCTTTGTGCTCCAACTTAAACAAATCCAAAAAGCACAAACCTTTTTGCCTTCTCCTTTTTAATGTTAGAAATATGGAAATCAATGGTACACAGCATCATAAGGTTTCCCCATCTCCAACTACCCATGGGCCCAACACTACAGCAGGCATGAAACCAAACCAATCAGAACAAAATTTGCACATTTGCCATTCAATTCACAATGGCACTCCGCAAAGAAAATTCACCCTTCACAAACCCAGTGTGATTCATTGGACCAACCGTGGATCTTAAAAAGAGTACGCAAAGAGAAAAACTAAAAAGGGGAAAAAGCCAAATTCGAAGTTTGAACCAACTTCTACTCCACAGATACTTTACATCAGAAGCGCAATCAAAGCGAGAATTAAATAAAATAGAAACATGAGACGAAGATGAAGAGGAGAGAAGGACTTACACGGTCCTCTGGGTGGAAACAAGGGTGGATGATTCCGTTCATGTCAAGATAAAGATTGTCGATTTCGATGTTGTTAGGGTTAGGTTTACTGGTGTCAACAGGGATGGAGATGCCCTCGATCACCACGGGCTCTTCTTCGATCACGTCCACAACCACCATCGGATACTTCTCTGCCAGCCAACGATAGAACGCCGGAACTCCCATCTTCGATATCTATCGCTCTTGCGAAGCAACAAACAAACAAAAAAGCCTTCCAGATAAACAAAAAAACAGGACAAATAAAACGAGAGAAACCCTAGAACTCGAGGGGAGAGAAAAGAGCTACAAATTCTCAAATAGCCTATTTATATCTCTCAAGCCAGGATCTGGTTTAGACAATCTCTTACGTAATGTTTGCCGACCGAGTGACGACTTCCTGATAATATTATTGTTTTATTTTTATTTTTTTGAGATAATAGTATTGTTTTATCTTTATTGTAAAAGTGTTTTTTCTTTTTTCTAATAAATATTTGATCTTCAAATTAATGACATAAATGAATTCAAAGATAATAATATGAAAAAACAGTTGATATATTTATTCATATATAAAATAAATGATTTTATTTAATTTATCTTTAATTTAATTTTCACAAAGAACATTACTATTTTGTCTTTATTGCAAAAGGGCTTTTTTTCTCCCTTCAAATTGATGACATAAATGAATTTAAAAATGGAGATACATTAGATAATCAATGCATACACTTTTATACAGAAGAATAATTGGTGTACCTAATTTATTTTTTATTTAATGGTAAAAATAACCTTGGTAAGTCTAAGCATATGGAGGTTGAGAACTTGAACTATAGAATAAATGAGATTTAAAAATAATTTTACCTTTTTATAACTGAGAATTAACGACTTTCCATTAACATTTACTACATTAGCACTAAAACACAAAAATTTACTACATTAGCACAAAAACACAAAATATACACACTATTATCGATATCATTGTTAGATGACGCATAAGACTAAATTTTGTTATGACTTACAAAAGCTAAATCATGATATCACTACGAAAAAAAGGCAAGTTCTTGAGAAAAATTAAATAAGGTGTTTTATCCAAACTAGTTATCTCCGTCGCTACTGACCCGCTGCTCCGGATAGGATCACTATATTATAATTACGAAACATTAAATTAAAACACTATCATTGATTAGATCTTGATATTTCCACTTAAACACTCAAATTTTTAAGATAAAAAAGTAAAAGAGAAAAAAAAAAACCCAAGATAAGGATGTCTATAAGAAAACAAAAAAGGTATAAATGGAAACAGCGAGAGAAAAGAGCCTGAACGAAAAAACAACCTTTAGTTGAAAAAAATTATCAATGTCATCTAATTGATCGTTTTTATTTATTTTCATTTGTCCTATTAAATGACTATCTATACAAATTGAAAATGGACTTGAGATCTATAAATAAACAACTTTTTTATCTGAAATCTAATTTTTAACTACTTAAACTTAATAGTCTAAATCACCTGATGTCCTAAAAAAATTCAATGATGTATATTGATTTCGACTGTTAAGATTAATTGGCTAAAATTCGAGTTTTGTGAAACCCCTGCTAATGTGGGAAGAGTCCCACATCGGTTAGGAAGGGAGAGAGAGGAGAAATTATAATGGGCCAAGCCCATTAACTAGCATGACGCATTTTGGGCCGAGCCAGGTGGGCCCAGGCCCAAATGTAAAAACCGTGTGGGCTCGCTTGTGTGCGAGGCCCAGAGCGGACAATATCTTGCTGAATTTGAGCCCTAAGCCCTTTATATGGGTCAAGTCGTTACAAATGGTATCAGAGCCTCAGTTCAACTCTCGGACTGTGTGGGTCTTTCCTCCTTCCCTGGTGTTGTTGAGCTAAGCCGGGTCGAACCGGGGGCGGCTCGAGGCTTAGTGGGGGTGAGTGTGAAACCCCTGCCTAGCTGATGTGGGAAGAGTCCCACATCGGTTAGGAAGGGAGAGAGAGGAGAATTTATAAGGGGCCAAGCCCATTAACTAGCATGACGCATTTTGGGTCGGGCCAGGTGGGCCCAGGCCCAAATGTAAAAACCGTGCGGGCTCGCTTGTGTGCGAGGCCCAGAGCGGACAATATCTTGTTGAGTTTGAGCCTTAAGCCCTATATATGGGTCGGGTCGTTATAAGTTTAAAGTTGAAATTTAGTCTGTCCTATATATATTATTAAGCCTACTTTCAATCTGTATGATTACTTACAAAATTATTTTTTCTTAAAAAAAAAAGGCCAAGCGTGAACCATCATTTTATTAGAGCTATTAGTTTAGAAAACCTTTTGTTTATCGTCTCGAACTTCTTTTTTGAGTAAAGAACTCGTGCTTCTACACGTCACGCACTGATCCAAAATATAGATATGTGACGCAGAAATTTTTTGTTTTTTCAAATATCACATATGGGAAATACACGTGTGCTCACAACTCAAACTCAAAATTCATAAATAATCTTTAATTACTATCAACATCTCAAAGGGGATATAAATTCTCTATCATAAAAGTTATTAACTTTATAGAATTTATTACAACAAATCATCAATGAATAAAATGGTAAAAATCAACATCACTAATTGAAGTCAAATAAATAAAGTAATAACTCAATATGTGGTGCGTCTAAAGCAATATAATAACTAAGCTCTTTATCGGGGTCCCTCGGACCCATTCGGTGTAACATTACCTAAAATTGTAAAGATATAATTATAAACAATACTCAATAAAAAAATATATATGTTATATGCTCACCCACCCAATTAATAATAATATATGAAATAAAATATAAATTATGTGCAACACAGTTTTACTGTGAATCTAAACCCAAGGACAACTCTTCGACTTATTTACCCTAAATCCCTCTTGTTATCCCAAATCCCCTTCCTTCCTCTCCTTCCTCGAAACGGCAGCTGACCCTTTCCTTGCCACTGTCGATCCTTCTCCAGGGGTTTCTCAAGTTTTCTCCTGCAAAGGTATGGTCTCTATCTCCTACGTCTCTTCTATATCTCTTTCTCTCTAAATTCCGCCCAATCCCTCCATGGATTTTGCGTGATTCGGTCATCACCCCCTCTCATCATGTCTTCCATGAGAAAAACGCTCAAATTTTCCATGAGAAATCTTCAATGTTTGTATAGAAAATCATCCATGTTTCTCATAGAAAATTCCTATGTTTTCCCATAGGGAAAATCGACCATAGAGGGACCAAATCCCTCACTGTCACCCACCTCCTTGCTGCCTCATTATGTTTAATTCAGCCAACCATGTTGCTGATTGGGGTAAATCGACCCCTGTGTGCAGAATGCCTCTCTATTTTGGTTTTTTTTTTTTGGTGTGCCCATTGTATTCCATTAAATTAAGTTATTGTTTGTATTAATCACCTTTTTACACAGTGTTTTCTTTTTTTGTGTATCATCTCATCCGATTTTTAAATTAGAAAACGTTTTGAACTACAATTTCTGTACCTATTGATACTAAACCGGTTTAGGAATTTTTAAAGTCATTTCATGAGAAATCATTTACGTTTTCATAGAAGAAAACCCATGATGATCCACCTTGAGACCATATTAATAGTGTTTAAGTTAAGGGTTTTCACTACTTTATGGTTTATTTATTCAGCTTTCTAAATCCTTAAAATTTAATGATATTTTCATGGCCAATAAGGTGTGTCCACTCACTGTTTGAGAAAATGGTTGTATGGGGGTAGTGTGGTAGGGGAAAGTATATGTTATGAACCGATGGGCTTAGAGCCTTATACTCTCTCCACCTTAGCTTTGGTCCTGAAGTTGTTGGGAGAAACATATTACGTTTCCATGACCTTGACAATTGAACAACGAATGTACTTGGTTATTAAACTTTAGATTCCACTACTCTTTGCTCAAGGTAATGTATTTCCTTATTTTATTTCTAGTTTATTTGGTCATTGTTTTCATTCCTTTAGCTTATGAAATTATTTGATGATTTTTAAACCTGTAGGTATTTATTCTCACAAAATATTTATGGTCTAGATGATTTAACCATTTTGACGTAAATATGGAATGAATCATAATGGCAGTGTTGGACTTCAATCAAATTAAACTGTTGTTTTAAAAGGTGCAACTATTTTAAGGATTTCACTGTTTTCATTACATATGATTTTTCATTAATGTATTGAATAAATTTAAAGTATTATACCAAGTTGCAATTACGTATTTTTCCCTCACTTATTTTAATTACATGGTGGTTTAAGTGGATTGATTTATCCATTCTCACTGATTTAAATTAGCTTAGAATTTGGTTGTGAGTATCAAAATTTAAAACTATACATATATATTCATTGGTTTATGATTCCAAATCTTTTGCTACAGTTGTTACCTTAAAGCTTTCATATATTTCTATGTAAATTGGTTTTGAGAAAAGACAGCAAATACAATGAGGAAATATTAATACTATTTCTTGTTTTATATTATTAATTGTATGCTACTGTGTTATTTTTTCTCATAAGACTGATTCAATAACTGGGTCCTAAGTTTTCAAATGGGATTCCATAAACCTAAATCTTTCTATATGTGGTCTTTTATACAAAGTCAAATTATTGAATATTTTGAAAGTATAACTGGCATCTATTTATTTTATTTGATTTGATGTAAAATTATTAGTAACTTAAAGGAGCAGTTACTTAGTGTTTAGGCAAGGTTTCCATTGTCTTGTTAGCACCAAGTTGGGTTAGGCATGGTTCAGCCACCTAATGTATGGACTACACCTTACCCTGATCCTTGAACCTTAGGATTACCCGTAGACCATTGTTGGGACAACACAACATACCTCACATCTATTTAATGTGAATAGAGACTTATAATTCCTATACTAATGGCACTTGGAATCTTTAAAACACTATTTGCCGCAAATCTTGGACTTCTAGAACCGAGAGTAACCCCAACACCGTTTGTGCTATTCCGTGATTCATCCCTCTTCGATCAAATAGATTTTCCTACATTATTGAAGCACTTGTGTGGAATCTTATATTTACCATAATATTTTCTTAATAGTCATTAAGGTTGATTTATAATTATGATATTTTCGTATTGATATGATTATGAATTGAAGAATGGGAATACATATTGTGAAATATGAAGTGTGAAGGTATATTTCGATGTACGATACATGGGACATGAATGGAATTTTATGTGAAAATGAATATATGAAAATGTATTTTTGAATTGTGTTATATTCAACGAAGTTTTGTGATATCTTGAGAATATGTGTTGTGAAAAGGAATGCCAAGAAATTATATGAATTACATGATATTTGAATTATGTTACATTCAATGAGATGGTGTTAGTATGATATGACATCTTGAGACATTACGAGAATATGTATTATGAAAAGAATGTAAGGAGAATTCATATGAATTGTGTGATAATTAAGATATCTTGGAGATGTGAATTGAGTATGATGAGAACATAGATTTATGTTGTAAGAAATTGAGGTTGGTAACAATGTACAACCATATGCAATGTATATATGACACGGAACGAGAAAATTATGGTGCGAGACATATAGGGGGCCACACTTCTCCTATAATACCGGTTAATATGTTGGAATGGATAGGGGGCCATACTCCTCCGGTAATACCGGTTAATATGTTGGAATCCATAGGAGGCCACACTCCTCCAGAAATTCTCGTTAATATGTTGGGTAATACCGGTTAATATGTTGGAATCCATAGGAGGCCACACTCCTTCAGAAATTCTCGTACGCGATGGGCATAGAAATGACCCATAATGAAATGGTAAATTCATAATATGAGATGGGATTGAAATGAACAAAAATATTGATAAGGATTCTAGAACATGATAGTTCTATGTGGAGATAGTTATGATTTGAGAATGAGTGTGAAATGTTTATACTATCTTTTGAATATGAAACCTTTAATAAGAAAGAAATTATGAATTGATTGTGTATTTGTAATAGGATACAAAATGAGAAAATATGAGATATGAAGGGTAAGGTATTAACGAATCTTTGATAGTATATGAGATACGAGAAATGTATAAGATCTCTCCTAGAATGATGGTATTTGAAGAAAAGTATTATGTAAAACGTATGAGGAATTTTATGATATGGTTTCAAGTATAAGTTCTCTTTTATGAAAAGAGAGATGATTTGAGAATGTCACTTAATACTTTGATATAGATGACTTGAGAAATACCTTGAGTTTTGAGAAATGTATTGTATTATGATATGAATTAGTCTTGGGAAAAGTATAGTGTTTATAATTTAAAGATTTTCTATGTATAAACGTGAAAATACATGTATTTTGCTATAATGATACCTAGTGCATACGTATGATCGAATTCCTATTGGGCGCGTTGATTAAGTCCATAAATTCCCCCTTTAGATTTGTATGTAGGTTTAAGAGATGCAGATCAGACTGGATCAAGTGATGACCGAATGAGAATGCAACGAATGCGAGAATAAAGCTTAGATAATTTAATTCATTTTTTTTTTTTGGAGTTATGATAACAATGTAATATTTGTAAGGATGTTGTAATTTGGGGAATGTAATATTTAAGATCTTGATTATTGATATTTCAGTTTTGTATTTGACTCTTGTAATATTGGGAATTTCCTTCTTTAGCTTTGAATTGTGGTTTGCTATTCATGCAATGTCAAATGTTTAAAATTTTCACAGGTTATCAGTTAGTGTGTGCAAAATTATCATGCAAGTTGGGCCAGTCGAGGGTCGGGTCTTCGGACTCGGACTTGACCCGCATTGTAACGCTTCGTCCCTCTCTCTGCCAAATGTTCATATAAACTACTCTGATTAAGGGTGAGAGAGGGAGGGGCGTTACATATAATTCTTATAGCTTGTATCTTTGTAAAAAATGAGATCTATGTAAGTTGTTTGTCATTTTATATAAAAGGAAAAAATGCACAAAGTGAAGCTTTGCATGCCTCAACAACTCAAAGTATTAGGAAGTCATCATTGAAATCCTAATATTTGAAAGGTACCTCTTGTAGGAAATAATAAACTGTGTATTGTGTTCAATCAATAACTAAGCTATTACATGTATTTATATAGTCACTAGCCGACCCTAGGGCTATAACAATCAAACTCAAACTCTAAACTAATTATAAATCAAATACATCTCTTATTAGAGATAAACTCAAACATAGAAATCTAATCACATAATAATTCTAATTAATCTAAACTCCTTAATATATTCCAACATGCCCTCGCAAGCTGAAGCGTAGATGCACTCGAAACTTAGAATGTGAAGAAATAACATGTGAAATGCAAAAGTGGCACACCGATTTGCTACAAAGATTTGTTAGTAGCAAACTGTTTAGCTGCAAAAATTGTTGAAGAGGCAGCACATTGAATGGCTGCAACAATGTCTTGAAATGGCACAGATGACGCTAGTGGCCGTAAGACAGTGGTCCGGCAAAAACAATGATCGCAATATGCGATGAACACAAGCAACAAATGACCTGAAAAACAAGGGCATAGTAAATGCCAAAAAGGCTGAAGCCATCATATCGATTAATCAGATCGGAAACGCCAGTAAACAAAAAGGCTTAAGCCATAAAGGTTAGAAAATAAAAAGGCTGAAGTCATAAACGCCAGTAAAGAGGCTAAAGCCATGAAAGACCAGCAAAGATAAATGCAAAAGCCATGAAAGGCCAGCAAAGGGATAGGACAAATCAAAGTCCTCTAAATAATAAAGTGGATGAATTCCATAGCAAATGGGACATGTGTCCAAAACAACCCGCCATATCTAAGAACGGCAACAAAGTAGGAGGAGGGGGCAAGTTGCGTCCATTTCTTCAGAGCGTCGACGAAGGAGAATGGCAAGTTGTGTCCCCATCTTCAACTCTCTCCATTTTTTCTTGGTACAGATCTCGTAGATCATGGCGAGAAGAAACAACAAAAACACTAGGACACAACTTCCTTGGTTTATTCATGTTAGGTAGAGTCTCCCAAGTTCTATCCTCTGAAGCATAAAGCTCAGCAGAGGCCACTGGCGAATGTCAGAATTGATAAGGACTATCCAATAAGGTTTGACATGCCCACTAATTCCTTTCAACTTTGATAAAATAACAAGAGCATCAGATGTGGCATCAACTTCAATACTGCCGCACTCTAGAAGAGAAACTAGTGCAAGCACTGTTCCTGCACTACTTATACAATGAAGAGAGTCTAAACAGTCGAACCCTCTAAGTCTTACTTTGTTGGTGATGTTCTTAACCGAACAAACTCTGTAGATATCAAAGAGTGCACTGCAGATCGATGGAAAACTGTGACTAAAAGAGAGAGAGGAAGCAATGGCAGTTGATGTTGATCGGGAAACACGTAGAAGGATTTGCTCTGGCTGATAAGAATGGTAGATCCAAACTCTCTAGACGTGGTCTGAAACCAAGGCAAAACAACAGAGAGCGAAAAAGATCAGATCGAGAATAGATCAGCGCTTGCAAACAAGAACCCCCGAGCCAACAAGAAGCGGAAGCAGCACAACAGGGACACCGGGCCAGACAAGGCTCAGGAGATGGTGTTATCAGCTGAGCAAAGGCTGCTGATCCAGGTGGCAACACGTCTAAATCTGAGAGCAAGATTTGGAGAACAACTGTAAAAAGAAAACCCACGAGCAAACAATAAGCGGAAACAACAAGGCAGGGTAAGCCGGTTTTGGCGAGGTTCAAATCTCAGATTTGGTGAGATTTGGAGCAGATCTGCTCATGGAAACAACATAGCAAAGGCAACAACAGTGATGGCTGCTTAGCGAAGCAACATTGTGAACAGATGTCTGAAAAGAAACCAGTAAGGCTCTGCACGGCAACAGAGAAAATAATAACAGAGCGTCGACAACGAGAGCGAGAAACAAAGTGAATATGAAAAATTGAGAAGGGCGGCAACAATTCAAGGTGACTCAACAAGAGGCATCCGTCAGAGTTGAGCAGCAAGAAGATGAAGATTAAGGCAACCAATATCCACATAGACATTTTGTCTATTTCAGATCGCAAATCTGAGAACAATGTGGACGGTGGTGGCTGAGACAGATTTCTGTCAGGCAAAACTGGCGCCCGTGATTGCAGATCGTTGCACAAGATGCTCCCCCCAAAAAATAACATAACATATTTGTAAACTACAGGGCCAGATCTGTGAACGACAATGGCGATTGGAGAACACCCAACTCTTGAAGGATTGAATGGCAAAAACCAGTGTGCAATAGGGTTTTACCGGTGACGAGACCCCTCCCTCTGCCAACTTTGGCAGAGGGAGAGAAGATAAACACTTTCAAAACTTACAATAGAACCAGGATCTTTTACTGCTTTAAGGCCATGTAGGAAATAATAATCTGTGTATTGTGTTCAATCGATAACTAAGCTATTAAATGTATGAAAGTTCTGATGTGATAGAATGGATTGTCTAAAGAAAGGAAGGAGGGGGGGGGGGGGGGTTGGGCGTTGGGACAATCCCCAATTTTTATAGTCAAAACAAATTACTTGATTAATTAAAAAAGTTTGCAATGGATAAAATTAATTAATCAAGACCAAGTGTTGTGTGATTTAAGTAATGCACAAATGACAAGATCACACCAATAGCACTAACACCATAGTATAGTGGTTCAGTTTAATCAAATCTACGTCCACTGTTGGACTCACCCAATCTTAGGCTATCACAAATCCACTATGTGGGGAATTATACCTCACGAATAGTGTAGAACTTTCACCTACACAATCCTAGATTTTGAAAGGTTTGACCAATCCCGGTCTACTTCCTTATCCCTCTATTTTTTATAATGGTTCAAGAGTGAATCCCTCTTTAATCCACTTTACAAGATGATGATAAAAATAAAAAAAACTAATTGAAGCACTTGCCTTTGGATATCTTCTTGAATGTAGATGTGCTTCGGAGTCTCTCCCTTGCTTTGATATTCTTGATGTAGATGATATACCAATGTATGCACAATCACAAGCTTTGAGAAACCTCTAGGAAATTGGGTCACCATCTATCCTAGAGTGTTTGCCTTTTTTTTTTTTCTCTCTCTCTCTCTATGCAAGATTGGTTGTTTTGAATGATTCAGCAAGAGTATGTGCAAGAGAGTTTTGATCCTTCCATAGCCTATTGATTTCACAGTTGGATGTGGTAGATGAGGTTGATAAATGTTCTCTCCAAGGATCACTGAACAGTTGCAAATAGTGTTGTAACGCCCCGCCCTTTTTCACTCGCCGAAAATCAGAGTCTATTTTTTTTTTAAATAAAGAGTGAGAGAGAGCGGGACGCCACGAAGCGAGCTAAGTCCGAGCTTCTAAAGCCCAGCCCTTAACTGGCCAACCATACGTGTGCGTGGACTAAGTCCACTAAAACGGTTCACACACATTAAGGCTATACTTGCGGAATAAATGTAATGCGGAATTATAATGGAGTTACTATTCCTAACCATTTTAAGCAAGGAAGTCCATCATATTAACTAACTTGAGTTCAAATGTCCAAAATAAAACAAACCATAGCAAGATAGTTCTAAGTTATTACAGTCCCAAAATGCGAATAACTCAAATTACATTGTCCGAAATAAAAACGTAAATAAAACAAGTCTAAATTATCCAAACTCCAAAGCTTGGCTCCTTTCGCGCCCTTCGTTCCGTCCATTCCCTGTATCATCATCTAAGGTAGAAGTAGGGCGTTAGTCAACACGCCCAGTAAGTATTCCGAGTAGGGGCAAACACATGGATTAGTATAAAAAAAATCATAATAGATACATAATGTCAAAATCATGCAAGTCAATGGCATGCCATGGGTGTTATATGTCATGATTCCCCACCCATCAACCATATCTCAATCACATACATAATCCTCTTGATGTACAAGCCACATCAAGGTATACATTGTCATGACTCCCTACGTATACCTTATTGGTCCCACCGAACGGAGCGTGGACTCCTCTTTCATTTCAACATCATAATCGGAATCAGTGTGGATCCCTCCCCACGTGTGTTTATTGGATACTCGAATGGAGCGTGGACTCCTCTCATAAGTTTCCTCCCATGCCATGCATGAGATGTGAGTGCACCATGCCATTTCATATTAAACATATAGCATTGAAATCCCATCCTTAAAATATAGCATTTTGATACCAAAAATAAACCATCGCACATAGAGATAAAAATCATCACATATACATAGTCCAAGGTTTTCAACATGTAGGAATCCTACCCATGTCCAAATATTGTATCCTTGCGTTTTCGTCAAAACCGATCACCGATCGCGTCAAAGCTGATCGTACACCCGATTGTGAAATCCCGTTACCTTATTACATTTAACACATAAATAAATCAAATCGATGATCGATTTGATTTCCATCATCCCCTACATCATCCTATGTTCATTTCCATTTACAATCATTGTCTTTTATCCGGTTAAGTCCCCCAAGGGGTTTCGGCCATACATTAGGGTTGAAAAATGTTTTAAGTCTACAACAAAAACCCATCAATGCATGGCCGAACCTCATTTTTTGTCTTCTTGACCCTCTTTTTAGTCCTTGTTTATTTTAGACAAAGCGGGTCCAACATCATTCATTCCTTCATTTCTTAATCTAATATTTCATGGTTAATCATTTAACACACCTAGGTCCATAAAAATCATCCATGGGGTTCGGCTATACAACATGGCCGAACCCATGGTTCTTTCATTTTATCTTCCTTCCATCTTAGCCATCATTTCCTTTTCCTTTTATTTCTTAACTTGTTAACCCATAAAAATCATCCATAGGGTTCGGCCATGTTGGTTCTTCATTTCCATCATCTTATTTCTTAACTTGATAGTCCATTAAAATATATATAAATCCATAAAAATTCCTCCATGGGGTTCGGCCATACAACATGGCCGAACCCATGGTTTATCATTTTTCATCATCTTTCCATTTTAATCATCATTTCTTTTCCTTTTATTCATTAACTAGGTAATCCATAGTTAATCATTTAATCTTTTAAATATACCTAGATTCATAAAAATTCCTCCATGGGGTTCGACCATACAACATGGCCGAACCTATGGTTCATCATTTTTCTCTTCTTCCCATTGTATATCACCTTGAGGATAGGTTCTCTTAAAAATTACATATAATATGTTTAGATCATTTGATGGGGTTCGGCCATACAACATGGCCGAACCTCGTCTTGTCTTTCCTTGAGTCCTCAATTGATCCATATATAAAAAATTTGGGTTCGGCCATGCAAGGGGCCGAACCATGTTCTTCCACATTTGTTTCAACCGTTTGATCATTCCTTATATTCAACCATAGTCCTCATCATCATCCATTTTATTTGTACAACCTATCTTACCCACTAACAAGGTTAGGGTATTTTCATTCCAAATGCTTAATCATCTTCTTGGATGGATTTCAAATCCATGACCTAATAACCATTTGGCCAATCTTTCCAATCCGAAATGGAACCCCATGGTTTCTGCCATTCCATAGCCAAAACCATGGTTCCCTTATTTTCTTTTTAATCATTAAATCCTTGTTGAATATTACATACCTCTCCCGCGACTCCTCTGTTTCTTTAGATCTGATTTTGCTCCTTCCTTAGTGCTTCCTTCCTCCTCCTTCGTTCTTCGGTTTCTCCAAGTTTAGAGCCGAAAATGTGTGAGGGAGAGAGATGAGAAGAGAAGAAGATCTCTAGGTTTCTTAGAGGTGTATTCGACTAAGGAGTGTAGAGAGAGAGAGGGATTGAGGTGAAACCCTAGGGGAGGGTTCGGCCAAGGAGGTGAAGGTTTGAGAGAGGGAGAGAATGAGGAATTTTTTTCTCTCTCTCCAAAGAGTGGATCAGCCAAAGGGTCTTGGTGTGTCTTGTGTAACCCTAATCTCCCAACCACCCACATTAAGGTGTGGTCTTCCCCATGTGTCCCTTGGCTAACCAAGAGGACACATGGCTTACACTTGGCCTTCTCCCCCTTCCCAACGATTTTTGTGTCTAGGGTTTCCATGAGATGGAAACCCTCCACCTCCCCTTTTGACTCACTTAAGTCCTTTCAACTTCCATATGACTCACTTGTGAACTCACTTCCCATTCAACTCACTTCACTTAAATGAAACTCATTCCCCTAACTTAAGACGTAGACTTTATTCTTAATTAATTAATTCCTTATCTCAACTCACTTCACTTAACCCTTTTGGACTCACCCATGAACTCACCCATGGTTGACCAAGTCAACCATGGTAGCCGGCCCCAAAAGTTACCTTAGACTACACGCCACCTCACTTGATGAGGTGGATTTGGGTCCCACTTGGCTATGCCACTTTCATGTTACCTCATACACTTGCCACCTCACTTGATGGGGTGGATCCCATGCCTTAGATCTTAATTGGGTACATGACCCGATTAAGTCAATTCCTTACCCGTTTACCCTAAACATCAATTCATCTTAACCCATTGGGTATTTGAGCCAATTAACTATAATTACCCAATTAATTAAAATAAACTCTGTCCATGATCCGTTGGATCATAACTGGGCCATTGCCCCAATTCTTATCCACCTAACATCCATTCCATCTATAAATCTTAAATTTAACAATTAAATTCGATAATATCCAATATAATAATTTCATTGAAAATCCAGGATGTTACAAGTGTCATATTTATAGAGGCAAACCTGTTTTTCGTAACTGTTCAACATAGATGGGTCGACCAGACCGATGGGTCGATGAACTCGAAAGGGACTTTCCACCCACTCGACCGTTGTGCATTAAATGCACTCCAACGACACTGTAACGGTAAGAACCGATGGGTCAATCTCATCGATGGGTCGACAAACTTATATTCGATATGTCGGTCTTGTTGAGCGTATTGACCTGAGGCAAAATCATGCAGACAGGGTTTCAAATCTAGAACCTTATCAAACCCAAGTCGACATGTCGGTCCATCGATGGGTTGGTCCTGATACTCTCGATGGGTTGGTCATGGTACTCTCGATGGGTCGATGAAATCGATAAGTCTGTCCGAGAGTAACCTAGAGTTCTAAGTTCTAGAACTCACACACCACCTAGGTCGACGTGTGGTGCAATCGATGGGTCGACATGTCCTCATCAATATGTCGGTGTGCACGAGACACTCGATCTGAGAGCAACATTTCCGACAATGTTTCGATTTCAGAACCTTTGTGAATCTGGTCGATGTGTCGTAGACCACGATGGGTTGGTCCTATCTCATCGATGGGTTGATGGACTTGACTTGTCGTCCTGACAGTTTACCTGTTTTTCCAATCTTTATCCCATCTCGTTCTGTGATTGTCTAAGGTGCACTAAGGCTTGATTATGAATTTACAAATATGTTTCACTAAGCCTAGGAAAGGTCCATCTAAAGATGTGGGTTCCACCTAAGGTCATCTATGACCAATTTTACCTGTGTTATTACCATACACTTGATGAACTTGGAATCTTCAATGCTTGCGGCTTGATTTATTGGCTTCAAACTTCCAAGGCGATGCTTCACTGAAGTCACGAATTTGACAATTAGGTGACTCGGTAAGCCCGGGCACTAATAATCTCCTCTTTTGTCAATTCGTTACAAAAACCTATAAGCTAATGAGTTCAAACTGAAAAACCCAACCTTTACAACTCATTTGAACAAATAGATACAACAATTACAAGATTTAAATTCAAATGACAATGCTAGGACACTAAGTTCCTTCACATTGCTACCCCTCAAGATTTTTATACCTGTATGCAAATCATAATACACTTGGTGGAAGCACAATGTCTCCCCATCAACCATTAGTCCATAAAACACATGCATTCAAATCACTTAAAACATCTCTCCCCCTCAATTTATACCTTAAGCTTGTTCTAAGCTTCTAAAGATTCTTCCCCTTTTTGTCATAAATTGACATAGGGTCCAAAACATACACATAATATAACAATGAGAGTGCTTCAACAAGTCTCAACTGTTGGACAAAATAGGGAGGAGAGGGAGGAGAGAGAGAGATGGGGCAAATCAGTTATGCATGCAAACAACATAATCATGTACAAAAAGAAGTGCATAAACAAGAGTTAGAGTATTCAAGGGGAAACGCAGATGCCTATGGACTTCCAAAGGTAGAGGAACCTAGATGAATCAAAGGGTTTGGTCATGATATCTGCCAATTGGTTCTCCGTACTAACGTGTTCAAACTCAATGGTCTTTTCCTCTACTAATTCTCTGATGAAGTGATGCCTTATGTCAATATGCTTGGTCCTTGAGTGTTGCACATGATTTTTTGAGATATTGATTGCACTTGTGTTATCACAATACAAGGTTATGGATTCTGGCCGAATTCCATAATCCACTAACATTTGTTTTATCCAAATCAATTGAGTGCAACAACTTGTGGCTGCGATATATTCTACTTTAGTTGTAGAGAAAGAGACGGAGGATTGCTTCCAGATATGCCAAGCCACTAAACAATTACCAATGTAAAAACAACCTCCACTTGTTGATTTCCTATCATCAATGTTCCCGCCCAATCTGCTTCTATATGTCCGACAATCTTGGAAGAGGTATCATATGTGAACCAAATACCGTACATGGTAGTCCCGGCCACATACTTGATAATCCTTTTTACAGCTTTGAGATATGATTCCTTTGGGTTTGCTTGAAATCTTGCACAAGCTCCAACACTGAAAGAGTTATCCGGCTGACTAACTGGGAGATACAAGAGACTCATGTTTCTATATAAGCTAGGGTCCACATCCTTTCCACTTTTATCCTTGAATAACCTGATCGTAGTGCTCATGGGGGTAGTCGAAAAATGCTTGCATCTATCACGGCCAAATTTTTTCACAAGTTCCTTTGTATATTTTGATTGAGAGCTAAAGAGGCCTTCTTTATGTTGCTTAATTTGGAGACCAAGAAAGTAGTTCAATTCTCCCACCATACTCATTTTAATTTTAGATTTCATGAGTTTGGAGAATTCAATTGCGGCCTTTTTCACAAGTTGATCCAAACACTATGTCATCTACATAGATTTGGGCAATAAAGATGTATTTCTTAGTCTTTTGGACAAACAAGGTCGTCATGTCCACACTCCCCCTTTGGAAACCATGGTCAAGCAAGAATTGAGTCAATCTTTTATACCAAGCTCTTGGGGCTTGCTTGAGACCATACAAAGCTTTCTTAAGATTGAACACATGATGTGGATACTTTGGATCAATGAACCCTTTAGGTTGTTCCACATATACTTCCTCATTTAAAAGTCTATTCAAGAAGGCACTTTTGATAACCATTTGGTATAGTTTGAACTTGAGATAGCATGCAATGGAGAGCAAGATTCTAATGGATTTCAATCTTGCAACCGGGGCAAAGGTCTTATCAAAGTTGATTCCTTCAATTTGGGTGTACCCTTGAGCCACCAATCTTGCCTTGTTCCTTACAATGGTTCCATGCCCATCCATCTTGTTCTTAAAAATCCATTTTGTACCTATTACATGTGTATCATTGGGTCTTGGAACCAAATCACAAACTTCATTCGTAGTGAATTGTCTTAGCTCTTCTTGCATGGCATTGACCATCATTGATGGTTTTTTCTACCTTCTTGGGTTCCATTGTGAAGTGAAACAATCATAATTAGCCAAGTTCTCAAGTTGCCTTATAGTTTTCACTCCAACGGTGGGTTCTCCTATGATTTGCTCAATGGGGTGTTCCTTTACATTTTTGAGAGGCTTGGGTTTAGGAGAGGATACTTGTTTTTCTTCTTCTTGAAATCCCTCATTTTGAACTAGATTGGTAGGGTCCTCATCTTTTTGTTCTTTGCTAGCGGTGAGAACGTGATCATCTACTATAACCTCATTGATTCTTGGATAGCTCCAGTTCTCAAATTCTTAACTCTATGCGCACGACTAGTGTTGGTACCCTAGGAAGATACCATCATCACTCTTGGATTCAAACTTACCCAAATGTTCTCTATCTCTAAGTATGTGACATTTACTACCAAAGACTTTGAAGTACTTAGAGTTGGACTTTCTAACAGTCCAAAGTTCAAAATCAGTTTTGTTTAACACAACCCTTAAATAAACATAGTTAACAATAAAGTATGCAGTGTTAACGACTTCAGTCCATAAATTCTTAGAGACATTTTTACTTTCAAGAAGAGTGGTGGCCATCTTTTGGAGGACTCTATTTTTTTTCTCGGCTGCTCCATTTTGTTGTGGAGTTTTGGGAGTAGAATATTCATGATGAATTCCATGTTTTTCACAAAATTTGTCAAAGGACTGATTTTCAAATTCTCTCCCATGATTAGTCCTTATTATATGAATAATGGATTCTTTTGCATTCATAACATGTTTAATAATGATTTTAAATTCATGTAATGCATTAGATTTCTCTTTTATAAAGGCCACCCATGTATACATAGTATAGTCATCAACTATCACCAAGAAATATTTCTTTCCACCAACACTTTCATGTTGAGTAGGTCCAACCAAGTCCATGTGAAGCAACTCTAAGGGTCTAGAAGTTGCAATCAAATTTGTATGTTTATGAGTTGCCCTAATTTGTTTTTCCTTTTTGGTAATCTCCACAAATGGACTTTTCGGACCAGCTTACCTTGGGCAACCCCTTTATATGTTCACTTAATTTGGACAAATCTTTGAAATTTACATGTCCAAGTCGTTAGTACCAAAGTTTAGCTTCACTTATTTTGGACATGAAACAACCATGTTTGGTGGGAGTTGATGCACTATCCAAGACATAACAATCATCCGAAGTAAGAATGCCACTCAAAACTACATCACCTTATGGCAATCATTCTTTTTAAAGGTGACTTCATTATCTTTAGCACACAATTGGGATATACTAAGTAAATTATGCTTAACCCAATCAACAAGATATACGTCATTAGTGACACCGGAAGATGAGAGAGTTAGTGAACCTTTTCCAATTATGTTGCCCATGTTTCCATCGCCAAATACGACGGCTCCGCCCTTGAAGTCAACCAAGCTCGACATATATGAGTTATTTCCAGTCATATGTCGGGAGCATCCACTATGTAGGTACCATTTTGATTGCCTTTCAACATTTAAGGCGGTGTGAATCATGAGGCTCTTAGCCTTTGGAACCCACTTAGATGAGGAAGAAGAAGTAGAGTTCATGTCATTTTGATGTACAATTTGATCAGATTTGAAGTTAGGCTTTCCATGAAAATATTTGCGCTTTGGTTTCCCCAAATTCTTTAGAATATTTTTCAATTTTTGATTTAGGAAATCATGTCTTGTGTTTCCTTTTTACTTTTGTCTTTCATGATTCACAGTTTTGTATTGTGAGACAATTGGATGATTTCTCAAATGATTTTTCCTAAAGAGGCATTCAAATTTAAAATGGCCAATCTTACCACAATAATATCACACTATATTTGAGAGATTGGAGGATTTTCTCTTAACAAAGGTGATAGGATGTCTAGACTTAATTTCCGAATTCTCAATGTATCCAAGTCTAGACCTATTCTTGTACTTCTTCCCAAAGTTAAGAAGTTTTTCTAATTTTTGTTCACCTTGAATAAATTTGTCTTAAAATTGAGTCTTATGACGTTTCAATCTTTCCAAATCTGAGCTCAAGATTAAGATTCTATCTTCAAGGCATCTCTTCATTTCAACTAAATTTTTGTGATCCTTTTCACATAGTTCACATGACATTGAAGATCAACTTCACTCTTTCTCAACTTCAATATCTCATCAATTGAGTCTTTAACGTTAGTTGAGAGAGCTTCTTTCTCAGATTTCTCAATTTCAAGAAGGTTTGTAAGTTTGACATTTTCAATTCTAAGTTTGTGAACTTTTTTGGCCAAATCCACATTCTCAAGATACAATGCACTATAAGATTCTTGGGGTCATCGAAGTTCTCCTCATTTTCTGATTCACTAGTGCACTCTATTTTATTTGAAACAATTGAAGCTACAAAAATATTCAAAGATTTACCTTATTTCAATTTCTCCAAGTTTGATGCAGACTCAAATTCTTCCATAGCATTTAATGTAGACCTCATTTCCTTCTTGATTGAATCACCATTATCTTGAATGCAAATGAGATTACCTGACAAAATTCACAGGGGCAAGACCAAATACAGAATTGCATGTATCTAGATAGTGTAGTGAATTTGAGTCATCCAAGCATAGGTTTTCAATGAATTCACTTTGGATAGAGGTCCATACATCGTCTTCATATAATGCCAATACTCTCTCATGTTTTTGTTTTAAAAAAAATGTTAGGATAGTGTATACAAATAACAGAGAATAGTAGATGAAGTTCTTGGTACCCATTATCGGTGTTCTAGCACAGAGATCTACTTGGATTGTTAGGTCCTTTATAAAGAGTCTTATGCTAGAACAGATTGTCTAAAGGTGGGGTGGGGGTGAATAGGACAATCCCAATTTTTATGGTTTAAACAAATTACTTGATTAATTAAAAATGTTTGCAATGGATAAAACTAATTAATCAAGACCAAGTGTTGTGGGATTTAAGTAATACACAAACGACAAGATCACACCAATAGCACTAACACCATAAGACCGATGTATAATGGTTCAGTTTACTCAAATCTACGTCCACTGTTGGACTCACCCAATCTTAGGCTATCCCAAATCCATTATGTGGGGAATTATACCCTCATGAATAGTGTAGAACTTTCACCTACACAATCCTAGATTTTGAAAGGTTTGACCAACCTCGGTCTACTTCCTTATCCCGCTATTTTTTATAGTGGTTCAAGAGTGAATCCCTCTTTAATCCACTTTACAAGATGATGACAAACATAAAAAAACTAATTGAAGCAATTGCCTTTGGAGATCTTCTTGAATGTAGATGTGATTCGGAGTCTCTCCCTTGCTTTGATATTCTTGATGTAGATGATATACCAATGTATGCACAATCACAAGATTTGGGAAACCTCTTGGAAATTGGGTCACCATCTATCCTAGAGTGTTTGCCTTTCCTCTCTCTCTCTCTCTCTCTCTCAATCTATGCAAGATTGGTTGTTTTGAATGATTCAGCAAGAGTATGTGCAAGAGAGTTTTGATCCTTCCTTAGCCTATTGATTTCACAGTTGGATGTGGTAGATGAGGTTGATAAATGTTCTCTCCAAGGATCACTGAACAGTTGCAAATAGTGTCATATTTATAAAGAGGCAAACCTGTTTTTCGTAATTGTTCAACATAGATGGGTTGACCAGACCGATGGGTCGATGAACTCGAAAGGGACCTTCCACCCACTCGACCGTTGTGCATTAAATGCACTCCAACAGCACTGTAACAGTAAGAACCGATGGGTCGACAAACTTATATTCGATATGTCGGTCTTGTCGAGCGTATCGACCTGAGGCAAAATCATGTAGACAAGGTTTCGATTCTAGAACCTTGTCAAACCCAGGTCGATATGTCGGTCCATCGATGGGTCGGTCCTGGTACTCTCGATGGGTCGATGAAATCGATAAGTTTGTCTGAGAGTAACCTAGAGTTCTAAGTTCTAGGACTCACACACCACCCAAGTCGACGTGTCGTGCAACCGATGGGTCGACCTGTCCTCATCGATATGTCGGTGTGCACGAGACACTCGATCTAAGAGCAACATTTCGACTTAGTGTTTCAATTCCAGAACCTTTGTGAATCCAGTCGATGTGTCGAAGACCACGATGGGTCTGTCCTGTCTCATTGATGGGTCGATGGACTTGACGTGTCAACCTGACAGTTTACCAGTTTTTCCAATGTTTATCCCATCTGGTTCTGTGACTGTCTAGGGTGCACTAAGGCTTGATTATGAATTTACCAATATGTTTCACTAAACATAGGCAAGGTTCACCTAAAGGTGTGGGCTCCACCTAAGGTCATCTATGGCCAATTTTACCTGTGTGATAGTCATACACTTGATGAACTTGGAATCTTCAATGCTTGCGACTTGATTCATTGGCTTCAACTTACAAGGCGATGCTTCACTGAAGTTACGAATTTGACAATTAGGTGACTCGGCGAGCCGTAGCACTAACAATCAAACTTAGTGTGCAATAGGGTTTTACTAGTGACGTGGCCCCTCCCTTTGCCAGAGCCGGCAGAGGGAGAGAAGAGAAATACTTTCGAAACTTACAATAGAACCATGATCTTTTACTACTCTGAGGCCATGTAGGAAATAATAAAGTGTGTATTGTGTTCAATCAATAACTAAGCTATTACATGTATTTATATAGCCTCTAACTGACCCTAGGACTATCATAATTAAACTCAAACCTAAACTAATTATAAATCAAATACATCTTTTATTAGAGATAAACCCAAACATAGAAACATAATCACATAATAATTCTAATTAATCTAAACTCCTAAATATATTCCAACCCCTCTTATAATCTTGCAACAAACAATCCATATAAGAAAATAATTAAAAAAAACAAAGTTAAGAATGAAAACCCACTTGTAAAATAAATAATTCGAAGGGTTTTCATTATAAAAGATAGTAAAAGAGGAAGAAAAAGTAGCTCTGAAGAATAAAGAGTCTAAGATAGAAACAAACCAAAAGAGTATGCAAATTTTATTTTTGGTGTGTTGATGTGGGAAATGAAAATGAGAATTTTAGAATACAAGAAAACGATTTTGAGGATTTAGAGCTTGGTCCAGAGACGATTCAACAATGAATGCAATTTTAGGATTAAAGAGTCTAAGATGCGAGTTTGTGATAAAGGAGGAGGAAGGGCCAAAAGCACATTCTAATCATTGGGATCAGGCTGAAAGAAGAAGAGGATTGGAGAACATGTTTCAATTATTCACAAATATACACTCTAGTTTATGTTTATTAACAAAATATCCATGATTGAGCGATTTAAAACTCTGAAATAAAAATATTACCACGTTGAAGTTTTTTTTATCTATATGCATCTACTAACAAACCAAATACTTGGATTAAATAATTGAAATTAGTGCCTCAATATGATAAGTCACTTTAAATTGTGCATTCAAGGCACTCTCAATAACAAAAATATGAGAAGATATTATAAATAATCTCATAAATTATTATTCTGACTTATTGTACGTTACTTAAAGTCATCTCAATATTTGTCTAACTATAGATTCCTTTGTCAAATGATCAATAACATTGAACTTGATTGTTAAAAAAACATTTAACAATATTTATTTTAGACATTAATTTCTAGTTGCATGTGATGAACAATATCATTTGGTTCAATTTTAACCCAAAATTGAGACCAGTGGAGCCCAATAGCCCATAATAATATATTCAAATTTTCAAAATGGTTTATGGAATTATGGTCAAATTGATAACATCTCAAATACCTAAATCTTAATCATATTATTCTCCTTGTTGAATCAAACTATTCACTTTTTGTACCAATACTCGAGCCCGAGTCTTGTGTTCTTATACCTCAGATATTTAAGGGTATGTTTGTTACTTTCTCTTAACAAAAGAATTCACAAATTTAAATAGAAAAGGTTTTCTTGAAAATAGTGGTAAGAAATCTTTTCCTGTATAAAAATATTTTTTATATTTGTTTACACACCCAAATATAGTTAAGAGAAATCACCAGTAAAAGAAACTACTTTCATTTAATCCATATCATCATCATCAACAACATATAGAGCATATGGTGTAATACCCCAGCCCAATTTAGGAGTTAATTATGATTAATCGTGATTAATTAAATAATTTTTATCCGTTAATTATGAATTATTTTCTTTTAATCGTAAAGAGTATCAAATAAGTTCTTCAACGGATCTGAGTTTGACTCGATCCGAATCCGATAACTCTTTTAATTAAGTTTCAAAGATATATGAGTGAGTTACGAATATAATAATAATATTATTTTAGGCTTAAACCTTAGCTGCTTTATAAACTCAGTCATTTGACTTAGTTTGAACTTCAAATTTTATATTATACATTATTTTTAAATTCCGGACCTAATGACATACCAATCTCGCTATAATTTCGCTAATTTATTTTACCCCTAAGTTTTAAAGTGGTAAAACCCCAATTTGACAGGGTAGAGGAAGTCCTAAAAATATACAGAGAGAGTTAATACTCAATCTGTATTATAACTAAGCTGTTTATTTCTTTACACTATAAAATAGTTAATTTTTTTAATTTATTTTAAGCCATGAAATATGGGCCGTTGAATATTCTTTCACTTGGAAAATGTGATTTTTGACCTCAAAATACTTTGAAACTTTAGAATGTTTTTATCAGACAAATTTACTCTATCAAAATATAAGGTTGGATACTTTCAAAAAGAATCTTGAAGATTATGAGATTTTGTTAAAACGGTGATTTTTAGCGAAAACACTGGGTTTTCGAGATAGATTTCACTCCAAATTTTAATACCATGCTCAATTTTTAATACCTGACCTACTGAACCAATTGTATCAATTTAGTGAGACCCTAAAATACCCCGATAAAAGAAAGGACATAGATGTAAATAGTAAAAAGAATAAACTAATATTATATTATAAAATAATATTAGAAACAGATGAAAGATGAATTTTAAAGCTACGGATGTAGCTTGTAGTCATGCTGGAAGATTACAACACCGCCAATTGCCTATGCGGTTGGTGGCAGTTGTAATAATAATATTAAAATATGTAATAATAAATGCACAAGTTGTAATAATAATATAAATATGTAAGCTAACGAATAGCTTAGGCAACCTGTATGATTAAAAAATGCATACGGTTGCCTATAAATAGGAGTAATCGGCGAGGAAACCAGAAAGTAAAGAAAAAAAAAAAACTCTTCTGCCGTTTTGCTCCCTCTCCCTCTTTCAAAAAACAGCAAGTCCTCTCTCTCCTATTTTCCTCTTCTTTCTCTTGCTTTGGCCATACCAACAGCAGCCGAACGTTCGGGTTTCCTGAATTGGTTTAAGGGTTTTCAAATTTAGTCAATCTTACACAGAATTTTGCACCCAATGTATCGAAATAATTCTATCTTTTATTTTTATTAACTTCATAGCAAATTAGGAGTAAAATAGCTTAATATTGGGGTTCAAAGAAATGATATTTTTTTAAAATGGAGGAAAAATAGATTTCCTCTTAAAATTTAAATTTTACCCTCAAGATTCGTATTATCTTACGTTCAAAATATAATTTTTGACCCTAAGTAAAATCGGGGAAAAGATTAACCCCAGCTGACTATTGTGTGTTTATTTTTCCGCCTTGTGTGTTTAAATTCCTGTACTATACCCTCTGGGCCACATTCTTAATACGTCTCCATGGTCCTTCTTTCAGAAGACAATACGAGGATGGGGCACTGAGTACTTTTATTTACTTTACTGTCTCTGTACCCTCTGGGCCTCTCACAATACTTCTCCATGGTCCTTTCTCCAGAAGACAATACGAGAGAAGGCACTGAGTACTTTACATTTTTCATTTTATTGTAATGTTTTGGATGGCTGACAACTAACTTTCTGACATAAGTTAAAGGAGTAGAAAGAGCCTAGGTGACTCACTACACATATCATGTTTTCTGAAAAAATAGCACGGGGTTTGGAAAATTATTATGTGTATATACTGACAAATAGAAAATTTATACATTCTACTCTATCTTACAGATTTTCTGTGAAAAACTCAACCGGATAAGGTGAGGAGACTCGAACCAACACTTGTATTGTGTTATATGTTAAACCCACTAACACCAGACTGAAATGGGACCCATGGTCAATTAAAGATGGAAAAGGCTATATAGGTCCAGAATACGAGACCTGACACTGCCTACATGTAAGGGATGTAAATGTTCTAACTTTTTAGAACGTAGGCGTTAAAATGGTGTCGGGGAGTCGAGGACTTGTAGTCTCTAACGCAGTATGGACCCATGGAATGTCTGGGAATTGTCGGGTAAAAACTGGGTGAAGGCATTCGTGTTATTAAATCCAGTTTTATATGTTGTGCGATATTGATTATTTTATTGATTTCTTGTACTGGTATTTGATACACCAAATGGTAAGGCTGAAATATGGTGGTTATCTCAGAATAAGTCCCTGTGTAAGGAGGGCACTGAAAATCATGCATTATCATGCATTTGACATTTGCATGTGATAATTATGTTCATAAGTTAAATCTGTGGAAGATAATAACTTTGTAAAGTTTAATAATTGTCGATGGGCTATAATTGCTGAGATTAGCCGAACACAGTTTGCGAACCGCTGGGTTGGACGTGTTAGTAGGCTGTGGTCGACCGCCATCAACCGTTGGTGTTGGATGGGCTAGTAGACCGGGTCGTGGAGACCGTATGCACTTGCAAGTTGCTATATTATTTCCGTGGAGGAATTGATATTAGTTCTGGTTGGAACTTTAAATGGGGGCTGACCCCGGTATTGTAATTGGCTGGGGACCGACCCCGGTGTTAACAATACAATCTGAATAAATACCTTAGAAGGCGATCCTAGGGTGAAAATGGGATATGCTAATAACATGCCTTTCTATGACATGCATTGCTTATGCATTGTTGCATTAAAATCATTGGATTTTATGGTGAGTTCTCCCCACTGGGCTGTTGCTCACGTCCCTTACAATGCATGATCTGAACCAGAGGAAGGATTGGAGGGACCAGTGGTGCCTCGTTGAAAGTCGGAACTTAGAAGTTCCTAAGGTTTTCCGCACGTGGAAACCATATACTTGCTTAAATATGTTTGAGTATTTGTAATAAATATGCCTCATGTGGCATAAGAAACTTATGTCTGTAAGTTTTAATGTCGTATACATTATATCCACTATGTTTTCGTGCGTAACGCTGATGAGACAAATGAAAATATTCGTGGTGTGATATGGGTGGTATATGGGGACATATGGTATATGTTTGAGTTCATGTGTGAAAAGCACGTGTGACATTTTCTAGGATCGGGTTTTGATAAACTTGAAGATCCAGCCCAGTTATGACGTTGGGTGATTAGAGTTTATTGTTTTAAAAAAAAAAAAAAAAATTAGTCGCGTTCCGGGCCCACATCTGGGTTCGGGGCGTGACATATGGTCCTTACCAAAGGCCATAAAAAGTGCACAAAACCTACAAATATGGTTTAGAATGAATTTATAAAATATTCAAATTAGTAGAAAATAAGAAAAAATATCAAAAACACATTAAGATATGAGCCATTTCAATTACAAGATTTAGAGTAGGATGTTTCATTGAACAACTTTCAAATTGTAGAATCACATCAAGTTTTGATTAGGCCAAGTGACCTTCTTTATTCATCTCTTCGCCAATTTAAGTACGTAACCCATTTATTGAGTTGAAATTCTATTCCTCTATGTTGGGTTCAGGTTGAGTTGCAGGTTGGGTCACCTTGCTGGTTGAGTTTGCATTGGATAGGAAACAAATCAAATTTGAGTTGGATTGAATTATATTATGGGATTTGATCAGAGTCAAACTAGATTATATTTTTTTTGAATTGTGTTAGTGCCCCGGTTTGGCCAAGTCACCTCGTTATCAAGTTCGTGATTCAAGAGAAGCCTTGCCTTTGAAGAATGGTGCACTGTCAAGAAGACTCAAGGTTGGTGAAGATTGAATAAAGCATTGAAGATGGAAGATCAAGTTCAAGACTCCAAGATCATCATGTGTGTGGCAATCACTCAAGGCAAATTGGCTATAGATGACCTTAGGATGGATCCCACACCCTTAGGTAGACTTTGCCTAGGTTTAGAGAACATATTGGTAAAAAGACAATGAAACATATGTGCATCCGTGACAGTCACAGAACCAGATGAACTGTAAATTGGAAAATCTGATATATTGTCAGGTCGCTGCATCAAGTCTTCCGACCCATCAGTGAGACATGATAGACCCATCGAGGTTTTCGATACATTGACCGGAATGACGAAGGTTCTGGTTGGAAAATACTGTCAAACAGGGTTGCTCTCAATTCGATAGTATCGTGCACACTGACCCATTGATGAAGACAGGACCGATCCATTGGTGCACACGATATGTCGACCTGGGTTGTTGGAGTTCTGGTTAGTTAGAACTCTGTATTTTCTGGTTACTCTCAGACATATACGATCGTGGTCATCGACCCATCGAGAGTAACAAGACGGGCCCATCGATGTTACCGATGTGTCAACCTGGGTTTGACAAGTTTCTTGACTTGAAACTCTGTCTGCATGGTCTTGCCTCAGGTCGATACTATCAACAAGACCGACCCATCGACAATGAGTCTGTCGACCCATTGGTGAGCACGACCCATCGATTGTGACTGTTGAGGTACAATTAATGCACAACGGTTTTATTGTTGGGAGGTCACTTTCGAACTCACCGACCCATCGGTCTAGTTGACCCATCAGTAATTTCAAGTTATGAAAATTTTGGGTTTGCTTATTTAAGCTCGCAATTTTTGGGTGAGACGTAGAGCTTTTGAAATTGAAAAATCCTGAGATAAACATATGTGGTCTCTACTCTCTCTCACTCTCATTCTCTCTCTAAAACATCTACATTTGGAAAATCATTTTAGATTCAGTTAGCTTTTTGATTGAAATCAAGAGAGAAAGAAGGAAATCCTTCTAGGATAGTATTGGTAGATTTTAGATCCTAGAATCCCTCCAAAGCTTGTGATTGTGCATATATTGGTGCATCTTCTTCATAAGAGATCAAAGCTAGGGAGAACCTTCTGAAAGACACTTACATCAAGAGAATTCAAAGACAAGTGCTTCATTTATTTTTTGTTTCATTCATCATCTTGTGAAGTAGATTAAAGAATGGTGCTTAAACCACTATAAAAAATAGAGGGATAAGAAAGTAGACCGGGGAGGTCGAACCTTTCAAAATCTAAGGGTGTATAGGTGAAATTCCTACTCTATTAGTGGGTGTGTAATTCCCCACATAGTGTATTTGGGATATTCCTAGATTGGGTTAGTCCATGAATGGATGTAGATTTGTTTAAACTGAACCATTATACATCCGGTGTCCATGTGTTTGATGGAATGGTTGTGTGAATGTTAAATTAGTTTGCACATCTCTTGTACACATAACACCTTTGCAATTTGATTAATAGTGTTATTTCACTTTTAATTTTTACTATTCAAGATATTTGTAAAGGACCGAAAATTTGAGGATTGTCTTATTCACCCCCTCTAGACAATCATATTCTAGCACTTGAGAACTTTTAGATTGGACTTGATTTGGGTTGAGTGACGTGTTAAATTCAAGGTTGTTTTGATTTTGAGTTGGGTATGATTACGATTGAGTCGATATAGGGTCAAATGGAGGAATAAAGTAATACTTTACAATCACCAATGTTACACTTGTTATGGGATGCAAGGGGAAATTAAATGTTAAAAAAGACTTCTATTCTTACATGGGAAATTTAATATTTTCAAACATTTGTACCTAAAAAATGGTTTCACAAGGAAACTTAGTTTTCTTATGAAAATTAGGGCAAACAAATGCATCATAATCTTTTGTCATCATACTTGGTCCTTCCTAATTTGGCTAGAACTTGCCTCGAGGTACACTAGCTTGAACTTTCAATGTATTCCTCAACACTATTCACAACAAATTTATGCATCACCGAATAAATACACAGAATCATTGAATTTTTTTTCTTCCATTTAAAGGAGGTTTTATTGAATTGTGGGCACATTAAATTTTTGATTGTGAATTACCACAAGCCTTTAATTACATCTTTTAAAGAAAGAAAAACGTATGATTTACCAGACAAAATAACCCTTAATTTACAAAGAAATAAATACGTCAAATGTATAAAATGTACCATTCGATCTAGTTGAGTTAGTTGTTGAGGCATAATGATCTGCATAGTCTCTAACATATTTGCATTCGAATATAACTGGACTTCAATTGGCCTTTAAGAAAATATGCCACAATGGGCCTTAAAAGGATTAGCCCAATGGGCTTTTAAGATATTGGACCTTGACTGAATTGGGCATTAATGTGTTTTGTGTTTTTGAGGCTTAATGGATTCTTGAACTTGGGCATTTCTGGGCTTTGCAAAGATGGATCGTAATGATTTTTGAGAAGGTAAAGCCTTGATGGGCCTTCAAGACTTGGCCCCATTGTTTTTTAAACTCTTAGGTCTTAATAAGCGTTGCACATTGGGCTTTCTAATAGTTGTCAAGAAATGAGCCTTCTCCATTAAGTCTCAATGGGTATTGATGGTATGGCCATATTGGGCTTTCAACATTAGGCCTTAAGGGATTTTGTATATAGGGCCTTATTGGAATTACACATTGGTTCTGAATGAGCCTTAGGATTAAGCCTTAATGAACTTAGATATGACAAACCACAATGGACTTTTGGATATTGGGTTTTAATGGTTTTGTGATGATAAAGCTTAATGGACATTTTGGGAAATGGGCATTTGAGTTCATAATAGTGTTATCAGAATCGGACCGAACCGCGGCTGAATGGCCGGTTCATCTACGACCGCGTGGTCTGCGGTTCGGTTCGGGTAAAAAAACGGCCTTGGGTCAAAACCGCATAAAATCGATCAGAACCGCAGTTTTATACGGTTTTGATACAAAAACTGGGAACTGTGAATCTCAGTTCATATATTTGAATTTTTTTTAATTTAATTTAATTTAATTTTTATTTTTTTTAAAATTTACCCCCTAAAAAATGTGTATATTTGAAATATAAAAGTTTATTACTATTTTTAACTCATGTATTTCACCATTTTGGTATATCACTCAGAGTTTGAATGTTATTTTTAATATTTATATAAATATTATTGGAAAAATATGTCTTACTTAATATTATATATAATATTTATATTATTTTAATACTTGACTGGCTTTGACCGTGGTCGAACCCTGACCTCCTCGAAGACGGTTTGTTACACGGTCCGGTTCTGATAACATTGGTTCATAAACATTAATAAGCTTGATATGGTGAACCTTAATGGATTTTGAAGAATGGGTTTTGGACTTTGATTCCATAGGCTTCGATGGAGTTTAGAATGGTGAGATGTATTGGGATATTGAAGGATGGGCCTTTGATTTGATGAGTTTTGTGAATTTTATATGGGTTTTGAATTGATATTTATTAATGGGGTTTGCAGGAGCAAGTTTTGGGGCTTTGGATTTACATGCTCTATCAATCTTTGAGAAAATAGGTTTTAAGATATGAACATGTAGGTTCATGGACTCTAAGGACCTTTGATGTGATAGACTTATTGGGATTTGGAATGGTAATTATTAGGGGCTTTGGGAGAATGCATTTTGGTTTTTTTTTTTTCAATGGGCTTTAGTGGAATTTCTATGGATGGGCTTTCCGGTTTTAAGTTCATGGCCTTTGATGAGATGTAATAAAACTTCAGTGGACTCATGACGAATGAATACTTAATTGAGCATTCAAAGCATGGAATTTATGGCTTCAAAATTAGGCAGACAAAATTAATTAGTTCATAAATAATTCCATGATTTCATCTCCCATAATGTGTTAGCCATAATTTGCTGGCCCATTAATAATTCAAATGTGTTTCATTGGTTCACCAATAGTCCAAGTGTTGCTTTTTGGTTCATTAGTAATTCATGTACTATTTTCCGGCCCATTAAAGTTCCTGTAGTGCTTTCTGCCCATGTATAAACTGCTGGCTCATTAACAGTCCATTTTATATTTTCTGGCCTTCTAACAATTCTCATAGCGCTTACAGGCCCATTAACAATTTCCAGGTTCACCAACAGTTCATACATCATTTCTAGCCCGCTTATATTCGTTGTTTTGTTTCTGGCCCATGAACAGTATTCTGGCCTATAAACAGTTAACACATTAGTCTATGAAATTAATTTTTTTATGTTTGTTTGCACATGTGAAAAGCATGATGTGAAATCAATAATAAATTTCAAATAAATAAGTTATATCACTTGTTATATTTAATCATAAAATTAAAGTAAGTAAGCCCTAATAAGCATTCATAAAAGTGTGGAGCTCATATAAGAATGACAATGGGTAAGGTTGGATCTGATTCAAGTTTGAATTGGGTTAATTACAAGTAATAAAAGATTTTTTTTCCTAACTCAATTAGATTGGACCCAACTTAAATTTTTTAATTAGTGAACTGAATCCAACCCGACCAAACTTTTATTATATTCAACTCAACTCAACCCAAATGATTATAAAAAAAATTAGAAAAATGAGAGAAAATTTTATAATAGAAAATGAAGGAATAAAAGATAAAAGGTTTTTCCTATTATGCTCCCGTTGTAGGTCGCTCTTACGACTTTTATGGTTGTCGTTGAAGAGTATAACTCCTATCATGTTTCGCGTTATAGGTTTCTCTTACAACTATTTTGTACACTTGGTGTACAGTTTGAGCAGAATTAGATACTTGTTAGCCTTACTTGGACGGTACTAACTTGGTAAGTTGTATATTGATCACCTTAGAGCTGACTTAATCACTAAAGTGGTGAAGGGACGCATGGTGAGGTAGATTATCTATGTTGTATGGAGATCTCTCACTTGTAAGTCGTGGCCTATGTCCCTTAAGGGATCATGATGTTTGAAAGCTCATTCCATAGAAGTATCCTTGGATGGACATTGTGTAACGACCCGCCCTTTTTCCATTGATTAAATAAGAGTATTTTTTTTTACAGAAAAAGAATGGATACATCACGATGCGAGCCGAGTTCAAGTCCGAAGACCCAACCCTCAATTGACCCAACTCTAGCACATACATGAGTCAACTCACCAAACATTTGTGTATGTGCCAGCACAACACTGCGAAAATAAAATATACAGAAATAACATTTTGCAGAATTATAATATCAACTTTTTAATAGCAAGGATGGAAGTAACTTAACCATATAAGTCAAATATCAAACCATATAAAAAAAGAAGAGTTATCTAAATTATTACATCAATGATCCTATGAAATTACATAATTCTATCAAAATGTCAAAATAAGAACTATGATATTCTTTAAGCATCTTCAGATCCATCTCTTTGTCAAGCATGACTTCCACTAGGTCCAGCTTCATCTCCTTTACCCTGATCTGTGTTAATATGTAGGGAAAAATGTATGAGCTTAGTCAACTTGCCTATTAGGAAGCTCCGATCATAAAATGCATAATGTGTAAATCTCAAAATATCATATAATGGGGATAATATTGAATAAAATCCCAAAGTGTGATTAACATACATTTCTCAAATATATGATAGAAAATGTACCAAAATCTGATCACTCATAAATCATATAATGAGATGTCATGGGTGTCATGCAACAATGATATGCCCACCCACTTCCATACATTAAATCATAACAAATAACTTAGAACAATAGTTCTCAATATTGGCCACTAATGTCCACAACATTTGAGGCGGCAATCACCAGGGTGCTGCTACCCATCCACAAATTAATCGAGACTATCAGTGGAGTGTGTTCTCCTCCCTCTACGCAGGGTTTCGGGACCTACCCAGGAGCACTTTGGCCCAATTATGCCGTACTATTCATATCAAGGGACGGGGCCAAAGTATAATATTTTTATAACATTTTATGTGAGTACAAGCGAGGTCCGGACATTTCCTTCTTGACTCAGTACCATTAACCTTCCCATGCAACTATGCATGAGGTAATGTGTGCATGTATGATGACAAAATCATAAATCCAGTAATTTCTCATCAATATAATGTACATAATAAAATCATAATTCCATAAATCCATATTTATGTTTTTAAAAGACATAACATATCATAAAATCATTCATTACATTGTTCTTCATTAAAGTAAGAATTCTTACTTGATCAAACGTGATCAACCAAATAAAATTCACACGTTTGCTCGAACGGCGTCGGAATTACTGTTGTGCAAATTTTAAATTTATAACTCGCAAGTGGAAGAACCATTAGATAGTATAGCGATTGGGTGCGAGGTCGAACCCATCGGAACTTAGGAAAATATATCCGTGAAAAACATAATGCTGAATTATATATTTTAAGAAATTTATAAAATCATAGAAATAAATCTTAAACATGGGATTAATTCTCTAATTTAGGAAATCTAATTTTGATTTAGAAACATTCTAAAAATAAAAAATAAGTCCAAAAATAGGAAGAACATCTAAAATTAGAAATTAACTATTCAAGAGAACTAATTTTAATGGAAAACACAAAATTCATATAGCTTCAATTAAGATGGTGAAATTAATCTAAAAATTATAACTAATCTTAATCTAACTTAGAACACAAAATTAAGATGCAATAAATTAATTTACCAACCTATTTCCACAATTTTTAACAATTTGAATTTATAAACAAAAGAAAACAAAAATAACATATAAATTACCTATATATATATTTACTATGGAATTGGATCAAAAGAATCAAGGAGGCATTGTCATCCAAATTTTAATAATAAAATAACGCCCTAAAATATGGAGCTCACGTAAAATTTTAATTTTATTCAAGTCTTTTATCAAATTAGTTCCCTAATTAATTTGAACCTTAAATCTAGATTAATCATGCAATTCTCCAATCTAACTATTTTATTCGTTCAAAAGAACCTTAGACGTAGAATAGTAATGTTAATAAAAGATCTAACTATTTCATATGTCCAAATTAATTATCAAGGGAGGAGTCAAGAAATAAAATGATTCAAACCATTATAAAAAATCAAAATTTGGAAAACCATAATTCTAATAATCTCACATTCTTTTAATAATTAAAACATGGAATTAAAAATTACAAATCAATGAAATTTTGTAATTAAAGACAAAAGAAAAATACAATGGAAATCAATATCTACCAACCTTAGAACCCAATGTGGATTGAAAATCCCACAATCTTTCTCATTCTCTTCTTCCTCTCCTCTCCTTTACACAACATTTTCTTCAATTCCCAAGTTCAATTTTCTCAATGGGAGAGGGAGTATTTATAGATGAAAGGATGTGGAATGAATGACTTAGATTTAAACATTTAAAGAAAGAAAGGGACACTTGGAGGGTTGATATGGTTTGTGCTAAATATGGAATTGCTTAAAGGAGGCAAGGAGGTGGAAAAAATAGTAAAATTCGTAGAAGAAAAGTGGGTGCAAAATCCCATTTTTAACACATGTACCAACCTTGTAACTCCATTTTGACCTAATTAACATCCGAATCATGAAAAGTCGTAAAGTACAAAGTTGTATCTCTTGAAGTTGTTTTCCAACCCAAAATAATCAAAGTAATCGGACATTGGAGTGAAACTTTATGGCCAAAATATTGAAGTTATATCTAACCTTCCTTCTTTTTCTCCACTTTTTATTTTGTTTCTTTTTCCTTAATCCACTTGCCAAATTCGAAAATCTTCTTATAATGACTTATAAATTTTGAATTTTCTCATATGTATCTTGAGATGGTGAAAATAGACTTCACACATATGGATGTCTTCATGGGCTTTTCTTAATGGGCTAATAATTGGGCTTTTTAAAATATGAAAAATTAAATAAATAATTTTACCACTTACATTCAATTCTAAAAATCTACTAAATTAATTAAAACTCTCATAAATGGATTTGAATTAATTAGTTTACAAATAAAACCCACAAAATTGTGGTTAAATAATTATTAAAAATTTCAACTTTCCAAAAATATCAATTTATGCCCATAAATTGCAAAATTCACCATTTGAATTATCATATCTTGTATTTCCCTATAAATCCTGCAAAATTTCAAAATCACACTAAACATATTCTAAAGCACACAAAACAAGGGGCTAACTAGTCCAAATACAAGGGTAAAATAGTCATTTTCTTGTGCTCATCAATCACCATTGACTCCTTTTGTCCATGTACATGTTCCAATTATAGTTTATATATCACTATCACATAAAATTCCTTTATCTAACCTATGTAGATCTAATCCAGACCCAAAGGTTCACTATATGATTTCCCTAGTCTAAAGAATTCCATTATATATTAGGTTTTAAATAACCAATATACTAATCTTTTGATATTGTCTCTGTTTCAGGTAAACATATCGTCACTGTCGATATATCGCCATTGGACACAGTCGACACATCGATCATATTGATATGTCGACTGGACTCTGTCTGCTTCAGTTCATATTTTCATGTTCCTATTCGAGTTAAATATATCGACACAGTTGATACATCTGATAATATATACATTCGATATGTCGAGTCTGTCGACATATCCTCCTGATTTGATTTATCAATTTCTTTAGTCATTTTTTGTTTCTCGACTACATGTATCGAACCATCCGATATATTTATACATGTTTCTGTCGATACATCGGTATAGTCGATGCATAGACCTTGAATCAATTCATTACCTTTAATTTCATTTCCAGTATACTCAGGCCGATATGTTGGCCTTGGTCGATACATCGGTTAATAATTCATTCCATATTACATCTGTTGTATCTCAGGCCCACATATCGACATTGTCGATAGGTCGTCCTAAGAAGAATTCGTCGTTTGTACGTTTTACTTTTATTCTGTCCCTTTTGCTGAATACTCATCACAGACGATACATCGACAAAGTTGATATGTCGACTTGGTTTAGTCAGAAGATTAATTCATCGTTCGTTGGTCCTTTTTCATTACTATCATACCCAGACTGATACATCGACACAGGCGATGTGTCGTCCTGGGTTTCAGTTTCATACTGATCCTTTTATGTGTGTTGGATTCTCGGCCTAGACGACACATCGATGAAGTCGATATGTCGATTGGGTTGAGCCAGAAGTCATGGATCCATATTCCATGGCTTCTCTTTATCCAGGTGTTTATTATTCTTGGGTCCTTTCTTTCCAAACCGCAGCACATATATTTTCTAAACACCCTAATATTATTGTTTCATTGAAAGGAACCATATATTCACCTACCTCAAGTGATTCGGAGGTGTACCCTGAAATGAGTGAAACCTGATCTCCCTTGTCTCCTTGTTCTCCACCCTCTTTGCTTGCTCGATTTCTCCTTCCCCGTGCTTGGTATTTCCTTCCTTTCCCGGAACAGAAGAAGCCCGTGAGGAGATGAAAAGGTTCTTGATCGAGTTGAGGGTTAGAGTATGAGCTAAGGTGGTAAACTCGGAAGGGAAAGATGGTTGGTTAGTCACTCTGGTTTTTCTTTCCTACTCTCTGGTTTTCTTCTCTCTTTCTTTTCTTCTATTTTCCCTTCCTTTTCTCTTCTTTTTATCTTCATCTTTTGATATCCCTAGACTCTTAATTGAGCTCTTGAAAACTGAAGGGTCATTGTGAATGCCCATGCATAGAAAAACGAATAGTTTGGGCGGTGGTAGACAAAGCATCTGCTGAAGACGTTCCGTTTACTCGACACATCTACTTTGTCGATGTGTTGGCCCATTTGATTATCTTTTCAACTGATATATCGACCACCCGATATATCATTTGAATAACTTATACTTCAGTTTTGGATCTCGATTTTCCCCGACACCTCAATCCAGTCGATGCATCGATTGGAAACATTAAGCTTTGCCGACACATCGACCAAGTCGATGTATCGTTTGAGGGAAATTTAATTTTCCTTATTTCTTTTGATAAATACTCAAATTATTTGGATCAAAATCATATATTCCATTTATATAATAACCAAATTACATTAAATAAGGATTTAAAATCTCCGGTCCTTACACATTGTGTGTCCACGTTGATGAGATTGGTTTCCTTGGGTGGACATTTTATTTATATTGATGAGATTGATATCATGGCATGATAGCATAGTCTTATTTATATTCCATTTCATATATTATAATTTTGTGGGTGCGTGAGTATATAGCATGCATATTTCCTCACTGAGTATTGTTTATACTCACGTCCTTGCAATTTTAGGTAATGTTGCACCGGCTGGGTCCAAGGGACCCCGAGGAAGAAAATGGTTAATCCTTCTCTCTTAATCTCAATCAACTAAGGATTGGATATTTGAATGATTTGCAAGTGTATTGCCAAGAAAGAATAAACCACAACTTTGCCTCTTGAGTTTTTGAGTTTAGATCTAGTAGATGAGGCTTTATTGCTTTTTCCAAAGGATCCTTAAACTCTCCAAATAGTAGAGTACTTATAGAGGCAACCAACATTTTCAAATCACAATAACACATGATTGATCGTCACCAGGAGATTCATCGTCAATGTTCAAAATGTTTTTCACCAATCCGATCGTTGTGGCATTAAATGCACAGTAACGACACAAAAACGGTTACGCACGATTGATCGTTCCAACGATTGATCGTGTAAGCTCATAGACGATTGATTGTGGGTTAGCGATTGTATCGGCTTGAGGCTACCTTGTTTTGATAGTGGTTTGTCAAGACAAGCCTAATCGAAACCCTGGGCGATTGATTGTGTGCCCGATGTTTCGGCCCTGTCTCTCGCGAATGGTTGTGCGAACGATTGATCGTGCTCTGTACCACATGATTGGTCGTCTCCTGACGATTGTATCCTCCTGAGAGAAGTCTGTTTTGACAGGCTTCGTTCAAAACCAGATTTTGTTTAAGTCCAGCCGATTGATTGGCCATGTCCCAACGATAGAACGTATGCACGATAGTATCGTCCTGAGATTGTAGGTGTTTGATAGACCAATCCAATCAGAGCCTTTGGTTTCCAGGACGATACATCGCTATACCACGATTAATCGTCCTATGTCATTGACGAATGATCGCCGACACGATGTGTCGTTATGACAATAAATTCAATGGTTTGAGCATTAAGTCCATTGATTCTGATTTGGTGTCAAACATCCACTAGGCTTGATTAATTAACCAGATATGATATCTAAGCTTAGGCAAGGTCAAACCTGAGGTGTGGGTTCCACCTAAAGTCTTCTATGGCCAATTACCTTCCGTGATTGCCATACACATGTTGATCCTTTGAACCTTCAAACTTCAACCAACACTTGAGTCTTGATTCTTGAGCTTCTCTTTTCAAGGCAACACTTCACTTAAGTCACGAAATTGACAAATAGGTGACTCGACAAGTCGGGGGCTCTAACACTATTGCATCGGCCAATACTATCCAATGTAAAATGGGTTGTTAACGTTCGTATCAGCTGATTTGTGACATGTGTGGATAATTCGTTATGTATTGGTCCTTACTTACTCGATATGTACCGGCTATTATGCATTGTATTGGCCATTTTCTAACCTTTGAGTTCAAGTGTTTGAATTGATAATATACATGATAAGTAATAAGTAGACTTAATTTTAGTCTAAACTTCAATTTCTAACCACTTAAATGTATATGGCCAAAATAACTAGGCGATCTTTAAAAATTGCAATTAAGGATCTTCAATGATTTTAACCACTAAACTTAAATGTCTATAAATTGAACTTTAAACTGTAATAAAATCTTACTTATATTTCCATCAAGTTTAGTTTCAATTTCAAAAATTAGTTTTTTAATATTTTTTAAAAATTGAAAAATAGACAATATACGGAGACGACATATATATGGTTAAATTGGCTAAAAGCTCTTGATGAACTTTACGAGTTTATTCAATTAGCTCAAATCCAACTATTTATCTAAAGGGAACCAATACAAGTAGCATGTATCCAACTCATCAAACTATTTTATATGTTCAAACTCATTTATTTATGATAGATTTAAGCATATGAACACGCCTAATATCAATATAATTAGATTTTTGTACATTCTTACTTAATGGACTAGTGATTATAAGTTGCATGGAAGTTGGAAACTTTGAACAAGGGGATTTTTTTTATATTAGAAATGGATCTAGACCTTCCGTTGGCATAATTTCAACAATTAGATTCCTCTTCCCATTAATTATCACAAGACTCATTGCAGAAATCCACTGGTCGCAAGGGCAATGTGGAATGCTTGCTTGGAGTATAGTTGTTAATTTCGTGTTAGAGGTTGGAAGGTCGATCTTCTCGAATTTCTACGTAGAGGTATAGAGACATCTTTCGTGTTAGGTGCAATGAATGTAAATGTAACAACCTTATAGCCAAGAGACTAGAACGAGAGGTTGGAGGTTGGTGATTTCAACATTTCATTTTGAATAGAATAAAAGGAGAAAATAAATTTACTTGAAAAAGATAAACAATAAGTCTAAATTAAAAATAAAAAACAATAATTTTAATGGGATGAAAAAAATATATTTATTAGTACGCTGAGAAGAAAACTAGTTATATTTTAATCAAATTTAAAATACTATTTTTTTATTGAAATTTCCATTCAATTAAAATAAACTGAAATGATCCAAAATAGAGTCCCAAATCCTAAATTATTTTATTATTCTTGATACGAGACGGAAGGAAGTATCTGAAGATAGAAGCAAGCATATGAGTCAAGTCTTCGCACTGGTTTGAATTTAATATTATTACGGGACTAACCCTTTCCACCGAATAATCAATCTTTTATCTGAAATGTGAAACTTAAATTCAACTAATTTTAAGAGTTACACTTAGCTGAGTCCTTTTTAAATAAGATTTTTTCTTCTATCAATCTATTATTAAATGGACAATGTCTTATATAATTTGGTAAAACAGTTTCACACTCTCAACTTTTGTGCTCGGTCAAGTCTTCCCAAGCTTTTCAAGTTTAATATTGGACTCACCTTTTCCAATTTCCACCAACTCCTACTCCCGATTCCTGCTCTTCTTTTGCCGGTGCTTGTGCTTTCTTTCCTTCCAATCATGGCAGAAGCACTGCTTTCCATTCTGGGTGACAAAATCAAAGACGCCATTGAAACAGGTGTTAGACTGGTGACGGGTGCCGAAGATGGTTTGGAATGGCTTTTCAGTACTTTCTCAGCCATCCAAGCACTTCTCCACGATGCAGAGGCTCAACAATTCAAAGAAGAATCACTGAGAAATTGGATAGCAAATCTCAAGGATGTTGATTACGATGTGGCCGACATTTTAGACGAGTGGCGGACGTTGCAGCTTACAGCAGAAATCAATGCAAGTGGCGATGAAAGTGGTGGCTTCATAGAAAAGGTAAGCAACATTCATCCTTTGAATTTCTCTCACTTCAGCACACGCTATAACATGGCAAAGAGGGTGAGAGAGATTAGAGAAAGACTTGATGTGATTAATGGTGAAAAGGACAAATACTAACTCGTCCCGAGTGGTAAAGTTGAAAGGGATGACATGAATTTTGAATATCGGAAAACTTCTTGTTTTATCGAAGAATCAGAAGTAATTGGTAGGAATGATGAGAAAACTGCCATAATCAGCAGGCTGACAAGTGAGAGCAGCAATCGTAAGAGTGGAGTTTGTGTCATCTCCATAATTGGTATGGGGGGATTGGGAAAAACAACTCTCGCCCAATTGGTCTATAATGACTGCAGGGTAAAAAATCATTTTAGGAAGAGAATATGGGTCTGTGTGTCTGATGATTTCAACGTGACAAGCCTCACGAAGAAGATCTTAAAGGATGCAATTGGAAGTGCGCTATACAATAATCTCTCTGAATTGAACACTATACAAAATAAACTAGTTGAAAATTTGGGAAATGAGCCATTTTTGCTAGTTTTGGATGATGTGTGGAGTGAAAAGAGAACAAAATGGGAGGCATTGATGTTACCCTTTAAGTGCGGTGGCATGCGTGGAAGCACAATTTTGATGACCACTCGCATGCAGAAGGTTGCAAGTGAGGCCGATGCAGTTTACATCCACAATCTTAGTTGTTTATCAGAAGACGATTCATGGTTATTGTTCAGCCGTAGAGCTTTCTTTGGGAGAAAACAAGAGAAATGTTTGGAATTACAAAATATTGGAAGACTAATTGTGGAAAAGTGTACAGGAGTCCCTCTTTCCCTAAAAACAATAGGGAGTGTGATGCAAAGAAAAAGGACAGCAAAAAATTGGAAACACGTTTTCAAGAGTGAGATGTGGGTTTCACTCCAACAAGGTGGAAAGGGTATTCTTCCGGCTTTGCTATTGAGTTATGATAATCTACCTATGCATTTAAAGCAATGCTTTGCTTACTCTGCAATATTTCCGAAGGATCATTTGATAAGAAAGGATGTTTTGATAAAATTGTGGATGGCACAGGGCTTCATTAGATATGAAGAAGGTAGACAAATGGAGGAAATTGGATCGGATTATTTTGATTAGTTAGTGTGCTACTCCCTCTTTCAAGATGCATATGAAGATGATAGGGATATAGTATGTAAGATGCACGATCTTGTTCATGATCTTGCACAGTATGTAACCAAGAATGAATGTTATGTTGTTGTAAATCAAAAGTCAGATGGTATTCCTGCCAAGTGTCGTCATTTGTCCTTGATTGAGTTTAAAAGTGATCAATCCTTGGATATTGCGGTGTTGGGTAATTTGAAATACTTACATTATTCTTTTCTAAGTGTTGGTCAATGGAGATAATTTCTCGTGATTTGTTTGATCATGCAATATTCTTGAGGGCATTGGATCTTGAGAACTAGCAGCAGAAAATTTGCCAAACTCAATAGGAAACTTAAAACATTTGAGGTATCTGAATCTCTCTCGTGCAATGATAAAGGAGTCACCTGAATCTGTATGCAATCTTTGCAATTTGCAAACCTTGGATCTGAATAGATGCTATTTTTTCTCGAGGCTTCCTATACGTTTTTTATCAAATTGGTCAACTTAAGACATCTGACTTTTAAAGATTATGTCAATCTTGTGAATATTCTAAAAGGCATAGGGAGGTTGACTGCTTTTCAAACACTTACAAAATTCATAGTGGGGGGTGAAGATGGATGCAAGATAGGAGAATTGAGGAACCTAAGAGGACGTTCAGAAATAAGGAACTTAGAGAGAGTCATAAATGGGAATGAAGCTGGTGAGGCAAAGCTAGAGAAGAAACAACACTTAAAAGAATTAGTTTTACATTGCGAGTATATGGACAAGAATAAGTTGGGAATATTAGATGAAGGGGAAGTGAAGAGATTCAATGGAATTTTTGAGGGCCACAGACCATCCAATACAGAGCTAGAAATGTTGGAGATTGTGAATTATATGGGTTCAATGTTTTCCAGATGGATGGACGAATCATCTTTGTTCTTCAAACTAAACCACATCGAACTAATTGGTTGCAAAAAATGTAAACAGCTTCCAACGCTTGGGACACTACCTTATCTTAAATTTTTGCGTATAGCGTGTAATGATGAGGTGGAATTAGTGGGTTTTGAGTTTACAGGAAATGGACTGATAGCTTTTCCAAAGTTGGAGACACTTGTATTCGATGAAATGTATAAATGGAAAGAGTGGGAGTGGGAGTTAGCAGTGAGAGATGGAGTGATTTTTATGCCTTGTCTCTTAAATTTAAGAGATTAAGTTTGTCCCCGGTTGACGTTGGAGTTGAGACGTTTAGCAGCCCCTTAGTTGAAAACGTTGTCAATCTCAAATATCAGAGCATTGCACGGGAGCGAATTACCACTCCTCTCAAACCTTAAAGAATTAGTCATTTCAGAGTTCGCAAATTTGATGTCACTTCCAAGGCATGGATGGGAAAGGCTTCAGTCACTAAGCACCTTAGAAATCCGTAATTGCCCTCAACTGACATCTTTACCTGATAGACTGCAACAACTCGCAACACTTGAAAGATTAATCATAAAAGGGTGCCCTAATCTCACGGAGAGTTGCAAAAAAGATTTCTATTGATGGCAGGTTTGTCTCTCTACTTTTTATCTTTCTTTCTATCAATTAAAAATGAGGGTATGAACAACCTTCGAAAACCAATGTGACAATCAAAACAAAGTTGAGGACATTGCAATACCTCAAGATCAATTACAAATGTCGGTCAAAATTAGCTGACTGAAAATGATTTTCAGCTCTAGTGGCCAAATTTTGATAAAATAAGTCATTTATGAAATTTGACAAATTTAAGTTTAATAATTTCTTCTTCTTTTGTGAAAAAATACTAAAATTGTAGTATCTATCTTTTGGCTCAGAATCTTGGTAAAAAAAATTCAGTTGAAGTCTTAAATTTGGACCAAATTTGTCTTAAAAAAATGCCAGTTATCTTGTTGGTCATTATCACAAAACTGGATACCACTTTGTATAGGAAGTGGATTATTATTCCCAATTTTGTAATTTTTCTTCTGTCAAAATAATCTGCTTCTATTCAATAGTATCATCGAAATCCACCGAGATATCTTAACACCTCCAAATGGGCCTCTCAATACTTGACTCCAAGGGGCTCAAAAATAGAAATGGCTTGGCTCTATATTTTTGGAGTATCTTTGAACAAAATGAATCAAAAGTAATTATTAACCATTCAATTGAGATTCATTTAAATTAAGAATCATCTCAAAATTTATTTTGATGAATCTAAAATGATGCTTAAAAATAATTTTGGTCTTAAATTTTATTTTAGAATACTATACGACCCTAAATTTAATATAATGGATTCCATAATTTAAAATTATAATTATATGAAAATATAACTTCTATAGTACTGAACTAAGTTATTTGTTGGTATTAACGGTCTAATCCACTAATTTTTCTTTTGAATTTACGTGTGTGAAACCACAGAAAGCCAGCGTAAAACCTCCACAGGTAATACCCACTGCCCTTAGGATACACTAGGTTAGGCCATAGTGGCTCAAACGTGGTACCTCCCACTTCTTGAGGCGGGAGGTTAACCAGTTGAACTACACCCATGGAATTAATAAGAATTAATCCACTATTAATTCTTACTAAATCTTACTTTTGTTTTTATACAGCGTCATCAGACGTCCTGGCACGAATGGGATGGAATAACTAGGGTCGGAGTTTCTTCACCAGTGATGCCTTCAAATAAAAACATGCATAATTTCATATTAGAAGTCCTCTATGATATGCACCAAGAAGAGTATGGTGTACTTGCGATACAATATAGAGGTACGTTTAATATTTTTCTATTGATTAAGATATATTACATTAGTTAATAAAATTAAATCATCGATCTCAAAAAGGCCCTACATAAATGTTTGTATAGGTTCTCTACAAGAACATTTAGATTTCTATTGGAAGGTAGAATTAATATACTTTATTATTATCAAAATCATTCACTTTATCAATCTTTGTTGTTTGCAATTAATTTAATATTTTCTTTTCTTATTTTTTCTATGGGTTCACTGCCTATCTGATGCTTATTTGACTTTTACAACATTTTGAATTGCAACAATGAACACTTTAAGAAGATTCTTGTCAAAAGTAACTATTAGTGGAGTGAAAGATCTTTGTAAAAAACAAGTACTTTGGAATTGTTAAAATATAAATTAACACCATTCCACATGTGGAACAAAAGGTCTTGAACCTGTAGAATTTATATATACAAATATGAAAGTTTTCGGTGTATTAGAATCCAATTGACCCTAGAGAGGAGGTGAATAAGGCAATCCCAATTTTAATTGTCTTTAAAAATTTCTTGATTCATCAATATAATTTGCAGCGGATAAATAAGATTAATCAAGTGTTGTGTGAAATCAAGAGTGTACAAGATACAAAAGCATTTACACAAACAAAAAGGCCAAACACCCACAACACTAGATGTATAGTGGTTCGGAGTAAATCCCTTCTACACCTACTGTTGGACTCACCCAACCTTGGATTATCCTAAATACACTATGTGGGGAATTACGTCCTTACGAATAGAATAGAAATTCCACCTAACTCGATTGACTGAGAATTTCACCCAATTCCTAAGGTTTTGAAAGGTTTGACCTAAACCCGGTCTACGTCCTTATCCCTCTATTTTTTATAGTGGTTAAAGAGTAAATCCCTCTTTAATCCACTTCACAATGAAGATGATTTAAAATTATATCAAACACTAAGAAGCACTTGCCCTATAGTTCACAAACTTGTAGAGGTGCTTCTTGAAGATTCCTTCCCAATATGATGTTGTTCGATGACGGAGATGCGCCTTTGTATGAGCAATCACAATCTATGAGAAAGGGATTCTAGGATATGGATTTGCATGTTGATCCTAGACCTATTTTTCTCTCTCTTTTAATCTCAATCAAGATGATTGGATACTCAAATGATTCATCAAGTATAATGTTTAGAAAGGAGTGGGATCTCTGGGAATGCCTTTAGATTTTCCTATATGAAAGGTCCAACCAAAACCAACAAGGTTTGGAGTATTTATAGAGGCAACTAGAAAATTCCCGAACTTAACCTGGCGATTGATCGGCACCACGATGGATCGTGACTTCAAGTTGTGCCATTGCAAATGTGACTGTTATGTATTTAATTCAGTCCCATCAGATGGAAAACAGTCATGAATGATTGATTGTGCTCTCAATGTACCGATTGGTTGTGGTCTGATGATAATATTGGCCTAGGACGAATCCATTTTGACAGTGTTCCTTATCCAGAACCATAAAAATTATTCTGCCCATTGATCATAGTCCCGATTGATCGGCCCTATCGCAGATGATCTGTCGTGCGACCGATTGATTGTGACATGTTCCTCACGAAAGATGGAGCCAACCAACGATTGTATCGTCCTAAGGGAAACTTGTTTTGACAGGTTTGTCCAATACATGATTTTGGTTAAGTCCAGCCAATTGATCGTATACCCGATTGATTGGCTCTGTCTCAGACGATGGTTCGTACCACATGATAGTATCATCAATGTTTCAGACGATAGATCGTGACCACGATTGTATCGCCCTGAGACCTCAGTTGTTTAACAGTCCATTCCAAACCAGAATATTCATTTTTCCAAACGATTGATCGCAATAACACGATAGTATCATCCTCTATCATTGGCGATAAATCACCGACATGATGTGTCGTCATAACAGTAAAATCAATGCTTTAATCATTAAGTCTATGTTCTGATAATTGTGTCGAACACTCACTAGGTTTTGTTAATTAATTAGATGTGATATCTAAGCTTAGGCATGGTCATCCTAAGGTGTGGGGTCCACCCTAGAGTCATTTATAGCCAATTACCTTTGTGTGATTGCCATACACATGTTGATCTTGAATCTTGCACTTGATCTTCCAATCTTTGAAGCTTTTGATTCAACCTTCACACCACTTGAGTCTTATTCATTACTTCACTTTTCCAAGGCAATGCATCACCTGAGTCATAGAATTGACAAACAGGTGACTCAGCAAGCCGGGGCACTAACAATATATATACAAATAGAAATATTTGTTCAATTTATGGCTTAAAGCCTTTTGGGCCTGAGTTGTCTGATTGGCCCAGGTTCAGGCCCAAGCCCCGTCTATGTAATGTCTCTTTCTGTAGGGTTTCTTTGGTTGGTGCAGTTTCTCTTGGGGAGAAACAAAGAGGAGAGTGAATGAGATGAAGGCTGGCTAGGATTGTTGTAATCTTGTAGCATGTATGGGCATTCTTCCTCTTAGTGGATCTTAGCACGCCTCGTGGACGTAGGCAACATTGCCGAACCACGTATATCTTTTGTTATTCCTGTTATTGCTTGTGTGTGTGCTTGAGAGACATGTGCAGCCTGCAGGAAGAGGGCTTCTATGAGAGGTGCAAAAGAGTGCAGATCGCCAGCCAGATGTGACGCGAGAAGGAACGTCCAGATTTACGGATTGGTGTTGTGGAGAGGCATCTCCCCACCGTCTGTGCAATCCTATCGGCTGGGCAGCGTCGTATAGATTGAAAGAGAGGCTGCACCCCAAATCTGGGGTTTGCAGATCTAAAGCAGCTAGGAAGCAGCGACGCTTGAGGCGGCGAGCGCTAAAGAGAGGCTGGTGAGCAGTGGCAGCAAGGGGCTGCAACAGCCTGAGCAAGTGCTAGCCATCGGAGAGGCGCTCAAGCAGAAGAACACACGGTAGAGTCCACTCGGTTGGGGTAAAACCGAGTGGAAAGAATTTAAAAAAGAAAATCGGTGGTCACCCGAGAGACCACCACTTCAGGTGCACCTGCGAGACCACTGATTTAGGTGATCACCCGAGGGACTACTGATTTGGGTAGTCCCGCAGTATTACAGTACTGCTTGCATGGTGATCAACAGGGCTACAGTTTCTGATACTCCTTCAGTGAACAATCAACGATCAGAATTGTTTTTCAATTTCTAGAGTCATTGGGAATCAGAATTGATAGCAATCTTCGTCTGTGCGATCACAGGGAAGAGATCTACACGGTGACCTGTGTGGATTTGGAAAATGATAGGAAATTTTTTGGAGGAGTTGGGAGTGGTCAACGGCGATGCAAGGGACTCAAGCAGCAATGCTCGAGATGAAACCCATTTGGTGCGGAGTTGCAGATGCGACACAGGGAATCGGGCAAGAATGCTCGAGGTGGAGCCCAGTTGGGCTAATCAGTCTTACTCAAGACTGGAGGAGCATCCTAAGGCAGGGGATGGACGTCTTACAAAAGATTCAGAACTGGAGGTGGTACACAACAGGTGGATGTGTCATAATATGAGGGCAACGATCTTCATGGTGTTTGGTTTTTTCGCCAAGGTGGAGTTTGTTGGATTTATGGCACAAAGCCTTTTGGGCTTGAGTTGTCTGATGGGCCTAGGCTCAGGCCCGGGCCTTGTCTATTGTAAGTAGCACTATATAATGTCTCTTTCTGTAGGGTTTCTTTGGTTGGTCCAGTTTCTCTTGGGGAGAAACAGAGAGGAGAGTGACTGAGAGGAAGGGTGGGTAGGATTGTTGTAATCCTATAGCCTGTATGGGCATTCTTCCTCTTAGTGGATCTTAGCACGCCCCGTGGACGTAGGCAACGTTGCCGAACCACGTATATCTTGTGTTCTTCATGTTCTTGCTTGTGTGTGTGCTTGATCTGTGATTGAATGGTGTATGTGGGTTGGGTCTTTCTCCAACAATATTTTATATGATTTTTTAAGGAAAAAAAGGAAAAGCTAATACCAATAATTTTATCTATATTGAATCAGCATAATCTACAACATCATCACTATAGCCATCAATTCATTATTTTGATTTGCTTTCTAATTTTCCTCTCCAATTTTACTTTACAAAAAAATTCTATCTGTTGTCATCTTATATAATTCATCATATTCTTCATCTAAATTTTTAGTAGCTTTCTCTTCTTTATTTCTTTTGTTAGTATCCTACTAATTTTTTGGACAATTATTATTTTTTGTCTCCCATATATTTATTCAAATTACCTTAACGCCTTGGGATTAATAGAGAGGGTTTTGTAGAGTAGAATTATGTAGTTCATCACTTCATTGCTCAAGTGGTATATGAAGATCTCTTTTGAATTCTTCTTTCAAGCACCTCTTTCATTTACATTGTGCTACTCTTCTGAATATGGAAAGTATAGTATTATCAGAAGTGCTAATGATTTCTCAAACTCCTAATGGAGTCCAAGCCTAAACATAATTGGACCATTTTCCTTGGTTGTAATTGCCATAATTTGTAAGAATGCTCGAAAGACTCAATGATTTGCTGAATGAGAACCGCATTGGCGGACTTCTGAAATCTTGCTTCGTGATTATAGAAAATGAAAATCGTTTAGAATTATGAACTTTTGCTGAGCAAATTGTTTATTTGATTTTATAGGTGGAGTAATCGTCGACTAGAGTTGGCGGAGTAACAAGTTCAGAGTAAGTTTCTCAAAGTTTTGCTACTTTAATGTTCTGCAGTTCTACTCACTACAGTTCTCAGAGTATGATAGAGATGTTTTGCTTAGGGGTGTAAATGGATCTGGATCCGGCCCGTGGACTATCCAGCGTAGATCTAGAAGTCCATTTGCGATATGGATCCTAGTGTCCAATAAGGACTCTTGGATTGGATCCAAATATCCATTAAGATAATGGACCAGTCGCGGACCGTCCATGGACGGTCTGAAACATTGAATACGTTAATAACTTTCGGCTAGGGCACGAAATGGAAGGATATCAAAACGAATAGAAGGATATTGAAACCTCTCTCGCCGCTGCTCTCTCTTGCCGCTGCTCTCTCTCGATCTCTCTCTGGTCTCTCTCTCGCCTCTTTCGCTGATCTCCCTCGATCTTTGCTCTATTCTCTGAGTCTCTCTCTTTCTGGGTCTTTTTATCTTTCCCGATCTCTCTCTGGTCTCTCTCGCCTCTTTCGCTGCCCTCTCTCTCGCTGATCTTTCTCGATCTCTGCTCTATTCTTCGAGTCTCTCTCTTTCTCGGTCTTTTTCTCTCTTTCGGTCTCTCTCTATCAAGATAGAAAGCTCAAGCTTTGCTCCTTCAACGACATAACCCCACCAAAACGCTCAATCCCTTTGGTTCTGCAAGGCCCAGAGAAATTGTTTTAGAAGAAAAAGATATCGAGTGGAGGACTCTGTAGAGGAGAACGTCAAGTACTCGATCCAACCGTTCTGTGGCCATTGCCGCTGTGTTGGTATGCAATATCTTATTTTCAGTTCTTCCTGAATTCCATTGAAGTTGTGGTTTTGTTTTCTTATTGGTGTTGGAGATTTGAGTTCATTTCTTTTGGTTTTGATTGGATTCTCCATCTGGGTTAAGATGGATATATAAATGAAAATGAATAAATCTGGGTTAGTATTTTTTGAAAATATAAATCTATTTCTGAAGCTGAATCTGGTTTGGAAATGCTCTGCCTTTTCTATTCTCTGCTGCATCATTCATTCATTATTCATTGCTCATATTATAAGAGGTATGCGGTGGTTCTACCATGTGGGTTGAATGAAAAAAAAAAAAAGGTTAAGTGGAGGTTGTTCTTCTCTAGGTGACACAGGTCATAATCCATTGGAGATTTCTATTCTATTAAAGAGTTAGACCAGCAAAGCTTTCATCATTGGCTTACTCTGCCTAATTTGACACATTAATATGTTAATCTTTGAAATGGGTCAAGGTTGAAAAGATCTTCAATTGGATGAAATGCCTACTGTAGATTAATTTGAAACTTGAAAAGTAGCTTTTACAGATTCTACTAGATTGGATTGATTGCAAACAGATGAGGTGTCTCTTTCTAGGTGCCTCTTCTTTCAGAGTCATCAAACAACATGATTGTGGGTAGCCCTATATTCCCACATCTCCACCATTCATTTCCTCCTCAGATCAGATGAACTTTGGCCTGCTCCCCCCTTCCTTTTCACTCCATGACTTCATACTCTGTTCCTTTTCACACTCTGAGTCTGAGAAGCTTCTTCACAACTGATTAGAGTTTTCGAGGTGTTGATTTCATCTCTCTACAATTTCTAGGAAAAGATTGGGCATTTATCACAATATCTTGATAATCTTGGTGGGAAGCAAAAAGACTGTTCTGAGTTGAGGGTGTCTTCATTATTAATCCCATTAGAGAAGCTTCGTGGCTACTAAAGAGGGCTTTCCAATATGGGACCTCTGATATGACCTGTGTCACCTAGAGAAGAACAACCTCCACTTAACCTTTTTTTTTTTCTATTTTTGATTTCTTGCTTAATTATATTCTTTGAGTATTAAATTATTAGATTATTATATGTAGTCTGTCAAGTGTCAAGTCTCTCCCTTTCTTGTGAGTTAGTATACAGTCTAAAAATGGGTAAATGTGATAAACTCATTGATGTTTCCCATATCATCTATCATCCTCCTTATTCTTCGTATGGATAACTCTATTCTTAAGTGAGATTAGAACATAAATGAAATTTATTAAGTTAGTACTTTTTATGCAGTACAATGTCTACTTCTAACGAGAGGAATGACTTCATTGAGGAGAATGAGATAGATGCGGCATCAAATGCTTATAGACCAAAACATGTTGTACATAGGAGGAAGACATCTACTATTTGGAAAGATTTTTATTACACAGAGATAGATGGAGTTAGAAATGCAATATGTAATCATTGTGGTAAACTATTTACTGGATCGAATACTAGTGGAACTTTCCACTTGTGGTGCCACTTGCCTTTTTGTAAAAAATATGATCTAACACAATCTGGTAGCCTCAATGAAGTAGTGTGTGGTGATTTTGAATTTGATCAACAACGTAGTGTAGAGGATCTTGAAAAGATGATAATTTTGCATGAGTATCCTTTTTCAATCGTTGAGCACAAAGGGTTTATAAACTTTGTGAAGAATCTTCAACCCCAATTTAAGTTTGTCTCAAGGACTACCATCCAGGGAATTTGTACGGGTTTGTATGAAGAAATGAAAGAAAGTTATGTAGTGAGTTGGATTTCCTCACTAGTCATATTAGCCTTACCACTGATATGTGGACATCGATCCAAACTCTAGGCTATAGTTGTTTGACGGCACACTATATAGATGTTGAATGGAATTTGCAAAAAAGAATACTCAATTTCAAAGTAGAACAAGTTCCTCATAATGGAGATAACTTGTTCAGTTCTGTTTTCAAGAGTATGTTAGACTGGATAATCGACCGGAAGGTATTTTCATTAACCGTTGATAGCCATAGAGTAAATGATTCTTTGGTTACAAAGCTTGTTCAGAAGGTGAGAGGGAGCTTAGTATTTGATGGTAGATTATTCCATGTGCGTTGTTGTGCACATATTTTAAATTTAATAGTCCAAGAAGGCATGCGGATAATAAATAAGGATGTTGATATGATTCGTGAAAGCGTCAAATATGGCAATGGATCACAATCAAGGTTGAAAACATTCGAAGACATTTGTAGCCATGCTAAAATAAACTCTAAAAGGAAGTTGATCATGAATGTCCCTATAAGGTGGAACTCCACGTATAAAATGTTAGTTGTGGCCTTGCCGTACAAAGATGGATTCCTACGTTTGGAACAATGTCAACTATAAAGAGAAAGTGGGAGCACCATCTTGAAGTGAGTGGGAGAAAGCTGAAAAAAATTGCAAGCTTTTAGAACCATTTTATCAAGCTACAAATGTGTTTTCTGGTTCTAAATATCCCACCTCGAATTTATTTTTTGAAGAAGTTTGTGATATTCGGTTACATTTATATGAAAATTCTATGGTTGATGACGATATCGTTGTCCCTATAGTGGATAAGATGATGGACAAGTTTGAAAAATATTGGGACATTTGTAGTCTAGCTCGTGCGATTGCACAATTCTTGGATCCTCGATATAAGCTGAAATTGTTGGAGTTCTATTATCCAAAGATTTTTGGTGCTGATTATATGAAGGATCAAATAGCTCAGATTTTATGTGATATTAAGAATCTTCATAAAGAGTATGAGGCTCAATCACCAGATAATAGTGCAAAAAGGCAATGCATTAGGCAAGATGTTTGTAGTGGATCACCAACATTAGATGGAACAAAACGGGTGAAAAGGTTTGAGAAGTTTCTTGCTGAAAGCTCAAGTTCTGCTCATAAATCAGATATAGATTTGATGTGCTGCAATGGTGGAAAAATAATGCTCCAAAGTACCCTATTCTTGCAAAGATGGCCCGTGATATTCTAGCGATTCTAATATCGACTGTTGTATCAGAATTGGCTTTTAGTGCTGGAGGTAGATTTCTTAACCAGTATCGCAGCTCTATGTGTCCAAAAACTGTTGAATCGTTAGTGTGTGGCCAAGATTGGTTGCGGAATACCATGCAAGGTATTTTTAGTGCTTATTTTAATTTGTTGCCTTGAGTTCAATTTATTTCATAGGAGCATCATTTATATTTCTTATGTTATGTTAGGTGAAAGGGAGTTGGGCTCGCTTGAAGTGGAGGATAGTAATTTGAGTTTGGGTTCTACATGGACTGCCAATGATGCGTGGTAATCCTTTAAGTTTTAAATAATTTTACCGATCGATGTCAATTCATTTTATAGTTTTTCTTATGTTTGACTTACACGACCTTTTTTGTTATTGCAGTGCTGTGGATAACATTGATGCCTCTACTTTTGCATCTCAACAATAACTCATGTTAAGGTAGTGGGTTTATAGAAAGAAATATGAAATGCATAGTGGTACTCTATTCTCTTTCTGTAATCTCACTTTCTGTTCATGGCAATGCTTATCATTTTCAAACTGATTTTGCTGTAGTTTTGGGGTTTTCCTTTGGTGGTTTCATTTGATATTGCCATGTTGGAGCAGAACTGGTAAAAATGGGAACGAGGTTGAACATTAATTATATATTCTAATGACATTTAAGGCCAGTCTATCTATCGACTTCTTATGTTCTCTTAGTTTTCTTAATAAGGAGTTCTCTTTTTCATTTTATTACTGGATTCTTATGAAACCTAAGGTCTTGAGTGATGGAGAACTATCATTTATCTTGCATGAATTTTACCCCATGCAGGTTGAAGTTTCATGGGGTCGAGGAAAACCATCCACCCTTCTTGCTAAGGATGAAGGCTTAGAAAAGGTAATAAGTATGGAGAAATGTTATCTTACAAGTTGTAGGGAATGTACTTATACTATTTTTTATTTTTAAAATTTCTTTGTTGTTCGACTGAATTCTGGAAATTGTAGATGTTGCATATGTGAATTTATAATTTGAGGTTGTGTTTGGATGGAGAAAGTGGGGAGACTTCTCTGGGGAAGTCCATTTTCTCCTTTTGGATCCATTCTGCAGGAGAAAGTGGGACTCACAAACAGTGAATCTTCTCCTTTTTAAAATGTTTTATTTTTATTTCCCAATAGCATTTTATGAGTTAGTGAATTATTAGTTGAAATGTTTGAATATAAACAAGGAAAATGATTTTCCAATATTTTGTTAATGTATTTTCTCACTTTTGCTTTCTCAGGTCTGATTTTGAAAGTCCACGAAAGAGATCACCAACAAGTGGACCACATGATATTTTATTTTAAATGTATTTTTTATTTATTATTTGTGTTGTATTAAGGGTAATAAGTCCAATTTATTTTGTTTTACTGTTTCGGACCCTAAGATGATCTTGACCGTTGATGTGGTCACTCTATCGGTCTCTCATCATTGGAATTATTATTTTTAAGTTTTATAATGATAGATGATACTTTACTAGTTTTACAATATATTTTTAATTTGTCAAAAACAAATACTCAAGAAAAAAATGATAAAGGAATTAATTTTAATTACTCATGTGGATGTTGATTGATATATTAAAAATGTCAATTTTTTAATACATAAGTCATAAAATATTTTTATCAAATTAATTAATATTTTTTAACTATTATAAAGTTTAAAGATTATTAAACAATCAAATTGGGCTAAATAAGCTTGTTGGATCTTTAATGGGCCGCGGACGGTCCAATAGGCTTATTGGACTGTCCAGATCCATATCTTAATTGATCCTGTGTAAATGGGCCGGATTTGGACTGTCCATTAACGTTAATGGGCCGGATCCGGATCCTGGCGAAATGGGCCGGATCTGGATCCATTTACACCCCCTAGACTACTCACTTTTGCTACTTCGTTGTTATCTATTTTGTAATATTTTTGACAATGAAAATTGTGATTGATTTTACTTTCATTATTCTATTATAGATGGACAATGAACTTCTGTAATATTGGGTTTTTTTTTTCTTGAAATTGAATGCTAAGTTTTAGTGTATAGAACTTTCGCATATCTTGAATCTATTGTAACTTTTATGTTGCCATTAAACCCAACTGAAAAAAATGAAAAGCAGGGATAAAGAAAAAAATGATAGATATTGGAGCAATTGAATGCATAATTTATAGTATGATTAAATGGAAAAGCAAAACTTGAAATTTGAGTCATTAAGCAAGATGATAATCTTACATGTTGTTTACAAACTTGAAATGTTTCCAGAGAATTAGTTTGAAACTGACTCAACTCAGCAGGAATTGAGCAAATCAATGAATTTCTTCAATTTTTTTCAATTTTCTTCAAAAACTTGTTCAAGTTTCTCAACTGGATGAGATTTTAAGTCCTTTGAATTTTCAGTTTTTAAATATCAATTGTACGTGACCTTACACCATTGTGTTTTAGCTAAACAGACCTTTTATTTTTAGATGAAGTATATTTGATCTGCACCGCAATGAATCAATTTCTAAAAGAACAGAGTCCCCTGAAACTGCTCACAAGTTTGGGATCCCCAGGATTGTTTTTTAATGAGCCTAGTTGCTTCGCTCCTGTCCATGTACAATATATTCCATAAAATGGTCCATGATAGTATTGCCTCCGATTCGGAGCCCTTTATCAATCTCGACATGCCTCAACAGATGAAGATCACCAAAGCCCAACTTCCACAACACTTGGTTGGTCACACTGATTTTTCAAAAATTAACGAAAAATTCCGCAAGGGTGAATTGGGAGCTTACAATAGATTTGGTGAATTAGAGCATCCGTAATGTAATGTAGAGTCTCCAAATTTGACTCCAAATTGGCATCTTCATGGTCCCACTTTCCCACATTCCTACTCCAACCATACCAATCTCCAAATTCACTATTCATTCTCCAAATCCTTATTCTTGAATTTAAAAAAAAAATGAAAAGTCATATATTGTTCTCCCATTTTTTTCCAAATCTAATTATGACATCATATATTTATCCAAAATTAAATTATTTAACACCTTTTTAAGAGTAAATACTATACCCATGAAATTGCAAATTAAAATTCGTTAAGAAAATATAAAAACCCATTACAAACTAATGAAATACATTAAAAAAATAAAAAAACATAAAGTTGATACTTATGGAAGTGTCGTAGATTCTAATCCTACACCCGCTCATGAAGTCGATACGGTGGTAGATGAAACAGAATAATTCCAACAGTTCCTTGCTCGGCATAAGCAAATTCAAAATAAAGAAGCTCATTATGCATTTAGAAATGCATTGATTGAGCATTTATGGGCTAGATACAGTAATAATGTTTCATGTGACCCAGCTCTTAGTGAATGATCCATAAATGTCATTTCTCATATAATCTTTTTGTTATTTCTTAAGTTGAAATTTTATTTTTCGTTCTTAATGGGATTTTGTAACTTTAATTGTTATTGGAGACAATTATTTTTTAGTTGATCAATTTTTTTGTTTGTAAAAAATTGTCTCAAAATAAATAAATAATAAAGTAAATTAAGTAGAATTTATTAACAAATTAATTTAAAAATTAAATATTTATTAAAATATGATTAAAATATTTAATAATACAAGATTAGTGAATTGTTTTGGCTTAAAATAATAAATAGTAGATAAATAGTAGTTGAATAGTACATCGATCCCACATGAATAGTGTTTTGGAGACCATCTCCAAATTGTTTTGAGACCTTCAAATTTGAAGATGTACTATTCACAAAACTCCAAAGCTCTAAATTTTTAGAGATAGAGCATGTGGTGTGATTTGTGTTTGTTGGGTCACTCTCCTAATTTGGAGATTTAGAGCACCGTTTGGAGATGCTCTTAGAATCCGAATTCATCCAAAAACACCGTGAAACTATAGGAAAGAAGACATGGTGTGTAGGCCCAGTGTCTCTCTGCAACAAGGACACAATGGATAAAGTAGAGAGAGAGGAAACAAAGCCTCAGTTGATGAGAGCCAATGTTTGAGTTGGCTCGATTCGAAGAAGCCCAATTCTGTTGGAAACTCGGAATACTGGGATTGTTTTATTGGAAATGGATATAAACCTTCGGTTGGCATAATTAAATTTAAAGTAAGGTGGGCAGGTTTGATCTATCCAGTATTTATCACAAGACTCACTGGAGAAGTCCACTGGTTGCAAGGGCAAATGTGGAATGCTTTTGGCTTTTTTAAAAAAAAATTAAGATTCTTTCTTCTATCAATCTTTTACTAAATGTACAATGCCTTATATAATTTGGTAAAGTGTAGAGGTAATAAGGATATTTATAAAGTTTTTTCTAAAGTTTTTGTCATTTAAGCTCATTTTAGTCCTAGCAAATAAAATCCAGCATTTTAGAAAATTTATCTATAAAATTTGAGTAGCCATCTTAACACGGGAAAATTCTTTTAAGTGTCATAGAACTTCCCACTTTACCCCAATCCATTCGTACTAAAAATTTAGAAAATTGAACGTTAAGAAATCGGCTCACTTATCGGATCACTTTCCAGCCAATCGGTGCATCGATTTGGACTGAGACATTTTGCCAACTGTAACATTTTGCACGTTTAGTTCGGGATTTCAAACGACGCTGTTTCTCAACCAATATTTACAAAGAAGGTATCTAAGAAACAACATCAAATAGTGAAAGCTTTTGAAATAGTGAAAGCTGAAGAAATAGTGGCCAATTTGATGCTGATGGAATAGTTAAAGTTGATGGAATAATGACCATCCTAAGAAAATACAACATCAAATCAGTCACTATTCCATCAGATGTCAATATTTCTTCAGTTTTTACCGATATTCCCCCAGCTTTCAATATTCCTTCATCTATAGGTGTTCAATTTTCCAATGGAGCTTCTGGTTAGCTAAATGCAGATGTCAGATGTAACATTTTAAGCTCAGAACACATAGAGGGTCGTGATGTTGCCGACACAAAATTCATGATTCAGTCTTCAGTTAAATATATGATAGAAACATCTTGCCGACAAAATAGTAAAACTATTTTTTCTTGCTTCCAGGAGCCTTTTTACTTTTGACGTTAATGAATCCAGTAATATTGTCATCATCTAAGGGCAACTTCTGTAAAGCAGCAAAAGCATTTTCATTCACTAAGTCAAGTGCTTTTGTACTGAACGATTCTTCAGAAGAGTCAGTATTCTTTCCAAGTTGAGTCAAAATATCTTTGGTAAGATCTTCTTTGATTTTAAGAAGTTCTGCAGCTGACAGGAAATATGCTTTTGAAATATCATGAGAAGGTGCAGGAGATTTTGTTACAGGTTGTTTAGAAAGAGGGGAGAATGGGAATGGAGATAAATGGATTGGCATAGCAAAAGGGGAGTTAGTATTGACATTTTGAGAGGATGCATTAAGTGCATCAACAAAACTAAGACTCGATCTTTTTGCAGTATTAGCAAAATATTCAGGATATATGAATTTGATCCCATCAGAGATAATTTGAGAAAAATGAAATTTATCCTAGTTTTTCACTTCAATCTTTTTGGTCAAAATATGAGGAATCAAATCCATTCTTTTTTTAAAATGTCATTTGCAAATCCACGGGATATTGAATTGGCAATAAAACGTCATAGTAATCTAGTCATCAACAACAAACATTATTTTCTCAATATGATCTCTATTTTCTTTTCTTATAATTGAATAATAGGTTTGAAAAACAGGCTGAACTCTAGATGGTAAATTTTCTTTATGAGCACCAAAAGTAGACCAAAATTTTGCAAACCACCACATCAAGATCATCAACATCACTAATTTTCACTCGAATAACCAAAAATGCATGAAAGAAGGATTTTGAATAAACAAAATATTTTCCCAAGCGGAAATGTAATCTCAATAATTAAAAACAAGGTCATGCATATCAGGTTTTTGAATTGTGCAATTTTGGTAAAGAGGTTGACCCCATTTTTCTCCAGTCAAAATATTCATGATTTTTGTTTTTAAATAACTAACAAAAACATTTGGAGGGAAAAATCCTTCATAATGGCTTTTGTCTTTGTCAAAATGATCAAATGTACAGCTGTTTGTTACAATCAGGATAGCCATATAGAATGGGTAAGGGTGAGGAGATTTTAAAAATTTATCAAGAGAAAAACAGAATGGAATTATTTCTTCAATGGTAGAATTGTCAGGATAGCAAACTTCAGGCAAAGGAAAAATGAATTGGTCAAATCTATGAGGAAATGATTCTTTTGATTTTTGACGAGGAGATTGACTTTCACCAATTTGAACAGGAGGTATTTGTGAAAGGGCCGGATGACTTGAAGATTGAGAGAGATCCCCACATATGACGTTCATACAGATTAGGTCTCAATTTAGGGACAAAATTGGGATTTGGCTGGTTCATGATTTCTTGCAATTGTTTGGCTTTCTGGAATGGAGAAGAAGGACAAATTCTAAGAGGTTGCATTTTAGAAGAAGAGGTTATAAAGAACAATATAAGTGAGAACTGCTGCTGAAGGAAAGTAGAAACAATTCACAAATGCAGTGACCAAAATTTCAAAGAGATTGTCTAGAAATTCTTCGAAGAGACCTGCAAGAATTCTCGAGATAAAAAGTCAGCTAAAGAATTATCTTTTCCATTTATAAATTTTATATCAAAATCAAATACAATCAAGATAGCTTGCCATCTAGCAAAGATTTGTTTATGAGTAAGATTTTTGACATATTTTTCAATTACTTCTTTGGCAGATTTACAGCCAATTCTTAATAACAATTTTTTATTAAGAATAATAAGTTGAAATTTTTGAATACTAAGCACGATTGCTACCATTTCTTTCTTTATAGTTGAATAATTAAATTGAATATGATTCCATGTTCCAGAGATGAATCTCACTATTTTTTCATCATTATTATCTACCTGAAATAGAACACCACCATATCCTTTTTCAGAGGCATCAGTTTGAACAATTTTGAAAGCTAAAGATAAGCAATGGAGATATTTTATCTTCTCCTTAATTCTTTTGATAGCTTCAGTATGTTCATTATTCCAGGCAATGGGATTCTTTTTTAATCTTTCTTAAAGAGGGTTTCTAGCTTTTGAAAGATCTTTATAAAAATTTGACACGTAATTTAAACATCCTTAAAATCTTTGGAATTGTTGTTTAATATCTTTTACTTCATGAGGGAATTTATCAGCAGATTCTATAACTCTGTTAATTGGTTGAATTGTATTATTTTTAATTTTAAAACCAATGAAGTTAATCTCAATCTGAAATAACTTCATCTTCCATTGGCTTAAAACTAAACTATTTTTTATATCAATCCTTTTAAATATACCAAGATGTTTCCAATGTTGATTTATTGAATCAGAATATATCAATATATCACCAATGTAAACAAGAGAAAAAGTATTAAAAGGATTAAATATTTCAGTCATGATTTTTGAAACTCAGATGGTGCATTTTTTAGTCCAAAGGGCATAACATTTGTAATACCCTGACCAAAATTAGGCTTAAATAATATGATTTATTTTAATAAATCATTATTTGACCTGTTAATCACGTAGATTACAGTGAGGGGTTTGTGAAGAGTCTAGTATTGACCCAATCAAAGCTCGATAGCTCGTTGATCCAACTCATTTAAATTAAAAGGGCAAAATGGTAATTTACCATTAACAGTGTATTTTATTGTTTGATTATTATTTGTGTGATATTGATTTCCTTATTAGGGATTTAGATAATGAAATTTATAAGTGTGTTTATTATATTTTTAATTTCAGAAAATGTTATTAAAATCTTCCCGAAAAGGTCCCGAAAGCTAGGAAATGATTATTTTAAATAATTTTATAAGTTAGAAAATTTTAAGAAAAATATGTATTGTTAGATTTTATTTTAAATCATTAATTTATGTTTTCAGATTTTGAAAATAAAAGGCTTTAAGCCCTTTAAATAAATACAAATTTGAATTATGGGAATATTAAATACATGTGGTTTTTGTTTAAATCAATTAATTTTGATAAAATCTAATTCTCTAAAATTTTATGGTAATTAGAGTGTTCAAAATCCAACATTTTTGTTAAGATGGATTAAATTAAATAAATGATTTAATAGCTAAATATTAAAAATAAAAGAAACTGGGTTTATGATACAATTAAGTTTAAAGGGGCTAAATTGCAAATATCAAAACTCTCAACCACTTGCGTAGCAGGTGACGAACGGAAGCAGCTATGCAGGAGTCGACTCATGCAAGCTATTGTCGTAGCTTGCAGAGCAACGTGGGAAATCCATAGCCATGTATGAAGCCTACTCCCCTACTCCTCCAAGCCTATTTAAAGGCTGCAAATGCAGTAGAAATCTCTATTACTGCCAAACTTCTCTCTTCCTCTCTGTTTCTTCCGTTTCAAAATTTTAGCTTAAGTGAATTTTTTTTTTCAGTTGGTGAATTTCAACCCAGGAACAAAAACGAAGATAACCATTGTCTTTGTTTTCAAATTCTAGTCAGTTTAGAATAAAAAAGAAGTCAATTTGGTTAGATTTGAATCCTAAAATCAGATTTGAAGTTTAGTGGAAAACATGGATTTTCATGTGTCTTACTGGTTTTTCCCTTTGAATTTGATGTTTTCGGCCAGTGTTATTGGTCGAATTGATTTTCAAAGTGAAGAGGACTCACTGAAGAGTCCATCTGACCAAAAGGATGTGAAAAATGAATTAAAAAAGCCCACTGTTTCTGGATTCGTATTTCACACAGTCCCTCCTGTCATTGCTCTGTTGCAGGTTACAGAGGAAGACGACGACTCTCTGAAGTTCCGAGAATCGACCTTCGGAAGATCCGAAGGTAACACTTCGGAAGTTCAGAACTTCAGTTCGGGTTTCCGAAGGAGCAGAGGCTAACTGTTGAACTCTCTCCTCAACGGATCAAACAAGACGTTCGAAGACCCTTTCGGACGTTCCGAACCACTCGAAAGTTCAGAACAGACCTCGGTAGGTTCTGAGGCGGACTAAGATTCACAATTTGTATTTTCTGTTAGGTAGCAGCTCGGAAGTTCCGAGACCTGAACTTCAGAAGTTGCGAGACCTGAACTTCAGAAGTTCCGAAGGTTCTGTAAAAACCTAGATTTTAGACAATGGCTTGAAAGTTCCGAAGTCAAAGTACCTGGTTCCGACGTATGTTCCGATGAACCTAAAACAGGTTTTGAAACTTAATCTAAGTTAGGATTCCATGTTAAATTTAGATCCTAGGTTTTAATGCGATGTTTATGCCAATTTAATAATTAAAAATGATATTAACCTTTTTCATTGGTATTATTTTGTAAACTTACATTATGTATTCACTTCTAGGCCGATACTCTCTATCTATGGAGCAGCGAAAATGCAACCCAGTAACTATCAGTAGCTATGCGATTAACTTCGCCACTCGGTAGAAAAGAAGGGTTCGGGCACTGAGTGATCTCTAGGCCTAACTCGCTATACGAGTAGTGGCCTGAGCATTCTATATCTCCAGGCCTAATTCAATATATGAGTAGTAGCCTGAGCATCTTATATCCCTAGGCCTAACTCAATATGTCTCCATGGGCATTTTGAGGAGGCAATACGTGTGGTGGCCTGAGCACCTTATTATATTGCTGATTATTGTAATTTTAAAATGGATAGTAACTCATTTAGGAGAGTCAGATCCATTTCCTTTGGAATTTCTCTAGAAAATATGATAGAAGGACTTGAAATACTATGAATATGTGTTGTATTGTATCTGTGTATACTGATTGATTATTGATTGTATAATTCATTTATATCTTTGTTTGCATGTTTGACAGATACTTCGATACCCCACACTTTCGGTGAGAAGACTTAACAGTTGCAGTAGGAGTAAATCAGGTTAAGAAGATATAATGCAATGAGTGGTTTAAAGGATCAAATTTAATGGACCCACTTATATGCCTAGACATGATGCACTATTGTGAAAAGTGCTTATTGATACTAATGATGTTTATCGTATATTTTGATTATGATGATAAAATGCTTATGAGCTATGATTATATTAATACTACTTCCACGTACCCTCAACTATTGAACTATTATCGGTCCAAGTGTGTCGATTACCGGCCCAGGTGTGTCGGTTTACATCTACTGGCTCAGGTGTGTCAGTTGATGGCGCAGGTGTGTTAGTACCGGCCCAAGTGTGTAGGAAATGTACTTGCAAGATTTTGCATTTTGACCGTGTTGGGACTTAATGCTTATAGTCAGTGTAGTGTCTAGGTGTTACGTTGGATATCAGCAGTAATATAAAAATGATTTGATATTTTGGCATGATGAACCTATTATGATGAAAATGTTGATTTTGGCTAACCTAATAATTGTTACACTGCATTGTTATGCTCTTTTCACTGGGTTGGTTAGCTTACACCACTCACATTTCAGGTGATGTACCCGAGGAGGAGGAACCTCCATTTCAGGCTTAGGATGAACAAGTTGTTGTAATTACTTGGGATTCCCACGATGGGGATTTCATTTTATTCTGACTATTGGTTCCGTTGAACCATATTTTGTTTAAAGTATATCATGTGGTACTTATGATGTGTTGTAGTCATGTTTGAAATCACCATGTTACCGTTAGCTGCTCTAGTTTGATGGAAATGAAAATATCTTTTTGTGATGGAAATATTTGTTTATATGATATGTATTTATAAAAGGGTAGATATATGGTACATGTTTGAATCCGCATATGAAGAGTTTGTATGACGTTTATTACTGGGCTTAACTATTGATCTAGCCCAGTAGAAGTTTAAAGGATAATATAAAAAAAAAAAAAATTAGTAGTGTTCCGGGCCCACATCTAGGTCAGGGCGTTACAACATTCCATTCATAGTGATGAGATGGTACTTCGAATCCAGTCTTATATTTATCATTTTCACGAATTTGTATTTGCGAAAATCCAGATTTTAAGTCAAATTTTGAGAATATTTTAGCATTATGAATCTTGTGTAAAATGTCTTGTGTATTAGGTATAGGAAACCTAATAGATTGTAACACTTTATTTAATGGTTTATAATTTATTACTAAACGAGGGACACTACGTTCTCGTTCAGCAACATTATTGATATAGAAAGCAGTACAACTCCATGGAGAATTACTCTTTCAACTAATCCTTTATTTTTCAAGTTCAGTTATTTCCATTTTACACATTTTTTGTTGTTCAGTTGACATTTGAGCAGCTCTAGCTTTTGTTGGAATTTTCTTTTTTAAAATCTTTTATATATGGGAGAGAAACATTATGTTCCTTCCTTCCCCCAAAATGTGTTAGGAAGATTAGAACAACATTCAGAATAAAGTTATTTTTCAAAATGTTCATTTTTAATAATAAATGAATTGTCAGATAGTTGTTCAGAAAATTTTAAATATTTTATCTCATTTTGAGCATCAAGTTTAAATCATTCTTTATTACATATTATTCTATTTAAGTGGTCAATTTCTTTTATTCTTATGTTGAGCACTGAAAATGACTATTTTACCCTTTAATTTTGGATTAGTTAGACTTTGATTTGTATATATTAGATGCGTTCAATAGAGTTTTCGAGTTTTGCAGTGTATTTGTGAGAATACAAAAAAAAGGAATTAAAATGCAAAAAAGTGGGCCATAGTTCTATTTTTGAAAAAGTGGGCTTTGATTTGGAATTATTGTAAGTTATTATAATTCAGATCCGGATATGAGAGTTTGAATTATAATAATATTTTTTAGACTATATTAAATTTTAAAGGTGATAGAAATTTATAAACACACAAATTGACCCACTGTTCGAGTCTGAAGCCTATAAGCCAAAGTCTACTAGTATTCCCGGCTAGATAAAAGTACAAGTATGGGATCCAATTCTAAAAGACCAAGTGGGACCAGTGAATTTCATTTGAAGAATTGTTGAAGCAAGAATGAGAGAAAAAAAATGGGATTTGGATTGACTAGAGTGAATTTTGGAAGGAGGCATATTTTGACACAGTTTCAGTATTTCGGCCATAACTTTTTATTCTGATGTCCAATTGCATTCATTCTTGTTTTGTTAGAACGAAGACTTCAATTGCTACAACGTCCTAGTTTGTGAAATTTCGTGATTCGGAACTTAACAAGGTCAAATTGAGCTTCAAGTTGGTGCATGTGTAGAAAAATGGGATTTGCACCATACTTTCCAAATTAATCCAAAATCTTTAAAATCATGGTGCCTTATCTATAAAATTCAACCTTCGCTTGAAAAAGACAGTAAATTTGGATAAATAAAAGAGAGAGAATTTTGGAGAAAGTTTTGGAGAGAGAATTATGGAGGAATTCTCTCAAAGTCTTGTCTAATCCAGTTTCTTTTGAGCACTATAAATAAAGGGATTCAGGCATTGTAAAATTTGAATTTGAGTAAGGATTGAGGGAGCACTGAAGATTGGAGACTGAAGAGACTAGAGAAGAAAGGAATTTTCGAATTTAATTTGTAAGTTCTTGTGTTTTCTGTCTTTGATGCAAAACTCTAAAAGCATTGTAATTCCATATTCCGATTTATTTGAATAAAATTCATGGTAGCTTATTTTAGATGTATGGATTTTCAATTATTAAATATTGTGTAATAATGATAGTTTGAATTTTTATTTTAATTTCTCTTATAAATGTTATGTTAGAAACTATTTTGAGAATTTTCAAGGAAAAACAGAACCCCTTTTAGGATCGGTGGAACTTGATCTTCCCAGTTTAAGGTTCTTTTTAAGAACAATTTCTTTTAGATTTGGAAAGGCAAGTATAAATTTCTACCCAAGCCTAAGGCTTGAATTGAGAATTTCTTATTTAATGGAAGCCATAATATTTTTAATTGGAGTTTTGATTAAAGGCAAATTTGAATATGTATTTGATAATTCTTGAAGATTTCATAGTCTAGGCAGTGCTTTATCATCAAATGGGATGAAATGCCTCCATAAATACTTGTCTCAATTCCATTGTACATTATGTGAATATTTTATTATTTTTATTAAATTCTTTATTCTTTTCTTATTCTCTCAATTCTTTTGAACTAGGTTGAGATTGATTTGATTGCGTTTTAATTTTGTTCTCTTAAACTGGTTTGAGATTATTTATAAAATCTAGATCTATGCCATTACTTTAATTGAATTGGATTAATTGGTTAAATTTTAGATTTGGATGATGATACTCTAATTTTTAGATTAGTTTCTTAAAACTGAAGTCATATTTGTAAAAATTAGAATTTGATTTTCATATTTAGGTTATTTCTAAAGATCTATATATATATTTTTTTTAAATCACAATGTTTCAATTTCATATATTTTGTTTTTGCATATATTTTGTTATTTCCTTGTGGGATCGACCTCGCACTCTTAACGCTATACTATTTAATGGTTCGTGCGCTTGTGAGTTATAAATTTAAAATTTGCACAACATCTTCGTTTGGATATAAATTCAAACATTATTTTCTATCCATCGATTATTCTTATTAGACCATCTTTGGTAGTCATATATGAAGTGATTTGAGTTAAGAATTGATTTCCTAAGATTAAATCTTTTGACATACCAGACATTTGAACTAGAATGATATGATTAATACATTTTTTATTCTTACAAATTGTTACCTTAGGCAATTTATAAGCTAAATTAATTTGTTTTCCATTTGCAGAGTTAACATGATGTGTTGTTGTTTCGAAATATTTTAAAGGAATTACTCCTTCACTAATACAATTTATATCAGCTTTTGTATCTAATAAACATGTTAATTCAGTTTCATATCCATCTATAAGTCTTAATTTGAACTTTACATGCCATTTTCTAAAAGTCATTTTTGTTGAACAATTTAACAACATATTTAAATTTTCTTCTTGGTTTAATGTTTGCATGTAATTCTAACATTTCTATTCTCATCTTATGTTGAGTGATCGTATTCTTTAACATTTTAATTTCATTATTTGTTTGTTTTACAATTTTTTGAAGATCTTGAATTGTAACAGGTTGAGTTTCATCAGGATAAGACAATTTCTTATATAAGTTGTTCAAGCTTAATAATTGAATAGGCATTGGGTTAATGAACTCTGGTTGTTTTCTTTTTTATTACTAGATTCTAAAATTCTAGCAATATATTCCTTTTGCTTTTCAATGTCTTTGATATTCATGATATTTTCTAATAACATATTGTCTTTATTAGATAAAACATTAACAGAGAAAATATAATCAGAATCGTCTGAATAATCTTTTGAAGAATTATCAAAGTCTTTTAATTGATAGAGACACAATTTGGATTATTTTCACATTTTTGGGGTTTTTCGTCTTCAAATTGTTTCATCATTTTATTATTAAAGTTTTCATCTTCAGAAGCGTCAGATTTTTCACATTGAAAAGATCTATTATCTGAATCACTTTCAGATGTAAATTTTAATCCATTCAGATCTTGAACAAGGACTTTAACATTTCTCTTAAGATTTTTATAGCACTTATTAGCATAATGGCCTTTATTTCCATATTTAAAACAAACATCATTAGAAATAGATTTTCGTTTTTTGTTTTCCTTTTTAGGGAAATTCTTTTGTTCTCTTTTATTAAATTTTGAAGTATAAGGTTTTCTATAATCTCTTTTATATTTTTGTTTATTTCGTTTAGAGACATGATCAAATTCTTTATAAGATTTTTTATATTTTCCTTTATACATTTTTTTTATTTTGTTATCAAATGAAGAAAATTGTGAACCAAAGTCACCAATTTCTCTACGACTAAGATATTGTTCAGTTTTTATTTGTTTATCAAGTTTCATATTATTACATATTTCTAAACCTACTTGATTTACATCATGGTATAATTCAGCATAGGTAACCAAAATATTTTATCTCACCATTTTCACATTTTCTTAAGATTTTTTTTTACCTTTTGAGCAAATAAAGGAGGTAAACCAGAAATATATTTTTCTTTCCAAATAACATTTTGAGAGTCATTTATTTTAAAGATACTATTCATAAATAAATCTTATAAATAGCAAAATTTGTCATAGATCTACATTTTAATCTTACTAAAAAGTCTTTTACATTTTGTTCAAATCTTGGATATCTTTCGATAAAATGTCTTCCTATGTTGGTTAATAAACAGTTAACACTATCAAGTATAGGTTTTCCAATGGCCTCTAAGACCAAATTTCCTTCGTTATCTACTCATGGGAGTCTTTTATCAGAATTTTTTGTGTATCAGTTACAATTGTTCAGTAAAATCGACTATAATTAAATGACAAATATTTCTTTCCATGTTAAGGTTTGCTTTCAGAATAGCATACATATACATTTTTTGAATTTTTTGATTTGTTGATAAACCATCAATATTCCATTCATATATAAATCCACCATCGAATGAAGTAGGATTAACAGTTTGAGGTGTTTCAATTTTTAAAAATGGAGGTCTAATACTATTGTCATTTTGATTTAATTTGTATTTCATTTTACTTATCCTTAAATCATTATCTTTTTTACCTTCAACATTTTCTACTATAACATTTATTGAGTCAGGATTTTCTGATAGGATTTTTGTAATACCCTGACTCAAAATTAGGCCTAATTGTTTGATTTTGTGCAAATAATCATATTTGTTATCCATTAATAATGAAGATTATGGATTGAGCTTTTTGAGAAGTCCAAGTTTAGCCCAATCTGAGCTCGATAACTCTTGGATCCGACTCGTCGAAGTTGGATGGGCAAAACTGTAAATATCTAAACTTTCTTTGTTTAAGATAATTTTTTGGATAAATATCAAAGATAATGTTTTAGATAAAGATCAAATATAATGTTTTGGATAATGAAATAAACATCAAAGATAATGTTTTGGATAAACATCATCCAAAAACTTTAGATAATGCTTATCCAAAATGATGGATAATGCATATACATTTACTTTTTCCTTTATAAAAAGGCAAAGGCCCATCTTTCATGTTAACATTTTTTCTACTTCTTCTTTTCTAAAATTCTTTCCTACTTCGACCGATAGTGTTTTCAGTATGTTTCATTTTTCATGGATTTTAGAGGGAAAGTTGAGACTCTGCCAAAAATCTCCTGGAGGGTATCAATTTCATCAGCTTTGAGGTAGGGAGTACGAACCTTATTAATATTTAGTTTTATTATTTTATCGTATATGAAAGTCCCCTTTCATGGTCCTAGAACAACATGATTGACCCTATAAGAGGGGAGGGGGGGAGGGGGGTGTGTGGAATGGGGGAATACGTCAATCCCATTTTTCATGGTGTTTACCAATTTCTTGATTGTTTTAAGTGCATGGGAACATTAATCAACAGATTTGTTTAGTGTGATAGATTTTTTTAATTTCTTTGAATGATCACACTAAGATTATAACCCTTTACATTTTGCTTAATTATCGATGCTTGTGCACAATAAGTAAAATAAGATAATCAACATGCAAAGTGATGTGTGTTGAGAAGAGTACATAAATACTAAATACAGAAACACAAAGATCAAACACCGTAAGATCAATTTTAAAATGGTTCGGTTAGCCGACATACATCCACTGTTAGGAATAACTCAACCTTAAGTTATTCCCAAATCCACTAAGTGATGACTTACATCCTCACAATTAGAGTAAGAATTTCAGCCCACTCAATCGGCTGGAAATTTCACCCACCACTGTAGAATAAGAATTTCACCTATCCATTTGGCTGGGAATTCTACCCACCGCTGTGACAGAGACGACGCTCTAGAGTTTTTTATAGTAGTTCCAGAGCAAATCCCCCTTAATCTACTTTTGGGACAAAGGTTTTAAAACAAATTAAAACCAAGAAGCACTTGCCTTTGTAGCTCTATCTCTCTGATGTGTGCTTCTTCAAGATTCACCCAATGTGTGCCGACGCTTCGCCTTATAGCTGTCGTAAAGCAATCACAATCCAGGGTGATAAGGAAAATGGTTTTACCAAAGGTTCTTACTTTATAATCTTTTCCTCTCTCTCTCACAAACTTAATCTATATGATTGGTTGTATTAGATTCCCCAAGTGTAATCACGAGAGAGAGAGAGAGTGATCCTTCTATTGGCCCTTGTTTAAGCTCACTGATAATAATGAAGATCCAACTAATTTTGCCAAAGGATACTAACTGGTTGCATAAAGATTGGTTTATATAGAGATGGCAACCAGTTACAGCAACAGAATGTACCGATAGGTCGGGCACACCGAGGGGTAGGTGACTAAAAATGTTACCATTCAACAACTCGACCGTTGCGTATTAATGCACTCCCAACGGTAATATTCTTTCCCAGTCGATATGTCGGTGTCGCCGATGGGTCGACAGTTATGGCACTGAGAGGTCAGTCCATACGGTGGTCTCGATCTGGGGCAACACCATGCTGACAGTAATTTCAAGTCTACAAACGTGTCTTACTCAGAACGAACTATCACCCTTTACCGAGGGGTCGGTCCTGGTACTCTCGATCGGTCTTGAACTACCGATATGTCTGTTTCCCAAGAACCCACTTGAGTTCTAAGTTCCAGAACTCATAAATCTTATCGAAGAGTCGTTGACCCCATGAGGGGTCATTTCAGCCTTTCATCGAGGAGTTGGTGGATACGAGACTCTCGATCAGAGGATTTCCCAGAATGATAGTTCTAAGATCCAAAACCTATGTCAATCTAGTCGACCAGTCTTTGCCCACGATGGGTCGATCCTTTCTCCACTGAGGGGTTAATGAGAACGACTGGTCGAGTTGACAGTGAAACCAAATACATATTTTCAAGATGGGTTCCAATTCACTGTCAAACTTCCTCTCTAAGGTGTGGGTACCATCTGTAGTCATCTATGGCCATAATACTTATTTTTTTTGTTGCCATAACAATGTGCTTCAATCCGGTGGAGCATGATGTTCACTCTTGATCACTTTCGGTATTCAAGCTTCTAGCAAGTGTTTTTTCCCTAGTCATAGAATTGACAAACTAGGGACTCGGCCAATCCGGGGCACTAACAATCTCCCCCTTTGTCAATTTCATTACAAAAACCTAGAGGCTACCCAGTTACATTCCCACCTTATTACATCTCATTTGAATACAAAATATTATATTAATTACATATACATATTCAAATGGAAAACAAGATTATGATCTTCACATATTCTTGTTCAACTTGCTTCATTTCTTGTTTACCTGTTCAAGCACATAAGTAAGCAAACACCAGGAAATCATTAGAGGAGTTAGTCCCAAAACATAAATATGCATTCATGGACTAAACAAGATTAGTACTCAGGCTTCCCCATACAATCTTATTTCCTAGTGGCTAATACTACCCATAGCATAAGCTTATTACCAAGCTCATCTAAGCTATCAGTGTTGAGAAGATTTCTCCCTCAATCTTCTTTGAGTTTAATTTCCCAAACTTCAAGCATAAACATTCTCCTATGTCTATTGGCTTCTTCCTCTTTTATGGCTCTCTCTTCTTAGAGGCATAAGTACTTCAGCTTTACCAATTACATCCCATAATTGGTTTTGATGTCTTATAGCTTATACTAATTTATCCCCTATTTTTTCATATAATTAACAAAGATTAGTATGTAGACATCGATTTTCAAGCACTCCCCCATGATTCTTACATCTAGTGCTTCCATGAGTTTGTCTTCCAACTCAGTTAGCTCTTCTCTATAGTCCAATGCATATCTCATGCAATGCTGTTTTTCTCCTTCCTTCCCTTTAAGATCTATGTTGTCTTAAAGGTTTTTTACCATTGGGGTTAAGCTACTTTCCCTGGCTTTCCTTTTTGGACTCTTTCCCCCCATTTTCCAAGCTATTTTCTTTAGCTTCTTCGACCCAACTCCCCTATAAACTTATCTGCCTCTAAGTTTATTTTTCTCCAAGCTTTTTTTCAAGCTTGCATTAGCCAGCCTCCTTATACTGTCATGACCAGTGACAACAGCTAATCAACACATATTTTGTGCTCCCCCAAACTCCAAGGTGTGTGCAATATCACAGCTCGATCATTATCTCCCTTACATGCCAATATGAAACCAACTCATCAGATCCTGCATGTTAGTTTATTTAACAAAATCCATATTAGCAATAGACATGAGATAGAAAGCGTTTCACCAAATTAGCACACACACTAAATCAAACCATATCATTTCATTGATAAATAAATCAGTACATATGGTTTAGGAGAGTGGCATCATGGATGCTTAGTTTAAATACTGAAACTATATTTTTTCCAAAATATAAAGCATAAGGCATGGAAAATTATCCTAAACAGAGCCATCTGGAGGAGGTGATGCTAGAGGAGAAGGAGATTTTCATTGGGAAAGGTCGACGATTAATTGTCGCAATGCAAAGATTTCTTCGTGGACACTCTGACTGAATCTTTCCACGAAGTCATCTAGCCCATCTACATGTGCCTTGATTTGAGAGACTCAATTTTTTATTTTGCAGATAAATCGAATCAGGGGTTGTGACACGGGGGTGACAGCATTTTCGACATTCGTTTCTCCTTTTTCATTAGAACTGTCTAGCAAGGAAATCACTTCTGCTTCAGTTCTCAGGTTTTGTCCAGATTGAGACCTGAGAAAATACCAATGGTTGGATCCAGTCTTAAGGACAACGATTTTTCCACGAGGAGTACTCTTAGGGGCAGAGCTCGATTCTGGAGTATCCTGCATGAATCTAGGTGATCTGCTGAGGAAATGGAGCTGAACTTAAGGATTTTTCTTGTGGTAGAAGACCGAGATTTAGATATCTCCCTTTTCGACATGGTTGCTTAGGAAGAGCTAACCAAGGATTACCCGAACACTAAATCTCACAAACACCATGACACCCTTGCTTCTTGAAGTGAGAGAAGCAAAAACCCTATGGTTTTTCATCGAGATTTCGCTCTGAGAGATGTCCTATCGAGGTCCAGGGCACGGGAGGAGAGGAGGGAAATCGCCAGAGCTTAGGAGGAGGAACGATGATTTTGAACTAATCTATGTTTTTGCAGAAAGAAACATTTTAACTTATTATTTCTGACTCACCAACAGGTCGTCTCCAACGACCGGTCTGTGTCGATATTTAGCGACCTGTTGCTCCTTTCGATTTTTCCCTCTTTTAGACAATTTTCTAATTTCCAACAGTACCGACCTGTCTGTTCCTCCTACTAGTCTATCCTTCGACTTGGGTTTTAACTTGAAGGATGACTGTGTGTTTTGTGTGTGTGTGTGTGCTTGCGATGTTCATAGTTCATCAAGCTTTGCGTATATACCTTTAAATTCCAATGACGATACATACATTCACACCGTTTTTGTGCCATTTGAAGATTCAATTCACCTTTCTGAAAGTCGACACAAAACATGGATTATAGATCTCTCTTGGATCCAAACCAATCCGAGTACCTTGGGCACATTTAATTTACCAATTCAAATATATTGCCCAGGTGTGTGATGTCATGTGATGCGGCATTTCCAGGATTTAGCAAAGGCAAGGTGTCTATGAACATAAGTCATTCTACAAATATATAAACTAGAGAATATTGGAATGAGACACAAAGCACATTAATCATACATTCATTTCCGGTTTTGATTACATTAATCATGCATATAGAAATGAAGTATAACGCTACACACATAGCTCTCATGCCTGTTATCATGTTATTACCCAAAACATGATAAACACTTTTACCATTCTTTCAAGTATACTCCAATTCCTTGAAAGAGCTGGTAGATAAATGGATTTAGATAAATACATTTGATCATTTTGATCAACACTTTTGGTAGGTCACACCAAAAATCTATTTTAAGGGCATAGAACATGTTCCATTCCACATGGGATTCACATGTTTAAGAGCTTGGAATGAAACTATACTTGTGTATGTGTACTACACACCTTATACATGAGGTAATGCACAAACTACATTCATTTCTTAAAAATGCACAAATCACATGACATATGATGAAATGAGACAAATATACTCCAATACTAGAGTGCAGACCTACATGTACATATGAGTATGTTTCATAAGATCAATCCAACAATCAAACAAGAACATGGATTGTAGGAAAGACACAAGATGATTCCAAAGCATATTACAAATGTGATACCAACTATGGTAGCCCTTTACACATTTGAACACAATATTATGAGAGACTTGGAATCTAAGTCCACAGTCCAGTGATGACCTTTTCTCAAATCTGATTTTAATCTTGGGTGCCTTCCCATTTGATTTTGCATATCAAAGCTTCTAGATTTTGTACCACGATGTTTATCCTAAACATAAGGGGCAATTATTTTGGTACATGGCCACAAAGGATACTTGAAGGTCACTACTTTTATCAAGTTCTTTTTCTCTATCCTCCTCTTCTCTTAGAGGATTTAGCTTGGACTATTTCAATCGATGAATCATTCACCTATATTCTTAGTACACATATTGGTCGTGATAGGTGGTGTCATTCATTGGGCTAGAAGAGAAAATTTTTCTATGGATTTTTTCAACCTCTTTTGTTGTTTCATATTTTTTAAATATTTTAAAAGCATATTATGAAACAACAATGATGATGCTACAAGTATTTGATTAAAGTGCATAACCAATTCATCACTAGTCCAAGCAATTTGGTCTTTGGACTGAGTGGTCATGAATGTTTGAAGGTTTATCCAATATATTTTCTATAAGCATAGACCTTTTCTATTCACCTATTTTCGAACATATTTATTAATGAAAACTTCAAAGATATTCATTCCATTTTTCATCACAAATAGGGGTTTGGAAATATCATGGCTTTCTCTCATAGCCATTTTCTAGCACGGATCAACTCGGATGGTTAGATCCTTTTCAAGGAGCACGAGCCTCTGATATGAAAGTCTCCTTTCACGGTGCTAGAACAACATGATTGACCCTAGAGGGGGGTAGGGTGAATAGGTCAATCCCATTTTACATGGTTTTTACAAATTTCTTGATTGTTTTAAGTGCAGCGGAACATTAATGAAGAGATTTGTTTAGTGTGATAGATTGTTTTAATTTCTTTGAACGATCACACTAAGATTATAACCCTTTACATTTTGCTTGATTGTCGATGCTTGTGCACAATGTGTAAAATAAGATAATCAACATGCAAAGTGATGTGTGTTGAGAAGAGTAAATAAATACTAAATACAAACACAGAAGGATCAAACACCATCAGACCAATTTTAAAGTGGTTTGGTTAGCCAACCTACATCCACTGTTAGGACTAATTCAACCTTGAATTATCCCCAAATCCCCTAAGTGGTGACTTACACTCTCACAATTAGAGTAAGAATTTCAGCTCACTCAATTGGCTGAGAATTTCACCCACCAATGTAGAATAGGAATTCCACCTATCCATTTGTCTGGGAATTCTACCCACCACTTTGCCAGAAATGACGCTCTACAGTTTTTTATAGTGGTTCCAGAGCAAATTACCTTTAATCCACTTTTGGGACAAAGGTTTTAAAATAAAATTAAAACCAAGAAGCACTTGACTTTGTAGCTCTATCTCTCTGCTGTGTGTTTCTTCAAGATCCACCCAATGTGTGCCAATGCTCTGCCTTATGGCTGTCGTAAAATAATCACAATCCAGGGCGAGAAGGAAAATGGTTTTACCAAAGGTTTCCTAGTTTATAATCATTTCCTCTCCCTCTCTTACAAACTCAATCCATATGATTCGTTGTATTAGATTCTCCAAGTGTAAGCATGAGAGAGAGAGTGATCCTTCTGTTGGCCCTTTTTTAAGTTCACTGATAATGATGAGAGTCCAATTGATTTTGCCAAAGGATATTAACTGTTTGCATAAAGATTGGTTTATATAGAGAAGACAGCCAGTTGCAGTAACAATAATGTACCGACAGGTCGGGGGCACCGAGGAGTCGGTGACTAGAAATGTTACCGTTCAACAACCCGACCGTTGAGTATTAATCCACTCCCAACTGTAATATTCTTTCCCGGTCGACATGTCGGTGTCGCTAATGGGTCGACAGTTATGGCACCGAGGGATCGATCCATATGATGGTCTCGATCTGCGGCAACACCATGCTGACAGTAGTTTCAAGTCTAGAAACGTGTTTTACCTAGAACGACCTGTCATCCTTTACAGAGGGGTCAGTCCTGGTACTATCGATCGGTCTTCAACTACCGATATGTCTGTTTTCTCGAGTGCCCACCTTAGTTTTAAGTTCCAGACTCATAAATCTTATCGAAGAGTCATTGACCACGAGAGGTCATTTCAGCCTTTCACTGAGAGGTCGGTGCATACGACACTCTCGATCAGAGGCTTTCCCAGAATGACAGTTATAAGATCGAAAACCTATGTCAATCTGGTCGTCCAGTCTTTGACCACGATGGGTCGATCCTAACTCTACCGAGCGGTCGGTGAGAATAACTGGTCGAGCTATCACCAAATACATATTTCCAAGTTGGGTTCCAATTCACTGTCAAACTTCCTCTTTAGGCTTTTAATGATTTTACCATTTGTTTAACTAAGCCTAGAGATGGTCTTCTATAAGATGTGGGTACCACCTAAAGTCATCTATGGCCATAATACATGTTTTGTGATTACCATAACGATGAGCTTCAATCCAGTGGAGCATGACCTTCACTCTTGATCAGTTTGGGTCTTCAAGCTAATAACAAGTGCTTTTTCCCGAATCATGGAATTGACAAACTAGGGACTCAGCCAAGCCGGAGCACTAACAGTATATATATAGAGATTTTAGCGATGTTTATCATTTGTTATTCATGTGTTTGAGATTATATTGTATGTTTAATTGTTTTCTTTAATTGTCTGACGAAAAGGTGTTATTATGTTTATATGTGATTTGGGTATACGTAGAATGGCGTGGGTATGCTCCTGATTCATAAAGGTTCTGGAATATTTAATGTTGAAAATTATTTGCCACGAAGAACCGGCCCAGGCCCGTCACCATGATTAAATACCCTTCACAAATGTTATGTGATTAATTGTGTGAATGATGCATGAATTATGTATTTGCGATTATGAATAATGCTTGTTGTTTGATTACATAGCTTAAAGGATTGGCCTTGTTGATGTTTTAAATTTGTAATTCTCGCAAGCGTACGAACCATTCATAGTATAGTATTGTGAGAGCGAGGTCGAACCCAATGAAAAATCTCAAAGTATATGAATTTAAATTAATGTCCTTTAAAATGAATTATTTTTAAGAAACTGAATCATTAAATGAGTTATATATCTAACTTGGAAAATCAGCAAATTAGATGTGTGATTTCTTATTCTAATATGGTGAGTCAACTTTTAATCTTAATCATGTTTAGGATTTCAAGTTACAAAATTATTTACACATCTTCCTAACTTTAATTGAATGGATTTTTAGAGAGAGAGAGAATCAAAGAATTTAAAGAATGAATTAAATAATTAAAAGAATGTATTAAAAAGTTACAGAATTAAAGATTAGATTATATAAGATTTGGGTTAAAACAACTAATGCACAACAAACATAAGATCTAACATTATTAAAAGACAGAAAATTAAATTGCATGAAAATAAATGACTGAAATTAAATGTGCAGTAATGTAAAAGGTGGTTGTTTGGAATAGACCGTTCATCACCCAAGATATGTAAACAAAATAAAGGCCTAGATCTGAAATTCACGTAAATATCTAAAATACAATTCATATTTATTAATAAAATAAGATTCACAACTTTTAATTTAATTAATCAAAACCTTAGTAATCGTGATTCAAATATTACAATCACAATCCTAACTATTGCATACGCTCATGTTCAATCAAATAAATAAAAGTTGTGTTCTTGAAATTAAAAATAAAGTAATCATAAAGGTATTTTAGAAATTGGATGTTCCAAGGTTCTAAATGAATGTTTTACTTTATTTAATGGAAGAATTAAAGTACAAGGCTTTTCTAAATTAAATATAAGAAAGACAACATAAAAGGATAAAAATCTACACTCGCACTTGTAAATTCGCATGGTGCTCCTTGTCTTCCTGTCTTTTGCTCCAGCCTTTAGTCCTCTTGAATTCCAGGTCATGTTCGAATTTTACCCTTGGGGTGATGTGGTATTTATAGGTTTTGAAAAGAGATGGATGACTTGGATTAAATCAAGGTTTACGTTGGGAAATCAATGGACTGGATTGAATCTAGATGGGAATGGATGATGGGGATTAAAACTAGGTTTTTAGGGTTACACAAGGAGGGTCACAAGACTTTTGTGTGGCTTTCCTTGGTGGCTTGGTCAAGGTGCAGAGAAGATAGGAGATTGGGAGAAAAATTAGAAATTGGATCTTTTGGGATTGGGAAAAATCGTGTGGGATACTTGGGGATTGGATTATGAGGTGTGTTTGGATCTTAGGGATGTATCTAGATGGTTTTTAGTCTAAGTGCATAGAGAGGTTTTAGGTTGCAAAAATCATGGATGATGAGGTGTGATATGCGCATGGGGCTAGCTTGAACTACAAGTTGTTCATATCTTAGGGTTTTATGGATGGAGGGTTTAAATTAAATGAGTATTGATCTAATGGGTCTAATGTATTTTGGGTAAAATAATTATAAGAATGGGTAGATGGTTGATGGAGGGTTTAGATGCATAGGTGGATCTTAAATGGATGATGAAATGTATGCGCTAAATCTAAGGTAATGTGTGTATGTGATGGATGCATGCGGATGCTCTAGGGTTTCTAAGAGATGAATGGGTGAATGAGATTAGATGACCAATATCTAATGGTTAAGATGATCAATGCATGAAATGAATGCAAGGATTAATAGGTGATGCATGGATGAACACTAATCTAAGGTTAAGATGATCATGATGTTGATGGATTACCTAGATCTAATGATAGATGAATGGATGAGTTAGATTCGATGGTGGATCTAAGGTATGATCTAATTGGGTATGTGAGATGGAAGGTTAAGATCTAAGATAGAAATTGGATGGTGTGGATGTGAAGCTGGGTTATGGGTTTTGGATATAGGTAGTTGGGTTGGACTTAGGTAAATTCAAACATGGACCATGGAGTTTATTAGACTCTGGGCTTTGGATTTGGATCAAGACCTCAACTCAGGCCCACTTGAATTGGATTTGAGACCTTGGACTTTAGTTGGACAGAGCTTGCACACTGGCCTGGTCCAGAGTGTGAAATACACATGGGCTTGCATGTGGCTTGGCCCATTGAAGCTTTGTGTAGCATAGCTTGGCCCACTTGGACTGAATCTTGGCCCATTTGAACTGAGTCTTGGCCCATTTGAACTGAGTCTTGGCCCAATGACTTGAAATTGGCTCTTGGATTGCAGCTTTTAACCTCTAGAATAAAATAATTATTCAACCACTTTAAATCTAAAAATTATTAATTAATCGTAGACTCTCATAACTGGATCTAGATTAATTAATTTACATGAAAATCCTAGAAAGACACATGAAATAATTATAATAATCCTAGGTCTTCTCTTTAAAGCTCTAATCTTACAATCTTCTGTTGTTTTAACTTGATTTTCCTGAACTTTCCATTTTTTACTACAAAACTGACAAACTACATTAAATGCATCATTATATACAAAATTGAGGATTAACTAACCTAATAATCATGGGTAAAAATGTAAGATTTCAGTGCTCAACAAATACCCCCAAACTCAAGATTTACTAGTTCTGGAGCAAAATAAAAACTAAAAATTCTAGCGACACACAGAAATCCTATTCCAACTGAATAAATTGAAAATCCTAGACTAAACCACTTATGCTGGTACTTTCGATTGCTTTTAGCGTATGCAACAAGCCTTTAAACTCATAGCTCACCACTAGTGGACGCGTTATAGTCTCGTGAGGGCTTTCAGTGATAATACTCACAAATATCAACATGTTTACAGGAACACAAGGATGAGAGGTCTAGACATCATACAACTCTAAAATTCATTTTAAAAGGCTTATACTTGGAGTGTAGTGTGAGTTTAGCCAATATTAAGATAGACCTCTTTTTCCAAATAGTCCCAAGTTTTGTTCACACCGTTGGGAAATGCGCTTTGACTGCAAATCTCACTGGATATATATCTCGAAAAAATTAACATTAGAGATTTGGGTTCATTTTCTCTCGAGTATAAGTGAGCAGAATTTATGTACTTTAAATCAAAGTATCTCACATATGTATTAACAAAGACGGCTCAGATCGTAGAAGATGAATGATCTCATGAATAGATGCCATTTTCTTTAGAACGCTAAGTCAAATACCATCATTTTTCTTTCTTTATTCTCTACATGAAACACCCTATTTAGACCTAAATCAATAGGACTTTCTTTTAGGATGAAACGTGGCTTGGGATCGGGTCAAACCAAAGAAGGGTATAAAGCTCTAGAAATATTTTGAATAGAAATGGTTAGAGGTCTTCATGATTTTGAATGGGATATTTTTCCTCTATTTTTTTTTTGGTACTTTTCAAAGTATTTCTATTTCTTTAATTTTCTTTTCTTTTTCACATCCTTCTTTTGGTTTTTGGATGTTTCCCTTTTTGGATGTTATTTCCTTTCTTTTTATTTTTCTTGTTCTCTTCTTTCTTGTGCCCTTATTTTTAAAGTACCATCCCTTAATTTTTCATCTTTAACCTTTTCTAAGAATAGGTCATGGATATTTTTTATTGGCTCATACTCCTGGACTGGAGTTGGGTATGGTAAACATGGTTGGTCACGAAAATAGGCTATATAAGGCTCAACTGGGGAACTATCAAGATAAGATCACCAAGTATAGGTAGGCTTTTAGGTTCAAAAGATCCAACAATGGCCTAGATCATATCCTAAGTTTCAACAGGTGGTTTCTTTGTTTTAAATAAATTCCAAAAAATTCAGATATAATAAATTAATTTTGATGGCGTTCTCAATTATATGACCAAGATGAAAGATAATGAGATTAGCAACGACTTATTTGTGCTTCAAAAGAAAAAAATAATTGACTTATAACTCTCAGAAGGAAAAAATGGCTCTAAAGCTTACTGGGTTAATCTCCACTTGTATTCCTCTAGTGATTACACGACTCGTGAATATTTTTCTTTTTCAAACTAAACTTAATATGGCTGTGTACAGTGGTTTCCAAATATAAATCCCATAAAAGTCTTTCCGGAAAAGTATGAAATAAAGATCTCTATCTAAGTATTAATGCTAAAAATGTGACTCTTTTTACTTCAGATTGTCAAGACGCATGCTTTTCTTAGACCTAAATTGACAGTCTTGCTAAGTACCAAGGAGTCACAGCTTTTGCTTACTCTACCCTAAAAAATTTAGGTCTGGGTTGTTCCTCTTGGATTTCCAGCTTCCTCACCCTCATAGCTAAGGAAATGATTTTCCTACACAAGTCTGGGGGAATTTGTGTTCTAGACAGACGCAATGCAAAAATGAAAACTCGACCATCTACGTGCATGACTTCTATCCAGTTCTTTAATATTTGCTGGTCACAAAGACAAAGATGGATGATGGATGTTGACAATTTTTATTTTTTTTTAACGGGGGTCTCAGTTGTGAACTTACTCTCCCCTAAGAATTTTTATGAAAACGAATAAATGATCTTAGTACCCCCAAACTCGAATTGAACATTGCCCTCAATGTTCCCTAATATACACTGGCCAGGTACAAATGAAGAAATATCTTAGAAGACGAACAAACTAAATATGGGTTGTACCATGGGATGAAATGGCTGACTTCTAGGCTAGATTGACTCAAAGAAAAACTAGACTCAAGGAAAATAACAACTAGACTCTAACGACTCTAATGAACAATAGACCAACTCAGAGATAGACAATTGGATTGGTGGGTCTGGGTAAAGATGATTGAGTAAGGGTAAATAAGATTGGGTAAAGATGAGTGGGTAAGGGTAAATGGGATTGGGTAAAGATGTGCAAATCAGTTTTGGTAAACTGGATCAATGAGTAGGATTTCCTCTGTTCCTTCTGGAGTGTAGGGCTCTAAAAATGGTTTCAAACGTTGACCATTGACTTTGAAAGGATGACCAGTTTTCGGATGCTTGATCTGGATGGCACCATATGGAAATACGGCTGTGACAACGAATGGACCAGACCATTTGGTTTCAATTTTCTAGGAAAAAGATGCAACCTAGAATTGTACAATAGGACCTTTTGACCAACAGCAAACACTTTCCGGAGAATGTGTTTGTCATGAAAGATTTTCATTCGGTCTTTGTACTTTCTAGCTGTATCATAAGCTTCATTTTTTATTTCTTCCAACTCAGTTAATTGAAGCTTTCTGAGTTGTCCAGTCGAATCTAGAGTAAAATTGAAACACTTGATGGTCCAATAGGCTTTTTGTTCTATTTCGGCTGGAAGATGACAGGTCTTTCCATACACTAAGCGATAATGTGACATTCCTATGGGTGTTTTGAACGCAGTTCAATAAACCCATAGTGCATCAGTGAGTCTGGAAGACCAGTCCTTCCGAGATGGATTGACTCTCTTCTCAAGGATATGTTTGATTTCTCTGTTTGATATTTCCACTTGTCCACTTGTTTGAGGATGGTAGCTGGTAGCTACTTTATGAATCACCCCATATGATTTCATCAATTTTTCGAATAAGCGATTACAAAAATGCTTACCACCATCACTGATCATAGTTCATGGAATTCCAAATCGAGAGAAGACATTTTCTTTCAAGAAACGAGTGACAACCTTGTGATCATTAGTTTTTCATGCCACTGTTTCTACCCATTTTGACACATAGTCAACTCCTACGAGGATATATAGATTGTCAAAAGAGTTAGGAAAAGGTCTCATGAAATCAATTCCCCCAAACATCGAAAAGTTCGACAATTAAGATTGGGTTTAAAGGCATCATGTTCCGGCGGGATATACTTCCTAATTTTTGACATCTATCGTATGAAACACAGAAGGTATGGGTATCACGAAACATGGAGGGCCAGTAAAATTCACATTGCAGAATTTTTGCAGTTATCTTTCTAGTACTGAAATAGCCTCCACATGCTTGATCATGACAGAAACTTATGACACTTTGTTGTTCTTCTTCGGGAACAAAACAATGAATAATTTGGTCCGCACAATGCTTAAACAGATATGGATCATCCCAAATGAAATTTTTGACTTATGCCAAAAATTTAACTCTATCTTGTTTAGTCCAATGAGGAGGCATTTGACTAGTCACAAGATAATTAACAATGTCTGTAAACCATGGTACTTGGGAAAGAGACATGAGTTGCTCTTCAGGGAAGGACTCAGTGATAGGACGGTTATCTTCAGTGATCTCAGTTACTAAACTAAACAAATGGTCTGCTACAACATTTTCGGAACCTTTCTTGTCTCGAATTTCAATATCAAATTCTTGTAGCAAAAGTATCCATCGGATCAGGCGGGACTTAGCATCTTTCTTAAAAAGAAGATACTTGAGTGCAGCGTGGTCTGAATAGATAACGACCTTCGAAACCACTAAGGAAGATCGAAATTTGTCTAGCGCAAATACGACTGCTAACAACTCTTTTTCCGTGGTGGAATAATGAAGCTGAGCGTCATTCAACATGTTGCTAGCATAGTAGACAACATGAAGCAATTTGTTCATTTTTTATCTTAACACGACTCCTACTGCATAGTCGATATATATGACTAGTCTTTCATTTAATAACAATAATCGATGGACATGAAATAATGTTTGAATTTATATCCAAACCAAGAATAAAAGAAATTGACCACATAAATAGAATAATCCGTAAAGAGCGATTTAAATTTGATGTTCAAAATGAGATAAAAATATTTAAAAATTTCTGAACAACTCTCTAACAATTCATTTATTATTAAAAAATAACATTTTGAAAAACAACTTCATTCTGAATGCTGTTCTGATCTTCCTAACGCATTTTGGGAAAGGAATGAACATATTGTTTCTCTCCCATATATAAAAGATTTTAAAGAAGAAAAAATTCCAATAAAAGCTAGAGCTACTCAAATATCATCTGAACAACAAGAAATTGTAAAAAAGAAATAACTGAACTTTAAAATAAAGGATTACTTAGAAAGAGTAATTCTCCATGGAATTGTACTGCTCTCTATGTCAATAACGCTGCTGAACGAGAACGTGGTGTCCCTCGTTTAGTAATAAATTATAAACCATTAAATACAGTGTCACAATCTATTAGGTTCCCTATACCTAATATACAAGACATTTTACACAAGATTCATAATGCTAAAATATTCTCAAAATTTGAGTTAAAATCTGGATTTTTTCAAATACAAATTAGTGAAAATGATAAATATAAGATTGAATTCGTAGTACCATCTGGTCACTATGAATGGAATGTTATGCCCTTTGGACTAAAAAAATCACCATATGAGTTTCAAAGAATCATGACTGAAATCTTTAATCCTTTTAATAATTTTTCTCTTCTTTACATTGATGATATATTGATATATTCTGATTCAATAAATCAACATTGGAAACATCTTGATATATATAAAATGATTGTTATAAAATATGGTTTAGTTTTAAGCCAATGGAGGATGATGTTATTTCAGCCTGAGATTAACTTGGTTGGTTTAAAATTTTAAAATAATACAGTTCAACCAATTAATAGAGTTATAGAATTTGCTGATAAACTCCCTCATAAAATAAAAGATATTAAACAATTGCAAAGATTTTTAGGATGTTTAAATTATGTGTCAATTTTTTATAAAGATCTTTCAAAATATAGAAAACCTCTTCAAGAATGATTAAAACAGAATCTTATTGCATGGAATAATGAACATACTGAAGCTGAATTAAGTAGAAGATAAAATCTCTTCCTTGCTTGTCTTTAGCTAATCAAGATGCTTTCAAATTTGTTCAAATTGAAGCCTCCAAAATAAGATATGGTGGTGTTCTATTTCAGGTAGATAATAATGATGAAAAAATAATGAAATTCATCTCTGGAACATGGTGTCTTGCTCAATCTAATTATTCAACTATAAAGAAAGAAATAGTAGCAATCATGCTTAGTATTACAAAAATTCAACTTGATCTTCTTAATAAAATATTCTTATTAATAATTGACTATAAATCTGTCAAAGAAGTAATTGAAAAAAATGTCAAAAATCTGACTAATAAACAAATCTTTGCTAGATAGCAAGCTATCTTGAGTGTATTTGATTTTGATATAAAATTTATAAATGGAAAAGATAATTCTTTAGCTGACTTTTTATCTAAAGAATTCTTGCAGGTCTCTTCGAAGAATATCTAGACGATCTCTTTGTAGTTTTGGTTAATACATTTGTGAATTGTTTCTACTTTCTTTTCAGCAGTTCTCACATATTATGTTCTTTATAACCTCTTCTTTTGAAATGCAACCTCCTAGAAGGCCAATCCATCATTCTTCTCCATTCTAGAAAGCCAAGTAATTGCAAGAAATCATGACCTAGCCAAATCCAAATTATGTCCCCTCTGTATGAACGTCATATGCAATGGGGATATCCCTCTCAATCTGCCAGTCCTCCTGCCCTTTCACAAATAGCTCCTGTTCAAATTGGTGAAAGTCAATCTCCTCATCAAAAATCAAAAGAACTCTTTCTTCATAGATTTGATCAATTGGTTTTTCATTTGCCTAAAGTTTGTTATCCTGACAATTCCACCATTGAAAAAATAATTCCATTATGCCTTTCTCCTGATAAATCTCCTTACCCTTACCCATTTTATATGGCTATCCTAATTGAAACAAACAACTGTGCGTTTGATCATTTTGACAAAGACAAAAACCATTATGAAGGATTTTTCCCTCCAAATGTTTTTGTTAGTTATTCAAAAATAAAAATCATGAATATTTTGACTGAAGGAAAATGAGAGCAACCTCTTTACCAAAATTGAACAATTCAAAAATCTCATATGCATGACCTTGTTTTTAATTACTGGGATTACATTTCAGCTTGGCAAAATATTTTGTTTTTTCAAAATCCTGTTTTCATGCATTCGTGGTTATTTGAGTGAAAATTAATGATCTTGTTGAAATCCTGATGTGGTGGTTTGCAAAATTTTGGTCTATTTTTGGTGCTCATAACGAAAATTTACCTTCTTTGAGTTCAGTCTGTTTTTCAAACATATTCTTCAATTTTAAGAAAAGAAAATAAAGATCATATTGAGAAAATAATGTTTGTTGCTAATGACTGGATTACTATGATGTTTTATTGCCAATTCAATATCCCATGGATTTGCAAATGACATTTTGAAAGGAATGGATTTGAGTTCTCATGTTTTGACAAAAATATTGAAGTGAAAAACTAGGATAAATTTGATTTTTCTCAAATTATCTCTGATGGATCAAATTCATATATCCTAAATATTTAGCTAATACTAGAAAAAGATTGAGCCTTAGTTTTGTTGATGCACTTAATGTATCCTTTTAAACTTCTCAAAATGTCAATACTAACTCCCCTCTGGCTATGCCAATCCCTTTATCTCCATTCCCATTCTTCTCTCTTTCTAAACAAGCTGTAGTAAAATCTCCCACATGTTCTTCTACTCCTTCTCATGACATTTCAAAAGCATCTCCCACAAGTCAGCTGTAGAACTTCTTAAAATCAGAGAAGATCTAACCAAAGATATTTTGGCTCAACTTGGAAAGCATACTGAGTCTTCTAAAGAATCGTTCACTATAAAAGCACTTGACTTAGTGAATGAAAATGCTTTTGCTGCTTTACAGAAGTTGTCCTCAGATGATGAAAATACTACTGGATTCATTAACGTCAAAAGGAAAAAAGCTCCTGGAAGCAATAAAAAATAGTTTTACTATTTTGTCGGCAAGATGTTTCTATCATATATTTAACTGAAGACTGAATCATGAATTTTGTATCGGCAACATCATGACCCTCCATGTGTTCTGAGCTTAAAATGTTACATCTGACATCTACATTCAGGTAACCTGAAGCTCCACTGGAAAATTGAAGACCTATAGATGAAGAAATAGTGAAAACTGGGGGAATATTGGTAAAAACTTCTGAAATAGTGAAAGATGTTGGAATAGTGGCTTATTTGATGTTGATGGAATAGTTAAAGCTGATGGAATAATGACCGATTGATGCTATATTTGATTGATGTATTGAGATCTGATGTGAGAAAAATATATTATTGGATTGTTTATTATGTTTAAACATGGCATTAGTCACTAAGTGTAAAATTATTTTTACCCACATGAGTGTAGCTCAACTAGTTGCCTCCGGCCTCAAGAAGCAAGAGATTGTGTGTTCAAGCTCCTATGACCTAACCTTGCTATGCCCTAGGGGTAGTGTGTAAGCCTAAACATGACCCACATTATAGATTTGGGGCTCCACATAGAGGATCTTAAATCAAGGAAACTGTGTTTGAATAAGGAACGTCTAAATTAGGAGATTTCTAAAGGGGTTAGTTTCATGTTTTGATGGAAAGTAGAAAAAGAAAGTTCTAATTTCCTTAAGGGTCCTCCCTCTACCTATAAAAGAGTCTCTCTCCCTAATTATCCATCAATTTAAGACAACTCAGTATTCCAAAAATACTATTCAAGAAATTTGGAGAGGGCATTAAGGAGGAAAGAGGTAGAAACTCCAAGGTGTATGTTTTCTCTTGTTTTTAGACTTCAGGAAGCATTGACATATTAAAGGGAATATCAAAGCTCACTCTTCTTCATCAATGTATCCCGGTATGTCTTATTATTATGATGTTTATGGTTTCCACATTAAAATTGGTCCGTGTTTCAAGCATTAATCCAGATCTTTTAGTTACGTCGTTCAAGTTTATCGAACATTAAGATTAATGATGAACGATTCTATGATTGATCTTTGAATCAGTAAACATTGATATTATGAGGAAGTATTATATAGTGGGCTCACCCATTGTAAGAGCGTCAAACAGTCCATGACTGCAACTTCAATCGTGGAAGTAGAATTTGTGGCATTCCATGAGGCCACCGTATAAGGAATGTGGCTGCCGAACTTTATCTGAGGACTTGGATTTGTCGACAACATTGCCAAGCCACTGAGAATTTGTTGTGATAATTCTGCAGCAGTATTTTTCTCTAAAAATGAAAAGTATTTGAATGGATCGAAACACATGGAATTGAATTACTTTGTCGTGAAAAAAGATATTGAGAAATGGACGGTGTCTATTGAGCTCATAAGTACTTTACTTATGATAGCAGATCCGTTGACGAAAGGATTACCGATAAAGACCTTTAAGGAACATGTTAATAAAATGGGTCTTGAACGTAATCTAATATTATGTAATTATGATTTTGGATTGCTTTATGAATAAATGTTCACTATTTGACATTTGAGTACTAATGTATGCGTTTCAGATTTATTGTTCATATTATTATGGTTAGGTATATTCATTATGTGTGATTGTTTTATCACTTTCAGGAAAAGTCATTGTGTTTTACCTCGGTGTGCTTGATCTTGATAAAGAATTAATTTCTTATAAGCCTGTTATTACTGGCACAAGTACAACTTCTGATAAAAAGTCCTATGAAGCATGGATCAGGTCAAATAAACTGAGCCTTATGTTCATACGCATGACGGGGGAAAATAACATCAAGACTTCAATGCCCAAAGTGTTGAAAATAAATTCCAAACAACGGATAAGTTCTAAGTAGTGACACTTATGTCCTGCCTGAATACCATAAAGTCTGATGGAAGCCGTGGCATGTATGAGCATGTAACAGAGATGACAAATATTGTTGACTAGCTGAAGAAATATAGGGATGAGTGTTGATGATACTTTCTTTGTCCAATTCATTCTAAATTCTCTATCTCCTCAGTATGTGACATTTTAGATAAATTACAATACCTTAAAAGATAAATGGCAAGTAAATGAACTGTCAAGCATACTGATTCAAGAGGAGAGCAGATTTAAGCAGATTGGACATCACTCACTCCATCTAACAAATCAAGAACCCAGTAAGAAACGAGGATGGAAGCCCAAGAAATTTAAGAAAGCATGAAATTAACCATTTGAGCCCAGTACGTCTTCCGGGACTCAAAATCAGGGGACAAGTAGTGTGAGGTGCCACTTTTGCAAAAACAACGGTACTTCCAGAAAAACTGCTATAAAAAGAGCGCGTGGTTCGAAAAGAAATGTAACTATTCCATTCCTGTATGTTTCGAATCTAATCTCACAGAAGTTTCCTCTAATACTTGGTGGCTTGATTCTGGGGCTATAGCTCACGTTTCTAATAAGATGCAGGGAAATCTTACGACCCATACCATCGACCCAACTAAAGCCTTCTTTTACATGGGAAACTGACAAAGGGTGCTAGTTGAAGCCATCAGGACTTACCGACTTTTCCTCGACACTGGCACCACTTACATTTATTTGATTATCTTTATGTTCCTTCTGTTGCCAGAAAACTTATTTTGATTTCCAAACATGATGTTAATGGTTATTATTGCAAATTTGGATATAATGCCTTCAGTTTGTTTAAGGGTTCTTTTTTTTTTGGGTCTGGATCATTGATTGATAGCCTTTACCATTTAAAGCTTGATGATACATTTGTTAATTATGTCCTAACCCTACATCATAATGTTGGCATTAAACGTGGGTTGATTAATGAAAATCCTCTATCTTGTGGCATAAATGTTTGAGAGATATATCCCACGAAAGAATTGAAAGATTGGTAAAAGATGGGATTCTCCCGAATCTTGCTTTTACTAACTTAAGTGTGTGTGTAGAATGCATTAAGGGTAAGCAAACCAAACACAATAAGAAAGGAGCCACAAGATCAAAAGGGCTACTTGAGTTGATCCATACTGACATTTGTGGCCCATTTGATGTTCCATTTTATGGTGGAGAAACCTATTTTATCACCTTTATTGATTACTTTTCATGTTATGGTTATATTTATATGTTGCATTATAAATCTAAAGTAGTTAACATCGGGGAGGTGAAAGTTATAAGGTCAGATAGAGGTGGTGAATATTATGGAAGGTATGATGAAGTGGGTCAACACCCGGGGCCTTTTGCTAGACTACTAGAAAATCGCGATATAATTACACAATAGACGATGCGCGGTACGCCTCAGTAAAATAGTATTGCTGAAAGGCACAACCGAACACTTATGGACATGGTTAGGAGTATGTTATGTAATAGCACTTTACACATTATGTTGTGGATGTATGCATTAAGAACCGTAATGTACTTGCTTAATCGGGTTCCTAGTAAGTCAGTTCCTAAGACTTCTTTTGAACTGTGGACGGAAAGGAAATTTAGTTTGAGACACTTGCATGTACGAGGTTGTCATGTAGAGGCAAAGATTTATAATTCACATGAAATAAAACTTGATGAACGGACAATTAGTGGTTACTTCATAGGTTACACTGAGAAGTCCAAAGGATACAGTATCTAATGTCCGAACCATAGTTTGAGAATCGTAGAGACCGATAATGCAAGGTTTATTGAGAATGATGAGGTTAGTGGGAATGACAGAATGAGAAATGTCGGTTAACAAGAATTAAGGGTACAAGTCCCTATACCCGTAACTTCAGAAGTTGTTGTCTCTAATGTCACTGAACAACCTGATGAACAACACCTGAATCACGAATCCCTCCATGATGAAGCCATCACCAACAATGAACCGATTGTGGAACAACCATAAGAAATAGTATTAAGAAGGCCTGAAAGATAAAGGAGACCAGTTATTTCGGATGACTATGTGGTATATATATAGGAATCGGATTATGATTTAGGGGCTATTAAAGATCCGATTAATTATGAAGAAGCCATATAATATGATGATTCTAATAAGTGGTTACATGACATGAAAGACGAGCTAAACTCCATGGCCCAGAATGAAGTTTGACATCTAGTAGAACTACCTCAGAGATAGAAAAAAGTTGGATGTAAGTAGGTCTTTAAGACGAAACGAGACTCCAAGGGCAATATCTAACGATATAAAGCAAGACTTGTGGCAAAAAAGTTTACTCAGAAAGATGCCATTGATTATAAAGATACCTGCTCTTTTGTATCCAAAAAAGACTTTTTCAAAATCATTATGGCTTTGGAGCTTCACCAAATGGATGTTAAAACCACATTTTTGAATGGTAGTTTAGATGAAGAAGTGTATATGGAACAATCTAAAGGAAGAAGTGTATATGGAACAATCTAAAGGATTCTCCATAGCTAGCAAGTAACATATGACATACAAATTAAAGAAATCAATTTATGGGCTTAAACAAGCATCATTGCAATGGTACCTTAACTTCAATGATAAAATTACCTCATTCGGTTTTAAAGAAAACATCGTTGATCTGTGTATATACCTAAAGGTCAGTGGGAGTAAGTTTATCCTCCTTATATTATATGTTGATGATATTTTGCTTGTCACTAATGATCTTGGTATGATGTTTGAAACAAAGAAGTTTCTCTCCAACAATTTTGAAATGAAAGATATGGGAGAGACAACGTACGTGATTGGAATAGAAATATTCCGTGACAGAACACGTGGTATGTTGGGGTTGTCTCAGAAAGCCTACATAAAAAGAATCTTGGAGAGATTCGGTATACAAAAATATTCCTATCAAGATGCCCCTATTCAGAAGGGAGATAAATTTAGCTTAAAGCAATATCCGCAGAATGAACTAGAAAATAAATAAATGGAGGGAATCCCTTATGCCTCAGCTGTAGATAGTCTGATGTATGCTCAGACCTGCACCAGACCCGACATTAGATTTCCTGTCAATCATGATGGCTTGGATAGTTTATAGACGTTAAAGTTTATGGATTTTAAAATTTGAATGATTTATGTAATTTGAAATCATGGATTTTCCTCTTATGTTTATGGCAAATCTTAATGATTTATGGAATTTAAAAAATTTATGTACCTTAAGATTATGATTAATGGTCTTCGAAATTATGGGGTTTTACCTTTTATGTTTTGTGAAACCAATAATGGGTAAAGTCATTATTCTTGACTTAATACCATATTATGATACGATTTGGTTAGTCACCAAAGTGGCCCAATCGGAATGCGTTTAGACATCAAGTCATATAATTGTGGTCCAGTACTTTTCCAAATTGCTGGATAATAATGACTTTGAAAATTGCAATCCCTAATCACAGAGATATTAGGTTCTCCAGAAGGTGCACCGTTCCGAATGGTTAATTGATTGGGATAGGATGATTATGGGTACTTGTGGTTTACATTTGTCTGGACACCCAAAGGTAGTAGCGATATTTGATCGCTTGTACTTTGTTGGTTAGTTCTATTAGTGACTGGAAATCGCCATAACGAAATAGTATGCCATAAGATCACCTAAAGGTGGATCTGGTAGCACTTTTTACTAATGTTGATTGTTTGTGTGTTTCAATTAAGTTTAACTCGTAGTATTATGTAAGTGAACATGAAATTATTTAATATTGCAACTTCCCTCCCTATTAGACTTCACGCGCAGGCTTTGTCTGTCCCTATGTTGACTGGACTTAGTTTCTCCAAATGGAAAGAGCAAGTCGAGTTTCACCTCGGTGTGCTTGATCTTGATAAAGCATTAATTTCTTATAAGCATGTTATTACTGGCACAAGTACAACTTCTGATAAAAAAGTCTTATGAAGCATGGATCAGGTCAATTAGACTGAGCCTTATGTTCATACACATGACGGTGACAAATAATATCAAGACTTCACTGCCCAAAATGTTGAAAATAAATTCCAAATAGCGGATAAGTTCTTAGCGGGGACACTTATCTCTAAGCTGACTATCATAAAGTTCGATGGAATACGTGGCATGTATGAGCACGTAACGGAGATGAAAAATATTTTTGATCAACTGAAGAAATATAGGAATGAGTGTTAATGATACTTTCCTTGTCCAATTCATTCTGAATTCTCTATCTCCTCAGTATGGGACATTTCAAATAAATTAAAATACTATGTAAGATAAATGGCAAGTAAATGAACTGTTTAGAATACTGATTTAAGAGGAGAGCAGACTTAAGCAGATTAGACATCACTCCATCTAACAAATCAAGGACCTAGTAAGAAAAGAGGATGGAAGCCCAATAAATTTAAAAAAGCCGGAAAGTAACCTTTTTCCATTTATTAAATCAGAGTATTTTTCTTTTTAAACGAAAGAGGACGGATACGTCACGACGCGAGCCGAGTTTATGTCCGAACATCCAACCCTCGATTGGCCCAATTCTAGCACACACGTGGGTCAATCCACCAAATATTTATGCATGTGCTAGCATAATCACTTGTGAAATAAATGTGCGGAAATAATACTTGTGGAATTATAATACCAATATTTCAATAACAAGGATGGAAAAAATCTTAACCACATAAGTCAAATATCAAACCAAATCCAAAATAGAAATTGAAAGTTCCCTTTACACGGTGCTAGAACATCATGAATGACCCTAGAGAGGGGGGGAGGGGGGGGTCAATCCCATTTTCAATGGTGTTTACAAATTTCTTGATTATTTAAAGTGCAGCGGAATGTTCATCAAGAGATTTGTTTAGTATGATAATTTCATTGAGCGATCACAATAAGATTATGACCCTTTACTTATGGTTTGATTATCGATGCTTGTGCACAATGTGTAGAATAAGATAATCAATATACAAAGTGATGTGTGTTAAGAAGAGTACTTAAATACTAAATACAAACACACATAGATCAAACACGATAAGACCAATTTAAAGTCGTTCGGTTAGCCAACCTACATCCACTGTGAGTATCGCTCAACCTTGAGCTATCCTCAAAATCCACTAAGTGGAGACTTACACCTTCACAATTAAAGTACGAATTCCACCTCACTCAATCGGCTGGGAATTTCACTTACCACCGTCGAATAGGAATTCCACTTATCCATTTGGCTAGGAATTCCACCCACCACTGTGCCAGAGATGACGCTCCAGATTTTTTATATTGATTCCGGAACCAAACTTCTTTAATCCACTTTCGGAAGAAAGGTTTTAAAATAAAATTAAACCAAGAAACACTTGCCTTTATAGCTTTTTATCTTCATGTGTACTTCTTCAAGATCCCACCCATGTATGCCGACGCTCCGCCTCGTAGCCGTCTTTTAGCAATCACAGTCCAGGGTGTCAAGAAACTGGTTTTACCAAAGGTTTCATAGTTTATGATTCTCTTCTTCTCATTTTCAAACTGAATCCTCAGATTGGTTGTTTCTGAGTTTTCTACCTTCCTCTCTCTCTCACAACACAATTCATCTGATTGGTTGTATTTGATTTCTCTAGTGTAAGCACGAGAGAGAGAGTGATCCTTCTGTTGGCCCTTGTTTAAGCTCACTGGTGAAGATGAGAGTCCAACTGATCCTTCCGAAGGATACCAACTGGTTGCATAAAGGTTGGTTTATATAGCGAAGGCAACCAGTTGAAGTAACGGTAATGTACCGACAGGTCGGTCGCACTGAGGGGTCAGTGACTAGAAATGTTACCATTACAATCCCGACCGTTGTGCATTAAGTGCACTCCCAACGATAATTTTTTTCCTGGTCGACATCTCGTTGTCGCCGATGGGTCGACACTTATGGTACAGAGAGGTCGGTTTATACGAGAGGCTCGTTCTGGTGCAAAACATGCTTGAGAGTAGTTTCATCTCTAAAAACCTGTTACCCAGAATGACCTATCGTCCTTTATCGAGGAGTCGGTCCTGGTACTCTCAATCGGTCTTTGATTGTCGATATGTCTATTTCTTCAAAAGTCCACATGAGTTCAAAGATTCCAGAACTCAAGATCTTGATCGAGGAGTCGTTGATCACGAGGGGTCGTTTCAACCTTTCACTGAGGGGTCGGTGCATACGAGACTCTCGATTAGAGGCATATCCAGACTAACAGTTCAATGTTCTAGAACCTATGTCAATCTGGTCGACCAGTCCTTTGACCAAGATGGGTTGATCTTGTCTCTACCGAAGGGTCGGTGAGAACGATTGGCCGAGCTAACAGTGAAACAAAATACATATTTCCAAGTTGGCTTCCAATTCACAGTCAAGCTTCCTCATTAGGCTTCATATGATTTAATCATTTATTTTTCTAAGCCTAGAGATAGTCCTCTCTTAGGTGTGGGTACCACCTAAAGTCATCTATGGCCATAATACCTGTTTTGTGATTGCCATAACGATGAACTTCAATCCGGTGGACCATGATCTTTTCTCTTGATCATCTTAGGTCTTCATGCTTCCAGCAAGTGCTTCTTTCCTAGTCATGTAATTGACAAACATAGGGACTTGGACAAGCTGAGGCACTAACAGAAATTATCTAAGTTATTACACCATTGAATCCTATGAAATTACATAGTTCTATCAAAATGCCAAAATAAGAACTATGAGATCTTCAAGCATGACTATCACTAGGTCCAACTTCTTATCCTTTTCACTGTTCTGTGTTAAAATCTAGAGAAAAAATGTACGTGCTTAGTCAACTTGCCCAGTAGGAAGTTCTGATCATAAAATGTACTAGGTGTGAAATCTCATAATTACATATATTAGAAATAACAATTAAGGAAAATCACAGGTAATGATCAACACATGTTTCTCAAAATAAGATAGAAGAATACCAAAGTCTTATAACTCAGCAATCATATCAATGACATGCCATTGGTGTCATGCATCAATGGTATGTCCACCCATCCCCATGCATCAGATCATAACAAATCACTTCTAATAATGGTTTTCAGTATTGGCCACTTATGACCACAGCATTTGAGGCCGCAACCACCAAGGTGCTGTTACCTATCAACAAAATAACCGAGACTATCGGTGGAGTGTGGTCTCCTCCCTCTATGCAGGGTTTCGGAATTACCCAGGAGATCTTTGGCCCAACTATGCCGTAACATTCATATCCAGAGACGAGGCCAAAGTCTAATATTTTTATAATCATTTTAAATGAGTCCAAGAGAGATTTGAACATTTCTTTCTTGGCTCAGTTCTATCAACCCTCCCATGCAACCATGCATGAGGTAATGTGTGCAAATATGATGACAAAAATCATGCATCAAATAATTTCTTTTATCAACATCATTTCATAATAAAATCAAGATTCATAAATCAATATTTAACAAAAATCATTCACATTACTGTGCTTCAATAAAGTAGGAACTCCTACCTAATCGAAAGTGATCAACTAAAGGGGAACTCACGCGTTTGTTCCAATGGCGTCGGAATGACCCTCGGTTCCTTTTGTCCTTGTAAATGTTTCAAATCACAGTTTGTATGTCACTATCACATATAATCCTTTGTCTAATCTGTGTATATCAAATCTAGAACTAAAGGTCTACTGTATGATTTCCAAGACCTAAAAGATTCCATTCATATTTGATTTTAACAACAGGTATATTAACCTTGTTAAACTATTTCTGTTTCAGGCTGGCATATCGACACTGTCGATACATTGCCTCTGGACACAGTCAACACATCGATCTTCTCGATATGTCAACTGGACTCTGTCTGTTTCAGTTCATCTTTTCCAGTCCCTCTTCTAGTCCCATATATCGACACAGTTGATACATCTAATGGTACACATGCTTGAGATGTCGGGCACGTCGATACATCCTCAGGTTTGATCCGTTCATACTTATATTTGTTCTCTGTTCCTGATAGTATGTATCGACACAGTCGATACATACACAAATGTATGCATTCTATATGTCGATTTTGTCGACATATCTTTGGTGTTCTGGTTTATCAGTATTAACATTTGTACTGTGTTCTCATGCCGATACATCGACATAGTCGATGCATCGTTCCTAAATCAGTCCATTGTCATTATTTCACTTTTCAACATACTTGGACCAATTATTTCATTTCCAAGCCGACATATCGATCTGATCGATAAATCGTACTGAAACTAGTTTTATTTCTATTTTATCATACCTAGGTCGATATACCGATCTGATCGATATATATTCCCGGCGTAATTTCATCATTTTAATATTTCATTTCCATTTCAGTCATACCGAGAACGATACATCGACGTAGGCGATGTGTCGTCTTGGGTTTACTTTCTTTCAGTCCCTTAGTTATTATTTTCCCATTCGCTGGATACTTTCCCAAGACAACACATCGACAGAGTCGATATGTCGACTGGATCGAGTTAGAAGTCATGGACCCATTATCCATGGCTTCCCTTTACTCAGGTGTTCATTGTTCTTGGGTTATTTCTTTCAAATTTCAATCATACAAGTTTTCTAAAAACCTAGTGTTATTGATTTACTCAAAAATATTAGGAATTCACCTACATCGAGTGATTCGTAGGTGTGCTCGACTGGGTGAGATCTGATCTTCCATGTCTCTTTGCTCTCCACCCTCCTTGCTAGCTCGATTTCTCTTTCTCCTTGCTTGGTCTTTCCTTTCTTTCCAGAAACAGAGGAAATCAATGAGGAGGTAAAGAGATTCTTGGCCGAGTTGAGGGTGGATATGTGAGTGAGAGGATGGACTCGGGTGAGTAAGAGGGGTGGTCAGGCAATCTGTTTCTTCTTTGTTTTCTTCTCTCTGTTTTTCTCTTCTTTTTTTTTTTTCCTTTTTTTTCCTTCGTTTTCTCTTTCTTTTTATCTTCCTCTCTTTCTATCCCTAGACTTTTAACTGAGTCCTTGAAAACGGAAGAGGCATTGTGAAGGCCCATGCATGGAAAAAAGAAGGGTTTGGATGGTGGTAGACAAAGCGTCTGTTGAAGACGTTCGGGCTACTCGACCCATCGATTTTTTCGATATGTTGATCCATTTGAGTGTCTTTTCTACCGATACATCGACCACGTCGATGTATCATTCTGACAACTTATACCTCGGGTTTGGATCTCAGTTCTTCCCGACACATTGATCCAATCGATGCATCGTCTGGAAACATTCAGCTTTGCAGACACATCGACCAAGTCGATGTATCGTCTGAGGGAAATTTAGTTTCCCCTTTTCTCTTTCAATGTACATTCACATTATTTGGACCAAAACTCATATATTTTATTTATATGATAAAAGAAATTACATTAAAATAGGGAGTTAAAATTCTGAATCCCTACAATACTTCCACCTTTTGGAATTTTCGTCCCGAAAATTAGACGAAGGTTGGGTTCCAAAAGAAAAACAAACTCTTATACAAATAACTCAGGATGAGAGGCTCTCATTTCCGATTCCATTTCCCATGTGGGTTCTGTACCTATACAAATAACGAAAGAGATCACCCTGTTCCTTAGTACTTTTTGTTCTGTACCTATGATTTTGTTAGGTCTTTCAACGTAGGTTACGTCGCTTTGAACATCCACTTCTTGTGCATCCAAAACATGCGATGGATCAGGATTGTACTTTCGTAGCATTGAGACATGAAATACATTGTGAATGTTGGATAACTGTGAGAGAAATTCTATACGATATTCAGCCTCGCCAATCTGATCAAGGACTGATAATGGTCCTATAAACCTCGGGGTCAACTTCCCTTTCTTCTAGAACCTCATCTGGCCTTTCTCGGTGAGACTTTTAGAAATATCAATAGAAATATCAAGTCTCCCACTTCAAATGTCAAGGGCCTTCTTCTCTTATCAACATAGGTCTTTTGTCGAATCTGAGCAGTCAACAGATGTTGTCGAATAACTTTGATCTGCTCGGTTGTTTCTGCTACCAAATCAGATCCAATAAGAGCAGCCTCTCCTGTCTCGGTCTAACAAACTGGTGATCTGCATGGTCGACCATATAATGCTTCAAATGGAGCCATCTGAAGGCTTGCTTGATAGCTGTTGTTGTATGAAAACTCCACCAGTGAAAGTTGATCCTCCCAATTGCCCTGGAAGTCTAACATACAAGCTCTTAACATATCTTCCAAAGTTTGTATGGTCCTTTCTGACTATCCATCCGTCTAAGGATGAAATGTTGTGTTGTATAACAGATCTGTCCCCATTGTTGTCTGCAAACTCTACCACACCCTGCATGTGAACCTGCCGTCCCGATCGGACACAATAGTCCTAGATAGCCCATGCAATCGGACAATGTCCTTGATGTATCGCCTACCCAATGTCTCAGATGAATCTGTCATCTTGATAGGCATGAAGTATTCTGACTTCGTGAGACGGTCAATTATAACCCATATTGCATCATTGCCTTTTGTAGATTTGGGTAATCTGGTCACAAAATCCATTGCAATGTGCTCCCGTTTCCACTGAAGTATAGAAAGGGGTTTGAGTAATCCATGTGGCTTTTGATGTTCTGCTTCGACTCTCTGACATGTCAAACATCTGGAGATGAAATCTGCCACGTCTTTCTTAAGTTCATACCACCAATATTGTCTTTTAAGATCTTTGTACATTTTTGTACTTCTGGAGTGTATGGAAATTTGGACTTGTGAGCTTCTGTCAATAATTTTTCCCTGGATTCCTCTGGCACATTGATTCGACCTCTGAACATAAGACCCTGTCCAGGTAGTAATTCCCAATCTTGCACTGGATTGACGCAACCTCCTAGGTTTTATTGACATTATTTGTTTCAAGGGGAATTTTTCTCTCAGTTTGTTGGATAAGTTTGACTTATAGTAATTTCCTTCCTTTGCTTTTTCATTCCGCTCTGATACCAACTGTAACGACCCATCCTTTTTCCATTGAATAAATCAGAGTATAATTTGTTGGTCAAGCTAGCCAAATGTTTAGAATAGTCCTCGAGAGAGAGGGGGGGGGGGAGGGTGAATAGGACTATGGGGAATTTTAAATTCTATTTAAATATTTGGCACTTTAATGAATGGTCACTACAAATTTGTTCAATTTATCTTTCCAATATGATTTTCATGCAAGATTCAATTTAAGAAAACTAAGATGTGAGTTAAAGCAAGTGCACAAAATAAGGTGAAGGAGATGAGAAGAGATGGAGAATAGTGTGATACAAGTATTTTTACGTGGTTCGGCAACCCTGCCTGTATCCACGCCTAAAGTACACCAGTTGAGGATTTCACTAAACTTCTCCTTCACGGGTGGAGAAGAAACCTATTAAAGTCTTAATCTCTTTCAAAGGTAGAGATTGAACCGATAACTTACAATCACTAAGAAAACACTTTTCTTAGACTTCACTCGGGTTACACCAACCCTTACAAATATCTCAATGATTAATAAAAGTTGTAGAACTTGAAAGTCTTACCAAGAACACTAGCCTCTAGTTACATGAAGTACCCTTGGCTTGTCCTTGTATGTCTTTCTCCACTTAGCTCCTCGGTGATGAGAGAATGCTCCAATGAATGCCACACCAAAGATTGGCAGATGATCTAGGGATGATTAAAGATTTGCATATGTAAACAATCAATCCCAAATTGTTTCCTCAAGAACACATTCAATGTTGAGCCTTAAATGCTCAATGATTTTCCTATGAATGGTTTGAATGTATTTGAGATATGATTTAGAGAAATGAGGGTCTAACTATGTATATTTGGTGCTATAAGAATAGTTGGGACACTTAGGAAAGAGTAGGAGAAAATTTAGCTCAAAATGATCAACCTTGGCCACTCAAATGGCTTTGGTTTATATAGCCAACAAGTTCCCAACGAATCTCTGCTTCGGAACGTGGTTGACTAGCCTCGGTACTTCCGAAGTCAACGGTCATATTTCAACGGATAGTTTGGCCTTACAACGGCTAGTTGGACCACCTTCGAACTAGCCAAGTTCTAGGTTCGGAACTTCCTAAGTCAGGTTCTGAAGGACAGAAGTAATGCCTCAAATATGTTCATTGGACTGAATATGTATTTCAGTCGACTGAAAGCCTGCGGGTAAGACAGAGAACAGTATACGTGCATGATTCAGTCGACTGAATCCCTGATTCAGCCAACTGAATTGAAAAATTTGAATTTTAAATATTTTTCAGATATTTTTGTTTATCTGGTAGGATGTGATGGGTAACTAGATTAAAAGGGAAACTCAAATTGATATATGTACGTGATTGAATTGATAAGGTAAAGAGGTGTGATTCACTTTCACGCGACGATTAGCATTGTTCGTGTGAAATAAGAAAAGGATAGTAAATCGGACGTGGGTAGGATTCCTACCTTATTAAAATACATGTGGATCTTATATAAATATTTATGTTGTTGATTTGTATTTCCAAACATGGTAACTTACTTTAATTAATGGCATGTATATGATTATGAACTGTTTTCAATGGTAATATGTGATTTGAAATGAAATGGCATTATTGAATTCCTGATCTCATGCATGGAATGGGAGGGAGTACGTAGGACAACAAGCAAAGTTATGAGCTGTCCGGACATGACATGGGGCTTGAAAACTAGCTTGAAAGAAGCTATGTGAACCATTGATATTTTGGCTTTGTCCGGGATTGCTAGATAGAGGTATGGTGTAATTTGGGACAAAAAGCTCCGGGGTAACCAGTCCAAAAACCCTACGCAGAGGGAGGAGTCCACGCTCTATCGGTAATTCCGATTAACATATGTGGGGAGGTATAACAGTGACCTGGTGGTGCCGTCACAAAACACTGCGGACGTAAATGGCCAAGGGATCACCTTGATATGGTTTCATTTTATCAAGGAAACTATTGATATGATTTGTATTGTGATTGGGTGAGGGATCATTGGCATATGACACCCATGACATGACACATACATTAGCATGATTTGGATATGATTATCATACGCTGTTTTTAGTACTATGAGATGTTTTACAGTTTTGATACAATGTACTTATTCTGATTTTATACTGATCCTATGTGTATATAACCCTATTTGGAATTCTTACTGGGCGCGTTGACTAACGCCCTACTTTTTCCCTATAGATGATGGAACAGGGAATGGAAAGGACATGGGATGTGAAGGAAGCCAAGCATAGAAGTTTGGGCAATGTTTATGCTTATTTTAGTTAATTGATTTGAGTTGATGCATTGGGAGAACTGTTAATTTTGGGACTGTAATAACTTAGATTATGTTTCTATGGTTTGGTGATATTTTGGATATTTAAACTTCAGTTAATTTTATTTGATTGACTTCCCTGCTTAATATTGATGTCATGAATATGGATGAAAACTTATCCATATGTTTATTCCGCAATTATTTGTAAATGTGTGAAATGTTTTAGTGGACTTGGTCCACGCACACGTAAAGGTGGCCAGTTAAGAGTCGGGTTTTGGAAACTCGGATTTAACTCGCGTCGTGACGTTTACCCACTCTCTCTCACTTTTTATTTACAAAAAAAAAAAAAAATATTCTCTGATTTTTGGCAAGTGAAAAAGGGCGGGGCGTTACATGCTCAGACCCGACATTAGCTTTGTTGTCAGTATGCTGGGTAGATACCAAAGCAACCCTTTAATGGATTACTAGAAAGCTGCAAATAATTTCATGAGATATCTACAGGGTACTAAAGGCTTTATGCTCACGTTTTAGAGGTCCGATAATCACAAGATCATTGGCTACTCAAATTCGGATTTTCATGGTTGCATTGATAGAAGAAAATCAATGTTTGGTTATTTGTTCCTTATAGCTGGCAGAGCAATATCTTGTGAAAGCGTCAAACAATCCATCATTGCAACTTCAACAATGGAAGTATAATTTGTGGCGTGCCATGAGGCCACTGTTTTAGGAATGTGGCTGCGGAACTTTATCTCTCGACCTGGAATTATCGACAACATTGTCAAGCTGCTGAGAATTTGCTGTGATAATTTAGCAGCAGTATTCTTCTCTAAGAACGACAAGTATTCGAATGGATCGAAACACATGGAATTGAAATAGTTTGTCGTGAAAGAAAAAGTTTAGAAACAGACGGTGTCTATTGAGAACATAAGTATTTTACTTATGATAGCAGATCCATTGACGAAAGGATTACCTATAAATACCATTAAGGAACATGCCAATAAAATGAGTCTTGTACGTAATCTATTATGATGTAATTATGATTTTGGACTGCTTTATGAATAAATGTGCACTATTTGACTATTGAGTATTCATGTATGTATTTCTGATTTATTGTTCATGTTTATTATGGTTGTGTATATTCATTATGTGTGATTGTTTTATCACTATCAGTCTTGAACGTAATCTATTATGATGTAATTATGATTTTAGACTGCTTTATGAATAAATGTGCACTATTTGACTATTGAGTATTCATGTATGCATTTCTGATTTATTGTTCATGTTTATTATGGTTGTGTATATTCATTATGTGTGATTGTTTTATCACTATCAAGAATAGTCATTATGTTATGACACTTTTGTGGACCATTATGAAAATCTCTCATTTAAAGACTATGTTAGGTAGGCCACTTGTGTTGTAGTGATGAAAGGGACCATGTCGGGATAAGATGATCTGCAATCGCCATTGCTCACAATTGTGGTTTATTCAGAATAACTATTATGATGTGTAGTGATGGAAGGGACCATTATGTTGCTAAATACAGTTCATGTGTACACCTTATGATATACCTATTTTAAATCCCATAAAGTGCAAATGTGGGCCAAGTGGGAGAATTTAAGACTAAACATGACCCATATTAAAGATTTGGGGCTCCACATATAGGATCTTAAATCAGGAAAACTGTGTTTGAATAAGGAAGGTTTAAATTCTAAATGAGTTAGTTTCCTATTTTGATGGGAAGTAGGAAAGGAAAGTTCTAATTGCCTTAGGGATCCTCTCTCTACTTATAAAAAGGTCTCTCTCTATAAATATCCATCAACTTAAGACAACTCAGTGATCACAAAACACTATTTACGAAATTGAGAGAGGGCATTAAGGAGGAAAGAGGTAGAAACTCCATGGTGTGTGTTTTCTCTTATTTTTGGACTTCAGGAAGCATTGATACGTCAAAGGGAAGATTAGAGCTCACGCTTTTCATCAATGGATCCGGGTCTGTCTTATTATTATGATGTTTATGATTTCTGCATTAAGATTGATCAGTGTTTCAAAAATTAATCCATCCAAATCTTGTGGTTACGTCGTTTGGGTTTATCAAACATTAAGATTAATGATGAATTATTCTATGATTGATCTTTGAATCAATAAACTTTGATATTATGATGAATATGATGAAGTATTACATGTGGCATCAAAAGCCTGGTTTATAGGATCGATTTATGCTTGAAATAATGAAGAATTAAAGAAACCAAATTTTCGGATCTATCGAAGAAGATAACTCTGCGACGTCACCGATCGATTGGTGCTATCGAGAAACCAATAGTAAGAAAAACTATTATTTTTTACCTAATACCATATTATGATACGATTTGGTTATTCACCAAAGTGGCCCAATCGGATTGCGTTTGGACATCAGGTCATCTAATTGTGGTCTAATACTCTTCCCAAGTGCTAGATAATAATGACTTTGCAAATCGCAATCCCTAATCACAAAGATATTATGTTGGCCAAAAGGTGCATCGTTCCGAGTGGTTAATGGATTGGGATAAGATGATTGACGGATACTTGTGGTTTACATTTGTCCGGACACCTAAAGGTAGCGGCGGTATTTGATCGGTTGTACTTTGTTGGTCAATTCTATCGGTGAGTGTGAATCGCCATAACGAAATAGTATGCCATAAGATCACCTAATGGTCGATCTAGTGGCACTGTTTACTAATGTTGATTGTTTGTGTGTTTCAATTAAGTTTAACTCATAGTATTACGTAAGTGAGCATGAAATTATTTAATATTGCAGTTTCCCTCCCTATTAGACTGCACGCACAGGCTTTGTTTGTCCCTATGTTGACTGGACTTAGTTTATCCAAATGGAAAAAGCAAGTCGAGTTTCACCTCGGTGTGCTTGATCTTAATAAAGCATTAATTTCTTATAAGCATGTTATTACTGGCACAAGTACAACTTCTGATAAAAAGTCCTATGAAGCATGGATCAAGTCAAATAGACTGAGCCTTATGTTCATACGTATGACTAACATCAAGACTTCACTGCCCAAAATGTTGAAAATAAATTCCAAACAATGGACAAGTTCTTAGTAGAGACGCTTATGTCCAGGTTGACCAACATAAAGTTCGATGGAAGCCGTGCATGTATAAGCACGTAACGGGGATTAAAAATATTGTTGCTAAGCTTGAAAAATATAGGGATGAGTGCTGATGATACTTTCCTTGTCCAATTCATTCTGAAATCTCTGTATCCTCAGTATGGGACATTTCAGATAAATTACAATACTATGAAAGATAAATGACAAATAAATGAACTGCTTAACATACTGATTCAAGAGGAGAGCAGACTTAAGCAGATTGGACATCACTCACTCCATCTAACAAATCAAGGACCTCGTAAGAAAAGATTATGGAAGCCCAAGAAATTTAAGAAAGTCGAAAAGTAACCATTTGAGCCAAGCACGTGTAACGCCCCGCCCTTTTTCACTCGCCGAGAATCAGAGTCTATTTTTTTTTTTTTTAAATACAAGAGTGAGAGAGAGCAGACGCCATGATGCGAGTTAAGTTCGAGCTTCCAAAGCCCGACCCTTAACTGGCCAACCATACGTGTGTGTGGACCAAGTCCACTAAAACGGTTCACACGTACTCAAGTTAAACATGCGGAATAAATCATAGATGCGGAGTTATAATAGATTAACAATTTTATTCCATTTTAAATAGCAAGGATGTCCATCACTTAATCATAAATATCTTATGTTAAAATATCCAAAATTAACATTCCAAACCATAGTAAATAATCTACGTTATTACAGTCCCACGAACTAATTACTCAAATACATTATCCATGAGTAACTTAAACAAAATGCCACTTAATCATCCAAGTTCCTAAGCTTGGCTCCGATCACGTCCTCGTTCAGTCCATTCCCTATGTCATCAACTAGGGTAGAAGTAGGGCGTTAGACAACGCGCCCAGTAGGTATTCCAATTAGGGTCAAACACGGGTTAGTATAAAAATCCAGATATAATACATCATACAGTATTTGTAAAACATCGTATCCAAAACAGTGTATGATAATGGAGATCCAATCATACAGATAAAACCAGAAACAGTGCATGATAATAGAGATCATAATCATACTGATGCAATGCCATGCCATGGGTGCTATATGCCATGAGTCCCACCCATCAGCCATAACACAATCACAAAACGTCCTCTTGATGGAAAGCTCCTCATCAAGGTATCACAAACACATAGTATCCCTCTTGATGGAAAACTCCTCATCAAGGTATCCTCACGAATGCCTTACGGACGTCCCGACGGAGTGTGGACTCTGGTTATATATCATCCTTCCCATGCCATGCATGAGATGCAAATGTCCACATGCTATGCAAGTATACAAATCATAGCATTAAAATCTCATATTTGCAACATATCATTTATACAAAATAACTCATCCAAATAGGAAATATTAACCATCATACATATCCCATGGTATCAATGAGGTAGGAATCCTACCAATGATCAACTAATATGTCTTTGCGTTTCATCCGAAAACCGCTCACCAATCGTACCCGCTTGTGAGGTCCCGTTACCTTATTACATGTCAATAAGTTAAACCAACGTTCCGTTTAACTTCCAACCGTACTTAAGTCCACAAAACACCTTTGTGGGGTTCGGCCATACAACATGGCCGAACCTCACTTGGTTTTGGGTCCAAGGTCATGCCATCTTTGATTCATTATTCCAACATACATAAGTTAATCATCTAACATTCATAAAACCCTAAGTCCATAAAACTTTCTCCATGGGGTTCGGCCATACACCATGGCCAAACCCATGGTCCATCATTTTCAGCCCATTTACATTTTAGCCATCATTCTATCCATAGTTAATCACTTAGCTTAATTTTACATGACTTAGGTCCATAAATCTTTCATCAATACAACATGGATCCATGACTAAATTCCTCCATTTCATAGCTTGATGATTCATCTCTTACATCATACATGGATCTACCAAATGATCCATCAATGGTCCATAAATGGTTCATGGGGTTCGGCCATACACCATGGCCGAACCCATGATGTCTCATTTCATGTTTTCCATTAAATCAATTACAATATTTAAGTCCATGAACCAAGGTTCCTCCATGGGGGGGGGGGGGTGTGTTTAATCATACACTTAGGTTTCTCATTTTAAAACCCAAAATCCATAATAAATCCACTAATGGTTTTCCATGGGGGTCGGCCATACAACATGGCCGAACCCATGGTCCTTGGTTCTTCACCATTATAACATTTTAGACCATTTAAAATGATTAACAACTCTCCATTATTTCCCTCCTTTAAAACCCTTTCAAATCATTGACATACATCCATTTTAAAATCTTTTAAAATCCTTAATACCTTTCCATGGTTTAACCACCTTTAAAACCATTTAAACCAATGATATTCTTCCATGGGGTTCGGCCATACAACATGGCCGAACCCTATGGTTCATCAATTTATTCTAAAAATCATACTTCCAAGATTTAATCCTTTGATGGCTTTTGGCCATACATCATGGCCGAACCTCATCCAACCCTTCATTTGTCCTTAATGATCCATCTTACCCATTAGGGTTTTATCCATCTTTTCCATCTCCTTTCTTGGATGGATTTTTACATCCATGGCCCATAACATTTTTGGCCAACTTCCCAATCCAAAATGAAATGTTCCCTTAACCACTTTCCAATTAATAAAATCTTGTCAAGTACTTACCGATTCCGCGACTCCTCCAGTTTCTTTCACTCCTTCTTGCTCCTCCAATCTTCTCCCTCCTTAGCCTCTTCTTCCTCCTTGATCCTTGGCCGAGAGTGAGCTTGAGAGATCTTGAGATGAAAACTCAAAGAGAGTGTTCGGCCAAGAGAGTGTAGGTTTGAGAGAGGGAGAAGAGCTTGAGATAGAAAACTCTAAGTCCTTTCTCCTTTCTCAATGAGAGTGGTCGGCCTTGAGTGAGAGAGGGAGAGAGTGAGATAAAGCAAAGAATTCTCTTTGCTGCCCAATGTAGTTCGGCCAAGGTTCCCCTTGTTGTGACCCTTTAACTCCCATGACCTTCATTCATAACCTTTAGGGGTTTCATCCGATGAGATGAAACTCCCAACCTTATGCCCCTTGGGTTTCCATCATGAGATGGAAACCCTCCATGTCCCAACTTGTGCTCTTGGTTAACCTTGTGTAACAACACCAACCTTTCACCTCCTTCATTTAATGCTTCCTTTGGAGTTTCATCCCATGAGATGAAACTCCATGTCCCCAATGTGTATCCATGGTATGTTTTGTGTAACAACCAAAAACTCTTCATCTAATCACTTAACTCACTTTAAGAAGAAAGTCCCATTAACTTCCCATTCAACTCATATCTTTAATTCAACTGATTTAACTCACTTAAAATCAACTCATTTCCTTGATTCCATTTCCAATTTAATTCAGCCCCAATTTAATTAAACTTGAACTCACTTGGTGGTCAACCAAGTCAACCATGACCCATTGAGTCCCAATTGGACATTTGACCCAATTGGCAATCTTTACGCAATTAAATAAATCTCACCCATTTATTTCAATTGCACCTTATCCGTAATCCGTTAGGTCTTAATTGGGCACTTGACCCAACTCCTTACCCATCTAAGGTCCATCTCCATTAATTCACAAATTAAATGGATAATTTCCATATATATCCATAACTTGAAAATCCGAGGTGTTACAATATTACCCTCTTTTGAACATTTTCGTCCCGAAAATCGAGCGAAGTAGGGTTTCAAACAGATTACAAAAATAGCTTAGGGTGAGCTGTTCTCATTTCCTGGTTTAAGATCCCGGGGTGTTACAATACGTCTTCCGAGACTCAAATTCTAGGGACAAGTAGTGTGAGGTGCCACTTTTGCAAGAAACAAGGACACTTCCAGAAAGACAGCTATAAAAAGACAGCGTGGTTCGAAAAGAAAGATAACCATTCCATTTCTCTATGTTTCGAATATAATCTTACTGAAGTTTTCTCTAATACTTGGTGGCTTTATTCTGGGGCTACAAGTCACACTTCTAATATGATGTAGGGATATATTACGACCCAGACATCAACCCAACTAAAGCCTTCGTGTACATAGGAAATCAACAAAAGGTGTCAGTTAAAGCCATTAGGACTTACCGTCTTTTCTTCGACACTGGCACCACTTAGATTTATTTGATTGTCTTTATGTTTCTTCTGTTGCTAGAACCCTTATTCAGTTTGTTTAAAGGTTCTTCTTTTATTTGGTCTGGATTAATTATTGATAGCATTTACTGTTTAAAGCTTGATAATTCATTTATTAATTATGTCCTAACCCTGCATCATAATGTTGGTACTAAACGTGGATTGACTAATGAAAATTCATCTATCTTGTGGCATAAACGTTTGGAACATATATCCCATGAAAGAATTGAAAAATTGGTAAAACATGGGATTCTCCCGAATCTTGATTTTACTGACTTAGGGTTGTGTGTGGAATGCAAGAAAGGTAAGCAAAACAAACACAATAAGAAAAGAACCACAAGATCTAAAGGGCTACTTGAGTAGATCCATACTGAGATGTGTAGCCCATTTAATGTTCCACCTTTTGGTGGAGAGACCTATTTTATCAAATTTATTGATGACTTTTCATGTTATGGTTATATTTATATGTTGCATTATAATTCTCAAGCAGTTAACACCGTAGAGATATTTATCACTGAAGTTCAAAGGCAACTAGATAAAAAGGTGAAAGTCATAAAGTCAGATAGAGGTGGTGAATATTATGGAAGGTATGATGAAATGGGTTAACACCCGGGGCCTTTTGTTAGACCACTAGAAAGTCGTGGTATAGTTGCACAATACACGATGCCCGATATGCCTAAGAAGCATGGTGTTGCTGAAAGGTGCAACCGTACACTTATGGACATGGTTAGGAATATGTTATGTAATAGTACTGTACCCATTTTGTGGATGTATGCGTTAAGAACTGCAATGTACTTGTTTAATCAGGTTTCTAGTAAGTCAGTTCCCAAGACTCCTTTTGAACTGTGGACTGGAAGGAAACCCAATTTGAGACACCTGCATGTATGGGGTTGTCCTGTGGAGGCAATAATTTATAATCCACATGAAAGAGAACTTCATGAACGGACAATCAGTGGTTACTTCATAGGTTACACGGAGAAGTCTAAAGGGTACATGTTCTATTTTTCAAACCATAGTATGAGAATCGTAGAGACCGGTAATGCAAGATTTATTGAGAATCACTCCATGATGGAACCATCACCAATAATGAACCGATTGTGGAACAACTACAACAAATAGTATTAAGAAGGTCTGAAATACAAATGAGACCTACTATTTCGGATGACTACGTGGTATATATACAAGAATCAGATTATGGTTTAGGGGCTATAAAGGATCCGGTTACTTATGAAAAAGCCATAGAATATGATGGTTAGATGCCATGAAAGACGAGCTATAGTCCATGGCCCAGAATGAACATTGGTATCAAGTAGAATTGCCTGAGAGATACAAGAAAGTTGGATGTAAGCGGGTCTTTAAGAAGAAACGACACTCCAAGGGCAATATCGAACGATATAAAGCAAGACTTGTGGCCAAAGAGTTTACTTAGAAAGATGGCATTGATTATAAAGAGACCTTCTCTTATGTATCCAAAAGGGACTCTTTCAGAATCATTATGGCTTTGGTGACTGATTATGACTTGGAGCTTCACCAAATGGATGCTAAAACTGTATTTTTGAATGGTAGTTTAGTAGAAGAAGAGCATATGGAACAACCTAAAGGATTCTTCATAGAGGGCAAGGAACATATAGCATAAAAATTAAAAATTCAATTTATGGCCTTAAGCACGCCTCATTGCTATGGTACCTTAAGTTCAATGATAACATTACCTCGTTCGGTTTTAAGGAAAGCATCGTTGATCGGTGTATATACCTGAAGGTCAGTGGGAGTAAGTTTATCCTCCAAATATTATATGTTGATGATATTTTGCTTGCCACTAATGATCTTGGTATGTTGGGGTTGTCTCAGAAAGCCTACATAGAAAGAATCTTGGAGAGATTCGGTATGCAAAATTGCTCCTCTCTAGATGCCCCTATTCAGACAAGAGATAAATTTAGCTTAAAGCAATGTCCACAGAATGAAATAGAAAAGAAACAAATGGAGGGAATCTTTTATGCCTCAACTGTAGGTAGCTTGATGTATGCTCAGACCTACACCAGACTCGACATTAACTTTGTTGTTAGTATGCTAGGCAGATACCAAAGTAACCCTAGAATGGATCACTGGAAAGCTGCAAAGGAAGTAATGAGATATGTACAGGGTACTAAAGACTTTATACTCGCATTTAAGAGGTCCGATAATCCCGAGGTCATTGGTTACTCAAATTTGGATTTTTATGGTTGCATTGATAGCAGAAAGTCAATGTTTGGCTATTTGTTCCTAATGGTTGGCGGAGCTATATCCTGAAAAAGCGTCAAACAGTCCATCACTGCAACTTCAACCATGTAAGTAGAATTTGTGGCGTGTTATGAGGCCACTGTTCAAAGAATATGGCTGCAGAACTTTATCTCAGGACTTGGAATTGTCGACAACATTGCCAACTCACTGAGAATTTGCTGTGATAATTTTGTAGCAGTATTTTTTTTTAAGAACGACAAGTATTCGAATGGATCGAAAAGTATGGAATTGAAGTACTTTGTCGTGAAAGAAAAAATTCAAAAATGGTGCGTTTTGCTGTCATAAGTACTTTACTTATGATAGCAGATCTGTTGACGAAAGGATTACCTATAAAGACCTTTAAGGATTTGACATTTAAGTACTCATTTATGCGTTTCTGATTTATTGTTCATGTTTATTATGGTTATGTATTTTCATTATGTGTGATTGTTTTATCACTATGAGGAATAGTCATTATGTTATGACACTTTTGTGGACCATTATGATAATCTCTCACTTAAGGATTATGCAAGGTAGGTCACTTGTGTTGTAGTGATGGAAGGGACCATGTCGGGACAAGATGATGTGCAACTGCCATTGCTCACACTTGTGGTTTATTTAGTATTATCATTTTGACGTTGACTTCATTATGTTCCTAAATACAGTTTATGAGTACACCTTATGATATACCTGTTTTAAATCCCATAAAGTGTAAATGTGGGCCAAGTGGGAGGATGTAAGACTAAACATGACCCATATTAAAGATTTGGGACTTCACATAGAGGATCTTAAATCAGAGAAACTGTGTTTGAATAAGGAAAGTTTAAATTAGGAGATTTCTAAAGGAGTTAGTTTCCTATTTTTATGTGAAGTAGGAAAAGAAACTCTAATTGCCTTTGGGGTCCTCCCTCGGCCTATAAAAATGTCTCTCTCCATAAATATCCATAAGCTCAAGACAACTCAGTAATCCCAAAATACTATTCACGAAATTGGAAGAGGGAATTAAAGAGGAAAGAGATAGAAACTCCAAGGTGTGTTTTCTCTTGTTTTTGGACTTCAGGAAGCATTGACATATCAAAGGGAAGATCAAAACTCACTCTTCTTCATCAATTGATCCGGATATGTCTTATTATTATGATGTTTATGTTTCTACATTAAGATTGATCCATGTTTTAAGCATTAATCCATCCAGATCTTATGGTTACGTCGTTCGGTTTTATCGAACATTAAGATTAATGATGAATGATTCTATGATTGATATTTGTATCAATAAACTCTGATATTACGATGAGGTATTATATAGTTGGCTCACCCGTAGGTGTTTTATACTGGGTATCCCGCGGTTTCCCACGTAAATTTTTTTAAAAAAAAGTTTTGAACTTTGGCTCCCAATTTGGTGTGTTTATTTTATCTTATGAAATTAATTTATTTGTGTTGAATTATTTTATTAGATTGAATGGGGTTGATACATTACATCATAGACAAGAATTTTATATGTTGCATTTATTTTCCATCATCTAATTAAACTAAAGTTCCACAACTAAATTAAATTCATTTGAGGTTCTCCAAGTTTTCACATGCGTCTGAGTCGAATTAGAGTTCAAAGCGTATCTATCTATGCACTCTTGACTCCAAACCCACATTCACATTAAAGCCCATGAACGCCTATTATGGGTTTCATCACTGAAATCCGTGGGTTGGCCCGAGCCTAAATTCTTAAAGTTCAGCTTTGAATGCATCAGTTAAGGACTTTAATGTAGTGTTTAAATGTTATATCTCATGCATTTGCAGTCTTTTAATTAAATCCAAATTTTTGCTCAGAGGTAGGTGAGAAATTATGGGCTTTTGAATATAAATTATTATTTTTTTAATTAAATCATTCAATTTTAGGGGTAATGGGGGTGTGATTTTATGTGTTAAATTTTTTAAATTGTTTTTTTTTTCCAAATTTTTCATGAGGGTGAAATGAATTCATGAATGGAGTTGTTTAAAATGAGTGTGATGTGTTTGGCAATGGTTTATGTAGTGTGTAAGACCTTAATATAGTGTTTAAAATATTAGGTCTCATGCATTTGAGATTTTTTAATTAAATTCAAATTTTTGCTCTAAGGTAGATGAAAAAGTAGGGGTTTTTGAAAATAAACTTTTCTTTTAATTAAATTATTCAATTTTAGAGGTAATGGGTGTGTGATTTTGTGTGTTACATTTTTTAAATTGTTTTTTTTCAAAATTTTCATGATTTTTTTTTTGGTCAAATGAAATTCATGAATGGGGTTGTTTAAAATGAGTGTAATTTTTTTGTCAATGGTTGATCTAATGTGTAAGACCTTAATCTAGTGCTTAAAATATTAGGTCTCATGCATTTGTTTTTTTCTTTAAATTAAATCAAACTTTTTGCTCTAAGGTCGATGAAAAATTAGGGATTTTTAAAGCAAATTCTTCTTTTAATTAAATCATTCAATTTTAGGGGTAATGGGGGTGTGATTTTGTGTACTACATTTAAAAAAAAAATTCCAAATTTTCATGATTTTTTTAGTGAAATAAAAAGGGATATTGATTTGTACACTAAGATTAATTTTGATAGGGAACACTATATTATAAGAAAATTCCAATTTTACCCATATTAATGGGCTCTTCATTCCCTTTTTCCCCACGTCTCCCTTCCCAATGGACTCTTTTTGTTCCTTTCCCAACAACGAAATGGTGCCTCTTCCTATATGCGTCTTCTCTTTTCCCTTTCTTGTTCCCTCTTTGCTCGAGCATTTCGTCAGCCAATGCTTTCTATTTCAATCTGCATTTCCTTCACAACAACCACTTTCTCCATTTTCAATCTCTCCATCTCCTCAGCCGACACTTTCCATTTTGAACAACATTTCCATTGCACCAGCCACTTTCTCCATTTTCGAGTCTCTCTATTTCTTTGGTCAATAGTCTCCACTCTCTCAAATGGCTCATTCTTCCCTCTCTTATCAAACTAAAAAAAAAAAAAGCCATGCGCAATATGGATGATCTTCTGTTGCCGTATGCATTTGTATGGTTTGGAAAAAAACAACATTTCTATAGGTGTGATTAATTATTTAACATTTATAAATGCTGGGGGCTCCACATTAGTTCATATATCCAAGCAAGTTGGCTTTTCTTGTTGTGCAAGCCAAAGGGGCTAGTTTGGTTCTAAGTCAATTTGAATTAGCGCTCACATTATAATTACGGGGCCAAAGTTAATTTTGGCGATCCTATTTAATTAAAATGTCAGCCCAGAACCAACATTCACTGCCAATCTCTTTGTCTGTTATGTTCTTCCTGCTGTGAAACGGGGGCCCATCTCCTCTCCTGCGACTTTGTGGTTCTCATCTAGCAGGCCCTCTGTTCAAAGTTCGACTTCCCTACCCTTAATTCCAGCATTCTTGACCAAATTCCTCAGCTCATTTCCTCGAGGCCAAACTCTCTCCAAATGTCGGCTGCGAGTCTCATTGTTCCTACTTTGATTGGCATTGTTAGCCTGAGAGGAACCGTCGAATTTTTCAGTGCTCCTACTCCTCCAATCTGAAAATCTTCCATGGCATCATTTCTGATATTTGGGACCACACTTCTTTCTCTTATCCAACTGTGACCTAATTAATTTGGGAAACCTCTTCTCAGCGCACTAGAATCTCCCCCCTCCTTTGCAGCCCCTTTCACATCCTCCCCGTATTGCAGTCCATCCGAGCCCCTTTGATTATGCACTTCTCTTTCTCCATTGCTCTGACCAGAATCTGTTTGATGCCTGTTACTCCAGCTCTAACCTTTCTGGCTTCTATGTTATGTGTCTTTCCCGTGCTGACTGACACTGCCAGTTCCACATCCTTTTGCAGAAGTTGCTAAACAGGGGTAGCTTGAGCAATCTCCCTCTCGATCAGGTGCTCCTTTCGGATGTCGAGCTCTTCAACCAAATCACTAAACCCTCCTCCTGCAGGTGGCAGACCAAAGTTCTCACTATCGCCTAACATTTTGTGCTTATGAGACTCCATATCAAAGATACCAGTATCGCTACCAAGGAGGACAACCTAGGACTTTCCTTCATAACCTGATTAAGAGCAAACCCCCTCAGGCAACTTATGCATCATGGGACTGTAAGGACCTGGAGTTTCAACTCTGTAAATCCATATAAATTTTCCTTAATGAATGGAATGAAATGTAGTGTTTTGAATCAAAGATGAAAATGAATGAGAAATGTTGTGTTTAATGAATGAAATAAAAAGACCTGAAAATTCCCAGGTCAACGCATCGGCATCCTCGATGTATCAGCGAACCTCAGTAAATACATCTACAATATCGATACTATCTATCTGAGAGCAAATCAATATGATAGTGTATTCCAACACGAGACTTGAAGTCCTAGACCGATGCATCAACAACGCCGATGTGTCGGTGAATTCCCAAGGCCAGAGTTAAGTAGGAAGTATAGAACTTCCCAGGTCGACGCATCGACAACACTAATGTGTCGACAAACCCAACACTCGATACATCGACAGGGTTGATGTGCCGAGCGTGCCTAGTGTCTTAAGTCAAACATGCCCACCTACCACCTCCCATATGTCTTTTTCATGCATTTAATGCATCACCACTCCCACACTCCACCTTCACCTACTCATTTTTTAGTCTAGGGAAATCGAAGGAGGAGTAAAGGAAAAAGAAAATAAAGAGAGAAGAGAGAAAAGAGAGAAAAGAGAGAAAAGAAGATGGAAAGAAAAGAAGAGAAGTGAGAGAGAATAAGAGAGAAAAACAAGAGAGAAAGAGGAGATCGGTGGTACACTCCCTCTTCTTCTCTTCATTCCTTCATTTTCGATAGTGTGCTCTTCCCTCCATCCATTCCTTATCTTCACGCGTTTGAAAGAAGAGGAGAAACAAAGGAAAAACAAATGAGAGGACGAAGATCCAAATCAGAGCCCATCAACCTCTCGCCCATGAGATCCTCATATCTATAGAGTTATGTTAATGCATTTGTGATTTGGAATAGAGAAAACCACTTTAGAAGTGGTGTAGATACAATATTTGGAGAAGATAATAAAAGGATGGAAACATGCACCTTGGGAATCAACGATTTTCAGAATTCCTAGGTTGACACATCTATTTTGTCGATGTGTCGACGATACACACACACGATAGACTAGAAACCCAACGTGTTGATCCCTAACAAAAGGGACACTCTCGACACATCGAGTGTGTCGATGTGTTTATACATGAACCACGACATATCGACACCCCCGAGTGTGTCGATCTAAGAGGAATAAGAAAATACAGAGGTTTTGTCAGATCAAACCCAGGCCGACATGTCTATTGTACCAAATTGTCGACTTTGTGAACCTTCGATATATCGACCATGTCGATATATCTATCTAAGACTAACAAACAAGAATATAGACCAAACCCAGTTTGACATGTCGGCTCAGTCGACATGTCGATTGAACCCAGTCGATATATCGTCGAGGACGATGGTATCGACTTGAGAACAAATGAAAAATACTGACCTGTACGAATAGAACCCAGGTCGACACATCGAAAGTGTCGATGTGTTGACTATGTCTTGCGCCGACATGTCGACACATCGGCCTGAACCATAGACAATTTTACAAGCTTAATACTATTGATTCAAATCACCTATGTGGAGTTACTTAGACTCTTCTAAGCTACAATAAGTTGACCTTTAAGTCTTAATCAAGGTCTTTAGTAATCGAATTACTATAACTTACAAATTAGTGACATGAATGATATGATTTGTTACATGTATATGAACGAAGGAACCAAGGCTAGTCCCGACAACGTTCGAGCGACTTCGTGAGTTAATTCCTTTCGTTGTTCATCTTCGATTAGGTAGGTTTTCCCCACATCATTGAATCACTTGAGTTATGACTCAACTATTTTGATAATACAATGAAATCAAGAAATTGTTTTCCTTTACACTCATGTGATTTAATTATGAGAATGATGTTTATCTTCAACATGAAAATATTTGAGATACTTTGTAAGTATGATATTTGGTTTATTTTAGTTGAACAAATGGTAAAATCATTAAAAGCCTAGAGAGGAAGTTTGACAGTGAATTGGAATCCAACTTAGAAATATGTATTTGGTTTCACTGTCAGCTTGACTAGTCGTTCTCACCGGCCCATCGGTGGAGACAGGATCGACCCATCGTGGTCAAAGACTGGTCGGCCAGATTGACAAAGGTTTTAGATCATAAAACTGTCATTATGGGTGTGCCTCTGATCGAGAGTCTTATATACATCGACCCCTCGATGAAAGGCTAAAATGACCCATCGTGGTCAACTACTCTTCCATGAAGACTTATGAGTTCTGGAACTTAGAACTCAGGTGGACTCTGGAGAAAAACAAACATATCGGTAGTTTAAAACCTATAGAGAGTACTAGGACCGACCCCTCGGTAAAGGGCGACACGTCGGTCTGGGTAAGACTAGTTTATGTCTTGAAACTCTGTCAGAATGGTTTTGTCCTAAACCGACCCTCTCGTATGGACCGACCTATCGGTGCCATGACTGTCTACCTATCGAAGTGCATTAATGCGCAACGATTGAGTTGTTGAACGGTAATTCTTTTAGTCACTGACCCTTCGGTGAGCCTGACCTGTTGGTACATGAGCGTTGCTAAAATTGGTTGTCTTCTCTATAAATATCAATCTTTGTGCAACCAATTAGAATACTTTGGCAAATCGATTAGACCCTGATCATTATCAGTGAGCTTAAACAATGGCCAACAAAATGATCACTCTCTCTCTCTTGTGCCTACACTTGGGAAATCTAATACAACCAATCATATGGATTGAGTTTGTGAGAGAGAGAGGAGAAAGGATAATAAACTTGGAAAACTTTGGTAAAACCAGTTTCCTTATCGCCCTTAGATTGTGATTGCTTTACAACGGCTATAAGGAGGAGTGTCGGCACACATTGGGTGGATCTTGAAGAAGCACACATCAACAAGAAAAGGCTTCAAAGGCAAGTGCTTCTTGGTTTTAATTTTGTTTAAAACATTTGAGCCATTAAAGTGGATTAAAGAGGCTTGGCTCCGGAACCAGTATAAAAAATTCTAAAGCGTCGTGTCTGGCACAGTGGTGGGTGGAATTCACAACCAAATGAATAGGTGGAATTCATATTTTACAGTGGTGGGTGGAATTCCCAGCCTATTGAGTGAGGTGGAATTCCTACTCTAACTGTGAGGGTGTAAGTCGCCACTTAGTGGATTTGGGGATAGCTCAAGGTTGAGCGAGTCCTAACAGTGGATGTAGGTTGGCTAACTGAACCACTTTAAATTTGGTCTTATGGTGTTTAATCTTTGTGTGTTTGTATTTAGTATTTAAGTACTCTTCTCAACACACATCACTTTGCATTTGATTATCTTTATTGACACATTGTGGACAAGCATTGATAATCAAACAATATGCAAAACGGTTCTAAACTTAGTGTGATCGTTTAAATTATAAATAATTTATCACACTAAACAAATCTCTTGATTAAGATTGTTATTCCGCTGCACTTAAAATTTAAACAATCAAGAAATTTGTAAACATCATGGAAACTGTAATACCCTGCCCCAGATTAGGCGTGTTTTAGCTTAATAATTCTGGTTTAACCGGTTAATCTCGAGGATTACGGTTAGGGCTTCGAGATAAGCCCAGTTGTGGCCCGATCTGAGCTCGTGAGCTCAGTGATCCAACTCGTCCAGCTGGAGGGGCATTTTGGTAATTTACCACTTGTTGTGTTTATTTTTATAAATTGTGTGATTTTGTGATTTGTTATTGGTGGATAATATTCTCCTTAGTAAAGGATTTGCATTTCTGATTTTAAAATGAATTTATGTTCATAAAATAGTATTTTAAATCCGCCCGTCAAAACCCCGAAAGGGAGTTTTAATTATTTTAAATAATTTTGGAAAAGAGCTAAATTTTGAAAATGGTGTTTGGTGTTAGACCATTTAATGAATGGTCTAGTTATTTCATTTCACTTCAAAATAAGATTTACAAATTGGTTATTTTTACATTTGTTTAATTAAGTAAATATTGGTAAATTATGGTTTTTTTTAAATCATTGATTTTTAGTAAGAGATAAATTCTAAAATTTTTATGGTGATTAAGATTTTCAAAACCCAACCTATATGTACGGTTGGATTATTATTTTGAGTTTCTAAATTATTGCTTTTAGTTTTAAAACCGGATTTTATCAATAAAGAGGGCCTTTCTGCAAAATAGAAACTATAGGGGGACTTATCTGCAGCCGAAGTTGCCGAACAGTGTAACCACTGTTCCGAACGTCAGCTGCCGCTGCATGCAGCCGCATGCAGTGGCCAACCGACCCTGAATTTCGGCGATTTCTCTATATAATCAGGCCTCCTTCAACCGGATTCATTCCCACAAACCTTCTTCTCTTCTCTCTGTCTCTATCAGCCCAGCTGGAACCCAAACCGGCCGACCCTTTCAAGCCTCTGTATTTCTCTGTTTCAGTAACTATAGCTTAAGAAGGAAAGAATTTCAAATTTCGAATTTTCAAACCATGAACCGAAGCAAAGGTATCCAATGCATTCCTTTTGAAATTTCAATCAGTTTTGAATCCAGAAAATCAAATTTTGGCCCTGTTTTGATTGAGAAAAACCAGTTTTAAATCTAAGGAAAAGCCATGGATTTCATGTACCCGTGAGGATTTTCTGTTTAAATCGGATGGCCCAGTGAGCTTCAAGGCTCCAAGCCATTCTCTATGGAAAGAGGACTCACAGAGGAGTCCATCAGACTTGTTGGATGTGAAAAACGAGTCCAGGAAGCCCTCCCTTTCCGGAGTCGCATTTCACTGTTCGACTTCCGTCACTGTCTGCTGGTGCAGACAGTGAGGAAGACAACTCTCGGAAGGTCCGAGAGCCGATCTTCGGACGGTCCGAACCTTCGGACGGTCCGAGCAGTGACCCTCGGACGTTCCGAGCTTCACCAGAAGCCCAGTTACGCCCGAGGCGAGCCAGACCCTTTCGGATGCACCGAGCCGAGCTCGGAAGGACCGAACCCACTCTGAAGGTCCGAGACCCAACCTTCGAACGTTCCGAGCATGCAGACCCACCGAGACTTATTCTTTTTGGATTTTTCGGTTCGGATGGACTTCGGAAGGTCCGAGACCCAACCTTTGGACGATCCGTAGTCAGGCCCATTTTCAGAGGCCAGTGACTTAGTTTAGTGTAGTTCGGATGATCCGAAGCCACTGTACCCAGTTCCGAGGTATGTTCCGAGGGACACAGTTTTTTTTAAATGATAAAATATTATTTGATTGTTGTTTTTGTCTAATCTTGATTAATATTTGATGTGATTAATGATGTGATGATTTATACCCCTTTGTTAATTAAAAATGTACTAACTCCTTTCTCTTATTATTTATAGTGTAAATACTATTGTATCCGCTTCCAGGCCGACCCTATTGGTCGGGCACTGAGTGATTCACTTTCAGGCCGACACTATTTAGTCTGGCACTGGATGACCTCGAGGTCTAACTCAAAATGTTAGGTCTGGTCCTATCCAGAAGACAACCGAGAAGTGACCCGAGGATCTAGACCTAACTCAATAAGTTAATCTGGTCAATGTCCAGAAGGCAATATGAGTTTTGGACTAAGCCCCTTTCTATTATTATATTATGGATTATGATAAAAAGGATAGAAACCAAATAAGAGACTCAATTCCATGAACCCTGAATATTTTGTGGGAAAACGTATGATTTACAAATACTACGTATGTGTACGTATTTGTTATGTATATTGATTGTGCACTTGTGTGTTGTTTGAACAGAGATCGCGTAACCACACAATCACGGTGAGGGAACTTAACTCTGCAGATATTGTAAACAAGTTTTATGATGAGATGAGTATTGAGCAATGAGTGGTTTCAGTTTTGATGAACCCACTCATGTGCCTATACATGATGCACTATGGTAAGAGTGCTGATGATGATTGTGATATTATGATGTTGATCGTATGAGTATGTAAGACTGCTTCCACGAACCTGGGCTATTGAACCAATATTGGCCATATGAGAGATGGTTTATGTCTACTGGACCATGGGCGGACCATGCTGTCGTCAGTTGCTAACTTGAGGGTGTCAGTATCGGCTAAGTCAGAGCCGGAGATGTACTTGCAAGGATGTATTTCGACCGTGTCGGGACTTAATACTGGTCTCAGCGTAGTCGGCAGGCGTTACGGTGGATGATGACAGTGTTTGATGATGTTGATGTATTACATGAGATTATGGTTATTTGTGATCGAGCATGTGATATTTGTTACAACTGTTGATTACTGTGCTAACCTGTTGTTTTACTTATCTGCATTGTTATATTTTCTTCACTGGGCTAGTTAGCTCACACCACTCACCTTTCAGGCGATAAACCCGAGGAGGAGGACCCTCTTTATCAAGCTTAGGATGGATAAACTGATGCAGTGTTTCGGGATTCCCTCGGAGGGGAATGCCCTGATCTTTTCTTATTGGTTCTTGGAACCAATTGCTTTTGTTAAGTACCGGATGTGGTACTTAGTCTTTGTAAACATTATGTATTGAGACTACTATGTTACTGTATTCATTATGTTGTGATTTTGAAAGATGAATGAATGGTTGGATTTGATTGTTCATGATTTTATGTTGATGTTGTTATCTATCTTGTGGGGTAGGCTTATGGTATGTATTTGAGTCCACATGCTGGGATCATGTGTGACCTTTAGGCCTAACTGTTGATCCGGCCCAGTTAGAATGCTCGTGAGTTGGTTTAGTTTATATATATATAAAAAAAAATCAGTCGCGTTTCGGGCCCACCCTTCGGGTTGGGGCGTGACAGAAACTGGGATTGTTCTATTCACCCCCTCCCCCCCCTATAGGGTCAATCGTGTTCTAGCATACAAGGGAATTTTCAATTGGTATTAGAGCCTCGTGTTGTTTTCAAGGATCTAACCATTCTAATTGATCCGTGCTAGAACAATGGCTATGAGAGAAAACGATGATATTTCCAAACCTCCATTTGTGATGAAAAATGTTAAATGTTTTCATCAATGAATATGTTTGGAAATAGGTGAATAGAGGGTGGTCTAAGCCTATGGAAGAGGTATTGGATAAACCTTCAACTTCCATGACCACTTAGCTCAAAGACCAAATATCTTGGATTAATGATGAAATGACTATGCACTTTATTAAAAAACTAGTAGCATTCATCAGTATTGTTTCATAATATTTTTTTTAGTTATTCAAAAAGATATGAAACAACTAAAAAAGTTGAAAGAATTAACGAAAAAAAAAAAGATCTTCTAACCCAATGGATCACCTATCATGACCAATTTGTGTACTAAGAGTATAGGTGATTGCCTAAGTTCATCCATTGAAAAAGTCCAAACTAAATCATCTAGAGATGAAGAGGATGAAGTAAAGGGACTTGGTGAGGATGGTAACCTCCAAGTATCCTTTGAGGCCATGTACCAAGAATGTTTACCTCTTAGGTAAGGTCAACATCCCGGAGAGATTTCTCACAGGAGAACCATAGGGTTTTTACTTCTCTCACTTCAAGAATCAAGGGTGTCACGGTGTCTGTGAGATTTAGTGGTAGGGTAAACCTTGGTCAGCTCTTCCCAAGTAACTATGTCGAAAAGGTAGACTGTTAAATCTCGGTCTTCGACCACTGGAAAAATCCCTGAGTCTAGCTCCCATTTCCTCAGGAGATCACCCAGTTTTGTGCAGGATACTCCCGAATCGAGTCTGCTTCTAAGAGTACTCCTCACAGAAAAATCCCTGCCCCTAGGACTGGATCCAGCCGTTGGTACCATCTTAGGTCTCAATCTTGACAAAACCTAAGAACTGAAGCAGAAGTGATTTCTATTGCGTATAGTTTGGATGAGGAAGGAGGAGTGAACATCGAAAATACTGACACCTCCGTGTCTAACGACATCAACAACCTGGGTAACCCACGCGAAGGTCAAGAGAGTGGTGAACCTGAACGAACTGAGTCACAACCCTTGACTCGATTTATCTGCAAAGTCGAAGCTCGTGTCTCTCAATTCGAGGCGCATCTAGATGGACTAGATGACTTTGTGGAAAGTCTCGCTCAGGGTGTTCACGAAGACCTTTCTGCATTTCGTCGATCAATCGTTAATCTTCCCCAACAAAAATCCTCTTCTCCTCCAGCATCACCTTCTCAGGATGGCTCTGCTTAGGATATTTTTCATGTTTTATGTCTTGTAAAAACTATAGTTTTAGCATTAAAACTAAGCATCTATGTTGCCCCCTACTTAACAAAAAACCATATGTACTGATTTGTTTATCAATGAAATGATATGGTTTGATTTAGTATGTGTCTTATTTCAATAGAATTCCTTCTATCTCCTGCCTAATGTTAACATAGATTTTGTTAAATAGACTAACATGCAGGTTGTTAGGGAGATAGGGATCGGGCTAAGATTACACACATCCTTGGAGTTTGGGGGAGCACAAAATATGTTCTGAGTAGTTGTTGTCACTGGTCATGACAGTTTACGGAGGAAGGTGAACGCAAGCTTGAAAGAAAGCTTAGAGAAAAAATAAACTTAGAGACAGCTAATTATGGGGGAGATAATCAGGAGAAGCTAGAAAATATAGCTTACTCCATGGGGGAGATGAGTCAAAGAAGCTACAAAAGGTAGCTTAAGAGAATGGGGGAGAAAACTCCAAAAAGGGGAAGAAGAAGAAAAAACCAGTAATGCAATAGCAATGTGCATTGTACTGTGAGAGAGATCAATGCTTGAATGCATGAGAAACATGCATTGATCGATGGAGAAGTTAAATGAGTTAAAATTGAACTCATGAAAGCACTAAATGCAAGAAACATGGGAGAGTGCTTGCAAGCCAATCGATGTCTGCCTACTAATTTTTTTCAATTGTATGACAAAATGGGGGAGAAATTAGTAAAAGCTATAAGACATCAAAACCAACTATGGGGAGTAATTGGTGAAACGTAAGTGCTTGGGCTTCTAGAAAGAGTGAGCCAAAAAAGGGAGGAATATGAAGAAGCCAATGGACATAGGAGAATGTCTATGCTTAGAGTTGGGACTTCAAACTCAAAAAAGATTAGGGGAGAAAAATCTTCTCAACACTAATAGCTTGGATAAGCTATGGCCAGTGTTGGTTACTATGAAATCATGGTAAATGGAGGAGCATGAATACAAATCTAGTTTAGTCCATAGATGCATATTTATGTTTTGGGACTTACCCCTCTAATGATTTTCTAGTGTTGCCTGCTTATGTGCTTGAACAGAAAAACATGAAATGAAACAAACTGAACAAGAATATGTGAAGATCATAGTCTTGTTGTCCGTTTGAATATGCACTTGTAATCAATGTAATATTTCTTATTCAAATGCGATGTAATAAGGGTGGGATTGTAATTGAGTTAGCTTCTAGGTTTTGTCATGAAATTGACAAAGGGAGAGATTGTTAGTGCCACGTCTTGTCGAGTCTCTAAGTTTGTCAAGTCCATGACTCGAAAAGAAGACTTGCCAGAAGCTTGAAGACTCAAGATGATCAAGATCAAAGATCATGCTCCACCGGATTGAAACTCATTGTTATGACAATCACAAAACAGGTATTTAGCCATAGATGACTTTATGTGGTATCCACACCTTAAGAGGACCATTCCTAGGCTTAGTTGAACAAATTCTAAAATCATTAAAATCCTAAAAAGGAAGCTTGACAGTGAATTGGAATCCAACTTAGAAATATGTATTTGATTTCACTGTCAGCTCAACCAGTTGTTCTCACCGACCCCTCGGTGGAGACAGGATTGACCCGTCGTGGTCAGAGACTGGTCAGTCAGATTGACAAAGGTTTTGGATCATAGAACTGTCATTCTGGGTATGCCTCTGTTCGAGAGTCTTGTATACACCGACCCCTCGGTGAAAGGCTAAAATGACCCATCGTGGTCAACGACTCTTCAATGAGGACTTATGAGTTCTAGAACTTAGAACTCGGCTGGACTCTCAAGAAAAATAGACATACAGGTAGTTTAAGACCAATAGAGAGTACCAAGACCGACCCCTTGGTAAAGGGCGACAGGTCGGTCTGGGTAAGATTAGTTTCTGTCTTGAAACTTTGTCAGCATGGTGTTGCCCTAGACCAACTCTCTCGTATGGACCGACCTATCGGTTCCATGATTGTCGACCCATCGGCGACACCGACATGTCGACTGGGAAAGAATTATATTGTTGGGAGTGCATTAATGCACAACGGTCGGGTTGTTGAACAGTAATATTTTTAGTCACTGACCCCTCGGTGCGCTCGACCTATCTGTACATGGCCATTGCTGAAAGTGGTTGCCTTCTTTATAAATACCAATCTTTGTGCAACGAGTTAGAATCCTTTGACAAATCGGTTAGACCCTCATCATTATCAGTGAGCTTAAATAAGGGCCAACAAAAGGATCACTCTCTCTCTTGTGCCTACACTTGGGGAATCTAATACAACCAATCATATGGATTGAGTTTGTGAGAGAGAGGGCAGAAAGGATAATAAACTTGGAAAGTTTTGGTAAAACCAATTTCCTTGCCACCCTGAGACTATGATTGCTTTATAACGGCTATAAGGCGGAACGTTGGCACACATTGGGTGGATCTTGAAGAAGCACACATCAACGAGAAAGATCTTCAAAGTGGATTAAGGAGGCTTGGCTCCGGAACCAGTATAAAAAATTCTAGAGCGTCGTCTCTAGCACAGTGTTGGGTGGAATTCAAAGTTAAATGAATAGGTGGAATTCCTATTCTACAGTGGTGGGTGGAATTCCCAGCTGATTGACTGAGGTGGAATTCCTAAACTAATTGTGAGGGTGTAAGTCGCCACTAGTGGATTTTGGGATAGCTCAAGGTTGAACGAGTCCTAACAGTGGATGTAGGTTGGCTAACTGAACCACTATAAATTTGGTCTTATGGTGTTTAATCTTTGTGTGTTTGTATTTAGTATTTAACTACTCTTCTCAACACACATCACTTTGCATTTGATTATCTTTATTGACACATTGTGCACAAGTATTGATAATCAAACAATATGCAAAACGGTTCAAAACTTAGTGTGATCGTTTAAATTATAAATAATTTATCACACTAAACAAATCTTTTGATTAAGATTGTTATTCCGTTGCACTTAAAATTTAAACGATTAAGAAATTTGTAAATACCATGGAAACTGGGATTGTTCTATTCACCTCACCCCCCCCACCCCCCCTACTAGGGTCAATCGTGTTCTGTCATACAATGGAACTTTCAGTTTATATATTGGAAAATATGTGATTATATGATGAAGATGTACCTGATGCATATGGCATGGGGTGGGAGTTGCATTAGCTGAGCCAAGGCTGAGTTGTCCAGACTTCATTGGACTCATGTATGAACCTATGTTCGAATTGATAACATTGAACAAATATATGTTTGGCTGCGTTCATTATTCAAAAAGTACGACATTGAATTGGGCCATAAGAGCCCTGGTTAACCAATCCTGAAACCCTGCGCAGAGGGAGGAGATCACACTCCACCAATAGTCTCGGTTGTAAAATTTGTGAATAGAAAACAACACCCTCGTGGTTGTCGCCTAAAATGCTGGGACATAATTGGCCAATGATGAAACCATTGAGAATAAAATATTTGTAGTTGATGAATGGGGCATGGAAAGGCATTCATACTTCATAGCACCCATGGCATAATACATCATGGTGAATATTAAGTATAAGCTTTCTATTATGAAGCGAATATGATTTTTGAGAAATGTATCATGATTATGAGATGCATCTTTTAACCTTGAAAATGAATATGTGGATCCTTATCTTTATTATTATCATAATACTTCATACTGCATACCCTTTTTCCCCTTTAGATGCTAATGCAAATCATGGCAAAGGAGAGGAGGCTGGAGCATGTGGTAGCCAAGCTTGAGCAGGGTGGATGCAAAAGAAGAAATTATATCTAGGTAACATCCTTTTTCTTTTTGTGAACAATGATGTAATTCGTAGGAGTATGAACAAGGCAATGTTATATTTGATTTAACTCCTAGTTTTGGATCTTGATAATTGTATTTGACTTATGTTGGGTAATCCTTAATTTTGCTTGAAATAAAATCTTTTATTGTATATAAATGTTTAAATCTTCTGCAGTTCGTGTTAACATGTGTAAATATTTTCGTAGGCTTTGAACCATGCATGTGATAGGTTGGGCCAGTCGAAAGTTAGGTCTTCAAACTTGGACTCGGCTCGCTTCGTACCGTCTCGCCTCTCTCCATAGATTTTTCTTATTTAAGCTACTTTGATCATGATGTGAGAGGGCGGTGCGCCACAGTGACTAGGTTTTTTTTTGCATTTTGTAATGGTTTGTTACTTCCTCTATTCAGTTTTGTCTATTCTGGCAGAGGACCATGTACATGTATTCTTTTACCTCGCTAGCAAATTTTTTTGCTAGCCTGAGGTCTTCGAGCTTCTGAGATTTCTCAGTTTACTTTTTGTATTTTTTGGGATTTTTTCCTTTCTTCAAATGAACTTACCCAATCGGTAAAAAAAAAATGTCAGCCCAGAGGGGTCTTTTGTTTTTGAGTTCTTTCTTCATTTACCTTTTTTCTCATTTTATTTTCATTATTATTCAAATATTGGTAATGGATATTTTTAGATATGACAAAAGATTGTATTTTTGTAAGCATATATGCATTTAAAAGTTATTTTCAGAGATGTGATTAAAAATGGGTTGATTTGAGTAAATTTTTATTAAATATTAAGTTGAGTTTAGAGCTAGATGGTTAAAATTTTAAATTATTTAAATTAAATATTATATTTCAATTAGTAGATAACAATAGATTATTTAAAATAAGTATATATTATAAAAGTGTAAATTTAAATTTGAATTTAATCTAAATTTAAGTTCTATAATTTCATTGCATCTATAAAATATAAAACTTATGTCTCAGATTTTAAATCTAACCATGTTTTCTAGACTTAACTTCAACTTGGCTTCTTCCCCATTCAACCTGAATTTATACCTTTTTTTCATTTACAAAGATTTATAAATTGCTCGTGCGGGAACATTTTTATTTTAAAATTTGAAATTTGAATTCAAATTTGAAAGCAATTCCAATATCGGCGGGTAAACTATCTCCACTTCCAACCACGGCTCGCCACGTAATATAGAAGAACACAGGAGAGGCACATGATTTTATGACCGTTAGAGAGGATCGTAATAAAATAGAAGAGAAGGCGATTTCTTTTCATTCACTTGTTTCTTCTCTCCTCTGTCTGTTCCATTGCGATCTATGTGAGCGAAACCTTCGCCGCCCTTTCTCTCTGTCGTTTGTCGCTGTTGCTTTCATTCGTTGATATCGCCTCAATCTTCCCCTGCCGCAAACCCAACCCCCCTCTATCTTTCTCTGTTTTTTTCCTTCCTCTTTCTCTCTCTCTAAACCCATAACCCCTCTCATCTCTCTCCCTCTCTATCATATGAACATAAACCCTAGTGTAAAATGTGATGGTGATCTGCAGATAAATGGCAACGATAGTGGGTCAAACCAGGTTCTTGGTCGACACGAAATTTGTTGCAACCTTTACATTTGTTTCCTTGTTCAAAGAAGAACACACGAATTTAGGTCAAACCACGTTCTAGGTGGACACGAAATATGTTCCTATCAATTCCATCGGCAGTGGAGCCTATGGCATCGTTTTCTCTTCTTTGAACAAGGAAACAAATGTAAAGGTTGCGATTCTTCGACATCTACAGCATGAAAATGTGATTGCTTTGAAGGACATCATGGTTCCAGATCATAGGAAAAGTTTCAAGGACGTCTATCTAGTGTTTGAGCTCATCGATACAGATTTGAACCGTGTTATCAGATCTCCGCATGCACTTTCCTCTGATTTTCGAGGTGAAAATGCTAGAGATTGAAAGAGACAGAGAAGCCCTTGTGTTAAGACAGTGAAGACAAGGAGCAAGAGAGTGGACAAAGAAGGAATGAAAGAATTATAGCCCAAGTATTAAATAATTTGGGACTAATTTTGTTGGCACATTTCTGTGATTTTTTCGTCTTTTTTGTTGATCTAACATATTTTCATTTCCAAATTATCCCAGTTGAAAGCAATTATTTTTATATGTATTTAATTATTTTCTCATAGGTTCTCACTTATATAAGTACGATAGCTATGTACTAGCAGCAATTCACTATCATTTTGCTCCACCACTTGTGCAAATTACAAATGAACAACCTGGAGAATTTCATCAGAAGTTACATTTTGTAATTTTTAGGAGTGAAGATATGAAACGACAAGGCAACTGTTTCCTTTCTTGTAAGTTTGTGAGGAAGCTGCAATTTAATTTAATTACACAACCTTTTGAATTACTTTGATTTGGTATACGTTTTGCGAGAACTCTATCAATTACTGAACTTTCTTTTGCCTTGTATATGCAGTTGCTTCGGGGAGGAAGATAAATGTCAGAATCATCAATAATTTTTGTATAGCCATTTTTGTATAACCAAATGCATTTGATTGACCCCAATTAGTGAAATGTCATGATTCTTTTTGTTCTTACCATGTTCTCATAAAGTACATTTAGTAGAATACTTTTTGAATTCTATAAGTGTTTCCGGGGATGAAGATTGATGTTAGAATGATGATTAATTTTTGTGTAGCCATTTTTGTATAACAAATGCCTTTGATTGACCCCAATTAGTGAAATGTCATGATTCTTTTTGTTCTAACCATTTTTTCATCTAGAATTCTACAGGCCTATTATGATTGATAATGGGCGGTAAAATTTCTATCCAGGGGACTTAAAATTCTATGTATTTGTTTCTAGACTTATCAAAATTGTTAATAGGCATCCAATGACACTAAAGTGTCAATGTGTAACTTGCTTATATTAATTGTACTCATTTCTTGTAACCCACTCTATTGATAACGTTCGACACCTCTCTGGTATGAATATATGAATCTTAATTCTCAATATGCTTAGAACCATTTCTATTAAATATTTCTAAAATTTATTTAAAGAGATATTTGTGTAAATAGTCAATACAAAAATGACAATAGATACTTTTAATCAATGTTATCAAACTCGGCACGGTCTGTGGTTGACCCGCGGTCAACTGTGGCTCGGCTGAAACACGGGTCGAATCATTTAAAAACCCATTTGAGTTAAAAACCCGTTACAACCTGCGGTTCAACCGGGTTTCAATAATCAACCCGTGACCCATTAAATCTTAAAACCCTTAAAAAAACAAAAATCGATCGTATTAGAAGAAAAACTCCATTGGATTGGAAAAGAAAAACTACCTCTATTCCTGCGCTGATGTTGTGCTCTTACTTTCTTGAACTTTATTATGCATAAAGAAAAGAAAAAAAATTAGAGATGGGCTCAAGAAAAAAAAAAAAATAGAGATGTGCGGAAGAAAAGAAAAAAAATGGAGATGTGCGGAAGAAAAGAAAAAAAAATGGAGATAGGCGGAAGAAAAGAAAAAAAAGCAGAGAGGTGCGGCTAGGTTTCATAGAGAGGCGGAAGAAAGAAAACAACAGAGAGGGTGGCTAAGTTTTACAGAGAGAGGCGGAAGAAAGAAAACAATAAAGAGAGCGTTTTTAAGCCTTAACGAAACTAGGGTTTCTCTGAGCTACCCTTTAGGGTTTGCTAAGGAAACCCATGTGGGTACTTAAAAATCTCACATGACCAAGGTGTTTTTACAAAATATTTTAAAGGATTTAAATTTTCTCATAATTTCTTTCATGGTAGGCAAAAAATTCAACCAAATAAAATGTAGTTATCTAGATTAGTTAAATGGAAAAATTCAATTCATTTTAAAGGTTTTTTATTTGATTAAATTTATAAATTAGGTGATTTATATAAAAAATAATTATATTTGTATTTGTTGTTCATTTATAATTTCATAATAATATTATGAGATTGTAATAAATTATATAATGTAGAGTTTTGTAGGTCTATTTTTCAATTTAAACCCAGCTTGAAACTCATCAAACCCATTATAAATAAATGAATATAACAATTTATCTAAGCGACATCGATTTAAATATTTGACATAAAAAAAACACAAAAGCCAATTGACTTTCAATCTATTTAGCTATTATATATATATATTACTACATTTGGTGTATATTTTTTTAATTGTCTTAAGGTGTTTCATAAAAATTGTGTTCGATTAGATATAGTAAGCCACGAGTAAATCAAAATTTGAATTTAAAGTTATATTTTTAGTCACTTGATTACCTGTAAAAGTCACATTATATTTTTTTAAATATTTTTTAGTTAAAATTTTATTAAATCTAATCAATGAAACTAAAATTAATAAGTTAATATTATTTATAATATTATATTAATAGCACGGGTTTGACCTGGTTTGACTACGTGTCAACTCGGTTGAGCCTTATTTAACCCACCATTCCTCTAAAACGAGTCACTCTACGGGCCGGATTTTAAAACATTGTTTTTAATGCATGTAGATGATCAATTCATAAAATTCTATATTAAATATTCATTAATTATTTAGAAATTATAAATAGGGCAATGACCACTTTTTGTGGTATTTACAAATTTTTTGATTAATTAAAATTATTTGTAGAGGATTAAACAATCTCTCCCTTTATCAAATTATGACGAAACCTAGAAGCTAAAAATTACGGACTCAATAACCCATCCCTTACACATTTGAAAATCCATGATACACAAATTACATTTCAATTTTCAAATGAAAGCTTAAACTCTAAACTTATTTTATTTCTTGCTCAGCTTGCTTCAAACTCAAAGTATACCAATATACAAACACCATGAAGCAAACAAGATGGAAACCGGAGTTTCCCATTGGTATTTTAGTCCACAATAGAAAGCAAAATCTCTCCCCACACTATATGGACTAAAACACAACATACTCCTCCACACTTCAATATAGGTCTTCCATAGCTCAAGCTTAACACCAAGCTTACCAAACTACTGATTTTAGTCACCATATTTCTCCCCCATTTTGTCATAAATTGACAAAGGCTCTTTGAGCACAAATTTTGTGCTCCCCAAACTTCTTACATGTTTCCTTAGAATATAAGGAACCAAGAGCCAAGAACAATACATGCCAACCAAACATCCATGCATATAATAATATCCCAAAAAAAATTAAGCCATGAGAATCACATTGGCATAAACACATAAAAATTCATGTAAACCAAACCATTTGCATTGATATTCAAACATGGTAATGCACACAAGGTGCACAGTTTACAACCCAAAATCACATTTTTCAAAACACAAAACTCATGAAAAGGGCAATCACCACTTTTTATGGTCTTCACAAATTTCTTAATTTATTAAAATGATTTGCAGAGGATTAAACAAATTAATCAAGACAAGTGACTCGAAAAGCCGGGACACTAACAATCTCCCCCTTTGTCAAATTATGACAAAACCTAGAAGCGAAAAATTACAGACTCAATAACCCATCCCTTACACATTTGAAAATACATAATACACAAATTACATTTCAATTTTCAAATGAAAACATAAACTCTGAACATAATTCAGTTCTTGTTCAGCTTGCTTCAAACTCAAAGTATACCAATATAGAAACACCATGAAGCAAACAAGATGGAAGCTGGAGTTTCCCATTAGTATGTTAGTCCACAATAGAAAGTAAAATATCTCCCGCAATATATAGACTAAAGCATAACGTACTCCCCACACTTCAATATCGGTCTCCCCATAGCTCAAACTTAACACCAAGTTTACCACACTACTGATTTTTGTCACCCTATTTCTCCCCATTATGTCATAAATTGACAAAGGCTCTTTGAACACAAATTTTGTGCTCCCCAAACTTCTTACATGTTTCCTTAGAATATAAGGAACCAAGAACTAGGAACAAGACATGCCAACCAAACATTAATGCATATAATAATATCCCAAAAAAAAAAAAATTGAAGGCATGAGAATCACATTGGTATAAACACATAAAAATTCATGTATACCAAACCATTTGAATTGATATTCAAACATGGTAATGCACACAAGGTGCACAGTTTACAACCCAAAATCACAGTTTTTCAAAACACAAAACTCATGAAAAACAAGGAAAAAAACTAAGTTGTTGCGCTAGTTTGAGGAGGTGGAGGAGGAGATAGACGATGATGTGGTGTCATCTTTCCTGCAGATAATGGCTGAGAGGATGCTCTGAACTGATGTCTTCACAAATTCAAATAGTTCATCGAGCCTTCTCTCAATTGAAGAATTCGTCTCTGCAACTGGAGGAGAACGTTCTTTTTTTTTCCTCGAACACCGGAGCTGAAAAAGAGGGACGTCGTGTGGAGGTAGCTTGTCCAGAAATGGATTCAAACGTCACTTTCCCCAAGAACTTCTTCATGCCAGTTGCATTGAGGATTCTCTTCTCACCTGGAACTGCATGTTTAGGAGGCTTGCCACCAAAGTGTAGTGCAAGATGATACATTAGATAATAGAACGGAGGATGGCTTGACCTTGCTGATTTGCAGTACTTGGTTATTGTAGCACATGTCCAAGTAGGGAGACAAAATTTCTTGCCTGTAGCCACATTGTAGAGTAGGTCGACCATGGGGCTAATCAGGTCAACTCTATTGTCATGTCGAGGATAGACATTGTGGCAGAAAAACAGATGGAGTACTTTGTACTCAGGGAGCATATCTCCATTCACCAACAATTTTTGTTCCTTCCATTCAACCTCCTTCCCACATAGTTTCTTTGCAATCTTTTTCCCATCCTTATAATCAACAATAGGAGGGAAATATGAGGATAATCAATTAAGTTGTCCCATCTTGGAATTCAATCAGAATGTGGTTCTTTGTAGGGAACCTTTTGACTGAACAATACATTCTCGTGGCCATTGAGGGAATCATTTTTCTACCCCAATCCATCAATTTGAGCCACTCCACTCTCTTCAAATGCCAGAGGGCAATGGCGGTTTTAAATTCCTCAACACACCATTTCCTTTCCATGTTCAATTTCTTAAATGCAGTATACTTAACCGAGGGCTTAAGATGAGGTCCTTCATCATCATCCACTTCTTCTTCAATGTTCCCCAAACCAGCTTCTTTTGCCTCAAAGGTCTTTTCTTCTCCATCCTCATTCTTAGATGGGTTTTCCTCATCATGCTCATATAGATTATCCTCACCAATGTCTTCTTCTTCTACCCTAATTTCTGATCAAGTTGAGGTTGAGGAGGCATTTCCAGTTGGAGTGGAGTTCTTCCAAGATTTCCTTTTGAGCCCTCTTTTTCCTAGCTACATGTTTTCCATTGGAACAGGTTGGACAATTAGCTGTATGCCTAACCCTTTTTGGAGGAGGGGATGACTTGGTGTTCTTGGTTTTCATGATTTCTCCGAAATTTCAAGAACTTTTTTTTTTGAATTTACGTGTGGGAAACAGCGGGAAACCCAACGTAAAATCCCCACGGGCGATACCCACTACCCTTAGGGTACACCAGGTTAGACGGGGCTCGAACTTGGCACCTTTCGCTTCTTGAGGCTGGAGGTTAACCAGTTGAGCTACACCCATTCAAGATTTTATACACTAAATTCCAAGAAAAATGAAGGTGGGGGAAAATAGTGCTTATCCGATTGAGATTTCTTTTCAAATTCGTGAAGGGAAGGGTCGCACACACTGGCGACACCTTTTCTTCGAATTATTTCGCAGCAAAATCGGTTTAAAATCCACGAATTGAGACGTATGGCACAAGACGTCAGAAGGGCGAGAGGAGATGGAGGAAAAATGCAGGAAACCCTAACTTGATTTGGGACAAAACAATTTTTGAAAGGGGTTTTGTAACTTAAGTTATTCCTCACACTCGATGCAACGACTATATTGATGTGTCGATATCGTTGATACATCGACACTGATGACTTGTCAACATGACAGAGCAAATTTTCCCATTTTTTAAGCACTCCTCAATTTTGAAAATACTACACATTAGATTTTCAAAAGCACATGGCTTACACATTTTATACACATATTGATAAAGCATAGATAAACCACATAATCATCTTGCAATCATCAAGTTTCAAAATCACACATATGCAAAGTATATTGAAATAAACATGCAAGATACTATCCATGATTTCAACAATCAATTTCAAATGTGTAAACCAACCAAGCATTTTTAACACATTGAAAACTACATGTATGACTTGAAACTCAAGAATGTACGGCTTTCCAAGCAAGACTAGTACTATAGCCAGGAAGAGCATAGTCAAAGCTTGTAGCTAGCCAAATTTTCATGCCATAGCTCAACGGTTATTTGAACTCACTTAAGTGAAGATTGAGTTCAACTACACTTGGTCTAGAGATACTCCAATGATGCACAATTCGTAGACCAATGTAGGACATGAGCAAGGTCCTATCACTTAGGGATGCATTTGAAGTTTTGATCTGGACCTTTCCTTTCAAATCTTTAAAAGTTGGGCATTTTGATTCTACCATCATGAACATTTGGCCCAAGTCCGTTGAATTGAGACAAGGCTCTCCTTCTCATATTTCTAACCATAGTATGAGGAAATTTTACTTTATGCTTTGCATTGTGAGAATTTCCATTGACCACCCATCTCTGAACCTTTATTCTTCTAGTCTTGCACTCATGCTTGAAGTGTCCAGTTAATCCACAATAAAAATGCTTTATTCTAGAAGAGTGTGATGTGACTACTATCAAGCATGGATTGGTTCATGGGTCTCTTCGGGTTTGATTGAGAATTGCCATGCCAATCATGAGGTTTACCCAATATAGATTCTTTCAGTTTTTGCTCACTTTGGGTAACCATGTCTTGAGATTTTTTAACATTTTCAAAATTTGAGCTCAATCTTAAATTTTCATTTTCAAGACATCTTCCAACTCGCATAAGCTTCAAAATATCATTTTCATATACCTTTAAGGTTTTTTGAAGCCCATTTTGTGATTCTCTCAACTTCATATTTTCATCATTTGTAATTTTCAATTTTGATGAGAGAATATCTTTTGCATCATTTATACTTTGAAGTTGGGTTGATAGTTTGGCATTCTCAATTGGCACCTTATCAAGATCTTTAGCCATATCTATAACTCGAAGATTAGCCAACATGAGGGATTTTTCTAGTGGTAGCTCACCTTCTGAAGCCTTTACCTTGTAACTTTCCAAATCTGATAGAAGTTTCAGATTCTCCTCTTAAAGACAATTTTTTTACATCCTTTAGATTCACAATATCATTCTCAAACATTTTGATATTTTCTTGAAGAGATTTTTCATTCTCTCTTAACTCCTTGATCTCATCATTTGAAGTTTTAAAACATTTGGAGAAAGACTCTTTTTTGGCTCATTCACAATTCACTTAACTTGAGAATTTGGCATTTTCAAATTTTACTTCATGAAGGTCCTTAGCCAATTTTACACTCTCCAAATAAAGAGCATTGTAGGAATTTTGAAGATCATTATCATCTGAATATTCAAGAATCCTTTCATCTGACTCACTTTCAGATTCGGATGTGTCTTCCCAGATGTGTTCCTTATCTTTACTGATTTTCAATGAGGTATAATCTTTCATGGTTTTATTTCTCTAAACCATAGAGTCAAGGACTTATCATTTACCAGAAGACATTGTTCTAGCACGGATTAACTTAGATGGTTAGATCCTTATAAAGAGCACAATGATCTGTTACCAAGATAAGTGTATTGTGTGATACAAAAGATGTGCCAATTATAGATCAATCACACAAGTAAAGACCAAACACCCATAACAACATATTTATAGTGGTTCGGAGTAAACTCTCCTATATCGACTCTAAGGACTCACCTAACCTTGGGTTATCCCGAATTTACTATGTGGGGACTTACACCCTCACAAATAGAGTAGGAATTCCACCTATCTCAATTGACTGAGAATTTCACCCAATCCCTAGGATTTTGAAAGGTTCGACCTACCCCAGTCTATGTCCTTATCCCTCTATTTTCTATAGTGGTTCAAGCCCTTGCTTTAATTCACTTCATAAGATGATGAAATTAAAAACACAAAGAAACACTTGCCTTTGATGCTCAATCTTTAATTAAGTTGTGTTTCTTGAAGAGCTCTCCCTTTGATCATGTTGATGATGAAGATGTGCTTCTGTATGGAGCAATCACAAGAGAGGGAAAAGGTTTCTAGGATGTATGATTTACCTATATGAAGTGCATGGAGAGTGTTTGGAAGATGTTGGGATCTCTGGGAATGCCTTAGGTTTTTCCAAGTTAAAAGTTCCAACATTTTTCTCCAATCACCACTTTTTATGGTCTACACAAATTTCTTGATTAATTAAAATAATTTGCAAAGGATTAAACAAATTAATCAAGATAAGTGTATTGTGTGATACAAAAGATGTGCCAATTATAGATCAATCACACAAGTAAAGACCAAACACCCATGACAACATATTTATAGTGGTTCGGAGTAAACTCTCCTATATCCACTCTAAGGACTCACCTAACTTTGGGTTATCCCGAATTCACTATGTGGGGACTTACACCCTCACAAATAGAGTATGAATTCCACCTATCTCAATTGACTGAGAATTTCACCCAATCGCTAGGATTTTGAAAGGTTCGACCTACCCCGATCTATGTCCTTATCCCTCTATTTTCTATAGTGGTTCAAGCCCTTGCTTTAATTCACTTCACAAGATGATGAAATTAAAAACACAAAGAAACACTTGCCTTTGATGCTCAATCTTTAATTAAGTTGTGTTTCTTGAAGAGCTCTCCCTTTGATCATGTTGATGATGAAGATGTATTTTTGTATGGAGCAATCACATGAGAGGGAAAAGGTTTCTAAGATGTATGATTTACCTATATGAAGTGCATGGAGAGTGTTTGGAAGATGTTGGGATCTCTGGGAATGCCTTAGGTTTTTCCAAGTTAAAAGTTCCAACATTTTTCTTCAAAATCCAGAGGTTATATAGGCAACGAGAAAAACACCAAAACCGAGTTGTCGACATATCGAGACTGTTGATGTGTCGATTTCCAAATATTACCATTTTAATATGACCATTTTAATATGTGTCGATATGTCGGAAAATACGATTGTATCGATCTGAGGCTTAAGGCATTTTACAGAGGACTTTCATCAAGATCTTTGATCAGCCTCCTCGACATATCGACATCCACGATGTGTCGACCACTCTTGATACATCGACGAACTGAGAGCAGCCTGAAAATACAGAATACTATTTCAACTAAAACTCACACCACCCAGAGCGACATGTTGCCCACGACGATGTGTCGACTGGGTTCAGCTCAATGTATCGACAGTGACGATACACTCGATTTGAGGCTGAGGCAGTTTTACAGGGTTTTCATCCAGAACCTTTGCCATTTAATTTCAACACATCGAAGACCACGACGTGTCAACCCTGTAGTGTCGACCTAGCAATTTTGACAGTTTTACAAGTTTGAAACATTTCGGTTCTTTCCACTGTCAATGCTCACTTAGGCTTCACTAATTTTTTGCCAAAATGATATATTAGGCTAGGCAAGGTCCACCTAAGTGTGCGGGTACCTAGAGTTATCTATGGCCAATCTTACCTTTAGTGATTGCCATACAGTTGATGACCTTGAGGCTTGAACTTGATCTTCCTATCTGTTCACATGAGTCTTGATCACTATTTTCAGTCTTTTTAGGCACTGCTTCACACGAGTCATATATTTGACAATCAAGTGACTCGGCAAGCCGGGGCACTAACAAAATCGACTGATACTTTGAGAGATCAAATTATTTACAGACAGTCATCAGTCAGTGCAATCAGAGTAGCACGCAAAGGCACAATGGTTTGTACATATCAAGAGTTATTATGTATATTTATTACAACCCTTACTTATAACAAAAGACAAACATTCTCTTCCACGAGAAACTATCTGAATAGAACCGACTTCTCAATCCTAACGTGGCATTAGAGGTTCCTCAACATTCTCTTCATGATTGAACCCTGAATTTTAAGTGATGTGATCAAATAGCCTAGTGGGGAGAGCTCCATAAATAAATGAGATTACAGAGATGCATGTAACCAATGAACCATGCAGATTTCAACATGAAAATACGAACTTACCAACCCGTGACTCATTTTCACCCTAGGATCACTTTTTAAGAACATTGCTCACCCTCACGTGTCGTATATTAGAATTCCTCACTGAAAGTTCCCGATGTGCTAGAACAATATTGACCCTAGAGAGGGGTGAATAGGGGAATCCCAATTTTAACGGCCTTTTCAAAATTCTTGATTAATCAAAACAATAAGCAGCGGAATAACAAGATTAATCAAGTGTTGTGTGGCAAGATAGTGTGCAAATACTAGAGCAATCACAACAATGAAAGGCAAACACCCACAACACTAGATGTATAGTGGTTAGGAGTAAACCCTCCTACATCCACTGATGGACTCACCCAACCTTGGGTTATCCCAATTCACTATGTGGGGAATTACACCCTCACAAGTATAATAGGAATTCCACCTAACTTGATTGACTGTGAATTTCACTAAATCCTTAAGGTTTTGAAAGGTTCGACATACCCCGGTCTACGTCCTTATCCCTTTATTTTTTATAGTGGTTCAAGCACCACGCTTTAATCCATTTCACAAGATGATTTAAAATAAAATCAAACACTAAGAAACACTTGCCTTTCTATCTCACAACTTGATGTAGATGTGTGCTTCTTGAAGAATCTCCCAATGTGATGTCGTTCGATGACGAAGATGCGCCGAGTATGTACAATTACAATCCTTGGGAGGTATCTAAGAAATTGGGTGACCAATAACTATCCTAGAGTGTTTTGTCTTCCTCTATCTCAATCTCAATCTATGGAAGATTGGATTATCAAATGATTCACCTATGTGAAGGGCATGGAGAGGAGTTGGGATGTCTGGGAATGCCTAAGGATTTTCCTATTCAAAGCTCTTTCCAAGAGTCCAACCAAACTCTTTGAAGTTTGAAGAATATTTAGGCAACACAAAAATCCTGACTCTGGGTTGTTGATGGTTCAACCTGGTCAACGGGTCGGTACTGGCATAACGTATTGCAATTTGACCATTAAGCTCCCAACGGATTGGATTGAGAGACAACAGAAGATCTAGATGATGTGGAGATGAGGAGAAGTGGAGTGGAAAGAAAGTTTAGGGATTTTCCATTGTGTGTTATGCGCATGGAGTGTTCTACATTGTGTGTGTTGTGTGATACAATGTGATATGCACATGAATGCCTAAAATCTAGGGTTTGTGTATGAGATTTAGGGTTTATGAATGGATGGCTATGATTGATAGGCCTAGATCTAATGGTTTTGATGGGTGATGGGTAATCTAGATGGATGAATGGTTAGGTAATGCATAGATAATCTTGATCCTAAGGTTCATCTATATGATGGATGAATTGAATAACCTAGATCTAATCATGATAAATGAATGGGAGGCTCTAGGATTTTCCTAATTTTATGATATGAAATGAATGGTGTGAATGAGATGTATGAAATGAATAGTTTGGATTACATGGTAAGGCTAATGGATGGTGTGGATCAGTGTTTGAAGATTGAATGGCTAAGAATGCATGGGTAGGATGGGTTTTAGATATGAGATTTATGGATTTGGACTAAATATGGATTTGGGCTTATGGTTTGTGAATTTGAATTTGAACCTGGAGCATCGGATCTTGGATTGAACTTGGACTTTAACTGGAGCATGGACTTGGACTTGCTAGACTTGGATTCACTTTGGCCTTACCCAAGTTGGGAAATGCACATGGAGTGCTTGGCCTGGCGCAGTGTTTGGCTTTTGGAGCAAAGCTTGGCCCAATTGCAGTGGATCTCTGGCCCATGGATCTTGATTTCAAACTCTTGACCTCTTTAATTGCAGACTTTCTTTAAAATTAAATAATTAATCAAACCACTTAAAAATCTAAATATTGAATTAATCCAGACTCTCATAAACAGATTTAGATTAACCAATTTACATTTGAAAACCTAAAAGTGGCCTGAATTATTTATAAAATTTCAAATCATCCATTTAAAGCTCTCTTCTAGCAATTATCCACTGGTTTATGATAATTTCTTGTATTTCCCTGAATTTTCCTAAAAGACTAAAATAAACCATTAAATGCATCTTATATACATAAAATCAAGGCTAACTGACCCAAATATTAGGTTTAAAATATAATATTTCAGGCCTCAACAGGGTGCACATTCACCAGAAAGGATAATACACTCAAAGAGCCAAAAGATGCAATGGTGTTAATGAAAGGCACCAGATTGATCAACAACCTCTACAGACTGAAAAGAGATACAGTTTCAGGTGGAGCAGTAATCTCCACAGAATAAGACCACAGTGCAGATGACTCTCAGCTATGGCATATGCGGCTAGGTCATATGAGTGAGAGAGGCATGTCAGAACTCTATAAAAGAGAACTGTTAAAGGGTTAAATCATGCAAGTTAGAATTCTGCGAGTTCTGTATATATGGCAAACAAAGTAAGGTGACTATTAAAGCTGTAGATAAACACTATAGAACCAAGGGTATTCTGGACTACATTCACTCATATGTGTGGGGACCTTCTCCAGTTAAGTCAAAAGGTGGAGTATCCTACTTTGTCACTTCATAGATGATTTTTCAAAAAGGGTATGGGTCTACTTCATGAGGGAAAAATCAGAAGTCTTCACTAAGTTCAAAGAGTGGAAGCCAGAGGTAGAAAATCAAACAGGCAGAAAAGTCAAGTATCTGAGAACAGATAACAGTGGTGAATACAGATATGGAAGGTTTCTACAGTTTTGCAGAGATGAGGGCATCACGAGGCACTTCACCATTCCAAAGACTTAGTAGAATTGAATTGTGGAATGGATGAACATGACTATTCTAGAAAGAGCGAGGAACATGAGGATTCATGCAGGCTTATCCGATGACTTTTGGGAAGAATCAGTCAATCATGCATGCTACTTGGTCAACAGGTCACCAAATACATTCCTAAATCTAAAAGCTCTGGAAGAAGTGTGGTCAGTTAAAGAAGTGGACTACTCAATGTTGAAAGTATATTGTTGTCTAGCTTACGCACACATCCCCAGTGATTAACGATCCAAGTTAGACTCCAAGTCACTTAGATGCATATTTCTCAGGTTTGAGAAGGGAGTGAAGGGGTACAAATTATGAGATCCAGAAAACAGAAAAATAATTTACAGCAGAGATGTTGTGTTTGATGAAGCCTCTATGCTGAAGAGAGAACATGAGAATGAAATTTAAGAAAACAACAAAGAGAAAGTGATTGAAGAGTTGGTTCCACCTAGCACAAAAACCACAACTCAAAATCAAACACAGGGTCAAGATGAGACCAGCACGTCAGTGTTAGAGATTGTAATAATTTAGTCTTAGAGTATTTCAGTCTTTTCTTAGTAAGGGATTATGTATATAAATACTCTCTTTGTATTGTATTATGATTATTGATTAATTGCAAATATTATGGTATCAAGGGCCGCTGATTTACATGAGTCTCTCCCTGCACCGCTCCCTCTCTGAACCGGTACTAGATCGTGCGTCATCCAGCCATCCCTTCTTTTTCCTTTCCCCTGTTTGCTTGCATAGCGCCTGCATCTCTGCCGGGATTTCTGACTCCGCCAGCATCTTCAGACCGTCTCTTTCTTTTTGCGCATTTGATTTGGGTATTGTTCCCACAAATAGATTAGTGGGATCTAGGAGCCATTGCATTTGCATAACCTTTTTCTTTTAGAGTTTATTTATTTTTTTGGATTGAAGAATAACAATCTGATTCTCTTCTACCCAAAGAACCCAACAAAACCCACTTCCTTTAGTCTCCACATATGCATCTGGGCTACCACATCAATGTTTTTTTTTTTTTTTTTAAAAAAAAGTTACATATTGTTGTCTCAGTTTGAATTTTCGTGACAAACAGCACAAGAGAACTGCTGGGGACCAACCATGATCGGACAGGAGACGGGATCTAGTACCAATGGTGGCTTCGTCTCATTGGATACACTTTCAGTGGTGCCTTTTTTATCTTCTGTGAATTTACCTTCTTGTGATTCTTTCTTGTTTCCAAAGTTTTTTTTATCACAAGAACAAAGCTGGCATTCTTGGAAATTTTGAGTGGAGAACTTGCTTCTTGGTGTTCAGAATTTTGACAGTTTATTGATTTATGGATCTCTAGATTGTGAACTTTTTCAACTTCTTTTGGGTTTTGTAGTGGTGAAATGATTTTGGGGACGCAATATTGGACTGCAAGTGTTTGCCAAAACAAAAATCTTGTACAAAAAAAAGAAAAAAGAAAAAGAAGAAGAAAACGACAACTTGTATGTCAGCAGAACATTGACTTGAAAAAAAAAACGCAGCATTCCAACTAGATCTGGATCGTGTAGAGCAGCAACAAACCAACCTTTTTGGGACCCATTGGACAACAATCAGTTGGATCTTTCGCCTGGATCTTGCAGCAGATTGCACGTTCCGCTCTCGTCCGTCCTTGCATCTGCATTGCTATCTTGCATCTCCGTCTTTGTTTATCTTGCAATTCTGGCTGAAAGTTTGAATTTTGAAGCATAAAAGCGGACTGTAGAGAGAGAGGATTTGATCTATTGCATCTGCTGATTTTGATTGGTGGTCTTGTTCTGCTCGGCTATTGATCAACATATATTTAAGCTTTTATGGTGCTTTGGGTAGGAATTGGAGGACTTGTCTGAATTTGGAATTTTAGCTGGTGATTTGGGGTTGATTTCCTGGATTCAAGGGGTTGCATTGTTAGCATTGCTCATATTGAAATTGTTGAAAATGACTTGTATGAAAGTAGGCACAAAATATAATGCATATCAACGACAAGGGCAAGGATGGTTCTGTACAACTAGTCTTTTGAGTAAAGTTCCTAGTGGTAAATGTAACTTTTGCAGAAGGGTCATTGGAAGGCACAATGTCCTTTGTTATTGATGAGACAACAATCGCAAGTACCAACACCCAAGCAGTCTCGTTTTACCGCAGTTGTTTCTTTTGGGAATGAGGCGTCATCTTCCACTCCCACTATGTCAATCATTGCAGAGCAGCTGCAAAAACTTCTTTCTACATATCAACCTAATGTCTTCTCTACCGTTTTTTCCTCCATAGGTTTGCCTTCCTAGTCCCTTCACGTATAGCTCATTCCACTTGGTTTTTTGACTCGGGAGCTACTAATCATATGGCAAATGATATCTCAATATTTACATCTTTATCTTCCTCTTCCTCGTCTATTTCTGTATTAACTGCCAATGGTACTCCCATGTCATTTGCAGGTGTTGGTTCTATTGTGTCTTCCAATTTGTATCTTTTTGATGTTTATTGCGTTCCTCATCTCACTCTGAATTTGATCTCTATTAATCAGTATGTGATTTTGGTTATAAAGTTCACGTTTCTCCTACTTTGTGTTTTGTGCATGATCCTCATTCTAAAAAGGTGATTGGGGCATGCCGTAGAGAAGGAGGATTATATGTGTTAGAGCCTCTTCGACCTCCTGATTTTGCTGCATCTTCAATTGATTTGTTGTCTTTTTATTTGAGTCCAAATTCGTCTAGTATTTATTTATGGCATTCTCGTCTTGGACATGTTTCTAGTTCTCGTTTAAAGTACTTAGTTTCTACGGGAACTTTAGGAAATTTAAGTTGTCATGACATTTCTGATTGTAGTGGATGCAAACTTGTAAATTTTTCTACAAAGCCCTTTCATAAGAGTTCTTCAATTTCTCTTGCTCCTTTTGATTTGATTCATTCTGATGTGTAGGGATCTGCCCCTATTTCTACAAAAGGGGGGGGGGGGGGGGGAGGGGGGGGTCTAGATATTATGTATCCTTTATTGATGACTATTCTAGTTATTGTTGGTTCTATGTTATGAAACATCGTTCTTATCTTTTTGCTATCTTTCAAGCATTTCAGGCATTAATTCATACACAATTTTCTGCCACCATTAAATGTTTCTGTTGATGCGCAAATTTTATATTTATAATCTCGCAACTGTACGGACCATTTATAATAAAGTAGTTAGAGTGCGAGGTCGAACTCAACAGAAAATCACAAAATATATGCATTAAAATTAAATCAGCATCCCTTTTAATAAGATATATTTCCAAGAAAATTAAATCAATTGCAACATCAATCCAATTTGTATCTAATATGTGAAATTAACAAGATAAGATGTTTGAATTAAATCTAATTTATTGTCAAGAATCAAATCTATGTCCTTTTTATTTAAATTAGTGAACCATAATGATAGTCTTAATCTCTAATTAAAATCTCATCTTTTAAAGTCAAAATAATACATCTCCAGCCTTTGTTAAAAGATTTTTCAGAGAGAGATTGTTTGGATACAATGAATTAAAGAATTAGAGAATGAATATACGAGAAATAAAATAAAAACATAAATTGAACATCTTTTATACAACAAACATACAAAATGACTAATGTAACTAAAGACATGAAATAAATTGACAAATAAATTAAATGACAGAATAAATAAAATGTATAATTTAAAGGTTGGTTATCGGAATAGACCACTCATCATCCAAAAAATATATAAACATATATAAAACCTAGATCTGAAATTTGCATAAAAGTCCAAATATCAATTCATGTCCATCATTAAAGTTAAGAATTCATAGACTTTAATTTAACAATCGGGTCTTAGTAACTTAGATTCAACACTTACAACCTAAGTTCTAACTATTTCACGTCCAATTAATTAAATAAAGAATTCTAAACAATCATAAAAGAAACTTGAAAATTGGATGTTTCAGGGTTCTAAAGGAACGTCTTGTATTTATTTCATAGAAGAATTCAGTACATGCATACATAAAATTAAGTACAAGAAAATAAAAATGAGATTTACAACTCTCACTTTTAAAATCAAGTGGGGCTTCTGTGTTCTTGCATTTCTCTCTAGCCTCTGGTCCTTTTGAGCTCCTCGTAAAATTTGAATTCCATGTTGTACATAGTGCTCTATTTATATGCTCCATGATTGAATGGATGGTTGAGATTTAATCTGGTTTAAGTCTAGATATTATGTATCCTTTATTGATGACTATTCTAGTTATTGTTGGTTCTATGTTATGAAACATCGTTCTTATCTTTTTGCTATCTTTCAAGCATTTCAGGCATTAATTCATACACAATTTTCTGCCACCATTAAATGTTTCTGTTGATGCGCAAATTTTATATTTATAATCTCGCAACTGTACGGACCATTTATAATAAAGTAGTTAGAGTGCGAGGTCGAACTCAACAGAAAATCACAAAATATATGCATTAAAATTAAATCAGCATCCCTTTTAATAAGATATATTTCCAAGAAAATTAAATCAATTGCAACATCAATCCAATTTGTATCTAATATGTAAAATTAATAAGATAAGATGTTTGAATTAAATCTAATTTATTGTCAAGAATCAAATCTATGTCCTTTTTATTTAAATTAGTGAACCATAATGATAGTCTTAATCTCTAATTAAAATCTCATCTTTTAAAGTCAAAATAATACATCTCCAGCCTTTGTTAAAAGAATTTTCAGAGAGAGATTGTTTGGATACAATGAATTAAAGAATTAGAGAATGAATATACGAGAAATAAAATAAAAACATAAATCGAACATCTTTTATACAACAAACATACAAAATGACTAATGTAACTAAAGACATGAAATAAATTGACAAATAAATTAAATGACAGAATAAATAAAATGTATAATTTAAAGGTTGGTTATCGGAATAGACCACTCATCATCCAAAAAATATATAAACATATATAAAACCTAGATCTGAAATTTGCATAAAAGTCCAAATATCAATTCATGTCCATCATTAAAGTTAAGAATTCATAGACTTTAATTTAACAATCGGGTCTTAGTAACTTAGATTCAACACTTACAACCTAAGTTCTAACTATTTCACGTCCAATTAATTAAATAAAGAATTCTAAACAATCATAAAAGAAACTTGAAAATTGGATGTTTCAGGGTTCTAAAGGAACGTCTTGTATTTATTTCATAGAAGAATTCAGTACATGCATACATAAAATTAAGTACAAGAAAATAAAAATGAGATTTACAACTCTCACTTCTAAAATCAAGTGGGGCTTCTGTGTTCTTGCATTTCTCTCTAGCCTCTGGTCCTTTTGAGCTCCTCGTAAAATTTGAATTCCATGTTGTACATAGTGCTCTATTTATATGCTCCATGAATGAATGGATGGTTGAGATTTAATCTGGTTTAAGTTATGAATGGAGGGCTAAGATTGGATCTCACTTGAAGGTGAATGGCTGGGATTTGAAGTGAAAAAAGTTAGGGTTTATAGGGCATACACGAATTTGGGTTGCTTGGGACTTAGGTTGCCTTCGTGGTTAAGCAATGGATGACAAAAATTTGGAATTTAGGAGAAAATATAGGTCATGGTCGAATTTTGCATGTGTTAGAGTTTTGATTGCAATGCAATGCATGAATGGTTGAGATATAAAATTGGAGTGAATTAATGGATAGATGATAAGTTGATGTGGAGGGTTACCTACATGGGATTTCAAATTAGGTGGACAAGATATGGGGAAATATTGTATGGTTGGGGAGATTGGGATGGTGAGGCGTATAGGGATTTTAGGAGTGTATTTAGATGGGTTTTGGTCTAAGTACACGGAGGCATTTTAGTGAGAAAATCGTGTGGGATTGTGATTGGATTGGATGGGAGAAAAGATAGGATCTAGGTGAGGTGTACATGAGGTGGATGGATTGGAGAGGAAACTTGGGGATTACATGTGCATGGAGGCTTATGGAGTTTGAGATTTTCGTGTGATGCAATGGGATATGCGTATGGTGTCCTATATTCTAGGGTTTGGAATGATATGCACTAGAGCTAGGGTTTATGAATGAATGACTATGATGAAATGTCCTAAATCTAATGGCTTTAATGAGTGATGGATGATCTAAATGGGTGGATGATGAGATGATGTATGGATGGTTATGATCCTAAAGTTAATCTAGGTGATGGATAGGTTGGATGGCCTAGATCTAATGTCATAAATGTATGGGTTGGATTTGATAGGTGGCTCTAGGTTTTGACCTAATTTTATTACATAAAATGAATGGTTAGGATTTAAGATGGAGATTGGATGGTGTGGATTTGTCAAGGGAATAAACAAGGTTTGGGCGTGTGAATGGGTTGTGGGCTTGGTTTTTGGACCTTGGACTTGAACTTGAGGACTTGGGCCTTTGTTGGTCTTTGACATGCACATTGGCATGGCCCAATTAGATATGCGCATGGATTGCTTATGTCCTGGCCCAATGATAGCCTGTGGAGCTTAGCTTGGCCCAATTGAAGTGGATCTCTGGCCCATTGATCTTAAATTTCAGCTTTTGCCTTTTGAATTGCATGTTTTCTCTTCTAGAATTAATTAATTAAATTCACCACTTTAAAATCTAAAATATTGATTTAATCTAAATTCTCATAATTGGATCTAGACTAACTAATTTAAATGAAAAACCTAAAAGTGGAGTGAAATTGATCATAATAATTCTAGGTCTTCCGAATTAAGCATCAAACTTGTAATTATCCATTGTTTTAAGATTATTTTCTTGAACTTTCCATTTTTATCTACAAAACTAGAAAATGACATTAAACATATCTAATATACACAAATAAAAGGCTTACTAGTCCAAAATTAAAGGGTAAAAATGTCATTTTTTACTGCTCAACAGATTCCCCCAAACTCAGATTTTGCTAGTCCTCGAGCAAAACTTCCTAAAAAGACTAAAAACAAATGAAAGCACACAAATCCTAAACTAATCCTAATCTAATCCTAAACTACACCAATTTCACCGGTACTCTCGATTGCATTTAGCGTATGGACAATAAGTTTTAAACTGCTAGTTCACCACTAATGGATGAGTTGTAGTCTTGTGAGGGCTTTCAGTGGTAATACGCACAAATATCAACATCTTTAATAAGAACACATAGATAAGGGGTCTAAACATTATACAACTCTAAATTTCATTTTACAAGGCTTATACCTGGAGTGTAGTGTGTTCTTAGTCAATGTTAAGATAGACTTCATTTTCCAAATAGACCCAAGTTTTGTTCACACAATTGGAAAATGAGCTTTGACTACAAACCTCACTGGATATATCTCTCGGAAAAATTAACACTCATAGGTTTGGGTTCATTTTCTCTCAAGGTATGCATGAGCAGAATTTATGTGTTCAAAATCAAAGTATCTCACATATGTATAATCAAAGACGGCTCATATCAAAGAAAATGAATGATCTCATGAATGGATGTCACTTTCCTGAGAACGTTGAGTCAAATACCATCATTTTTCCTCGTTAACTCTCAACATGAAATATCCTATTTAGACCTAAGGTCAATAGGACTTCCTATTAGGACGAAACGTGGCTTAGGATGAGGCCAAATCAAGGAAAGATATAAGGCTCTAATTAATACTTTGAATAGAAACGTTAGAGATCTTCAAAATATTTAATGGGATATTTTTCCTCTATTTTATTTTTCAGCACTTTTTCAAAGTATTTTTTTCAGGGGATCCTTCTTTAATGAGTGATGGATGATGACATGATGTATGGATGATTATGATCCTAAAGTTAATCTAGGTGATAGATAGGTTGGATGGCCTGGATCTAATGCCATGAATATATTAGTTGGATTTGATTGGTGGCTCTAGGTTTTGACCTAATTTTAATGCATAAAGTAAATGGTTAGGATTTAAGATGGAGATTGGATGGTGTGGATTTGCCAAGGGACTAGACAAGGTTTGGGCGTGTGAATGGGTTGTGGACTTGGATTTTGGATCTATAAATGAGCACATGGGCCTTCAGTGGACCTTAGACTTGAGCTTGAGGACTTAGGCCTTTGTTTGTCTTTGAAGTGCACATTGGCCTGTCCTAATTGTGATATGCACATGGACTGCCTGTGGTCTGGCCCAATGATAGCCTGTGGAGCTTAGCTTGGCCCAATTGAAGTGGATCTCTGGCCCATTGATCTTGAATTTCAGCCTTGGCCCATTGAATTGCATGTTTTCTCTTCTAGAATGAACTAATTAACTTCACCACTTTAAAATCTAAAATATTGATTTAATCTAGACTCTCATAACTAGATCTAGACTAACCAATTTACATGAAAACCTAAAACTGAAGTGAAATTAATCATAATATTTCTAGGTCTTCTGAATTAAGCACCAAACTTGTAATTATCCACTGTTTTAAGATTATTTTCCTGCACTTCCATTTTTATCTACAAAACTAGAAAATGACATTAAACATGTCTAATATACACAAATAAAGGGCTAACTAGTCCAAATTTAAAGGGTAAAGTATACATCTGGTAATTTTTCTGACCTACTTACTTGGGATGGGACCATTCATTAGTCTTTTTGCACTGACACTCCTGAGCAGAATGGTATTACTGAATGGAAACATAGGCATATCGTTGAGACTGTTCACTCTCTATTACTCTCTGTTAGTATTCCTAGCATTTTTTGGGGAGAAACAGTTCTCACTGCAAACTCTGTGATTAACAGAATGCCTACTACTCTCACATCAGTCATATCCCCTTTTGAAAGATTGTACGGTAGCATTCCTGATTATTTTTGCTTAGAAAGCTTTCGCTATACATGTTTTGTTCTCCATCCCCACCCTGAATGCATTAAGTTATCTGCACGATATGCAATATGTGTTTTTCTTGGTTATGATGAGGGACTAAAAGTATACCGTTGTTATGATCCTAGTACACAAAAATTGTATGTCTCTCGTCATGTTGTTTGTCTGAGCATATCCCTTTCCTTTCCATTCATTCTAGTTCTAGTACTTTGACTAAATCTGAACTTTTGTATATTGATCCTTTATTTGATACTAATGATTTCTCGCTTCTGATAATGTGAATGTATTGCCTAAAACTCTATCACATCTACTTTTTCTGCTCCTTTTGAAGTTGTATCCTCTGCAGATATTAATCCTCCATCTCTTCTGATGGCTTCTCTTTCAACTCTGACGATGTGGATCTTGCTACTCCTCGTTATCCTTCCCGGATCCTTAAACCTCCTACTCCTTTTGGTTTTTCTAGTTATTCTGCTTCATTTTCTTCATTTTTAGCTTCTATCCATGCTTTATATGAACCAACCTCCTATAAGGAGGCTATTTGTGATCCTTTTTGGCAACATGCTATGGATGAAGAACTTTCTACATTGCATAAACTGGCACGTGGGACATGGTACGTCTTCCCCCAATAAAACATGTTGTTGGCTGCAAGTGGGTGTATAAAATTAAGACTTTGTTTGATGGTTCTATGGAACAATTCAAGTTCCAACTGCTTGCTAAGGGTTTTACTCAAGAATATGGTATTGATTATGAAGAAACTTTTGCTCCTGTTGCAAAGATGACACTTGTTCGTACCTTAATTGTCGTTGCATCTATTCATCAGTGGAGTCTATCGCAGATGGATGTCAAGAATTCTCTTCTGAATGACGATCTCTCTGAAGAAGTGTATATGGTTCCTCCTCCACGAGTTCCACATAAACCAGGGGAAGTATGCAGACATAGAAAGACGTTGTATGGCCTCAAGCAGGCACGTTGTGCTTGGCTTGAAAAATTCTTTACAGTTGTTGGTTCGCTTCGCTTTGAATCTAGTGCTTATGATTCTGCTCTATTTGTTCGCTCCACATCTGCTGGTTGTATCTTTTTGCTTTTGTATGTTGATAATATGATCTTGAAAGGTGATGATCTTGATGTTATATCATAGTTGAAATTATAATTGCATAGTCAATTTCTGAAGGACTTGGGGCCTTTGCAATATTTCCTAATTATTGAGGTTGTTTTTTCTCCTAAAGGTTATCTTCTCTCTCAATCCAAATATATTGCTGATGTTCTTTAGAAAGCTCACATTACTAACACTAGGTCAGTTGAAACTCCTTTAGAACTCAATGTTCGTTATACTCCCTCTGATGGTGTGCCTTTAGCTGACCCTACATTGTATCGCACTATAAATGGAAGCTTGGTCTATCTCACGATTACAAGGTCAGATATTGCATATACAGTTCATATTATCAGTCAGTTTGTCTCTGGACCTACCTTTGTTCATTGGGTAGTTGTCACACGTATTTTGTGATACCTTCGTGGCACCTTATACAAGAGTCTGTTACTTGCCTCTACATCTGCTTTGGAGTTTCGAGCCTTCTCTGATGAGGCTGGGCTGGTGATCTTTCTGATCGGAAGTCCACTACTGGATTTTGTATTTTTCTGGGTGACTTGCATTTATTGGAGGAGCAAAAAACAGGATGGTGTTGCTCGTTCGTCTACTGAGGCTGAGTATCGGGCTATGGCTTCTACTACCTTTGTGATAGTTTTGGCTCCATCGATTACTTCCAAACATGGGAATCTCTTTTTCGCCTCCCACTCCTATGTATTGTGATAATAAGAGTGCTATTCAAATAGCGCATAACTTAGTCTTTCATGAGTGCACTAAGCATATTGAGCTGGACTGTCACTTTGTGTGACATCACCTACAGCTTTGCACGATTTCTCTTCCATTTGTCTCTTCTGCTATGCAACTAGTTGACTTTTTCACAAAGTCACACATGATTACGCACTTCCAGTATCTTCTTGGCAAACTCTCGATGCTTAATACTTTAACATCGTAGTTTGAAGGCAGGTGTTAGAGATTGTAGTAATTTAGTCAGAACGGTATTTCAGTCTTTTCTTAGTAATGGATTATGTATATATATACTCTTTTTGTATTGTATTATGATTATTGATTAATTGTAAATATCAGTTAGGAGGTGAGGAACAGACAGATGCACAGTATGAGCCCACCAGTTTGGCACAGGGAAGAAAAAGGAGAACCATCAGGCCACCTCAAAATTTTGGATGGGATGATGATGAGGTAAACTTTACTCTTATCACCAGTAGCGGTGATCCGACCACTTTCCAAGAAGCTATGGAGAGCAGTGAAAGTGAAGGTTGGATGAGTGCCATGATTGATGAGATGGAATCTCTTCACCATAACTCAGTATGGGAGTTAGTTCCGAAATCGAATGATAGAAAATAAGTTGGGCGCAAATGGATTTTCAGGAAAAAAAGAAGCATTGCAAGAAAATGAGAAGCCAAAGTTCAAAGCACGGCTAGTAGTAAAAGGGTACTCACAGAAGGAGGGGGTTGATTATGATGAGATATTCTCTCCAGTTGTCAAGCACACATCTATAAGGGTGTTGTTGGCTATGATAGCACAGTTCGACATGGGGCTTGAACAGTTAGATGTAAAGACAACTTTCCTTCACGGTGATTTGGAGGAAACCATTTACATGGAGCAACCTGAAGGGTTCAAAGAAGCAAGCATGAAAGACCGTGTGTGCAGATTGAAGAAGTCACTGTATGGACTTAAGCAATCACCAAGTCAATGGTACAAGAGCTTTGACTCTTACATGTTGCAGATTGCCTACCAGCGATGTGAGTATGATTGTTGTGTTTACTATAGTATGTTAGATGATACTCTCATTTTGTTATTGTTTTATGTGGATGACATGCTCATCGCATGTAAGGACATGTCCAAGGTAGTTGAGCTTAAATCCCAATTAAGTAAGGAGTTTGACATGAAGGACCTTGGGGCAGCCAGGAAAATGTTAGGAATTAGGAGAGACAGAAAGGCCGGCAAACTATGGTTATCACAAAAGAATTACATCTCAAAGGTACTTGAGAAATTCAGCATGCAGAAAACAAAACATGTATCTACTTCACTTGCAACTCATTTTAGCTTGAGTGCTAGACAGTGTCCTAGTATAGATGATGAAGTTACAGAAATGTCCAGAAAATTGTATGCTATGCAGTGGGATGTCTCATGTATGACATGGTTTGCACGAGGCCAGATATTGCTCAAGCAGTCGGTGTAGTCAGCAAATATACGGTGAATCTAGGAAAAGAGCATTGGAATGCAGTTAAGTGGATTCTGAGATATTTGAAAGGCACCAAAGACTTGGGTATAATGTTTGAAAGAAAACATGGGTCAGAAACCATGGATGGATATGTAGATGCTGATTATGCAGGGGATCTAGATAAGAGGAGATGCACGACTGGTTATGTTTACACACTTCCTAGTTGACCCATCAGTTGGTGGTCAGTGGTTCAGTCTACTACAGCTTTATCCACTACAGATGCAGAGTATATTGCATTGATAGGGGCTTCTAAGGAAGCAATGGGTATAAATCAGAAATCAGTTTCCATATATTGTGACATTCAGAGTGTTATTTGTTTGTCAAAGAATCAGATATATCATGCTAGGACAAAGCACATAGTAGTGATGTATCACAGGGCTCGAGAATGGGTTGTAACTGGTGAAATCTCCATTTAGAAGATTCACATAGATGAAAATGCAGCGGACATGCTTACTAAGCCGGTTACCACAGAAAAGTTCAGGCATTACCTGAACTTGCTCAATCTTTCATCATGCTAGAGATTCGACTTGCACCTTAAGGTGCAGGAGTGGTGGGAGTCATTCCCACCATGTGGATGTGCGACAAACACATAAACATTTTTCAAGGGTTGTGAAAGTTTCCTTGGGTGCTAGAACAAGGACTGAGATTGTCCCTAAAGGGGAGGGGGAGGGGGAGGGGGGGTGAATAGAGCAATCTCCAATTTTTAAGGTCTTCACAAATTTCTTGATTAATTGACAAATTTGCAGCGTATTAATAATGTTAATCAAGAGAGATGGGTTCTGTGATAAAAAAATGTGCACAATTATAAGAACAATTACAGAAGTAAAGATCAACACCCACAAAACTAATTTATAGTGGTTCGGTTAGACAACCTACATCCACTCTAAGGACTCACCCAACCTTGGATTATCCCGAATTCACTATGCGGAGAATTACACCAACACAAATAGAGTAGGACTTCCACCGTATTCAATTGATTGTGAATTCCACCCACCATATGTGCCAAAGACAACGCTCTAGATTTTTTATAGTGGTTCTGGAGCCAAGCCTCCTTAATCCACTTGTCCTAGATTTTGAAAGATTCGACTAGCCCAAGGTCTACTTTCTTATCCCTCTATTTTTTATAGTGGTTCCGGCTTCCTTGCCTGATTTATAAAATAAAATCACTAAGAAGCACTTGCCTTTATATGAGCTCACCTTTAGATGTATTCTTCTTGAAGACTTCTCCTTCCCAATGTGATATTCAAGACGTGCCTTGAGTATGTGCAATCACAAGTTTAGAAAAAGGTTGCTAGAATATGGATTTGCAAGTTGATCCTAGGCTTGATTCTCTCTCTCTCTCTCTCTCTGTCTCAATCAAATGGTTGATTGGTAAATGATTCACAAAGGTAAAGACTTATATAGAGGATATGATCACACAAATGATTTACGAAGTGTTTAATATGTGTTTGAGAGAGGTTGGGAGAGGTTTGGGATCTTTGGGATTGCCTTGAGATTTTTCAAGTTGAAGGGTCCAACCAAAACCTCCAAAATCCGGAGTTTAAATAAGCATCCCGAAGTTTTTCTAAGTCACAGTCACCGAGGAGTCGTTCCGGTCGAGAGGTCGGTGCATAAAAATGACCGTTGAAATATGACCGTTGAGAGTTGATTGTGTTTGAAACAGATATAAATTGTGCGCGCTTGACAGGTCTGTATCCATGAGGGGTCGGTCCTAGGTTCACCGACAGGTCGTGATCCCACGAGAGTCTCTGTCTGAGGAGAAGTGAAAAAGACAAGGTTTTGGTAGTCAGAATGATTCATTTTCACACCGACATGTCGTTTCCACCGAGGGGTCTGTCCTAGGTCCACCGATAGGTCGTGATACACGACAGGTCGGTCCTGGATTTTTCACCAAAACTACCTTTCACTAAAATGGCCATATCTTGGGCTCCCGAACTCCGTTTTGAGTGTTTTTTGGCTCTATGAAAATCTCTTTCAATGATCTATCCAACCATTGTGGTCTTACCAGTGGATTACAACATTTAGTTGGTTTAAAGAGTCTCCCAAGTCATAACATTTTCACACTCAACATTTTTGTCAAGATTTGTTCATGGATGCCCCAAGTTCTTGATCCATTTTCTCTAGACTTACTTATATTTTACTAATATGAGTTCTAAGCCTAGGAAAGGTCTTATCTAAGGTGTTGGGTACCACCTAAAGTCATCTATGACAAATTACCTTGGTGATTGCCATGCACAGTGATGATGAATCCGCACTTAATCCTCCAATGCTTGAGTTCTTGATTCAATTTTCATCACTTGAGTCTTGATCATTGCTTCAAACTTCCAAGATAATACTTCACCTAAGTCATGGAATTGACAAATAGGTGACTCAGCAAGCCGGGGCACTAACAGGTTGGCATTTTTCGCCAAGGTGGAGATTGTTGGGTTTGGCTCAAAAGGTCAACATTAAGTTGGGCCCAATAGGCCAAAGTCTTCTTGTAAGCCCAAACATATAGGGGTCATTTTCTCTCTAGGGTTTTCTCTAAGTTGGGGGTTTTTTCTCAGAGAGAAAGATGAGAGATTATGGAGATCATTGTAGCACCATGTCACGCCCTTAGCCCTAATGTGGGCCCGGAACATGACTAATTTTTTTTTTCAACAATAAACTCTAATCACCCAACGTTATAACTGGGCTGGATCTTCAAGTTTACCAAAGCCCGATCATAGAAAATGTTACATGTGCTTTTCACACATGGACTCAAACATATACCATATGTCCCCATATACAAACGCATATCACATAACGAATATTTTCATTTATCTCATCAGTGTCACGAACGAAAACATAACGGATATAACGTATACGACATTAAAACTTACAGACATAAGTTTCTTATGCTACATGAGACATACTTATAAGAAACACACAAAATAGCCAAAGGTACACTTAGTTTCCACGTGCGGGAAACCACAGACAATTCCCAAGTTCCAACTCCTAATGAGGCACCGTTGGTTCCTCCACTCCATTTTCCAGCTCATACCCTGCACTGTAAAGGACGTGAGCTTCTAGCCCAGTGAGGAGAGCTCACCACAAAATCCAACATACAATATTCATGGAATAAATAACAATGCATGTTCCATGAATGTAATGTAGTTAATCCACTTAACTCATTTTCACCATAACATCCAACATAATATATGAAACAATAAATAATGCATGTTTCATGAATGCAATGCGGTTAATCCACTTAACCCATTTTCACCTTAGGATCACTTTCTAAGGTGTTTTATCAATTTTTACAGTGGTCAGCCCCCATTTAGCAACTTACAAGTGCATAAGGTCTCCGCGACCCTATCTAGTAGCCCATTCAACACCAACGATTGATGGCTGTCGACCGTAGCCTACTAACACGTCCAACCCAACGGTTTGCAACGGCGTTCGGCCTACCATTACAAGGTCTCCACGACCTGGTCTACTAGCCCATCCAATACCAACGGTTGATGAGGATCGACCATAGCCTACTAACACGTCCAACCCAACGGTTCGCAAACGGTGTTCGGCTAATCTCAGCAATTATAGCCCAACGGCCAATATCAAACTTTACAAAGTTATTATCTTCCAAAGATTTAACTTATGAACATAATTATCACATGCAAATGTCAAATGCATGATTTCTATTGCCCTCCTTACACATGGACTTATTCTGAGAGAACCACCATATTTCAGCCTTACAATTTGATGTATCCAATACCAATATAAGAAATCAATAAAATAATCAATATCACACAAACATATAAAACTGGATTTAATAACACGAATGCCTTCACCCAGTTTTTACCCAACAATTCCCAGACACTCCATGGGTCCATACTGCGTTAGAGGCTACAAGTCCTCGACACTCGGACGTCATTTTAACGCCTACGTTGTAAACAGTTAGAACATTTACATCCCTTATATATAGGCAGTGTCAGGTCTCGTATTATGGACCTATATAGCCTTTTCCATTTTTAATTGACCATGGGTCCCATTTCAGTCTGGTGTTAGTGGGTTTAACATATAACACAATACAAGTGTTGATTCGAGTCTCCTTACCTTCTCCGGTTGAGTTTTTTTCACAGAAAATCTGTAAGATAGAGTAAAATGTATAAATTTTCTATTTATCAGTATATACACATAATAATTTCCCAAATCCCGTGCTATTTTCCAAAAAAAAAAACATGATATGTGTAATGAGTCACCTAGGCTCTTTCTATTCCTTTAAATTATGTTAGAAAGTTAGTTGTCAGTCATCCAAAACATTACAATAATATGAAAAATGTAAAGTACTCAGTGCCTTCTCTTGTATTGACTTCTGGAAGAAGGACCATGAAGATGTATTGTGAGAGGCTCAGAGGGTACAGAGACAGTAAAGTAAATAAAAGTACTCAGTGCCTTATCCTCGTATTGACTTCTGGAAAAAGGACCATGAAGACGATTGAGAATTTGGCCCAGAGGGTACAATACCGAAATTTAAACACAAAAGGCGAAAAAATAAACATACAATTGTCAGCTTGGATTAATCTTTTCCCCGATTTTATTTAGGGTCGAAAACTATATTTTTAACGTAAAATAATACAAATCTTGATTGTGAAATTTAAATTTTAAGAGAAAATCTATTTTCCCTCCATTTAAAAAAAATCTCATTTTTTGAACCACAATACTAAGCTATTCTACTCCTAACTTGCTATGGAGTTAATAAAAATAAGAATGGAATCATTTTGATACCTTGGGTGCAAAATTCCGTATAAGATTGACTAAATTTGAAAACCCTTGAAAGAACGCGGGAAACCCGAACTTTCGGCTGCTTGAGTGCAAAATTCGGCTACTGCTGGTACAGCCAAAGCAAGAGAAAGAAGATGAAAGAAAAGAAAAACAGGAGAGAGAGCGAAACGACAGAAAGACTTTGAGAGTTTTTTTTTTCTTTTTTTATCTTCTTGCTTCCTCTCCCATTACTCTCATTTACAAGCAACCGTAGGATTTTTTAACAATACACGTTGCCTAAGCTATTCATTAGTTTCATAGGATTTAGATAACCATGCATTTATTATTATATATATATTATAATTATTATTACAACTACCACAACACTAACATAGGCATTTGACGGTGTTGTAACCGTCCAGCACAATTATAAGCTACAACCGTAGCTTTGGAACTTATCTTACATTTTTTTTTTTATAATATAATATTAGTTTATTCTTTTTACTATTTACATCTATGTCTTTTCTTTTATCTAGGTATTTCATGATCTCACTAAATTGATTCTATTGGTTCAGTAGGTTAGGTATTAAAAACTAAGCATGGTATTAAAATTTGGAGTGAAATCTATCTCAAAAATCCAGTGTTTTTGCTAAAAATCACCGTTTTAACAAGATCTCCTAATTTTGAAGATTCTCTTTGAAAAGATCCAACCTTATAGGTTGATAGAGTAAATTTGTCCGATAAAAACATTCTAAAGTTTCAAAGTGTTTTGAAGTCAAAAACTACATTTTTCAAGTGAAAGAATATTCAACGGTCCATATTTCATGGCTTAAAGTAAATATAAAAAACTTACTATTTTAAAGTGTAAAGAAATAAACAACTTATTTATAATACAGATTGAGTACTGACTCTTTCCATATATTTTTAGGACTTTCTCTACCCTGTCAAATTGGAGTTTTACCATTTTAAAACTTAGAGGTAAAATAAATTAACGAAATTATAACGAGATTGGCATGCCATTAGGTCCGGAATTTAAAAATAATGTATAATCTAAAATTTGAAGTTCAAACTAAATCAAATGACTGAGTTTATACAGTAGTTAAGGTTTAAGTTTAAAATAATATTATTATTATATTCATAACTTACCCATATATCTTTGAAACTTAATTAAAAGAACTATCGGATTCAGATCGAGTCAAACTCAGATCCGTTGGAAAACTTATTTGATAATCTTCATGACTAGAGAAAAATAATTCATAATTAACGATTAAAAATTATTTTATTAATCACAATTAATTATAATTAACCCCTAAATTGGTCTGGGGTATTACACACCCTGTTTATCTTCTTCATAGTGGTTGAGCGAAATGCTTCATGGACGTAGCCTTCAGATAAACCACATAAAATCTCGTGTCTCTTGTGTGTGATTGATTGCTTGTGTGATTTGCATCTTAATTTCATAATAGTGGGGGGTTTGAGTAGATAAAGTCACTTGTCGAATTAGTTGGCCCCTTTAGCCATTGGCACATGACACTGGGCTAGATACCCCAAATCTCTATCATCATATCTCATATAGGTTGATTTGTTCCAATTTTTCAGAAAATCAAGACCTTATTTGATTAACTTCGTCAGCTTCATGGGACCCTTATTTCCATTAAACAATAGGTCTCTAATCTTTCTCTTTATTATGCTCATTGATTATTTAAGATAAACACAAAAAGAAATTCATATATAACTATAGAAGGAATATTCATATATAGCTATTTGCCGAGTCTGACCTATCTCAAACCAAGAGGCCCTAACTGACCACAATAGCTCAATATATCTTGATTTTGCTTTTTAAAACTGGGTCACACGAAAATCCTAATATTAAAATCCACATTCATGTTTGGTGCATTACATGGCGAAGATAAACAAGTAGAAAAGAATGATAGGTGGATTAAAGAAGTGGAAATCATAAATCAACACCACCTCTGAAATGAAGAAGAAATGATTACATTAGAACATTCTCAAAATTCTTTTAAAATGAAGGGCAGGCCTAACTCAATTATCCCATTTTTCCTGGATTGGATATTACCTAAAGATTATTTGGATCATATAAATTTTATCTTCAGATGGAGTATTGCGAAAGCGTCAAGTTCCGTACATCAAAATAAATTAGGCATACCTTAATTCTGTAAAGTTATAAGAACACTAGTTTTTGTTTTTTAAATGACAAATGACACTGGACTGATATTTTTCTCCATTTGTCATTATTTAAGCGGTAAAAAATTACATAGCAAAGTCGCTAGTCATTCCATCATTTTTATAAATTTTTATCTCGCAATGATATATTAAAAAACATGGGTTTGAGTTGACTCTACCTGCAGCAATCAACTCGAGAGGATGCTGAGAGAATTTGTCTACAAAACCGGGCCAAAGTCGAAGTTCTTATCTTTTGAAATTGGAACTATGTTCTTGATAGCTAGTTATTAGAGTTTAATTTTCAGAAGAATTTAGTAGCCATGATCGAAAATAATAAGCCGAAATCTGTCTGTTATATGCTAGAGAAAGCTATGGGTCTGGGCCATTTCTAACAGCTTTACAATTAGGATCAGACATGGTTCGATTCACTGGGTAATCGCTCCATCCTGACATCTTCGATCACCTCGGGTTTAAAGAGAGCAATCCAACTTGGATCTTGTAAAATATTGATCCAACCCATCAGCTCGTTGGACAAATCCAATTAGTAATTGCATCAGAGAGGATTAATCAGGCAACCATCCTTATCCTGCTACTCTCTTGGGGTGGATTTAGTATCAGTTTTACTCTTATTTAGTCGGCGTCTGTATCGATATCATTCATGTGCAATGGGATCTCAAGCTGCTTGAAAAGAAAGAAAGAAAGAAAAAGAACAAAGTTGAAAATTGTGGCCTAGAACAATTGGCTTATCCTCCATCAAGTTCTGTAGTGTTACTGGGCCTGGATTTAGCAGAATAACTATATTTTGAATTGGCCCATACAAAAGCCTTCACAGTGATTTCAAAGAATAAGTCTGACTCGCCCATTTTTGTAATATAAAATAAATGTTATTCTGTTCAAAAAATATAAAAGAAACGTTATACTTTAAGAAACAATCAATTCTGAATTTAATGCCTACAAAATAAATAAAATGCAAATACTCATTGTTGCAACAATTAAAGTTGCACATTCATATTAGTATGCACATCAAATAGACAAACAATCCATAAGTACTGTAGAATTCTGTAAATGCCTCTATGCATTTCTTATTAAAATCCGTATATATAGAATTTACAAACTCTCAAAGAGAAAAGAATCAATCAGAGGCAATCAACAATTAAATACAATCTCACAATCAGGGATCTTGACAAATACAGAGATACACAAAAAATGGAAAGTCAACGCTGTGATTAATTTTCGTTAAAACTCCCCTGCAAACTCAGCAGTGGAAGAGTGACGAATTTGGATCTGAGCATGGAGAAGAGTTGCTTCGGGAGCCCCTTAGTAAAGATATCACCGTGTTGATCCAAGGAAGAAACATACTGAATCCGATGAGAGGCGGTAGTGACACATTCACGTATAAAGTGGTAGTCAAGCTCAATATATTTGGTCCGAGCACGAAAAACAGGATTTACGACCACGTATACGGTATTGTCGGAGAAGTAAGGGGAAAACAAGCTATCGTAAGAGTTTCTACATCTAAAAAGTATCAACACAAGTATAGGCAAGGGCCTTGAAAGTCCTTTTTATAGTGTAGCGGAATATTCATCAAGAGATTTGTTTAGTGTGACAATTTCATTAAACGATCACACTGATATTATGACCCTTTACATATTGTTTCATTATCGTTGCTTGTGCACAATGTGTAGAATAAGATAATCAATATGGAAAGTGATGTGTGTTAAGAAAAGTACTTAAATACGAAAGACAAACACACATAGATCAAACACCATAAGACCATTTTAAAGTGGTTTGGTTAGCCAACCTACATGCACTGTTAGGACTTGTTCAACCTTGAGCTATTCCCAAAATCTAGTAAGTGGGGACTTACACCCTCACAATTAGAGTATGAATTCCACCTCATTCAATCGGCTCAAAATTTCACCCACCATTGTCGAATAAGAATTCCACCATCCAATTGGGTGGGAATTCCACCCACCACTGTGGCGGAGACGATGCTCCAGATTTTTTATTGTGGTTCCGGAACCAACCTTCTTTAATCCACTTTCGGAACAAAGTTTTTAAAATAAAATTTAAAACCAAGAAGCATTTGCCTTTGAAGTTCTTTCTCTTGATGTGTGCATCTCCAAGATCCCACCCATGTATGCCGACGCTCCGCCTTATAGCCGTCGTTTAGTAATCACATTCCAGGGTGTCAAGGAAACTGGTTTTACTAAAGGTTTCCTAGTTTATGGTTCTCCCCTTCTCACTTTCAAACTCAATCCGTAGATTGGTTGTTTATGAGTTTTCTTCATTCCTCTCTCTTTCACAACTCAATTCATTTGATTGGTTGTATTTTATTCCCCTAGTGTAAGCACGTGACAGAGAGTGATCCTTCTATTGGCCTTTGTTTAAGCTTAACGGTGAAAATGAGGGTCCAACTGATCCTGCCGAAGGATAACAGCTGGTTGTATAAAGATTGGTTTATATAGCGAAGGCAATCAATTGTAGTAACGGTAATGTACCAACAGGTCGGTCGCACCGAGGGGCCGGTGACTAGAAATGTTACCGTTACAAACCCACCATTGTGCATTAAGTGCACTCCCAATGGTAATATTATTTTTTGATCGACACGTCGCTGTCACCGATGGGTTGACCCTTATGGTACCGAGAGGTCGGTCCATACGAGAGGTTCATCCTGGGGCAAAAACATGCTGACAGTAGTTTCATCTAGAAACCTATTACTCAGAATGACATGTTGCCTTTTACCGAGGGGTCGGTCCTGGTACTCTCGATCTGTCTTTGATTGCCGATAGGTCTGTTTCCTCGAGAGTCCACATGAGTTCAAGGTTTCAGAACTCAAGATTTTGATCGAGGAGTCATTGACCACAAGGGGTCATTTCAGCCTTTCACCGAGGAGTCGGTGCTTGCAAGACTCTCGATCATAGGCATACCCAGAATGACAGTTCAATGTTCCAGAACCTATGTCAATCTGGCCGACGAGTCTTCGACCACAATGGGTCGATCTTGTCTCTACCGAGGGATCGGTGAGAATGACTTGTTGAGCTGATAGTGAAATGAAATACATATTTCCAAGTAGGGTTCCAATTCACTGTCAGACTTTCTCACTAGGTTTCATATGATTTTAACCATTTGTTTCTCTAAGCCTAGGGATAGGCTTCTCTAAGGTGTGGGTACCACCTAAAGTCATCTATAACCATAATACCTATTTTGTGATTGCCATAACGACGAGCTTCAATCCGGGGGAGTATGATCTTTACTCTTGATCATCTTGGGTCTTGAAGCTTTCAACAAGTGTTTCTTTTCGAGTCATGGAATTAACAAACATAGGGACTTGGCCAAGCCGAGGCACTAACAAGCATGATATTCTGCCTCAGCATTGGACTGAGAGACTGTAGGGTGTTTTTTTAAGACCACAAAATTAAATTTGGTTCTAAGAATATAAAATAACCGGCAGTGGAGCAACAACTATCAGGACAACTGGCCCATTCAGCATCAGAGTATGCAACTAGGCATAAGGATTGTGTCACTCGCATGATGTGCATGCCATGTCCAAAGGATCCTTTAAGATAGCACAAGATGCACTTAACAACCACTAAATGAGAAGTGGGAGGCTGCCTCATAAACTGAGAAGCAATGTTCACTGCATAAGTAATGTCTGGCTGAGTGAGTGAGAGATATTGAAGAACGTCAACTAGATATCAATACTCAAAGGAATCGGAGAGCAAAGCACCAGTAGTAAGAGACAACTATGTGTTAGCAGCAAGGGGCTCGAACAGAGTTGGCAACGAATCATGTCACTGCATTGAAGAATGTCAATGGTGTATTTATTTTGAGACAATGAAACCCTTGAGAGAGATGAGTCACGTCGAGGCCCAAAAAATAGTGAAGTGTGCCAAGGTCCTTGATTTCAAACTCAGTACTTAGCCATCAAGTGAAAGAATGAAAGAGAGACAGAGTATTGTTGATGAGGACAATATCATCCACATAGAGCAAAAGTATCAAAATGTGTGAGGCCCGTCATAAAATAAATATGGAGTTGTTATCTTTACTTTAAAGAAATCCTCAAGAAAAAAAGGAGTTGAAGCGTTGAAACTAGACACGAGGTGCTTGCTTCAAGCCATAAATGGCTTTGTGGAGTTTGCCAACATGATGGGGGAGACGTAGGTCAATGAAGCCCGGCGGTTGAGCCAAGTAGACTTCTTCAGTGAGAGTGCCATGAAGAAAAACATTCTTGACATCTAATTGATGAATGAGCCAAGCAAAAGAGACAACGAGATGAAAAATAATGAGGATAGTAATGGGCTTCAAAACAAGGCTGAAGATCTCATCATAGTCGATGCATGCTTGTTGATGAAAGCTTTTAGCAACAATTCGCGCTTTGTGTCACTGAATTGTGCCATCAAAGCGTCGTTTAATATTTAAAACCCACTAACAGCCAACAGTGTTGAGAGTTGGATGTGGTGGGACAAGAGACCAAGTGTGTTGCCATAGTAGAGAATTTAATTCATCATGCATAGCTTATCGCCATTCGGCAGATTGAACAACTTGAGCATAGCAGGTGAGCTCAATGCCAGAGGAAGAGACCATTGAAGCAAAAGCCTGCGGGAGGGGGTGGCTACTAGCAAAGGCAACTTGCTTGTTGGCTTGAAGATGCCATCCTTGGCACGGATCACCATAGGATGAACATTTGCAGGTGATGGATGTAGAGCATCGGCTGGAGATGGTGAGGCAAGAGGTGGTGACATAGGTGCCACTACTGGAGATGGTGATGCATCTGTTGGAGAGGGTGATGCAGGAGGTGGTGGTGCTGCATTTGTCGACAGAATAATGAGCGGGATAAAGACCACGTCAGATGAAGGTGGTCCAACAGCTGTAAGGGGTCGTATTCACAGTGGAAGATTGCTTCATTGAACATAACATATCAGGAGATGTAGACTCGTCTAGTGGGTGGACGAAGGCACATGTAGCCTTTATGTTGAGTGTTGTAACCCAGAATTCAATAGACCGTCGTCGCAGTTTGTTAGTAACATAATCTCCAAGATAAGAGTAACATGCACAACCAAAGGTCGGGGATGGACATATATTGTTCTGTGTGGTCAAACATTTCCTAAAATGGTGAGGACCAATCGAGGACTGTATAGGGAATCAGTTGATGAGGTACACAATTGTACAAAGGGTTTCAACCAAAGATCTTGGGGAAGGTGAGATGCAATGAGCAAGGTACGACCTATTTTTGATATATGGCGATGTTTACGTTCCGCAAGACCATTTCGTTTTGGGGTATGGGCACAGGATAATAGGTGATGAATTCCTTTTTGCGCACATAGATGACGAAATAAGTGATTGTCATATTCTTTACCTCCATCACTAAATTGTTTAATGGAAGTGGAGAAATGATTTTCAACAAATGCAAGAAAATGAGAAGATACTTCTGATTTATTGCAAACAGGAAAAATCTAAGAGTATCTAATGTAATCATCAGTAAACAAGACACAGTAACAAAAACCAAAAATAGAAGAAATAGCATACATCCATACATTAGAATGAACCAAATGAAATTGGGCATCAATGTGATTTTCATTATAAGAAAAAAGGGAGGCACATGGACTTTCCTAACGCACAATGGCTACAAAAGGCTGAGCGAGAAAAGAAGAAGGAAAAGCCTAAACTCTTATTTGAGGCAAGGACTTGTAGAACTTTGTGTGATGGATGACCAAGACACTAATGCTAGAGGGACGACGAAGAGCAAGAGTCCATGACAACATGAGTAGATGAGGGACTAGATTTTATAGGATAAAGACCCACTTTACATTGGCCTTGAAACAAAATAGCGCCACTATGTAAGTCACGAATTATAAAGCCCTATGGGAAGAAATCAATGTTATCAGAACCGGGCCGTCTACCGAACTGTCTCAGAGGAAGGTTGGGTTAAATAAGGTTCAATCGGGTTGAATGGTAGTCAAACCCGGTCACAACTGTGCCATCAATATAATACTTCAAAATATATTTTCATAATAAAAATAAGATTATATTTTCATAAAAAATATTCATGTTCTCACTAACACAATTATAAATACTAAAAAAAATTAATCTCAATTCTTAAAACAATGTTTAAAGTTTTAAAACTCATTTTAAAGTAATTTAACAATATTATTATGATATTAATATACAAACATATATTTTGTTAATATACATTTAGTCATAAAAAATGTTCAATCATTCAAAAAAAATCCTTTATTATAAATTGTTGCCCCAGAAATTGACTCGAGAGGTGGGGTGAATTGGGTCAATGCAAACTTTTTGGGTTTTCTTGAATTACACAATTTAGAAAAATAAGATGCAAATAAGTAATAAATAAATGCCCGAGTATAAAAGAGAATATGAGATAAGATGAAGAGATTGAACCCGAGATTTTTACGATGTTCGGCGTTCTTGTCTAAGTCCTCGCCTCAATTACACCACTTGAGGATTAAATGCAATAAATTTCTCTTTCAAAGTGGAGAAGACACCTATTACAGGTTACACCAACCCTTCTCATTCACAAGGGTTACACCAACCCTTTACAATTTTAATCTCTCAAAGAAATGTAGAAGAATACAATGTAAAGCTTAGAAATAACTCTCAAATGTTTACAAGTCAAGCTTACTAAGAGTTACTCAAAGATTTGAACAAGAATGGCTCAAGGAAAGATTGCAAGAAGATGATTTTTTTGAGCTACAGTATGCTTAGGATTTGATCTCAATTGATTCCAAGTAATTCCAAGTAAGTCAAGTAGTTTAATGCCCATTAATGCTTGGGTTTATATTTTGTTCATGTTTAAGACCGTTGCCAAGCATTAAATGAGGAAAGAGCCGTTGGGATATCATTTAATATTAAAAAAATATGACCGTTTGCGATTTAGTCGACTAAAATGAAGATTCAGTCGACTGAAAACTTCCTATACTCCACATAGTCTATCAACGAAGAATTCAGTCGGCTAAATCCACATCCCCTGTAAATCCAGTATTTCAGTCAGCTGAATTCTTTAATTCAGTCAACTAAATTCATATCCCCAATAAGTCCAATATTTCAGTCGGCTGTATTCTTTAATTCAATCAACTGAAATGACCCTTAGACTGTATTATGCAATTTTGGCTTTCTTTTGCTCATTTTAAACACATTTGATAGGTCTTGGGGACTAAATCATATCCTAGGATTCCATTTGGATGCATAAGATTAAGCTTAGTATCTTAGGGGCCACTAAAGGGTGACTTGAGCCATGGTATTTAAATGTTTAAGTACCTTTACAATACCATTTCCTAAACACTCTCTTGAATAGACACTGTACATAACTTTGATCTTCCATGCTCTTGATTTTCAGTCTTTGAATCTTTGAACTTTATAAGCCATTCGATCTCTAAGATTTGACTTGATGTATAAAGCTTGATATCATCAACTTGATCTTCATCTTCAAGTACATGATATCCAATACACGTCTTCTTAAGAAAGAAATGTGATACCTGTCTCATAGAGTTATACCATTTGAAATATTAAATATCACACATTAATAGTTTGTTGTCATAAAAACAAATTTTCCATTTTCTTCAAGGTACATTTCAAATGACAAATATTCTCCCCCTTTCTTCATGAATGTATCAAAGGAGCACATTTTTTAATATTTGATTATGATAAACATCCTCCCCCATACTTCAAGCATTTCACAAAAAAGTAATATAGATAAGTTTTACAATGTATGGCATTCAAAAGTAAGTAACATACTATCCATTGACATGATATACATTTTTCGATTTCTAAATAAGATAAGCTCATCATATCCATCATTGCACAATCTACTCAACGATATAGAGATATGTAAATGAATAACACAAAGACGACATTAGCATAAGTAACATGAACCCATTAGAATTGATTAAGCCACGGAGTTTGCAAAAGTTAGAGATTTAGTGGGTTATTTACATGCCAAAAGGTTTTATAACAAAGTACAAAGGGGGAATAAAATTTTTTCAAGTGCAATCATTCATATTTCTCCCCTTATGGCATCATCAAAAAAAGAAGAGGGTAAGGATCACTCGAGGCCAAGATGTGCCATGACATTTGCTGAAGGTGCACTCGATCAAGGTCATCGCGAGAGGCGTCGAGTCTGTCCTTAACAATTTCACGAAGACTGTCACATTGGGCTCGGAGAAGTTCGACGTTACATCGATTTTGAGAGAGTCAATGGCAGCAAGAACGCACTGAAGGTCCTCATTTCAACCAGAGGGGCCACCAGAGAGGTGAGGAGAGTCAGGCATGCCCATATCCTAATCATTATACGCTTGCTCCTCTGTGGCATGCTCAGAGATGATAAGCTGCTTGACTTTTTTCAACTTGGCAGGAGTGAGTTCCCAAGTATCACCGACAAGCATATACCCCATATTTTTAAGAGTCTTATCACAATAGACATCATTTGCAGCACCAATATCTTCTAATTCAAGTGGGCAGCGTACCTCAAAATGGTCAAACATGAATGAAAGGAGTTTGCCATAAGGCAATGCCTTCTTGCTCTTTTGGCAATCTCTCATGAAGCACATGATGAGATATGGCAGATTGACAAGGTGATGTTGAGTAATGGCCCAAATAAGATAGACATCAAGATAAGTGACATGATTATAAGATCCAGACCTCGGAAGAATATTGTAGCAAATGATATGATGAATCAGTCGGGCTTCTAGTGACAGTTGGGACACAATTGGTTGAAAGGGTTCAACAATATCATCGCGTTCACAAATTAATTTGAGTGCCAGCTATGGCATCGAAACCTTCAATCCAGGTATTTGTTTTGTACATTTTAGGACCATTGTAGGGGGCTTTAATAAGTTTCCCCAAGTCCTCTCGATTGAAAGAAAAAGGAGTTCCACTCACTAAGAATTTAATATTTGGATCTGAGCGATCTCCTTTGAGACAGAAGTTGGCATAAAATTGCTTCACTAGTGTTGGATAGGAGGGACGAACGATTTCGATAAAGGGGTTCCATCCTTGGTAGTCAAAGTGTGCTCTAAATGGAAATTTCCTTAGATAATGATCGAAAAAGTATAGGGGAATGATTTTACCGAATACCACCTTACGAAATATGAAATGAAGAGTATAAGCATTTTCTGCATCTCGGAAGACGAATTAAAGACGAGCATCCCTCATTCTTTTTTACTGTCATTCTGCCTCAACTTGTTGTCCTTTGTCACGCGAGCTAGAGAATTTAGAGGCAACACGTTTGGAGGCCATGAGGAGATTAGGGAGGATGGAGTGAAACTATTTGTGATTTGGAGAGGTTTAAGAGAGGGTAAGGGAGGAATAGGGTTCGAGTGAAGGGAAGAGGGAGAAGGAAGTGGAAATCGGAAGGTAAAATGGTGTAGGAGTGAAAAAGATGAGAGGGTTAGGGAAGAAGAGGGATCGAGTGACGGGAAGAGGGAGAGGGAAGTGAAAATCGAACGATAAGAATGCCTTAGGACGAAAAATCGAGGGTTAAAACAACTTATCTGCGCGTTTCAATCGACTAAAAATGGTTTTCAGTCTGCTAAAAGATGGCCCATAGAGCAGACAGTGAGCAAAGGAAAAATCAGTTGGTTGGAATATATAGTTCAGTCGACTGAAAATAGGCAAAACAAATTTAGTCGACTAATTTCCTTAAAAAAACAGACCGTGAAAAGGAAATTTTCAGTAAACTAAACTGCATCAACCTTTTTGTAAAATAAAATTCAATTCAACACACATCCCTAGAGAGGCACATTCCTAAATCTCTTATGATTGTACAAAATCTATCTTCAGGAAGAGGCTTTGTGAAAATATCGGCCAGTTGATGGTCGATATTTACAAATTCTAGTTGGAAATCACCTCTTTGCACATGGTGTCTAATTTCAATGTTCTTAGTTCTAGAATGTTGTATGGGATTTTTTGAAAAATTTATAACACTTGTATATTCACATCTAATTGGAATGTTGTATGGGATTTTTTGACAAATTTATAACACTTGTATATTCACATCTAATTGGAATGTGATCATAATTAAGTCCAAAATCTTCCATTTGTTGTTTCATATACAACACTTTTGCACAAAAACTCCAGACAGCCACGTATTCGGCTTCAGCTGTGGATAAGGCCACTGAATTTTGCTTTTTACTGAACCAAGATACGAGGGAGTGCCCAAGGAGGTGATAAGTCCCACTCGTGCTTTTTCTATCAATTTTACAACCAGCAAAGTCGGCATCCGAATAACTTACTAATTCGAGTGAAGTGTGTTTAGGATACCACAAGCCCAATTCAATAGTGCCAATCAAATACCAGAAAATACGTTTTACAACAACAAGGTGAGATTGTTTGGGGCAAGATTGAAAACGTGCACACAAACATACACTAAATATGATATTAGGTCTATTACCGGTTAAATACAACAAACTTCCTATCATGCCTCTATAGAGCTTCATATCAACGGGTTTGCCACAATCATCCTTGTCAAGCTTGGTGGATGGGCTCACAGGGGTCCCAATTGCTTTAGCGTCATTAATTCCAAATTTCTTGAGAAGGCTTTTTACATATTTCTATTTATTTATGAATATACCTTCACAAGATTGCTTGATTTGTAAACCAAGGAAGAAAGTGAGTTCACCCATCATACTCATCTCAAATTCATCATGCATGATTTTTGCAAATTCTTTACGAAGATTTTCATTGGTAGATCCAAAAATAATGTCATCCACATATATCTGTATAATGAGCATGTCATTGTCTAGAGATTTGATAAAGAAAGTGGTGTCAATTTTTACTCTTGTAAAACCATTTTTAATTAGAAAACTACTAAGCCTATCATACCATGCTCTAGATGCTTCTTTTAAACCATACAATGCTTTTGACAATTTGTAATCATGGTTTGGAAATTCATTATTTTCAAATCTGGGTGTTTTTTTTACATAAACTTCTTCGGAGGTAAAACCATTTAGAAAATCACTTTTCACATCCATTTGAAATAATTTGAAAATTTTGAAACAAGCATATGCAAGCAACATCCATATGGCTTCTAGCCTAGCAACAGGGGCAAAGGTTTCTTCATAGTCTATGCCTTCTTCTTGGTTGTAACCTTGGGTCACTAGCCTAGCCTTGTTTCTAACAATATTTCCTTCCTCATCCTTTTTATTTCTAAATACCCACTTTGTGTCAATTATCGAGTAATCCTTAGGCATAGGCACAAGCTCTCATACTTTGTTTCTTTCAAATTGATTTACTTCCACTTGCATGGCATTAATCCAAAACTCATTTATTCCGGCTTCTTGAATGTTCTTTGGTTCAATTTGAGAGACAAAAGCCATGTTGTTACAAGTGCTTCTTAGTTTAGATCTAGTGGTTATTCCCTGAGATGGTTCACCAATAATTTGATCTTTTGGGTGATCTTTTACAAAACTCCAAGCCTTAGGAAGATCATTATTTGGTTTTACCTCCTCACTATCTTGTCTTGCACCACTATTTGAAGCATATACTTCATTGTTAGGATTGTCTTGGATATCAAGTTGATTCATCTCTTTTTCCAAAATTACAACGTCATCATCAAGATCATTTTAACGTCAAAAGGGTTGGCTTCATCAAAGACCGCATGAATCGATTCCTCCACAATTGATGTTCTCTTGTTATATACTCTATATGCTTTGCTAATAGAAGAATAACCAATAAAGATTCCTTCATCCAATTTTCTATCGAATTTTCCTAATTGATCTTTGGTGTTTAGTATAAAGCACTTACAGCCAAAAACTCTAAAGTATCCAATGTTTGGTTTTCTACCATTCCATATCTCATAAGGAGTCTTCGCCAATCCTTTTCTAATTGTTACTCTATTTATACATGGCAAGCGGTGCTTACAGTTTCTGCCCAAAAGTATGTTGGTAATTTATGTTCGTTGAGCATAGTCCTAGTTATTTCTTGAAGTGTTTTATTCTTTCTTTCAACTACTCCGTTTTGTTGGGGATTTCTAGGAGAGGAGAAATTGTGACCAAAACCATTTTCATCACAAAGTATTGCCATTTCTTGATTTTTGAATCCTCTTCCCCTATCACTTCTAATGTTGTTGATTACATATCCTATTTCATTTTGGACTCTTCTACATTATTTCTCAAAAGCTTTAGGTGAGTCATTTTTATGAGCTAGATATAACACCCAAGAGAAATAAGAATAATCATCAACAATTACAAATGCATATGACTTACCACCCATACTTTGAAATTTACTAAGATGAAACAAATCCAAATGCAATAGTTGGAGAGGCCTAGAGGTAGATATGTTTTTTGCTTTTAAAGGAACTTTGATTTGTTTTCCAAATTGGCATGCATCACAGATTCTATCCTTGGCAAATTTGGCCTTAGGAAAGCCATCAACTAATTCAAACTTGGATAGATTTGAAATAAGTTACATATGAGCATGTCTTAGTCTTCTATGCCATAACCAACTATTTTCATTTATGACAGCAAGGCATTTAACATTTTGGTTAAGCATTTCATCAAAGTCAATGGTGTAAACATTTTTATCTCTATATGTTATGAACGTTTCTTTATCATCACTAGCATTTTTAATAGAGCATTTGTTTGGTTCAAATACTACCCGGTTGCCTTTATGACAAAGTTGACTCACAATAAGTAAATCATGTTTCAACCATCTACCAATAGTAAGAGTAAGGGGTCATTACCAATTTACCTTCACTGATGATCTTTCCCTTGGAGTTGTCACCAAAGGTAACAAATCTACCATCTTTGAGAGAGAGAGAGAGAGAGAGAGAGAGAGAGAGAGATGAATTTTGATTTGTCTCCCGTCATGTGTCTTGAGAATCCACTATCAAGGAACCACTTGTCTTTCCTTGACTTTGATTTCATGCATATCTACAAAACATATTTAAGTAATTTTTCTTGGTCCCCATGTAGAGTTGGGCCCATTTGGGTTAGATTACAAGGGCAATGTTCCTTTTAGAACCCAAATCATCTTTTTTGACCTTTTTGTTTTCCTAATTGAGTAAGAATAAGAAATATATCCGTTCTTTCCACAAAAGTATAAAATAGTGTGTAGAGAGGTAGTAGATGAGGTTTTTGATAAAGAAGTTTTTGTAAGATGGTTTCTTTGTTTTGGGATTATATCCCAATTCTTCTTTGTTGAAAGCACATCTTTGACTTCCCAATAGCATATCTAAATTTTTCTTTCCCATGGTGAATTTTTCAAGAGACTTAGTTAAGTTATCCAACTTTTCTTTTAAGACAATGTTTTTCTTTTCGGATGGACATGGAAATGAAGGTAGTCTTGAAATTTTATCAATCTTTTCTTTCAATTATTTTTCAAGTTTTTCATGGGCAAGAATCTTTTTTGATAAGCTCCTCATTTTCAAGTTTCAATTTTTCAAGTTCATTTGAAAGTGAGAAGTTGTCTCTTCTAAGAGTGACATTTTATTTTCCTTGCTTTTTAAGATCATTGTACATTTCATCTAGTGAATCAACTAGTTCTTCTACACTAGGTGCATTATTTTCTAAAGACTCAAGTGTAGGATTTACCTCATCTTCATTTGCCATGAAACAAAGATTTGCCGTGTGGTGTTTGGTTGATTCACCATCCGATTCGCTATCAGATTCCAGCCATGTGGCTTTGAATGCTTTATTTTTTAACTTCTTGTCGTCTTTCTTCAATAGAGGACATTCAGCTTTGATATATCCCGTTTTACCGCAACTAAAGCAAGTGAGGGGCTCTTTCTTGCTTGAATCTCCCTTATAGCTATCTTTCTTGAATGACTTCTTTCGAAATTGATTGCTTATTCTCAAGAGACTCCTGAATTTACGGGTGATCAAGACCAAGTCTTCATTGTTGTCCTCACTATCTTCTTCTTTTTCTTAATCAACATAAGTCTACTTTGGTAAGGCTTTGAATGCAAGAGAGTTCTTTTCTTTAGCAATTTCCTTTCGACCGTTCATGGAAATCTCATGGATCATGAGAGATCCCAACAGTTCATCAAGTCCCAATGTGGAGATATCTTTTACATTTATTATCTCCGTTGACTTCGAATCCCAAGAATCTGGTAATGACCTAAGAATTTTGCTTACATTATCTTCGTTAGAATAAGTCTTTCCAAGAGCATGAAGTTCATTTATAATCTTTGTGAATCTAGTAAACATGGAAGTAATGGATTCATTTGGTTCCATAGTGAATAGTTCATATGAGTGTACAAGCCTATGGTATTTTATTTCTTTACTTGATTAGTGCCTTCATATGTCACTAGAAGTTTATCCCAAATTTACTTGGCCGATTTGCAAGATGAAACTCTATTGATTTTCGGTCAAGAGCTGTAACGCTCCGCCCTTTTTCACTTGCTTTTTCCCGTAAATTCAGAGTATATATATATATTTTTCTTTATAACAGAGTAGAGTGATAGAGCAAGGGACGTCACGACGCGAGCTAAGTCCGAACTTCCAAAGTCCGACTCTTAACTGGCCAACCCTCCCTATGTGTGTATGGACTCAGTCCAAGAAAACGGTTCACACATAGCAATATAAACATACGGAATAAAAATAACATGCGGAATCATAATAAAACACAGTTCTATTTCATTCAGATAGCAAAGTACATCAAGTCTTTAATTATCATTTATCATAACACAATTATCCAATAAAACATCCAACCATAGCAAATTCATCTAAGTTATTACATTCGAATTATAGATACTCAAATACAAGCCCATGAGTATCTTAAACAAAATATAAGCTAACATTCTCCAAGCTCTTATGCCTGGCCCGTTACGCTTTCATCGTTCCCCTCGTTTCCTGTAACAGTAACTAGGGTAGAAGTAGGGTGTTAGTACAACGTGCCCAGTAGGTATTCCAATTAGGGTTAACACATGGGTTAGTACCAACAATCCAAATATAATATATATCAAAACCAGTTATAATAAATCATTCCATACTTTCAAAACATTGTATCCAATACAGTGTATGATAATAGAGATCCAATCATACAGATAAAATCAAAAACCTTACATGATAATAAAGATCATAATCATGCCGATTCAATGCCATGCCATGCTATCATATGCAATGAGTCCCGCCCATCACAAAACATATGGTATACTCTCGATGAAATTCTCCTCATCAAGGTATCTTCCTGGTGGAATTCTCATCACCAAGGTCTTCTCTCTTGATGGAATTCTCCTCATCAAGGTATTCCCCACAGTTGCCTTACGGACATTCTGACGGAGTGTGGGCTCCTGTTACTTAGCATCCTCTTGATGGAATTCTCAGCATCAAGGTATCCCCTGATAGAATGCTCATCACCAGGATCTTCATACATAATATCCTCTTGATGAGAATCTCATCATCAAGGTATCCCCCACTAGTGCTTTACGGACGCCCCGACGGAGTGTGGGTCCCCGGTTACCTGTCATCCTTCCCATGCCATGCATGAGATGCAAATGTCCATATGCTATGCAATTATACAAGTCATAGCATTTAAAATGTTTTGAAACTCAAACATAAGTTCCATTAATTCTACATAATTACCATATTGCCATCCAAGGCTATAATTCCATAATCCAATCCTTTCAATCATTAAAAATTGCCTAAGTTCATGTTTGATCCACAAACTATCTCATGGGGTTCGGCCATACATCATGACCGAACCCATGATCTTTCAATTTAGGCAATATTTACAATTTTGCCACTAGCTTAGGTTTATGTCTCCCCATTAATCCAATCATCATATTAAATCCATAAAATCCACTCAACTTGATTCATGGGGTTCAGCCACACACCATGGCCGAACCCTATGACATCTTTATTCCATCTTAGGTCCAACAACCTAAGTTTATACTTAGAAAGTCCACGTTTAGAAACATCCTAGTTTCATTTCCTATTCTTTGATCCATAGTTCCAAGTTCTTTCCATAAACAAATAGTTTCCAAAATTAGCATGCATCTTTCCATAAATAAATAGTTTCCAAAATTAGTATGCATCTTTCCATAAATAATTAGTTTCCGAATTAAATTCCATAATTAGAAAGTTCTTTAAATAAAAACTTTCCCAAATTAATATCCAATTCCCTAATTAGAAGGTTTCCAAGATAATCATTAATCCTTCCTTAACCATCCTCCATAATTAGATAGTTTCCAAATTTAAATTCCACCTTCCAAAATAATTATCATATATCAAAATACCAAAATAACTCCATGGGGTTCGGCCATACACCGTGGCCGAACCCTATGGTTTTCATCATTCTAAACTCCATTAAAATTATTAAAGTTCTTCCATTTAATTAATCATAATCTTCTACCAATTTTCTTCCATGGGGTTCAGCCAAGCACCATGGCCAAACCCTATGATTCCTTATCTTAGATAAACAAAAAATCATAAGATTACTTACCGGTTCCGCGACTCCTTCGGTTTTCCGTCGGTGGATCTTGTTCTTCCCTCGCTTGATCTTTCTCTTCCAATCTTCTTCTCCTTTCGTCTTTGCTATATGCTATTCTTTTCACACAATACCGACTGTATATGCTTCACCGATCTGATCTACTATAATCAGATCAGTTCTTTCTTTGTATCCACAAACAGCCATTGGTTTTCTTCCCTCCTCGCGCAGTCGATTTCCAAAGCAGAGAGGTCTCTGCACTTGGGACTTCTCTGAAAGGCAGCAACACACCCTTCACTCAACGCTGCTTGCTGCCTCCGTCTCATGCCATATGAATCTCTCACAGATCTGTTGTTCGCAGATATGACCTTGCATACAGACCTCTGTGTTCCTTTCTGACAGGCCTCCTCACGGTTTGTATATCTGTTGTCAAACCACACAAGAGGCACTGTTATTTTTCTCTTTGGCTGCTGATCAGATCAAAACCCACTGATCGATGGGTCACTTTTCCCCTCTGTTCAGCGACTGCCGCCTTCTCTCTGTATGGCAAACCTCACATTGGCAGTCACGTAGGGTTTCCTCTCTTGTTGAGTGTGTCTACTGGTTGCCTCTGCAATCTGCCGCTCTTCCTTGCCTGGACTGAGAGTCCTCTTCGCTACAGAAACTCTGTATATCCCATTCACCGTTCGGATGTCCTGTATATATAAGAGAAATCCACCGTCTCTTTTTGCCGTGTTTACCACCTTCCAATCCTATTCAATCGGTTTCATACATAGCAATTATCGTATGTCTGTCCAAAATTAAACTGTGGTCTCCTCTTGTTTGCAATTCTTAATTTTTACATCCAACCGAACATATAGTCGGTCCCTTTCCTTCAATAGAACTCATGCCTGTGCCCCATGATTTTCTGAGAGAAAATTACAGGCTTCTCTCTTTGAGGAATCAAGCCACACAATCCCAACACAACGTCCATGCCACTTGGACTCCCATACAACCGGCCAACTTTCCTTATCTCAGCTAATTTCTCTAATTTGAAAGAGAACATTTAGAAGTTTAATTCAAGCCAATTCCATTAAACTCCACCTTCGTGCTTCTCATGCAAGAACCTGCTGTGTAAACTAGCCCCTTGCTATACAATTTTATCTCTTCCTAAAATAAACCTTTCCAATCGCCCAATGATAACATATCATTGCCGTGAGCCCTTCTACTTACTTTTATAAAATTTGCAATTGATTCAAACTTAGAAGGTGTTATACGCCCTTCGTTGCCTCTCTTTTATATAATTTCCAATCGGCCAACATATACTTAGCAGGTGCCTTGCGCCCTCTTGTAATTCCCTTAGTGCTTTTTTTTAATCTTAGAAGGTGCTAAGATAGCCAATCCCCTATGCCGTGTATTACCCTTTTTTTTTAAATGATCCATGCGCATCACCTAGATATGCAATCTCTATACACGGCCATTGTAATCATTCATTTGATTTTTTAAACATTACCTTGGATATTTAAATCCAATAATTCGGCCATACACAATCATAAAGCATACTCTTTTAATTCAACCCATTTAATTTATTTAGAATCATTTATCGAAAACTGTTGGGTCTTAATTGGGCAAAGACCAAACATTTTACCCATCTAAGATCCATATCCAATAATTCACCAATAAGATGGGTGATAATAATAACTTGCAAATTCGGGGTATTACAAGAGCATATAATAGAATGTTCATGGCTTGAGACTTATATTGATTAAGCCTATGATCATTCTCATCCCAAATCTCTTTAGGTTTGGGAGCGGTCAACTAGCCCTTTCAGAACAAATGGCCCATTTTCAATAGCTTCCCATATGTGATGGTCCATTGATTGTAAGAAAATTTGCATCCTTGTTTTCCAGAAATTGTAGTCACTTCCTTTGAACAATGGAGGTCTATTAATTGAACAACCTTCATCATAATAAGATCCCCCAAAGTTTTTCATTCGATCGATTTCTCAAACAGTTAAGTAATTCAGAGAATCTGAGCTCTGATACCAATTGCTGCTCAGAAATTGACCCGAGAGGGGGGTGAATTGGGTCAATGCAAACTTTTTGGATTTTCTTGAATTACACAATTTAAAAAAATAAGATGCAAATAAGTAAAAAATAAATGTCCGAGTATAAAAGAGAAGATGAGAAGAGATGGAGAGATTGAACCCGAGATTTTTACGAGGTTCGGCGTTCTTACCTACGTTTTCGCCTCAAGTACAACACTTGAGGATTGAATGCACTAAACTTCTCCTTCAAGGGTGGAGAAGACACCTATTACAAGGGTTACACCAACCCTTCTCCTTCACAAGGGTTACACCAACCCTTTACAAATTTAATCTCTCAACGAAATGTAGAAGAATACAATGTCAAGCTTAGGAATAACTCTCAAATGTTTACAAGTCAAGCGTATTAAGAGTTACTCAAAGATTTGAACAAGAATGGCTCAAGGTAAGATTGCAAGAGATGAATTTTTTGAGCTACAATATGCTTAGGATTTGATCTCAATTGATTCCAAATAATTCCAAGTAAGTCAAGTAGTTTAATACCCATTAATGCTTGGGTTCATATTTTGTTCATGTTTAAGACCGTTGCCAAGCATTAAATGAGAGAAAGGGCCGTTGAGGATACCATTTAATGATTTAAAAATATGATCGTTCGTGATTCAGTCGAGTGAAAATGAAGATTCACTTGACTGAAAACTTCCTAGACTCCACACAGTCTATCAACGAAGAATTCAGTCGGCTGAATTCACATCCCCTGTAAATCCAGTATTTCAGTCGGCTGGATTATTTAATTCAGTTGACTGAATTCACATCCCCTGTAAATCCAGTATTTCAGTCGGCTGAATTTTTTAATTCAATCGACTGAATTTATATCCCCAATAAGTCCAATATTTCAGTCGGCTGAATTCTTTAATTCAGTCGACTGAAATGACCCTTAGACTATATTATGCAATTTTGGCTTTCTTTTGGTCATTTCAAACACATTTGATAGGTCTTGGGGACTAAACCATATCCTAGGATTCCATCTGGATGCATAAGATTAAGCTTAGTATCCTAGGGTTCACTAGAGGGTGACTTGAGTCATGGTGTTCAAATGTTTAAGTACCTTTACAATACCATTTCCTAAACACTCATGACTAGACCCTATACATACCTTTGATCTTCCATGCTCTTCATTTTCAGTCCTTGAATCTTTGAACTTTATAAGCCATTCTATCTCCAAGATTTGACTTGATGTATAAGGCTTGATATCATCAACTTGATCTTCATCTTTAAGTACATGATATCCAATACATATCTTCTTAAGAAAGAAATGTGATACATGTCTCATAGAGTAATACCATTTGAAATATTAAATATCACACATTAATGGTTTGTTCTCATAAAAAATACTCATATATCCTTGGGTTGAAACCTTGGGGCTAATATAAATATTATATATTTTAGACATCTAAGTTGATTTCTATTAAGTTTTTATTTTTAACTGAAGAAAAATAATAAAATATAAAAATAACAATTTAATAAACATCAAGTTAGATGTCAAGTTAGTATTTTTTTTTTCTGACACATAATATTTTCTATAAAGTTTTTTTTTAACTTGATTTTTGTTTAAGTTTTAATAATGTTAGTGAAATTGAAAGGGAAATGATTTGTGCACCCCATCTTTTACCCATTGTGCACTCCCCCTACGTGAAATTACAATTTTTCCAAAAAAAAGCAAGGAAGGAGAGAGAAAAGAGGAATTTTGAGTTGGGAAAAAATTTACATAACACAATGGATAAAAGAGGGGGGTGCACAAATCATTTTCCAATTGAAATAGTTTTAAATAACGAAATAAACTTGTCATGTAAAAGGCCTTTTTTAAGTGAAACCCTAACCCTCAACTGTGGATACTTTTATGTTTTATCACCTTAGTACTTACCGCCGCCGCCCATCCCCTACTTTCATCTACTTACTGCCGCACATGCCATGAAGAGAACCGGATGAGCTGTAAGTCTCTAACCCTAACGTCGCCATGTGAGAAAAAGGGAGAAAAGGAGCCCTAACCCGAACAAGGGTGAAAAGAAGCGAATCTGAGAAAGGAAAATCATCCGGTGATTTTTCCTTTCATTTTTTTTTTCTGTCTTCTCCTACTTGATTTTCTTCTTTCCAAACTTCGTGAACCGCGACTCACGAGCTACGACTTATTTAGTAAAACCATAGAAAATCGCGGTCCATAACGGCTTTTTACGGTTCGATTTCCCATATATTTTTTAACAAACCGAACCATGACGACGACGGTTGCAGCCGAACCGACAGTTCGATCGGGTCCGGTCCGGTTCTGATAACACTGGAAGAAGGTGAAGCCGGACACGAACAACAAGAGACGATTCTTGTTGGGATGGACGACCTGAGAGATAGGGGAAGTGGGTTCGACAGGTCTTAGAGAGGAGGAGGCATCACCTTCAATAGAGAGAAAACGAGGTGATTCTTGTCTCCAATAGTGTTGTACTTAAGAAAATCACTAGCAGGAACGGGAGGGAAAGGCTTGAATTTTTTTTGAAGAGGATAATCTTCTGTAAATGGCTTTACGCCTTTCTCATTAAAACCTATACATATAAAATTTACAATTCTCTCAAAGATGGCAAAAATCAACCGGAGGCAATTAACAGTCAGATACAATCCCGTAATCTGGGATCCTGACAAATACAGAGATACTCAAGAAGTGGAAAGTCAATACTGTGATTAATTTTCATTAATAAGTACAGAATTTCAATTGATCAATAATTAATAAAAACTCGATAAAATGAAAAAATGATTTTAATTATAATAACAAAGAAGAAAATACATGCACAATGGAATCGACAAAATAAGCCTATAGACACTTCTAGTTCTACCATCCTTCCTCATTCCAATCTGACTCTAAGCATTACTTTAATGTTCTTCTGTTGTAAATTGGTATGCTCCATGTCTGGGATGGAGTTTCGTATACTTATATTTAAATATGGTCAACACCCATTTCAGAATCATCTAATTTGAAATTAGGCTTAATATCAAGTTGGGCATCTGTGGAATTCTTGTGTCTTTAATTTATCAAACAGAATCAACCAGATAGCATTTGAAAGAACCTTTATCTATATTTTTTTGACAATTTGACATCTAAATCTGATGTCTCCAAGAAGTTGACTTGAAATAAATACCATAGCAGTCAGAAGTCAGAACCTTTTAACATATTCTTAAAGGAATCAAGGCCACATGAAGTGCTCTCTATAAAGTTAACTCAATAAAAACTCGTCTGGGGTTTGCAATGTAAGCAAAGTTAACAAAAAAAATGATACAAATAATTATAAATTTCAGTGATAGGACCACTGCAAAAAAAAAAATATATATTATTATTATTATTAATATTTATAAAAAAGTATGGAAGTCTACAGAAATAAGACATTGAATCTAGAATCATTGGTGACAGCATTTGATAAATTTATTTAGAATGCATAATTTTTATCCATTGGGTGTAGATAATTTTCCTCTTCTCTTTCTTGAAAAAGTTAAAAAAAAAAAAAAAAAAGGTTTCAGTTAACCATTACAATTTCAGGTCAAAAGATGAACGAATGTCCTACTAAAGCTTCAATCTAATCGTGGACTACAGGACAGTTATTGCTGAACTTTTATTTCCAATTTCTAGAATTGTATTACACTTCCATTTATAACTCTTTGGAGAAGAAGTTTCCTATCAAATTCTTTCTAATTTAAAGGTTATTAGTATTTTATCTAATAAGACTAATCTTCTTAGACCCGCACAGTAAGTTTGAATAAGTTGAGAGCAGCCAGGGATCGAAGGTAGGACGTAAGAAACAAATCCACTCTTACCTTGACCATGAGATACATACCTAAATTAGACAACTCTCTGACTAGACTCAAGATTTATTGATTGAATGTGATGGGCCTTTGGTTATGCAAAAAATTCATTAGGACAATCATCACATGATTGTTAAGTGGCTATAAACATGAAATTTTGTTCATGTTCTAATTGTTTTGCTTTGGAATTGATCCACTCTAATGCCACCGAGTACAGGAAGTGCCACACTGATTTTTGTATTGATATTTTAAAACAATTTAAAACATACAGGTGGCTTAATCTCTATATCTATAGTGATACTAAAATATATTTCTTTACTAAAGTTCTTTTATTTATTTAACATGTCATGATTCATGAAAATGGAAGAACGAACTTTAAGTTTTTCTTCAGAGTTCGATAAAAACATTCTATTTCATGTTAGACCATCTTTCTCCTTGAAGAGATTCAAGGATGAATTCTAACATGGCTGGTAAGTTTCAATTGAGAGGTTTGGAGTATTGACATTGAGTTGAGCTAATCTAACATGAAATAGGATAAAGAGTCAAATTTTATGTGTTTTATTAGTTTTAGAGCTTTTGGCATATTAATCAAGTCCCTAATAATTGGTGTTAGAGCAAACATAATGTTCCGTGTTTGAATCCTAGTGAAGGATGGGCCAGAAGAAGAGGTTGGCAGAAAAGCACAAGGGTCATTCTATTTTGTAATAAATAAATGATAAAAATGAATGTTGATATTTATCAATGACTTGTCGTATATTTTATGTGTTTCAATTAAAAGGCCTCAAGTATGGACATTGATTTCAGCCAACCTAGCATTAGATGAGATAAGAGGGTCTGATTCTTTGTATTCAGTTAGTTCTACAGGTTATGAGTGATTGATCAAATCTCTAACACCCTCATTTTATATTAAATGGATAAAATTTTAGACATACATGAATCTAACATTGTATATAGATCTAAGGACTCATTTTCATTTATAAAAGTCAATATACCTAACCATTATTCCATACACGCCTTTGAAATTACTGTGGCATTTGCTGCATAAAAATAACATTCTAATATACCTTTTTCAATGATATTTCAATTATATACATATATTTGACTTGGACATATAATATGTGTATTATGCTTGTACACATGAATCATACCACTATCTTAGTTCTTGTATATTATCTTTTTCTATATTATAAATATATATTAAAATATTTTCATTTTTAAGGTAATTGATACAACTTTTAAATCCTCAATATTTAGAAAAGGATAAAGATGAATTTTTAAAGGTAAATTCATATTGTCCATTTTAAAAAAATTAATAAGTTCCTACATAATAATTCATCCTTAAATTGGTCCACATGACAGTTAGTTATTGATAACATTATAAATTACAGGGCTAAAGAATTAGGTTAGGAAATAAAAACATTTTTTTATTAACTATCACAATCATTTCGAGGCCATTTGAATTTCAAACTCTATTTTTGACAATAAAAACTTTAATTGTAGTGAAACTTTTATTATTGATTTTGTGTTTTAGTTGTTCTTAGATCTTAAAAGTGGCCTAGTGGCTTGGACTACATCAATCACATTTCTTCTTAATGCAAGTTAGAACTGCGTAGCAAATATTAAATTTATTAAAAAAGTAGATCATAATCAAGATTTCTAAATTGCTTTAGAAAAAAGTGTTTCTATATTTTGTAATGCATATATGGTGCAAGAGACAGATTATTCAACTCATTATTCATTAAAATCTAAAAATTTTCTTCTTTTTAAGTAAATCTAAAAGTTTTATAAGGTTCGTCTATTAGATGCTCAACCATGTTGCTTCAAGCAAAGCGGTAGGTCCAAATCATCAAGTCATTTATCTTGCAATATGAGGTTGGAATTAATACTTAGATTTTGAGTATTTATTTTAAGGAGCAAATGACCTATTTGACACCGATGAGACTCAAATTCATGATTTTTAACGTACAATAATAATTTTTATAATCCGTAAGAGTTGACTTAACGATTAAGAATCCCAATAAACCGTGGAAAGTTTTGTATTCAAGTCCTACTCTCAATATATAAGTGTCACTCCCCCTAGTTTTACTCAGCATCTGTGGATAGAGAGATTTGCACATGCCCCAAAGATTTGATCAAATGCTCTAAGAGATTTGGATACCTTAAACTTAAAAAAAAAAAAATTAATAAACTTTTACCGATTGTACTACAAGAATAGCATATTACAATGCATCTCTTAAAATAACCCGTAGAAAATTAATGGGTTGAACGCTGTGTGCCCTAGATACCACGATCCATGTTTAAATAAATAGCTTTAGGTACAGATAAATTAAGATCGAAGCAGCCTCTCTTGGAACTCTCTCTGTCTCTTTCACATGCAATTCTTCCTAGCTTCTTCACTAAACAAAAGAAGACAACTTTAGTAATTTCAAAACCCATCTAGCATCTCATTTAAAATATATATTGCATGAAGATGAAAGACAAGATGTTTTTGGGGAAGAAGTGATAATAAATTTCTAAAGGATTCTTGTGTGGAGGTTAGTAGAGATAAGTAAAGACGCGAGCCTTTCAAGCAACTAAGACAGTAGACCGAATTCCATCACATCTGAACAAGCTCCAAATATTCAAAGGAGGAAAAGGGAGATGCAATAATATAATAATGGAAACAAGGGAAGATGGGAGATAGCGAAGGGATGCAGTTTCCCATGAATTTCTTTTTCCATTTTAATATGCTGAGGGTTTCACCCTCCTACTCACAGAGAACTCCACACGCCAAGGAAACACTAGATTTTAGAAATAAAACAAGCTGGCAAAACCTTTGACTACTCAACTATACCTATCTATCTCTTTCTTTTCTCTCCCCTACCAAATAAATACCTTGGTTTCAAACACAAGTAAATGTCCTTTGAGATGTGTGCATTTACTAAAATACCCATCATTCTTTCATTCCACTTGAGTACCCTTTTTGGTTTTTATTAATACACTGGAAACATTTTTTGTGATGGCCCACTCCAGATTGACTCTAGACCGATGTATTTAGTTCTCTAAACCTGAGTGGCGGCTGTAGCAGGGGCTGGAACTTTTGTAACACTATGGATCGATCAGCAGTAGAAGGAGGAGGAGAACTTCATAGAAATTTCTAAAAAATAGCTAGGATTGCTGTCTGAGAATGGTAGGGCAATCCCACATTGCTTAGTGTTGTTTGAATTTTAGAATATAAGTGACTAATTTCTTTCATCCAACATCAAAGCCTTTTAGAATATGTGCATGGACCTACATTTTGAAACAAAGTCATGAAAACGTGTTAGGCTCAAAGTCTCTGACATCTTTTAGATCACAAAATTATTTAACACAATACTTTCAACTGATAAGCTATATATCATGTAGTGTAAATTATTCCGTAGGAGTTTTGTATTTTTGAAATATTAGCCAGCTGAAATAACCAATGCACCAAAATATCATTTTGGAGCAAAATTTTAGATCTTATTCTTGATTGGAAATGCTATCTTTCTTTCCAATCCATATCTTTCCAAGATTTAGATAGACTACAGTGGGCATTACAACGCAGGTTCTTGCCATAATTCTATGAGGAGTTGACTGCTATATCTTGTCACATTGTTACCTCTCAGTTAAGAGAGAGGATTTTGTAAAACTGTGCTGTTTTCATTCATTATCTTCTCTCTTGACATATTGGTGGATCACAATTAATGCTAGCTACATTATTAATCATCTTTTAGGTCAAATGAAGTGAAGCACACTAATGGTTTGAGAGTACATACTAGAATGGCATGTGACTGTAACGTGTAGTTCACTATACCCATAATTAAGGATGTGTACTGTGCCTTCTTTCTAAAGTTTCTTGCCACTTTTTATTTGAAAATGAAAATAATAAAAAGAATAAATTCATTTGGGAATTAGTACTTCTATTAAAATGGGATATTAGGATCATTTTATCTTTTATTTGATTGTAATATATTAAACTAATGAAAAGAAAAAATAGAAATATTATCAGTTTGATGACATTGTCTAATACTAACACGATGTCCACACATAATGAAGACATCTTCCTCATGTAGAATGTTAACCCATTTTCAATTAAACATGGAATGCAATTTGAAAGTGTACTAAACAATGAAATTCATTTTCAATTACTCCTTTCACTCCACTGTAGGGGCATCTTGGGAATTGTCAAATGAACTAAGGGACCTTCTTCATCTCATCTCCATATTTGTGTCCACTCCTAACTTTAGTGACTCTTTTATATGGCAGGTGATGGATGATACATTGGAGAAATTAGATTCTACTCATATAATGAAATGGTGTAAAATGTAAATGTTTCAGTGAAGTAAAAGTTAAATTCATTAGATACGTTAGCTATTTAATTTAAAGTAATTTTTCAAATTATTAACTCGTATACAACAATTAATATTGTCTAGTGGGCATTTAAAGATGGAGAAAAATACAAAAAATGCCTGGACGTTTTTATATCTTACTGTAAATATTTTTTTACTGTTAGATTGATCATAATATATTATAAAAATTATTTAATAATCATTTTGAATTTAAAAAACAAAACGAATATAATTTAACGAATTCTATTTTCCATATTATGATAGCTGGATGACATTAAAATATACTTTCTGACATGCAACACTCAGGGCAAAATTTACCATGATAACTTCAATGCCCCACTGACATGCCATATTTACCGAGTAAAATTACACTACCGTATGCTCCACAGTTGATCAGACTCAGTCCCGAAAGAAATTTGTAACACGCATCGGAAGAATCAAACAATCTATGCCTTTTTTCTCCTCAGCTATTCTTTGGTACCCAGATCCAAATGGCATAGACAAACACTCGATGGTACCTTAGAAGAATTACAATTTACTTGACATCAACTAAAATACTAATTTATTAGATGGAGTGATCCAAGTCTACATATTAGAATAGGTTCTCAAGTTGTTCAGTGTAGAGGGGAAAAACCACAGAACAACTCTGTATCAATACACTATGTCAAAGGCCTATGCCCAAGGTATGAGAATTTACAATTGCAAGAGAAAAATAACACTTGTCAAAATAGTGAAACTTTGAAGCTATTCGTATTGATCGAAGGAATAGTTGGATAGGTGGAGTGACTCAATCCCATATACGTCTTAAGTTTTCTCCCCTTTTACCTGCTGTGGGACTATCGTTCACAACCCAATATAATCATCCTCATTCTGGACATTTATCTCTCTCTCTCTTTGTCTCTCATAATATCTTCCTCTTGATAATGCATCTGAATGTTGTAAAGGGGCTAGATTTCTAAGTGTGTCTTTGATGACGAAGTACTATGGACACCATTTCTTCCACCCTTCGAAATGATGGTCCCTAATGGTTGCTCAATTGAGCCCTCACCATTTTATTCGCAGCAGATTATTTTTTATTGAAACCATGGAAACAAATTGGATGGACAGGGAAATTAATCAGCATGTTCTCATGACACCCACAATTTGGACGGAGAGGATTGTTGAGGTGACACGTGTACAGTGTTGGGTTTTAGGTGTAGTCCTAAGATGGGAATAAATCCATTTGGATTGCTGTTGTCTAAGACAATATGTGTGAGAGAGAGAGAGAGCAACAATGGCATTTTGAATGTTGTGATATATGCATGTTGTATTTTCACCGTAACAACAAAGAGACCAACAGGAAAGAGAGCCGATTTCTTCTCTTTCTTTCTCCCTATGAAATACTTTAGTGCAACTTCTTTTGCAAGGGGAAAGAAAAGCAAAACTTGTAAATGATTATTTAAACAACTATGAATTAAGATTGGAAGAAAAAGAGAAGGTCAGAAAACAAGCAACAGATATATTTTATATTTTTTTCCAACTATATTTTCACATAATGCATGACATGGAAAAAAATGAGATTTATCCATAAATTATCCGAAAAAGGGAACATTTTCATTTGAAATGGAACTATAGTCGCTGGTGCTGGAAGGCAGTGCGTACATGGAAGAATTAGAAGATGATGCAGAGGGAATAGGATGTGGCAGTCGTGGCGGCGGCGGTGGTGGTGAAGGGGGAGGGATAGGTGACGGTACCGCAATTGACACCTCCCCCGAAGCAAGAAAAGTCGCATGAGAGAGATTAGAACCAGTCTCTCTATATTTATACTTCAATATTTCAGCTCTTACTGCATTTAGCTCTGCCTGTAAGGATTGAACTTGTTGCTGCAAGGCCGATATTGCACCCATGCACCCATACACAGGATCTCTAAGCCTTACATTTGCTTCGTAAACAAGGCTATTCGCTGCATCGGCTCTCTGGCCTTCTGGAACCTCCTGAATTAAGCATAAACGACATCCGTTTAAGGAAACCAATCACAGTACAAGACAAAGATTTAAGTGGAAAATCCCGAAAGAAAAAAAAAAAACTATGGAGAAGATGATAGTCATTATTATTCTCTCACCAAGAAATTACAGCGTCCTATGTATATTAGGAGTCTCAAGCTTACCCGAACCCTTTAGGATTTTCCACGTAAATCTTTGTCTTATATTGTGATTGGTTCTGATCTATTATCTTCTACATTCAACAAGAGCCATGAGGTAAGAGTAAAGAATAAAGAAAACTAGAGTTACCATTAGCAACTTGGAGACATTGCTTGCACCAAAGACCTTGTGGACAGAAGCAAACTTTTGGGGCTCGTGTGGGGAGAAATAAGGAGAGAAGGGGCACTCTTGGGCACACCTTCTCCTTAATAGCTTGCAAGCAGCACAAGGTGTGATGGTGTTTAAGGTCCCCGGAGGGCCCAATAAGTGTCTCCTCCCCATTCGATCCGACGCATCGGATTCCCTTTTCAGCTTCTTCCCTACCTCATCAAGTCTCTCCCTGAAGAGCAAGGAAAAGATTAAAACATAATAAAATAACAAGGCTTAGAATTTCAGGGAGTATTAATTTGTACCTCTCTCTGGACATTCAAGCATGCTCCTTGGCTGTGGAAGAGTTGCAGGGGGAGAGAGTGTGAAGGGGGAAGGATTGGAGAGAAAAGAAAGATGAAAATTAGAAAGGAACTAGTGCTTAAAAGGCAAGCTCTTTGAGGGAAGGAAAGTGGGACAAGGTTATAAATTGAAACTAAAATAGAAAATATTAGAGACGAATGTAAAAGGAGATTATGGATTTGTTTGTTTCTTGTTGCTGATGTTCTTTTCGGTGTAAAAGGATGGATTATATGCGATGAGTTTTGCAGAGGGAGATGAATGATGACTGTGATTAATGAATGAATGGAGAGACAGCTTTCTCACGTGGAGTCCTTACAGTAGTTGACTTTCGGGAGCAAACTGGCTGAGTTGGACTGAGTTTGAGTCGTTGCAAGCGATTTTTTTCTTTCTATTTATTATCCAAGCTTCTTTTCTTAATTAAAATTTAAAAATATCTTCATAGTAGGGATGAAACTTGGGTCGGATTTTAACATGATCCGTATGACCCAACCAAGGGTTTGAGTTATGTATTTTAATATTTAGGGTCGGGTCGAGTTGGGAAAATAAAAACACATATGAAATTTAAATCAGGTTGGATTGAGAAATTTAAAATCAATCTGACCCAACGTAACCCAATTCGACTTGATTGTATTAAGTTATAAAATAACACTCGGATTGACTTGAGTAAAAAATTCAGGTCGAATCAAGTTGAATAATTCAGATCAGTCTTTTGTGTTGAATTGGATCAAATTCAATAAATTTTAACATATATTGAATTTGATTTATAAAAATCCAACTATTCCAACTCGAGTTTCAGGCATATTTCATAGTTAAGAAAATGGGTGCAACTACACTGGACGTATATTTGAAGGATCTTCTCTTGAGCACATCTTTTCAATGTTCAAATCATGGAATAGAAAACTTATCTACAAGAAATTGTATTTGATTTTAATAAGTCAAATATCATCTTTATTCAATTTTTTTTTTAACTTATGTGATTTTATATTCTTTCAATTAATAGTCACTATCTAGTATTTTGACTAAAAGGTAGATATTAAATAGTGTGCTAAATCGAGGCATATAATAATTGACGGGATGAGTGCTCGGAGTTTGAATTAATTAAAACTAAAGTTTACTATTTAAAATAATAAAAAGAACTAAAAGGTAATCGAAATGAGAACCATAAATTATTGAAACTCCCTGAAATTATTGCGCTAGAAAACCGTATCATTCAATTAAAATGGTGGTACGATGTTGGGTGGGTTCACTAACCTCATCAGGTGCGGAAGAAATTGAGAATTCACCAAAATTCAGTACCATATATTTGTTATTTATTGGATACATGTCAAAGCAATGGAACAAAGTAATATCCAAATCCTCCAATTTAGGTGAACCTCAAAAGTCAAAACCCATTTGCCTAGGTTTTACTTATTCTATAAAAATCACTATTTTATAAAGAACCTTATTGATCTTTTTAAGAATATAGTAAACCCAAAATAAGAGATGCAGCTACATACTACTCATGCAACCCACATTGAAGAATATCATTCACATTTAAGAATAGGGATAAACAATCAATATGATCTGGTCCATGCCCAAACTTAACCGCACATATTCATTTGATTTGCGTCAAATGGAGTCATATAACAATTCATGCTAAGATAGATGCTTGTTAAGATTTAAGTTGACCATAGGTGGCTTTCATTATTTGATATAACAATGGAATATAGTCTTTTCATCATCATCAATATTATTGGAGGTATTTATCTAATTTACAACGTCTGTGATTGGAAATAAAAAAAAATATTTTGACGAACCAATTACCTATCTAAGATGTACAATATAATAAAGAATACTTACCAATTATTCTTAAGTTTTCTGTCTTTAGATCTCCTACTACTGATACAAGAAAGAAAATAATTGAAAAACTTAACAATAAAAAGATTGGTGTTGGTGTAATCCAAGTATCTTTTAATTGCTCTTAGAGTAAAAACTTCTAATTTTGTCACCATCCAGAAAGATAGAAAATAGTTTTTTTTTTTTTAGTAACGAGAGGCATTCTTGAGGTATTATACCTAATAAGACTAATTCCCCAAACCCGTAGGAGCAAACCCACGCTTAGTGACCAATGATCTACACGCTTGGTAGGTAAAAGCTAAAAATAAGAAAACACAGTTACCCCTCAATGGAGAGATTTTTGAGAAAGGAGGTATGGGCATTCTGGTATTATGAGAATTTTCTAAAATCTATAAATATTCTCTACAAGAGAGGTCTGGTCTAGCTTTACAAGACTTGGACGAATTTCCTTGGAGCCCTCTCTCAGGTTTCCTCTCGGTTTTCATCTCTTCAAATCCCGTCCTCTAAGACTGCTCCAAGTTGTAACCCAATTTCGACCCTGGAAATGTTGGATTCACAAAAAATTCATAGAGTACATAGTTGTATCCCTTGAAGTCTATCTTCCAACATGGAAAGAATCAGAGCAATCCAAGATCAGAATAGAAAGTTACAATCAAAATACTGAGACTGTGTCAAAATCCTCTTTCCAAAATTCTACTCGAATTTGAGTTTTTTTTTACCCATGTTTTTCATGGGTCAAACTTTGAAATTCAATTTTTTGTGAATGGAAACTTGATTTCTGGAATTCTAACCCATCCAAACTCTCCATAGAAGAATTCTACATCTCAAAAAAATATTTTGGGAATTTAAGATCATGGTTTAATTGGTGAAAATGTTGCAAGCATGATTTTCATATTTGAAATCTCATTTTCTGCATGCAACCGCGAGAAAAATCATAGCTAGGGCTCCCGAATGAGTTTTTGAATGAAATTTACTTTTCTAGAAACTAGAATGATAGTTCTAGTTTCTCTCAAAATGTGAGACCAAAAGAATATGGATTGATGCCCCAAATCAAGTCTGCAAGTTGTACCAAATTTCAAGTTCAGGTCTAACAGACAGTTTTGCTGCAACTCACTCAATAAATTATAACTTGATCTCCAGTTATCGAAACGAAGCAAAATTTGTGGTCTTTTCTTATCTAGACAAGAAGATCTATCTCTAGAAAAAAATTAGGAATTTTTTAATGAGGTTTGTTATCCCAGACCAAATTTCATAGACTAAATTTGAAGGGAGTTTTGCTGTAGTTAGGTAAATAGTTTTTATCTTGGGCTGTAGGAACCAGAACACCATGAAATTTGTGTCCAAATTTAAGGGAATAGGGATACCTATCACTAAAAAAATTGGGAAAGAAATAAGTTGATTTGATAGGTCAAATCAGTTATGTAAGTCGAAAGTTCATTTTAGACTGCAATATATTTGGACAGTGCAACTGTTGGAGTAATTTGGCCATAACTTGGGTTAGGAAAATAAGTTTGGGCCAAATAAAATATTTTCGGGAACGGAATTTAGATACTTATCTACCGTAAAAATATGAGAATTTATTGATGAGTGTGTTCTTCTCAGAAAATTCTGCAATATAAGCAAATTTTCACACTGATATGATTTTCTTGGAAAATTTAGCTAATTATGGGAACATGAGAATTTTGAGTTTTCAATTGCTGGAACAGAACCTTATTAATTTTAAAAGATGGATTCATTTGATTTTAATGGTTAAAAATGATTTATCTTAAGTGGTTTCGGAACTTTAAAATTAAATTGCAGAGAATTTGGATTGAGAGCTTGTTGAAAAATCTTTGATTTGGGCCTCTGTGTTACCTTGCAATTTTAGGTGAGGAAAACAAATTTAATGCATGTGGGTTTTATTCTTGAACTCTTGTGATTTGTTGGTTTGAATATTGTGATGAACGCTTTGAATGAGTTTTGTTTTGTGCCCCGGATTGCTGAGTCACCTATTTGTCAATTCCATGACTTGGGTGAAACCTTGCCTCGGAAGATTGAAGCAAGAATACAATACTCAAGGAGTGATGAATATTGAATCCAGAGCTCAAAGAAGGAAGATCAAGTGCAAGATTCAAGCTTCACTATGTGTATCGCAATCACAAAGGTAAAATGGCAATAAATGACTTTAGGTGGAACCCAATACCATAGGATGACCTTGCCTAGGCTTAGTACTCACATCTGCACAATCATAAAAAGCCTAGTGCGTGTTTGACACCAAATCAGAACCAATGGAATCTAACTTGGAAATATGAAAATCATTGATTTTACTGGTATGCAGACACATCGTGTCTGGCAATCAATCGCACTAACAAAGGACAATCAATTGTCAGTCTGCGATCAATCGTTGTGGGTGTTAGTCTTGTTCTTGTGTGATTGTTCTAGTTTAGGCACATTCTCTTATCACACAACACATATCTCTTGATTAATATTGTTAATCCATTGCATATCTATTAATTAATCAAGAAATTTGTGAAGACCAGAAAAATTGGTTATTGCCCTATTCACCCCCTCTAAAGTCAATCTTATATAGTGTTCTAGAACACGAAGAACTTTCAATTAGTATTAGAGCCTTGTGCTCTTCATAAGGATCTAACCATCTGAGTTGATCCATGCTAGAACATCATAACCAAATGGAGAATCTGAAGAAAGGTGAAAATTTCAAATGTTTTATTGCCACCATCGTTGATGACCAAGAGGAATCCTCGAGTGAGGAAGAAGATAATGTAGAGGATCTTGAAGAGGAAAATGACCTCCAAGAATCGTACTATGCCTCGTACTTAAAGAGTATGAGATTGGCTAAGGATCTTGGAAAGGTAAAAATTGAAAATGTCAAACTCTCTTGCCAACTTCAAAATGCAAATATTGAAAATTGAAAGTTCCCTTGGTAGCTAGAACAACACGATTGACCCTTTAGGGGGGGGGAAGGAATAGGTCAATCTAATATCATTGGTCCTTTTTAAAATTATCTTGATTGATTAATTAAGTGCAACGGATATACCAATCAAATGAGTGTGTGTTAGTAAATATGATTAAATAATCAACACGAAAAAATAGCTCTAACACCACAAACAAAAGAACACAAGATATAAAATGGTTCAGTTCGCCAACCTACATCCACTGTTAGGACTCGCTCAACCACCCGACTGTTGCGCATTCAATATACTTCCAACGACATAATTACTTCCTGGTCGACATGTTGGTGTCGCCGATGGGTCGATAGTTATGGCACCGATAGGTCAGTCCATACGAGAGGCTCGGCCTGGGGCAAAGAGATGGTGACAGTAGTTTCTATTTTAGAGACCTGTTACCCAGAACGACCTGTCGCCATTTACCGATGGGTCGGTCCTGTTAATGTTTTAAGTTTGTAAATCACGCAAGTGCACGAACCATTCATAGTATACTAATGTGAGAGTGAGGTCGAGCTCAATGGAAAGTCTCAAAGTATATGAATTTAAATTAATCTCCTCTAAAAATGAATTGTCTTTAAGAAATTGAATCATTACATGAGTCATGTATCTAACTTGGAAAATCAACAAATAAGATGTGTGATTTCTTATTCTAATATGTTGAATCAAATTTTAATCTTAATCATGATTAGGAATATAAGTTACAAAATTATTTACACATCTATTGCACAACAAACGTGAGATTTAACATAATTAAAAGGCAGAAAATTAAATTGCATGAATATAAATGATTGAAATTAAATGTGCAATAACGGAAAGGTTAGTTGTTTGGAATAGACCAATCATCACCTAAGATATATAAACAAAGTAAAAGCCTATATTTGAAATTCACATAAAGATCTAATTCATATTTACTAATAAAACAAGATTCACAAGTTTTAATTTAATTAATCAAAACCTCAATAATCATGATTCAAGTCTTACAATCAAGATTCTAACTATTGCATGCGTTCATGTTCAATCAAATAATTAAAAGTTATGTTCTTGAAATTAAAAATAAAATAATCATAAAATATTTTAGAAATTGGATGTTCCACGATTCTAAATCAATGCTTTATTTTATTAATTGGAAGAATTAAAGTACAAGGCTTTTCTAAATTAAATATAAGAAATACAAGATAAAAGATAAAAAATCTACACTCTCACTTATAAATTCGCATGCTGCTCCTTGTCTTCCTGTCTTTTACTCTAGCCTTTAGTCCTCTTGAATTCCAAGTCATGTTCGAATTTTACCCTTAGGGTAATAGGGTATTTATAGGTTTTAAAAAGAGATGGATGGCTTGGGTTAAATCAAGGTTTAAGGTGGGAAATGAAAGGATTGGATATAATCTAAATGGGAATGGATGATGGGGATTTAAACTTGAATTTTAGGGTTGCACAAGGAGGGTCACACGATTTTTGTGTGGCTTTCCTTGGTGGCTAAATGAAGGTGGAGAGAAGATAGGAGATTGGGAGAGAAATTAGAAATTGGATTAGTTTGGGATTGGGAAAAATCTTGTGGGATACTTGGGGATTGGATGGTGAGGTGTTTTTCGATCTTAGGAATGTATCTAGATGGTTTTTAGTCTAAGTGCATGGAGATGTTTTATGTTGTAAAAAATATGGGATGATGAGGTGTGATTTGCGCATGGGGGCTAGCTTGAACTACAAGTTGTTCATAGCTTAGGGTTTTATGAATGGAAGGCTTAGATTTAATGGGTTTTGATCTAGCTCTAAGGATTTTAGAGTAAAATAATTATAAAAATGGGTAGATGGTTGATGGAGAGTTTACATGCATAAGTGGATCTTAAATGGATGATGAAATGCATGACCTAAATCTAAGGTAATGTGTTTATGTGATGGATGCATGTGGAGGCTCTAGGGTTTCTAAGAGATGAATGGATGTGATTGGATTACCTAATATCTAATGGCTAAGATGATCAATGCATGAAATGAATGCAAAGATTAATAGGTGATGAATGACCTAGATCTAATGATACATGAATGGATGGGTTAGATTTGATGGTGGATCTAAGGTTTCACCTAATTTGGTATGTGAGATGGAATGTTAAGATTTAAGATGGAAATTGGATCGTGTGGATGTGAAGTTGGGTTATGGGTTTTGGACATAGGTAGTTGGGTTGGAATCAGGTAAATTCAAACATGGACCATGGAGTTCATTGGACTTTGGGCTTTGGATTTGGATTTAGACCTCAACTTAGGCCCATTTGAATTGGATTTGAGACCTTGGGCCTTAGTTGGACTGAGCTTGCACACTAGCTTGGCCCAAAGTGTGAAATGTGCATGGGCTTGCTTGTGGCTTGGCCCATTGAAGCTTTGTGGACCAAAGCTTAGCGCACTTGAACTGAATCTTGGCCCAATGACTTGAATTTCAGGCTTTGGCACTTGGATTGCAACTTTTAACCTCTAGAATTAAATAATTATTTAGCCACTTTAAATCTAAAAATTATTAATTAATCACAGACTCTCATAACTGGATCTAGATTAATTAATTTGCATGAAAATCCTAAAAGGTGACATAAAATAGTTATAATAATTCTAGGTCTTCTCTTTAAGGCACTAAACTTGCAATCTTCTGTTGTTTTAACTTGATTTTCCTGAACTTTCCATTTTTTACTACAAAACTGACAAACTACATTAAATGTATCATTATATACAAAATTGAGGATTAACTGAACCAATAATAAGGGGTAAAAATGTAATATTTTAATGCTCAACAAATACCCTCAAACTCAGATTTTGTTTGTCCTCGAGCAAAACTAAAGGTAGAAAAATTCTAAGACACATAGAAATCATATTCTAGACCAATTGAATAAATGAAAATCCTAGACTAAACTACTATCGTTAATACTCTCGATTGCATTTAGCGCATGCAACAAGTCTTTAAACCCCTAGCTTACAAATATCTAGTGAGGGCTTTCAGTGATAATACCCACAAATATCAACATATTTAACAGGAACACAAGGATGAGAGGTCTAGACATCATACAACTCTAAAATTCATTTTACAAGACTTATACTTGGAGTGTAGTATGTGCTTAGCCAACATTAAGATAGACCTCTTTTTCCAAATAGACCCAAGTTTTGTTCACGTTGTTGGAAAATGCGCTTTGACTGCAAACCTCAATCGATATATCTCTCGGAAAAATTAGCACTCGGAGATTTGGGTTCATTTTCTCTCAAGTGTATGTGAGCAGAATTTATGTACTCAAAATCAAAGTATCTCACATATATATTAATAAAGACGGCTCATATCAAAGAAGATGAATGATCTCATGAATATGTGCCACTTCCCTCGGAACATTGTGTCAAATACCATCATTTTTCTTTATTTATTCTCTACTTGAAACGTCTTATTTAGACCTAAGATCAATAGGACTTCCTTTTAGGACGTAACGTGGATCGGGATTGGGTCAAATCAAAGAAGGATATAAGGCTCTAAAATACTTTGAATTGGTTAGAGGTCTTCATGATTTAAATGGGATATTTTTCCTCAATTCTTATTTTTGGCACTTTTTAAAGTATTTTTTTTTCATTATTTTTCTTTTCTTTTCCACATCCTTCTTTTGATATCTGGATGTTTCCCTTTTTTTATGCTATTTTCTTTCTTTTTCTTTTTCTTTTATTTTCTTGTTCCTTTATTTTTAGAGTATCATCCCTTATTTTTTTTATCTTTAACCTTTTCTAAGAATAGGTCATGGATATTTTTTATTGGCTCATACTCTTGAACTGGAGTTGGTTATGGTAAAAATGGCTAATCAAGAAAATATGCTATTTTAAAGGCTTAACTGGGGAACCATTAAGATAAGATGACCAACAATAGGTGTGTTTTAGGCTCAAACAATCCAACAATGGCCTAAATCATATCCTAAGTTTCAACAGGTGGTTTCCTTGTTTCAAATAAATTCCGAAAAATCTCAGGTATAATAACTCAATTTTGATGGCGTTCTCAGTAATATGACCAAGATGAAGAATAGTGAGATCGACAACTACTTATTTGCGCTATCAAAGAAAATAGAATTGACTTATAACTCTCAAAAGAAAAGAATGGCTGTAAAGCTCTCTGGGCTAAGTCTCCACTGGTATTCCTCTAGTGATTACTTGACTGGTGAATATTTTTATTCTTCAGACTAAACTTAATATGACTGTGTACAAGGTTTCCAAATATAAATCTTATAAAAATCTTTTCAGAAAAGTATGATATAAAGATCTCTATCTAAGTATTAATGCTAAAAATGTGACTATTTTTACGTTAGATTGTCAAGATGCGGGTAATCTTTTTCAAACTAAAAATTGGCAGTGTTTAAGCTCTAGAAGTCTCAGTCCTCACTTATTTTTCTCTAAAATGATTCTGTCTAAAGCAAGATTATGACTCGTTTAACGTCATATCGTCAAGACGTTTGTAAGCGTTTAGTCGGAAATCAACAGTTCTCTAGAGTTCAAAGCGTCTCAGTCTTTCTGGACTTACTCTGCCCTTGCATTGGTCTACATGGATCTGTCAGTTCACTACAAGTCTACTTACTGCTGTCTAACAGCGAACTCCAGAATTTGATCTTATTCCATTACAATTCCAACGTCCGCATTTGTGACAGATACCTAGCCTCTTATCTTTCTTCTTTGCAGCCAGAGTGCTTCGACTACAGAGAGGTCTTGGTTGCTTCTCTTGGATTTCTAGCTTCCTCACCTTTATAGCTAAGGAAATGATTTTCCCACACAAGTATGGGGGAACTTGTCTTCTAGACAGACACAATGCAAAAATGAAAACTCGACCATCTACTTGCATGAGTTCCATCCAGTTTTTTAACGTTTGTTAGTCACAAAGACAAAGAGGATCATGGATACTGAATTTTTTTTAAGGGGTCTTAGTTGTGAACTTACTCTCCCTTAAGAATTTTTATGAAAATGAATGAATGACCTTAGTACCCCTAAACTCGAACTGAACATTATCCTCAATGTTCCCTAATCACTGGCCAGGTGTAAACGAAGAAATATTTTAGAAAACGAACAATCTAAATATGAGTTATACCGTGGGATGAAATGACTGACTTCTAGGCTAGATTGACTCAAAGAAAAAGTAGATTCAAATAACAACTAGACACTGGCGACTCTGATGAACGTTAGACCAACTCATACATAGACAAATGGCTGGTGGGTCTGGGTAGAGATGAGTGGGTAAAGGTAAATGGGTTTTTGGTAAATGGGTTTGGGTAAGTGGGAGGATAATGGATGTGCAAATCAGTTTTGGTAAATTGGGAGGGTAATTGACTTTGAAAGGATGACCATTTTTAGGATGCTTGATTTGGATGGCACCATGTGGAAATACGGTTGTGACTATGAATGGACCAGACCATTTGAATTTCAATTTTCCAGGAAAAAGATGCAACCTAGAATTATACAATAGGACCTTTTGACCAACAGTAAACACTTTCCGGAGAATGCATTTGTCATGAAAGACTTTCATTGGGTCTTTGTACTTTCTAGCCGTATCATAAGTTTCATTTCTGATTTCTTCCAACTCATCTAATTGAAGCTTTCTGAGTTGTCTAGCCAAGTCTAGAGCAAAATTGAAACGCTTGATTGCCCAATAGGCTTTGTGTTCTATTTCGACTGGAAGATGATGAGTCTTTCTATACACTAAGCGATAGGGTGACATTCCTATGGGTGTCTTGAACGTAGTTCAATAAGCCCATAGTGCATCAATGAGTCTGGAAGACCAGTCCTTCCGAGATGGATTGACTGTCTTCTCCAGGATATGTTTGATTTCTATAATTGATATTTCCACTTGTCCACTTGTTTGAGTATGATAGGGGGTAGCTACTTTGTGAATTACCATATATGATGTCATCAATTTTTCGAATGGGCGATTACAGAAATGTTTTCCACCATCACTGGTGATAGTTTATGGAATACCAAATCGAGAGAAGATATTTTTTTTCAAGAAGCAAGTGACAACCTTGTGATCATTGGTTTTGCATGCAACTACTTCTAGCTACTTTGATACATAGCCAACTCCTACGAGGATATATAGATTGCCAAAAGAATTAGGAAAAGGTCCCATGAAATCAATGCCACAAACATCAAAAAATTCGGCAATTAAGATTAGGTTTAAAGGCATCATGTTCCGGCGGGATATACTTCCTAATTTTTGACATCTATCGCATGAAACACAAAAGGTATGGGTATCACGAAACATGGAGGGCCAGTAAAATCCAAATTGCAAAATTTTTGCAGTATGTCTTTTTAGCACTGAAATGGCCTCCACAGGCTTGATCATGACAGAAACTTATGACACTTTGTTGTTCTTCTTCAGGAACACAATGACGAATAATTTGGTCCGCACAATGCTTAAACAGATATGGATCATCCCAAATGAATTTTTTTACTTGTGCCAGAAATTTAACTCTATCTTGTTTAGTGCAATGAGGAGGCATTTGACTAGTCACAAGATAATTGACAATGTCTGCGAACCATGGTACTTGGGAAAGGGACATTAATTGCTCGTCAGGAAAGGACTCAGTGATAGGACGGTTACCTTCAATGAACTCAGTTACCAATCTAGACAAATGGTCGGCTACCACATTTTCAGAACCTTTCTTATCTCGAATTTCAATATCAAATTCTTGTAGCAAAAGTATCCATCGGATCAGGCGGGACTTATCATCTTTCTTAGAAAGAAGATACTTGAGTGCAGCGTGATCTGAATAGATAACGACCTTAGAACCTACTAAGTACGATCGAAATTTGTCTAGTGCAAATACAACTGCTAACAGCTCTTTTTCCTTAGTGGAATAATGAAGCTGAGCGTCATTCAACGTTTTGCTAGCGTAGTAAATAACATGAGGTAATCTGTTCATTCTTTGTCCTAACACGACTCTTACTGCATAGTCAGAGGCATCGCACATAATTTCAAAAGGTACCAGACCAATCAGGTGGCTGTATGATTGGAGCGGAAGTCAAAGCAGTTTTCAAATTTTCAAAGGCTATGACACATTTTTCATCAAAATTGAAAATAACATCCTTCGTCAAAAGTCTATAGAGAGGTCTTGATATGTCATTGAATCCTTTAATAAACCTTCTGTAAAATCCAGTGTGACCTAAGAATGACCTAATCTCTTTAACAGTTTGTGGTTTTGGTAAATTAGAGATTAGGTTAACTTTGGCTTTATCCACTTCAATTCTTTTTACTAAGATGATGTGCCCAAGTACTATGCCTGATCTCACCATAAAGGGACATTTTTCCCAATTAAGTACTAAGTTCTTTTCATTGCACCTGACTAACACAAGGGTCAGATGGTGCATGTATTGGTCAAAAGTTGATCCAAAGATTGAGAAATCATCCATAAAAACTTCCAGGAAACGTTCTACCATGTCGGAGAAAATATTGATCATGCATCTCTGAAAGGTGGCAGGTGCATTACATAGTCCGAAAAGCATACAACGATAGGCGAACGTACCGAATGGACAGGTGAATGTTGTTTTCTCCTGATCTTCAGGAGCAACATAGATCTGGTTATAGCCGGAATAACCATCAAGGAAACAATAAAACGCATGACCAGCTAAACGTTCAATCATTTGATCAATGAATGGAAGAGGGAAGTGATCTTTTCGAGTGGCAGTGTTCAGCTTCCAGTAATCAATATAAACTCTCCAACTCGTTTGAACGTGTAACACCCGGGATTTTCAAGTTATAAATATTTACGGAAGTTACCTATTTAATTTGTGAATTTTTTGGATCTTATGTGGGTAAAATGTTGGGTCATTACCCAATTAAGATCCAATGGATATGATATAAGGTCCAATTTAAAATAAATGGGTAAGATGTGTTTAATTGGGTCAAGGTTGTTTATTTGGGTCAAATGCCCAATTGGGACCCAATGGATCATGATTAACTTAGATGACCACCAAGTGGGTTCAAGCCTAATTTAATGAGGCTGAATTAAATTAGTAATGCAATATAAATAAGGGACGGTTTGGATGAGGTTGACACACACGCATAGAGGCTAAGATTTTCTCTCAAGAAATCAAGGAATTATGGTCGTATATGAGATATGCAATCCATGTGATATGCTAAAATATATTGAGAAGATACATAAGATTAAATAGGGATTACTTATGGCCGTGTGTGACATTGCATGTTTAAGATATGCGCATGTGCTAGCATATTTTTAAAAAGGGTCTTTCTTGATTAAAAAAAGGGCATAAGGGAAGTGTTATCTTGGCACCTTCCAAAGTGGAAACAAGAGGGGCACATGGCACCTTCTAATTATGGATTGGACTGATTGGAAGGTAGATAAAATAATATGTCTAGTTAAATTAAGAGGATTGTTTAGGCCATATATAGTAGATATGTGCATAACAGGGTGAGATTAAGATATAAAGGATGAAACTGAAAATAGAAGTCAGAGAATAATAGGAAATTCAATCATATGAAGAAAGATATGCTGGCTGACTGAGGTGAGATTAAGATATAAAGGATGACCGGCTGGCTATACATGCCAAAGATAGGATCGACTGAAGCTTAGAAAGGCTGCACACGATGTAGCTTCCCTTTCTCAAGCAACCCATGCTGTTTATTGTGTCTATAAGTTGGACACAATATAGAAGAGGCACGACATTATTCTGAGAGGAAGACATATAGCAGTCAAACAACAATATGTGTACAGATCTGTAGTATACAGACCTGCAAGGTGCTGCCAGCGTGAGAAGCAGGCCAAAGCTTAAACAGATCAGATCTGTGTTGGTTCTTTAGGGGTTGATCTGAGACAGTTAGAGCAAATATTCTTGGGTCTAAGAGGGTTTGTTTGATACACGGTTCAGCACACAAAGGCAGCAAATGGTGGAGGTGTTTGCATCTTCTTTAAGCTCGGCTAAGAAGAAGACATAGAGCAGAGCAACGAGCGTGAGGCAGCAACACGGGGAGCATCATCTCCTCCATCGTTGCTGAAGAAATATCTAAGAAGTTGGACAAACACAAGTGGAGAAGTGCAACATGGGCAGCAAGGTGTTCATGGCAGCAAGGGTGGTTTTGAGAAGAGAATAGAGGGAAGACTGCAACAGATTGGAGAAGCTGTTTGAAACGTGTAAGCAGCAAGGCGGGGTTGTTTTACATACAACATAATCTCTGTCTTATAGAGATTAGAACAAAGAGAAACCAGCGTGTATGCTGGCTGCAAACAGCAAGGGCTGTTCCAGATCCGACGGGCAGGTCTTGGCTTTCTTGTTGTGTAGATAGCAATACACAACACCAGCGTGGAAGGCATTCTCTCGGAGAATCAGTGTGTAAAGAAGAAGAAAATTAGAAGAGCAAGAACAAGCAAAGGAAAACCCAAGGAATCGCGGAACCTGTTAGTATTTGTTAATCTTGTTTTTGTTTAAGAAAGAACCATAGGGTTCGGCCATGGTGTATGGCCGAACCCCATGGAAGAGAATTAATAGATGATCTTGGTACTAATTTTAATGGATGGGAAGGGTTATTTATGTTTTAAATTTTAAATGGAGACCATGGAAAGATATGGTTTAATGAATGGTTAAATGGAAGGTGTTGGATAATTTTTAAATGAAGGGAATAAATGGAATAAGATGAACCATAGGGTTCGGCCATGCCCTGGAGGAGGATTATTATTTTAGAAAGTAATCAAAGTATGGATTTTAATTTAGTAAGGATGTTACAAGATTAGAAAATATCTAATCATGGACCTTGGATTGATTGGAAGTTGCTAAATTTGGAAGCATTCCAATTATGGAAAGATGGTTTCTAAATTAGGAAACTATCTAATTTTTGGAAGGTAGAGACGAAATTGGAAAGTCTTTAAATATGGAAGTTGGATACTAAATTAGAAAGCTTTTATTTATGGAAGTTGTATATTGAATTTAGAAAGTTTCTATTTATAGAATTTCTAATTATGGACCTAAGATGATGAACCAAATTTTATGGGTCTTTGATGGACCTAATATGGCTAAAGGAATAGAAGGTCTTATTTATGGTTCCATGGTTGTGGATTATTGGAGGATTCAGGTAGATAATGTATAAGTGAATGGACCTAGGTTTGGAACCAAAATCTAAGGTGATGAAGGTGATGGCAAAATTGTAAATAATGGACATAGGGTTCGGCCATGGTGTATGGCCGAACCCCATGAATTATTTGATGGACCATGTGTTGGAATATTTTAAGGGACACTTAGAGTGGTTATGAATGTTTAAGGTAATGAGGGATTTAATTATATATAGACCTAAGTTCATAAGTTATGTTATTGGTCATGTTATTAGGTATAATGGCATGTTGGTAATTAAGTAAGAATAAAGGACCATGGGTTCGGCCATGGTGTATGGCCGAACCACATGGGAAATACTTGATGAATCATGTTGGGACTAAGGAACCAATTATGAATATATTAAGTTTATGTATTAATATTATGGATGGGTTTTGGACATAAACCTAAAGTAATGGCAAAGTCGTAAATACATATTAAAATGGAAGGTTAACCATGGATGGCAATGTTGTAAATATGAGAATAATGGAATGATAGCCATGGATGGTATTTTGGTAATTACGTAAAATTAATGGAACTATGTTTTTGGAACTCAAACATTAGACCAATGACAATTTGGTCATATCGGCTGAAAATGATAAACCATGGGAATTGGTTTATGGACTTAAACTTTATTGTAAATCAAGTGGGACTTGGTTTTAATTGATTATTATATTATAAGGTAACGGGATCTCATAAGGTGTTTACGATCGTGAGAGGTTACCGGACGAAAGACGCAAGGACACCTAGCGGTTTTTTGTAGGATTCCACCTCTTTGAAACCATGGGTTTATGTACAATTGCTTTATCTTATTTTGATAAATTATGTTGGAAAGAAATATGTTTCAAATTGTGATTTCCAATGCTATGTTTATATGATAAAATAGCATGTGCGGTATATGTTTTAAACTGTGATTTTAAATGCTATGATTTTGTATAATTGCATAGCATGTGGTATTTGCATCTCATGCATGGCATGGGAGGGATGACAGGTAACCGGGGACCCACACTCCGTCGGGCAGTCCGTAAAACACTCGTGGGGGGATACCTTGATGATGAGAATTCCATCAAGAAGATACTACGTATGAATACCTTGATGATGAGAATCCCATCAAGAGGATACCATGTATGAAGACCCTGGTGATGAGCATTCCATCAGGGGATACCTTGATGATGAGAATTCCATCAAGAGGATACTAAGTAACCGGAGCCCACACTCCGTCGGAATGTCCGTAAGGCAACTGTGGGGAATACCTTGATGAGGAGAATTCCATCAAGAGAGAAGACCTTGGTGATGAGCATTCCACCAGGAAGATACTTTGATGAGGAGAATTCCATCAAGAGTATACCCTATGTTTTGGTGATGGGTGGGACTCATTGCATATGATAGCATGGCATGGCATTGAATCGGCATGATTATGATCTTTATTATCATGTAAGATTTCTGGTTTTATCGGTATGATTTAATCTCTATTATTATATACTGTTTTGGATACAATGTTTTGAAAGTATGAAATGATTTATTATAACTGGTTTTGATATATATTATATCTAGATTGTTGGTATTAACCCATGTGTTAACCCTAATTGGAATACCTACTGGGCGCATTGTACTAACGCCTTATTTCTACCCTTTAGTTGATGATACAGGAAACAAGGGGAACGATGAACGTGTAACGGGCCAGGCATAGGAGCTTGGAGGATGATAGTTTATATTTTGTTTAAGATACTCATGGGCTTGTATTTTGAGTATCTAGGATTCGAATTGTAATAACTTAGATGAATTTGCTATAGTTGGATATGTTTCTAAGTACTTATGTTATGATAATGATGATTAAAGACTTGACGTACTTGCTATCTGAATGGAATAGAACTGTGTTCTATTATGTTTCCGCATGATATGATCATTATTCCGCATGTTTATGTTGCTATGTGTGAACCATTTCCATGGACTTAGTTCATGCACAGAGGATTGGCTAGTTAAGGGTCGGACTTTGGAAGTTCGGACTTACCTCGCGTCGTGACGTCCCGCGCCCTATCACTCTACTCTATTATAAAAAAAAAAAATAGACTCTGAATTTACGGGAAGAAGCGAGTGAAAAAGGGTGGGGCATTACAGAACGCGTGTTGGAATTAACTCATTTTTCTCATTTTTTATTACTGTGACACCAGAATTTTTTGGGACAACTTGGATTAGACTTACCCATGCACTATCTGAAATTGGGAAAATGATTCCAACTTCTAGAAGTTTCAAAATTTCAACTCTCACTACTTCCTGCATTGCTGGATTTAACCGTCTATGTGGTTCCCTAATTTTCTTCCAAATAAATTTTGTGTATGACCACAGAAGGGCTAATTCCTTTGAGATCGGCAATGGACCATCCTATAGCTTCACTATAATCTCTTAAAATAGTTAGAAGTCTGGACTCCTACTCAGAAGTTAAGTTTGAAGCTATGATAATTGGCAATGTGTTTGAAGGTCCAAGATATGAATATTTGAGAGTTTCATGAAGAGCTTTGAGTTCTAATTTTGGTGACTTCACGATAGATGGGACTGACACTGATGGATTGACAGAAAGTGGTTCAAATTTGGTGATAACATTCACATCATTGAAATTGAAATCCTTGTCTAAGTCAGACAATGATTTTTCAAATTGATCATTGCAAATGGAGTGAAAGAAAAATTCATCAAATGAACTCTGAATTAAGTTAACCTCGCATAGATCATCCGTGCAGAGAGATTGTCGACAAAGGCCAAAAACATGGAGTTCAGTTGTCAAATTTGATAATCTAAGCATACCATTTTGGTAATTGATTACTGCTTTTACAGTGGCCATAAATGGTTGTCCAAGAATGATTGGGATATGTCCACTATCGTCCTGAGTTGATTAAGTATCCAATACCACAAAATCTACAAGGAAGTAGAAATTGTCAACCTTAATTAGAACGTCTTCTATCACACCTCTGGGAATTTTTATTGAGCGATTAGCTAACTGTAGTGTGATGGAAGTAGGTTTCAATTCTCCCAAACCTAACTGCTCATAGAGGGAATATGGAAATAGGCTGACACTAGCTCTAAGATCTAATAAGTCCCTTTCAATTGTGGATGTACCAATTGTACAAACAATGGTTGGACATCCAGGATCCTTATGTTTTATTGGAAATGTTTGTTGGAGCAGTGCACTCACATTTTCTAGTAAGAAAGCTTTTGTGGGAACATTGGTTCTCTGTTTCACTGTACATAGGTTTTTGAGAAATTTGGCATACGAAAGTACCTGATTGGTGGCATCAAATAGAGCGATATTGATGCTGACATGTTTAAAAACCTCTAGTATGCCACCATAATGTATCTTTTGTTTTGCGGATAACCTATGAGGATATGGAGCCCTTAGTGAAAATGTTTTCTTAGCAGATAAATTCGATGGATTTTGGACAGGGGATGAACTCTGTGAGTTATCTGATTGCTTTGATTGATCATTGATTGATTCTTTAGGCATTTCCATTTTGTTATCTACCTGTTTCCCTGACCTCAAGGTAGTAATTGATTTAACATCGTTTGGTTTGGATGATGAAACTTCATACTGTTCATTAGGATTTGAAAAAGCTTGATTGGGAAATTTTCCTTGTTCTCTATCACCAATAACAGTGGCTAATTGTCCAAGCTGTGTTTTGAGCTTGTGCATAGCCTGCTGGGTAGATTGTATGAATTGCTGCAACGTATCCTCAATCGAAGGTTTACGTTGTTGTGATGGATAAGACTTATTTGACTGAGATGGATGGTATGGCTGATTTTGAGGTGGTGGCTGATATAGAGATGGTCGAAATGACTGATTTTGATATTAAGGAAAGTTTTGATTCATTGGAGATTTATTCTGTCGCCAAAAAAAATTGGGATGATTTCGCTAATTAGAATTATATGCAGCAGAGAACAGGGTTCCTTGCTGTCTTCCAAAATTATTGAGTGCATTTACTTCTTCAGTTGAACACTTAGAATTTGATTCTAGGGAAGAGCAATTTTAAATAGTGTGTCCTGGACTAGAACACATAGCACAAAATTCAACATTTACTCCTATTGATGGATTCATCGCCTGAGTCATTACTAATGAGTCGACTTTTTTCGTTACGTTTGCGATTGCTAACATAACGTCAAAATCACTACTGACGTAGTACAAACCCCTTTTTCTTGAGGTTTGTGCTAGAATATCTTTCTTGGAAAAATTCCATAGTTGAGAATTTTCCTCCAATATTTCCAGGAATGTTCATCCATTGTTTTCAGTTAGCTTAAAAAGGTCCCCATTTTTCATAGACTCGACCATTTGACGGATTGATGTGGTCAAACCATTATAGAAAAATTGGACAAAGTCTCCATTTTTCAAAACCATGGTGGGGGCATTATATTTCTTTGAACCTTTCTCATGTTTCACATAATTTTTCACTCTCATTTTGATTGAAGTTTATCATTTTTTTCTTGAAAGCGTTTGTTTTTTTATACTGGGAAAAACTTATTCAAAAATTTATTAACTAGCTGATCCCAAGTGGTGATGGTATTCGCAGGTAGAGTATTTAGCCATGATTTCGCTTTTTCTTTGAGAGAAAAAGGAAATAATCGAAGTCGAATAGATTCATCAGTAATTCTTTGGATTTTAATGGTGGCGTAAATCTCTAAGAATTCTTTCACATGAAGGTACGGATCGTCTCTATCAAGACCATGAAAGACTGGTAGTAGATGTAAAAGTCCTAGCTTAAGTTCGAAGGTAACATTGGTTACAGGTACAACTATACCTGATGGTGAATTGGTTGTGACTGGTAAGAAGTAATCTTGGCGAGTTTTTTCCGCAATTTCTTCTACCATGGGAGATGATGGAGGAGTAGATGAGGTTGATGATGATGATGAAGTAGGTGAATCGTCTATGTCTATGACTGAGCTAGACTGAGCTCCGGACGCAATAATCAATGTATTGACGGGAAATGTAACTCCAACCAAACGATTGGAGGAGTTACGTGACTAAGGATGCATACACAAACACGATCATACACGCTAAAACAAATTCACACAAGAAAATGCCTAGATCTAAATTTAAATTGCATTAATGCAATCAAAATTTTTTTTTATTGAATAATAGGACCCTAAAAATTGTATCTAGACTTGCTTCTACTTTTTTTTTTTTCAAACAATCTAAATCTCCAATGAGAGTTCAACTACAAGATGGCCAGGTAAGTTCCCAGGTAAGTGAGGAAGTACACGACATCTCTTCCCAGCATATCCTTAGGTTATGCCTTGGTGACAAAACTAACCTTAGACCATTCTTGAGGATGAACTAGTCATTGGTTCCAAAAATTGATTTAAATTAAAAAGGTTCCTATTGAGCACGAAACCCTAAAAATCTAGCCTAATGGTTCCTCAATTGATTTTATCAGGAGATGCATGAACCATTTTACTATCTTATTTTTCTAGATATTGTGAATGCAATCCTACTTTACAACACAAACATTCAAGCAAATATGCAAAACAATAATAAAAAAAATCTAACTAATGCATGAATCTAATATCCTAAAATGCATGAGCAATTTAAATGTACAATTGAATTAAAAAACACCCTAGAAAATTTCTATAATTAAAATAAACTGACTAGGCACTCACCTTAGCCTAGCTTGCATGTTTTCCAACAATTTTTATGCAATTTTTTTTAGCAATTTTCAAGCATTTTGCAAACAATTTTCAAGCGCGTATCCGGTAAAACAACACAAGCAAACTGTGGTGTAGAGTCTAAATCAAAGAATGCATGATTCCTAAACTAAAAGAATTGTTCCTAATCTATAATTAAAGAAAGAGATGTGATATAATCTATAAACAAGAATTCCAAACTATGACAAGATTATGGAAATTAAATCAAAGTTCACCAAAAAAAATTTCTTTTTCTTTTTCCTTTTAAATGTATCCCAAGATTTAGTATCTTATTTTGAAGATTTCATAAGTTAGATAGAAGTTCTAAGTTTTAAAAAAAGTTCAAAGTTTGAATTTTTTTCTAAATATGAAAGGTTTCCAAAAAATAGATCAATTACCAAAAATAGATTTTTCTAAAAATAGAAAAATTTCCAAAAATAAATTGATTCAAAAAATTGAGATTTTGAAGAATTTCTTATTTAAGGTAACTTTCCAAAAATAGAAAAAAATTCCATTTTAAAGAGTTGCCAAAAACAAACATTCCAAAACTAACAATTTCTCCTAAAAATAATTAATTTTTAAAGAGGACATAATTTAATGATTTTCCCCGGCAACGGCGCCAAAAACTTGTTGATGTTTTAAATTTGTAAATCTCGCAAGTGTACGAACCATTCATAGTATAGTAATGTGAGAGCGAGGTCGAAACCAATGGAAAATCTCAAAGTATATGAATTTAAATGAATGTCCTCTAAAAATGAATTGTTTTAAGAAAATAAATTATTATATAAGTCATGTATCTAACTTGGAAAATGAGCAAATAAGATGTGTGATTTTTTATTCTAATATGTTGAATCAAATTTTAATCTTAATCATGATAGGATTTCAAGTTACAAAATTATTTATACATCTTCCTAACTTTAATTGAATGGATCTTTGGAAGAGAGAGTGGTTTAAGAGAGAGAATCAAAGAATTAAAGAATGAATTAAACAATTAAAGAATGAATTAAAGAGTTATAGAATTAAATATTAGATCATACAAGATTTGGGTTAAAACAACTATTGCACAATAAAAATGAGATTTAACATAATTAAAAGGCAGAAAATTAAATAGCATGAATATAAATGACTGAAATTAAATGTGCAGTAACAGAAAGGTTGGTTGTTTGGAATAGACCATTCATCACCCAAGATATATAAACAAAGTAGAGGCCTAGATCTGAAATTCACGTAAAGATCTAAAATACAATTCATATTTATTAATAAAACAAGATCCACAACTTCTAATTTAATTAATCAAAACATCAGTAATCATGATTCAAGTCTTACAATCAGGATCATAACTATTGCATAAGCTCATATTCAATCAAATAAATAAAAGTTGTATTCTTGAAATTAAAAATAAAATAATCATAAAAGTATTTTAGAAATTGGATGTTCCAGGGTTCTAAATCAATGCTTTATTTTATTAATTGGAATAATTAAAGTACAAGGCTTTTCTAAATTAAATATAAGAAAGACAAGATAAAAGATAAAAAATCTACACTCTCACTTGTAAATACGCATGGTGCTCCTTGTCTTCCTGTCTTCTGCTCCAGCCTTTAGTCCTCTTGAATTCCAGGTCATGTTAGAATTTTACCCTTGGTGTAATAGGGTATTTATAGGTTTTGAAAAGAGATGGAGGGCTTGGATTAAATCAAGGTTTAAGGTGGGAAATCAAAGGACTGGATTGAATCTAAATGGGAATGGATGATAGGGATTTAAACTTGAATTTTAGGGTTGCACAAGGAGGGTCACACGATTTTTGTGTGGCTTTCCTTGGTGGCTAAATGAAGGTGGAGAGAAGATAGGAGATTGGGAGAGAAATTAGAAATTGGATTGGTTTGGAATTCGGAAAAATCATGTGGGATACTTGGGGATTGGATGGTGAGGTGTTTTTGGATCTTAGGAATGTATCTAGATGGTTTTTAGTCTAAGTGCAAAAATCAGGGGATTGGATGGAGTGGTGTTAGGTTGCAAAAATCAGGGGATGATGAGGTGTGATATGCGCATGGGGGCTAGCTTGAACTACAAGTTGTTCATAGCTTAGGGTTTTAATTAATGGAAGGTTTAGATTTAATGGGTTTTGATTTAATGGCTCTAAGGTATTTAGGGCAAAATAATTATAAAAATGGGTAGATGGTTGATGGAGGGTTTAGATGCATAGGTGGATCTTAAATGGATGATGAAATGCATGACCTAAATCTAAGATAATGTGTTTATGTGATGGATGCATGTGGAGGCTCTAGGGTTTCTAAGAGATGAATGGATGTGATTGGATTACCTAATATCTAATGGCTAAGATGATCAATGCATGAAATGAATGTAAAGATTAATAGGTGATGCATGGATGAATACTAATCTAAGGTTAAAATGATTATGATGATGATGGATGACCTAGATCTAATGATAAATGAATGGATGGGTTAGATTTGATGGTGGATCTAAGGTTTGACCTAATTTGGTATGTAAGAAGGAAGGTTAAGATTTAAGATGGAAATTGGATCGTGTGGATGTGAAGTTGGGTTATGGGTTTTGGACATAGGTAGTTGGGTTGGAATCAGATAAATTCAAACATGGACCATGGAGTTCATTGGACTTTGGGCTTTGGATTTGGATTTAGACCTCAACTCAGGCCCATTTGAATTGGATTTGAGACCTTGGGCCTTAGTTGGACTGAGCTTGCACACTGGCTTGGCCCAGAGTGTGAAATGTGCATGGGCTTTCTTGTGGCTTGGCCCATTGAAGCTTCGTTGAGCAAAGCTTAACGCACTTGAACTGAATCTTGGCCCAATGACTTGAATTTCAAGCTTTGGTACTTGGATTGCAGCTTTTAACCTCTAGAATTAAATAATTATTTAGCCACTTGAAATTTAAAGATTATTAATTAATCATAGACTCTCATAACTGGATCTAGATTAATTAATTTAAAGTGACATAAAATAATTATAATAAATTTAGGTCTTCTCTTTAGAGCACTAAACTTGCAATCTTTTGTTGTTTTAATTTGATTTTCATGAATTTTCCATTTTTTTACTTTAAAACTGACAAACTACATTAAATGTATCATTATATACAAAATTGAGGATTAACTGAACGAATAATTAGGGATAAAAATGTAATATTTCAATGATCAACAATCCCGTTACTCTCAATCGGTTTTAATATACCGATATGTTTGTTTCTTCGAGAGCCCATTTGAGCTCACAGTCCAGAACTCATAAGTCTTTTACCGACGTGTCATCGACCACGAGGGATCATTTAACTTCATCATCGAGGGGTCGGTGCATACGAGACTCTAGATTAGAGGCATACCCAGAATGATAGATCTTTGATCCAGAAATTCTGTCAATCTGGCCGACCAGTCCTTGACCACGATGGGTCGATCCTTTCTCCACCGAGGGGTCGGTGAGATCGACTGGTTGAGCTAACAGTGAATATAATTCATATTTCCAAGTTCACTGTCCAGCATCCTCTCTATGCTTTATTATGTTTATTACCAACATATGCAACTAAGCCTGGGAATAGTCCTCTCTCAGGTGTGGGTACCACCTAAGGTCATGTATGGCCAATTACCTATTCTTATGATTGCCATATCGATACGCTTGAACTTGGTGGAGCATGATCTTCACTCTTGATCATCTTGGCTCTTCAAGTTTTTTAGCAATTGCTTCTTCCCGACTCATGGAATTGACAAACAGGGACTCGGTCAAGCTGGGGCACTAACAATCTCCCCCTTTATCAAATTCATGACAACAACTAGAAGCTAACCAAATTAGAAAACCACCCTTTATTACAACACATTTGAATACAAAAAAATATTACATCACGTGTACATATTCAAATGGATAACAAGACTATGGTCTTCGCATAATCTTGATCAACTTGCTTCTTTTACATGTGTTTCTTGTTCAAGCACACAAGCAAGCAACTCTCGACAAATCATTAGTGGGGTTAGTCCCAAAACATGAATTTTGCATCCATGGACTAAATAGGATAACAATTCATTCTCCCCCATACACTAATGATTCTCCCCCATACATTACTTAGTGTTGAGAAGATTTTATCCCTCAATCTTCTTGAGTATGAACTCCCAAACTCCAACCAAGCATAGATATTCTCCCCATGTTCATTGGCTTCATCATATTCCTTCCCTTTATGGAGGCCAAGCACTTTTTTTTTACCATGCACTCCCCCATGCTTGCGGCTTCTACTAATTTTCTCTCCCATTTTGTCATTTAATTGATAAAGATTTAGTAGATAGACACCGAGTTCAATCACTCCCCCGTGCTTCTTGCATTTAGTGCTTAACAAGATGTGCTCCAACTCATGGTTTTGCCCCGTGGTTCAGTGCACACTTTTCGTGCATCAAGGTTTATTTGCCCCTGCTCAAGCTGAGTTCCAACTAATTTCTTCATGGGTTAAGCTAATGTACCTAGCTTCCTTTGAGTTTCCTCCCCCATTCTCTAAGCTATCTTCTTAGGTTTTTCTCCCCATCTCCCCCATAGACTTAGCTGCCCCTAAGTTCAGGGTTTTTTTTAAACTTGCATCCTCCTTCCTACATTCATTGTCATGACCAGTGACAACAACTAATCAACACATATTTTGTGCTTCCCCATACTCCAAGGATGTGTGTATCCTCATAATCTGAACCTTATCTCCCTAACATGCTAATACAAAACCAACTTATTCAAACATGCATGTTAGTCTATTTAACAAAACCAGCAATACACACACATCGTACCAAACCATATCATTTCATTAAAACAAAATGTGTATTCTGTACATATGGTTTAGATAGGGACATCATGGATGCTTAGTCAAAATATCAAAAGTATAGTTTTTCCAAAAAACATGGAACATGAAAAACTACCCTAAGAAGAGCCATCTTGAGGAGGAGCTGGATGAGGAGGAGATGGGGTGTCTGGGACTCTGTTAGAGAGGGAGACAGCAGAAGCTAGATCCCGGACAGTCAACCCAACACAATCTAGACTTCTTTCAAGGCAGTCTATTATCCTTTCTATTCTGAAGACTATCCTGCCCAGAGTGACATCTTCTTGAGGAGGATACTAAAATTCTTCTTCCTCAGAACTGTGACTTTCCTCCTCACTGGTGTCATCAGGGATATTTACATGGTTTTCATTACCAGCTTGTCTCCTTTTTTCACGTCTCTCTTCAACGAAGATGACACCTTTGTCAACGATGGGTTCTTCTACCACCTCGGGTTGGGTTTTTTGTTGGTTCTGAACATGCTCAGGAACTTCAGAGCTCGACCCAGGGCAAAATCAAGAGGTTGTCCTTTTGGTTCATTTGACCCATTAATTTGCACGACTGGATTCTCCTCTTTCCACAGTGGTCACGGGACGTGTTTGAGCTGACATCCTCTTAGGCATGGATTTTCTTAGAGGGGATCCTCAACAAGTGACATGGAGATGAAAAAGACGATGACTGAGCCTAACCTGATGTTGGAGAATCACAGAAACAGTATCGACATGTTTGCCACACTGACATGTCTTATTCACCGACATGTCGATTACTACGAGAGGTTCCAGATAGCAATGCAATCATCCTTGATATGTGCAACTTGATGAATTCCTATTCTAAGCGTAGTATACATAGATTTATTCGAAAGCATGACTCATCAAATCACTCAATATGAACATACAAAAATTCACATTCCAAAACATACAATTCCATTTGAAGTGCTCTAAGATATGGAATTGAATCTTAAACCACAACAAAACATGATTAATGGTCTATCTCCTAGGTAAGAAGATTGTGGCACTTGGTGTTGCATACACACCCCTATAATTGTACCTTTGATGACCAGCCTTGGGATTCATCAACTCTCTTAAGACATGATTCATCTGTCTTAACAAAGAGTCTTGCCTTGTATCCACCTTCCTTAGGTTTCTTTTAAGGTTGTGTGTTGGTGGATGTCTTTTAAGCATAGGTTTTACTGGATTTTGCTTTTGTGTTTTCCTTTCCTAGTATCTCTTCAGATGATGACAATTTCTTTTAAAATGCCCATCATTGTGACAATAATTGCACTTACCCTTTGAAGGGTGAGAGATACTTATTTTACTAAACACCCCATGATCTATAGATTCTTTAGTGGATGATGCACCAAAATCAGACCTATCACCATACTGTCTACCTGCACCAAGGAGTCTTTCAAGCCTTTCATCTCCTTGGGTGATCCTATCTTGGAATTTCTCTTTATGAAGTTTTAATTCTTTAATTTTCAAAAACAGTTTTTTAACATCTTCCTCAAGAAGTTTATTGTGATGCCATAAATTTTCGACATTCTTATAGTGAATACTTATCTCATCTTGAAGGCTTTTATTACTCTCTCCAAGTTTTGTAGGAGAGATTTTTCAATTTTCAAGTCTTCGACTTGATTAGAGAGGTTCAGGTTTTCATTCTTAACCTTGTTTAGTTTTTTGGTTAACCTCTCACTCTTAAGGAATAAGGCACTGTAAGAGGCTTGAAGATTTTCATCTTCTTCACTTTCATCCTCTGTTTCAATTATGAGATTTTTTTTATCACATATGATTGAGGCAATGAGAACTTTTGATATATCAACTTTTTGTTGAGTCTCATCATCGGAATCGCTCTTTGATTCAGAAGTTTCCACATGGGTCACGCCCACATTCATAGCCTTTTTAACTCTATCTGAGGGACATTCATTCATGAAGTGTCCTCTCCCCCCACAATTGAAGCAGGTCTGCTCCTTGACTTCCTTTCCCTCTCTCCCTTTCCCTCTAATTTCATCTTGCCTTCTTGGGTAATTTTTAATTGGTTCACCCTTACCCATTCTTCTCAACTTATTTCTTTTAACAAAGTTTTTATAAATTTTTTTGGCAAACATTGCCATTTCATCACTTGAGAGTTCATCTTCTGAACATTTTTCTTTTTCTTTAGGCTTCTTTTGTTTTAAGGAAGATTTCAAGGCAATTGATTTATCCTTTGGTTGTTCCAAGTGTAGTTCATAGGTTTGCAGTGAACTAACCAAATCATCAATATTCATTAAGGACACATCTCTGTTGTCCTCCATTACCACAACCTTGGGCTTGAACCTTTCAGCAAGATTCCGGACAATTTTGGTACATACCTTGTCCTCGAGTGTCCCTTCCTCTAAAGTGTACATTTGATTTACAATGTCGCTTATCTTGGAATAGAAATCCATGAAGATTTCATCATCTCTCATCTTAAGAGTATCAAACTAATTCTGGAGGATCTGAAGTTTGGACCTCTTCACTATTGAGGTGCCTTCATGGGTTCTCTCAAGAACTTCCCATGCTTCTTTTGCAGTTTTACAGGTCATAATCCGCCTGTATTCAGTGTTAGAAACTACACAATTAAGGGTATTCATGGCTTTACCATCAGTTGTCTGAGCAGATTTCTCAGTGAGGCTTAGAAGAACAATTGATTAAATCATAAAAAGCCTAATGAGGATGTTTGACTGTGAAATGGAAACAAACTTGGAAATATGTTCACTGTCAGCACGACCAGTCTATCTCACCGACCTCTCAGTGTATTTAGGATCGACCCATCGTGGTCAAAGACTGGTCGGCCCAATGACAAATACTGGAACATTGAATTGTCATTCTGGGTATGCCTCTGATCGAGAGTCTCGTATGCACCGACCCCTCGGTGAAAGGCTGAAATGACCTCTCGTGGTCAACGACTCCTCGATCAAGATCTTGAGTTTTGAAACTTTGAACTCACGTAGACTCTCGAAGAAATAGACATATCGACATTCAAAGACCAATCGAGAGTACCAGGGCCGACACCTCGGTAATGGACGACATGTCATTCTGGGTAATAGGTTTCCAAGTTGAAATTATTGTCAAGCATGTTTTGCATCAGAACGAGCATCTTGTATGAACTAACCCCTCGGTACCATAAGTGTTGACCCATCGGCGACAAACGATATGTCGACTGAGAAAGAATATTACCGTTGGGACTGCATTTAATGTACAACGGTCAGAATTGTAACAGTAATATTTCTAGTCACCGACCCCTCGGTGCGACCGACCTATCGGTACATTACTATTACTACAACTTGTTGCATTCGCTATATAAACCAACCTTTATACAACCGGTTGGTAGCCTTTGGACTTATCAGTTGGACCCTCATCTTTATCAGTGAGCTTAACAATGGCCAACAGAAGGAGTACTATCTCTTTCGTGCTTAGACTAGGGGAATCAAATACACCCAATCAAATGGATTGAGTTGTGAGAGAGAGAGGAAGGATGAAAATTCATGATGAAAATTCATAAACAACCAATCTGAGAATTGAGTTTGAAAGTGAGAAGGAGAGAATCATAAACTAGGAAACCTTTGGTAGAACCAGTTTCCTTGACACCCTGGACTGTGATTGCTAAATGACGGCTACAAGGGGAAGCATCGGCATACATGGGTGTGATCTCGAAGAAGCACACATCGAAAGGAAGAGCTTCAAAGGCAAGTGCTTCCTGGTTTTAATTTTATTTAAAACCTTTGTTCCGAAGTAGATTAAGGGGAGTTTCCCCGGAACCACTATAAAAAAATTCTGGAGCGGTGTCTCTGGCACAGAGGTGTGTGGAACTCCCGACCAAATGGATAGGTGGAATTCTTATTCCACATTGGTGGGTGAAATTCCCAGCTAATTGAGTGAGGTGGAATTCCTACTCTAATTGTGAGGGTGTAAGTCCCCACTTAGTATATTTTGGGGATAACTAAGGTTGAGCGAGTCCTAACAATGGATGTAGGTTGGCTAACTGAACCACTTGAAATTGGTTTTATGGTGTTTGATCTATGTGTATTTGTATTTATTTTTTAAGTACTTTTCTTAACACGCATCATTTTCCATATTGATTATCTCATTATACACATTGCGCACAAGCATCAATAATCAAAGTTTATGTAAAGGGTCATAATCTTAGTGTGATCGCTTAATGAAATTATCACACTAAACAAATCTTTTGATAAACATTCCGCTGCACTTTAAATCAAGAAATTTGTAAACACCATGAAAAATGGGATTGACCGATTCACCCCTTCTAGGGTCAATCACGATGTTCTAGCACATTGAAAATGGGAACTTTTAGTTCCTTTGGGAGTTAGAACAACATGATTGACCTTAGAAGGAGGGGGGGTTAATAGGTCAATCTAATATCGTTGACTTTTTTTACAATTATTTTGACTGATTAATTAAGTGCAGCGGATATACCATTCAAGTGAGTGTATGTTAGAAAATGTGATTAAACAATTAACACAAGAAAATAGCTCTAACATCACAAACAAAATGACACAAGATATAAAGTGGTTCGGTTCGCCAACCTAGATCTATTGTTGGGACTTATTCAACCTTGAGCTATCTCCAAATTCACTATGTGGAGACTTACACCCTCACAATTAGACTAGAACTTCCACCTCACTCTATCGGCTGGGAATTTCACCAACCACTGTGTAAGAGATGACGCTCTAGAATTTTTTATATTGGTTCCGGAGCAAATCCCCATTAATCCACTTTCGGATAATAGGCTTTAAAATAAAATAAAACCAAGAAGCATTTGACTTTAAGCTCTTTCTCGCTGATGTGTGCCTCTTGAAGATTTCACCCATTGAGTGCCAACGCTCCTCCTTGTAGCCGTCGTATAGTAATCACAAACTCAGGGTGACAAGGAAACTTGGCTGAAGCAAAGCTTTCCTAGATTAGTTCTTTTCTTCCTCTTTTCCTCACTGATAAACTCAATCAATAGATTGGTTGATAAAGGCTTTTCTTTCCTCCTCTCTTTCTCACAAGAGTGTTGATCGTTCTTTAGAGTGTATTAACTCTTTTCAGCTCAGGGAAGATGGTAAAACGATCACCCAACACTCATATTTATAGAAAAGTCTTAACGGTCTTTCTCACTGTCCAGGACCAATAGGTCGGTGGCACCGATGGGTCGGTGTTCATATGTATTACCGTTCAACCTCTCGACCGTTGTGTATTCAATGTACTACCAACTACATAATTACTTCCCGGTCGACATGTCGGTGTCACCGATGGGTCGACACTTATGGCAACGATAGGTCAGTCCATATGAGAGGCTCGGTCTGGGGCAAAGGCATGCTGACTGTAGTTTCTAGTTTAGAAACATGTTACCCAGAACTACCTGTCACCCTTTACCGATGGGTCAGTCTTTTTACTCTCGATCGGTCTTGATATACCGATATGTCTGTTTCTTCGAGAGCCCATTTGAGTTCATAGTCTAGAACTTATAAGTCTTTTACCGACGTGTCGTAGTCCATGAGGGGTTCATCATTGAGGGGTCGGTGCATACAAGACTGTCGGTCAGAGGCATACCATGAATGACAGTTCTTTGATCCACAACTTCTGTCAATCTAGCTAACCAGTCATTGACCATGATGGATCGATCATGTCTCCATCGAGGGGTTGGTGAGATCGATAGGTCGAGCTGACAGTGAACATAATTCATATTTCCAAGTTCACTGCCCAGCAACCTTTCTAGGCTTTATTATGTTTATTACCAACATCTGCAACTAAGCCTGAGTCCTCTCTCAGGTATGGGTACTACCTAAGGTCATCTATGGCCAATTACATGTTTTTGTGATTGCCATATCGATGAGCTTGAACTTGGTGGAGCATGATCTTCACTCTTGATCATCTTGAGTCTTCAAGCTTCTTACCAACTGCTTCTTCTCGAGTCTTGGAATTGACAAACAAGGACTCGGCCAAGCCGGGGCACTAACAAAAATGATTCTCTCTCCTCAAATTTGAAAATTGCAGATGAGGAAACCATGAATTTGAGAGAGTGACATAAGTTGCTTGAAGAGAGTTTAAAATTGCATGAGAATGAAATCTTGAATCTTATGAAAGTTGGAAAATGTCTTGGAGATAAAAATGTTAAGAAATCTCAAGACATGGTTACCCAAGGTGAGATAAAATTGGAATAACATATTTTGGGTAAACCACATTGTGATTGGCAGGGTAATTCTCAATCTAACCCAAGGAGACCCATGGACCAATCCATACTATGTAAAAGCTACACCACACACACTTCAAATATATTATGTTTTCATTGTGGATTAACCGGGCATTTCAAGCATGAGTGCAAGGCAAGAAGAATGCAGGTTAAATCAATGGTGGCCCATGGTCTTCCTCAAAAGGCAAGAAAAAGAAAGAATGAGCTGATTGGAAATTCACACCATACCAAGAAAAATAAGGTAAATCATTTTGTGAATGTTCCTAGGAAACACATTGCACCTCACTTCTTGCATCATCCCAACATTGGCACATATATTGGGGATAAGTTAAGAGCTCCTTGTACTATGAATTGAAAGCACAAAAGGAGAGTCTTGTCTCAATTCAATGAATTTGGGCCAAATGTTCAAAATGGTAGAACCAAATAGCCCAATGTTCAAGGATTTGAGAGGAAAGGTCCGGATAAAAAATTCATATGGATCCTTAAGGGATAGGACCTTGTTCATGCCCTACATTGGTCTAAGATTTGAGCCAAATTGTTGTATCTCTAGACCAATTGTAGTTGATCTCAATCTTCGTATAAGTGAGTTCATACAACCATGGGTTGTGGCGTGGCACATTTGAGTCTTTCAAGAAATTGATTGTACTTTTCCTGCCTATAGAATTAATCATGCTTGAAGTGTCATAGAGATGTGGACTTTAGATTCCAAGTTCCAAAGTGTTTGACTCAGATTTGTTATGTTTTTAATATGGTTAACACATTTGAAATATGTTTGGAATCTTAGTGTGTATCTTGCCTTCATTCCATGTTCTTATTTGATTGTTGGATTGATCATGTGCAAAATACTTGTTGTGTTTTAAATTTATACTCGCAAGTGCACGAACCATTTATAATATAGCTTAGGAGTGCGAGGTCGAATCCATCGGAACTTAGGAAAATATATCCATGAAAAACATTCCATTGAATTATATATTTTAAGAAATTTAAAAAATTATATAAATAAATCTTAAATATGGAATTATTTCTCTAATATATGAAATCTAATTTTAACTTAGAAATATTCTAAAAAAAAAAAAATACGTCAAAAAATAAGAACAACATCTAAAATTAGAAATTAACTATTCAAGAGATCTAAGTTTCATGGAAAACACAAAATTCATCTAATTTCAATTAAGATCTTAGAATTAATCTAAATATTATAAATAATCTCAATCTAACTTATAATACAAAATTCAGATGCAATTAATTAATTAGCAACCTAGTTCCCAATTTTCAAGAGTTTGAATTTATAGACAAAACAGAAATAAAAATTGAAAATATCTAAAATTACCTTTGTATATATTTACAATGGAACTGGATCAAATAACTAAGGAGGCATTATTATCCATATCTTAAAAATAAAATCAAGGCCTAGAATATGGAACTTTCTTAAATTATCAATCATGCATTCTAATTTTTCATTTATTAAAATTCTCATTATAATAATTATGAAATTCATTATACTAAGAAAATTCAATTCAAGCCTTAGTCTAGATAAAATTTCTATTTGTAATTCCAAATTCAAATATTTCATCCACTCTTAAAAACATCCTTGGACCGGAAAAATCAAGTTCTATCTATCCTAAATATTTCAACCTCTCCCCGAATATCTTTGAATAATTTCAATCATAAAATTATAAAAAAGAATAAAAACAAAATCAACTTTTCATAAAAAAAAGTTAAATAATTGGATGACCATAATTATAAATAAATCCACCATTCTTTTATTAATAAAATTTTGAATCGAAATTACATAGCCTGGAATTTGGAATAATGAAAGTACAAGAAAACAATAGAGAAATAAAAAAAAATCACCAACATGAAAAACCCACTATGAAATTCGTACCTCTCCTTTGACTTCTTTTCTTCCTTTTTTCCTCTCCTTTTCACCAAGCCAAGCCTTTGAATTCAATGCTCAAGAAATTTTCTCAATGGGAGAGGGATAATATTTATAGATGAAAGGAGGTGGAGTTAATGACTTAGATTTAAAGATTCAAATAAATCAAGAACACTTGGAGGGCAGATATGGTTTGTGCTAAATATGGAATGACTTAAAGGAGATAAGGATGTGAAAAAAAAACCAGTAAAATTCGTGCAAGGTGTGAACACAAAGCAGTTGAGTCGGCCAAAATGTGAACAGGCCATGGAAAGTGGGTGCAAAATCTTGTTTTTTACACATGTACCACCTTGTAACTCAATTTTGACGTAGTTAATGTCCGAATCACAAACTTTCGTAAACTGCAAAGTTGTAGCCCTTGAAATCTTCTTTCTAACAAAAAATACATGCAATCGTATATCGGAGTGGAAAATTATGACCAAAATACTGAAGTTGTGTCAAAATATTCTTCTAAGTTCTTCTAAATTTATTAATTATTCTCTTTCTCTCTCCACCACTTGGCCTTGTGCGAATTTTTCATGGTTGAGCTCCTTCAATTTGAATGCTTCATTTCTTCATATCCTCAATTTCTCCATTTTTCTCCATTTAATCCTTATATCGTATATTTTCCAAACACTTGTAAAACTCCAAAAATCCCATTAATGATATTCAAAATACTGAAAACAAGGGCTAACTTATCCAATATTCATCGGTGAAATAGTCAACTTCTAGTGGTTATCCAATACCTCCACACTTAGATTTTGCTAGTCCTCGAGCAAAACAAAACAAAACTATGCCACTTTTGCTGGCACTCTCGATTGCATTTAGCATATGCAACAAGTATTTAAACCCCTAGCTCACCACTAGCGGATAAGTTATAGTCTCATGAGAACTTCCACTGATGATACTCACAAACATCAAATTTTAGAAAAAATATCCAAATAAAAATTTCCTAAGTAACGGAATTGACAAATAGGTGACTCAGCAAGCCGGGGCACTAACATACACCACGAATAAAAAAAAGTGAACATGGCAAAAATCTAAACACCTATTACCCATTAACATACTTAATGAGTTCCCACCATTGAATTACCTATTGGATCCAATCTAGCCAATACCTAACCCTATTATAAACCATTAGGATGCATGTTATTAATAGATTGGACCTTATAAACCACCACATTCCTAACCCAAACACCTAGGAAAGCCCAATTCAGGCCCAAAATCAATCCATGCTTCTTGAACTAGCTTCCCAAATCGAACAACATATTGTCCCAAATCTATCCATATAAGACACAGTCTTGGTTCTACACACCAAACTTTAGATCAATCCATCCGAGGCCTTCACGTGATCTCTCCAGCCCATATTTTAAAATATCGGCCAATGTATATATCACCAAGGCATTTTCATTTATTTCTGGAAAACTTATCTCATTTCATTTCATTTAAAAAAAAAATCCAAAATAAGAATTATTTTATAACAAAAATTCAAAAAGGGTAAAACTAACTAAAAATTACTAACTTTAAAGAAAAATAATATTCGAACATGTAAATGACCGATATTTGATGAAAAAAATTACATAGGGATTTCTCTTGAAAGATTAAAAATAATTTTCTAAAATTTTCTGAAATTTTTTCGATTTTTTTGAAAGATTAACAAAAATAAAAATCGAATGAGAGAGAAAAAATCGGTCGACATTTGGATAGCTCCAATTTCAAAATATCGGCCGATATATCACTTTGGCCAATTTTTTTATCCTTGCTCTAGCCTAACCCAACCAACTTGTCCCCACGTGTTTAACATGTGCTAACATGCAACTACATTAATAAATCATATTTACCAAGACTTGGATGCTTAGCCTCATTAAGCAAGTTAATGGTTACATGACATCAACCCTTATTTTGATGGTCAATTCCTGGCACTCCAAATGTGCTTGATCAAGTTCATGTTTAAGCTCTAGAACCCAATGACTGAGCCCTAATATCTTTCAAGTTCCCATGCATGCTCCTAAAAGGACTTGAAGCACATTCTCACGTTAAGTTGACAAAAAGTCTCACACCGCTTGAATTGAAAAACCAACGGCTATATATAATATTTAAGGCACCCTCCTCTTAATGACTAACTTTCATAGTATCAGAATAGATTCAGCAAGTATTTCCAAGTGCAACAGCTGCACTCACCGTAACAAATATCACCAAGATTTTCGTTTTTATCACAAAAATCTCGACAAAATAATGTTATCGCGATAAAAACATGTTTTCTCCCCCATTCTCTAAGTTATTTTTCTTAGCTTTTTCTTCTCTGCTCCCCCACAAAGTTAGCTGCTGCTAAGTTGTTGCTTCAAGCTTTCAAGCTTCCATTCACCCTTCCTCCACAAGTTGTCATGACCAGTGACATCGTCTAATTAGCACATATTTTGTGCTCCCCCATACTCCAAGGATATGTGTAACATCACAGCTCGAATCCTTATCTCCTTAACATGCCAATACAAAACCATCTCATTTAGACCTCCATGTTAGTATATCATACACAAGATATAAATGGCATACATATACATATATCATACTAAACCAAACCATATCATTGTATTTGACAAAATGTGCATTGAGTACATGTGGTTTTTGCTAAGGGGGATACTATGGGTGCTTAGACAAAATAACAAAAGTATAGTTTTTCTAAAAATTGTCCTAAGCAAAGCCATCTGAGGGGGTGCTGAAGGAGTGGGAGATGGAGTATCTGGAACTCGATCAGAGAAGGAGGTAGCGACAACAAGATCCTGGACTTTAATCCTCAGTCTATCCAGGGATCTCTCAAGGCAGTCAATCCTTTTTTCCAGTTTGAAGACCTTGTTGTTCAGACTGTCATTCACTTGATGAGGGTATTCATATTCTCTTTCCCTTTCCTCATCAGAGTCTCCCCTAAGGTCCTCTGATCGACGACTGTCCTTCTCACTGGTGTTGTCAGAAATATCAACATGGTCTTCATGACCAGTTCGAGGATCATTCCCCTCTTCTGTTTCTTCTCCCCTTCATTCTCGTCGATTTTTTACGAAGATGACACATTTGTCAACAATGGGCTCTTCTTCCACATCTTCTTGGGCTTCTTGTTCTTTTTTAACATAAGTGGGATTTTCAGAGCTCGAGCCAGGGCACAAACGAGAAGCGGACCTTTTGGCCCATCGATTGGCACGACTGATTCTCCTCCTCATTCGATAGTGATTTTGGGACGTGACTAAACTACCATCTTTGTAGGCATGGTTTTTCCTAAAGGAGGTCCTTAATCAATGGCTCGAGGAGGGACGAGATGAAACCTGAGCTTTACTCGATTTATGAAAATGACAAAAATGGTGATTTTCAGGTTTCTAGAGGCGTGATGAGAGAAACCCTATGAATTTCTGATAGGAAATCACTCCGAGAGGTCCTATAGACTGGTCTAGGGCACCACAGACCTTTGTGGGAGGGGAGACAACGAATTCGAAAGTGTTGTCGCTTTCACAGAAAGGGACCCCCTTTTACTTTAACTTTCAGTCTCACCGATACGTCGGTTTCACCGACAGGTTGACTTTTTCGACATTTCCTCCTTTTAACAGTGCTTTGATTTCGCACAGTAACGACATGTCTGTCACTCCGACATTCTATTCACCGACATGTCGACAACACCGAGAGGTTCAGATTGCAGAGCAATCATCATTGATTTGTACAACTTGATGGAGATCCTAATCTAAGCACTACAAACACATATTCATGCACAAATGTGCCAATCATAATTTTCATCCAATCATGCACATGCACAACAATTCTCATTCAAAAATTTTAATTTTCAAAAACACTTTGAATGGAATGTATGGCTTTCCAAGTAGAATATGTACTATAGCCAGGAAGAGTACATTCTAGACTTGTACTTAGCGAGTTCCTCTCCTCAAGTCATAGCCATTCTTTGCTATGTGAATTCACATGGTCTCTTGTGAGTTCATTTGTAGTAGTCTAAGATATGGAAGTGAATCTTAAGCCATAACAAACCATGATTAATGGTCTATCTCCTAGGTACAAAGATTGTGGCATTTGGTGTTGCATACACACCCCTACGATCGTTCCTTTGATGACCAAACCTAGGATTCATCAACTCTTTTAAGACATGATTCATCTGTCTCAACAAAGAGTCATGCCTTGTATCCACCTTCCTTGGATTTCTTTTAGGATTAGGTGTTGGTGGATATCTTTTAAGGTTAGGCTTTACTTGATTGTGCCTTTGTGCTTTCCTTGTGACAGAAATTGCACTTACCAGTTGAAGAGCGAGAGATACTTGTTTTACTAGACACCTTATGATGTATAGGTTCTTTTGTGAATGAGCCACCAAGACCAGACCTATCACCATACTGTCTTCCTGCACTGAGGAGTCTTTTAAGCCTTTCATCTCTTTGGGTAAACTTATCTTGGAATTTTTCCTTATGAAGTTTTAAGTCTTTTACTTCAAAAGGTAGTCTTTTAACATCTTCTTCGAGCTTAGTGTTTTCAACATCTAAGAGATTGAGCTTAGAGATTAGAAGAGATTTTTCATCTTTCAACTCTTCCACTTGATTGGAGAGCTTAAGGTTTTCATTTTTAACCTTATTGAGTTTTTTAATTAGTCTCTCACTCCCAAGGAACAGGGCATTGTAGGAAGCTTGAAGATCTTTATCATCTTCACTCTCATCTTCCTCTGTTTCAATTGTGGAGTTTTCATGATCCTCAACGATTGAAGCTATGAGACCTTTTGATACATCAACCTTTCGTTGAGTCTCATCATCTAAATCACTTTCTGATTCATAAGTTTCAACATGGATCACACTCTCATTCATAGCCTTCTTTATTTTATTTGAAGGACACTCACTCATGTAGTGTCGTCTTCCACCATAATTGAAGCAGGTCTGCTCCTTGACATCCTCTATTTCTCTCCCTTTCCCTCTGAAATCCTCTTGCATTCTTGGGTAGCTTTTACTTGGTTCACCCTTACCCATTCTTCTCAAGTTGTTTCTCTTTACAAAGTTTTATAAAACTTTTTGGCAAACATTGTCATTTCATCACTTGAGAGTTCATCTTCCAAAAGTTTTTCTTTTCCTTTGATTTTCTTTGTTTGTTTTAAGGAAGATTTCAAGGCAATTGATTTATCCTTTGGTTGTTCAAAATGTAGTTCATAGGTTTGCAATGAACCAACCAAATCATCAATTTTCATTAAGGACACATATTTGTTGTCCTCCATAGCCACAACCTTGGGCTTGAATATTTCTGCAAGATTCTGGACAATTTTGGTGCATACCTTGTCCTCGGGTATCCCTTCCCCTAAAGCGTACATTTGATTTACAATGTCGATAACCTTGGAAAAATAGTCCATGAAGACTTCATCCTCCTTCATCTCAACAGTGTCAAACTGATTTTGGAGGATCTGAAGTTTAGACCTCTTAACTATTGAGGTTCCCTCATGGGTTCTCTCAAGAACTTCCCATCTTCCTTTTCAGTTTTACATGTCATGATTCACTTGTATTCATTATCTAAAACTACACAATTAAGGACATTCATGGCTTTCCCATCTGCTGTTTGAGCAGTTTTCTCAGCAGGGGTCCAAGAGGTAAATGGTTTGGGTGACACGGCTGTGATGGAGGCTGTAGTTTTCTCTTTTATGGGTTCTTCCCATCCATTCTTTACAATATCCCAAACCGATAAGTGAATAGAGATAAAGAAGCTTCTCATTTTGAGGCATAGTTTGTTCCATCGAAGTAAAGAGGTTTGGATATTGCATGACTGTCTCCCATGGTCTTCTAGCTTAGATCTACTCGGATGGTTAAATCCTTGTAACGGGCACCTTACTCTGATACCAATTGAAAGTACCTTTTACACAGGAGCTAGAATAATACGATTGACCCTAGAAGGGGGGGGGGGGGGGGGGGTGAATAGGTCAATCCAAATTCGTTGGTCCTTTTTAATTATACTTGATTGATAGGTTCAAATGCAGCAGAAACAACAATCAAGAGTATGTGTGTTAGCAAATGTGATTAAAGCAATCAACACAAGAATTTGGCTCTAACACCACAAACACAAGGACAAAAGATATATAGTGGCTCAATTCGCCAACCTACATCCACTATTAGGACTCGCTCAACCTTGAGCAATCCCTAAATTCACTATGTTGGGACCTACACCCTCACAATTAGAGTAGAAATTCCACCCCACTCAATTGGCTGGGAATTCCATCCACCACTGTGCCAGAGACGATGTTCTAGATTTTCTTATAGTGGTTCCAGGGTACCTCCCTTTAATCCACTCTCAGGTTACAGGTTTTTAAAAAGAAAATTAAAAACCAAGAAACACTAGCCTTAAAGCTCTTTCTCGTTGATGTGTGCTTCTTGGAGATCCCACTAGAGTTGTGTTGATGCTCTTTCTTCCAGTCGTCGTGTAGCAATCACAATCTGTGGGTGACAAGGAAACTTGGTTAATCCAAAGCTTTCCCACTTTATAACTTTCTCACTTGAAAACTCAATCCGAAGATTGGTTGTTTATGATCTTTTTCTCCTCCTCTCTTTCTCACTTGTAAACACAATTTCGAAGATTGGTTGTTTATGACCTTTCTCTCAAGAGTGTTGATCGTTCCTTAGAGTATTTAACCGACTGGTCGGTAGCACTGATGAGTCGGTGTTCATATTTGTTACCGTTCAACCACCCGACCGTTGCACATTAAATGCACCCTCAGCGACATTATTACTTCACGGCCGACATGTCGTTGTCGCCGATGGATCGGCACTTATGATACAAAGAGGTTGGTCCATACGATAGGCTCGTTCTACTGAAAAGCATGCTTGACAGTAGTTTCCATTTTGGATGCCTGTTACCCAGAACGACCTTTCGTCCTTTTCCGAGGGGTCGGTCCTGTATGTCTCGGTCAATCATTGATTGCCGATATGTTTGTTTTATTGAGAGCCTTTTATAAGTTCCTAGTCCAGAACTTATAAGTTTTATACCGACGAGTCGTTGACCACGAGGGGTCATTCAAGTTCATCACCGAGGGGTCGGTGCATACGAGACTCTCGGTTAGAAGCATTTTCAGAATGACAGTTCGAAGTTTCAGAACCAATGTCAATCTGGCTGACCAGTCTTTGACCACGATGGGTCGATCCTAATTGTACCTAGGGGTTGATGAGATAGACTGGTCGTGCTGGCAGTGAACATAATTCATGTTTCCAAGTTCACTTCCAATTCACTGTTCAACATCCTCTCTAGGCATTTTATGCAACTAAGCCTAGTAGTCATCTCTTAGGTGTGGGTTCCACGTAGGGTCATCTATGGCCATGTACCTGTTCTTCTGATTGCCATGATGACGAGCTTTGAGCTTTGTAGAGCATGATCTTCTTCCTCGATCATCTTGAGTCATCAAGCTTCTTAGCAAGTGCTTCTATCAGAGTTATGTAATTGACAAACAGAGATTCGGTCAAGCTGGGGCACTAACACCCCACATTTATGCAAGTCAGCCGCACAACTATTTCGTTCTATATTGAAGTCCATGAAACATCTATGACGAACTAGGGGTTGAAGTTATGGACCAACACCCTCCTCATCTGAGGATTCTCCTTCCTCATCACTTATGCTAGAAGCCCTAACTCCTTCTTCAGTCCTAATGTCAGTGTTATCTTCTTCCTCATCCATGTCTCTGACTTCTTCTTTGTTATTGTGCCCTTCTACAGCAGGTTCTTCTACCCTTTCAGATGGGATTTAAGAATTGGATTGACCTATGGACTTGGATATGACAAAAGGTAGTTTTGCTAGAGGTGTGTTTTCAGAATCAGAGTCCTTAAATCTTCTAGGGGCATGGCTCGGTCTTGTTGAATAAGATGTTTTTACCCTATGAGGTTTCTGTCTCTTGGGAGGTGGAGAACTAGCCTCAGCCTGATCTTCCAATTCAGGTGTTTGGAAATTCTTTGGTAACTTCATCCTTGGCATGGTTTACTTGTATAAAAAAAAAACAAAATGAGAAGGAAAGAGTTTATGAGGTCACCTGAGCATGAAAAATAACAATGTCTATGACACCTTGGTTTTTTGAGGTGAGAGGACAAAAAACCCTATGCTTTTTCCGTGGCGAAATCACTCCAAGAGGTTTACTGACTGGTCTAGGGCACATGAGCAAATAGAGAAATCGCTAGAGCTTTTAGCGCGAGGGAGAACGACGAATTCGAATGAATCGTCTTTTTCGCAGAAAATGGTCTTTTAACTTAAGTTTATCGACTTACCGACAAGTCGATCCTTTCGATAACTTTTATTTTTTTCAACAACGCTCAAATTAACATAATACTGATATATCTGTCATACCGACTAGTCTATTTGCGACATGTCGATTATGCTGAGAGAGTTATATATAGTAGAGCAGTTATTCTTGATTTGTGTACTTTGATGAAATCCTATTCTAAGCATGGCAAAACATAGATATCCCCGAGAAACATACACAAAATAAAAAATTTACATTCCAAAGCACATAATGTTTTAAATACTTTGCGTGGTATGTATGGTTTTCCAAGTAGAATATATACTATAGACAGGAAGAGAATATTCTAGACTTGTAGTTACCAGAAATTCTATCTTCCTCACAAGACCTTGAAGTTTTCTGTATTGGATAACTAAATCTCTTCAAGATTTGGTCGAGTTATCTTAACAAGGAGTCATGCTTTGGGTGTATCTTATTATTAGGTCTTGGTGGGTATGTTTTAGGTTTTACCTTAGGACTTTGTGACTGTCTTTTAACATGAAGATTTAGTTCTTGATTTTGGGCTTTATCCTCCATGTGCCTCTTTCTAAGGTTGCATTCCATCTTGTAATATCCAACCATATGGCAATAAAAACACTTACCCTTGGGGGTTTTACGTTTATCACCTTTAGCTGACGCCCTTTGGCCAATAGGTCCATTGATTTCCAATGAGAAACCAAACGCGACCTATTGCCAAACCTTTTACCAATTTTTAAAAGTTTTTCCAATTTTTGTTCTCCTTGGGTAAATTTATCTTGAAACTTCTCTTTATGGTTTCTCAAGTCTTGTAACTCTAGAGTTAGTTTCACTACATGATCTTCAAGATCTTCTTTGACATTATTTAGCATCTTGATTTCATCCCTTTGTTTTCTTAGTGTTTTTTGAAGGTATACTTCGATTTCTTTGATTTTCGAGACTTCTTCATTTGAAGAATTCAGCTCTAAAGTGTACTACTTGATTGATTTTTTTAAGCGCAGCGGATATAACAATCAAGTGAGTGTGTATTAGCAAATGTGTTTAAATAATCAACACAAGAAAATAGCTCTAACACCACAAACATAAGGACACAAGATATATAGTGGTTCGGTTCGCCAACCTACATCCACTGTTAGGACTCGCTCAACCCTTAGCTATCCCCATATTCACTAAATGGGGACTTACATCCTCACAATTAGAGTATGAATTACACCTCACTCAATCGGCTGGGAATTTCACCCACTACTTTACAATAAGAATTCCACCATCCAATTGGCTAGGAATTCCACCCACCACTGTGCCAGAGACGACGCTCTAGACGTTTTTATAGTGGCTCCAGAGAAAAAATCCCCCTCAATCCACTTTCGGGACAAAGGTTTTAAAAACAAAATTAAAACCAAGAAGCACTTGCCTTTGAAGCTCTTTCTCGCTAATGTGTGCTTCTTGAAGATCCCACCCAATTTGTGTCAACGCTCCTCCTTGTAGCCGTCGTAAAGCAATCACAATCTCAGGGTGACAAGGAAACAAGTTTTACCACAGGTTTCCTAGTTTATGTCTTTTCTTTCCTCCTTTATTTCTCACTTTCATACTCAATCAATAGATTGGTTGTTTATGATTTTTCTCTCCTCCTCTCTTTCTCACTTCCAAACTCAATCAATAGATTGGTTGTTTATGATTCTCTGTACAAGAGTGTTGATCGTTCCTTAGAGTGTATCACTCTTTTCAGCTCAAGGAAGATGGTAAAATGATCACACAACATTCATATTTATAGAGGACTCTTAACCGCTTTTCTAATTGTCCAATTCTGGCAGGTCAGTGGCACCGATGGGTTGGTGTTCATATTTATTATTGTTCAACCACCCGACCATTGCCCATTAATTGCACTCCCAACGACTATTTTACTTCCCGGTCGACAGGTCAGTGTCGTTGATGGGTCGACAATTATGGCACCGAGAGGTCGGTCCATACTAGTGTCTCAATCTAGAGAAACACCATGCTAACAGTAGTTTCAAGTCAGAAACCTGTCTTACCCAAAATGACATGGCGCCCTTTATCAAGGGTCAGTTCTGGTACTTTCGATCGGTCTTGATATACCAATATGTCTGTTTCTTTGAGAGCCTTTTGAGTTCTTAGTCCAGAACTCACAAGTCATATACCAATGAGTTGTCGACCATGAGGGGTCGTTTAAGTTTTATCACCGAGGAGTCGATGCATACGAGACTCTCAGTCAGAAGCTTTCTTAGAATGACAGTTTTTTAATCCAGAACCTCTGTCAATCTGACTGATCAGTCCTTGACCACGATGAATTGATCCTCTCTCCACCGAGGGGTCGTGAGAACGATTGGTCGAGCTGACAGTGAACATAATTCATATTTCCAAGTTCACTTTCAGTTCACTGTCCAGCTTCCTCTCTTAGGCTTCTTTATGGTTTTACCATTAGTTCAATGAAGCCTAGGAATGGTCCTCTCTAAGGTGTGGGTACCACCTAAGGTCATCTATGACCAAATACGTTTTTGTGATTGCCATGACAATGAGAATTGAACCTGGTGGAGCATGATCTTTATTCTTGATCATCTTGAGTCTTCAAGATTCTTAACAAGTGCTTCTTCCTGAGTCATGGAATTGAAAAACAGGGACTTGGCAAAGCTGGGGCACTAACATAGGCTATTACATGTATCTATAGCCTCTAGCCGACCTTAGGGCTATCACACATAAACTCAAACTTTTTATCTAATTATAAATCAAATACACCTCTTAATTAGAGGTAAACCCAAAACTAGGAATCCTAATTACATTATAATTCTAATAATCTAAATATATTCCAACAAGTTTTTCTTCAATCATGGTGTCTAGGATTAGTTCTGTCACCAAGATGTAAACAACCTAAGGGAAAGTGGAATATAAGCAGATTTCCAAGTGCTCCTCTACTTACCTAGGAATTGATCTTGCCATGATTGTGGTTAAGCTCTTAATTAGAGGTTTAGAATTTTTGAAGAAAAGATTAGAAGCCAGTCTAGAACCCTAGGTTAGTTCAGGTTTTTATTTTTTTTAGATTAGGTCTTTTATTTTGTTTGAACTTGTTTTGTCTTGTGTGGTCCTGATTGAGAGAACATGAGCACTTGGAGGCGTGATTCGACTAAGCGATTAGTTAGAGTTAGGTCACAACTGGTGGAACCCAAGTTAGTCATCAATCTATTTCGGAACACAGTAGGGTTTGTGGAGTCATGTCGATTTCATCAACATCCTAGAGTTTCAACCGAAGTGAGGAGAGTCTAGCTGGGGAAAATGAAGAAAATAACTTGAACGATAAAATTGAGGGCGATATTATCATAGCTAATAATCCAAAGATCCATGGGTATTCTTTATGCCAAAAAGAAAAAAAATCTTTATGAAAAGAGATATTTAGCCTATGACGTCTTATACTCAGTTAAGCTGGTCACCACCATCTGCCGCATCGTATCAAACTCACTGATAAAGGACTAGGTTGTATAAAGTGTGGAAAAATAATAGAGTTCGCATCCATCACATGATTTCTGTAAAATTGAGTCAGTCTAGAGAGTCAGTTTAGGTTGAGTCAGTATTTTTTTTTATGTTGTTCCTCCTAGATTTGTCTAAACCCAAATTAGCACTATCCTAAAAATTTAAATGCACTTGATCAATGAATATTCAGGACATTGTCTAATTTAATTTTGGGCATATTAAGGGGTTACACTGGTTTAGTCCAATAAAAAGTTTTTGTGAGTCATTTTTTTTAATCTAATCGTTTTTGTATCTTAAAAAAATTTAGGGAGAGAGTAAGTTCGAAAGAACCGAAACCCCTATTAAAAAAATTCAAGGGAAGAGTAAGTTTATAAACAAAAACTGAGACTCCCTTGACCAAAAAAAAAAAAATTTTGTGTTAATATTTTTGAGTCAATGTTTTTTAGTCTAAAAAAAAGAATTTTTTTCAATCAAACGAAGAGTAAGTGAAGACTGAAACTGCTATTGATGTTTTAAATTTGTAAATCTCGCAAACGCACGAACCATGTATAGTATAGTGATGTGAGAGCGAGGTCGAACCCAAAGGAAACATTCAAAATATATGAAATTCAAAATACACTTGCTTCAATTTTTTTGTTTCTTAGAAAACCAAGATTCAAAATTAAATCTAGGATATAAATCAATTTTAATCTTAAAAGTATATTTCCAAGTTACGCAAATCTCCATTCAAAATAGATCTACAATTTTAGAGCATTGGTTAAAAGTGATTAAAGTAATGTTTTAATAAAGAGTTTGACACCTTCCTTTTCTGCTAGGAGACACCCTTTTTTGAAATTTAAGGTGAAATTACCATTTTACTCTTTCGATTTTGAAAAATGTTTCATTGTTTGAATGCACATCGAAAGGGCAAATGGTAATTTCACCCTAAATTTAGAAAAAGGGTGTCTCCTAGCAGAAAAGTAATGTGTCTAAATGGCTACCCAAAGAGTTTATAAACAATCTCATCACAAATTCCAATTCACAAAATCAAAGCCTAATTAAATTGAATCTTAACTAGTTAATCAAATTTCTAGGGAGGTTTTAAATACATGAAATAAATACACATTAAAAGAATTAAAGATTTAAAAATAAAACCTAAATACAATATTCAAGTGAAATAAAATAAACATGAAAAATAAATTGGCAAGAACAGTAAATGACATAAATTAAAACTTTGGAAAGTAAATATGCAGAAAGTAAAAGGTGATTGGTTGGAAAAGACCGTTCATCACCAAAGACATTTAAATAAACAAATGAACTAGATTTGAAATTCGTGTAAAAATCTAAGATCCAGTTCATGTTTATCATCAATATTAAAAATAATAAACTATAATTTATAAAATCAAACCTTGTAACTTAGATTTAACATTTATAACCTAAGTCTTAATTGTTTCATGTTCAATTAAATAATTAAAGCATACAATCTTAAAATCAAATCAAGAACAATCATAAAAAGAAATTAGAAATTGGATGCTTCAAGATCCTAAATGGATGTCCATTGATTATTATTGGAAAAATTAAATACAGGATTGATTGAATACAAGAAAGATGAATCTTGAAATTGCAATAAGATACTAATTGCAAAATTCGAATGGCACTGTGGATCTCTCAGTCTTTCCTTGTTCTTCTTTCCAACCGTTTGGTCCTCCTTGGATCCAGAGTCAAATTCGAGTTTTGCTTGTGGGACACTGGGCTATTTATAGGACTTGGGATCGAATGGATGTCTAGGATTAAATCTGGGTTTGAGTTGATGGATGAAAGGTTAGGATTTAATCTAACTTATATTGGGTGGCTGGAATTAAAAGCTAGAAAACTAGGGCTTCTCTATAGGGTTACACGAATTTGGTGTCATGGGTTGGCTTGAAGTGTAGTGCATGCAAGGAAGGAGAGAAATTGGGATTGGAATTTGTGTGTGATTTTCGAATTAGGCTAATTGGTTTAGGGTTTTGGGTTGTTAATTATGGATCAATGGATGGGATTAAATGGATGAATGAATGAATGTATGGATGATGAGGTGATGATGTGGCTTAAGATAAGGAGGTGAATTTCGAATGGATGGAAAGGAGATAGACAAAATTGTGTGATGCATGGTGGAGAGGTGGAAAAATCGTGTATGGCTTATTTTTGGATTGGATTGGGAGAAAAGTTAGGATCTAGGTGAGGTGGCAAGCTTGGAGAGGAATTTTAGGAATTTTCCATGGAGTATGAGCATGAATGGATATCTAGGATTGCGTGTGTCATGTGATGCAATGCACTATGCACATGAGATGCTTTATTTTTGGGTTTTTGCATTAGATCTAGGGTTTTAAGAATGGATGGCTATGATTGATTTGCCTAGATCTAATGGTTATGATGGGTGATGGGTGATCTAAGTGGATGGATGGATAGGTAATGCATGGATGATCCTGATCCTAAGGTTTATCTATATGTTTGATGGTTTTGATGTCCTAGATTTAGATATGATGCATGAACGGATCGGATTAAGTAAGTGGATTTACGGTTTACCTAAATTGATGAATACAAATGAATGAGATGGATAAGATGTATGCAATGAACGGTTTGGATTGGTTGATGGGGTCAATGGATGGTGTGGATGGAAGATTAGAAATTGGATGGTTAAGATTAGGTGGGTAGGATGGGTCATGGACTTTTGGGTTTTGGACCTAAAATGGATTTGGACTTAGGGTGGTAAACTTGGATTTGGACCTAGAGCATTGGATCTTGGACTGGAGTCTTGGGCTTCTTGGACTGGAGTCTTGGACTTGCTGGGCTTGGATTCACTTTGGCCTGGCCCTCATTGGGAAATGTGTATGGAGTGCTTGGCCTGGCCCAGTGTCTGGCATTTGGAGCAAAGATTGGCCCAAATGCAGTGGATCTCTGGCCCATGGATCTTGATTTCAACTTTTGGCCTCTTTGATTGTAAACTTGATTTTAAAATTAAATAATTAATCAAACCACTCATAAATCTAAGTATTGAATTAATCTGGACTCTCATAAATGGATCCAAATTATCCAATTTACATTTAAAACCCCAAAGTGGCATGAATTAATTATGAAATTCTAAAATTTATATTTTAAGCTTTCTTCCGGCAATTATCCAATATTTTATACTTGTTTCCTGTTTTTCCATTTTTTATCTATAAAACTAGAAAAAACCATTAAACGTATCTATTTTATACAAAATCAAGACTAACTCAATCATAATTAAAGGGAAAAAATGTAAGATTTTTAGACTCAACAACTAATCCTTGAGAGAAAAAAAAAAGGTTTTGTTGAGTCGAAGTGATTTTTCAGCATTAATAGGTAAATAAAAATTTTTATATCATACTTTTTCAATAAACATTTTATAGAATTATATTCGGAACAAAATTTACACAGCCATATTTAAATTAGTTCAAAAAAGAAAAAATTTCACAAGTCTAGTAGTCAACAAAGGAATACTAGTAGAGACTTAACTTAGTAAACTTTAGAGCCTTTCAATTTTTCTGAGGGATTTAATTCGATCTATTTTTCTTTCTTAAAAGCACCAAGTCGTTGTGGATCTCATCATTATTCAATTTTGGTCATATTACTGAGAACACCATTAAATTTGAGTTAGTACATTTGAAATTTTTCAGAGTTTATTTAAAACAAGGAAATCACTGTATGAAACTTAGGATATGATTTAGGCCATTTTTGGATCGTTTGAGCCTTCATGCCTACCTGTTCTTGGTCATTTATCTTGATAGTTCCCAGTTGAGCCTTTTTGAAAGATTAACGTATTTTATTGATTAGCCATGTTTACTAAACCCAACTTCGGTTGTGAAGTTTGAGCCTTATTGAAATATCTATGACCTATTCTACTCAGAAAAGGTTAGAGATAAGATAAATATTGGAATGGTACACTAAAAAAATAGGCACTTTAAAAAAAATAATAATAATTTGAAAAGTAAAGAAAGGGAGCATCCAGACATCAAAAGAAGGATATGAACAGAGAATAAGAAAGAAAAGATGAATATTTTGAAAAGTGCTAAAAAGAGAAAAAAAATAGTGGAAAAATGTCCCGTCTTACATTTTGAAGACCTCTAACTTTCATTTATAAATATTTATTATCCTTCTTTGATATGACTCTGTCCTAAGCCACGTTTCGTCCTATAGGAAGTCATATTGATCTTAAGTCTAATAGGGTATTTCATGTGGAGAATAAAAGAAGGAAAATGATAGTGTATAACTCAATGTTCCTGAGGAAATGGCATCCATTCATGAGATTTGTTTATTTTCTTTGATCTGTGCCATCTTTTCTAAATACATATGTGAGAAATTTTGATTCGAATACATAAACTCCGCTGACATATACCTTGAGAGAAAATAACCCAAACCTCTGAGCGTTAGTCTTTCAGAGAGATATCTAGTGATGTTTGAAATCAAAGAGCATTTTCCGAAAGTTAGTTACTAAACTTCTGATTATTTGGAAAAGAAAACTATTTTAATATTGGCTAAGCACACACTACACTCCAAATATAAGTCTTATAAAATAAATTTTGGAATATTTTGATGTCTAGATTTTTATGTACTTGTTTTTGCCGAAGCTGAAACTAAGACTAAACAATTTGGATGTTTGTAAGTATCATCATTGTAAGCCCTCACGAGACTATAACTCGCCCGCTAGGGGTAACCTAGGGGTTTAGAGGTTTGTTGCATACGTTAAATGCAATCGAGAGTGCCAGCGAAAGTGGTGTAGTTTAGAATTTTAATTTTCAGTATATTTTTAGTTTTTGTTTTGCTCGAAGACCTGTAAAATCTAAGTTTGGGGGTATTTATTGAGCACTGAAAATGACAATTTTACCCCTTAATTTTGGATTAGTTAGCCTTGATTTGTGTATATTAGATGCGTTTAATGAAGTTTTTGAGTTTTGCAGTTTATTCTGGAAAATACAATATTGGAATAAAAATTGAAGAAAATTGTAGAAAGTGGGCCATAAATGCTATTTATGGAAAATTTGTAATTTTTACCACCTAATTTGATTTTGGAATTAATGTAAATTATTATAATTCAGATCTGGATATGAGAGTTTGAATTATAATAATAATTTTTAGACTGTGTTGAATTGTAAAGGTGGTAGGAATTTATAAACATATAAATGGGCCCACTGATCTGATCCAAGTCTGAAGTCCAAGCTCAATTGAAGTCAGAGTCCATGAGCCAAAGCCCAATGAATTCGAATGAGTTAGAGTGAAGCAAAAAATCCAAGTCAAAATTGTCTAATTGCAAAATTGGTGATGTGGCAAACAAAATTAAAGTGGAGCCCACTGAATGTCAAAATCGCGCAAGCCAAGGAAATGATTGCAATATTCGTACAAGGCTATCAAGGGATTCGAATGAGGTAGATTTGACTTTGAAGAGAGTTTTTTGGAAGAGAGATCTCCAAAGAGAAAAAATTGGGATTTCGAATGGGATGAGTCAGCGAAAGATAAAATCCAAATCTTAATTGGATTTTCCACTCTCCCATGTGCATGTGTCATACGATTGTAATGGATTTTTTCAATCCCAAAATCGTGTGATGCTGGATTTATTTCTCACCACTGGAAACACTATAAATATGGGCTTCAATGCACAATAAAATTGGAATTTGAGCAATGAATTATGGTGTGCAAGGACTGGAGGTTGAGAAGGCTGAAAGAGAAAAGAATATTCGAATTTTGTCTGTGAGTTCTTGTATTTTATTTTTATTTCATGTCTTTGATGCACAAATTCCAAAGCATTGTAATTTTAATTTCCAATTTAATTGAATGAAATTCATGGTAGCTTCTTTGGATTTATGGTTTTACCAATTGTTAAATATTTTATGGTGATTTTTTTTTATGTTATTTTAATTCTTTTTAAGATGTTATGTAATAAATTATTTTAAATATTTTCAATGAAAGTAGAACCCCGTTTAGGATAGGTGGAACTTAACCTTTTCAGATTTAAGGCTCTTTTCGAAGAGTAGCTTATTTTTAGACTCGAAAAGGAAAGTAGAAATTTTGCCCAAGCTTAAGACTTGAATTGAAAATTTCTGACTTAATGGACATCATGATTTTCTTAATTAGAATTCTAATAAATAGAGAACATGAATTTATAATTAATAATTCTAGAAGATTTCATAGTCTAGGCCATCGTTTTATCTTTAAATGGGATAATATGGCACCCTAATTACTTGTCTCAATTCCATTGTAAATTATGTGAATATTTTATTTTATTTGTCATTATTTTCTTTTATTCATTAAATTCTTTTCTTTTGTTTCATTTATTCATTTCTCCCAAATTCTTTTGAGCTATGTTGAAATTGATTTGTTGCATTTTATTTCGTTCTCTTAAATTGGTTTGTGATTATTTACAAATTCTAGATTCATACCATTGCTTTAATTAAATTGGATTAATTGGTTAGATTTTAGATTTAGATGATGATACTCTAATTTTTATATTAGTTTTTTAATACTGGAATGCCACTAATTCAAAGTCATATTTGTAAAAATTAGAAATTGATTTTCATATTTAGGTTATTTCTAAAGATCCTTATTTTTTAATCACAACGTTTCAATTTCATATATTTTGTTTTTGCATATATTTTGTTATTTCCTTGTGGGATCGACCTCGCACTCTTAATACTATATTATCTAATAGTTCGTGCACTTACGATTTATAAATTTAAAATTTGCACAACACAGTCTCTGGAAAGAACAGACTGTAAAATCCGGGTGCTCTCTGATAAGGAAGATAGACCCCTCGGAGCACAGACACATCGATGAGAAAATATAGACCCATGGGTGCACAAGACCTGTCGACCTGAGTTTGACAAGTTTCTGGACTTGAAACTCTATCTGCATGGTGTTGTCTCAGGTCGATACAATCGACAAGATCGACACATATACTTTAAGTCATGTCAACCCATCGGTGAGACCGACTCATCGGTAGTGACCATTTTCTATCCGTTTGAGTTGCAATTAATGCGCAACGGTCACGTTGAAACGCCACTTTACCAGCACCGACCCATCGACCACACCGACCCATCGGTGACCCATAATCGAGATTTTTATGTTTGCCTATATATTCTGCAAATCTTGATGAGTTTGGTTGGACACTTGGAGAGAGCTTTGAATAGGAAAATCCAAAGACATTCCCAGAGATCCCACCTCCTCTCCATTAACTTCACATAGATGAATCATTTGAAAATCCAATCATCTTAATTGAGATTGAGAGAGAAAGGAAAAAAAAAACCAAGCATAGGATCAACTTGAAAATCCATATCCTAGCAAGCTCTCATAGATTGTGATTGAACATACTCAGCATACCTTCGTCATCAAACAACATCACATTGGGAGATTCTTAAAGAAGCACAACATCTGCTCAAGAGAGCTCAAACAAAACAAGAGCTTCTTACTATTTTAATTTTCTTTTAAAACATCTTGTGAAGTGGATTAAGAGAAGGAAGCCAGAACCACTATAAAAAATAGAAGGATAAGGACGTAGACTGGGGTAGATCGAACCTTTCAAAATCTAAAGGGAGTTGGGTGAAATTCTCAACCAATTGATTAGGTGGAAGTCCTAATCTATTTTTGAGGGTGTAAGTCCCCACATAGTGAATTCGGGATAACCCACGGTTGGATGAGTCCTTTGAGAAGATGTAGGAGGGTTTACTCTGAACGACTATAAATCTAGTGTTATGGGTGATTAACATTGTTTATGTGTTTGATCAACAATTGGTAAACTCTATTGTTCACACAAACACTTTGCATTTTGATTATCTTATCAATCCACTGCTTGTAATTTTAATTAATCAATAAATTATGCTAAGACAAAAAATGTGGTGATTGCCCTATTCACCCCCCTTTAGGGTCAATCTTGGACCTTGTTCTAGCACACCGGGAACTTTCAGTGTCTTTGTTGGAAGAAAGGGGCATCAACTGTATTTTTATTTTTTATTTTTGGTGCAATGGATGAGCAGGTCTGAGAAGTGATATGAGCGTCAGAGTCTGCAAAAGAAACGAATCTGAGAGGAAATCAGAAAAGATGAAAGCGCGAGGAAGAACAAGCAGAAGTGCCTAGATCTACACTTGAATGTGAAACAAGGCCGGCGTTGTTAAATCCGACAGATGGACGCTTTTGGTCACTGATGAAGGATCTAAGCCTCTCAACTCTGAGCTTGTAACTCCCCGCCCTTTTTCACTCGCTTTCCTTTCCGAAAATCAGACTCTAAGAACAAGCAGAAGTGCCTAGGGAGTGGGACGTCACGACGCGAGGTAAGTCCGAACTTCTAAAGTCCGACCCTTAACTGGCCAACCCTATGTGTGCATGGAATAAGTCCATGAAAACGGTTCACACGTAACAATATCAACATGCGGAATAATAAAATCATAACTGCGGAATTATAATAGAACCCAGTTCTATTCCATTTTAGATAGCAAAGTACGTCAAGTCTTTATCCATAATTAAAATATCATAATTATCCAGTAAAACATCCAACCATAGCAAATTCATCTAAGTTATTACATGCCCGGAAACTAGTTACTTAAATACATGTTCATAAATAACTTTATTAAAATATAAACTATAATCATCCAAGCTCCTATGCCTGGCCCGTTTGGCGTTCATCGTTCTCCTTGTTTCCTGTATCATCCACTAAGGTAGAAGTAGGGTGTTAGAACAACGCGCCCAGTAGGTATTCCAATTAGGGCTAACACATGGTTAGTACAAAATATATATAATAATATCATAATGCCAAAACCATATAAACCATGCCATGTCATGATGTCAAATGCAATGAGTCCCACCCATCACATGTACATATAAGTACCGCCACATAGGTCTTTCGGACGCCCCGACGAAGTGTGGACCCTCCGGTTTCTTCTTGATGGAAAAGCACATCAAGGTATCCCACATAGGTTTTTTTTAATCCAAATACATGATCCAACAAATAGTTCATGGGATTTGGCCATACACCATGGCTGAACCCTATGTCCAGTATTTTCACATATTTACAACATTGCCATCCATGGCTAATATAACCCATAATCCAATCATTTCATTCATTAACAAATGCCTAAGTCCATGTTTTGATCCACAAACCCATCTCATGGGGTTCGGCCATACATCATGGCCGAACCCATGATCTTTCATCTCCTTAATTTTAGGTCCAACAACATAAACAAAAACCCATAATCCCATACATAATCCATAAATCATTTCCCATGGGGTTCGGCCATACACCATGGCCGACCCCATGGTTTATCATTTTCACTCTTATTTACAATTTTGCCATGGTTTCCATTTAACCAATCACTGTATTGAGTCCATAACCGATCCATTAACCGTGACATACAAACCCATAAAAGTGGTTCATGGGGTTCGGCCATACAAATGGCCGAATCCATGATGTCTAAGTTCCAATTATATCACTTTCCATATTTGAATCCATAAATCAAGGTTCCTTCCATAATTAGAAAGCTTATAATTTAATAACCATCCTTAGATCCTTTCTAAATTAATATTCACCTCCATGGGGTTCGGCCATTCACCATGACCGAACCCTATGGTTCATAATGTTCTCTTTTACAATTATTCATCCTTGATCTTCCATTTAATCACTCACCATATTAAATCCATCTACATATTTTTCCATGGAGTTCATCCTTCAAAAACCCATAAATTAAACCATGTCTCTCCATAGGGTTCGGCCATACATATGGCTGAACCCTATGGTTCCATATTCCCTCTTTTAAATCAAATTAAAACATCCTAACCGTCCAAGGTTTTCATCCTTCTAAACTTCCATTAAAATTTACCAAAGTTCTTCCATGGGGTTCGGCCATTCACCATGGCCGAACCCTATGGTTCATCCTTTTTCATTAAAAATACCAAGATCATCTCCCAATTCTCTTCCATGGGGTTCAGCCATACACCACCGCCGAACCCTATGGTTCCTTATTTTTTTTAAACAAAATTATCAAATACTAACCGGTTCCGCGACTCCTTCGGTTTTCCTTCGCTCCCATTGGTTCTTGCTCTTCCAATCCTTCTCTCCTCCTAGATCTTTCACCCTTGCTAGCTGCCTTATCCTTCTTTTTGTTCTTGCCGTGAATGAGACTTGAGAGGGAAATAAAATTCGGCCTTGGTGTATGTATGTATTGTTGTGCGCCCCTTCCCTCTTTCTTCAATAAAAACTCCTCTTGATCTCATATTTAGAAGGTGCCATGCGCCCCTTGTTATGCTTAATTAGAAGGTGCCATGCGCTCCTTCTTCCTTATTTTGTGTATGCCGTTTTTAATCAAGAAAGACCCTCTTTAAAATATTCTATGCGCATCACATAGATATGGAAATCCCTATACACGGCCAATGTAATCTTTATTTAATTTTTAAACATCTTCTTGGATATGCAAATCCAATATTCGGCCATGCATAATCTTTTATTTAATTTTAGACATAATGCATTACTAATTTATTTATGCCCCATTTAATTTTATTGAAACCATTTTTATAATCCGTTAGGTCTTAATTGAGCAATGACCCAACACTTTACCCATATAAGATCCATATCTAATAATTCACAAATTAAATGGGTAATATTTATATACATTAATAACTTGAAAATCCGGAGTGTTACAGATTTAAGCTGCAAAATAGATCTGAGAGAGAGGATGCCAGTACAAAACAACAGAACAATTTTTTTTTTTTATGTTTTATTTTTGAACGGAAGTTAGGATGAAAAAATGGGTTCCTCCCTCAACCAGTGATGAATCTCCTCCGGTAGTGGGAGAGAAGAAAAGTTTTCTTGAAGGGAGGCAGTCAGGAATGAGAGAGAATTTCGTGAGGGATTTTGATATGTAGAGAATAATACTCCGCGTCTCTTACCAAAGGAGAGATCATATAATTTACTTATAATCAAAATCAAATGAAGATAGATAAGGTAAATTTAAAATAACAAGATAATTATAGATAATCAAATTCAAAATGTAGATAAAGCAAAATCAAATTCAAATTGTAGATAACGCAATTCTAAAGGAATTCTCTCACATTTCAAACCTTGAAATATAATCATGGTTCTGTAGTAGTTCACCACTTCTTCAATCTTAAGGAAGTTAGAGCCATGGTGACTTATTGAACTCTCCAAGATAATGCTAGCTGCTCACATATACTGAGCAACTTTAGCATGCATGACTAATGAAGCATATTGGGACATCAAATCATCTGCTTCATAGGACATGCTTTTTTTTTTTTTCCCACCAGATTGCGATCACCTGTCAACTTTGCCATTGGTTTTCTAATTTTATCTCATATGGTATTAGTTATTTATACCCCTTTTATTTACTTTTCACATACATGCAAGGTCAATGTAGGGATCATCGGTAAAATAGGAATCTGGGGTGCCTAACCTCTTCCTTTGATGTAACTAAATCCTCAACCACAACTTGAAGTTTCCTTTGATGTAACTAAATCCTCAACCACATCTTGAAGTTCACTATACCTATTGATTTAGGTACATTACACCATATTTGGCTGTATGATGTGCAAGTTCTCACCAATACCTAGATCAGTAGTGACTCCAAAGTCTTGAACTTGATCTGTCAAAGGTGTGGCAAGTCAAGATTAGTCCAAGTTCCTCCCGGGTCAATAATTGAGCCACTAATTCATTTATGGGTTTTAATTGATTGTATGTCCAAATTAGGTTGTTTGACAACTCAAGGTGGATTTAGGGTTTATAAACAACTAGATTGTTAAATGTGTGCCACCCAACAAACTTTTTTTTAGACAAAGCCTTACTTTTGAGAGACTGTTTTTGGAACTTCTGTCAAAACAACTTGACTTTTATATACCTACATAACCATAAACTGCAGCCAGTACTTTAGAAGCTGCATGCTTTGGAAATCCTCCAAATTAGTCAAATTTACTACCTTTTGTTTTTGTTATGGTTATGTCTTTGTCAATATTGACAGATTGGAGCATAGAGAAAGTATGTATTATCTTCTTTGTCATGAGAAAAATGTTAAATGCTGAAAGCTATATTTTCAGTATCATGGCAAGCTAAAAGTTATTATAGTAATATTGCTAGTTTGATGAAACAACTATGGTCAAGTCATGCCTGAAAAAGCATAAAGACTTTTAGATGGTGTTTGAAGTTGAAGAAAAATTAATCAAATGTTATTTCAAGTGCAAGTTTAAAAACTTACACAGACAAACCAAATGCATGTGATTAATCGGAAGATTTCTACTTGCATATCAAAATTTTATACACGCTAAAATCATATGAATATTGTTAGATCTACTCTACATAATTGAAATTCTATAATCGAACAATCTAAAATCTAGAGTGTGTACTACACCTTGATAGCCTTCAAATTGAGATATTCTACTAATACCATAGATTGACATGAATTTTCTCTTCTCTATATCTTTTTTTTGGAATAACAAATTTTGTTGAATATAGAGAGAAATCATCTTATTTACAACATTATGATTTCTTTTCATTAGAAAACTTTTTAGAGATAAATCATATCTCTAAATATTTTGACTAGATTAATTAGTTTAATGAAAAACCTTTTTTTTGAAGATCAAGTTGTCCAAGCCTCTTAGAGCACCTAACTAATCCTAGAGACATGTGCAAACGTCCCTATCCACACACACCGGGTAACACTCTGAGAAGTGGCCCTCCTAATTAATTCTAGAGACATGTGCAAACGTCCCTATCCACACACACTGGGTAACACTCTGAGAAGTGGCCCTCCTAATTAATTCTAAAGACATGTGCAAACCTCCTTATCCACATTTACCGGGTAACACTCTGAGAAGTGGCTCTTTTGTATTGAAAGTGATTTGAACTCAAGATCTCCCGCATATTAGGCGGGTTCTTGAAGACCCAACCAACTCTCACGGATTACTTTAATAGAAAACTTAAATTCTAGCTTCTTTTTTTTTTTTTTGTTAAGTCGAGCTTTTTTAAAAGTATAACTATTAGAAAATATTTTTAGTTTTACAATTGTATAAGACCACTTATGTCAACATCACAATCATCTAAGAACTCGAGATAAAAAGGTTTTGAAAATCCAAAGATTTAAAGATAGGCAGGCATGAATGTATTGTACTTCCATTCGTCGGCAGACTATCTAGCTGTGGAAGCACAACAAATCTTGCAGCTGCAGCTAGGTTTTGAAAAAAAATCATTAATTCTACTGAGACACATGTGAAATGGCAAGAGTATCTTACATAGTCTAATTTGATAAATCAATAACTTTATATAATATTTAAAGCACCATTTTCTCAATGATTATTTTTTTAGAGTGAGTTATAGCTCAAGAATGTTATCAAATTATAATTTTCTAATAATAAGAACAAATCTAGATTAAGGCATGAACTTTAATTGATCTCTTCACTTGTCGAACACATCTATTTTTATTTTGTTTGTTATGTTTAAATTTTTTGACCTTGACTTAAAGGAATTTGATTAAAAAAATTTGATGTCAAAATAATGCTCTTAGATGAAGAAGTCCCTTCATGGCTTGAATTAGTCTCAGGCAAATGCACAACCATTTATCATTAGACATAGCTTTAGTAAAAGTAAATATGCCTAGTGCATTTACTTTGAGATCCTTTTAGATAATTATTTCATCTATTTTATGACTTTTATTGATAATTTATTAATTATTAATAAAAAGATAAGAGAGATTTTTTATGAAGGATTTAATGTGTTGCAAAGATAATCTTAACTATAAATTTAATAGAGATAAAAAAACTAGATTTTGTTATTCCTAAAGAATGTGCATTAAGAAAAAATCAATGCACTTTGGTATAGATCAAACTCTAGGCCGGTAAGTATCTTATGTGTTCTATATCAAGTTATTTCTCACAACGCAATCACTAAGAACATATGTTGAGGCATTTTACATACTAAAACTAGTTTGTTAGATTAATTTAGTTCAATCTTATTTATTTATATTAAAATGATGAATTTTTTGGAAGTATACAATGTTTATATTTCTTTTGTTGAAGAGAAAAGAATTAGTCTTTTTTTAATTTATCAATTATGATCAATGAATAATTTATCGAACTTGAATATGTAAACCTTAATAAAGTCATTTAAAGTTTGAGAAATATATAATGATAGCAAGAGATGCTAATAATTTAACCAATAAATTAGTCAAACATCTGAATTATTTAGAAATTTCAATTTCTTTATTTAAGAAACTAATTTAAACTATAAATTTAGAACGATAAAAGGAGAAATAAATGAATCTACTTTAGAAAATTAACAAATTATGACATACATGAAATTGCAAACTCCAAATTCAAATGTGAATGAGCGGAATTGTGAACTAGATAAACTATAGCTATATCTATGAAGTATTACTAGTTGTGTTACATGTTCTTACAATTTTAGATGTATGTAATATATAATTGATAACTTATATAAACATATAAATTTAAATAAATTTATATTTTCATTTATATGCCTTATTCAAAATTGCTTCTTAACTAGCTCATTAGTCTTAATAAGTGGTTAGACCCCGATACAAGATTGTCATCTCATGTAGTCTAGTCTGTGATACACTTTAGCCAACCTAAGACATACCAAACCATTCTGCAACAGGGAAAAAATTCAAAGCTATATTAAGACAAGTTTGCAAAATTCTTAAAATAAAAAAAATATGTATGTATATGTTACCAGTGTGTGCTCATTTAACAATATCATATGAAGGGGATCCTAATATTAGTACAAAAAATTAAAAACTTAGCTAAATCTGAATTTTTTTAATTATTGTCATGTGATATTTCAATTTCAGTCGCCCGTTTTAATATTTTATATCAGAAATTTAAAAAATTTAGATTCAACTCAGTTTGGGTATAAGTGTAAATTTATCAATCATTTTTCACTTGAAACACATAAATGAGACTTGAAACTGAATGGCAAGTTGATTCGGAAAACTATACATGAAAAAATGGAAGAATCAGTGCATGAGAGTAAATTGGTTTCTTCTTCTCAAGTAACTTAAAAATATTACAGCTATTTTAAGATATAACATATAGAAAATCTTGAATTAAATAAAAATGTTAAGCTTTTATGATTGTATTGAATAAGAAAAAGAAAAAAAATATTGATAGATCAGTAGAGGCAGACAAAGTATTATTTTGAAGTTTAAAAAGTTTGGGAAGGCTTACATCAATGTGGTTGGAGAAAGCGAGAGAAAACGAGAGCAGTGATGAGTGATTCCAAAAACTTGGATGAAAGATGGTTCCAATCCACCTATTTCACTTACTGTAAAGATGCATATGATGACTGGCAAGGAAACTTCCAATTCATCATCCATTTAACAAAGAATGCTTGAGGTTTTATCTCTAACTCGTATTAAAAGTTCATATTTATTTGGAAATGCTAAATTTTTAGTGATTTTATAAAATTAATTAAAATCAAATAATCGAATGTCGCCATTTGGGATATAGTAGATTTAGAGTCAATATATTTGAAAACTAGAAGATTATAATGCCGACACGTCAATGCTCGGGTCACACAGACGTGCCGACATTCCGCTCATCTAAAGAACATTAGGTCCACCGGTCTCACTTCATTTCAATGAAATGACAAAATCAATCACACCCTACAAGGTGTACTAAAACACAAACCAATTACCAAGACCCCACTTCGAGCGTCCTACCCGAGGCACCAACTTGGCTCTCATCCCATACAAAACTCAGGGAAAGGAGGAGGTTTAACCTCAATTCAACTCACAGTTCTATCCAAATTCACACAATCCAAGGGGATCAACTTGCACTCTAGTGAAGGCTTTAACACCCATACTCACAGTTCGAGAGAAAAAATGAGTCTAATGTCACGAACTTAGAGATTGCACTCAAGAATTGTTCATGCGGCAATTGAACAACACCCAAATTGTTGAACAAGTCAGTCTTCCTCACTTGAACACTCTAAATCAACTTCATTCAAACTCTCACTTAGGGAATCACAAGAATACAGTTAAACACTTGGAAGGAATGAACTTGTACGGCACTTGGAAAGCTACAACTCTTGAGGAGTGCGTTGCAAATGAGACCTTACCCCTATTTATATATGAAGCCTTGGAATGTGCGGCTCACATTGTGCCACTTGGCAATCACCTAATGGTCCAAGAAAAGTCTAGAATGTCCTACCAAATTCTACAAATATCTACACCCATGGAATGGTCTAGAATCTTTCTAGATCCTTCTCTCTCTGGAGGATTTTAGAACATTCCGGAGAAGTCTACATTAATCTAAAATATTCTAGAGTGTTAAAGATGTAATTTACATTTTACTTAAGGGTTGTTTTTCATTAGATCTAATTAAGGTTTACTTACTTCTTTATAAGTAGTCTCTTTATACTATTCATTATTATGAGAAAATACGGTGCTTTCATGGTGTCGACACCAGTTTCGATTCTTAGCATCGCATCCGCCACATCTCTTCATGCAGTCCCGCAGATCTGCAACCCAGATCACGGTTTGGAACCTCCATTCGTAGCCCCCCACTCTACCAGACCCCAATTCACCACATCTGAACTCCCCATCTTGATCTTAGTTCTTCCTGGATCGTCATTATAATGACCCGGCCTGATATTTCTGGGTCTTAAAGAGTTTTGTGGATCTTCAAGTTGTTTTTGGTGTTTTGGTGGCAGTGAGAATTGTGTAGGCTCCGTGGTGGGCCCCAGTTCGCTCGATTTCGATCTTTGAAGTTCAAAGGGTATTTTGGTAATTTTAATATTTTAATTATTTTTGTCATTTAAATTATTTGAAAATCGCATTTTCGTTACCATTTTAAAAAAACTTTTTGCGAAAGTGATGCTTTCCTTCTTTTTTGTAAATAAATAAATAAAAAAAAACCTAAACCCTAAGAGCCCCCATATTTAATCTCTCATTCCTCTTCCCCTTTGCAAAGCCTAGCCGCCGCCCCTTCCTATTCCCCTCTGTTCTTCTTTCTTCCTCTCCTTCCCCTTCCCCTTTGCAAACCCTAGCCGTCGCCCCTTCCTACTCTCCCTCCCCTCGTCTTTCTTCCTATTTCCCGAGCAAACCCTAAAACCCCCCTTGCTGCCGCCGCCTCCACCTTGCCCTTCTCCTTCTCTCTGAAACCCTAAATCCCCCTCCCTCCTACCACCGCTGCCGCCCTTCTTCTCTCTTCTTTAGATCCCTCTTTTCCTTTCGGTCCTTCTTCCTCTCCTAAAAACCGTAGTTCCAGCCCCCCCTTGTGTTGTGCCACCGCCACCATTATCTTTTCTCTTTTCTTTCCCTCCCTCCCCTTATTCTCTTCCAAAACCCCAAATTTGTTACCACCGCCACCGCCGTCCCTCATCTCCTCTCCCTTTTTCCTGTTTGCTTCTGCAACCGAGTTGAGCTTAAAAAAATAGGCCCAGTTGCAGTTCGGGTCTGACCCAACTGATTTGGCCCGTTTGGCCTTTCGGGCCACTAAGCTTTCTAGGCCCAATTCGTGAGCCCACGAGTTTTGGCCCGAAGCCTTTTGAGCCTAGTTTTCCAAACCCAGCAAATCCAAGCCGAACTCTCTCTTGGCCCGGCCCAAGCCTAGTTCTAGGCCCAGCCCAGGCCCGTTTCAGGTCCACTTCAGGCTCACTTCTAGTGTGTTTTGGAGATCTTTTCTGGAGTGCTTCTGGATCTTCTTTAGCTCGTTCCAGCCCGTTCGAAGGATCGTTCTCAGTCGTTTCAGCCAGTTTTACAGGACCATCCTAGTTTTGCAGACCCGTCCCAGTTTCTCGAGCTCGGTAGCCGTGCATCGCCTCCTTCAATCCTTCGACCCGTTTTCTTCACTCGGATTTCGAAAGCGTACACAAGTGAGGAGACTTATCACAGTTTTAGTATGCATTGCATACATCAAATATGTACTTCCGGACATGGAGTGATTCGAATGGGACCCTCTATTTATTAAGCCACTCGATAAGGGTGACCCGTTGAGAATGATTATGTGGAGAGGGGTCTGTTCGAGTGCACTCTTGTCCACTATACCCTATTGTGAGAAACTTTAATTGGATAAATTGATATCGAATATGACATTTGGAAGATGTTGATGATACCTTGAGTGTTTATTTATAAGATGCAAATGCAATTATGCCAAACATAGAGAGATGTGTTTAAGTCACTCGTTATGTGCTTTTGACTCACATGATGACGCATGATGTTGATTTTGATTAGTTATGTTAGAACATGCTTATATTGTTGTACACTCTTATGTCATTTATCTAGCTATAACATTTGAACTAATTTATGATGAGAATAAGTTATGTGCTGGATGTCAAACATAATGCTTGAGACTTAATGATGACGAGTTGTTTGTCTATCCACAACATACGAATGAATTTATGTTGAGCGCCTACTTATAATATGTGAATGAGACCATGATGAATATGGAGTTTGTGTTTGAGATCTTACTACATGCATATATTGTTACACATGCTTATGTTCTTATAAATGATCATGAAACCATGTACATACATGATAGATAACCCACAACGGACAGTGTATCGTTGGGTATTGAGATGGAGGAGCTTTTTATGTGTATATGGTTATGATGAAGTGATGATGTTGGTTGTTAGGAGGACTTCCCCGTTATGCTCCGGCGGTTGAGACCCCCGTAGGGGATGTGGGTCTCCCCATTGCATTCCGGCGGTTGAGGTGCCTGCCCTAGAGTTTGGCTCCTCCGGGCGTGGTCGAAGTGGTTTTCCGACACGGCTCGTGTGGTTGAGGCAGTTGTGTGTTTTATCATCGGGCGTTGTCGAGACGGCTCGTGTGGGTAAGGCAGTTGCGTATTCTTTAGTCTCCCATTGGTACGGATGGGGAGACCGGAGTTTGATGGAGGACCCGATGTGGGCTATCGAGATGATGTCTCGATTTTGGTTGGTGGATGTTGGTTTGTGGTGTATTTGGATTTCATGCATATGAGTACTCTCGTTATTATGATATTCTGCATTCGTACCCATAATATCCACTTATGTTGCTAACTTGTAATAAGCATTATATCCTCATTGGGCTAGTTAGCTCACCTCTTACCTTTCAGGTACCCCGATCGCGGAGGGGCCGTGCAGGCCCTTTGAGTAAGTACCTGGGAATGAGCGATAGTAGTTAAACATTTATGTTCATGTTTATGTTCTAAACTTGGAGACTCTAGTTTGTATGAGTTTTTTATTCATGCTTGTTCGGATGACTGTACAACTATGTTCAATTAGTCAAATGTCGTTTGTTATGCTTCTTGACTTTTTAAACTTGTGGTTTGTGAGCGGGAGATATTACTCGTTTTCAAAAAAAAAATTAGAGCCAATAACCGTCTTTTACGACTTTTGAGATGTTTCGGAGATAACGCGTCCGTAGCGGGACGAGGCGTTACAGTCATGCAGTTCTAGCCCTCCCGTTGTCCTCGCCGCCCACTGCCCCTTGCTGCCTCCTCTCTTTGCTCGTCGATCGTCTTCTCCAGATTTGCCACAAGAAGGGTAGATCTGCAATATTCCGCGCCTTTACAACTGATCTGAGATCAGCTCTCCATCTCCCATCAAATCTGAGACCAGATCTCCTCCATTCAGATCCGAGACCAAATCTTTTCCAATCAGATCTGAGACCAACTTTTGTAGATCTGCGCCCTCAGATCCCTGCCCTGCTCTTCCGCCCATGCCTGTGCAATCCCGAGTCCACCTTCGCCCACAGCACTGGCGTGCCAGCTTCCGTTCGCCTAGAGTTTCTTCCCAGATTTACCACGCTTTACAGTTTTCTTGTAGCCTTCATCACCTCTGCACACATTGCCACACCTTGTACCTATCTGCTGAAGCCCAGCAATAACAGGCCCACTCAACAACCTCATTTTGAAGCCCAGTACCATTCTGGCCAGTGAATGTGATGATTCTTTCATGCAATTAGTGTAAAAATTGAATGAAAATAACTACACTTATTGGGCTTATGTTATGCAGATTTTTTTTACCGGAAAAAACATGTGGGGTTACATTTCTGGCGACATTGTTGCGCCCACGAATACCAAAGCAAATGATTATGCTCAATTTTTCGTTAATTGGAACACAAACAATTCCAAAATTATCACGTGGATCAATAACTCTGTTGAGCTCTCCAATGTTATGCGACTCGCCAAGTTCTCCACAGCCAAAGCTATTTGGGATTACTTAGAGCGGTTGTACAAGCAATCTAACTTTGCTAAGAGATATCAACTCGATAATGACATTCGCATGGTTCGATAGGGAGATATGAGCATTCAACATATTTATTCCTTTATGATTAGTTTTTGGGATCAACTTGTATTAATAGAACCTGCGGGCCTCAGTTCCAACGTCCTTTATTGCACTTATCGAAAAGAAGGGTGACATGTTCAATTTTTAACAGCTCTTCGAGATGATTTTAAAGCACTTCGAGGTTCCTTTCTTCGTCGTAGTACCCTCCCCTCTGTCGATTAGGTGGTTCACGAACTCTTAGGGGAAGAAGTTCGCTTAAAGTCTCATGCTGGAAATGGTCTTTTATCTATGTCTCGTGAGACTGTCTTAGTTGTGCCATCCAAACCATCTTCTAGTTCACAAACACGAAAACGCCAAGGTGGGAGAGTTGCAATTGAGGAGTGCAATTACTGTACGCAAAAGGGTCATTGGAAGGCACAATGTTCTATGTTAATGAAAAAACAGCAACAACCAGTGCCAACACCAAAGTAGCATCACACAACCACTGTTATTCCATTTGGAAATGAGGTTTCACCTTCTACTCCTTCATTGTCCATCCTTGCCAATCAGTTCCAGAAGTTTCTTTCTTCTCATCAGCCTAATGTATTGTCCACTATTTCTCCATCCATATGTTTGCCTCCTTTAGCTTCTTCAGGTATTTCTCCCTCCATATGGATCTTCGACTCCGGAGCCACTCATCACATGTCTAATGATATTTCTTTCTTTATGTCTTTATCTCCTTGTCACTCATCTGTTTCTGTGCTCACTGCTAATGGTACTCACATGCCATTGGCAGGTGTTGGTTCTATTATGTTTTCTCCCTTATATTTTTCTGATGTTTATTGCATTCCCCATCTTACTTTAAATTTTATCTCTATTAGTCAATTATGTGATTCTGGGTACACTGTTCATTTTTCTCCCACTTCGTGTTCTGTGCAGGATCCCGATTCTAAGAGGCTGATTGGGACCGGCCATAGAAAATGAGGATTATATGTGTTAGAGCAGCTTCAGGTTCCTGATGTCGCAACTTTTAGAATTGATTGTCGTCTTTCCGTTTGAATCCTAGTTCTTCTAGTTTTTATTTATGGCATTCTAGGCTTGAACATGTTCATGTTCACGTTTGAAGCATTTAGCCTCTATAGGATTTTAAAAAATTTACATTGTAGTGACATTTCTGATTGCAGTGGATGTAAACTTGCAACATTTTTTGCATTGTCTTTTAATAATAGTTCATCAATATCTCTTGCTCATTTTGATTTAATTCATTTTGATGTGTGGGGACCTGCTTCTATTGCCACAAAAGGAGGGTCCCGCTATTATGTGTCTATTATGTGTCTTTTATTAATGACTATTCTCGTTATTGTTGGATTTATTTGATTAAACACCGTTCGGAATTCTTTACAATTTTTCAAAATTTCCGTTCACTCATTCATACCCAGTTCTTTACCACTATTAAACGTTTTAGAGGTGATTTGGGTGGAGAGTATACCTCTGGTAATTTCTCTCAATTGCATGCATCGGATGGAACCAATCATCAGTCATTCTGCACTAACACTCTCGAGCAGGGTGGAGTTGCGGAAAGAAAACACAGGCATATCATTGAAACTGTTCGCTCTTTGTTATTCTCTACCAGTATTCCTAGCACCTTTTGGGGGAGAAGCAGTTCTCACCGCAACTCATGTGATTAGCAGAATTCCTTCTACCGTCACTTTTGACAAATCTCCATTTGAACGATTATATGGTAAAATTCCTGACTATTTCTCTTTAAAAGGTTTTTGTTGTACATGTTTTGTGCTTCGTCCTCATAGTGAGCACACTAAATTATCTGCACGCTCTGCAATGTGTGTTTTTTCTCGGTTATGGTGAGGGACAAAAATGATATCGATGTTAAGATCCTGTTGCACAAAAATTGTATGTATCTCGTCATGTTGTTTTTTCTTGAACATATTCGTTTATACTCTGTTTCATCTAACTCTGTCACTGTTCCTAAATCTGAGTTCCTATACATTGATCATTTCTCTGATGTTGATGATTTGTCTGTGTCTGATAAGGTGTCTGCATTGCCTAACTCTGTTTCTCTTATTTATTATACTCATGTTGATGTCGTATTCTCTGCAGATATTAATCCTTCCTCTCCCCCGACTGACTCTTCTTCAACTTGTGATGATGTGGATCTTGCTACTTCCCATTTTCCTTTAAGAGTTCGTAAGCCTCCAAATCACTTTTGTTATTCTCATGGTGATTTTGGTTATTTTTGTTACTGTACTTCATTTTCTTCCTTTCTCATTTATATTCATACTTTATCTGAACCAACCTCCTATAAAGAGGCTATTTGTGATCATCTTTGGAAACATGATGGATGAAGAGCTTTCTGCATTGCATAAGACTAGTACATGAGATTTGGTACCTCTTCCTCCAGATAAACATGCAATTGGTTACAAATGGGTGCATAAAATTAAGACCAAGTCTAACTGTTCTGTGGAGCGCTATAAGACCTGTTTGGTTGCTAAGGGTTTTGCACAAGAATATGGCATTGATTACGATTAGAATTTTTCCTCTGTTGCAAAGATAACTTCTGTCCGTACTTTGATTGCAGTAGCCTCAGTTCATAAGTGGAGTTTGTCTCAGATGGACGTTAAAAATGCCTTCCTAAATGGAGATCTCTCTGAAGAAGTTTATATGACTCTTCCCCCTGGAGTTTCTTATAATCATGGGAAGTATGTATATTTCGAAAGGCATTATATGGTCTCAAACAGGCACCTAGTGCCTGGTTTGAAAAGTTCTCCACAGTGATTGTTTCTCTTGGATTTCAATCCAGTGCTCATGACTCAGCACTCTTTGTTCTACATCTGCTGGAAGTATTCTCTTGCTTTTGTATGTTGATGATATGATCGTGACTGGTGATGATCTTGATGGTATTGCACAGTTGAAGGTACAGTTGCACAGACAATTTGAAATGAAAGACTTAGGGCTTTTGCGATACTTTCTTGGGATAGAAATTGCCAAGTCTCCAAAAGGATACCTACTTTCCCAATCTAAATATGCTGTAGATGTTCCTCAGAAAGCTCATATTACTGACACCAGACCCGATGCGACACCTTTACAGGTTAATGTTCATTATGCTTCATCTGACAGTGTACCTTTTGTCGACCCTACACTGTATCGCACTATTGTTGGGAGTTTGGTTTATCTCACTATTACACGGCCTGAAATTGCATATGCAGTTTATATTGTAAGCCAGTTTGTCTCCTCAGCGACTATTGTTCATTGGGCCGTTGTTGTTCGTATTTTTCGATATGTTCGTGGAACTTTATATCAAAGTTTGTTACTTCCCTCATCATCCACATTGGATCTACGTGCGTTCTTTGATGCTGACTGGGCAGGTGATCCTTCTGATCGCAAATCTACTACTGGGTTTTGTGTCTTTCTAGGTGATTCTCTCATTTTCTGGAGAAGCAAATAGCAGATGTTGTTGCTCGTTCATCTGCTGAGGCCGAGTATCAAGCTATGACCTCCACCACTGCTTAGATTGTTTGGCTTCGTTGGTTACTTACAGACGTAGGAGTTTCACTCACTGCTCCTACTCCCATTTATTGTGATGACAAAAGTTCTATTCAAATTGCACATAACACAGTTTTTCATGAGCACACCAAGCATATTGAGTTGGACTGCCATTTTGTTCGTCATCATCTGCAGATTTGCACCCTTTCTCTCCCATATGTCTCTTCTGCTATGCAGCTGGCTGACTTCTTCACAAAGTCCCACACCATTACACGTGTCCAGTTTCTTCTTGGCAAACTCTCAATGCTTAACACTGTCACATCGTGAGTTTGAGAGCAGGTGTTAAAGATGTAATTTACCTCTTACTTAAGGGTAGTTTAGACTCTCTTTTTTTCATTAGATCTAATTAGGGTTTAGTTACTTCTTCATAAGTAGTCTTTTTGTACTATTCATTATTATGAGAAATTATGGTTCTTCCAGAACTCCATAATTCTCTATTACCTTCAAGAGTCTTCTTGAACCATCTGAAACCTTCCATGACATTCCAGATTCTTGTCTGACATTCTGGACCATTCTAGGACATTTTGGAAAGCTCTACAATAAACATGTAATCTATTATGTACATAGATTACAAGATGGCTGGGTGAACCTTTATGTGTGACATCCTCCCCCCCCCCCCTTCGACATCCTCGTCAAAGCATGTCTTTTCTCTGTTGAAGCGTCGGATGTACTCATTGAACTACCACAAGTTGTAAGCACGCTCCAACAAAGCTTTCCCTTTGGTTGTCCCTCCAATGTACGAAGTACTCCTTGTATGTTGGAACTCCATGCATGCGCATCAATCGCCTGTTTTGAATGCGCTTCACTTATTTGTCGAATGATGTGAGCATCATCGCTGAAGGTCTTTGTGAAACGCCTCTAGCCTCTTCTTCCATCTCACCATGTTAAGGCTTGAGCACGCTCACATGGAAGACAGGGTAAATCTTCAACAAGGTATGAAGTTGAAGTTTGTAAGCAACTTGTTCCACTTTATTCTTCACAGTAAAGGGACCTTCATACCATTAGACCAATCCATTGTGCACCTTTCCAAACACCTTGAATTGGAGAGGAAGCACTTAGACCATGACATTGTCCTTAGCGTACCGGTAGGCAATCAGACTACTCCCCATGTAGCCCCGAAATGTCAAGTTTTGTTTCCCCATTGCAAGCTCGAAGGGCTATGTCCCGATGCCTCACTTCGTGTCAAGTTGTAGTAGAATTGTGCCATGTTGAGACATGAAAAATGACATTTTTACCCCTAATTATTGAACTAGTTAGCCTTCTATTTTATATATATATCACATACATTAATGTTCTTTGTTATTTTTGTGGATAAAATTGGAAAATACATGAAATCAATCAAATTCAGTGGAAAATTGTAAGTTTTGTACTTAAGACCTAGAATTTTAATAATTAATTTGTAACCACTTTTAGGATTTTTAGTGTAAATTGATTAATCTGGATCCAAGTATTAGAGTTTAGATTAATTCAATATTTTTAGATTTTAAGTGATAGATTATTATTAAATCCTGGAAGAAAGAAGCTCTAATTCGAGAGCCAGAGTTTGAATTTCAAATCTACATTCCATATGCCAATCATTGGGTCAGACTCAAGCAGTCCATGCGCATATCACAAAATGGGCCAAGCCAATGTGCAAGTTTAAGTCCATGTGCTCCAAGTCCAAGAAGTCCAATGGAAGTCCAATTTCAAATCCAATTGCTCCAAAGCCCATATTCGAATTTTGCTATGTAAACCCTAAGTCCGCACGCCAAAAGCCTTGTCCATATCCATATCATCCATACCATCAATTAACCATCCTTTAATCGAGACCATCCATTGCATTCATAAAATTAGGTAAACCCTAGAGCCACCTTTCCTTATCCATATCATACATTCATCATATTAGATATAGGCCATCCATCTAGATTAACCATAGAATCGTAAACCTCAATGCATAATCATATCATTTATTAAATTCATCTCATGCATCCATTAATAAGAGATTAGATTTAACCCATTCAATCACAACCATTCACCTAGATCTAGATTAACTTGGAACCCAAGACACCTCCACCTATCCTTTCAAATTTTACACATCATACACACCTCATCACCTATCCTTTCTCCACTCAAACGATTTTCCATATCCTATACACCTCATTCAAATTTTCTACATAGGAAACCATCCACATCATCACCTCTCATCTTAACCATCCATTTAGATTTAGTTTTAATCTCATCCATTCATTGCATTACACACACCAAACCCTAATCCAATGTGCAAAATTCACCCAAGCCTACCCAATCCCAGTATTTTCAAATTTCCCTACGTAAGCCCCAAGCCAACTTTTTCCCCAAGACATTAAAATCGTGTATGCCTTGTAGCCCTAATCTCTTTCACTTTAAATTCCATCTATTCATGTTTAAGTTAGATTTCATCCAAGCCCTTCATGCATCATCTAAAGTTAGATTAAATCTCCACCCTTCATTCAGTCCAAAAGACTATAAATAGTCAGTTTCGCAATAGCCAAATTCAAATTTGATCTGGAGCCACAGGGGACTGAATATTGGAGAATAGTCAACAGACAATGAGCTATACACGAATTTTACAAGTGAGCATCTCATTTTGTCAATTTTATTGATAGTCTTTGATGTATCTTTCCAATGATGTGTATTAATTCTTTCATTAAATAAATAAAAGATAAGCTCTTAGAACCCTAAAACATCCAATTTTTGAATTTCTTTCATGATTGTTTGATTTAATTTTAAGTTTATATTCTTTGTTTAATTAAAAGGACAAAAATGAAATAGTTAGAACTTAGGTTTCATTAGATTCAAGTCTAAGGTTCCTCTGGGACATAATGAAATAGTTAGATTTTGAATTTAATTAAATCTAAGAATCTAAGGTTTGATTAATTTAATTAAAGTTTATGAATTATAATTTTAAAGAAAAGAATAAATTGAGAATTAAACTTTTATGCGAATTTCAAATCTAGATTTTTTATTTTATACACTGTTAGGCTATGATTGATCTATTCCATCAACACCTTTAAATTTTGCATTGTTTTGTTATTTCATTTATATTAATTGTCAATTTATTTCCTTTCCTTGTTTTTTTTTTATGTCATGTATTTTATTTGTTTGATTTATTTTTGTTGTTCATTTTATTGTTTATTTTGTTGTATAATTGTATTTATTTCTTGTAACCACCTTCTCAAAGATGTATTAATTAGTTGGAGATTTAAATAAATTGGATTATTAATTTTGCTTTCTTAAACTGGGATGTGAGGTTGTTTATAAATTCTACATTAAGGCCATTGCAATTATATTATTGGATTTTAAAGTTGGATAATTGGTTAAGTTTTAGAATTAATTGATTTTTACATTATGGATCTATGGATTTCAAACTGGAATATGATTAACTTAAAGGCATAATTATAAGGATGTAATTTGATTTCTATGATGGCATTAATTTAAAGATCTATAACTTTTTACAACCTACAAAATTCCAATTTCATGTATATTTTGTTCTTTCATATAACTTGTTCCTTGTGGGATCCACCTCGTACTCTTAACGCTATATTAGACATGGTTCGTGCTCATGCGAGTAATGAATAATAAATTTAAGACACAACAAGTTTTTGGCGCCGTTGCCGGGGAACATGAAATTATATAGAATAAGAAAAATATATGTTTTGAAATTTTGTGGTTTGTGAAAATATTTCTATTTTTCGAATCTTCTAACTTAGGCAAATTTTTAAAATTGGAAAGTTCTATTTTTAGAAATTCTAATTTTGGAAGGTTACCTAAAATTAAAATTTCTTTAAAATAGGAATAGATCTTAAAATTTGTCTAAACATGGAAATTTTGCTAAACTTAGACACTTGTTGAATTTAGAAGTTTCTATTCTTGTAGACATTTCTATTTTTTGGAAATCCGATAAATTCAACTAGCTTGTTCTTTTAGCCTCTTTCTAATCTTATAAATATACTTTATTTTAGTGATATTCTAATTTTAAATTTATAATTCGCACGGCACACGAATCAAATTGGAGTATAAAGATATGCAAGTGCGAGGTCGAACCCACATTGACTTGATTTTAGAATGAACGGGAAAAGAAATTAAAAGCCTAATATTTTAATCTTAACCTAGTTAACAATTTTTCATGGAGGATGATTGGATTGAAATTGCAAAATTAATTAAAACAATTAAAAATAGAGATTAAATCGAGTGAGAGAAATTACTAACCCATTGGATTCCACCACCATTAAATCCATAATATTCCAATTATTTATTTACAATTCCGAGTTTTTAAAGATTTAAACATTTAAGTCCATTAATATAGTGTTCAAAATTTAGATTTTCCTTCGCTTTTAAAGATATAATTCCTAAGCATTTAATGTATCTAATTTTAATCTAAAAGACAATGGATCAAAGAAAATAATCTAAGCATCCAATGTATCTAATTAAATTGAAAAACATTAAATCAAAGAAATTTTCGTTTTTAATTAAAATGCCAAGCCCTTGATTACTTAAATAATATTATTAACTACCAAAAATACATGATACTAATGGTAAAAAACATGAATATTTGATTAATCTAATGAAGTCAAAATCATTAAATAATCAACACACATATCTGAGAATCAATAAATAAATAACTAAAAAATTATTTCATTAATGGGGTTTCCTCTTCAACCTCAGTACAAAGAATTAGAACAGTATCATAACAAAATTAAAGAAAAGAGATGGAAAAATAGAACACGAGTGATCGTCGAAGCTCCCGAGCACAACCGTCACGACTTCCCTCTCTCAGCCGAGTGGCTTGTACGGCCGACCCTCTCCTCACAGTAACTTCTTCTTCTATATATTTTTTTCCAGTTTCCCTAAACTAGTGTTATCAGAACCAGACCGAACCGCGGTCGAACAGGCGGTTCATCCGCGATCGCGGGATTTGCGGCTCGGTCCAGGCCCAAAACTGGCAGCGGTCAAAACCGCATAAAACCGATTAGAACTGCTATTTTATGCGGTTTTGGCACATAAACCGCAAACCGCGTACCTCGGTTCAGAAATTTGTAATTTTTTTATTTTTTTAAACATTTTTTTTAATTTTCCCTTAAAAAATGTGTATATTTGAAATATAAATGTTTATTACTATTTCTATCCCATATATTTCACCGTTTTGGTATATTACTCAGAGTTTAAATGTTATTTTTAATATTTATGTTAATGTTATTGGTAAAACATGTCTAACTTAATATTATATATAATATTTATATTATTTTAATACTTGACCGGCTTTGACGGGTTTTGACCGTGGTCGAACCCAGTTGAACCCTAACCTCCTCGAAAACGGTTCGTTAGGCGGTCCAGTTCTGATAACATTGCCCTAAACAGCTACACCTCAGGTATTTACTGTTTTTAATAAAAGAAAGACCGTGTGGCCACACCTCTATTTCAGCAGATCCTTTTTTTTTCTTCTTACTTTATCTTGTGTATTCGGCTGCCACCTCCTTCCTATTTTCTCTCTTATCTCAATCTGTTGAATGCAGAAAATCAACAATGAGTGTCCTTACCTCCATCATCCTCTCTTCTTGTTCTCTATTCTGACAACACCACCTTCTATTTTCACTCTTCCTTCTTCTCACAGATTTCCTTGCAGCAAGATTGTCGCCTCTCAACTGTTTAGCTTGTGGAGATTGGAAATCCATCTCTATTCAGTCAACATGTGCTTGTAGGACAGCAACATCCTTTTCAAGCATCAGCCCCCTATGTTCTTTTCAATTTTTTTCTTTTCTTAGTATGTTTCTTTCTTGCTTTTCTTCCTCTGTATTTTGTTAGGCAGTACGAACCAAACCACCTTTCTTTGTGATCCTTCTATCTGCTTTTCAAGTTTCTTAATTCAAATTGCTGCTCTGCTGTATAGTGCACTAGTTGATCTTGCTTGCAACTCTGATTGGTTGGTGTGTTTTCTTCACATGGTTTGTCAACATGTTGCTGGCCTGCTATGTTCTAACTCCTACAGTTCAGATTTCACCCATGTTTAGAAATAATAATTGAATGAAATAAACTGGATTTGAAGTTTTAGACCACTGATCTAAGTGTAGGTACTTGGTTCTGAGTCTCTTTTTTTCATTTTTCATTGGAATGGATTCCAATTGCTTCATATCAACAATGACCAGATCATATTGCAAGCAACATCTGACTACCTTTAGTGGATCCATAACTCCAACAACCTTACATGCAAACTAACCCATGTTTCGAGAGAAGATGTTTCCACCATTTTACTTTCCTTTCATTCCAAAAATTTGAATTCATGGGCTCCATCTTGAACATGGGCTTCTTTTGATAGAAATTTTAATAAATAGTATTTTATGCACAAAATTTCCATTTTCCTCTGATTTCTTGTATTCTCGTGTATTTCCTACAAAATTCTAAAATTTCAATAAAGAATAATAAAAACACTCAAAACAAGGGCTAACTAGTCCAAATATAGGGGTAAAATAGTCATTTTCTTGTGCTCATCACGAGTTAAGATGCTAGAAAATAAGCGCATAGGCTAAGGTAAGTGCCTAACTACTTTCTTTCAATTTTATCTTTCTTATGCACACATATGGATTTTTATTTTAGGGTTCTCTCATTTATTTGCATAAAAAAATATTGCATATTTGAATTGTTCATGCATTTAGGTTGTTAGTTTCATGCATTAGTTAGATTGTTTGTTTAATTGTTTGCATATTTGTTTGTGTATCTTGTATTGTTAGATTTAGGATTGCATTCACAAAAAAAAATAAAAAATTAATAAATAAAATTGTTTCATGCATTCATAGTAAAATTAATTTAGAAACCATTAGTTATATTTTAAGGTTTTTCATACTCATTAGGACAATCTTTAATTCAATTAATTTTAGATAATCAATCTTAGTTTTTAATTCAATAACGGTATCTAAGGTTAGTTTTATTACCAAGACGTGAGGTCGAGCACGTCTAAAGATAAGTTGGGACGAGATGTCCGTATGTGCTCCCCCACTTACCTGGGAACTTACCTGGTCGCGATTGAGATTAAACTTCTATTGGAGATTTAAAATTTTTGGAGAAAATATTAGGAGTTGTCTAGAGTCTTAGGATTAGTTTTAGGAATTTTTAGATTTAGGTCATTTATTGTTTGAGTCTTGTTTGGTCTTTTTTGATCTTAAGTGAAAATGAGATTTGGAGACGCGATTCGACCAAGCGATTGGTTAGAATTGAGCCCCCAATTGGTGAACATCACGTCAGTCATTAATACATTATGGACGACAGTAGGGTCTGTGAGGTAATGTCAACTTCAACTATAGAACCTTCATCGAATCCCAATAGTTGCACCGTGGTGAGGAGAGTTTGACCAAAAGTCTTGATAATGTGAAAATTATGGAAGAACCTAACATTAAAAAAGAGCCTGGAATTAAGGAAGAGGCGCACATTGAGGAAAAGCCAAGCATTAGGGAATAGCCTAATCTTGAACTTATCTCTTTTGACATTACTCATCCATGGGCATTCATCATACCCGTAGGTGAAAATGTGGTGGAAAAGAGATATTACACTCATGATGTTATGTACTCCCTTGAACATATTACTCATCACCAATTACCGAACAGAATGAAACTCACTCAAGAAGGTCTAGGTTGTATGCTGTGTTCAAAATAATTGAGTATACGTTTGTCGTAGGTTTCTTTTAGGTTGAGTCAGGTTTAGAGTTAGTCTAGGATTTTTATAGAATCAGTCTAGCATAGGAATTTTTATTGGGTCAGTCTAGTTTAGAATTTTTTTTTTTTTGTTTTTTTTTTAGGTTTGAACCCTTGTAGGTACATCTAAACCCTAATTAACACTGTTCCAAAAAAATTCTGATTTGCACTTGATCACTGTAGATTAAGGAACATTGAGGACAATGTCTGATTTATGTTTGGGGGTATTAAGGGGTTACACTTATTTAGTCCAATAAAAGTTTTGTGTGTCCGAAAAATTTAGGGAAGAGTAAGTTTACAAACAAAAACTGAGACTACCCTTGCCAAAAAGAAAAAAATTGTTGTGTTTTTTTACTCTAAAAAAAAAAATCACAGGAAGAGTAAGTGAAGACTGAGACTACCCCATGCAGAAAAAAAAAAACCTAGTCAAAGTTAATTTTTTTAGCATTAATGAGTAAATAAAAACTTTTATATCACACTTTTTCGGGAAACATTTTATAGAAGTTATACTCGAAACAAATTTTACACAGCCATGTTAATATTAGTTGAAAAAAGAAAAATATTCATGAGTCTAGTAATCATCGAAGGAATACTAGTAGAGGCACTTAAAAAATATAAAAATAAAAAAATGAATAAAGAAGAAGAAGAAAAGGAACATCCTGACATCAAAAGAATGATGTGAAAAAAAGAAAAAAGAATAGAAAAAGATTAATATTTTGAAAAGTGCTGAAAAACTAAACAAAGGAAGAAATATCCCGTTTCACATTTGGAAGACCTCTAACTTTTCTGATTCAAAGTATTTATTTTTAGAGCCTTATATCATTCTTTGATATGACTCGATCCCAAGCCATGTTTCGTCCTATTAGAAAGTCTTATTGATCTTAAGTCAAAATATGGTGTTTCATGTGGAGAATAGAGGAAAGAAAATGAAAGCGTTTGACTCAACGTTCTCAGGAAAGTGACATCCATTCATGAGATTTTTTTTTTTATTATTTTCTTTGGTTTGTGTCGTCTTTTCTAATACATACATGAGAAATTTTGATTTGAATACATAAACTCTGCTCACATATACCTTTGAGAGAAAATAAATCCAAACCTCTATGCGTTAGTCTTCCTGAGAGATATATCTATGATGTTTGAAGTCAAAGTGCATTTTCCACTGGGGTTACAAAACTTGTGTCTACTTGGAAAAAGAAGATTATTTTAATATTGGCTAAGCACACACTACACTCCGGGTATAAATTTTGTAAAAAAAAAATTTGGAATCGTATGATGTTTAGATTTTTATGTACATGGTTTTACTGAAACTGAGACTTAGACTGAGAAAATTTGATGTTTGTGGGTATCATAACTGCAAGCACTCACGAGACTATAACTCGTCCACTAGAAGTAACCTAGGGATTTAAAGGCTTGTTCCATAAGCTAAATGCAATACAGAGAACCAGCAAAAATGGTGTAGTTAGGTTTAGTTTAAGCTTAGATTAGGGTTTTTTTTACAGCTTTTAGGTAGTTTTGCTCGAGGACTAGCAAAATCTAAGTTTAGGGATATTTGTTGAGACATAAAAAATGACATTTTTACCACTAATTATTGGACTAGTTAGCCTTCAATTTTGTATATATCATCACATACATTTAATGTTGTTTGTAAGTTTTGTAGATAAAATAGGAAAATACATTAAATCAATCAAATTCAGTGGAAAATTGCAAGTTTTGTACTTAAGACCTAGAATTTTAATAATTAATTTCTCACCACTTCTAGGATTTTTAATGTAAATTGATTAATCTGGATCCAAGTATGAGAGTCTAGATTTATTCAATATTTTTAGATTTTAAGTGGTGGATTAATTATTAAATCCTAGAAGAAAGAAATTGCAATTCAAGAGCCAGAGTCTGAATTTCAAATCTATGTTCCATTTGCCAATCATTGGGTCAGACTCAAGCAATCCATGCGCATATCACAAAATGGGCCGGGCCAATGTGCATGTTCAAGCCCATGTGCTCCAAGTCCAAGAAGTCCAATGAAAGTCCAATTTCAAATCCAATTGCTCCAAAGCCCATATTCGAATTTTGCTATGTAAACCCAAAGTCCACACGCCCAAAGCCTTGTCCATATCCATAATATCCATACCATCCATTAACCATCCTTTAAACCAGAGCATCCATTGCATTCATAAAATTAGGTAAACCCTAGAGCCACATTTCCTTATCCATATCATACATTCATCATATTAGATCTAGGCCATCCATCTTGACTAACCATAGAATCTTAAACCTCCATGCATAATCATATCATTTATTAAATTCATCTCATCCATCCATTAATAACCCATTAGATTTAACACATTCAGTCACAGCCATTCACCTAGATCTAGACTAACTTGGAACCCAAGCCAACTCCACCTGTCCATTCGAATTTTACACATCATACACACCTCATCACCTATCCTTTCTCCATCGATTTTCCCATATCCTATACACCTAATTCGAATTTTCTACATAGGAAACCCTCCACATCATCACCTCTCATCTTAACCATCCATTTAGATTTAGTTTTAATCTCATCCATTCATTGCATTACACACGCTAAACCCTAATCCAATGTGCAAAATTCGCCCAAGCCTACCCAATCCCTTGATTTTTGAACCCTGCTTAAGCCCCAAGCTAACTTCTTACCAAAGACACTAAAATCGTGTATGCCTTATAGCCCTAATCTCTTTAACTTTAAATCTCATCCATTCATGTTTAAGTAAATTTTAATCCAAGCCGTTCATGCATCATCTAAAGTTAGATTAAATCTCCACCCTAAATTCAGTCCCAAAGCCTATAGAAAGTCCATTTCACCATAGCCAAACTCAAATTTGATAAGGAGATAAAAGGGACTAAATAATGGAGAATACTCAAGAGACAAGGAGCCATACACGAATTTTACTAGTGAGCATCTCATTTTGTAAATTTATTTTACTTTTCTTTGATGTATTCTAAGGAAAAGCTCTTAAAACCCTAAAACATCCAATTTTTTAATTTCTTTCATGATTGTTTGATTTAATTTTAAGTTTATATTCTTTGTTTAATTAAAAGGACATAATGAAATAGTTAGAACTTAGGTTTCATTAAATTCAAATCTAAGGTTCCTTTGGGACATAATGACATAGTTAGATTTTGAATTTAATTAAATCTAAGGATCTAAGGTTTGACTAATTAAATTAAAGTTTATGAAGTTTAATTTTAAAGAAAAGCATGAATTGAGATTTAAATTTTTACGCGAATTTCAGTAGATTTTTATTTTACATACTTTTAGGCTATGATTTATATATTCCGTCACCACCTTTAAATTATGCATTATTTTTTTATTTCATTTATTTTAATTGTCATTTTATTTCTTTTGCTTGTTTTATTTTGTTATGTCATGTATTTTATTTGTTTGATTTATTTTTGTTGCTCAATTTATTGTTTATTTTGTTGTATAATCGTAACCACATTCTCAGAGATGTATTAATTAGTTGGAGATTTAAATAAATTGGATTTTTAATTTTGCTTTCTTGAACTGGGATGTGAAGTTGTTTATAAATTCTACATTAAGGCCATTGCAATTATATTATTGGATTTTAAAGTTGAACAATTGGTTAAGTTTTAGAATTAATTGATGTTTACATCATGGATCTATGGATTTCAAACTGGTGGAATTTGATTTCTATGATGGGATTAATTTAAAGATCTATATTTTTTTACAACCTACAAAATTTCAATTTCATGTATATTTTGTTCTTTCATATAACTTGTTCCTTATGGGATCGACCTCGTACTCTTAACGTTATACTATACATGGTTTGTGCGCTTGCGAGTAATGAGTAATAAATTTAAGACACAACATGCCACATCCAAAAGTTGCACCCAATTCTTCTGATTGGTGCTGACGAAATGCCTTAAGTATTCCTCCAATAAGACATTTACCCGTTCTGTTTGGCTGTCAGTTTTTGGATATAAACTCGTGGTGAAATGTAACTTTGTCCTAAGCAGCTTGAACACCTCGGTCCAAAACTTTCCTATGAACCTTTGATCCCTGTCACTCACAATGTTTTCAGGAATTCCCCCATTACTTCACCACGTACTTGACGAACAACTTGACAGTCTCTTCTGTTGTGCAGTCCACAAGTGCCGCAATGAAGGTTGCATACTTGGAGAACCTGTTCATTACCACAATGATTGATCCAAGTCCACCAACCTTCGGGAGAGTAGTGATGTAATCCATGGAAACACATGCCCAAGGTCAATATGGAATGGGCAAGGATTCTAGCTATCCTCCCGACTTCTTCCGCTCCACCTTGTCTTGTTTCAAGTAGGGCCAATGTTCTTTGTTGGCTCGAGCGACCCGTCCATTGAGTGTCATGACACTCCCGCATCAACTATCGTCGTAGGTTGTCCCATCTCGACACATATAGTTGACCACCATTAGCAATGAGAAGTCCATCCTCGATCTAGAACCTTCGGGTCTTCCCCACCTTTGTTAAGTTAATTAACTTATTGACCACGGGATCTTTCTCCAATCCTACGCGAATGCGGTCAGGTACCGTTGACTTCATCAAGATCACTACAACAGCTCCCTCAAGCTTCAATGAAGCTAGCTCCATTTTCTTGCTAAGCGCGTCAGTCACCTGGTTGGTGTGACTAGGTTGGTACTCCATGACTATGTCAAATTCCGCGAGGAATTTCTGTCAACATGCTTGCTTCGAACTCAACTTCATCTAGTTATGAAAGTAGTTGATAGCGATATTGTCGGTCTTGACCACAAACCTTGAGCCCAATAGGTAGTGTCTCCATGTCTGTAGGTAATGGACCACCTCAGTCATCTCTGTAACAACTCTCCCTCCTGAGAGTAAGATCAAAGTGAAATGGATAAAGATTTCCACGGAGGGAGGCGAGTGTCACGACACGAGTCAAGTCCGAGTCCGAAAAACTCGACCCTCGATTGGCCCAACCTAGCACGTACATGGATCGTAGTCCATGATAACAGTTACAACATGCTAGAATAAATAGCGGAAAATAAAATCATAAATCATGATCATAACGCACTCGCATCTTAAGCAAAAATAAAGTGTTCTCCATAAACCAAACACCAATATCCGAACACAAATTGACTAAATTATTACATCCTCAAATTAAAATCTCCTATAAACTATACTGACTCCAAATTAAATTAAAATAGATCAAACTAAACTATTCACGCTATCTCCTAGCGTCTATCTCGCTCACGCCTGACTGCCACTTGGTCCGGCCTTACTTTCCTTTCTTTGATTTGTATTGATATCTAAAAAGGAGAAAAATGTATGGGCTTAGTCAACGCGCCCAGTAGGAGTTTCGATCAAAGGAAAATGCACCAAGAAGTGTTATAGTAAAATACATATAATTCGAAATCATTGTTAGGAGAATCACATTTTATAACATAAATGTGTTGCATAATAGGAATCTCAGAATTCTAATAGTAATTATCATGAAATGTCATGTCATGGGTGCCATGAATAATGAATGCCCTTTTCATGCCCTATGTATCGAATATGAGTCGTTTATTCTCAATGGTTACTACTATTGGCCAATTATGTCCCAACATTCTAGGAGGCAACCACGAGGTTATTGTTCCCTATCCACAAATTTAATAACCAAGACTATCGGTGGAGTGTGGTCTCCTCCTTCTGCGCAGGGTTTCAGGACTGGTTACCCAAGAGCCTTTCTGGCCCAACTCAATGCCTTATCTTCATAACAATGGACGCGGCCAAATATAAATATTTATTCAAATTCATCAATTTATTTCCAAGACCAAAGAATGTCCGGACAGCTCAACTTTGTCTTAGGTAATGCAATTCCCATCCCATGCTATATGCATGAGGTATATGAATGTATCATGATGCTAAATTCCATGCAATATACGTGACAATATCTTACATATTTCAAAAGTAAATAAACATCATCTAGTTCACATAATTCTGAAGAAAATCAATCATCACATTTATAATAACAAGATATCATATTTAAATCATAACTTTGAGTGCTTCAATAATGTAGGAAAACTTACTTGATCGAGGGTGATCAGCGAAAAGAGAGATCCACATATCTTTTGAACGTCAATTAGTTCAAAGTCCAAGGTTCACTGTGAACAATGTTTTAAAGGTTCCAAATACCATTAATATTATGTCTAATCATTATTTATAATATCTAAATTTAATGAAAGTGGGTGACATGTTGCTGCCCTTCTATGGCTATGGACTTGGGTTGTAGGATAAAGCTTGGGTCCATGCTTTACATTATTAAAGAAAAGAAAATAATTATATAACCCCATTAATTGAAGTAAAGTAGCAAGGGTTTCCAGATTTACTACCGTACACATAGGTGTAGGAGTAAATTAATAATAAAACATAAACAAATGAACTCAATTTGGAAAAGGGTTGGTTATCTGAGAGAAGAACTGGCCATTGGTGATTGATAAGTAAATTGGCCAAAACTGAAGCCCATGGAAAGATTGAAAGACGGTGGTATGATTTCAAATCAAGACGTTTGGATTGGGATCTCTGGAGTCCATGTGCTCAGTAGTCCAAGACTGAAAACCAGTCTTAAAATCAGCCAGTTAAGGGCTGAAAAATCAGTCCCATTGTCAATGGTTATGAGATCTCTTCCAGTAATCCAGAGACTGAAATCCAGTCCCCACTTCAAGCCAACCTTGGACTGAAAATCATTCCTCAGTTGAACAAACAGTTCTGAAATTTGGGTAATAAGAATCAAGTTTATTGGTTAGATCTGAGTGAAGTTTGGGTTTACCCAAATCCCATGAATCCTTGAAAATCAGTCCCAAGCATCACTAGTCTTTGGGCTGATTTTCCCAGATTTAAAACTGCCTAATAGCCTATTTTCATTGGGACAGAAATTGAAGTTTTTGCCATGATCAAAAGTAACCTTTATAAGACTATTTACTGTCGGGCTTGGCCGGCGAAAAGAAGGCCTAAACTTTAAATAAGATTAAGCCAGATCCAGCTAATGGGAGGACACTTAATTACTTAGACAGTTTCAAACACTTAACACTAGAAGATTTAAAAGTTTGGGTTCTTAAGCATTTAAATAAAATCATTACCCTAAAAATAATCAAGAGTTAAAGGCACCAACCAAGGAACAGAAAATCAGGAAGAAGAACAAGATTGGAAGACTGCTCGCCGAGGAAGACAACAGAAAGAGAAGAGTTGGAAAGTGAGAAGACGCCTTAGGGCTGTTGTTGTTTCAAAGTCTCCATGTTGTCGCGGCCAGCTAGGGTTGGAAAACAAAGAGGGAAGATGAAGAGAGAAATCCGACCGGCACCGCGTGGATTTATAGAATCCATGAATGGGTTTGCTGCCGACTTGAGAGGAATTTTCGGTGAAAGGAAGAATCCAATTAGGGAAAGATTGGGGAAGAAGATATGGCTTCTTTCCATTAGGGTATGGCGGTGAAAGGGATTTTGAGCTGCTGCCGTTTCGGAGGAGAAAGGAGAGGAACTGGTAGTTTATTTGGGCTTCCATCGGCACTTAGGGATTTTAGGAGATGTGTTTCACACGTAGGCCCCATTTACAAGGATAGAATTTTCCTTTAAGTACAACATGAATGGAATTTTGAAGGTTTATTAAATTCCCTCCTTATATTTTAATTACTCTTCCATATTCCAAACTTATATATTTTCATTACCTTTTATTTCCAGTGACCACTAATTTAGGAGGGGGTTTGTGTGCGATCGGGAATCTTCATAACATTATTAATGCTAAATTTAATTTTCAACTGAACAATTCTAGTTGAAGTCTCAACGCTGATAATTAGGATTTAATTTAATAACTATATTTTTCATTCACTTAAAACAAAGTATCAAATTTACATAAACAAAATTGATTTACTAAACTAATCCCACCTACTGACTCACTACTCTGGGTCGGGTCACTATAATACTACCACCTTTTAGGATTTTCGTTCCGAAAATTAGACGAAGCTTGGGTCAAGAAAATAAAATTACACAAACAACTCTGGGTAGTGTGTTCTCATCTTCGACTCTAATTCCCAAGTAGGCTCTTCATTCCCATGTCGTTCCCAAACTACTTTGACAAATGGGATTGCCCTATTTCATAGCACTTTTTGCTTGGAATCTATGATCTTGATTGGTCTCTCGACGTAGGATACGTCGCTTTGAACATCCAATTCCTTCGAGTCTAAAACATGTGACGGGTCCGGATTGTACTTCCGTAGCATTGAGATATAAAATACATCATGCATACTGGACAACTGTGAGGGAAGGGCTAATCGATACGCGACCTCATCGATCTTCTCGAGGATTGGGAATGGCCCAACGAACCTTGGAGATAATTTTCCTTTCTTTCCAAATCTCATCTGGCCTTTACGCTGTGAAATCTTCAAAAATACCTGATCTCCAACTCAAATGCCGAAGGTTTTCTTCTTCTATTAGCTTAACTTTTCTGTCGGCTTTGGGCGGTCAGTAAATGCTGCCGAATGACTTTAATATGTTCTGTCGTCTCTGCAACCAAGTCGGGTCCTATGAGTGCAGCCTCACCTGCCTTAGTCCAACAAACTGGAGATCTACAAGGTCTTCCATACAACACCTCGAAGGGAGCCATTTGGAGGCTCGCTTGATATGCAACGCCTCTGTTGTTATATGAGAATTCTACCAAAGGGAGGTGTTCTTCCCAACTGCCCTTGAAATCGAGCATGCAAGCTCTCAACATGTACTCCAATGTCTGTATAGTCCTTTCGGACTATCCGTCGGCCTGTGGATGAAGCGTTGTGCTATATATTAGATCTGTACCCATGGCTTTCTGTAAGTTCTGTCATACTCTTCCTGTGAATCTACTATCACGATCTGACACAATTGTCTTGGGTATCCCATGCAATCTAACAGTGTCATTTATATAACGTCTACCCAATTTCTCTGAGGAGTCTGTTGTTTTGATCGGCATGAAGTGTGCTGACTTGGTGAGACAGTCAATTATTACCCAAATTGCATCAATGCCTTTAGGAGATCTAGGCAATCCCGTCACGAAGTCCATCGTGATATGCTCCCACTTCCATTCTGGAATGGTAAGGGGTTGGAGCAAACCAGGTGGATTCTGATGTTCTACTTTTACTCTCTGGCATGTCAAACATTTGGAGACATAATCTGCCACATCCTTCTTGAGTCCACACCACCAGTACTGTCTCCTGAGATCTTGGTACATTTTCGTACTTCCGGGGTGTATTGAGAATCTAGATTTATGGGCTTCTGTCAGTATTTCTCCCCTAAAATCTTTCGGTACATAGACTCTGTCTTTGAACATGAGACCCTGTTCAGCCCGCAGTTGCCAATCTTGCATTGTCTCCCCTGTAGATAGCTTGGCCAATATCTCTGTCACTTCTGGATCCGATTTTTGTGCCTGTTCAATCTTTGATGCCATAGTAGAGTGCATCATTAAGTTGTACATACGTCCTCTGTTGCTTATATGCAAATTCAAATTTTCAATCGCTGATAGAAACTCCCACTCTTGTCTAATCATGCTTGCTATGGCTCCATGAGGTCTACGACTAAGTGCATCTGCAACCTTGTTTGCCTTGCCCTGATGGTATTGAAGGGTGAAGTCATAATCCTGGAGATATTTCATCCATCTTCTCTGTTCAGGTTGACGTCTCTCTGCACAAACAAGTAACTTCAAACTTTTATGATTGGAGAAGACATCAAACTTCTCCCCAAAAAGATAATGCCGCCAACTTTTGAGAGCAAATATCACGATTGCTAGTTCCAAATCGTGAACAGGATAGTTTCGCTCTTGCACTTTCAATTGTCGAGAACCATAAGCCACTACTCGTGTATTTTGAGTGAGTGAGCATCCCAGTCCTTCACCTGAAGCATCACAAGACACTTCATAACCTTTGCCTCTCTCTGGAATAATTAAGATAGGAGTTGTTATAAGTCTTTCTTTCAATTCTTCAAATCTTCTGTTACACTTTTCTGACCATTCAAACTTGACTCCCTTTTGAGTCAAGCGGGTGAGTGGAGCTATAATCTGGGAGAAATCCATAATGAAATTTCGATAGTACCCCGCTAATCCCAAAAAGCTTCGGACTTCAGTGACATTCCGAGGAGGTTTCCAATCTTTTACAGTTGCTACCTTTGCTGGGTCCACTGTTATCCCATCTTCCGTCGCAATGTGCCCTAAGAAATTCACTTTGGATAACCAAAATTCACACTTACTTGTTTTTGCAAATAATTTATTTCTTCTCAAGGTTTCCAAGACGATCCGTAAATGTTCAGCTTGTTCCTCCTCACTTGCGGAGTAGATAAGGATGTCATCAATGAACACAATCACAAACTTATCCAAATATGGGCAGAAGATTCGATTCATCAGATCCATGAAAAATGCCCGTGCATTTGTCAGTCCAAAGAGCATTACCACATATTCAAATAGTCCATATCTCGTTTTGAAGGCCGTCTTTTCGATATTTTCTTCCTTGACTCTAATCTGATGGTACCCTGACATAAGATCTATCTTAGAGAAACAACTGTGATCAAACAAATCGTCAATCCGAGGTAAGGGATACTTATTCTTGATGGTGGTTTGATTTAGCCGTCGATAATCCACGCACATTCGTAGGGAGCCATCTTTCTTCTTAACAAATAGTGCCGGTGCTCCCCATGAAGAAGTGTTGTATCGAATGAATGCCAACCGTAGCAATTCGTCAATCTGTTTCTTCATCTCAGACATCTCAGCTAGTGCCATCCGGTAGTGTGGAAGTGACAGCAGTGCAGTACTCGGAAACAATTTGATTTCAAAGTCAATCTCTCGGTTAGGAGGTAAGCCAGGGAGTTCAGTTGGAAAGATGTCACCAAAATCTTTCACTATGAGCGGTAGAGTAGGAATAGGCGACTCTTCTATTTTAATACTATTCAATAGTATTTGCCCAACTTCATTCGGTGGTTTCCTAGATACAGTAATCTTTTGCTTATCCCCATGTATAATGAACCTCTATCATTTTGGTGACCAAAAGGTTACCCTGCTGCGATAACAATCAATGCATGCCTGATATGTGGATAGCCAATCCATTCCGAATATTACATCAAACTCTGTCATTTCTATAACAAGGTAATCAAACATGAACTTAAAGTCAGCCAATTCGGTGTCCACTGAGGTGCAAATTAGGCAAAGGGATGTGTCACCAACAGGTGATGTTATGGTAAGTGCAGATGATAATGATTGTACAAGTAAACCCGTAACAGTGCAGTTAAGTAAACAACAGGTTAGCACAATAATCAACAGTTGCAATAATATCTCATGCTTGATAACAAATAAGCATAATATCATCATCAGTCCCATAATTCATCATTTCTTTTCAATTACTGCTGTCATCTAACATCACACCTACCAACTACACTGAGACCATTGTATTAAGTCCCGACACGGTCAAAATACATCATTGCAAGTACATCTCTGGCTCTCCCATAGCCGATACTGACACCCTCAAGTCATCAACTATCGACACCCATGGTCCAGTAGACGTAAACCATCTCACACACATGGCCGATATTGGTTCAATAGTCAAGGGCACATGGAAGCAGTCTTACACATTTCACATGATCACATCATAGCATTCGTAAGCATCATAAGCACTCTTGCCATAGTGCGTCAAGTCTACGCACATGAGTGGGTTCATCAAATCTGAAACCACTCATTGCTCAATATCCATATCAAATAAACCTGTTTACATCAAGCTGCAAAGATAAATTTCCTCACCGTATATGTGTGTTCTCGCGGTATCTGTTCAAATAACAAACAAGTGCACAATCAATCCTAAGCCACTTACATAGCATCAAATACATACACACATGTAGTATTTTGAAATCATCCTTGTTTTTTAAAAAAATATCAAAGGTACATGGAATTGAGTCTCCTACATGGTTTCTATCATTTTTAAGTTACAATAATCCACAATATATAGAAATAAAAAGATGCTCAGTCCAAAACTCATATTGTCTTCTGGGCATTGACCAGATTGACTTATTGAGTTAGGTCTAGATTCTCAGGTCACTTCTCAGTTGTCTTCTGGATAGGACCAAATCTGACATTTTGAGTAAGGCCTCGAGGTCACTCAGTGTTCGACAAATATAGCGTCGGCCTGGAAGTGAAATACAATAGTATTTATACCATAGTAATAAGAGAAGAGGGTCAGTACATTTTTTTTTCAATGGGTACTAACATCACAAGCATCAACATAATCCAACAATAATATATATATATTTTTTTTCTAATTCTTCTTCTTCCTTCACTGTCTGCAACAGCAGATAGTGAACGAGCGATACTGTAGGAAAAACGAATCTGGAAACAGTGGGTTTCCCGAATTCGATTTCCACATCTAGCCGGTCCGATGGATTCCTCTGGGAGTCCTCTTTCCATAGGGAGAGGTTTAAAGTTTCAAAACTTAGTAGGCCATTATTAACACCAAAAGTCCACTGGCACTAAGAAAACAAAGTTTTTCCTTAGCTTTCAAAACCATTTTACACACCCAAAACTAACGAAAATCAGTTTTTCTTAATTGTAAACCACCTATAATTTGAAAAGGAATACAGTGGTTACCTTTAGTGGAGTTCCTGGGCTGAAAATCTGAACTTTGAAAAATTTTCCTCTTAAACTTATGGTGGAAAAACTGGGAAATAGAGGGGCAAGAATCTGCTGGTTTTTCTCAGGGAGCAGCTGGGACAGGGACAGAGACAGAGAAGAGATGCAGTGGAAGTTCAAACCAGCAGCTAGGGGGCCAAATTTATAGAATTTCGGCCGGAAGAAGTGGCCGGTTGGCCACTGCATGCAGCGTTTGCTTACGCTTGCAACAGTAACCAGCAGGTTACTTTTTAAGTGCAGATCAGCCCTTCAAAACTTTCAGATTTTGCAATTTAGTCCTCGGTTTGATGAAAAGCCGATTTTTAACTACAAGCATGATTTTAAAAACTCAAAATTTTAATCCAACCTTACAGATAAGTTGGGTTTTAAAAACTTTAATCACCAAGTTAATTTTGGAAATTAACTCTCACTAAAAACCATTGATTTAAATAAAAACCATAATTTAACACTATTTACTTAATTAAACAAATGTTAAATAAAACAATTTAGAGACCTCATTTAGGGGTGTGAAAGAATAACTAGACCGTGCTTAAAATGGTCTAGCATAAAATACTTGTTTCAAAATTTATCTTACTTCAGAAATTATTTAAAATAACTATTTCTCCCTTTTTGGGGTTTTGACGGGCGGTTTCAAATACCATTTTCTGAAAATAAAATTATTTTAAAATCAGAAATACAAATCCTTTATTAAGGAGAATAATATCATCCAGTAATATTCACATAACAACACAATTTATAAAATAATAACAAGAAGCGGTAAATTACCAAAATGCCCCTCAAGCTGGACAAGCTGGATCACTGAGCTTTCGAGATCGGATTGGGCCACAACTGGGCTTTCCTCAAATCCCTAGCCGTAATCTTCGAGATTAACTGGTTAAACAAAATTATTAAGCTAAAATACGCCTAGGGCAGGGTATTACAGTTTGGGCGGAACTTCTTGTGGGGTCAGTAATTGTTCCCGTTGTTCTGCCTCCTTCTATTTTCATTGAAGATTGCATTTTCCATCAGATCTTTCTCAACAAGACTTGCTTTATGGATTATTTCTACAAAGGTCATGCAATTGAGAGGAATTATCCGTGATCTGATAGCAGGTCAGAGTCCTCTCTCGAACTTACGAGTCTTCTTGGCCTCAGTATCAACCATATATAGTGCATAACGGGAGAGTCGTATAAATTTCTGCTGATAATCTGCAATAGTCATGCCCTTCTGTTCCAAGTTTATGAATTCTTGAGCCTTAACCTCTTTCTCTACCTCCGGGAAATAGTTTGCTAGAAACAATTCTATGAAAGCTTTCCAAGTCATTCTCACCACCGATTGACTCCTTTTTGTTCACTTCCACCATTGGCTTGCATTGCTGATGTGGCCAGGAGGATTCTATCCTGGTCTCCAGTGATTTGCAATAGTTCCAGAATCTCCGTGATGTTTTCAATCCAGTCCTCCGCTTCTAGATGTCCTTCAGTTCCTTTAAAGTGAGGGGGACGTTGTTTTTGAAAATCCCTCACCATAGTCCATTTTCGCGAATCAGCAGCGAAAGTCGCATCGGTTCCACCCTGTACAGCTTGCATCACCGTGTGCACCAAGTTTTGTAGAAAATCTTGGACCTCGGTGTCACAAGGGGAACGGTGACATTGGGCTTGTCGACACGTCCTATGTTTTATCGAGGGCGTCTCCCTCCGGTGCGTCCTCCTCGTGTACGCATTTTCCTATGCCACGAAATAAATATTAAAATTTCATTCACCGGATAACTTATAAGAGCCTTCATCCTAACATAGTACCATATTGACGAATAAACATCACTACATATTGTCGCTCAGGGTGTGATTGGGGAAATTTCTAATCATTTTGTTCATATTTGACTTATGGAGTTCCCTTATTTTGCTTTTCGACGCTCTGATACCAACTGTAACAACCCTCCCTCCCGAGAGTAAGAACAGAGTGAAATGGATAAAGATTTCCACGGAGGGAGGCGAGTGTCACGACGCGAGTCAAGTCCGAGTCCGAAAAACTCGGCCCTCGACTGGCCCAACCTAGCACGTGCATGGATCGTAGTCCATGATAACAGTTACAACATGCTAGAACAAATAGCGGAAAATAAAATCATAAATCATGATCATAACACACTCGCATCTTAAGCAAAAATAAAGTGTTCTCCATAAACCAAACACCAATATCCGAACATGAAGTGACTAAATTATTACATCCTCAAATTAAAATCTCTTCTAAACTCTACTGACTCCAAATTAAATTAACATAAATCGAACTAAACTATTCACGCTATCTCCTAGCGTCTATCTCACTCACGCCTAACTGCCACTAGGTCCGGCCTTGCTTTCCTTTCCTTGATTTGTATTGATATCTAAAAAGGAGAAAAAATGTATGGGCTTAGTCAACGCGCCCAGTAGGAGTTCCGATCAAAGGAAAATGCACCAAGAATTGTTATAGTAAAATACATATAATTCGAAATCAATGTTAGGAGAATCACATTTTATAACATAAATGTATTGCATAAAAGGAATCTCAGAATTCTAATAGTAATTATCATGAAATGTCATGTCATGGGTGCCATGAATAATGAATGCCCTTTTCATGCCCCATGTATCGATTATTAGTCGTTTATTCTCAATGGTTACTATCATTGGCCAATTATGTCCCAGCATTCCAGCGGCCACCATGAGGGTGTTGTTCCCTAGCGGTGGAGTGTGGTCTCCTCCTTCTGCACAGGGTTTAGGGACTAGTTACCCAGGAGCCTTTCTGGCCCAACTCAATGTCGTATCCTCATAACAATGGACGCGGCCAAATATAAATATTTATTCAAATTCATCAATTTATTTTCGAGACCAAAGAATGTCCGAACAGCTCAGCTTTTTCTCGGGTAATGCAATTCCCATCTCATGCTATATGCATGAGGTATATGAATATATCATGATGCTAAATTCCATGCAATATACGTAACAATATCTTAAATATTTCAAAAGTAAATAAACATCATCTAGTTCACATAATTCTGAAGAAAATCAATCATCACATTTGTAATAACAAGATATCATATTTAAATCATAACTTTTAGTGCTTCAATAATGTAGGAAAACTTACTTGATCGAGGGTGATCAGCGAAAAGAGAGATCCACATATCTTTTGAACATCAATTAGTTCAAAGTCCAAGGTTCACTGTGAACAATGTTTTAAAGGTTCCAAATACCATTAATATTATATCTAATCATTATTTATAATATCTAAATTTAATGAAAGTGGGTGACATGTTGCTGCCCCTTCTATGGCTATGGACTTGGGTTGTAGGATAAAGCTTGGGTCCATGCTTTACATTATTAAAGAAACGAAAATAATTATATAACCCCATTAATTGAAGTAAAGTAGCAAGGGTTTCCAGATTTGCTACCATACACATAGGTGTAGGAGTAAATTAATAATAAAACATAAATAAATGAACTCAATTTCGAAAAGGGTTGGATATCTGAGAGAAGAACTGGCCATTGGTGATTGATAAGTAAATTGGCCAAAATTGAAGCCCATGGAAAGATTGAAAGACGGTGGTATGATTTCAAATCAATACGTTTGGATTGGGCTCTCTGGAGTCCATGTGCTCAGTAGTCCAAGACTGAAAACCAGTCTTAAAATCAGCCAGTTAAGGGCTGAAAAACCAGTCCCATTGTCAATGGTTATGAGATCTCTTCCAGTAATCCAGAGACTGAAATCCAGTCCCCACTTCAAGCCAACCTTGGAGTGAAAATCAGTCCTCAGTTGAACAAACAGTTCTGAAATTTGGGTAATAAGAATCAAGTTTATTGGTCAGATCTGAGTGAAGTTTGGATTTACCCAAATCCTATGAATCCTTGAAAATCAGTCCCAAGCATCACTAGTCTTTGGGCTGATTTTCCCAGATTTAAAACTGCCTAATAGCTTATTTTCATTGGGACAGAAATTGAAGTTTTTGCCACGGTCAAGAGTAACCTATATAAGACTATTTACTGTAGAGCTTGGCCGGCCAAAAGAAGGCCTGAACTTTAAATAAGATTAACCCAGATCCAGCTAATGGGAGGACACTTAATTACTTAGACAGTTTCAAACACTTAACACTAAAAGATTTACAAGTTTGGGTTCTTAAGCATTTAAATAAAATCACTACCCTAAAAATAATCAAGAGTTAAAGGCACCAACCTGGGAGCAGAAAATCAGGAAGAAGAACAAGATTGGAAGACCTGCTCGCCGAGGAAGACAACAAAAAGAGAAGAAATGGAAAGTGAGAAGACGTCTTAGGGTTGCTGTTGTATCAAAGTCTCGACGTTGTCGCCGCCAGATAGAGTTGGAAAACAAAGAGGGAAGATGAAGAGAGAAATCCGACCGGCACCGTATGGATTTATAGAATCCATCAATGGGTTTGTTGCCGACTTGAGAGGAATTTTTGGTGAAAGGAAGAATCCAATTAGGGAAAGGATTAGGGAAGAAGATAGGACTTTTTTCCATTAGGGTATGGCGGTGAAAGGGATTTTCGGTTGTTGTCGTTTCGAAGGAGAAGGGAGAGGAACAAATAGTTTATTTGGGCTTCCATCGGCGCTTAGGGATTTTAGGAGATGTGTTTCACACGTAGGCCCCACTTACAAGGATAGAATTTCCTTTAAGTACAACGTGAATGGAATTTTGAAGTAAGGTTTATTAAATTCCCTCCTTATATTTTAATTACTCTTCCATATTCCAAACATATATTTTCATTACCTTTTATTTTCAGTGACCACTAATTTAGGAGGGGGTTTGTGTGCGATCGGAAATCTTCATAACATTATTAAGGTTTAATTTAATTTTCAACTGAACAATTCTAATTGAAGTCTCAACGCTGATAATTAGGATTTAATTTAATAACTATATTTTTCATTCACTTAAAACAAAGTATCAAATTTGCATAAACAAAATTAATTTATTAAACTAATCCCACCTACTGACTTGCTATTCTGGGTCGGGTCACTACAATCTCGTTCTCATGGATGCTGTAGCGAAGCTCAGTCTCGTTCAGCTTATGACTTTCATAAGCTATTGGATGCCCTCCCGGCAAGGCTAGTACCAGGTCTTCCATGACAGCATGCTTCAAGTCTTCGAACGCTTTCTGAAGCTTCTCTGTCCACTCGCACTCACAATTTTTCTTTAACAAGTCTGAGAGTGGTGCTGCTCGCTTGGAGAATCCTTCGGTGTACTGACGGTAGTAGTTCACATGGCCTATGAATGACCGTAACTCGACCACTTTCGTGGGTTGCACCCACTACATGATTGCACGCACCATATCATGGTCATCCTTAGCTTTCCACCCCCTATCTAGTGTACAAGGAAGCACACCTCTGGTTTGGCAAAACTGCATTTTTCTTTGTTCATGCACAAGGTGTTCTCCCTCAGAACTCGAAACATTGTCATCAAATGATCCACGTGATCTTCTAGCGTGTTGCTATAGAACAAGATATCATCCAGGTATACTACGACAAACTTATCCAAGTATGGGTGGAATCTCTTGTTGATCAAAGTGCAGAAAGTGGCTACTATTTTTGTTAATCCAAATGGCATCACCAAAAACTCATATGCTCCATACCTTGTGACACATGTTGTCTTCGGTTCATCACCCTCTACAATGCGCACCTGGTAGTACCCCAACCTCAAGTCCAAGTTCTTGAAGAACTTAGCTGCTCCAAGTTAATCGATTAAGTCCGCTACAAGTGGTATTGGGTACTTGTTCTTGATGGTCACCTTCTTTAACGCTCGGTAGTCAATGCATAGTCTTAGGCTTCCATCATGCTTCTTTTGGAACAACACTGGAGCTCCATAGGGCTCTTTGGGTGGTTGGATGTAGCCCGCATCCAACATCTCTTTGAGTTGTCTCCTTAGCTCCCCCAACTTTGGCAGAGACATTCGATATGGTACCATGGCCGGTGGTTTAGACCCTGGCACCAACTCAATGCAGTGTTCTACCTCCCTCATTGGAGACAACTACTTAGGCAGCTCATTGGGCATGATGTCATTGAACTCCTCCAAGACATTTGTGATCTCCTCTGGAAAAGTTTTCTCTAGTCTTCCTATTTCTTCAACTAAGGTTGCAAAGTAGGTGGCTTTACCTTTTTTGTAGCCCCGAACTAGTGTAAGGCTGAGACTACCTCCACTCCCGGCTTCATTGCCTGATGCTCGACCAATATCATGCATGGAATGTCCTTGTCAAAGATGCACATTACTCTTATGGATGTTGCAAGATGAACGTCTACCGACCCAAGGAAGTCTATACCAAGGATCACCTTGAAGTCATCCAGCGGGACGGAGGAGAGTTGGCATGGCCGATCCATGTTCCCAACCATAACTTCACACCTTTGGCAACTCTGAAGATGGGTTGAGCTTCAGAATTCACTGCCTTCATCCTCATCCCTCTCAAATTTGAGGCCTAGCCTCTTGACCTCCTCCCCCGAAACAAAGTTGTGTGTTGCCCCGGTATCCATTAATGCGCATGTGAGTCGTCCATTGAGCTCAATGTCCACGAACATTAGATCTTTCCTCTGTGACTTAGGCACTCCCTTGTCACAACCTTTCAGAGTATTCAATAATCTTAGCGAGCCAACTCGGGACTCCTCCTGCCCTTCAACTTGGACTGCATTGAAGGCCTTCTTCTGTGGGCAGTCCCTAACCCAGTGATCTCCATCTCACCTTCTTAGCCACGTTGCCCTTTCATTACCAGGCTTCTTTCTCTCCTTTGGGGCATCCCTCTTCTATCCCCACCTTTGCATTTGCCAGGCACCTTTGCTTGATTTCTCTTTGAAATGTAACCAAAGGCCTTATCGCTAAACTCCACAAGGTGCTCGGTTATTGCAAGTGCTGACGCCAAGTCCTGGACTCCTTCTCTAGTTAGTTCCTATTCTACCCACTTCTGTAGTCTGTCCATGAAGGAAAAAAGACGATCCTTCTAGAACAACTCGGTGATGTCTAGCATAAGGTAGTGAACTGCTTCACGTAGTCACAAATCGAACTTGTGTGCCTTAGACGTTTTAGGCTCTTCCGTGCAAGATAATCTATATTCTCAGGCAGGAACTTTTGCTTCAACTTCTTTTTGAGCTCATCCCATGCCTCGATTGTATAAAGTCCTTTCTTCAAATCTCTGTAGTGTTGGTGCCGCCATATTATACCATATTTGTAAGGAAAACGACGTCCGTGTTGAGCTCGCCGGATTCAACCTCCATCTTGGAAACCTTGAAGTAATGCTCCATTTACCAAAGGAAATTCTCCAACATCTTAGCATCACTGGTCCCATTGAAAGGTTTCGGCTATGGGATCTTGAGACATGACACTTCTTGAGGTGCCGACTTTTCGACACCATTGGCAACAACCTTCTCAAAGATCACCAGCTTAGTTTTAAGCTCCTCATTGGCAATCTTGAGATCATGTTCCTCTTTGGTGAGATCATATACCTCATTGGTGAGCGACTCCTCCATCGTCACGAGCTTGACCTTGAGGACGTTGATCGTCTCCTGCGATCCAGTCTCGATCTCTTCGACCCTCATCAAACAAAATTGTTGGGAGTTCTCCAACTTGTCCAATCTTTTCTCCACATTGGCTAGGAGAAACTCCAAATTGACAAATCAAGTCTCCATTGCCTTGTGATCCTCCGAGAGTGACCTTTTTTTTCTCCTTCGCAGGATCGTTCACCTGGGTAACTTCTGGGGACGATATCGTGACTGGATTTGAATTAATTAGTTTACAAATAAAACTCCTAAAATTGTGGTAAAATAATTATTAAAAATTTCAACTTTCAAAAAATATCAACTTATGCCCAAAAATTGCAAAATTCACCATTTGAATTCTCATATCTTGTATTTCCCTATAAATCCTGCAAAACTTCTAAAATCCCATTAAACATATCCTAAAACACATAAAACAAGGGCTAACTGGTCCAAATGCAAAGGTAAAATAGTCATTTTCCTTTACTCATCACTTTACAAAGTGACTATGCTTATTAGACGGTGTCCATTTATGAGTACCTTGCAAAATAGGACACGTCAGCTAATGCAATTTCATCTGCATGATCTAAATCCGCTCACAAAGAGTTGGATTGTGAACCAATAGGTTGGATTGGCTTAATGCCGTTATCACATCTGTGAGGTCTACAACCTTCTAATGAACATGTTTAGAGGTCTAATTGGCATATTTTGGCCAGGTCTCCCTATTATGAAAAATTTCATGAAATTGGAGTGCAAGTTAAACCACTTCATCCTCATTTTTCTCCATATTCTTCAATAAAATCCTCATCATTTGTCCATTTCGCACTTTGCTCGACCATGAATTATGCATCGCTAGATTGATATTGAATGAGTGAAATGATAGATACAAAACTCTCATTTTGTTTAGAGATAAGTGTCGGATTTTCATTAAATTAATGGTGTTGAGCTACAATTTTACAACTCAAAACTCAATCTTGACTTAAATCCTATTAAGTAAAGTAATTCAGGTGAGTTTCTTAATTTAACTCGAGAAAACTCATTGACCCATTCAACTTGAAATCATATCAAAGTTGGGTCAATTCAACCCGACTCACTCATATTGTTGTGAGTTTTTAAACCATGTTCGGAATTAATACTTGTGTGGGCCACATTTAAACTCACATGTGTAATTGGAACCTTTGTGTTTTCCACGTTCCAAAATAAATGCTTATTTCACTATTTTACAAGAAAATGGCACATCTTTGTGTTGCCTAAGAAATAAATTTAAAGCTATTATCCAACACAAGAATGCATGACCATTCTCTACTATTTGTCATACCAACAATCATTCATTTCAAACCTTTAAGACCAATAATGGAACAAAAAAGGAGGAATTATAAGATAGAAACACATGACCTAACTCCATCAAAAGAATCCATATGGTTCATTTATAAAAAAACCCACATCCATTGTGGTGGGTAAGCAAGAATCTCCAGTCAGTGACCTCAAATCTTAGATGCTAACGTGCTAACTACTATGGAACATGTCATCCTTCACTTGGGTTTTTTGTTAGTGATGGTGTAAAATGATAGGTATCAAGTCTCAACTCATTTACATGTTTCAATCCATGTGGTGTGTAGCAATTATATGATGAAAATCACTTAACATTTTTTTTTTTTTATTAACATGTGGGAAACTCAGACACAGTCATACTAAAACTCCTACAGATGAGTCCACTACCCCTAAAATATAGCAATATTAGGCCACGGGGCTTGAACCTCCAACCTCCCACTTCCTGAGGCAGGAGGCAATTAGGTTAGCTACACCCATCTGACTTATATAATTCGGTGCTCCTTTTGCAAAATGTACTTGTGCTCAAATTAATTTCCTTTAATAATTGGACAGAGTCTATAGGAGATATCAACTTTATTAATTAAGATGAAGATTGTTGATGTTTTGATTATAAAAAATAGGTTCCATTTATGTGCTTCATCCATTTGATTTAAGGAAATAAAGACAATAGTTAATAAAAAGGTTTGCTTTAACCTTCTATTTTGTCTAATTTAAATCGGATATAAATATTTATTTATATTAAATAAATAAAATGTTGTATCATCAACGACCCATTTTTTTTATTATATAGCTTCAATAAATCCCATATCATTATCAAATATCATGTAAGCTAAATTGAATCATTAGATCTTATGACTTAACTAAGTCAGCTTAGGTTGTGTTTGGATGAGAAAATAATGTAGGAAATTAACCTTATGTAGGAGAAATCAAGAGAAACTCTACCTCTTGAGTTCTCAATGAGATTTCGTTTTGAATCGCTTGTTTAGATGTTGTTAAGTAAATAAGTTAATTATTCAAACGTAATTTACTTTTATTTGGAGAAAAGAAGGTAGAAATTAAAAAAAAAAATGTGACAGACATTTCTACATGGGTTGATATTTTCTTAAACTAATTTATTCATGTTTGCATAGACAGTGCGTATAGTTAGTAGAGCATATGTCTGAACAAAGAATTGAAGTAATCGGTACTAGTTAGTGAGTGAAGAAGAGAGATTTAGGAGTTTTGATATGTTTGACTTTCTATATTAAAATAGTTGTTAAAATTTGTAGCTCGATTATTGGATTATTGGCAACCGTTGTTCATTGTAACTTATATATTGCCTTTGTGTTTTCATTTGAGATAGAATAAATAATAATATATCTCTTTCTTCCTAAATTTTTTTAAGATTTTTCGGGTAAATCTTTATTTTTTTATTGTAATTTATTTTATTCTGTCATCTTCTTCGGTACTCTACAGTCTACATATTTCCTCATTTTGGTTGACTTGTCTTCTTCGATTTTTCCTTCATCATGGACAAGTTAGAAATTAGATTGTGCAACAGGTGAAGTACGCGGGGCCGTTTCGACACAAATTAAGGCTTAAGGCATAAAATATAAATGGGGCCTTTTTAGTATTTAATGTAACGATCCAATCCGATATATCGAGATTTTAGTGAGATCTGTGGGCCTACGAGATAGTTATTTTCTTAGAAAAATGTTTGAGAAATCACACAAAAACTTAGAATTTGCACATATTCCTAAAGTATGCACACACACGCTCCTTAATTAGATACACATGAAAAATGGAGAAAAATCACAAAATGTTTTGTTTTCGATTTTTTCTCGAGATTTCTCGATTTTGAAAATAATATTTTAAAATTATTTCGAATATTTATTTTTGACAAAAAACTTAATTTTAGTCCAAGATTTTGTTAAATAATTTAATGATTTTAGAGTTTTCAAAAGAGGTATTTTGAAAACCAATTTAGAATTCCCAAATTTTCAAACTTAACCCATTTTTTCTCCTTGGTTTTTATTATTTAAATTAAATAAATTAAAAGTGAAGTCTCCACCTTAAAACCCCTATTTTGAGAACCATTTCATGTGAGTTTTGGAAAATAAATGCAACTCAAAATCTAAAATTAGTGTGAGCCCATGGGACCCACGCCCCACTCACCCAAATTCCAGTTTTGTTGGGAAAGGAAGGAAACCATCTCCTAAGGCTAATCCCTCTTTCCTCATCTCTTGCTCTCTTCTTCCTTTATACCTCTCATGGAACCCAAACCCTAGATTTCTCTCCCAACTCTCCTCCAAGCCGCTGCCTCTCCCTCTCTTATCTTCCCATCTTTGTCTCTCTCTCTCCTCTTTATTTCTTCTTCGTCCTCCTTTCTTCCATCTTTGCAGCGATTTTGAATTAAGAGAAATGGGACCTAAAGTCGTCATGTAACTCGCCTAATAATTGAGTCGGGCCTGGGAGTAAGTTAACCACAAAACCAGAGGCAAAGAATAGCCATGAAGACATAACCTTGTTTCAGGGATAATAATAGTATCACCACCTTGTATCTTTGGATTTAGACTTAATAGTCATCTAATGTAACATTTAATAAATATCAGTCTTTTAGATAATAAGAGATATCAATATATCATTCTATCATTTAAATCACGATAAGTAGATATATGGATTAGTCAAGTGTCATTTATTATAAAAATTATAAGTATCCTTACTAATACCTTTAACAAAAACATGATACACAACTCCAAATTTAACTTTACTTAATTATCTATTTATTTATTTATTTATTAGACGTAAATGAAGGTGTTTATAGTTAGTATAGCATATGTCCGATGACTTCTATGAATAGCTATTTTCTCTTTTTTGCTGATTTCTCTTCTTCAATTTTACCTTCATCATTGTTTCATGTCTTATTTCTTTTGTCTAAAAAATCAGTTCATCATAAGTATTGTCATATTGGTAAGCTGATGCACATCAATCCAATGGCGATGTGAACCAACTGATATGAAACACTGTTGGTTCTATTCAAAAATCTTTTTTAAGATAATCATCTCTTGTATATTTCTCTTAAAAATGTATAACAAAATTGAGTTATTATAATCTAATGGCAGAAGAATTAAAAAATATAACAAGAACATCAGTTTCCTTGTAAATCAAATACAAATCTACCAATTTTTAGAAATGCTTTTGAATTGGCGAACAGACTGAAATGAATCTTTAACACACATAGTTTGCGGATTGTTTTGTGTATTTATAAGATTAATCTCATCTCTAATATGGGGTGGAGATATCCATGCTATCCAAAAATAATAATAATAATAATAATAATATTTTAAAATGATAATATTTAACCACAACACAAATGTAAGAAAACAAAATTTATCAATAATCAAATTAAATAAGGACATTAAGGCTAACTTGTTATCGGTTTTTGAGACGACCTGAATCAAGAGCGATCTAGCTCCTACTTTTGTTTGATGTTAATCGTTTTTAGTAAACCACAAGTCCAATTGTCCAGTCAAAATCTGGCTGGCCAAATACAAATGAAAATGGGTCAAAATGATCCAATTCGAATGCCCTTGCAAGTACTTTTGACTCTCTTAATCATTTCTAAGAATTAGTATCTGAAAGGAATAGATGGTTGGTGAATCCAATTCATTCATTTTAGTGGGCCTTTTTTTTCGGTGCAGTGGCAACATAGAATACTTAACTATTGCAATAGAAAACCATTAATTTGACTATATTTCTTGTTGGCTATGAATATATAGATATTGCATGTACTACTTCTCAGTAATTCTAACACGGGGAACTGTGATATTTGAATAGGGATCTTTTGTTGCTATTAGGTTTTCAGTCCAAAAGCAGAGTTTAATAGATGGAGTGATTCAGTCTTTTATAAGTTCTTAGTTTTTCCCCCTCACAAACTGCAATGGCCCGGCCCTTAGAATTATGGATTTATGATTCATAATAGGGGTTACAAGTGCAAATCGTGTGGAGTTCCCATCAGAGTACATGTGACCTGTAGAGAACACCCCTATCAGAAATGAATTGGAAATTAAAGAATAATAAAATTAATGGAAGTGTCGGTTCCACATACAGAAGTGTCGGATCGACCAACAATAAGACTTTTTTCGTCGGATCGATTGACAAAAGTGTCGATCGACCGATGACGGGATGTGTGTTCGTGGAGTTTTCTGAGTAGTGGCGGTCCAACCGACACTGTGCATCGGTCCGACAGACGACAAAACTTAAAGTCCATATTTAAGCCTGTGTTTGCACGAAAATTAGGTTTATTTCACTTTCTTCCCCATCCAGCAATCATTCTCTCTTCCCTAGCAGAAAACCCTAGTGTTCTCCTCCCTTCCTCCACTTAGTTTCGCCCATACTTGCGTGATTCGTGGATCAAACACCCCCCTAAATCATCGTTTAAGTGGTTCCTTCTCCTCCAAAAGGTAAGAACATGATTTTCTCTCATTCCCTTTCCTTTTGTTATTTGGATTTAATGAGATTTGGTGAGAATAAGCCTTTGGATAGCCAATAGACCTCGATTGGAGGGAGATCAATGGAACTAATTGGGGATATTGGTGTTTGGGCTGTATTTGAAGTGGATTTGTTTTGGTTTTGGGTTTTGGAAACCTTAGGGGGAGAAGAATTTGGGGGAAAAAGGGAATATGATTGATTTTGAGAGGGATTATGGACTTTATTTGGGGATTTCCCTTAGATTGAAGGGATTAATTTATTTTAGGGGTAAATCTCGGGTCTAAATTGGGAATTTTACTTCTAAGTTTTGTATGAGCCTAATCTATGAACAAATAGGGATGTATTATGTTCTTTTGGTTTGATTATAGCCTTCGAATCCCGAACCCGTCGTCGTATGACCGAATACCAACCCGGAACATCGTAACATTTGAGATGAGGATTGCTACACACATTTTATGAATGCATGTATACTATCATTTTAATTTAGGGAACATATTGTATTTTTGAGGTGTTTAATGCATGATAATTAGGATGGATATGCCCTGTACTATGCATGAATTATTATGAATTTCCCTATTATGTGATATGTAGCATGTATGTTATCTTGTTATGCTGATGGAAGATTTGTAATATTTATTGGATACCCTTGCGAAAGGCTAAGATGATTTTCGATGACTTAATTGGGTCTGCATTATGAAAATGGAGTAGTTCGACTTATGATGATAAACCATGATGAGACGGGCTGAATAAATTGCAATGATTATGAATATGTGTAAATAAACTCGAAGTGTGTATCTCAGGGTTGGTGTGTAGTCCATTTCCCTAAAATAACCCAATTTGATAAGTATGTCGAATGTATGAAAGGTAATGGAATGTGCTATGCTTACTATCATTTTGAAATTATGGTCATGATATGATTGTGACATAAATGTTGCCCATGAAATTGTGAATATGATCCATTTTGTATTACTCATTGATGTGTGCCTAGGAGGTTATCTAGTAGGTGAGTATGGGATATTATGTTAATGAGCATGATGATATTGAGAAATACTAGTGTTCGAATGATACCCAAAGAGTATATGGGAATTGATGATATACTTTTCTCTTGTTTGGGCCCCACTAGTAGTAGTCCCCACTCCCTAGAGGAGATTGGTGTGACAGGATAATGAATTAGATTTAAGGAACCCTATTGGAACGGTAGCGTCGGTTATGGAATTTGGTCATTTAGGATTGCCGTCGAGGAGTATAGTCCCTCACATTCTTCACACCGTAAGTCGCTCTCACGGCTGTTTGTGGTTGTTGTTGATGAGTATAGCCCCTCACATACTTCGTGTTGTAAGTCGCTATCCCTACTATTTTTGTACACTTGGTATGCAATCTTGCGCAGGATTAGATACTTGTGAGCCCTTCTAGGACGGTACTAACTTGGTAAGACGTTTATCGGTCACCTTAGAGCTGACTTAATCACCATAGTGGTGAGGGGACGCGGGGGTGAGGTAGATTATCTATGATTTATGGAGATTTCCCACTTTGTAAGTCATGGCCTATGTCCCTCAAGGGATCATGTTGTTTTTTACAGCCCATTCCATAAAAGTATCCTTGGGTGGACATTATGTTCACATTGATGAGATTGATAATAGGGCAGTGCTACATAGCATGATTTATATTCCATTTCATACATTTGTATTATATGGGTGTGTGTGTGTGTAACATGCATATATTTCCTCAATGACTATTGTTTGTACTCATGTCCTTGTAATCTCAAGTAATGTTGTACCGGATGGGTCCGAGGGACCCCGAGGAAGAGCTTAGTGTATCATGCGGCTTAATACTCCCTACATATTTGAGTTGTTTATTTCATTTATTTAATTTGAGATGGTGGTGTTGATTTTTACCATTATATTCATTGAGGATTTGTTCGTAATAAATTATAGAATGTTGATAATATTTATGTCAGAGAGTTTACGTCCCCTTTGAGATATTAATGGTATTTGAGTTTATTTATGATCTCGATGTTTGAGTTGTGAGCACACGTGTGTTTCACAAGTGTAATATTCGAAAAAGAAAAATTTATCCACGTCACATGTCTATGTTTTGGGTCAGGGCATGACATCTTGGTATCAGAGCATAGGCTCGTTTTCCCCTAGGAATGTGCATGTTGAGACGACCAATAACCGTCTAGGGTTGAAGTTATTTCGATTTGAGTTTGTTTTGGATTAGGTTGTGTATAGTTGGTTAGTGATACTTTATGTGTATCCTAGTGTTTTGACCTGTACTGAATATGTTTGTTATTATTTTATAAATGCCAAGACCAGAAGACCAACAACCAACAAGAAAAGAATGCTAGTGCTTACAATCAAGGCGATGCTGCTGCACAAGAGACAACCATTCAAGCTGAAGTTGAGCGTCGGGTTCGGGAAGCCTTAGCGTGGCAAGCCGGAGAACCAAGCCTAAGTGTGGTCAAAGAAACCTACGCAGACACGGAAGGGAATTCATCGGCTAAGAACCATACTTCAGTGCCTCTTGCAGACTTCAAGAGATAGTCCCAGCCCACTTTCAAGGCTAATCCTGATCCAATGGCCGCAGAAAAGTACCTGGAGGACATTGAGATATATTTGATGCTATGGACATTGAGGATGACGTCACTCTCATCAAGTTTGCCACTTTTCAGTTGGGTGGTGCAGCACGCCACTGGTGGAAAGCAATGAAGATTGCTCAGGTAGACAAACAAGTTACCTAGGATGATTTTAAAAGAATGTTCTTGGCATAGTATTTCCCTGCAATGATCAAAGAGGGTAAGTTGACTGATTTCCTGGCATTAGTACAAGCAACATGACAGTTCTCCAGTATTTGACTCGTTTCAATGAATTGGCTCAGTTTGGGCCAAATATTGAAATGGATGATAATGCCAAGGCCCGCAGATTTGAGCAAGGTCTACACCCTAACATTATGAGTCAAGTTACCCTCCTGAGGTTAAAGACTTTTGCAAAAATGGTGGATAAAGCCCATTTAGCTGAGGCTACTATAAAACGGGAGGACCAGTGCAGATTCAGAATTCTTCTGATGGCGGACATAGTGTGTTCTGTAATGATAAGAATAAGAGCAAAAAGAAAAGTAACCATTATCCCTCACGTGGATCTTCTAATTTGTAACACCCCGAAATCTTAACCTGGTAAATTAACGTAAATCCCCTCTTAAAGAGTGGATTTGGAGGCATTAAGATTAAAGGAATAGATTGGATATAGGAATTGGTGTTGAACTAAGTAAGAAAAGAAATGAGAAGAAAGAGACAGAAGAAATTGAAGATTTCCCAGAGGACATATCGACTTGGTCGGTATGTCGACATGCTGTATGTATCGACCTTGGTACATGTATATGAAAACATACCCGAAGCTTGAAATTTTACATGACACATATCACATTCTGTCGATGCATACAAGTCTCCAAAAATACGATGTATCGACCCATGAACATGTATCGGGAAATGTCCCGTGACTCAAGTCTGAGCTTTAACAGTTGTAGTTGTCCCATCACCCACCTACCACCGTCCTGGAAGACCAATGCATGGCCTCCACGTGTCTATTGTGTTGACTGGAGAAGAGAAAGAGACTCCATAAATATATATATATCTACAGATGTCGATGTATCGAGAAGTGTACTGTAACGACCCGACCCGAACACACAGGGCTTAGGGCTTGACTCAGTGTGATATTGTCCGCTTTGGGCCTCGCACACAAGCTCGAACCCCCATGGTTTTGCATTTGGGCCCGGGCCCACCTAGCCTGGCCCAAAAGGCCTCACACTAAGTTACACATAGGTGGCTTTCTAATAAACCCACTCCCTCCTTTCTCTCCCACCCATGTGGGACTTCAAGAAAGGGAGGGATAGGGTATCACAATCAGCCCCCCTAAAGTCTCGAGCCGTCCCCGGCTCGATCCGGTCCAGCTCAACAACTGCAGGGAAGGAGGAAAGCCCACACAGTTCGAGTGTTGAACTCAGCTCTAATACCATTTGTAACGACCCGACGGGAACACACAGGGCTTAGGGCTTGACTCAGTGTGATATTGTCCGCTTTGGGCCTCGGACTCAAGCTCGAACCCGCACGGTTTTGCATTTGGGCCTGGGCTCACGTGGCCCGGCCCAAAATGCGTCTCACTTGAGTTCATGGGGTGGCCAGTTAAAACCCCTTCAATTTCAATCCTCCCAACTGATGTGGGACTTTTCATTTTTTTCCCACATCAGGTTGGGGTGGGGGGGTGTGTGTATCACAAAGGAGGGAGTGGGTTTATTTGAAAGCCACCCATGTGTAACTTAGTGTGAGGCCTTTTGGGCTGGGCCAGGTGGACCTGGGCCTAAATGCAAAATCGTGCGGGTTCGAGCTTGTGTGCGAGGCCCAAAGCGGACAATATCACACTGAGTCAAGCCCTAAGCCCTGTCTGTTCGGGTCAGGTCGTTACAAAATGTACATATCGGGTTGGTCGACATGTGTGATGAAGAACACGAAGCCTAAATTTTCAGATAATACATATCGTATTCGGTTGATAAATCTGATTTTTCAGAAAGTGAACCTATCGACTTTGTCGATGTATCGAGCGTGTCCAGTATCTTGAGCTTGAAACACGCAACTGTCGTTTCGTATCCCATCATTCACCTACCACCGCCCATGTCAGCCAATGGAAACTCGCCACGTGTAAATCACGTTGACTAGAGAGAAGGGGGGGAGACCAAAGACAGGGAAAAGAGCTGACGCTCATCCCCTCTCCCCATTTTCCATCTGTGAGAGCAAACTGAAAGAGAGAAAAGAGAAAGGAGAGAAGAGAAAAGAGAAAAGATGGAAGATAGAGGGAGAGAACTTCTCCCAATCAGTGGTACACCGCATCTCCTCCACCCATCTTACATCAATGGATCCCAGGGAGGAGAAACATACAAAGAAAAGAGGAAGAAACTGAGTAGAGAAAGAAAAGGTCGAGCAAGGAAGAAAGAGAGAGGAAAACGCCAAGCTTAAGCTCAAAGCCCTTTTGGTCATCAAAATCCGCAAAGATTCTCCAACGTATGTGATATCTATGATGCCCACAATGATTTAGAGTAAGATAACCACACTAGAGTGTGTAATACGACCTTTAAATGAGATTGGGAGAGGATAAAATAAAGTAGAGAGACATACAACCCGCAACAAAGGAGTTACAGAAATCTCAGGAGTACATATCGACTTTGGTCGCTATGTGTGCCCCGGAACGAAAGTGGAGAAGAGGACTGAAGTGTTGATTTTTGGATTTTACCTAGGAATATGTATCGACTGAAGTCGATGTATATCTTGGTGTACATATCAATCTGGGACGATATATACACTAGGGAAAGAGAAACGGACTGATTGACGGGTAGACCTCATCTAGGGGACACATCAGTAGTTTCGGTGTGTCTCTCTGATGAAAAAATCTAAGAAATGAAAGAGGAAGTTTTAATTGAAAATCCTGTGAAAGTATTAAGATAAACACTGTGTACAAACCCTAGAAAATGTGGGGGAGAAAATAGGTGCCCGAGCAGAAGTCCAGAAACTGGACATATTGACTGGAGTCGATGTGTTGGGTCGGTGCTTCAGGATACATCGAACTTTGTCGATGTGTCGGCCAGAGGCATGGCCAGTTTTGTGGCGTTAGTTTAAAGGGACCCAAATGTTTTGTGGGATCACCTTGGCTATGTTAGCCTTCACCCATGGGACCTATAAGACTTAATGAGACCTTAAATGTGGAGAAATGAAATATGTAAGAATTAAAGAATTAAGATTAATTAGTAGAAAGAAATCTTAATAATGTGTATGTTATGTTTTCTATGCATGAACAATGTACGAAGGGTTGAAGTGTGAACCAGGGAGAAAACAAGCTAATTCATGGATTACCTTCATTCACTGACCGGTTAGGATCAGGTAGGTTTTCCTACTTCGTTGAAATACAATGGGTGTGAATCTAATATCCTATTGTAAATATGAAAATGATGCTTTGAGTTTCTTTGAAAGCCATGTGTCTTTGATTCATTAAATTGGGTGTATTTTCAATTGAAGCACTCTAGAATGATATGATAAATGAGATGCTTTGAAATGTACATTATTAATACATACTGTTTTCTATAATACTATGGATTTCAGTTATTTGGAGTTTTGAACTACTTTGGGACTTGAACCTATGTATAAAGCATCTACATGATTATGTTGAAAAGAATTGATGTGTTTAGTAGTGTATGAAGTATTTTTGATGAAAAGAGTATTTTCAAGTTCAAGAAGATAATTGATAATACATAACATGAATCATTGGCATCAAGTACATTCATATTCCTCATGCATGAAGCATGGGATGGGAAAGGCATGACATGAGAACAAATTAGGGTCTGGGTTATTGCTATGGGGTTAAGTTAACGAACCAAAGTGCAGAATGTCCAAACGGACTTAGGGGTCGTATTATGATTTGACAAATCAAAGTGCTGAATTGACCAGGGCAGACTCTGATATCGTACGCGAGCATGATTGATGGAAAGAAATGATGTTACACCGGTGGGACCGGTGGTGTTGTAATAATGTGTATTAAGACTCCCCCAGGAAAATGTTAAATGTGAAATGTGTATACGGGATGGAAAATACCCCGTAGTTTCAAATGAGATATTGAGGTACCTTGCATGGGGAATGATAAGGGTATGCATATATCATGGAACCCATGGCATGATATGTTACATATTAATAATCATTCATATGAAGTAAATATGGCATTTTAGTAATGAAAAGAGTATGGCTTTGTGAAAGGTTTTAAGAATGAGTTTATAATGAGGCATTTTCATGATAAAACGATTTAGGCTTTGCCATGAGCTTTATATCTTGATTTAGAAATACATCTTGTGAAATGTATTATGATACATGGTTGACATGTAGTATTTTGAAAATATAAGTGAATATGATTTCCTTTTGAGTACTGTTTTGACTATACCTTTGAGAATGAAATTACGAGATGAATTAGGTATGAGTAGCTTGTAAAGAAGTATGTACATATGTTTTCAATTACGATATCTCTAAAATGAGTCAAATCTGAGAATTATAATATAAGTAAATAGTTTGAGAAAGGTACTAAGTATATCTTGCATAAGATTGTTTATGAATAGATATGGATTTATGACCAAAGTACAGTTTTGTATAATATGAAGTACGATATGATCGGGATTTGATAAAAATACAAGTATATGTAGTGTCTAGATATGACACACCGTAGGCATACTATATGATCGGAATTCCTCCTAGACGCGTTGACTAAGCCCATAAATTCTGCCTCCAGATTTGTATACGGGTTTTGGAAGATGTAGATGGCATTGGACCAAGTCACGGCCGAGCATGGACAAATTGGAGAGCGAAGAAGAAAGTCCAGAGCACTCAGTGTTATTCTTGTATTTTGAGAAGGATGAGAATAATGTAATTTGTTTTAAGGATGTTTAATTTAATTCTGAGGAATGTAATATTTATGTTTTGGATTCAAGTAAATGAAGTTTATTTGTATTTGACTTGATGTATAATCTTTTGGGAATTTCTTTATTTTTCTATGAGTTGTGTTCGCCTATTCATGCAATAGTATAAAATGTTTAAATTCTGTAGAATTATCAGAGTGTGTGCAAATGTTATCATGAACACTCTAGTTGGGCTAGCCAAGGGTCGGGTCTTCAGACTCAGACTTGGCTCGTGTCGTGACGCTCGCCTCCCTCTCCAATAAATATTCTTGTTATCTTACTCTGATGACGGTGATTGGAGGGAGGGTGTCACATAACTTGTCAACTGAAAAATATGACGAGTGTGGGACTCAATCAATGGAGTGTTAGATTTGTGGTAAGCGGGGACATTCTGCTAAGACATGCTATCAGCAATGTGGACCTGGTAAGAAGTTTTGTTTTAATTGCAATCAAGAAAGAGATATTTCCAGAGATTGTCCTAAGAGATCTGGCACCAATAGGACATCGACATCTCAGCAGAATATGAGAGTGGCACCCATCGTTGCCTAGCAGGCACCTCAGACTCCAGCTGATGGTTTTAGACAGCGGACTAGTCGAGGCGTAGGTAAAGGCCAGTATGGCCAAGGTACTTCTAGAAGGATGCTCGCTGCAATGCCTCGGACTAGAGCGACGGTTGATCCTCCAGTGCTGCAAGGTATTTTACCTTTTTACAGTTCATGTGCGCATGTATTGTTTGATTCTGGTGCATCACATTCATTCATTGCATCATGGTTTGTTCAAATTTTGGGGCTTCAAATCGATTTTGTTCTGAAAGTTCCATGAGTGTTTAAAACCAGATTAAACCTAGAGGAGGGGTGAATAGGGTAATAAAAAATTGTGGGTCCTTTTAAAATTTACTTGATTAATAGAGTGCAGAATTAAAAAACAATTAATCAAGTGTGTAAAAATAAAAGCAATCACAGAAAGAGACGATGCACATGATTTATAGTGGTTCGGTTAAATAACCTACATCCATTGACTCAATCTTGGGCTATCTCCAATTCACTAAGCGTTGGAATTACACCAACACAATAGAATAGGCCTTCCACCTATCCAATTGCTTGGGACTTTCATCCAATTCATATCCTACCTTTTTTTTTTATAGTGGCTCAAGAGAAACTTAGTCTCTTTAATTCACTTCAAAATTGTAAATGTGCGAATTTTACATTTATAAATCTCGCAAGCGCATGAACCATGTATAGTATAGCAGTATGAGTGAGATGTCGAATCCAAAGGAAATCCACAAAATATATGCTTAAAATTATATTCGTACCTTTAAAAAGATGTGATTACAATAAATAGAATTAAATCTAAATGTGAAAAAGAATTCTAATACATGAAATTATAATTTTATTTAGAAGAACTTAGATCTAGAAAACAAAGTATCATCATTTATCTAACTTGTAAATTTGACAAAATAGGATGTCCAAATAGTGTCGAGAATCAAATCTATCTCGTTTTTATTAAAATGGTGAAACAAATAATAATAGTCCTTATCTTAATTTAAAATCTCAGGATTCAAGATTAAAATATCACATCTCCAACCTTAGTTAATTGAGTCTTGAGAAAGAGAGAATTTGAATACAAAGAATTACATGAACATATAATAAAACATGAAAATAAATTTAACATTTAATATACAACAAACAAACAAGGTGAAACATAACAAAATACTGGAAATAAATTGACAAATAAAGTAAATGACTAAATAAAACAACGCATAATGTAAATGGTAGTTATTGGAATAGATCATTCATCGTCCAAAATGTGAAATAAATACAAAATCTAGATCTAAAATTTGCGTAAAAATTGAAACTTCAATTCAGGCTCATCATCAAAGTTAAAAATCCATAAACTTTAATTTAAATAACCGAACCTTAGTAACTTAGATTAAATACTTACAACCTAAATTCTAACTATTCATTTCCAATTAAACAAAGAAAGATTATAAACTTTAAAATTAAATCTAAACAATCATAAAAGAAATCTGAAAATTTGATGTTTCAGGGTTCTAAAGGAATATCTTGAATTTATTTAATGAAAGAATTAAAGTACAAGATCTGGAAAATAAATACACAAAGACAATAAAATAAAATTACAATATGATTGTTCACATGTAAAAATCGTTTAGTCTCCTTGTCTTCTTGTGCTTTCTCCAATCTTCACTCCTTTCAAGCTCATCAAATTTGAGTTCTTTGGTGTGCCTCAGTGCTCTATTTATAGGCACTGGCTTGGAATGGACAGCTTATATTTAATCTAATCTTAAGTGATGAATTGATGGCTTGGATTATATCTCATTTAAAAGTTGATAGATGGGATTTGAGGTTGAAAAGGTTAGGGCAAACATAGGTGTACACGAATTTAGTGTTGCTTGGCTTGAGGTTGGCTTGGTGGCTAAGCAATGGTGGGGAAAAGATTGGGATTTATGAGAGAAAATAGGGTAGGATTGAATTTGACATGTAGGATTAGGGTTTTATGGTTTAATGCATGGATTGTTAAGATCTAAATTTAGAATGCATGAATGGATGACATGGAGTAGATGACATGGCCTAGGGTTGACTAGTGATATGCTCATGAGGTGTTTTGGATATGTAAAAATCGTGTATGGGTTGGAAAGATTGAGATGATGAGGTGTTGGTGATTTGGGAATGAATCTAGATGGAATTTTGGTTACGTCCATTTTAGTTGCAAAAATCGTGTGGAGGAATGTAAGGGTTCTGAATCTAGGGTTTTAAGGCTAGGATTGAATTGGCTTTAACTATAATGACTCTAAGGTAAGTTGGTTAAAATAAATTATATAAATGGTAGATTTCCTAATGGAGGTTTAAGATTGAAAGGTTGATCAAGATGGATGATGAGATGAATGACTTAGATCTAATATGATGAATGTATGAAATGGATGTGGAAAGGTGGCTCTAGGTTTTACCTAATTTTGATGCATGAGATGAAGGGTTGAGATTGAAGATGGAGAATGAATGATATATATCGGGTTTTCGAAGGCCGATATATATCGGCCGATACGTATAGTATCGGCCGTACAAAAAAAAAAATTCGGCCGATATGACCGAATTTCTGACCGATAATTCGGTCATGATATCGGCTGAATTTTAAAAATTCGGTTGTTTGTTATTTTTTTTTTAAAATATCAGACGAGAAAGAATGGAAAAAGAAAAAAGAAAATATGGGGAAAAGATTGAAGAAAAAAATCGCTACACTGCCTACACCTTTCACAGCTTTCCTTTCTCTTTTTTTTCTTCTTCGTTGATGGGAAAAATAGAGATAGCGGCGGCGGCGGCTAGGGTTTAATAGAGAGAGTGAAAGAGAATAAGTGTATTAAAATATGAGCATTAGGGTTTCTAAGTGAAAACCCATCTTTATGAAAAGGAACTCACGTGAGCTTCCTAAAGAGCTCAGGTGGAAGCTCATGTGTGTACTCTAATATTTTATCAAAAAGTTACTTTTAGTCTGAAAGTAATATTTTTTTATTTTAAATACAATATTTACTTATGTTGAAAATAAAAAGTATAATGTTTTCTTTTATTTATCTTATTGTAATAATTTAATATTATATTTACCGTCTAATATTTTTACCATTGTCATTATTATTAGAAGGTATTCTTTATTTTTGTTATATCAATTTAACATAATTAACTATAGCTCATAATTTTATCTAATAATTTTATTTATCTAATTATTATTAATGAAAAATAAAATATATTTTCTCAAATGAAAGAAAACAATATATTATTATGTATGACATTTGTGTGGTTATCAATTCAAGTGATTAGGATCCCATTAGTTTCATTTTCTAATATTTTTTCTACATTATTATGTAATTTTCAATCATTTTATTATTTATTTTTTTTATTTCTATAATTCATAACTTAAAATAACACTCATTGACTAAGAAAATAAATTATGAAATTATTTCCACAAATTTTCCTCATTTATTTTTTTTTCCTTGTAATTTTCACAATTTTGTTACTAATTATATAATTTCCCGATATCGTAACTTCAAAAATATATTAGAAGATGTAAATGCCTGATATTTTATGAAAAAAATTACATATTCAATAAGCCCATAATTATCTGCATTTATTGTAATTTTTTTCGTTTTTTCCTTTAAAAAAAAAAAAAACGAGCAGGAGAGAGAAAAATTGTTACCGATATATCGGCCGATATCTAGGCCCGGACGATTTTTCTATCCCTGGGATGACAAGGAGAAGGACAAGGCTTTTGGCGTGTAGATGGGTTATGGACTTAGGGTTTTGGTGGATTTTCTAGTATGGGATTTGGATTGAGTTATTGGATTGGGCTTGGGCAATTGGGCTTCTAAATGAGCACATAGGCCTCCAATGGAACTTGAGCTTGAGCACATGGGCCTGTGTTTGACTTGAAGTGCACATTAGCCTGGCCCAATGTGTGAAATGCGCATGGACTGCTTGTGGCCTGGCCCAATGTTGGCTTGTAGAGCATAGCTTGGCCCATTTGAAGTGGATCTCTGGTCCATGGATCTTGAATTTCAGCCTTTGGCTCTTGAATTGCATGTTCTCTTTCCAGAATTTAATAATTAACTTCACCACTTTAAAATCTAAAATTTTGAATTAATCTAGACTCTCATAAATGGATCTAGATTAATCAATTTACATGAAAAACCTAAAAGTGGAGTGAAATTAATCATAAAAATTCTAGATCTTCCAAATTAAGCTCTAAACTTGCAATTATCCACTAAATTGAGATTGTTTCCTGTATTTCCCATATTTTATCTACAAAACTAGAAAATTACATTAACTGTATCTTTTATTTACAAAATAAAGGCTAACTAATTCAAAATTAAAGGGTAAAAATGTCATTTTTCAATGCTCAACAACATTGATATAGATTTTAAAGTAAAACCTAAACTAAGAAGCACTTGTCTTTGAAGTCTTTGCAAATGAAGTTGTGATTTTTGAATCATTCCACCCAATATGAGCTCGTACAATCTCAACGTTGATGAAGACCTGTCGTATAGAGCAACCACAATCCTTGGGAGGTCCTTGTAGAAAATTAGGTTTCCATTTCTATCGTAGAAGCTTTGGCTTAATCCTTCTCTTTTAATCACAATATTTACCGATTGGATACTTGAATGATTTTCAATTGATTAGCCAATAGAGAATAAACCTATAAATTTGCCTTTGGTGGGTGAAGAATAACTTGGGTAGATGGCTCTTTGAATGCTCATAAATCCATCCTGCTTCACCTCCAAAGACTGAACATATTTATAGGCAAACATAAAAAAATCGTAAAGCAGAACCACAAGATTGATCGTGCATAGGCGATCGATCGTCTGTTTTTGAATTCCTTTTCACCAACCCGACCATTGAGCATTTAATGCACAGTAATCTAAAATGGTAACCTCACGATGGATCATGCCACACGAATGATCGTCCGTGTTTCCAGCGACTAATCGCGGGTTGCGAATGTATAGGCTTAAGACTGACTGTATTTTCCACTGTCGAGTCTCATACAAGCCCAGGGCTATTGATCGTGATACCAATCTGTTCCTGCCCTGTTCTCATGATTGATCGCTTTCCCGATTGATCTTATGATCCCAAGTTTTCCAGGCTTTGTTTAAATCCAACCTATGTCCTATCTCAGCGATACATCGCCCACACAAGTTATTCGTCAAGATTCCAGACGATCGACCACCGGCTCCCGATTTATCGTCCTGAGACCACATGGGTTTGACAGACTTGTTAAACCAAAACCTACAACTTTCCACATGACAATCATGTGCTTTCTTTGGAAAATGATCGCCCGACATGATGTGTCGCCCTAACAGTGAATTCATTTTTCCAAGTTGAGTTCCAATTCATTGTCAAACACATGTTAGGCTTGTTTAATTATCCAGATGTGATCTCTAAGCCTTGGTAAGGTCTACCTAAGATCTGGGTACCACCTATGTTCATCTATGGTCACTTACCATTCGTGATTGCCATACACGTTGATCCATTGAGTCTTCACACTTCAACCAACGCTTGAGATCTTGAGTCTCGAGCTTCTCTCTTCAAGACAAGCCTTCACTTAAGTCTAGAATTTGACAAACAGGTGACACGGCAAGCCGGGACCCTAACAGGTTCGTACACCTTTAAATGTTATTTCCCCGTTGGGACAGGAGATTGTCGTTGACAGAGTGTGCAAGAATTGTGTTATGACCATTGGCACCTTAGATCTTGAGTTCGACCTGCTAGTGTTAGACATGTCTGGTTTCGATATAATTTTGGGGATGGACTAGTTGTCAGCTCATCAAGTAATTATAGATTTTTTTGAAAAAATAGTAACTGGTCGATCGTTGATGGGTGAAGATTTTTCTATTAGACTGAGTCTGATCTTAGTCCGGTCGCTAGTGTGCTTCGCGGTGATGCAATTGTTCAGGGCATGATTGCCAGTTTGGGTTTGGAGGATGTACGGGATACTCATACTCTTATGCCTCGGGTAGTGCAGAAGTTTCCGAAAGTGTTTCCTGAGAAACATATAGAGTTGCCTCCACCTCAAGAGGTTGAGTTTGTGATTGAGTTGATGCCCAACACCTCCCCCATTTCTATTACACTATACCACATGGCGCCGATAGAGTTGAGAGAGTTAGGGACTCAGATCACCAAACTTACTACTATTGGTTTTTCCACCCGAGTACTTCTCCGTGAGGTGCGTCAGCTTTGCTTGTTAAGAAGAAAGATAGCACTATGATAATGTGTATTGATTACCGGAAGTTGAATTGGGTGATAATCAAGAATAAATACCCATTACCCAGGATCGAGGATCTCTTCGATCAGTTGAGAGGAACCAAGTACTTCTCTAAAATAGATCTCCGGTCAGGTTATCAACGGTTGAGGGTGAGGGAGAGCGATATGACCTCCTTTTTTACTTGATTTGGACAGTTTGAGTTTTTTGTGATGCCATTCAGGGCGTCAAATGCGCCGGCCACCTTTATAAATTTGATGAATTGCATTTTTCCGACCATATTTGGACCGCTTTGTCGAGGTGTTTATTGATGATATTCTGATTTATTCTTTGATCAAGGTAGAGCATGAACAACATATACGTATAGTGTTACAAACTTTGTTAGAACATAAATTGTATGCAGAACTTAGCAAGTGTGAATTTTGGTTGAGACAGGTGACGTTTCTTGGTCATGTGATTTTAGCAGATGGTAGGGCGGTGGATCCCGCCAAGATAGAATCAGTGATCAATTGGGAAATACTGAGGAATGTAGCAGAAATCCGTAACTTCTTGGGGTTAGCAAGTTATTACCGCAGATTTGTTAAAGACTTCTCCAGTATCACGACACGAATGACTAAATTAACTCGTAAGGGAGTTTGTTTTGGTTGGGGTGAGGCTTGTCAGAAGGCCTTCACATATTTGAAAGATAGATTGACTTCATCTCCTGTTTTGGTGGTGTCGGAACCTGGTAAATGTCATATTGTGTATTCTGATGGTTCTCGGATTGGTCTGGGCTATGTGTTGAAGCAGGACAGCGGAGTGGTGGCTTATGCATCCTGACAGTTAAAACCCCATGAGAAAAATTATCCCACTCATCACCTTGAGTTAGTCGCAGTAGTATAAGCACTAAAGTTGGCGACATTATCTTTTTGGTGAAAGATTTGAAGTGTTATCCAACCACAAAAGTTTAGTATTTGTTTACTCATTAAGATTAAAATTTGAGACAGCGGCGATGGGTGGAGTTTCTAAAGGATTACGATTTCCAAATCTCTTACCATCCTTGCAATGCCAATGTAGTAGCTGGTGCATTGGGCCAAAAATCCCAGAGCGTAGTCACCAATATCGGAATTGGTCAGTGGAGATGCTTGAAACAGCAGCAGATTATGATCTTCAGTTGGTCGAACATGGTGATTCAATTTGGATACAGAACTTGATTGTGCAACCTATGCTAGTGGAAAAAGGTAATAAAAGCACAGCAAGTAGATCCTTTGGCTTCTGAATTAAGACAGAAAGTACTTAAAGGGCAAGGCCCTGAAGGATGGTCTGTGAGATCAAATGGTGGATTGGTTTTTTTGTACCTACTATGGTTCAACGTAGAGAAGAGGTACTTAATCAATTTCATCATTCCCATTTTGCAGTACACCCAGGCCATATTAAAATGTATCAAGATATTCAACGGCAATTTTGGTGGCAAGGTTTGAAACGAGATGTAGCTAAGTGTACGCCATTGCCTTACATGTTAGCAGGTTAAAGCTGAGCACCAAAGGCCAGGCAGAGAAATGCAGAACCTTCCAGTGTTTCAGTGGAAATAGGAACACATTACGATGGATTTTGTGACAAGTTTATCGAGGTCACCAAAATGCAAAGATTCTATTTGGGTGATTGTGGATCGTCTTACCAAATCAACCCATTTCATTCCTATGAAGGTGATAGATTCAATGGATACTTTGAGTAATTTGTACATCAAAGAGATAGTTGTTCGTCATGGAGTGCCAATTTTGATTGTTTCGGATAGAGATCCCAGATTTGTATCGAAATTATGGCAGAGTTTACAAAGAGAGTTGGGGACCCAGTTGTGTTTCAGTAAAGCATACCACTTGCAGACAGATGGTTAGTCAGAGAGGACCATCCAGATTCTTGAGAATATGTTTCGAGCTAGTGTAATGGACTTAGGGGGAAATTGGGAAGAGCACTTACCCATGGTAGAGTTTGTTTATAATAATAGCTACCAGTCCAGTAAACAGATGGCTGCGTATGAGGCTTTATATGGGAGACTGCGTTGTTCTCCACTATGTTGGTTAGAGGAGGGAGATAAGACCTTATTGGGCCCTAACACGGTACAACAGACTTTAGAGCAGGTGGCAGTTATCAGAAAGCGCATGTTAGCAGCGCAGAGCTGCTAGAAGAGTTATGAGGACCGTAGGCGACGACCCTTGGAGTTCCTTGTAGGTGATCATCTTTTCCTACAGGCGTCCCCACGGCATGGAGTTAGACATTTTGGCCGAAAGGGGAAGTTGTCCCCTAGATATATTTGTCATTTTCAGATTCTGGAACAGATAGGTCATAGCTCGCCCAAATCCGTAACGTGTGTCACGTGTCAATGCTCCTGAAGTATTATGATCTTTCTCATGTGGTCAATTGGGAAGATATAGAGCTCGATGAAGATGTGACATTTGAGGAAGGTCCCATCAAGATTTCTGGGACTGGTTTCAAGAAACTCCATAGGCGGACTATTCCATTGGTCAAGGTTGAATGGAAGCACTGCGGAGTAGAGAATACCACTTACGAGCTCGAGTCAGCAATTCGGGAGTTGTACCCGTATTTGTTTGATCTTCCAAGTATGTTTTATTTTGTTGATTCAAATTTCGAGGATGAAATTTCTTTTAAGAGGGGTAGGGTGTAATGGCCCAGCCATTAGAATTATGGATTTATGATGTCATAATAGGGTTAACGTGCGAATTGTGTGGAGGTACCATGTGGGTCCCATCAGAGTACATGTGGTCTATAGAGAATACCCCTTTCATAAATGAGTTGTAAATTAAAGAATAATAAAATTAATGGAAATGTCGGTTCAATCAACAAAAGTGTCGGATCAACCGACAGTAAGAATTTTTTTGTCGAATCGACCAGTAGAAGTGTTGGACCGATGATGGGATGTGTGTTCGTGCAATTTTCCTAGTAGTGTCGGTCCGACCAATGACAGAACTTAAAGTTTGTATTTAAGCCAGTGGTTGCATGAAAATTAGATTTATTTCACCTTCTTCTCCATCCAACAACCATCCTCTCTTCCCTACCAACAAACCCTAGTCTTCTCATCCCTTCCTCCACTTAGTTTTGCACGTACTTTCGTGATTCGGGGATCAAGTACCTCCCTAAAGCATCGTTTGTGTTGTGATGTAAATCTTTCATTTATTACTCACAAGTGCACGAACCATTTAATAGTATAGCGATTGAGTACGAGGTCGAACACAAAGGAAATCACAAAATATATGCTTTAAATTTTAAATTGGTACCTTTAAAAAGATGTGATCTTAAGACTTAGAATTAAATTTAAATGTGAAAAGGAATTCTAATACATTAAATTTTAATTTTAATTTAGCAAAACCTAGATCTAGAAAACCAAACTTAGCATCATTATCTAACCTTTGAAGTTAACAAAATAAAATTAGGTCCAATTAATGTCAAGAATCAAATCCATCTCCTTTTTATTAAAATGGTGAAACAAGAGTGATGGTAATCTCATCTTAATTAAAAATTACATGTTTTAAGATCAAAATATCATATCTTCAACCTAGTTAAAGAATCTTGAGAGAGATAGTGGATTTACACATATAATTTACATAAAATAAGCAACATGATTGAATTGAATTTACAACAAACAAACAAGTACAATGATTCAAACAAATAAAATTAATCAAATAAAAGACATAACAAAATAATGCAAACAATGGAAATAAATTGACAATTAAAGTAAATGAAATAATAAAACAATGCATAATTTAAAGGTGGTAGTGGAATAGATCAATCATAGCTCAAAGTAAGTAAACAAATAAAAGATCTAGATCTGAAATTCACGTAAAAATTCAAATCTCAATTCATGCCTTTCATTAAAGTTAAAATTCATAAATTTTAATTTAATTAATGAACCTTAGATCCTTAGATTTAAACAATTAAATTCAAAATCTAACTATTTCATTTTGTCCTAAAGGAACTATAGATTTGAATCTAACGAAATCTAAGTCCTAACTATTTCATTATGTCATTTTGATTAAACAAATAATATAAACTTAAAATTAAATCAAACAATCATAAAAGAAATTCAAAAATTGGATGTTTCAGGGTTCTAAGAGCTTATCTTAAATTTATTTAATGAAAGAATTCAAGTACAAAGCATTGGAAAAGTACAACAAAGGCAATCAAAATAAATTTAAAACATGATATGCTCACTTGTAAAATTGGTGTAGCTCCTTTGCCTCTAGAGTATTCTCCAATCTTCGGTCCCTTTCGGCTCCTGATCAAATTCGATTTTTCCTTGTAACTCAATGCTCTATTTATAGGCTCTGGGTTGAAATGGATGGTTGAGATTTAATGCTAACATGAATGGTGGTTGGATGAATGGGAGATGATGTCGAGGGTTGCCTACATAGAAAATTCGAATGGATTTATTGAGATATAGTAAAATCGTGTGATGGGTTGTGAAGATTGGTGATGAGGTGTACATGATGTGTAGAAATTGTGTGGATAGGTGGAGGCTTGCTTGGGTTCCAAGTTGTTCTAATCCTAGGGTTTTATGAATGAATGGGTAAGACTAAAAATGATTAGATCTAATGGTCTAAGTGATGAGTGGTTAAGATGGGTTATGAAAATGGTAAGTTTATGCATGGAGGGTTGTGATTCTAAAGTTGATCTATATGATGGATAAAATGCACGGCCTAGATCTAACATGAACTATGTATGCAATGGATTTGGAAAGGTGGCTATAGGGTTGACCTAAGTTTATGAATACAATGGATGGTTTGGATTAAAAGATGGCTAATGGATGGTGTGGATCATAGGGAGGTGACAAAGATATGGACGTGTGGCCTTAGGGTAAATTCGACTATGGATAATTGGATTGGGTAATTGGGCTTCAAATGGACCACTTGGACTTTGAGCACATGGACTTGAACTTTGGCCTGCTGGACTTGGACTTGCACACTGGCCTGGCCCACTTGGAGAATGCGCATGGAATACTTGAGCTTGTCCCAATGCTTGGCCAGTGGGGCATAGCTTGGCCCATTTAAAATGGATTTCTGACCCATGGATCTTGAATTTCAGACTTTGGCCCTTGAATTGCAGCTTTCTCTCTCCAGAATTAAAAAATTAACTCACAAATTAAAATCTAAAAATATTGAATTAATCTAGACTCTCATAATTTGATCCATATTATTCAATTTACATTAAAAATCCTAAAAGTGGTCAGAAATTAATTATTAAAATTCTAGGTCTTCCAATTTAAGCACAAAATTTGCAATTTTCCACTAAATTTAATTGATTTCCTATATTTTCCAATTATCTACAAAGCTAGTAAACAATATTAAGTGCATGTGATATTTACAAAATTGAAGGCTAACTAGTCCAAATAAGAGGGGTAAAAATGTAATTTTTCTTGTCTCAACAGTTTGAAGGGTTCATTCTCCTCCAAAAGGTAAGAACATGATTTTCTCTCATTCCCTTTCCTTTTGTTGTTTGGGTTTAATGAGATTTGACGAGAATAAGGCTTTGAATAGCCAATAACCTCAATTGGAGGGAGATAATGGAACTAATTGGGGATAGTGTTGTATTTGAAGTGGCTCTGTTTTGGTTTTGGGTTTTGGAAACCTTAGGGAGATAATAAACTGGGGGAAAAGGGAAAATGATTTATTTTGAGAGGGATTATGGATTTTATTTGGGGATTTCCCTTAGATTGAAGGGATTAATCTGTTTTAGGGGTAAATTTCGGGTCTAAATTGGGAATTTTACTTATAAGTTTTGTATAGGCCTAATCTATGAACTAATATGGATGTATTATTTTCTTTTGTTTTGATTAGAGCCTTCGAATCCTGAATCTATCGAGGTAACGACCTAAAGACCAACCCGGAGCATCATAATATTTGAGGTGAGAATTGCTACAAACATTGTATGATATTATTTAAATTTAGGGAACATATTATATTTTTGAGGTGTTTAATGAATGATAATTAGGATGCATATGCCCTATACTATGCATGAATTATTACCTATTATGTGATATGTAGCATGTCTGTTATCTTATTAAGCTGATGGAAGATTTGTAATAATTATTGGAAACCCTTGCGAAAGGCTAAGATGTTTTTTTATGGACTTAATTAGGTTTGTGTTATGAAAAGGGAGTAGTTGGACTTAAGAAGATAAACCACCATGAGACGGGCTGAATAAATTGCAACGATTATGAATATGTGTAAATAAACTCGACGTGTGTATCTTAGGGTTGGTGTGTAGCCCATTTCCCTAAAATAACTCAATGTGATAATTATGTCTAATGTATGAAACGTAATGGAATATATTATGCTTGCAATCATTGTGAAATTATGGTCATGATATGATTATGACATATATGTTACCCATGAAACTGGAATATGATCCCTTTTGTATTACTCACTGATGTGTGCTTAGGAGGTTATCTAGGAGGTGAGTATGGGATGTTGTGTTAATGGGCATGATGATATTGAGAAGTACTATTGCCGGAATGAGACCCAAAGAGTATATGGGACTTGATGATGTACCTTTCTCTTGTTTGGGCCCCACTAGTGGTAGTCCCCACTCCCTAGAGGAGATTGGTGTGACAGGATAATGATTTAGATTTAAGGAACCCTATTGGAACGGTAGTGTCGGTTATGGAATTTGGTCATGTAGGGTTGCCGTTGAGGAGTATAGCCCCTCACATTCTTCACACCGTAAGTCGCTCTCACGGCTATTTGTGGTTGTTGTTGTTGAGTAAAGTCCCTCACATGCTTCGTGTTGTAGGTCATTATCCCTATTATTTTTGTACAATTGGTATGCAATCTTGCGCAGAGTTAATACTTGTGAGCCCTTCTAGGGCGGTACTAACATTGTAAGAAGTATATCGATCACCTTAGAGCTGACTTAATCACCATAGTGGTGAGGGGACGCGGGGTGAGGCAGATTATCTATGATTTATGGAGATTTCCCATTTTGTAAGTCATGGCCTATGTCCCTCAAGGGATCATGTTGTTTTTTACAGCCCATTCCATAAAGGTATCCTTGGGTGGACATTATGTTCACATTGATGAGATTGATAGTAGGGCAGTGTTGCATAGCATGATTTATATTCAATTTCATACATTTTTATTATATGGGTGTGTGTGTGTGTAACATGCATATATTTCCTCAATGACTATTGTTTGTACTCATGTCCTTGTAATCTCAAGTAATGTTGCACCGGATGGGTCCTAGGGACCCCGAGGAAGAGCTTAGTGTATCATGCGACTTAATACTCCCTACATATTTGAGTTGTTTATTTCATTTATTTAATTTGAGATGGTGATGTTGATTTTACCATTATAATCATTGAGGATTTGTTCGTAATAAATTATAGAATGTTGATAATATTTATGTCAGAGAATTTACGTCCCCTTTGAGATATTAATGGTATTTTGAGTTTATTTATGATCTCGATGTTTGAGTTGCGAGAACACGTGTTTTTCACACGTGTGATATTTGAAAGAAAAATTTATCAGCGTCACGTGCCTATGTTTTCAGTCAAGGCGTGACACAACTGATATGGGACTCTAGTTAGTTCGTACCGTAACAATCCGCAACCATCCTGTTTGGCTAAGGTATCATAGGATCGACATAGCAGAAAACAATTTACATTATAACATTAAACAATTAAAATTCTAAATAGATAATTATATTTACATTAATTTATATGTTTTATAGTTGCAACTCAAGTGAGTCGTGTTTGTTTTTCATCCTGTTAGTGAAAGAATTCTACCTTGATAAGGAATTGCTCAAACAATATCCGAATCGATTGCACAAGTTTCCCAGAAATTCAGATTAATCTATGGAATTTTGTGGATTATGCATCTTCTAATTAAATGTGATTCAGAATTGCGGAAGAATAATTGAAAGAGAACGATGGTAAATTCGAACAAGGTATAACCTAATCTATGAAAAACCAAAGAGAATAATTGAATTAAAATAAATTGGTACTTAGGTGCAAGATAGTATTTCTCCTAGTCCAAGGACCTGACTTCGCCAAGGGTTGTAGCCTAATGTGAATCCACACGACAAATCCAAGAGTCTTTTCTCAAAATAATTTTATTCAATTTTGTATGAAATTCAACTACTATAAGGTATTTATAGAGGAAAATATGCAAAAAGACCAAATTAGCCTTGTCTATCTAAGAAACACCTAAAATAAGCAACCTACTTAAAATAGAATGTAGTCTAATTTTGACCATTATATCTAAACCCTAGAAAACACCAAATGACTTATTGTTAGTGGTGGCCTCTTCAAATGTTGTTGTTAGAGAATAAATTATAAGAGGGTTATCTTACATTTAAGAGCGTATAAGCTGCTCTGCTTGTCTATAACCACCCAAAGCATCTTTCTGCTACTGTTCAATGGTATGAAGATATTTGGCAGCAAGATTTGATTTCCCTCCAAAAATTGGTTTGAAAAATCAAAGGTTAAAATGGATTCAACGTTTATCAATCTATAGAAGAATTGCTGCTTCATGTCTCCCTATAGATGTCTTAGTCTGTAATCTTTAAATTTGTAATCTTTTGATTTTATCTTTGTTTCTCAAAGGGTGTACGAGGCTATGGATTTTCCTCGTAATATGTATTATCTTTGTAAAAGTTTTGATTTGAATTTGGATAAATGGAATTTGGATAATTTCTTTTATGTACATGATTTACTCCTTACTTTATGGACTTCACTTGTGTCCATTGCCTTTGAATTATATTTTTTTCATTCCAAATCAAGAAAACTACAACACGAATGCAGAACCTAGATTTCCTAAGGTGACAAAAAGTTGAGAAATCAATATGTTATAGTCTTAGACTTTGACTTAGTGGAGAAAATTGCATTGGACTATATGGGCAGTTTAATTGGACCCCATCTAACTAGCCCATCATTTCCATGTAATTGGCTCATTAGATTTAGATGTGAAGCCCACACCCTATAGGATCCTACCCCAAATGACCCAATTTATTTCCTAATGATCCAATACACATACCCAATTAAATCCAACAAGAGCTTGTTCGATCCTATCCCTAATTTCACTCTTGAAAATCGTGTGACGCATCTTTTCCTCATCCATTCCATTGTGGGCAGCCAAAACATCCCCTCTTTGGGCGTGTATGCTTGGTTGGAGGATAAGCAACATCACTTCAAGTTGGGAAAGAAATTTGTGTAATTTTGGAGTCATATCTTTAGTTACTTAGCAAGTAAATAAGGACTGTCACGTGTCAGTTGATTGGACGTCCAGTGGAATTACATTTTGTTTCTATTGGTCGATGTAATTCCACACAGGCACGACATTAGAAAACCTAATAATGGAAGGTGTTAGCCTAAAGATTTTTATCCAAGGGTATAAGAGTAAGATGATAACAAAGTATTGATGTATAATACTAATGACTTTATTGATGTAAAACTATAAGATAGATTTTAAACATACTCTTAAGCCCAAAGTCAAAGTCTACAGAACATACTCACAATGAAACAACTAGACTTTCTCAAAGAAGACAAGAGGCAAGGAAGAGTTTGTCATGTCGAGTCTTATGTCTTGTACCTCTTGTAAATAATTAAATTGAATTTCAAATTCTTTGAGATGTAATATATTTGAGTTAGTACTCTATGTCCTTAACTTTCCTCTGGAAGACTGACAAAGTCAAATTAAGCTTGAAGCTCCAAAAGCAACGACATTTGGAAGGTCGCTCACCAAAAGAAGTAAACTCCATGTATGCCAACCAATTCAGGTAATCTGGACCTAAATTTGACTTAGAAGACCTAGACTTACCACTGAGATAAACCTTAGAATCCATGAGTTAGAATTTCGTAGAACTTATTTGGATTTCTTAGGTTACGTAAATTTTGCAATATTTTGGAGAAGCTATTGCATTTATCATATGTGCTTAAGTATTTGTAAAATAATTATGATTTGATAGATCACTCAAAGAGCTTTCCAAAAAGTCCAAGAAAACCGAATTCCGAAATATATAACTCAAGTTATGAGCATTTCAATAAAAGGGTGCAAAACAGATCAAAACAGTTTTGTCATGAATTTACCCTAACTTGGAAAGCTCGTTTGTGCTATCAAATGAAATTTAAATTGGCTCAAATTTTGTGAGTGGATAGATCCTTCAAATAATATCCAAAAAGTATAAGAACTCCCAAAACAAGCTCTATAACTCAAGTTATAAGCATTTTAGTAAAAGGGTACAAAGAGATTCTTGAGCTAGCTAAAATTTGCTCTCACTTTTAGAGATTATTTGAGGTATCAAATTAACTTCAAATTAGCTCAAATATTTTAAGTAAATATATCTCTCGATAATCTTTCGAACGAGCCCAAGAAATATCAATTTCGAGTTTAGGAACCTAAGTTATGGTTGTTTTAGTGGAGGTGTACAAAATTGCCAACAATCAATCAACCCATCAATCAACTTGGCTATGAAAACTCTAAAATTTGTCTCTGAAAGTATCAGTCAATTGACTATAAACTGACACTATCAGTCGACAAATCAATCGAGTATTAGTTGACTGATTGGGCGGAATGTTCCACCATTTTAAGCATTAAATGTGTTTCCAACTGCTCTTTTCTTTTGAAAAGTTCTCCTAACTGTTATATTCTTGGGAGGTCTTTAAATACATGACGTTAGGGCACTATAAGAGTTGACCCTTGATGAGCTAAACTCTTCCCAACATTCACCAAGTCCCTCACAAAATCTCAAATAGTAAAACCATTAGAGGTCTTGGACTCAATCTCACACACACTCAAAGCTCTCATAGACAAATCTTGAGCATCTTAGGCTCATTCTAGAGTGTGCATTTGAGAGAACATTTAAGGATAGATTGTCTTCATAGGTAAACCTTATGCCATCCCTAAATCTCTTCTCCTACATCTTGGTTGGCATCATTTGAGCATCTACACTTCACCAAAGAGCCAAGCAAGGAGAGGAACTTTAAGAACCAGTCACGGCCACTTCGACATCAAGAGGCGAGCGTTCTTGGTAACTTCAAATCTACTTGTTTCAATCATTGAGATCATTTTTATCAAAACTAGACCGAACCGCGACTGAACCTCCGGTTCAGCCGCGACCGCCATATTATCGGTTCAGTTTTATTAAAAAACCTTCTAATGAGTTACACCGCTTTGGGCCACGATTTTTTGCGACTTTCTTAATACACTCGTGAGCCGCGGCTTAAGTTGAGTTTTTTTTTTTTAAATGCCTGTGAGAAATGAAAAGACTTCCTAGGGAGTAGGGAGGGTCAGTGCAATAGTAGAGTCAAGTGGGTTTCTTGCGCATTGGGTTTTTTACTTTCTCTATTCCTTCTCTTTCTACTCTCAGTGCAACTCTCCATCTTCCATCCGTCTCTTTCAAGCTTCTACTCTCGGCCTTCCCTGTAACTCTCCATCTTCCACCGATCTCTCTCAAGGTTTTTCAATCGGCATTTCCTGAGTTTCCTCTTCCATCATCTTTGGTAGCTTTTCCCCTCTTATTGTATTTATTTTTTAAATTATCTTTTTTTCCTTTTTGAAATGGTTTTATGTCTGTATGTACTTGTTATATTTTTGGGGTTCTATTGTGAAACCCATTCGTTTTTCATGATAATATAGTATGATTTCTGTATAAGAAAAAGGAGACAGAAAATTATAGGTGCCATTTTATCATGGTTATTTGAGTAAATCTCACTTAATAAGGATGAACTTTTCTATCCCACCATTCTTCTATCATACATGTTGTCCCCAAGGAAGCAGGTGGGCTGAACGAATGTGGTGCTGGGTTTGCAGAGAGATGGCTAGGTTTATGGATATTAGATGGGTTAGATCTGGGTTCGTTGGAGTCACAGAAGATAATGGGGGTGAAGGTGATTGGCAAAAGGAAGAGGCTAATGGAAAATGTGAGTGGTTTTGGTGGATTGATAGTGACTTAGATTATGACGGTGATGATGGAGGGTGAAGGGTTTGGTGTTTAAGCGATGGTGAGGCGGTGGTGAGTAGTGGAGTTTAAAATAAAAATATATATATAACAAATAGATTAATATATATATATATATATATATATATATATATATATATATATATAGATAAATTATACAAATGAGATTTTCTTGAAACCAACACTATGGTAGAATTAATTAGTAAATGTTATTATTGTTTTTAGTTTTTATTCATGTTTATACATTTTTCTATAGTGGAATTAATTTATCATATTTTTTCTAGTTTACAAGTTGTATCAATGTCAAATCCTTCAGAGTCTCGCCCAACACGTGGAAAGACTGATATTGCATGGAACCATGTGAAAGTAGTTGATCAGAATAGTTTACAGTGTCTTTATTGTGATAAAATATTTTAAGGTGGAGGGATCCATCTAATGAAACATCATTTAGCACAAGTTAAAGGCAAAGGAGTTGACACATGTAAAAAAGTTCCACCACATGTTAGCTTCTTGATGATGCAATATTTAATACTACTTCTGAAAAGAAAAGTAAAAAAGGAAAAGACTTGTTCACAAAGTGAAAGGAGTCAACGACTGGAAGATGAAGATAAAATCCAAGAAATTGTTAGAGACTTTGGTGATAAAGGGATAGCCATAAATGAGGGTGGGCGAAAGGGTATAGAAAGTTTTTTCCTCCTCGAACCACAAAAGGAGCTCAACCTACCATCAGAAGTGCAATGGCAAGCAAAAATGCCATTGAGGCTACAAATATGGTTGTTTGTAGGTTTTGGTATGATGCATGCATCCATTCAATGCCATCAATTCTTCCTATTTCCAAAAAATGTAGGTCCTGGATATAAAGCTCAATCTTTTCATGACCTTCGTGGATATTATTTACAAAAAAATGTTGTAGAAATTCAAAGAGCTTTAGAATCTTTCAAAAGTGTATGGAAAAAGTATGGAAGCACACTTATGGCTGATGGATGGACTGATGCACGAGGTAGGACATTAATCAATTTTCTCATGTATTCGATAAACAGAAGTATTTTTTTTTTTAAATCTGTTGATGCAAGTCCCTATTCAAAAACTAAAAAGATGTTATTTGAGCTTTTTAAAGGAGTTGTTAAAGAAATTGGTCCAGAAAATGTGCTTTCAAATTGTGACAGATAATGCCGCCAATTATTCAAGTGCATGTAGGTTGATAAACACTCATTTTAAAGCTATATATTGGACCCCATGTGCTGCCCATTGCATTGATTTAATGCTTGAAGATATTTTAAAAATGGAAAGGATGAAAAGTGTTATTGAACAAGCAATGTCTCTCACTACATTTATATACAATCATGGTTTTATATTAATATTAATGAGGAAGTATACTAATGGAAATGAGATTATTCGTCCGGTGATCACATGTTTTGCAACTCATTTTCTAGCATTACAAAGTATTTTGAAAAATAAAGGTGGATTGAGAGCAATGGTTGTTAGCAAAGAATTGATAGATAGAAAACGGGTTACGAAAGAACAAAGAGGCAAAGACATGACTGAGTTTATCTTGAGCTCTTCCTTTTGGTCTGAATATGAGGTTATAGTTGCAACATTTGAGCCTCTTGTAAAAGTGTTACGCATGGTTGATAGTGATCATAACCCTACAATGGGTTATATTTATCAGGATATGCATAAAGCCAAATAATCCATAAAAAAGACACTCAATAAGAGAATGACAAATGATTAGACATCGACATTGTCATCATCATGAATGTTGACCGAAGCAATTCCTTATTTGGGCATTATAGATACTCGTTGGGATAATCAATTGCATCATCCACTTCAAACGGTTGGGCATTGGCTTAATCCATCATGGTTTTATAACAACATCAATGTTGTTCGGATTTTTAATGGAGTTCTTGATTGCATTGAGACATTATACTGTAATAATATTGCAATGCAACAATCGATCATCAAAGAGCTTAAATGTTATTAGAGAAGCATCAGGAAACTTTGGGAGTAAATTGGCTCTTAAAGTTCTCGACAAAATACCTCCAAATATGTTTCTTTATATTTAAATAATCATTTACTGTAATTAACTAGGAAACTTTTATGTCTTTTCTTATTGATGTGTCTTATTTCCTTTTGCAACTTATCGGTGGATTAATTATTGAGGTTCAACTCCAAATTTGCAAAAGATGGCAATTCGTATTTTAAGCCAAACTTGTACTTCTTCTGGATGTGAGTGCAATTGGAGTGTATTTGAATGTGTACATACCAAAAAAAAAAAGAATCAACTAGGGCATCAAAAGTTGAATAATTTGGTGTACATCCAATATAACTTGTGATTGTTAGAAAGGTAAGAATTAAGAAGCTTTCAAAATTATTTTATGTTTATCTTTATTCTTCGAGAAGGGTATCAACAAATGATTGATATTTGTGTAATATTTTTATTTTGATAGAAATTCGAAAAAAAGAATATGTTTTGATCCAATCTTTTTAGAATATATCGACGTATTAGAAGATTGGATAGTTGAGTCAGAGCCACCCGTATTAAACGAGGAGGAACTACAAACTTGGGAGAGAATGGAACAACCTACGTATTATGACTCAACTTGAGGAAGATGATTTCGGTATGATTATTTAAATTATAATCATTGTTGATATAATATTACTTGAATTTATATTATATAAAATGGAGTTGCATATATAAAATTCTCATACATGTATTTTCTTCAATTTCAGTGAATTTGATGGAGAGGAATGATGGAGTTGAAACGGAAAACATGGCTTTATTCCATGATCAAAATGAATGATGATGTTGGTTCTTTTAGGGTTTATGTGACTTTGAAATTTAAATATTTTTTTGGACATTAACAAATATTGACTCAATGAATTGTTTTGGGTACTAAATAGCAATGAGTTGTTAAATGATATTTTAGATTATGGAACTTTTTTTATTTTGATGGTATTATTGGAGGATGGATATTTAGATTGTGAGATCATAGATGATGAATTAATAGCTTTTAGATTTATAGTTGTGTTTGTGAGAACAATTTTTTTTTATGAATATTTAATATTATTTATAATATTATATAGATGGGCACGGGTTTGACCGGCTTTATATAGATGATGAACCCAACCTCCCTCAGAGACAGTTCAGCAAACGGTTCGATTCTGATAACATTGATTGAGATAGTTGTAAAGGGTTGGTGTACCCTAGTGAAATCCAAGAAAGGTGTTTTCTTAGTGTTTTTAAGTCACGGTTCGATCTACACCCTTTAAGTAGACCAAATGTTGTAAAGGTTCGATCTTTACCCATGAAAGAAATCAAAGGGTTGTAATAGGTTTCTTCTCCACTTGTGAAGGAGAAGTTTAGTGGAATCCTCAAGTGGTGTACTTGAGGCATGGACATAGGCAAGGTTGCCGAACCACGTAAAAATCCTCATGTCAAAATATTCCATCTCGTCTCATCTCCTCTCAATATTGTGTTTGTGATTTATTTTCTATTTTTATAGCACATAATTAGGATTAAATTGGATTAATTTATTAAGACAAATCAATTAATTAGGTCACATTTTAAAGAATCCTAAAATTCCCCTATAGTCCTATTCACCCCCTCCCCTCTCTAAGACTATTTTAGACATTGGGCTATCTCAACTAACATGTGGTATCAAAGCCATGTCTCTTGTACTGGATTTAACCATCTAAGAGTCCACCCTTGAGCTAGAACATTTTCTATGGGAGATGGCTTGGCCGTCATGAGTCCTCCAACCTTTGATGCCTCCAACTTAGCTCTTTGGAGAACTAAAATGAAAATATACTTAATCAAAGTAGATAGAGCTCTTTGGGAAATGATTAATTGTTGTCGGACTCAACCAATCAAAAGTTATTTCATTTGGAGTGATGTCGAAAAGGGTATGCACTTGGCCAATGCTAAAGCCCTTGATGCTATATTTTGCGCTGTTTCACCAAAAATCTTGGAAAACACAATATCATGTGTAACCGTAAAAGAGGCATGGAACATTTTAGAGGAAACCCATGAAAAGCCTAAGAAAGAAGAAACCATAAAAAAAGTTTATTGTCTAGGACCCATCCAAGCACTTGAATATAATAATGTTAATATCATAATTGAAGAACCTAAACTTGAGGACTTAGATAAAGAATACCAAGAATATGAACAAAAATATAACATTCTTGAAGAAAGCTATAAAGAACTATGTTTTGAATTTGAAAAATTAACTAAAAGATTATCAAGTCATTTATCAAGTCAAAGAATGAAAACAAAAAACTTTCAAATGAGTTAAGGTATGAAAAGTTAACAAATGAGAACATCCACAAAGAATTGGAATTAGCTAAAGAAGAAATGTTGAAATTCAAAGATGACAAAATTTAAGAAAATCCAAAAGCCACACAAAAAGGATACTTAAAACTTGAAGAGTGCTTGAAAATGGAAATTGATGAAAAAGTGAACCTTGAAAATGAAACAAGAAAATTAAAGATGGAACTTAAATCATTCAAAGAAGACAATGAAGAATTGAAGAATGTATTAATTTCTGAAAGAGAATTTATGTAGAAACTTATAAAAGAAATCAAAGAGATTAAAGGCATGCTCCACAAACACAATCGAATCTAAAGGTTGAAAATAAAAAGTAATACAAGAAGTAAATGATTTGAAAAGATACAAAGGAAAATTTGAATTAAAATTCACTAAAGGAGAAGAGAAACTTGAAAAAATCTTGAAATTGAATAAACTATTTGGAGATAAGAAGGTTCTTGGTTATAACAAGAAAAATGTTAAAGAACCCATCAAAATCACCATTTTTTGTGAAGAGTAAGTCTCTCTCAATTCCTCAAATCAAAATCATAAAATGTTTTCATTTGTGGACAACCCGGGCATCTCATTTTTTAATGCAAATCAAGAAGAGAAAATCAACACTTAAATGCAAATAAAACAAAGATGAGAAACCAAGGACAAATGACCCACAAAAAAGAATTGAAAAGAGTAAACCCAAACTTAAAGAGAAGAAAGAATCTTGAAAATAAAAATCTAAACATATCTCCACCCAAATTTCAAAGACTAATGTATAACACTCTAAAAGGAAATCTAAATTATACCTTAACTGAGAAATTAATCCAAGCCTTAAATGAATTCACAAAATTCTGTCAAACTAAGAAGAATACCAAAAAGAGAAAGTCAAATGTTCATTTCTTTGATACTAGTGGACCTCGTAGAAATTCCCCAAAGACCCAATGGGTACCCAAGGATAGTGGAGTAGTTTAAGTTTTGACTCTCTTGACTTGGACTTTTGCCAGATTCTATGTTTCCAACTTGTGTATATGTGTTAGATTCGGTCATAATTGAATACCTCTTAATTGTTTTGTTCATCCATGTTTTTAATCCCTATATCTTGTTGATGATTTTTGTGTGTGGACCCATGTCCTACTATGGTCCTAGCTTGAGCCTTATTGTAAAATATTTGACCTATGTAGTAAACTTTGCCTATCATTTGATAAATTAGATCATACTCATTTTAGGCAAGTTTAAGTAGCCCATATGCTATGACACAATATGCTTTTGTTGCTTGTTTGTATAGATAATAATCGACATTATATAACTTGCAATAATTTTTTTATGAGTCGTGCTTAACGTGTGTGTTTTTAGTTAAATGAATTGAATGCATGAATCTTTGGTTTCTAGGACCTTGAAACAATCCTAGTCACACCCTTGATAGGTCCTTAGAATTTGGCTAAGTCCCCATGACCCCACTGAATACTCTTTGTGGACTTGGAGAGCCTCAATGTTTCATGTTGGTGTTTTCATTATCTTTCCTCTGTTTTCCACAAAATGGATATATCGGAAAACCCCTCTTCGTAAGCAAAGAATGATTAGGAACTCTACCGCATCTCCCTTGTGTTCTTTTTGTCTCATACACCCATGTGAGACAATTTAAAAATATTTCTTCCTCCTATCAGCTTGACTAGGAGTAGATTTCTTGGAGAAGGAATGTTTTTAGATTGATGAATGAATGTTTTCAAGGTCGTCTTGACACAAGCTGAGGCCTAAGGTAAAAGTTCTAAATGGGACCTTCTTGGGGCTGAAACCAAGTAAGCTGAGGATGCCCCTTGCTTATTTGGAAACCATACTGTAACAACATGTCCCGCGATGAACTGGTCACACTGACACGTCACGATCCACCACATAGCGAAGGCGTGAATTTATTTTCCTTTATAAGTTGAGCATTCAATTTTCATAACCATGCACAATGAGGAAGAACTAAAATTCTATGTTTGATTTTCTCGATAATCCAACAGAGCTTCCCCTAAAAATTGAACATTTAGGAAATTTTATTTCCCTACATTTCACTTCATATCACCTAGCAAATCGAGCCATTCACATACAACATTTTATTGTGAATCATCTTAGCATGTAATAACATCATCCTCATAAATCACATCATAATATAGCATGTCATCACATAATAAATTGTATACCAATTCATATAGCATGTAAGTTTGTTAGATACCCTAATTTATCAAGCACATTAATAAAAATGCAATAAATAAGAATATATTTTTGTGTGTTAGAAGCCTCACTTGAATCTATTTCTAATGTAGGTGGGGCTCCTAGAGATGCAAGGTACATCTTAACACACACTCGTTTCATCATCATCCCCAACATCCTAAAAAAATCCTTTAAATTGAAATGTGATAATTATGTTGTATCCAACTAAGACATTTCAAAATCCTCTTTGTTTACCTTTCTCCCTTCACTAAATTTTTTTGAGAAAAGACTAATGGTGGAATGACACAAAGGAATGCACCGACTACTCTTTACTTCCCTATAGAAATTCTCAAAATAGAAGAAACCTTTTTTCCAAAACTAAGCTTTGCAATAGAAGTGTTTCCTCAATATAACAGTATCTCGCATGGTGGATTTATCTTAGAATATAACACCTATTTCCAAACGTAGATCAGAAGCATAGAGGGAGGAAGGGAAGGTCTGACCTCTGATCGCTTTCACAAATCAGAGCAGAGTGGATGGGTGGATCAGACCTGAGCAGTAATTTTTTCTTTTTTGATGCAGATCTGAGCAAAACTCTACCGAGGCACCAACAACGTGTTTCAGATTCTTCCAATTGCATAGAGGAAGGAAAGAAAATGAATAAGAGGGAGGATAAGGCAATGCTTGAGCCATGCCCATCAGTTAACCAGAGGGATCCGAGAAAAGAATCATAGGATTGAGCCAAAAGAAGATGGACGATCAAGAGATTCAGAGAAGATGGCAAGATATCTACTGTCATTGGCGACGATTGAAAAAAGAAGATGAGGGTAAACAGAGATAATGGGCAAAGCTTTTAGAGAATTTTGTTTCCGTCGAAAGTAAGTGGGGAGGAAGAGAAAGAAAAAACATGGGAGGGATTTGGGGCTAATGCAGTTGTTAGCAACAGAGGTTGCCTTTAGGATTTTGCGGTAAAGTTAATGGCTGAAATTTGGGGGTCGGATTTTGCAGTAAAGTTAGTGGCCGAATTTTGGAGCTCGAGTCTTGCAGTAAAGTTACAAAAAATTAGGCCTTCTCACACCGAGGGCCTCAGGTGGTTGCCTAACTCGCCTTACGGTAGAGACAGCTCTGGCCCAGGCAATGTCTTTGTTGTCCCATCCTGCATCTCTGTTCATCGTCTGTGTACACCCTACTATCCAGGGCGTTAGATTTGGGACCAGCTTGTTTTCCTTCCTATATTTGTGCTGAACGGAGAGATCGTCCGTGTCATCGTTCATTCCCGCAGTTCTTATCTGCACATGTTATTCGCCCGAAGAAATCCAAACCTTCAGTCGTTGTTTGTACATCGGCCTCTCTTTCTACGACACAGCTTTGACAGCCAATTAGGTTTCTGTTTCTATCTCAGATTTGGTCGACCCAACGTTTGAGAAACGAACGATTCCCTTGCTTCGTACATACCTCGGTGCATTGCTGGTTACTGCTCTATTCGTGTTGTTGTTGTCGTTTCTGCAAGGATTTAGTTCTTCTATCCTCAGTGCACATCTCAGATCGCTACAGTCTTACAAAGAGAACCACTACCTTTTTTTCCTCTCCCACGCATCTCTCAGCAGACAAGTGCAACCTGGCCATGCACACCAATGTGTGTTGCCCATGCACAATAACAATAGTTGTATTGCAGCAGTGATTTCTCTCACTTTTAGCAACTCATTAGCCCCTTCTTACAGTCGGTCTCTACTTTCCTCCATTCGTTTCTTATGGGTATCCTCTCTCCAGGTAGCATTATTTCTCATTCTGGACTCGCATGCATTGCCCTTATAGTTCCCTCTCATTCTGTCTAGATAATTGATACATACGCTAGTAATCATATGTGTTCCGTTTTATCTTTATTTTCTTCATATACACCTTGTTCTACTTCATATTCTGTTCAACTTTAGGATGGCCCACACGCACCCATCACACATACTGGAACTGTTCATCTTTCACTTTCTCTTATACTTGAAATTTTTTTTTTTTATTCCATCTTTCAAGTTAATCTTTTATCTGTGTGTCAACTTACCAAGTCTAATACGTGTGTTGTGACATCTTCTTCCACTCATTGTCTTTTTCAGGACTCCGTCAAAGAGGAAGACAATTGGATAGGATAACATTCATGATGGACTTTACTACTTCCATGCGGCTTTGACAATGGTTGTTATCGAACCACCCTCTCTTGATCTTTGGCATTTGTGGCTTGGCCACTTGAATCGTCGCAGCTTGCACAATTTAGCCAAGGATGTTCCTTTTATTTCTTGTTCTAAAAATACCATTTGTGAAATTTGTCCGCAAGCTAAACAAAAACTTTTGCCCTTTCGTTCTAGCTCTATCACCACTCATCAACCTTTTGCTTTGATTCATTGTCCTATATGGGGCCCATTTTCTCAACCCTCTTTGAATGGCTCTCGATATTTCTTAACAATTGTTGATGATTCTAGTCGATGCACATGACTTTACCTCATACATGTCAAGTCTGAGACACACTCTATTTTAAAATCTTTCTTTCCCATGGTCCAAACCCAGTTTCATTCTCGCATCCATTCTCTTCACTCAGGTACTGGTGGTGAACTCTTTCCCCTTATCCAACAAGTTCGTCCGGATAATGGTACTGTAACGCCCCGCCCTTTTTCACTCGCTTTCTGAAAATCAGAATCTATTTTTTTTTTAAAAAGAGTGATAGAGAGCGGGACGTCATGACGCGAGCTAAGTCCGACCCTTAACTGGCCAACCCTATGTGTACATGGACTAAGTCCATGAAAACAGTTCACACATAACAATATAAACATGCGGATTATAATAGAACCTAGATTTATTCCTTTTTAGACAGCAAATTACTTCAAGTCTTTAACCATAATTAAACTTAACTTAAATATCCAACAAACCATGCAGACCATAGCAAAATTATCTAAGTTATTACATGCCGAATTCTAGCTACTCAAATTACAAGTCCATGAATATCTTAAACAAAATAAAAACTAAACGCATCCAAGCTCCTATGCTTGGCACTTTTCGCGTTCCTCGTTCCCCTCGTTTCCTGTATCATCCACTAGGGTAGAAGTAGGGCATTAGAACAACGCGCCCAATAGGTATTCCATTTAGGGTCTACACATGGTTAGTACAAATTATATATAATAACATAAAGTCAAAATCATATAAAACAATGCCATGTCATGATGTCAAATGCAATGAGTCGCACCCATCACAATTACAAATAACCTCGTGATGGAATTCTCATAAGCTAGGTACCCCCACATAGGTCTTTCGGACGCCCCGACGGAGTGTGGCCCCTTCGGTTTTTTCTTGATGGGAAATGCACATCAAGGTATCCCACAGTGGTCTTTCGAACGCCCCGACAGAGTGTGGGCCCTTCGGTTACATATCCTTCACCCCATGCAATGCATGAGATGCTAATGAAACACATGCTATTTTATCTTACAAACATAGCATTAAAACTCACATTTGGAACATATCTTTTACAACATAAATTCATCAAAATAAGATACAAATCATCATACATAAACCATGTTTTCAAAAAGGTAGAATCCTACCAAAGACCACTAAAGTGTCCTTGCTTCTTAAACCGGCAACCGCTCACGATCGCGCACCGTTTATAAGATCCCGTCACCTTGTTACATATCAACAAGTCAATCCCATATTCCATTTGATTTAACATTAAGTCTAAGTCTATAAACACAACCTTAGTGGGGTTCGGCCATACAACATGGCCGAACCTCACCATCTTAGTTTTGGTCCCTCTTTCGAGTCCTTTGATCTTTTAATTAAGTCCAAGATCATTCATCCTTTGATTCACCAATGTCATCATTTATACAACAATTATTTAACATTAACAATAACCTAAGTCCATAAAAATATTCCTCATGATGTTCGGCCATACACCATGGCCGAACCCATGGTCCATCATTTCCACCCATATTTACATCTTTCCCATTGTTCTATCCATGGCTAATTACCTAACTTATTTACATATGAACTCAATCCCAAAAATGATCCATAACTGATTCCTTAATCCAAACATGGTCCACACAAGAATGACCCATAAAATTTGGTTCATGGGGTTCGGCCATACACCATGGCCGAACCCTATGATGTCTAAATTCCAATTTCTCCATTGAATCCATTACCATTTTTTAGGTCCATTTAAAATTCTTTAACATGCATCTACCATTTTCATGTTTTGAAGCCCATTAAAATATTAAACAATCTACATAATTCAATATCTAAGAAAACCCAAATCCATAAATATTACTTGGTGGGGTTAACCTCACCCTTTGGCTTTGTGCCCTTCTTTTCCATTCTTTATACATAACTAATGTCTTTAACAATACCTCCCTTTTAAATCCTTTTAAAACATCATAACCTTCCATAGTTTTCATCCTTTTCAAAATTATTAATAACCTTCCATTAACAATCATTTATCCAAGCTTATAATCCTTTTAACATCATACACATAAACTTATGATTTTTACCCTTCAAACTCCAACTAAAATTACCCAATATTCTTTCATGGGGTTCTGTCATGCACTATGGCCGAACCCTATGGTTCCTCCTTTCCATTAAAATACCATAATCATCCAATTTTCTTCCATGGGATTCGATCATACACCATGGCCGAACCCTATGGTTTCTTAATTTAAACCAAATATATCAAAATACTTACCGGTTCCGCAACTCCTCCGGTTTTCCTTCGCTCCGACTTGTTCTATCCGATCCTTTCCTTCCTTCTTACTTCTTTTGTATGTATTCCTTTTTCTACTTGATCTTTCACACAGCTGGCTGCCCTCTGCAACGTCTGGCTGGAATCTGGCTGCCAAGATCAAACACCTCTTTTCACAATGCCGAGAACTCCTTATTGCCAGAGCACACAGCGTCAAGCCCTCCCTTGATTTGTGTATGCTGAACACCCCTTTGTCTTACTGTTGCCTCTCTCTTTGAATGCAGAGTTTGTCTGCACTGCCTTTCCTTTGCTCGGCTGCCTTTGTTTTATAATACTTCCAGTCGATCCTATCTGTAGAAGATGCCGAGACCCTTCAATTTAACAATTCCCTAGTATTTCTCTTGACAAAGAAAAGGACACCTTTTAAAGAAACTCCAGCAAATCATCGTGGATGTGCATATCTCATATATGGCCAAGCAACCTATATTTAATTTTAGACATCTTCTTTATTTGGATTAGGCAATCAGATGTGATTGCCTAATCCAAACTAATCTATACGTGTTGCCCATTTTAGGACAATCCTTGTTCGACTAAAACTCTTTGATTTTCTTAGAGGAAATCTCAGCTTTAGCTGTGGTGTATCGAGCCACAGTCTCAACAAGGACCCCTTTTTATTTCTATCGTGTAACCACAAACAACCGACCTTAATGCTCCTTTCGTGTATGTGTGTGTGTCCCTCCTCATCCAGACAGTCCCTTATTTATAGATATATTGCATTACCACTTTAATTAAGCTCCATTTAATTAGGTTTGAACTCACTTGGTGGTCAACCAAGTCAACCACGACCCATTGGGTCCCAATTGGGCATTTTGACCCAAATAGCAACACTGACCCAATTAAATGCGCCTTACCCATTTACTTTAAATTGAACCTTATACCATAACCGTTGGGTCCTAATTGGGCCATTGACCCAACACCTTACCCATCTAAGGTTCATATCCATTAATTCACAATTAAAGTGGCAAATTCCATAAATATTGATAATATGGAATTCCGAAGTGTTACAGGTACTGAGTTCCTTTCCTCTTCTATGCAGCATTTCTTTTCCACTCCTAGAGTTATTCATCAACGGAGTTGCATCGCAACTCTACAACAGAATGGCATTGTCGAGCGCAAGCACCGTCATCTTCTTGAAGTTGCTCGTGCGCTTCATTTCCAGGCACACTTGCCCTTGCAATTTTGGGGCGAGTCTGTCCTCACCGCCGCTTACCTCATCAACAAAATGCTAACTTCTCTTTTATCAGACAAATCCCCACATGAAGCTTTGTTTCACTCCAAACTAGATTATTCTTGCTTGCGTGTATTTGGTAGTTTATGCTTTGGTAACATCCATGCCATTAAACATAAATTTTACCAACGAGCTAAACCTAGTATTTTTGTTGGCTACCACTATGCACAAAAGTTTATCGCATTTTTGACATAGCCACTAAATGTAACGACCCGTCGCGCTACGGGCACGTTAAAACTGATACAGGCTCCTAAAACCGATCCAATACAATTTCGGGTATCTTTTTTTTTTATATATATATATGGGCCACAACCCACACCTAACATAGCAATCCACCAATAATTCAAAAACCGTAAGCATCAATCACAATTACAAATTATAGTATCATTCAATTATTACATTTATCCAGCTCAATGAAAAGTACATATATCTCAAATAAGTCAACAAACCCTCAATTACAAAATGGAACTATGACAAAATACAAAGCTACAGCTCTACGTCCAACGTCCGATTGAGGGTCCCACCAACCTTCCTCTACGAAGTACCTGTGAGGCAAGGGGTGAGCTCTACATGCCCAATGAGGGTAACACAAGAACCAGATGTTATCAAGCATACACTGCATATAATCATATGGGCATATCAATGTCTAGGATATCTACATACACAACCATACAAATTTGTGCCCTACCCCTAGCACACGATTCCACGTCTACCGGGCCTCCAACACATCCTCTAACCAACTCAAAGCAACATTAGGACAACTCTCTCATGTGCCCATTCGCTGCGGTCCACCCTCCCTCGGATACACAGACTGGTCTCCAACAGGAGCAGGATCCATACTCTTTGACCAGACCTATGAGTCTCTCATGACAACCCGCATACATACCGCGACCAATCCAAAAGTCGAGCTCACTAGAGTCCCAAAGCAGCTACCACACGGGAGTAACCACCTCATCAGTCCTCAACAGACTGCCAACCAGACCCATCTATGGTCTCCTCAACCAACCACCAAAGTCTTGATAGTCAAACCTATAACCTTGGACCCCACCTGTTGGTCTCCACTCGACTGGCGTATCCACCCCTCACAGAATTCTATAGGCCTTCTACCGAGCGAGCCAGTCAAACTCACTCGTTAGGCCCCCATAAGTTCCTAGTGAGTCAACACCCCCAACACAAGTCTCAACAATAAACCCTAAAATCATAACTGCGGGTAAACACACTAGCACATCACACCACAGGTTGTCCCCACCATACAGGTGTTCTAGCTTCGAATATCATACCTCAGACTGTACCCACCCTTTAGGTGTCACGGCCTGGAATACCATACCTCAGACTGTACCCACCCCATAGGTGTCATAGCCTGGTATATCATCTCACACCACACCGTAGGCTGTCCCCACGATACAGGTGTCCTAGCCTGGAATATCTCATCTCACCGTCCTTCGACCAATGAGCGGGCGAGCACATCCTCAACCTACTGGCTCATCCGGGGAACCACGAGTCATACTAGCGGGAGCTGTCCCTCACCGCATCATCCCTCGACCAATGACCAGGCGAGCACCTCCTCAACCTATTCTGTTATTCGGGGATCACAAGTCATACTAGCAGGAGATGTCCCTCACCGCATCATCCCTTGACCAATGACCAGGCGAGCACCTCGTCAGCCTATTCGGTCATTCGGGGCTCACAAGTCATACTAGCGGGAGCTGTCCCTCACCGTATCATCCCTCGACCAATGACCAGGCGAGCACTTCCTCAGCCTAATTGGTCATTCGGGGACCACAAGCCATACTAGCGGAAAATGTCCCTCACCGCATCATCCCTCGACCAATTACCAGGGGAGCATCTCCTCAGCCTACTCGGTCATTCGGGGCTCACAAGTCATACTAGCGGGAGCTGTCCCTCACCGCATCTTCCCTCGACCAATGACCAGGCGAGCACCTCCTCAGCCTACTCAGTCATTCGAGGTTATTTCGTCCACCCCGCACTCAGGTTTCGTGACTGTAGGGGCTTCCAAGACTACCCTGAGTGAACCAATATTCAACCCGATAGTCTCCCTCTAGGGCAGACATAACTTCCTCCCAATTAGTCCTTATCTGGGACTCCCAGGTATATTGTTCTCTAAATCAGACTACACCTCTCTCATAGGTGTGTCTGAGAAACACAAGAAACACCGACCATTTGATCCATGCAGGGGTACAACTACCCAATTCCAATCACAAGGGAGTCCACATCCCAACCACGCGTCCACGGCGTGGTCCCACATAACATCCCCACCCTAACTACCAGACAAGCTAAGGGGAGTCTCTAGATCCTGATGTGGCCTAGTACCCATGCCCCACCGGCATCCCACATATGCTAGCTATATGCATGCACAAATACCCCTACACATACTATTAACATAGTTCATTGTATAATAATCAGGTGCATATATATCATTATCTATCACGGGTTGGCATGTTAACATCCAAGCATGTTACAATGTCTAGCAGTTCAAACTAATCATCATATAGTCATATGGCATTTTATCACCAGATTACATCACACTATGATCAGACATATACCACCACATATCACATATTCACATGCTGACATCTTAACATATTATCAACCAAAATAAACTCTGATCATGTCACCACACAATCAATCAATTATAACATCAAATAATCAATTTATATATGCCTCTGCGGGCATCGGATACGAATACACCCGGATGGGGACCCACCACGTAATAGTATCAACAGTTCCCTTGCCGAGTGGCTCATAATACCGGGGACTCCCATTCGCCTCATTCCGTACCTGCACATCTGATAGAATAGTAATATGCATAGATACATGCTAAAAGCGGTGATAAGTCCCATCACCTGTGTGTGCCAGTGAAATCCAAAGCAGAAAGCGGGTTCAAGGGGTTGAAGGAAGCTCCATCTGTCGAAAAGAACAAAGAATAAGTAATCGAGGTAGACGGGCCAAACTAAGCTTGGATTACAAACGGGCCTAGAAGTGGGTCCGGTCTGAAATTGGGCCAAAACTAAAAACTGGGTGTAAAACTGAAATCAGGGCCTGAAACTAGGCCGGGCCTGAAGATTGGACTGCACTGGATCGGGCCAGGCCCAAGACTGGGAAACTGGGCCGAGCAGAAACCAGGAATGAGCCGGACTGCTGGGCCTGGCAGAAGGGCTTGATCTGCTGGGCCACAAACCACAAACTGGGCCTGGGTTGCCAAAGCCCAGAAACAAACACAGCCGAGTCAACTCAGTGACTTGACTGAGTTGGTTCAGCACCCAGCCAAAAAACCAGGAAGGAAAAAGAAGGAGGAAAAGGAGGGAAAACCAGAGAAAATAGGGAAAAAGGAGAAAGGAAAGACCAGAGGGTACCTGGGCCCAACTGGATCAATACCGGACTGCGACGATGAGCAAATCTGAACGGCGAGAAAGGGCGAGTTGAGGTGGAGCAGCAACGGGAGAGAAGAGAGATCGAAGAGATGGTGGCGGCAACACTTAGGGTTAAGAAAGAGAAGAAAGAAAAGGGAAGAAGAGTAGTCGAGATCGAGAGGGGAGAGAGATGTGAGAGAGGAAGATGAGACCGGGGTTGAGAGAGAGAGAGAAGGGAGTGACGGCGGCGGCACCTGGAGGAGGGAAGTTTAGGATTAGGGTTACAATAAGAGCAGGGGAGAAGAGGGATAGAGAGGGACGGGAGCAGCTACAGTGCCACGCTGGATGGGGAAAGAAAGGGGGGTAAGGGTTATTTTAAGGCTTTAGGGTTTTAAGTTATTTTCCTCTCTTTTTTTTAAAAATAAAAATAAAAAAATAAAATCTTAAATTTTCCAAAAATAAATAAATAATTTAAAACTCATTAAAAATCAAACGTTAAACATCGAGGAAGATAACGTGTGATTTTTCAAACTTTTTACATAATAAAATATTCAATGATTCAAAATTACCAAAGTGCCCTTTGAGTGTCCGAACTCAAAATCGAGCAAGCCAGGACCCAACATGGTGCCCACACTTTCCCCACTGTTACCAAGACCCCAAAACTCCAAAATATCGGGTCGGGTCGGGTCATTACACTAAAACCATTTACACATCTCGTGATGTCTTCTTTTATGAAGGCATCTTCCGTTATCGTGATTTGCCTAAACCCACATCTTCTCCGGCTACCCCATTGCCCACATCTGATGGCCCTGCCTTTGATTTTCCTTCTCCTTCTCCTGATGCTACTTCTCCTGTAGCGCCCCTCCCTCTCTCCCATTATCAGAGTGATTATTTAAGAATATTTGGACTGGAAAAGAGGAGAGAACGCTACGACGAGAGTCTAGTCTGAGTCTGGAGACCCGACCCTCGACTAGCACAACCAGTGCGTGCTCAAGGACGAAGTCCATTTTAACATTTGCAACACACTTATATAAACCTGCTTAAGCATATACATAAACATTTGGTACATCTGAAAGATAATCATTCTCAATCCAAAGCAAAGTATAAGGATCCCACACAAGTTAAATGTCAAATAAAGAGTATAACAAAATCATCTAGGAGTTTATACATCAGTTATTATATTTCCACACTCATAACTCCTGCAAAATTATATTCTCTCAAAATGTAAACAGAATACCGATTAAACAAAGTCCTCTTCAATTTCAAAATACCAAAAGGAGCGTGATTATCCCAAGCTCTCCCTTTTTGTTTCCATTCTACTCACGCTTGGTTACTACTTGGACCTGCTTTATTTCCCTTTTTCGTCTCCTGCACTAAACTCTAAAAAGGGGAAAGAATTGTGGGTTTAGTCACACGCCTAGTAGGAATTCCCATCAAAGTGGGTACCAACATGTGATATAATAAAATCAGAACAAAACACATATATATTATTCATATCATATATCTCATTTGAAAATCATTCCCATCCCACATTTCGAAATCAGTTCATAATTCATACTCATAAATCATTCAAAGCGAATTCATAATCATTTCATAATTCAAATCATAATCATAATACTTTCAATGTAACTTAGAAAACAATATGATGTACTATGCCATGGCGACATGAGTTGATGCACGCCCTTCTCATGCCCCATGCATTGGTCAATTTATCATTCTCATCAAATGGTTATAGTCACTGGCCTTTTTTGTCCGTAGCTTTCCTTAGGTACCAGCTGGGAGCTACCACCCAATACTTAGTATTTAACCGAAATTACCGTGGGAGTACTATCACCCATCCTCTCCTGCACAAGTTTCGGGTCTCTCACCCAGGAGCTTTGAGCCCATTTTATGTGCCCAAATTCTGTGTTCATGGACACGGCCAAATAAATGGTTATTCATTCCATGTATATACAAATATTTTCGAGTAAAGTATGTCATCCCATTACTTCGGTTTCATGCTTTCCCATCCCATGCAAATGCATGAAGTTCATGTTCATGCAATGATATCAAATCCATTTCATAATACACAAAATAATTCATGTTCGTCGTACTTGGAAATCACATATTATCAAATCATCCTCATCGAAATGCATATTTAAAACAACTCATCAATTACTCGAATATACATAGTCACCATGGTACTTCAATAATGTAGGAAAATTACTTGATCACCGAGATTCCGCGAAGGAGCGAACTACGACGAGGCACGTACGGCTCCTAAGTCACCTTCCGGTCCTCTGGTTATTTCCATTGATCAAAGTAAAATAAATCACGCGATTAGTTTATGTCCTTGTTTTCCAAACCTAATACTTATCACCTTTATTAATTTCCGTTTAGTGGTGTCTCATTAATCCTACATTTATGTTCAACCCAAGAGTGTGGAATTAAGGGTCGTACAGTCCTATCAATGTTAGTTCGGAACTTGGATCACCAATTTCTCGGAACATCCGAAGCTTGTTTCGAAGCTTTGGAACCTCAGGGTTTCCTTCGGACCATTTGCACAGACTCACTGGGTTGCTCGGAACTTGACCTCGGCACTTCCAAGTCACATTTCGAGATTTCGGCACTTCGAGCCTTTTCTCAATACTTTCGAGACTTTCATGATTCAGTTCTATACTACAGTGTTCGGAACTTGGCCTCGGCACTTTCGAGACATGTTCCAAGACCTTAGGGTTCTATTGTGGACTTGACCAAATTTATAGGCGTTTTTCTTTCTGAGTTTCACAAGTCTCCTCCGAACTTGGCCTCGGAATGACCGAGCCAGGTTCCGAGACTTTCTTCCTTCTGAGGGTCCGCGGAACATTACATGTTCCTTCAGACTGTTCCGAGCCTTCGGAACTTGTCTCGGAGGTTTCGAGATAGATCTTGAAGCCTATCTTCTTCAGACAGTCATCTGCAGAAATTTGCAGATTTCTGCATGTGCGAACCAAGTTCCTTGAACTCGGAAATCACATTAGATGGGTTATTGGTCCTATTTTCTCAACCTAACCCCTTATATTTATTCCCTATGTGATTTGTCACATTCTAAGAGGTAAATAATCAAAATTAGATGTACTAATTCACGGATTTAAATCTAATTTTAGGAAATGGGGAAAACCCGATAATCCCCAAATTTTCCAATCTTTATTTTCTTAACCCAAATTGGCCTAGGGTTGGTTCTAAATCATCCTAAATCTTAAATTTAACATAAATACTAAGTTTGGAGGGGAAATTTACCTTAGACAAAGCTTTCCCAAATTTTCTTCCTCATTTCTTCTTCTCCCTTCCTTCCATTCTTCTTGATTTCTTCCTTATTTAAGTGCTTCTATTGGAAGAGAAGAGAATGAGAGGAAAATCATGTAAGGGAGTGGGTGAGAGGGGTGTACAGGGTGGAGATAATGGAGAAAGAAGCCTTAGCTGTGTGGAGAATGAGAGGGAAAGAGAGGACTGTCGTGTGTGATGAAATGGAATAGGGGTTTGCCGTGTGTAACACAAGAGAAAATCGAGTGGGTGAGATACCTAAGTCATATGGTGTGGTCTTAGGCCACACCTTTCCATGTGGCATGCCACGTTATCGTCCATGTGGCGTGATGCTACATCACCAATTCTTTTTCACTAAATTTCATAAATAATTCTCCCATCATGCCACTCGACATTAGATTATATTTTAATTTCTAAATTAAATTCCACTTAATTTCTCTTAATTACTTAATTAAATCTCATTAACATCAATTTATTATTAAAAAGTTATTTTTCATAAATCTTAAAATTTCGGGGTGTCACATCTCCACCACTAGTACCACCACCAGTCACTCCAGTTATTTCTTCTGATTCCAGTCAGTCCAACGATGCTCTGCCTTCAATCACCTCTCCGACTACTTCGACACTACCTGCTCAACCTAGTCTCATTCGGCACCCACTGCCCCATCTGGCTGATAATCATTGCTCAACTGCCACTCATAAGCGTCCACTCTCTCTTTCTTCTTCCGAGTTGACAAGTACGCCTTACCCACTCTCTCATTATCTTCATACTTCTAACCTCTCTGTTTCACATTGCACCTTTCTTTCCAATATTTGTTCTACAGGTGAGCCACTTACGTTCTCTCAAGTTGTTCAGTCACCACACTGGAGGGACGCCATTAAAAAAAAAATTGAAGCCCTTGAGAAGAATCACACTTGGAACCTGATGTCTCTTCCTGCTAACAAGAAATCCATTGGCTGAAAATGGGTGTACAAGATCAAGTACCATTCAGATGGTTCTATTGAGCGTTACAAAGCTCGCTTGGTCACCAAGGGATTCACTTAAGTAGAAGGGATGGATTATCGTGACACTTTTGCTCCTGTTGCTAAATTGGTCACGGTTCGTGCTCTTCTCTCCAGTGCTCTTCTCTCCATTGCCTCTGTCACGCAATGGCGCCTTCATCAGCTCGATGTTAACAATGCCTTCTTGCAAGGTGATCTTTATGAAGAAGTCTATATGACGTTTATACCAAGGTTTGCATGACAAGGGGAGCAACGGGTTTGTAAATTGTAAAAATCTATTTATGGGTTGAAACAAACTTCTCGGCAATGGTCTGCAAAATTTTTGTCTACTCTTCTTCAAGCAGGTTTTCACAGTCCAAGTCTGATTATTCTTTGTTTACTCATCATCAAGGCAGTTCTTCGACTATTGTTCTGGTATATGTTGATGATGTCATTCTCATTGGTAATGATGCTTTGGTATTTTAACATCTCAAGCCCCTTCTTGAAGACAAATTTTATATATGAGATTTGGGACATCTGATATATTTTCTTGGCATTGAAGTTGCTCGTTCTAAGAAAGGTATTTTTCTCTCTCAACGAAAGTATATTTTGGACATTCTCAAACATATTGGTCTCATTGGCGGTCATATCTCTGATTCTCCATTAGAACAGCAGTTGCGGTTATCACCTGATGATGGGACTTTACTTCCTGATCGCACAATATATCGTCGCATTGTCGACCGTCTTGTTTATCTTACAGTTACCAAACCCGACATCAATTACATGGTACATATTCTCAGTCAATTTAGCACTCTCCTCGAAGTGCTCATTTCGGCACTACACACCACGTACTTTGTTATTTGAAGGGTTCCATAAGTAAAGGGATTCTTTTATCTTCATCTAGCAACCTCCATCTGCAAGGATATTGTGATTCTGACTGAGCTGCTTGTCCACTCACTCGACGGTAGACCACTGGCTATTGCACATTCCTTGGTTCCAACCTCATCTCTTGGAAGACCAAGAAACAGATTATGGCATCTCACTCCTCTGCTGAGGCCGAATATTGCGCTATGCCCACTTTAGCCAGTGAACTTCAATGGTCGAAGTATCTGCTAAGTGATCTCGGTATTTCACACCCTTCCGCCATCACTATATTTTGTGACAATCAAGTTGCATTACACATTGCCAACAATCTAGTTTTTCATGAACGAACAAAACATCTTGAACTCGATTGCCATTTTGTACGGGGAAAGATTTAGTCGGAGCTCATTTCTCCTTGCTATATTCCCTCTTCTACCCAAGTTCCGGATGTCATCACTAAACCTTTGGGCAAAGATTTGTTTCATCGCTTAATTGGCAAGCTGGGCGTTATTTCCATACAGCTCCGCCTTGAGGGGGAGTATTAACGTTATGAGAGTTGGCCTTCCTTCATTATAATCGTTAATTGAGGGATTGACTTCGTAATTAATTTGTGATTATCCTTTGCATTATTTCATTTTTTTTGTCATTCTTTCTATTTATATCTCTTGTAATACTTTTCTATAAATGAAAATATTCATTGGTCTCTCATCATTCAAGAGAGAGAACACAAATCTTGTGTCTATTTTACAAATACATTAAAGATACACTAATCATGCAAGAATTATGAAGGTAAATGAGAAGCCAACCATCCTTCCAATTTCCAATGAATACAGTGATCATGTAAAAGCATAAGTATTCATGAAAAGGATACATATTACTTATGAATATTGAGTCATTTACCATTCAATCATCATTCATAAGATGACAAGCATCCATTACATTTAATAAAAAAAGATGCTGCATAAAACTGACCAATTGATTAAACAGAACAAAACAGTTAGGGTTGTCTCTACCGTAAGGCGAGTCAGGCGACCTCCTGAGGTCCCCGGTGTGAGAATGCCTAATTTTTTGTAACTTTACCGCAAAACCCGACCTCCAAAATTCAGCCACTAACTTTACTGCAAAACCCGACCCCCAAATTTCGACCATTAACTTTATTGTAAAACCCTAAAATCTCCCTTTGTTGCTAACAACTACCTTAGTCCCAAATCCCTCCCGTGTTTTCTCTTTCTCTTCCTCCCCACTTACTCTCTCGATGGAACAAATTCTCTAAAAACTTCGCCCATTATCTCTGTTTACCCTCATATTCTTCGCTCGTCGTCAACGGCAGCAGATATCTCGCCATCTTCTCCGAATCTCTTGGTCGTCCATCTTCTTTTGGCTCAATCCTTTGATTCTTTTCTCGGATCCCTCTGGTTAACTGATGGGCACGGCTCAAGCATTGCCTTATCCTCCCTCTTATTCCTTTTCTTTCCTTCCTCTATGCGATTGGAAGAATCTGAAACACGTTGTTGGTGCGTCGGTGGAGTTTTGCTTAGATCTGCATCAAAAAAAGAAATTACTGCTCAGGTTCGATCCATCCAGCCACTCTGCTCCGATTTGTGAAAGCGATTAGAGGTCAGACCTGCCCTTCCTCTCTCTATGCTTCTGATCTACATTTGGCAATAGGTGTTATATTCCAAGATAAATCCACCATGCGAGATACTGTCATACTGAGGAAACACTTCTATTGCAAAGCTTAGTTTTGGAAAAAAAGTTTCTTATATTTTGAGAATTTTTATAGGGATGTAAGGGGGTAGTCGGTGCATTCCTCGGTGTCATTCAGCCATTAGTATTTTCTCAAAAAAAAATTAGTGGCGGAGAAAGGTAAACAAAGAGGATTTTGAAATGTCTTATTAGAGGTTTTTATAGGATGTTTGGGGATGATGATGAAAGGAGTGTACGTTAAGATGTACCTTGGATCTCTAAGAGCCCCCCGTACATCAGAAATAGATTCAAGTGAGGCTTATAACACACAAAAGTATATTTTTATTTATTGCATTTTTATTAATGTGCTCGATAAATTAGGGTATCTGACAAACTTACATGCTATAAGAATTGGTATATAATTTTTATGTGATGACAGGCTATATTATGATGGGATGCACGAGGATGATGTTATTACATGCTAAGATGATTGACAATAAAAATGTTGTGAATGGGATGATTTGACAGGTGATATGAAGTGAAATGTAGGGAAATAAAATTTCATAAATATTCAATTTTTAGGGGAAGCTCTGCCAGATTTTTGAGAAAACCAAACATAAAATTTTAGTTCTTCCCCGTTGTGTATGGTTATGAAAATTGAACGCTCAACTTATGAAAGAAAATAAATTCATGCCTTCTCCATGTGGAGGATTGTGACGTGTCAGTGTGACTAGTTCATCGCGGCGCAAGGTGTTATAGTATGGTATCCAAGTAAGCAAACGGCATCCTCAACTTACTTGGTTTCAACCCCAAGAAGGCCCCATTTTGAATTTTTGCCTCTAGCCTCAACTTGTTGTAAAACTAAACACCCACACTAAATTTGGGGCTCCACTTAGAGGATATTAAATAAGGGAAACTGTGTTTAAATAAAGAAGGTCTATTTTAGGAGAGTTCTAAAGGGGCTTAGTTTCCTATTTTGATGGGAAGTAGGAATGGAAAGTTCTAATTGCCTTAGGAGTCCTCCCTCTGCCTATAAAAGGGTCTCTCTCCATAATTATCCATCAACTTAAGTCAACCCTAGTGTCTAAAAATACTATTCACGAAATTGGGAGAGGGCATTAAGGAGGCAAGAGGCAGAAACTCCAAGGTGGGTGTTTTCTCATGTTTGTGGACTTCAGGAAGTATTGACATATTAAAAGGAAGATCAGATCTCACTCTTCTTCATCAATAGATCCAGGTATGTCTTATAATTATTACGTTAATGATTTCAGCATTAAGATTGATCAGTGTTTCAAGCATTAATCGATTCAGATCTTGTGGTTATGTTCTTCGGGTATGTCGAACATTAAGTTTAATGATGAATGAATGTATGATTGATTCTCAATCAATAAACTCTGATATTATAATGAAGTATTACATGTGGCATCAAAGCCTGGTTCATAAGATCAATTATTGCTTGAAATAAAGAATAATTAAATAAATAAAATTTTCGGATCTCAAGGAAGAAGACGACCCTTTATAGATCTAAAGTTTATAGATTTTAAAATTATGGAGTTTAAAATTCTATAGATTATGGTTTTTAAAATTATGAAGATTAAAATTTTATAGATTTTAAGATTATGACCTTATGGACTTAAAATCCAGGGGTTTTTCCTCTTATGTTTTTGAGAAACCAATAATAAGCAAAGCCATTATTCTTGACCTAATACCATATTATGATACGATTTGGTTAGTCACTAAAGTGGCCCAATTGGAATGTATTTGGACATCAAGTCATATAACTGTGGTCCAATACTCTTCCCAAGTGTCGGATAATAATGACTTTGCTAATCGTGATCCCTAATCACAGAGATATTAGGTTGGCCCAAAGGTGCACGGTTCCGAGTGGTTAACGGATTGGGATAAAATGATTGAAACCTTGTGGTTGGTATTTGTCCGGACACCCAAAGGGCGGCTGTATTTGATCACTTGTATTTTGTGAGTCAGTTCTATCGGTGACTGGGAATCACCATAATGAAATAGTATGCCATAAGATTACCCAAAGATAGATCCGGTAATATTGTTTACTAATGTTGACTGTTTGTGTGTTTCAATTAATTTTAACTCATAGTGTAATGTAAGTAAGCATGAAATTATTTAATTTTTACAGTATCTCTCCCTGTTAGACTACATTCGCAAGCTTCTGTTATTCCAATGTTGACTGGACTTAATGTCTCTGAATGGAAAGAACAAGTTGAGTTTCACCTCGGTGTGCTTGATCTTGACAAAGCATTAATGTCTTATAAGCCTACTATTACGGGCACAAGTACGACTTCTAGGAAAAAGTCCTATGAAGCATGGATCAGGTCAAATAGACTCACCCTTATGTTCATACGCATGACAGTGGCAAATAATATCGCTACCCAAAACTGAAAGTGCTAAGGAATACCTCCAAAATATTGAAAATAAATTCAAAACAGCGAACAAGTCCTTAGCAGGGACACTTATGGCCAGGTTGACCACCATTAAGTTCAATGGAAGCCGTAGCATGTATGAGCACATAACGGAGATGACAAATATTGTTGCTCAAGTGAAGAATGTAGGGATGAATGTTGATGATACTTTTCTTGTCCAATTCATTCTGAATTCTCTGACTCCTCAGTATGGATCATTTCAAATAAATAACAATAGTATGAAAGATAAATGGCAAGTAAATGAACTGTCACGTATGCTGATTCAAGAGGAGGGCAGACTTAAGCAGATGGGACATCACTCACTCCATCTAACACATCAAGAACCCAGTAAGAAAAGAGGATGGAAGCCCAAGAAATTTAAGAAAGTCGGAAAGAAACCATTTGAGCCTAGTATGTCTTTAGGGAATCAAAGTCAGGGGACAGGTAGTGTGAGGTGCCACTTTTATAAGAAAGAAGGGCACTTCCAGAAAGACTGCCATAAAAGGAGATCGTGGTTAGAAAAGAAAGGTAACCATTCCATTTCTTTATGCTTCGAACCTAATCTCACTAAAGTTTCCTCTAACACTTAGTGGCTTGATTCTGGGGCTACAACTCATGTTTTTAATACGATGCAGAGATATCTTATGACCCAGACCATCGATCCAAATAAAGCCTTCATTTACATGGGAAACCGACAAAAGGTGTCAGTTGAAGCCATCAGGACTTACCGTCTTTTCCTCGACACTGGCCATCACTTAGATTTATTTTATTGTCTTTATGTTCCTTCTGTAGCCAGAAACCTTATTTCAATTTCCAAACTTGATGTTAATGGTTATTATTACAAATTTGGATATAATGCCTTCAGTTTGTTTAAAGGTTCTTCTTTTATTGGGTCTGAATTATTGATTGATAGCGTTTACAGTTTAAAGCATAATGCTTCCTTTGTTAATTCTGTCCTAACCCTCCATCATAATATTGGTATTAACGTGGGTTGATTAATGAAAATTTCTCTATTTTGTGGCATAAACGTTTGGGACATATATCCCGCGAAAGAATTCAAAGATTGGTAAAAGATAGGATTCTTCCGAATCTTAAATTTACTGATTTAGATGTGTGTGTGGAATGTATTAAGGGAAAGCAGACCAAACGTACTAAGAAAGGAGCCATAAGATTTAAAGGGCTGCTTGAGTTGATCCATACTGATATTTGTGGCCCATTTGATGTTCCATCTTTTGGTGGAGAAACCTATTTTATCACTTTTATTGATATTTTTTGCGTTATAGTTATATTTATATGTTGCATAATAAATCTCAAGCAGTAAACACCGTAGAAATATTTATCACTGAAGTTGAAAGGCAATTAGATAGAAAGGTGAAAGTGATAAGGTCAAATAGAGGTGGTTAATATTATGGTAGGTATGATGAAACAGGTCAACACCCGAGGCTTTTTGCTAGACTACTTGAAAGTCGCGGTATAATTGCACAATACACGATGCCCGGTACGCCTCAACAGAATGGTGTTGCTGAAAGGCGTAACCGCACACTTATGGACATGGTTAGGAGTATGTTATATAATAGCACTGTACCCATTATGTTGTGGATGTATGCGTGAAGAACCACAATGTGCGTGCTTAATCGGGTTCCTAGTAAGTCAGTTCCTAAGACTCATTTTGAACTGTGGACGGGAAGGAAACCTAGTTTGAGACACCTGCATATATGGGGTTGTCCTGCAGAAGCAAGAATCTATAATCCACTTGAAAGAAAACTTGATGAACTGACAATCAGTGGTTACTTCATAGGTTACCCTGAGAAGTCCAAAGGGTACAGATTCTATTGTCCGAACCATAGTATGAGAATTGTGGAGACCGGTAATGCTAGATTTATTGAAAATGGTAGGTTAGTGGGAGTTATATAATGAGAAATGTCGGTGTGCAAGAAGTAAGGGTACAAGTCCCTATACCCCTAACTTCAGAAATTGTTGTCCCTAATGTTACTGAACAACCTGATGAATAACACCTGAATGATGAATCACTCCATGACGAAACCATTACCAATAATGAACCGATTGTGGAACAACCACAAAAAATAACATTAAGAATATATGAAAGACAAAGGAGACCTGCTATTTCGAATGACTACGTGGTATATCTATAAGAATAAGAATATGATTTAGGGGCTATTAAGGATCTGGTCACTTATGAAGAAGCTATAAAATGTGATGATACTATTAAGTGGTTAGACGCCATGAAAGATGAGCTAAAGTCCATGGCCCAGAATGAAGTCTGGGATCTAGTAGAATTGCCTCAGGGATGCAAAAAAGTTGGATGTAAGTGGGTCTTTAAGACCAAACGAGACTCTAAGGGCAATGTCGAACGATTTAAAGCAAGACTTGTGGGTTTACTCAGAAAGATGACATTGATTATAAAGAGACTTTCTCTCCTTTATCCAGAAAGGACTCTTTCAGAATCATTATGGCTTTGGTAGCTCATTATAATTTGGATCTTCACCAAATGGATGTTAAAACAGTATTTCTTAATGGTAGTTTAGATGAAAAAGTGTATATGGAACAACCTAAAGGATTCTCCATAGAAGGTAAGGAACATATGGCATGTAAATTAAAGAAATCAATTTATGGCCTTAAGCAAGCTTCTAGGCAATAGTGCCTTAAGTTCAATGATACCATTACCTCCTTCGGTTTTAAGGAAAACACCGTTGATCGGTGTATATACATGAAGGTCAGTGAAAGTAATTTTATCCTTTTGATATTATATGTTGATGATATTTTGCTTGCCACTAATGATCTTAGTATGATGTTTGAAACCAAGAAGTATCTCTCCAATAATTTTGAAATGAAAGATATGGGAGAGGCAACATACGTGATTGGAATAGAGATATTCCGTGACAAAACACGTGGTGTGTTAGGGCTATCTCAGAAAGGCTACATAAAAAGAATATTAGAGAGATTCGGTATGCAAAATTGTTCCTATCAAGATGCCCATGTTCAGAAGGGAGATAAATTTAGCTTAAATCAATATCCGCATAATGAAATTGAAAAGAAACAAATGGAGGAAATTCCTTATGCCTCAGGTGTAGGTAGCCTGATGTATGCCCAGACCTGCACCAGACCCGTATTAGTTTTGCTATTGGTATACTGGGGAGATACCAAAGCAACCCTAGAATAGATCACTGGAAAGCTGCAAATAAAGTAATGAGATATTTATAGGGTACTAAAGACTTCATGCTTACGTTTAAGAAGCCCGATAATCTCGAGATCATTGGCTTACTCAGATTCGAATTTTGGTGGTTGCATTGATAGCAAAAAGTCAACGTTTGGTTATTTGCTCCTTATGGCTGGCGGAGCAATATCATGAAAGTGTCAAACAATCTATCACTGCAACATCAACCATGGAAGCAGAATTTGTGGCGTGCTATGAGGCCACTGTTCAAGGAATGTGGATGCAGAACTTTATCTCAAGACTTGAAATTGTCGACAGCATTGCCAAGCCGCTAAGAATTTACTGTGATAATTCTGCAGCAGTATTCTTCTCTAAGAACGACAAGTATTCGAATGGATCAAAACACATGGAATTGAAGTACTTTGTCGTGAAAGAAGAAGTTCAGATACAGACGGTGTCTATTGAGCACATTAATACTTTACTTATAGTGGCAGATCTGTTGACGAAGGGATTACCTACAAAGACCTTTAAGGAATATGTCAATAGAATGGGTCTTGCACGTAATATATTATGATGTAATTATGTATTTTGGACTGCATTATGAATAACTATGCATTATTTGACATTTGAGTACTTATATATGCATTTCTGATTATTGTTCATTTTTATTATTGTTATGTATATACATTATGTGTGTTTATTTTAACACTAACAGGAATAGTCATTATGTTACGACACATATGTGGACCATTATGAAAAATCTCTCATTTAAGGGCTATACTAGGTAGGTCACTTGTGTTGTAATAATGGAAGGGATCATGTCGGGATAAGATGATATGCAACTGCCATTACTCGCACTTGTAGTTTGTTTAGTATTAGCATTATGATGTTGACCGCATTATGTTGTTAAAAACAGTTTACGTGTACACCTTATGATATACCTGTTTTAAATCCCATGAATAATAAATGTGGGCCAAGTGGGAGAATGTAAAACTAAACATGACCCACATTAAATTTGGGGCTCCACATAGAGGATATTAAATCAGGGAAACTGTGTTTAAATAAAGAATGTCTATTTTAGGAGAGTTCTAAAGGGGCTTAGTTTCCTACTTTCATGGGAAGTAAAAATGAAAAGTTCTAATTGCCTTAGGGGTCCTCTCTCTGCCTATAAAAGGGTCTCTCCATAATTATCCATCAACTTAAGCCAACCCTAGTGTCTAAAAACACTATTCATGAAATTGGGAGAGGGGATTTAGGAGGCAAGAGGCAGAAACTCCAAGGTGGGTGTTTTCTCATGTTTTTGGACTTCAGGAAGTATTGACATATTAAAGGAAAGATCAGATCTCACTCTTCTTCATCAATGGATCCAGGTATGTCTTATAATTATTAGGTTAATGATTTCCGCATTAAAATTGATCAGTGTTTCAAGCATTAATCGATTGAGATCTTATGGTTATGTTGTTCGGGTATGTCGAACATTAAGTTTAATGATGAATGAATGGACGATTGATTCTCAATCAATAAACTCTAATATTATGATGAAGTATTACACTTGTGTCAAGGCAGCTCTGGCCTGGGCGAAGGATATGTCAGACAAAGTAGCGGCAGCGTTGCACCAGCAATAGGTTGCAAACGGTCACAGAAGAGCAGTGACATGCGCACACAAGAAGCAGGAGATCCGTATTGAGGTTGCAACTCAGAGACGAGAGAATACAACTTCTGTCTTAAGTGTTGTAAATGCTTTGCACGATCGAGAGGTAGAGCGGCAGATCTGGAAAAAAAAAAACTGAAGGCAACTACCATGATAGACTGCGCTGGATATGCAATGGTAGGATGATGTACCAACTCAAAGGGCAGCAGGAACTCACAAACAGGGTGGAGCAAACATCATGGATCACCGTCCAGGATGTCCAAAAGGGAAGGCAAATCACCGAAAAAAATTGAAGATTGGAATTTGACTCTATACCATGTAAAATAGACACAAGACTTGTGTTCTCTCTCTTGAATGATGAGAGACCCAATGAATATTTTCATTTATAGAGAAATATAACAATAGATATAAATAGAAAGAATGACAAAAAAGAATGAAATAATGAAAAGGATAATCACAAATTAATTACAATGTCAATCCCTCAATTAACGATTATATTGAAGGAAGGACAACTCTCATAACGTTAATAGTATTCATGAATGCATAGATGGCTTTCTTCATTTGTGTGCAAATATGCTTGGTTGAATAGTTGAATATTTATTTCTTTTGTTCACTTGTGTTGGGATTCCCTAATGTGGTTATATCATTTTCATTTTGGCAATATGTATGCATCATTTCAATTCAAATGGTATCATCAAAATGGGCTTAAAAGTTAAATCTGTATAACATTGAGGTATCATTTGAAATTTTCTTGAAATTGCCTTCGTTCTCTCTTCTTTTTCTTCTCCCTATTCCCCTTCTTCATCCCATTCCCAATGCTTACAGTCATATAATATACCAATTGGTACCCTAAAAAATGTTCAACAAGTTATATTCAATAACAAGTGGTATCAATTGAGATAACTGGAGAAGAATGCACTTCATTAGAAAAACACTCAACAAGTGATATCACTAAAATAGTTATATAATTGAATGAATGATGGGCTATAAGATGTGTTTTTTTAATCAAAATCCTATGTCAACCTCCTAAATAAAGGGGGAGCAAATATGAAAATCTGAATGAAAAAGGTTATGAAAAAAAAGGGGAGAATTATGCTCTTTGAATGCATTTGTTCCATGACGTACACTTTATTTATGCTCTATAATCAAAATTGTAGTATAAATCCTTTGTCAATTTATGACAAAAAGAGAGAAATATTTAGTGAAGTATTTGGAATCATGTTATGCATTGAGTATAAAAGTCATTTGATAAGGGACAAATATTGAATATCGGTACAAAAGACAAGGGGAACGATAGTGGCTTTAAGATATGTTATATTTATTGCGCTTATTGCCACTCACACAAGGGGAAATTAGATCCCACCAATTTATGCCATATGGAATGTGTTCATGTCTTTGTGTCCATAAATGATTAAGTTGTCTTTCGTGAATATTTTTGTTCTTAATAAGCTGAACTTTCTTATTTATTCATGAATGGAAGGATGGTTCAGTCATGACCCCTCTCATTGTGCTTATAGTCATATTTTTTTGGGCAATGTTTGTCAACATGAGCATAAATACCTTGTGATTTCCATTGTTCTTCTTCCCACTCCTATCTTGTGCTTTATTGGTAAAAGCCCTTTGTTAAAAGGGGAGATGTCTAAATTCAAGAAATTTAGAGGGAATAAGTAATTTTGATGATGTCAAAGGGGGAGAAAAAATTGTCATTACAATGTAAAATTATGATTGACATTCTTGAATGAATGTAGTTTATATGTGACAAATCTTATTGATCATTCATTTACAATTGCTCTTGAATATGCCTATCTTTAGAATGCAAGCATGTAGACCGGGGGAGATTTTCCTAAATCTCATTTCATGTATGCTTAAACTTAAGGGGAGCAATTATTTATCATTGTCTGTTTATAATTTTACGCAATAGTTTGTTATCATCAAAAAGGGAGAAATTGTTAGCATAAAGGTTTTAAGCCAAGGGTATAAGAGTAATTTTGATGATAACAAAGTATTGACGTACAATACTAATGTCTTTATTGATGTAAAATCATAAAACAGATTTCAAACATACTCCTAAGCCCAAAGTCAAAGTCTACAGAGCATACTCTCAATGAAGCAACTAGACTTTCTCAAAGAAGACAAGAGGCAAGTCAGAGTTGGTCATGTCGAGTTCTAAGTCTTGTACCACTTGTATATAATTAAATTGTATTTTAAATTCTTTGAGATGTAATGTATCTGAGTCTAGTAGTCTATGTCCTTACCTTGCCTCTGGAAGGTAATCAGAAAATGATATCAAAGGATATCATATGAGGAGAGAATCATAAAGAAGATTAAAGAGGAGAGAAAATATTCATTAAGGAAAGAAAAGAAAATAATATCAAAGGGGAAGAAGATATCGAGAAAAGAACGGGGGAAGAGATAACATAGCACCTTAATTATGATGATATCATTATTATTCAGGATGAGCATTGCTTGAGACAATTTCTGGTCAAATATTTTTTCATGATTGGTGTGAAGATTGATCACACTATTCTTACCTTGAAAGGGTTTCTATGTCTATTAAGCTATGGACTCATATTTGTGCTCCTTGTAAGGACCATACGAGAAATGGGCTGGAATGCTTCCTGAACCTTGTACTTGAGTATACAGAGTTGTATGCTTTGTAATGAACATCACACTTCTGTCATGACACACCACTCTTGATTTACAGAGTACTCGGTAGGCATGTCCTATCCATGGCTAAGATCCTTTAATGCACTTTCCATATTCTCTTCGGGAGTCACCTTTTTTATGATTGACAAAAGGGGGCAGAAGAATGTTGTTTAATTATATGCTGAGCTCCACTTATAATGGAATAATTGCATATTTGCATATCATACATCATATTTTATGTCTTCAAACAACATGTTGACTCTCAATTTATGTGTTTGAATGGGTTGCATATCATGAACTTGTGCTGAAATTCTATCATATGTGTCTGTGATGAATATGTTTCAAACAATGTGCTGAACTCTTAATCATATACGTTTGCTATGGATTTGTATGTTTAATCCATATTGTTCTTGAATGCACATGGAAATGAAATGCATTGAGAAAGGGGGAGTCCCTATTTCATATATTTTTTGATTATATGGTGCATAAAGTAAGGCGGGGCCTTATTAGAGTCTCAACACTTGAAGCCTTAAACCCCATTCATCGACCATCATAAATGCTTGTGGAGAATTGACTCAAGACTTGAAGCATTATGCATCACTACATGAAGACTTTATTACTAAAGTCTTAGATTATATGTTTTTGGGTTTTGGATGTTAGGACTTCGATGTAAAGTTACTCAATTGCATGAACACCATGGCTCAAACCTATGATTGGAACTGTGGGACCCTTGGAACTCATTCTAACCACATCTATTGGCTCCCGGTTCATTGGCTAACTCCCAAAGATTTATTTAATATCATCTTGGACTTAAGCGAGACTCAGTTGGGACAATTGCACTTTAATTGACTTGTCGGTTGTTACATACGACGATGCATTCGTCGACTCACTTCAAGCTGAAAGCTACAAAAGTCTCTAAATAAATGAGTCATTATAGTCGTCGATGTATGTGTCAGTTGATATGTGTTCCTGAACTATTTCAATTTCTGATAAGGTGAGTTGCTACATATGAAGATGTATTAGTTGACTCAACTCTAGGGCCAGAATTCAAATTGCAACATAAGTCATCGTATCAGTCAATGTATGCAGGACTGTAAACGGACCCAAATCCAGCCCGGCCCGGAAAGATCCGGCCCGGCCAAATAAGATAATCGGACAGTCCGCGGCCCCGCCCGATAGTACAGGATCCGATCCGGCCAGGCCCGATCGGGCTGTCGGACCGTCCGCAGCCCGATAAAGGCCCGTTTATCTGTTTCATCCCCTTAGACCCTAATTTCTGCTTTGATGCTACCAGACCCTATATAAAAAAATTAAAATTTAATTTTTATGTTACTGAACTCTATCCATTTTTAAATTTAAAATTTGGTACTAACAAGTTCCTCATCCATATTTTAACTTGAAAGATTATGCTAATAGACCCATTATCCATTTTTTAACTTAAAATTTTTGTTACCAAGCTAAATACACTTTATTAAAAATTAAATCAATATTTCACATGTACTACACTAGTGAAATTTCAAACTTCTTACCACTATAGCTATTAGCATCAAATAAAGGGGAAAAAACTAAAAAAAAGACTACTAAGAATTGAAAATATAAAAGTTTAAATTGGGCTTATTACCCTGAATACAAAAACAAATATTAAATAGAAATATAAAATGGGTCTCTTGCTCTATTTCGCCTCTTCTTGATGCATCCCTTCCACGATGGATTTCCAAATTCAAAGATAACATTTATAAACTAACTCAAAACCTGAGAAAGCAAGTGGAAAAAAAACACATTAACGATGCAGTATACGAAAAACAACCCATGAACGAGTAAGAGTACATAAATATGAAATATTAAAATAAAATATCTAACAAACAATCATAAATATAAAAAAAATTATGATACAAAAGTCTCACAATAAAAGTTGGATTACAGAAATAGAGACTGGTGTCATTTACACAACTATAGTATCATTTATTTCTTTAATTTCCTAGTTAAATCATTTACTTTATTTCTTTAATTTCCTAGTTAAACCATTTACCATTCTTAGATAGTGCATTGCTACCAGCAAAGAGTTATACGGGTGATACCCAACAAACATTTCAGGATATACTCCCATAAATGGGTTCAAGAAGAGTCAACCCATTTATTAAATGGCCAAGATATTCAACCAAGATCTCAACTTACTGGAGTGGTTCATAAACTATAAGGTGAAAAGGCACAAATAAAAAAAATACAATAAGGAATAAGTGTAGAAGCAATAGAGAAAAGAAGAACATAAATCTTTTTGTGCAGGTTTGGAAATGCACATAGTAAAATAGCAACACATAGAAAAGTTACCATTTTCTGTAAAACATTTCCCTACCAAGGGGACTAGAGCCTCACCAATCCTTAAGATAGTGATTCCAAAAGGCCCAAGAAACACACAAAGAATATAATAATCACATAACAAAGGACTTATCAAGAAATGAGAAGAAAGACTAAAAATCCAAACAAGAGATCAAAAATTAAAAGTACATCAAAACAAACCCTAAACTAATATAATTGAATATAATAGGGGGATGCAAACAAAGCCAATTCAATAAAAGGCATCTTTTAATCAAGGGTAGTGGCCTCATCCGTAGGACTGTGTCTGAATTTCCCACACGTTAATATTCTATTTAACAAATATTTCAGCTCAATATCCAAACCCATTTTTATTTTTTGCAATATATGCATAAAAATATTATACATGAGTTGAAAAGAATAAGGATAAACATGGTAAAATACTGCAGCACAAAATCAATATGCAAGAAATAAATACTAGTTCTGGAAAGTACAGAGAAAAAATATGCATTAAATAAGTACTAGTTGTGGAAAGGGCCTTGAGCCTAGCTAGATGTTCCTCCTTGAGCTTGAAAGGTGCATCATTCAGGTCCATTGTATACAGACCATGTGTGAGAATGCTGATGTGAGTTGGTCTGTTTGTGGAATCCATAGAGCAATCAATTCCTTTTCAACAAATAAATAAATAAATAAACAGCCCAACAAAGATTTCATACTCTCACCTTTTGTGGCATCACACCAATCTCTTCTCTTGAGAATGATAAATAGACAAAATGCTTGAGACAAATTCAATCGCGCCTACAATCAGTGAACAGCCAATGTATTGAACCACTCCGGTTAGACCCTAAAACCACATCAAAATACAGCAGTGTACTGATTCTGTTTGGGTTTTGAATAAATTAATTCTTGACTGCACTGCACCAAAGATGAACAGTTTAAACCAAACAACACTTTGAACAGTAAAATCAGTGTTATTAGTTGAGCTTAAGCACTGTTTGGTTAAGGGGTGGTAAGGTCTTAAGAAATCACAAGGCAGCAGAAGGAATACTTTGAGTGGAATAAGATTTTCTCATCATGAAAACATGTGACTGAAATCAGCCTTTTCTTAAAACCAAGTCCATAAAAGACACATAGGTTATCAATTCATAAAACAATTTTGACAGTAACTTATAAAACAGTATTGAGTTTCTTCATACTTTTTGTTCAAGCTCAAAACATAAGAAGTCTGAAGTCCTCTCTCATAGATTTCTAAATAGGACAACAAGTAATTTTCTCAAGGCTCCCTAAAATCCATTCTACTAAAAAATTACCGTTATAGAACAACAAGCATTTAGTCTCCGTCAAAGCTGAAAACATAAGACTTCTCTTCGAGCCAAATACATGGGCAGCAATTATTAATACTACAAAATCATTTTCATAAGGACCAAAGCAAAGCACTGAATTTGAACGTAGTAATAGTAAACATAAATTTTACTAAGATTATCTTTTATAGAAACAATGCTCTTTTTGAGAAAGCCCCAAATTCTAAATCAAAACCTATGGTCATTTGGCTTGGCCGCACTGAAAGCCCATTGTATGCAGCCATAATGGGGTTTTGAGAACCCATGACATTGACACCAGCATGTCCACACCAATCCATGACTGTGAAAGCTTTGGCCATTGATAAAAGACTTCGGACCAAATGTAAACTCATAAAACCAAACAACATTTTGAACAGCGAGGTTAGAGGTATAAACTAGACTTAAGCAATGCATGGGATTGGTCTTAAGGGACTAACTCACTACAGTAATCAACCATTTATACAGCAGAATTCAAAAGGGGGATTAATAATTAAATAAAGAATTTGGGACAAATTTCTCAGACATACCCCCACAGGAAACCGATCAAAGCATAGAAGAGGGGGCTGTTGAATCGGAGGTAGATCTGCTAATTAGATATAGAGAGCTATACATATGAAAATAATACAAGGGGAATGAGGCTGAGGACTTACCGTATCAAAATCTGGAATTTGGAAGGGTGGGCAGCAGCGATGGTTTACTGAGGTGGTTCAGATGGAATTTCCACAGGTACCACCAACTGAGAAACGGTTGGCTACGGCAGGGTTGTAAGTGGCGGCATCAAACCTTGAACTGGGTAGTCTCTGCTTGATCAAAGTTGTATCTCTAAACAGATTCGGGAACATAGGCTCGCCGATGGCTATGGAGAAGGAGGAATAGAGTGAAATCGAGATGCAGGGGCAAGATTTGGGTTTATTTTCGGGGAAGAGAGAGACGTTAGAGATTTGGCGGCCTTGAGGATCGAGCGAAGAAAGGGGGAGCGTGGGCTAGATTGAGAAGGGAAGGTAAAAAGTTAGGGTTTTTTTTCGTGTTTCTTTCCGTAAACGTTTCGAAAATGCCTAGAAAATTTCGAAAACAGTAAAGAGTCCATGGGCTCGTGGACCGTCCGCTGCCCGTCTAAAAATAAACGGAATGTCCGAGTCTGAGTCTACGGATCTTAGGATCCGGCCTGTATACTTATTTGTCGGGCCGGGCCGGACGATCCGCGGGCCAGATCCAGGTCCGTTTACACCCTTAAATGTATGTATCGACTAACTTCGATAACGACTATATTTTTTAAAGCATTTATTGCTTCCAACGGTTGTGTCTTGGCATTTAATGCCTCCAACGGCTATGAGCTCATGCTCAATATATTGTGGCTTGAGAGAACAATTATATCTCTTGAATCTCTTGAAAATCAACATCTATTTGATCTCTAATATCACTTGAGCTTTCAACGATACTCATCTCTTGGATTGCAATCAAGGCTTCCTAAGATAGAGAATATTATCCTCAGATATATCATTTGTCTGAGTTACATTCGTAAGTGCAACTCCTAAGCTTTTTCATACCATTTGAAAGTTAACCAAAGAATTGGGGCAATCTTTATATTCTATACATTATGAGATTGTCATCCTGCCCAAGAAAACCTTAAGAGCTCATATATCCTGAACTCCCATCATACTTTGAGCCTTGGTGTTCTACTATTATGTAACTCTTAGAAAGAAACAGTTACTCTATGCTCTCACTGCTATTACTACTGTATTTCTACTAGAGCAACTCTAAAAGGGTGGGGAACCCTGTTGATTAAAGACAGGAGTCTACTATACTGAGCTTAACGAAGAGTGGGGAACTCTTATATTTGTACGTGGTTTCTTCTCCACCACTAGAAGGAGAAAAAATAGTCGATTAGAATGCTCGAGCAAGGAGTTGAGGTCAGGACGTAGGTAGGGAGTCAAACCTCGTTAAAATATTGCGTTTGATCTTCTTATCTCTTCATCTCCTCTTTCACATGTGCAGTTATATTCAAGAAGATCAAAAGGCTCATGATCAAGTCTGATAAGCTTGTCCAAGATCGAGCTTCAAGAACAATCAAAAGGTTTATCAAGAAGATGAAGACACAAGCCTGTGAAAGTCCGAGTTGTGAACATCTAAGGGCTTCTAAAGAAGAAAGAAAAGCTTGTACAAGACCGTGCATCAACGCAAATCAAATGGATATCTTTCTAGAAGAAATTGGCTGAGTGCAAGATCAACCATCACTCAAATCAATGGGTCAATTCTGATGGAGCACTTGCAACTTGGTGCAGATGAAGAAAACTGAAGATTGTTGTTGCTCAAAGTTTAGTTGCTTTGCCTTTTCTGTTTTTGGGTAGGTTTCTAGTTGAGTGTTTAGGATCTTATGTAAACTTACTCAAATGTTTGAACACTTGGCTCAGCCCTTACCTTAGACAGAACCCTAGGATCATGGACCAACTTTAATAGATTAAATGGATCCTAAGAATTGGGGCATCAGCTCCAAACCCACTCATATCATATGGAAAGGTTAAGTCCCGCATCAGTGATTATAGTTCTAAAACATTAAATATCATACAAAATTATGTAAGACCCAATGTTGTCATAACCAAACCGTCCGTCGAAAAGTCTCAAAAAGGAAGGTTGAGTTAAATAAGGTTCAACCGGGTTGAACCGTAGTCAAACTCGTGTCATCAAATAATATTATAGATAATATTAAATCATTAACTATTAAATAAGTATAAAATAAATTAATAGAATAAAATATAAATAAATAAATATAATATAATATAATATATAAAACAAATAATAAAAGATAAATTACACTTTCATTAAAAATATTCTTATTCCCATTAACACATTTATAAATACTCAAAACATAATCCAATTCTTAAAATAATTTCTAAAATTTTAAAATTCACTCAACTTAGATCTGATTTGTGGAAATGAAAGAAAAAAACTCTTACTTTGTAGTTTTTTAACAATATTATCTTATTATTAATATAAAAAATATAATATTGTGTCAATTACATTTTAATCATTAAAAAAAATGCTTTATTACAAATACTATTTATTTTACTTTAAATATTGTATTGACATGTAACTTGATTTCGATTAAGTTGTTATTTTTATATTTTATCATTTTTCTTTTTAAAAATTTCTAACACACCTAATTAGAGAAAAGGAAAAAAGGAGGCACAAAAAATGTTAGAAATTATCAAAAAATAAAAATAAAAGGCAATCCTTACGTTGAGAAGAAAATAAATTTAATATAAAAATAATCCCTTAGAAATAAACCTTGCAAGTTAGAAACTTAATATAAAAGGAATCCTTAAAAGCAAACTCTAACCTTTCGTTTACAAGTTGTATCTCTATTCCCTAACCTTAACACCGCTGCCCTCTTTTCAAAGATATAGAAAATGAGAAGATATGTATCCCTATCCCTAACCCTAACACCGTTGTCCAATAAGGGAGACCGGAGAAAAAGAGGTCGCATGAATGGAGAAGGGAAGCCATTGATCATTAAAGGGAGTAGTAGTAGATGAGAATCCAAATTATTTTTTTTCTTTCTTCTTCTTCCCTGATTTTCGACCGCGGCTCGTGAGTCACAGTTTTATTAACTAAATTTAGTTGACCCACGGGTTGTAACAATTTTTTGCGATCCAACTTCTTAGACAGTTTTTTTCCAGGACCGAACCGTAGACTTGGCGGTTGTCGTCAAACCGACAGTTCAGTTCTGATGACACTGGTAAGACCATCACAATGGTTGTACCTCCAAACCATTAAATATTGTATGGAGCTATGTAAGACCATTACCAGGGCTGCAACTCTAAACCATTGAATATCTAAAAGAGTTGTGTAAGTCAATGACATGGCTATAACTCTAAGACATTGAATATCATAGAGCTGTGTAAGTCTATTAATATGGTACCAGTCCAAACCATATAAAATCATGGATTGTGTAAGACCGCTTCCTATGTCAATCTGTAACCTGAATTTAGTCTAACCATTGCATATCATAAAGACTATGTAAGCCCATTGTTACATGTTTGGCATTAGTCTGTACATTGCATATCACAAAGACTAAGTGTAAGACCAAACATATTGGCAACAGTTCAAACCGTTGACTATCATGAACTGTGTAAAACCAATATTATTTACTGGCACATACATTGGCAGTAGTCTAAACCATTGAATATAAAAAAGGCTAAGAAAGACCAATACTCTGTGTTTTGGCATCAATCTAACCATTGAACATCAGATAGACTGAGTGTAAGACCAAACATCAGTTCAATCCTTGATCTATGAACTGTAGAAGACCAAAGCTAGGCATTAGCTTTATAACATTGAAAATCTCGAGAGATGAATACCATTTAGATTGTTTATGTAATACCCTGCGCCAAGGGGGATTTTTTAGGGGTGTGTATGGAGAGGAAATTTTGTTGGTGTTGGGAGTGTTTCAAGGTCCATACCGCCTAGAGAGAGAGAGTTGTTTTGTGGGATATATGGGGATTCCTTCTTCCTTCTAGCACAAGGTCTTTTAGGAGCAACTCTTGGATTAGTTCGCAAATGAAAAGTTGTGTGAGCCCCTGTACCTAAAGTGGACAATATTGTGCAGGATGGTCGAGGAGTTACAAATGATATCAGAGAACGGTTTAACTCTCTGCCTGTGAGTATGAGCATGTTGTGTGTGACCCCTGTGTTGTACGCAGAGCCGAGGGCGGCTCTGCCTTTTAGGGGGCGGATTGTATTACCCTGCCCCAATGGGGCTATTTGTAGGGGCGTTTATGGAGAGGAAATTTCGCCAATGTTGGACGTGTTTCAAGGTTCCATACCGCCTAGAGATATAGCTTCTCTGTGGGATACATGTGGATGGCTCCCTCCTTCTAGTACAAGGACTTTTTGGGAGCAACTTTTTGGTTGATTCACCAATGTAAAGTCCTGTGTGAGCCCTTGTGGGCCCAAAGCGAACAATATTGTGCTAGAGGGTCGTGGCGTTAAAATCGAATTGGTAACTCAGGACCAAACTGTTGACAGTTAGAAACATCACTGTCGAGAGAACTGTAAAGACTATACTGCAGTCAAGTCTCTTATATTTGACTGTCGACAACTGCTCAGGTAACTGGTGATAGTTTGTGGACTGGAACAAATGGTTGATCTATGATAAGTTACCATAGACAGATAGGCAGGTAATCGTCGATTGTGCATACAATCCAGAATAGATCTTGTCTTTGTTTATCTTCCGTTGACAGTCGTACACTGGGCCATCGCCTGTACAAATTTGAATATCTACTGAACAAGTGCTTGGCGTCGACCAATCTCCTTAAATCGACGATTGTTAGACGGAAACGGTTTGGTAGGTGGTGCATTAAATGTGTTTCAGAATGGCAATATTTTCTTTAATACATGGAAACAATACTGAATTCAAATGTCTATTATATATACCTGCCATTATGAGGAGAAATTTTGTTGGAAGAAGTGGATTAAGGAGAAAGAAGAAAAATAGAGAAATCCACCACTCCCATAGCCACCAGAGAGAAAAAAAACTTGTTTATCATTTAAAGATGTTCTAGCAACCCAAACTTCCATACCATGAACTGAACCATCTTTATTCTTCATATAAAGTAACTCTAGTAAGATTAATTCTATTCTTTGAGAGTTACTCATGTTCTTCAATGTAATTTTGTTTTTCTTTGAGAGAGAAGGAGAAAAGGACATGTCAGTGAGCCCTGTTGTGAGGAAGGGAAGAAAGGTGAGTCTCGAACCCCGAAAGAGACCCCTTGGGACTAGGGATAGCTGAATATCGGTGTAAACGGTTCGTCCTTCACCCGTAAGAAGGATGGGTTAGTGGAGTTAACTCACGGACACGGCTCGTGGCGAGGACGTAGGCGGGAATAGCCAAACCTCGTTAAATTATGTTGTATTACTCCATCTCTTCTAACCTCCTCTATGGTGCTTGTGCTTTACTTATTTGCATATTTAATACTTGCTTGAATAAATTTCTATGGAATGTTTGCAACGTATCTTTGCTATGTTTATGTAAGCACCATGTCTATGCTCCACGAGATTTCAATGCTCTGTCAAATATACATTCACATAACTTCACATATGTCTTAACTTGCAATGAATGTGTATGTTCTTCATGTATGCCATAATCAACTAAGAGAATTAAAAGAGAATTTTCCAATTTGTGTAATTAAAAGAGAAACCTGAAAATTCTCACCCCACCCTCCTCTCAAGTCATGGTCTGGGCAACTGATAGTATTTTAAATATGAAAGTTCCCATTTTCAATGTGCTAGAACATCATGATTGACCCTAGAGGGGGGGAGGGGGTGAATAGGTCAATCCCATTTTTAATGGTGTTTACAAATTTTTTTATTGTTGTAAGTGCAGCGGAATTTTTAATCAAAAGATTTGTTTAGTATAATGAATTGTTTGTTTAATTCTTTAAACATTCAAACTAAGATTTTGATCCCTTTACATAAAACTTGATTATCGATGCTAATACACAATGTATAGAACAAGATAATCAATATGCAAAGTGATGTGTGTTAAGAAGAGTACTTAAACATTAAATACAAACATACAAAGATCAAACAACATAAGACTAATTTAAAGTGGTTCGGTTACTCAACCTACATCCACTGTTAGGACTCGCTCAACCTTGAGCTATCCCTAAAATCCATTACATGGGGACTTACACCCTCACAATTAGAGTAGGAATTCCACCTTACTCAATCGGCTGGGAATTTCACCCACCACTGTGGAATAGTAATTTCACCTATCCATTTGACTGAGAATTCCACCCACCGCTGTGCCAGATGCAACGCTCTAAAGTTTTTTATAGTGGTTCCGGGGTACCTCCCCTTAATCCACTTTCGGAACAAATGTTTGAAAGAAAATTAAAACCTAGAAGCACTTGTCTTTGAAGCTCTTTACCCTGATGTGTGCTTCTTCAAGATCCCACCCAATGTGTGCCGACGCTCCTCCTTGTAGCCGCCGTTGAGAAATCGCAATCCAAGGTGTCAAGGAAATTAGTTCTACCAAAGGTTTCCTCGTTTAGGGTTCTCTCCTTCTCACTTTCTAACTCAATCCTCAGATTGGTTGTTTATAAGTTTTCTTCCTTCCTCTCTCTCTCACAACTCAATCCATCTGATTGGTTGTATTTGATTCCCCTAGTTAAGCACGAGAGAGAGAGTGATCATTTTATTAGCCCTTGTTTAAACTCACTAATGAAGATGATGGTACAACTGATCCTTCCGAAAGATACCAACTAGTTGCATAAGGATTGGTTTATAAAGTGAAGGCAACCAATTGTAGTAACGGTAATATACCAACTGGTCGGTTGCACCGAGGGGTTGGTGACTAGAAATGTTACCATTACAAACCCGACCGTTGTGCATTAAGTGCACCCAACGGTAATATTCTTTCCCGGTCGACATGTCATTGTCGCCGATGAGTCGACACTTATTGTATCGAGAGGTCGGTCCATACGAGAGGCTCGTTCTGGTGCAAAACATACTTGACAGTAGTTTCATCTCTAGAAACATGTTACCCAGAATGACCTGTCGCCCATTGCAGAGGGGTCTGTCCTGGTACTCTCGATCGGTCTTTGATTGCAAATATGTCTGTTTCTTTGAGAGTCCACATGAGTTTAAGGATTCCAGAACTCAAGATCTTGATCGAGGAGTCGTTGACCACGAGCGGTTATTTCAGCCTTTCACTGAGGGATCGGTGAATGCGAGACTCTCGATCAGAGGAAAACCCAGAATGACAGTTCAATGTTCCAGAACCTATGTTATTCGGGCCGACCAGCCTTTGACCACGATGGGTCTATCCTGTCTCTACCGAGGGGTCGGTGAGATAAGACTGGTCGAGTTGACAGTGAATTTAATGCATATTTCCAAGTTTGCTTCCAATTCACTTTCAAGCTTCCTGACTAGGTTGTATATGATTTAACCATTTGTTTCTCAGGGACAGTCTTATCAAAGGTGTGGGTACCACCTAAAAGTCATCTATGGTCATAATACATGTTTTGTGATTGCCATGACAATGAGCTTCGATCTAGTGGGGCATGATCTTTGCTCTTGATCATCTTGGGTCTTCAAACTTCTAGTAAGTGCTTCTTTCCGAGTCATGGAATTGACAAACTTAGGGTCTTGGCCAAGCTGAGGCACTAACAATCTCCCCCTTTGTCAATTTCATGACAAAACCTAGAAGCTAATCCATTTACAAATCCACCCTTATTATAACACATTTTAATATAAAATATTACATTGATTACATGTACATATTCAAATGGAAAAACAAAACTATGGTCTTCGCATATTCTTGTTCAGCTTGCTTCATTTCATTTTCCTGTTCAAGTACATAAGCAAGCAATATTAGAAAATCATTAGAGGGGTTAGTCCCAAAACATAAATATTCATTTATAGACTAAACAAGATTTGTATTTAAGCTCCCCCATACTTCCTGATTTTCTAGTGACGAACGCTACCTATAGCTTATCCAAGCTATCAGTGTTGAGAAGATTTCTCCCCCAGTCTTCTTTGAGTTTGATCTCTCAAACTCCAAGCATAGACATTCTCCCTATGTCTATAGGTTTTGATGTTTTTTAGCTTCTACTAATTTCTCCCCCATTTTGTCATCCAATTGAGAAAGATTAGTAGGCCGACATCGAGTTTTAAACACTCCCCCATGCTTCTTCTCATTTAATGCTTGACTAGGTTCTGCTCTAACTCATGGTTCCCCCCTATAGTTCAATGTACACTTCTAGTGTATCAATATTAGTTTGTCCCTGCACAAACTAAGATTCAGCTTTGCTGATTTCTTTTATGAGTGGAGCTATTGTCCTAGCATCCATAGAGTCTTCTCCCCCATTCTCCAAGTTATCTCCCTTAGTTTTCTTGACCTAGTTTAGCCATAAACTTAGTTACCCCTAAGTTTATTTCTCTCCAAGCTTTCTGGCAAGCTTGCATCATCTTCCTCAAGTTGTCATGACCAGTGACCGGTGTTAATCAACACATATTTTGTGCTCCTTCAAGGTATGTGCAATTTCACAACCAGATTTTATCTCCCTAACAGCCGGCATGTTAATCTGTTTTACAAAATCCATGAACACAATAGACAAGAGATGGATCATATCAAATTTGTACATATAATAAACTGAATCATATTATTTCATTGATAAACCAGTCAGTAACCCTAAGGTTTTCCGGCGAGATTTCGCTCCTGGAGGTCCTAATGGCTAACCTAGGGTATGGGAGGAGAAGAGGAAACTGCAGAACTTCAGCAGGAAAGAAAACGATGATTTTGAAATGATCTATCGTTTTCATAGAAAAATACATTTTTAACTTACTCATTCTTATTCAGCGACCAGTCGAGGTCAACGACCTGTCTGTGTCGACATGTCGATATGTATCAACCTGTCTCCCTTTGCGATCTTTCCCCTTTTCAAACAGTGTTCTGAATTCCAACAGTACCGACTTGTCTGCTCCTCCAACTAGTCTATCCTTCGACACGGGTTTTATTTGAAGGATAACTAGGTATGTGTGTGTGTGTGCTATTTGCAATATTCATAGTTCATCAAGCTCTGCTTATATACCCTTTAATGCCAGTGATGATACCTACATTCACACCATATTTGTGTCATTCGAAGATTCAATTCACCCTTCTGAACATAGGCACAGATCAGGGATTACAGATTTCCTTTCTGAATCCAAAACAATCCAAGATTCTTGGACACGTTTAATTCACTATATTGCCCAAGTGTGTGATGTCATGAGATACAGCATTTCCAAGATTTAGCAAGTCAAGACACATATGAACATAACTCATTCCACATAATGTAAAAATTAATGTATATTGGAATGAAACTCAAAGCACACTAATCATACATTCATTTTCTGATTTGAGATAAAGAAATGAAGTATGACCCTACACACACAGCTCTTATACTTGTTATCATGTTATTACCCAAAACATGATAAACACTTTTACAATTCTTTCAAGTATACTCCAATTCCTTGAAAGAGTCAGTACGTAAATGGATTTAGACAAGAACTTTTGGTAGGTCACACCAAAGATAATCCATTTAAGGGCATAGAGCATGTTTCATTCCACATGGGATTCACAAGTTTAGGAACTTTGAATGAAAAGACACTGTGTAGGTGTACCATACACACCCTATACATGAGGTATGCACATATTACATTCATTTTCAAAAGATGCACAAATCACATAGCATATGAAATGAAATGAGATAACTATATTCCAATACAAGAGTGCATACCAACATGTACAACACATATCTTACATTGTGAGACTTGGAATCTAAGTCCACAATTCAGTGATGGCCTTTTGTCAAATCTGGTCTTTAATCTTGGGTGTCTTCCCATTTAATCTTTTGAATCAAAATTTTCAGATTTTGTACCATAATGTTGGTCTTTAAACATCTCGGTACTTGGCCTTATAGGACACTTGGAGGCTACTACCTTCTTCAAGTTCTTTTTTCTCCATCCTCTTCTTCTCATAGAGGTTATAGCTTGGACTTTCTCAATGGGTGAACCATTTACCTATAATCTTAGTACACACATTGGTCAAAATAGGTGGTAGCATCCATTGGGCTAGAAGAGGCAATTTATCAGTGGATTCTTTCAGCATCTTTTGCTCTTTCATATCTTTTAAATATGTATAAATCATGTTATGAAACAACACTGATGAATGCTACAAGGGTATAATTTACGTGCATAGACAATTCATCATTAGTCCAAGCAGTTTTTGGTCTTTGGGTTGAGTGGTCACTAAAGTTGAGGGTTTATCAGATACTTCTTCCATAGGCACAGACCACTTTCTATTCACCTATTTCCAACCATGTTTAATGATGAAAACATTTCATAAAAAACAAAGGTTTGGAAACATCATGGCTTTCTCTTATAGCCATTGTTCTAGCACGGATAACCTCAGATGGTTAAATCCTTTCTCAAGAGCACGTGGCTCTGATACCAATTGAAAGTTCTCATTTTCAATGTGCTAAAACATCATGATTGACCCTAGAGGGGGGTAAATAGTTCAATCCCATTTTAATGGTGTTTACATATTTCTTGATTGTTTTAAGTGCAGTGAATTTTTAATCAATAGATTTGTTTAGTGTAATGAATTGTTTATTTAATTCTTTAAACATTCACATTAAGATTTTGAACCCTTTACATAAAACTTGACTATCGATGTTAATGCACAATGTATAGAATAAGATAATCAATATACAAAGCGATGTATGTTAAGAAGAATACTTAAACATTAAATACAAACACACAAAAATCAAACACCATAAGACTAATTTAAAGTGGTTCGGTTACTCAACCTACATCCATTGTTAGGACCCGTTCAACTTGAGTTATCCCCAAAATCCACTACGTGGGGACTTACACCCTCACAATTAGAGTAGGAATTCCACCACACTCAATTGAATGAGAATTTCACCCACCACTGTCGAATAGGAATTCCACCTATCCATTTGGCTAGGAATTCCACCCACCTCTGTGCCAAAGACAATGCACTAGAATTTTTTATAGTGGTTCCGGGGTACCTCCCCTTAATCTACTTTCGGAACAAAGGTTTAAAAGAAAATTTAAACCAAGAAGCACTTTCTTTGAAGCTCTTTTTCTTTTTGTGTGCTTCTTCAAGATCCCACCCAATGCGTGCCGATGCTCCTCCTTGCGCCATTGAGCAATCACAATCCAAGGTGTGAAGGAAATTGGTTCTACCAAAGGTTTCCTAGTTTAGGGTTCTCTCCTTCTCACTTTCTAACTCAATCCTCAAATTGATTGCTTATGAGTTTTCTTCATTCATCTCTCTCTCACAACTCAATCCATCTAATTGGTTGTATTTGATTCCCTTAGTGTAAGCACGAGAGAGAGTGATCATTCTATTGGGCCCTTGTTTAAGCTCACTAATGAAGATGAGGGTCCAATTGATCCTTCCGAAGGATACCAACTGGTTGCATAAGGATTAGTTTATATAGCGAAGGCAACCAGTTGTAATAACGGTAATGTACAGACAGGTCGGTTGCACCGAGGGGTCGGTGACTAGAAATGTAACCGTTACAAACCCGACCGTTGTGCATAAAGTGCACTCTCAACGGTAATATTCTTTCTAGGTCGACATGTCGTTGTCGCCGATAGGTCGACACTTATGGTACCAAGAAGTCGGTCCATACGAGAGACTCGTTCTGCTGCAAAACATGCTTGACAGTAGTTTCATCTCTAAAAACCTATTACCCAGAACGACCTTTAGCCCATTACCGAGGGGTCGGTTCTGCTACTCTCTATCGGTTTTTGATTGATCGAGGGGTCGTTGACCATGAGGGGTCGTTTCAGCCTTTCACCGAGGGATCGATGCATACGAGACTCTCGATCAGAGGCAAACCCAGAATAATAGTTCAATATTCCAAAACCTATGTCATTCGGGCCGACCAGTCTTTGACTATGATGGGTCGATCATTCTCTACCGAGAGGTCGATGAGATAAGACGGGTCGAGTTGACAGTGAACTTAATTCATATTTCCAAGTTTCCTTCCAATTCACTATCAAGCTTCCTCACTAGACTATATATGATTTAACCATTTGTTTCTCTAAGCCTAGGGATAGTCCTCTCTAAGGTGTGGGTACCACCTAAAAGTCATTTATGGCCATAATACATGTTTTGTGATTGCCATGACGATGAGCTTCAATCCTGTGGGGCATGATCTTTCCTCTTGATCATCTTGGGTCTTCAAGCTTCTATCAAGTGCTTCTTTCCGAGACATGGAATTGACAAACTTAGAGCCTTTGCCAAGCCGAGGCACTGACAAAATCTTTGTTTGGGGCGATCGGCCGATTGAAGGATGAAGCTTTATACAACTGATGGGTCTCAACCAGTTGTTGAAGATGGCTTCGATTGATCTTTTAGAGAGTGGATTGTGTTTATAGTCAATTGAGGGTCTATCTGGAGGGATTAGATGACTGAAATGCAGGATCGGTCGACCGATGACTTATGTCAGTGGATCAATACAACCCATCAGTCGACCAATAGAGCGTGGAACAAACTTGTATAAGTAGCCTACTTGCTTCCAAAACAAGCTTATTTTTCATTTTCAGGCCCCTCCCCGCCGAGAACAACATCATATTTCCCTCCTCCTCTCATTTTTAGCTCCTTTGCATGTGATTGGATTGGGTGCAACTCATTCTCACGCCTCTCCACCTTGTGTTTTCTCCCAGATTTCCTTCTCCCCTTGAGGCAATCTCCCTTCTTACACTTAAATCTATTTTATCTTGTCGTTTTGGTTTGTTTAAAAGGCGAGATAACCATTCTTGAGAAGTATTAACTCATCCGCATGGAGTTTTGGACTTGGAGGATGATTTTGATTTGATTAGAAGGAAAGTTTAGCTTTTAAGAGGGGGTTTGGCCTAGCGTGGAGTGGAATTGTTCAAAGTGAGCCTGATTCTTTGAAATGGGACCAAGCTGTCAGAAAGGGGTCTAGAAATTTGGGGAAAGTTGTAAATTTCTGTTGCTTGGATATTCCGATGAGGGATTGAAGAAGTTTGGGTCCCCTCCTCTTGTGGTGGGTTCCCAAACTTAGGAAAATGTAGACCCCTAAGCCCAATGAAGACTTGGGAATTGATTCTCCCAAAAAATTTGAGCTTAACCTTTGATAGGACAAATTGTGCAAGTTTGAGTTCATGGAATTTGGGGGATAATGTTCTAGTTTGAATTAGGACTCAATTCACTTAAATTGAGATTTATGCATCTTCCCTCTTGTGTTTCTTAGTTGGACATCACCTAACCTTTCTGGCGCCGATGTTCATCGAATTGAAGAAAACCTGAATTTGTCCTAAAACAACTAGGTGACAAGAGCTTCACACTTGAGTTTGGATAATTAACTTATGGCATGCTTGTGATAAAATTTATTTTTTCATTAGTGAATGTGATGATGTGATGAGGAATTGTGTTCTATTGTGTATGCTGAAATTGCGGATGAGATGGTGTGAAGTTAGACCTTGTTGATAATGGGCATGGCTCGCATAATGGATAAAATTTGCAAGGAACAAACTATTGAGAGAAGAAATGAGATGGATGGATTTGTCCCAAAGAAGAGGACTTGGTCCACCTCTCAAATTGAGACAATACATATGTGATATGTTGAATAAATTAAGAATGTTGATTGACATGCTATGATGGAATATGTTGAGTTGTGAAATGCATTCAAAGAGGAATGCTATGTGATGACTGTTTGAGAATGAGAAATTGAATGATATGTGCAAGTTGCCTATGAATGTGAACTCTTCTGCTGTGTGAAACCATGCTTATGTGAGTAGACTAGTGGGATGTATGTGAATGATTTACATGTCTAGATTAGCATGGCATGAGAGCATGGCTAACTGTAAGCATTCATACATGTGTAGAAGCATGGATGAGTGGGGGCATGAGCATGACATGTATGAGCATGATGGGTAGACAAGATTAGAGAGTGTGTAAGTCCCGATGTCAAGAGCTTGCTGATGTGATTGTGAGGCCCCCACATCGTTGAAAGCCTAGGATTTGTTGTACATTGATGAAAGTCTGGGAGTGGTTGTATGTGGGTTGTGATGTGATTGGGTACGCAGAGTAAGTTGTGTCGACACGCCAAGTATGATGCGTCGATCGAATTGTTTCAGAGACATGATTGGGTACGGAGAGTAAATCGTACAGGGCACATAGAATAAGTTGTGTCGGACACGTAGAGCAAATTGTGTTGGACGCGCATCGTGGGCTTTGTATAGCCTAGAGCTGAGTGACACCTAGACTGAGATGGGGTTGAGTGACAGTGTAGGAAATAATGCATTGCATGTCATGCATGACATTTAGTATTGTATAGTGTAGGAAATAATGCATTGCATGTCATGAATGACATTTAGTATTGTATGTGAATGGTCATATGAATGCGAAAATGGTATGAATTTGACATGTGTGTGTTGCATGCTTAATACTTCTTACTGGGCTTTGTATGCTCATCCTTTTAAATTTCAAGAACCGTTGCAGAAGCAGAGTCGGAAGGACCCCAAGGGCAAGAATAGACGTTGGACATCCTAAAGATCTAAGGCAGTGTTTTTGTATTTTGGTTTGGAACATGTATTGTTAACTATGTGGATGTACATGTTTATGGTTTTGTAATTAAAACCGAGATGTGTAAACTGAACTCCGTTATTGTGATGTTCGAGGAATGCTTTTTTGGATTGTATTTGCGATGGACCAGACTATTGAATCCATTTATCTTGTGAAATTATTGATTAATTTAGGATGAGTAGAGATGGTAGAAAAATTACTTAGAATAGTGATTATGATGGAAAATGGATGAATGATAATTCTAGATTGAAATATGGCAAAGGGAAATGTCCCTGAAGTCCCATTTTCAGAGGAGACTCTGCCAGATTTTCAGTACTATCCTTAGGCCATTGGAAGGACTTAGAAATGTAGTTTTCCCCACGTGTACCCAAGTCTCATGTGTAGGTCGACTTAAACTTGGGAAATGGGGATTTTAAAAAAAAAGGTTACATGTCCCGATGATGGAGGCATCAGTCCTAATGGACCATTGATAAAATTTATTTTGTCTTTCATGACCCAAATTACCTTAAGTAAACATCATTGGACTCCGTATAATAAACTTGATCACATTGTTAGTCCGAACCCAATAATCCAACATGCCCGAATGACCCACATAAGTTTGTAAGTCCAAGTCCATTCATTAACAGACCAGACTCAAATTCAAACCCACTCCATAAAGCCCGTAATTGCTCCTCTCTCCTTGTGACACTTGGCACAAATCCAGCCAATCTAACTTCGAAAGGGATGGTTGAAAACAACACCGACTTGATGAGCAATTTTGAGGTATCAAAAGAATTTAGAATTTCATGAAATTTTAGACATGGATAGCTTAGTCAAAGAGCTTTCCAACGAGCTCAACAATAACTAAATCCAAGTTCTATAGCTCAAGTTATGACCATTTTAAGAAAGATGTGAACAAAGAATGAAAGGAGGTGGAAATCCCCAAACTAGCAAGGAGGTGGTCGAATTTACTAAGGAGGTAGAGACTTTGTTTATTTTTAGTTTTTTCTACTTTTAGATTTCTTCGAGAGAAAATATCATTTCTTGGCTTAATCAACTAAGGCAACGGTATTTTAGTTTTTTTTTTGGTTTCTCTTTATAAATACCTTATAGTAGTCGAACTTTATATACAATTGAATTTTTTGAAAAAACAAACAACCCTTGGAGTTTTGTGTGGATTCATGCCAGGTCGTGGTCCTTGGCAAAACCAAACCCTGAGGGTAAACCCAACCTTTTGCAAGTAAGTGCCAATTGTTTGAATTCAATTATGTCTTTTGGATTTTAGATTAAGAGACTTAATTCCATCTTTTATCTCTTTTAATTTCGCTTCCGCAAATTTGGAATCCATAAAATTAAAAGGAACCTTAATTAATTTCCTTGAGTTTAATTGGATTCCTAGGAACCTTGTCAGTGCGAGTTCTTGATCGTCAAACTTGTACTTCGCAGAATCCTTTCATTAACTGTGATTGGTTGTGTGGGTCTTTCAGAGACTATACTCTGAAACTACGAGTCTACATTAAATTATATCAAATTCGACCCTAGGCCTACATCACCCGAGGGTCGAGGCGTGACAAGAGATCATTTTATTTAATACTGCCTCCGTCCCAAAATACTTGTCCTGCATGTATTTTGAAATTGTCTCAAATTACTTGTCGTATTTCTTTATTTTCACATTAAATCAAAGTTTTAACCTTTTTTATAAGCTCAAAATCATCTTATAATGTGATGGGAAGACAATTTTCTTTTATAAACTTTGATTTGCCGATATACAACATTCTGCAATTATTTCCACCTCCGACTCTCATTGTCTAGAATCATGCATTGCAACATAGTTAGGAACACATTATTGAATAGTAACTACACAACAAGACACCACCCAGACCTATTTTCCTTTTTTTATCAGGTTTGTCTTGACTCAAAAAATCTATTAATAGGCTTTTGGCGCACTCCGCAAGAAAATGATCTTTAAAAAATAAAAAATTCTGAAATATAACAAGTATTTCGAGACGGAGGGAGTATAGTAAATGAGAGCATGCGTCAGAATGTGTCTATATAAAAATTATTTACAACAAACAGTATTACTAACTTCCTTTTTGTTAATTAATCGTAACTTCACTTCTACGTTTTATCTATGTCTTTGGTGCTCTCACCTTTGTCCTCGAACGAATTGTAAATTTTTGACAATTCTATTTTCGTATTCTACATCTATTTCAAGTGGGCACCATCTTTTGTACCGATTCTATTGTTTATACTACATATATTTCAAGTGGGCACCATCTTTAGAGTTTTATTTAATTATTTTTATTTAATTTTCATAAATTCGGTACTTAATTTATCAATTTGTTTTATTCATTACTCACTTTATTTATAAGAAAAACTAGTAAATGCTTGACCCATTTTTGCACTCAGGCGCAAGGGCTTAACGTGAGGATCACTTTGTGGAAATTTTAGACAATTGAAACTGTTATTTTCTTCAACGTAGATCCAGTCTTCAATTATGTACATTCATTATATTTTCACTATCTAATTAATAATATTAAATAAAAAATTTATTCAATAATTTCCTCTAAATCTTAAAAATTAAGTACAAATGATTCAATAGATCTCAACTTTCATAGTCTGATAGCTCTATGATAATTTAACTATTACTTTCACATATTATTTCATCGCACTACTTGTGCTTTTAGGCTAAGTATCGCACAACTTGCCCTTATTCATTAGGTTTTTCTTTTAATTGAATCTTCAATTTTATTTATTAATTTTTTTCAGTTTATTGAATCTTCAACCTTATTTAACGTTTTATTCAGATGTTAAACTCACCTTAAATTATAATTTTTTACTCTTATACTCCTATTATAAATCTCAACTCTTCGAGAGTTAGTTAAGATATCAATCAAGTAACTTATCAAGGTATAATAAGATATAATTTAAAAGTAAGATTAATATTTTCTAATTTTTAAGTCTAATTATGAGGTTTTGAAAATACCATAAAATTAATATCCAAACAACGACAACTATGTAGAGATTGGATTTCCATTTTCAATAGAGAAACTGCACAACACATGGTTAGGTGAATAGATACTTAGATTTTCATTTTGAACGGAGAGGCTGCGTTTCAGACAGTTAGGTGAGATAGGGAGAGGACTTCATAAATGATATTAACCAAAGACGACTATTTAATTTGAACATCATTACTTTATAAGATACGCTACAAAAATTAATATTTTTATAGTAATCAAATTTTTAAATTCTAAAATCATATAGTTAATATTATTAGAAGAGGCTCAAATTTTAAACAACCACGTTTTATCCAATTTAAAAAAAAAAAAAACCTAATTTTATTGAATAAAAGAACAGAAGAAGTCAACAATTTTTATTTCCTATCTATCTACCTTAATCTCCATTCTCCAACCGAGGGTGTAGCATATTCTTCCGAAATACTAATATGACGTGACTAAGTTATGAGCTCTTATCTTAATAATATTAATTTTCATATATACCCTTACTAAGTTAGAGTATGTATTGTGAAAATGCAATTATGAAAATAAATTTTCATTTTAACTTTTTATTTATTTAATTTTACAAATAAAAGTAATAATTGTCAGAAAGTCTACTTTAATTATACATATTATTTACTCTAAATCAGGAGGCTTTATAAACTTCAGATATAATTTCTTTTAAAATTTCTTACATAAATAACAAGTTATTTTAACTCGGGGAGCCATATAGACACCTAGAAAATCTGTCTCTACACATCGGTTCTGAATTTTTGGGTGAAGTTATCATTCTACCCCGCGTATTCATTTGAACGAACTTTCAGTTCATTCTCAGTTCGTTCGAATTAATATACTCATCCGAACGAATGAAAATATATATGTCAATCCTTCACAAAATTCGACTTATTCATTCGAATGAACCAAACTGTATATATGTCAATCATTCACCAAATTCGACTCATTCATTTGAATGAATCAAACTGTTCATTAGAACGAATGAACACACGTCTGAAGAAACAAAAATTACACTACGGTTTTCATTCAGATGAATCTATGCATTCAAACGAAACGAGAATGAACTGAATGTTCATTCGAATGAATTTATACGTAGAGGTAGAATGATAAATTCACCCAAAAAATTGAAAATAGGTGTATAGAGATAAATTTTTCAAGTATCTATATGGGTCTACTTGTTTTATAAGGTTATTTAAGTTTGATTTGTTATAAAATATTATTCATTGATAGTTGAGTCTGTAAGAGTTTAGCGTGGTCCGTTAGCCTGGGAAATCGATTTTTCGCGAACGAGGCTCTTCCCGTAAATCGCAACCGCACCTTTCGAGTTTCGAGAATACAATTCGAACGTTCAATACGAGAATTTGAACGTTTTCCCTCTCTTCTCTCTCTCTTTCTGTCAGACATCATTACTGCCATTGTCCACTGCCGTTGCCATTGACGGACTTGAATTCCGCCATTTCTCATTTTCCTCAGAAGAGCACTGTAAACCTTCGTCCCAAGTCCCAACTATCGGTTTCCCGTCTCCAAGTTTGAAACCCTCCATATACTGAAATGGGTGCGGATGACACTGAGAAGGGGGAAAACAGAGTGGAGATTGACACCTCAGCTCCCTTCGAGTCAGTGAAGGAGGCCGTGGCTCGTTTTGGCGGCAGCGGTGCCTGGAAACCATCCCAACACCTTAAGCTTACTCACGCCCCTGAGGTCTCTTCTCCCTTCCGATTCGGTTGAGTTCCTTCGATATTTATTTTTATAGATTTTTGTGAGTAAAATAGCAGCAACAACATAATCATCATCTCAACAATTTGTCCCATTTATCTAATATTTTGAATGCGTTGTTGAATTTGCCTCTAACTTTTCTTCTGTCATCCTACTATTCGAGACTGTTGGGATTTAATCCTCGATCAATCAGCGGAAGCGAAAAATGAAATCAAACAATCACACGAAGAAGACAACACGAATTTAACGTGATTTGGCCGAAGCCTACGTCCAGACAACAATCAGAGAAGTTCACTAAATCAAAGAGGTTAAAAAGTTTCTCTCTCCCTCTACAAAACTCTTTCTCACGGAAACTAGTCTCGATGCCCCGACAGGGGCTACTAGCAAAGCCAAGCCAACGAGAGAGGGGTCTCACTCTTTTTCTTATACAAATTTTCACCAACAAAGAAGGAAGTAGATTGGAAATAGGAAAGACCAAAAATAGAAATTACTAATTCAAGCTGACTCCTAAATCGAGCTAAACTCCTAACAGAGACTACCTATTTGATACTTACAGGACTTGCTCCCGCAATCATTTAGTTGCAATACCATACACTTACCATGACATGAGTACCAGAAACTTTTTCCCTGAAAAAAAAACACAAGTGTTCCTTTTGTGAGATGTATTAATTATTGTTCTTGTTGTTGATGACAATGATGATAATGCCGCTTTGATTGTCTTGTTATTATTAATGTAGTAGTTGTTGTTGAGTACTTGCCAATGGGTTTCTTGAGTAGTGGGTTTCGGTTGTTCTATTGGTTTCCCTGTTTCACACTCTCAACAATGAGACAGGACTCCACACATACGACTGAAGAACAATTAAAAGAAGATAGATTGTCCCTTTTCTTTTTATTAAAAAACAGTATGTTGAAATTAGTAGCCTTCTTTCAAATTTGAAAACTGATTTGTTTAAGGCACCTTTGTGTGTCCAGTCTAATACTTCAGGTTCTAGTACTGCACTAAGCTGACATAACTGAGTTATGAGGTTCTTGTCACTCAGTTTGTTTGACAATGAGGTTGGATCGAATTACCCTACAAAATAAAGAAATGGTCGTCAGTGTGAGAATTTAAAAAGAAATTAGCCTCACAAAATGTTTATAGCAACTTACTTGAACTAAATAAAATTGATGGCTGACGTTAAGGTTCTTATCAACAGTTGATTTTATTTGCTTAAATTAAGTGAATGAAAATGTTGAATGAAACTTATTTTTATCAGTGAGAGATGAACGATCACTACCTTAATTTGGTAAGATTTTTGGCCACTCTTTAATGATACATGTCATTAGAATAAAGTTGAGTCATGAGAACTCTCGGACTCAATTATGTCATGTAAGTGTTTTCGTAGGTTTATTAAATAGTAGATTGAAAGGCTGTAAAATCATCCTTACAAATCATGATTCTTGTCCTTTAAATCAGTTAACAAAGCCAGTTTATGTTAGAAGGTGATTCAGGTTCTTCAACTTCATGATAAAATAGATTGGAGTGTAGGTATAGCTTGTTCATTTATCTCTTATAGTGCTTTCTGATCAAATTGTTTTGTGGGCAAACAAATATAAAAATATTCTTTCATAGAAAAAGTTATCATACAAATATTCATTTTATTTTCTCCAAGAGATTGTTTGTCTATTTCCTCAAAGAACGCAATTCCATGGAGAAAATTATCTTAAAGTTTGGTTCATATCATCAAACAAATACTATAAAACCTGATTCTGTGTCAAGCTACGGAAACTCGGCGTTTTTATTGCTTACATCAAAATCTTTATCTCCGTTTAAAATTAAAGAAACATTGTCTCGGCAAGGGAAACCTCTATATTTTCCTCAATAAATTTTCCTATCTCCTTTCATGGGAAATGAATCTTGGAAGAAGAGGGAAAAGTCTCACTTTTTGTTTGTGTTCTTGACAGAGAGCCCTTATTCCTTTTAAGAAAAGAGAAGGCTCTCATTCTCCAGACCCTTGATTTTCCAACAACGGAAAATGACAAATAGCCCCCAAAGGAAAGTTGAAAATAACAGGATTTGGATCTTCCTTAGTCCATGGTCACTAGATGAATGATCCAGATTGCATTATAGTTTGAATCCGCATCTTGATGAATGGACTACTAGAGATCTAAGCTTAGATTTCAAATTCAGTCACATGCTTGGCATGCAAAAGCATTGGGGATTTCACATGGAAATTGTATGGAAACTTCAGAGACCAGTTCCCACTTTATATTGAAATTTTTGGATGGTTTCCTTCCTGTCATGGACACCAGAAGCTTAGCAAACCTGTTGTCCTTGTCTAATTATGATTTCTAGCTTATATAGTTTGGTTTCACATAGAAAATCCAAGTGATGGAAAACACTAAAATAGATGGTGTAGGGCTCGGGAATCAGATATGTTTGGCGTGGTACAGAATTTTAGTAGTAGATTAGTAGACAATATACATTTACTTACTCGGCCAAATTGAATGAGAATATTTGTTACCTGATAAAGAGTGACTAGGGTAATGTGTTTTCCAATTCCTATCTGCATTTCTTGCATGTCTGTCAATACACTTTAGCTGCTTGCAACCCTTGGTAAAACCAAACAGTAGCCTTCTTAATTCTGTAATCTGTTTTTTGACTTATTGTTTGTTCTGTTTCAAGTCATATGAACTCATTAAATCAAGTGAACCAAGACTCATTAAGTCATATGACCATTGAGGGTGGTTTGGTCTATATGGAAACTATTCTCTCTCAATTTGGTCTTCAGTTCTAGCTCTGAACCTTTCATAGCTTTGATTCTTTTGTAAACTAGGTATTGTTGACATGTTGAAACTATGATCTGATAATTAATACTAGATTATAATCATTCCTTGAGTTTGTAAAAGTGATCTCCATGGTAAATTATTGGATCTTTTATATATTTTGCCTCATTATAAATGTGTTGTGCCCACAAATTATTCCTATTGGAAGATCTCATCGATTGACTCTTTAATCTTTTTTTCTCTCTTTGTTCAATTTGAGTTGCTGTGTTTCATCTACTGTCCATTTATTAAGCTAATGATGAAATGATTGCTGCATTTGTGTTGCATGGCATCGAGGCACAATGGATTCAGAAGGCCTGACCACATTGGATAAGTTGTAGTCGAAACACTCACATATTGAACTTAAGTATTACCTAGTTCCATGGCAAACCAATTAATCAAGCAGACTGTAAAATGGAATAACAGTTGAAGTGACTGATGTTTACTTTGTGGGATCATGGTCGTCCTCAGGACAACCTGCTAGATGGACTGCCTGATACACATGCCTTCTGCCAATTTTTCAGTTCAGTTTCTTTATCAACCATGAACCATATTGCTTTCCTGCCCATTTGTTTTCTACACTTTTAAGGGGATGTTGTCATTTGTGAGTGGAATAGTTAATGTAATTATTAATTATTGAATGAAAACTAGTTTAATGGTCAGTGACTTTTCACTTATTGTTCTTGCTCATTGTCTTCATTTTTAGAGGATATGTGGGGAATGCTGACTTTGACTAATTTGAAAAATACATTATCCATTAATTTCACACTACACCAACGAGTATGCAATCTGACAAGAAATTATGCTCCAAAAGAGGCCAACATTAATTACTAATACCAAATTAATTTTCATTTTTTTCATACAACCAGCTGCAGTCCCATTTGCTTTGATGTCCTGTGACTTTGCTAGAGGTTGTTTCAGCTGTTTCACATTTCCAGTCACTGTGCTTGTAAGCTTTCATTTACATTTGTGATGCTTTTGAATCAAGACTCTTCAACATTTTTCTGTTGCAATGGGTGTACTTGTACTTAAATTTCATAATCTTAAGGCCTTGATCTTTTATTTTCTGTCAGAATTCGACAGTTATTCAGAATTTTGGATGGTCCATTTGATGTGCATTGGATAGAAAATAATGATTCGGTAATGAGTTGAGACTGCCATAGTTGGATGATTTGTAAGCAATGTTAGACTCTTCAAAATGTGCAATGCACCTGTGTCGGACACCTTTGTGTCAGACTCTTCATCACTCGAATTGTAGTTTTTAACATTGTTCTCCAAGATGTTAAAAAATGCATCACACCTTTTGCCATTTGAACCTGACTAAAATATTAATTTGTTTGTCACTTTGATTGTTTGGAGTAAAACTGATGCGGAGAAGCAAATTTCCTTTTGAATTGAGAGTTCTTTTTATTGTTTATTTCTATTTTCGATTTGGTTGTAATTAGAAATTAGGATTTACTATTTTCATTGAGTTATTTTCGTTTTGAGTGTATTGGGAGGTTTTTAATTTTAGGTGTTGCTATTTTCTTTCTTTGAGATTATTATAAATACCTATGTAATCCCGTTTTTGGGAGAATATGGTTGGATGAATAAAAGCTTGAGAAAGTTTTCGCAAAATCCCTGTGAGTGGTGCGATGATTTTTGTTGTGATTCCTTAGCGTGAGGCTACGGCGTGAGACCTTGGTGTGAGGCCATAGTTCTTTATAAGGTGCTTTTTTTCTTCTCCTCTTTTCTCTTCTTCCTTCTTCACCCTTGTTTCTCTTACCTTGCTGCAATTGCAACCCAAATCTGTCCCTTTTGACTTCTGCCCCTTCCCAACTCCTTACAATCCTCATGACTGGTTTCACCCCACCCAAAACTGCTTCTTCTTGTTGCTGCATACTCCGTTAAGCCCAGATCTTGCTGCTACAACCTTTCTTGATCCATCCAAAACAGCCAGATCTAACTCCTTGCTTCCGCGACCCTGCCTCTTGCCGCCTCCCTTTCTCTGTGCTTCCCCTCTTTCGTTTCCTTGTTCTTTCCTCTCTTTTTTTGTTTTACCCTAACACCTTATACCCTTCGTGAAACCACTTAAAACCTTAGCCAATTCCATTGTAAATCACACGTGCCTCTTTAGTCAAAGCCATGCCATCCCCTTTTTATTTATTTTATCTTAATGGGTTTGGTTACATTATATTTCAAGAATTTGCATGAATATCTGAGGTAAATTTTATATTAATTAATTGCATATATTAACTTTAGATTTTAATTTCATGTTAGTTTTAGGGTGCATTATTTTCATTCCTTTTAATTTTAGGGACCACATTAGGCATTAAGGGTCACCCTATTAGTTGTCCTATATCAAATTTTGTATCAGTAGCATAGGTTAGGAGAGTTTTCTAACTTTCCAGATCTTAGGTGTCATTTAGAAACAAAAAATAATTGATTGATTGATTGATTAATTAATTAATTAAAAAAAATTTTGCATCACCTCATTTAGTTATTTCTTCCCTTCATGGCATATAGACTTAGGTCATTACATCACTGCATTCATTAGAGTTAAGTCACATCATTTAGCGTGTCTTCCTGTGCATGTCCACAGGTATTGGCCGAGAATATCAACCCAATATGGATCTTACATCGTTTACCAAAATCTTAGACGATATCAATGCCCGCTTAACCAACATGGAAACCAGAATAGCAAAACAGGCGACCAAAACCGATAACCACTTCGATGAACTAGAGCTTTCCCTCAATCAAAACATTGACATGGAAGTTGGTAGTGGTAGAGATCGAGATAGAGTTGGTGACCGAGGGCGTGGTAGAGGAAGCAATGGTCCCTACAACCATTATGTTTTTCATGACCTTCCCGACCCTGAATCTGAAATAGTGAGATTTGTTTGAGGCTCCGAGTTTTGATGGTCGACATGACCCAAAGGCTTTTATTGATTGGTTGTCTGGCATGGAACACTACTTTGAATGGTATAACATGTCAGAAGGGCGTAATGTGAGATTTGCAAAAATGAAATTATTGGGTCAAGCTAAACTTTTCTGGACCAATGTAGAGCGCCAAATTGAAAGAGTCGGAGGTGAGCCTATTTCTCATTGGGATGAAATGAAAGAAAAACTGAAAGAAAAATACCTCCATTTGACCTATAGAAAGAGATTAATGGATCAATGGCAAGCACTTTATCAAGGAAACATGTCAGTCGACGATTACATCGACAAGTTCGATGAATACATGATGAGATGTGATATAAAGGAGGACCTTCTTGTGACTTTTTCTCTGTTTCGAATGGGTCTCCGTTCAGATCTCCAAAAAGAGTTGATTCCCCACAGTGTCAACACCTTGGAGGAGATTTATCAAAGAGTTCAAGAGTTGGAGCGTTACTTGACCCCGAACCCTGTTAAGCAATTTGAGTCTACTTCACGGGATACGGTGAGTCAAGCCAACCCAGCCACCGGTGCTCCATTCCAAAACAAGGATGTACGTGTTAAAGGAGATTCTAGTGCAAGTTCTTCCAAACAAGGGATCAAATGTTACAACTGTCATGATTATGGGCATTTCGCTCACGAATGTCCTACCAAGAATCGGAATAAGGAAAGAACCCTTATGATGGAAAAACAATCCAATGAAAAGATTGACCAGGATGCTGAGAATGAATTGTTATATGCAGGAGAACATCCCGAAAGTGATGAGGGCATTGATGATTTCGATGAATATCCCCTTGGGTTGGTTAGGTGTGTTCCCATATCATCTCCATTCATAGACCCTAGTCCAGTGCCAGTATCGCCCAAGTTGTCTGAGTCTGCATCTGCATTTGCATCACATGCTGAAATTAAAAGTGAAATTAATACATGCAATAAACAATATAAGTTTGTTACAGATACTCATTGTAAGTCCAATGAATCTGATGTGGATGATCATATGGAGCAATTCACATTTTGTCCAGTTCCAGTAGCCTTACCACTCAGTCCTACCTCATATGAGCTTTCATCATGAGCCACATATTGTCTTATCTAGCCCACTTCTTAATCCTTGGCCTGAACCTACAAAGCCTTCCCTATCACCCAAGAAAGAGAAGGTAGAGTTTGTACTGAATGAGAAAGTAGTTCCCACATGCCAGCCGAAGATAGAAGTCAAATGGTTGACAACAGATGGACTTCAGCGAGAAGATCCGAATCTTCTAGTGAGATACCACAGCTTTGTATCGTCAGAGACGTCTTTTTCTCATTTAGAGCATGTTGACCACAGTGATAGTTCAAATATCCAACCATCCCAACGACGACGGAAGAAAGCCACTCCAGCAGCATTGTGGCTTGATGATAACTCTATTGGATGACATTTGAAGACCCCACACTGGGAAGACGCGTGCGTGGGAAGATTGATGTCTTTTCATCTGTTTGAACTCGAGGTCGAGTTCTTTTCAGATGGGGAGATTGATGCAGAGCAGCTGATTTTCCTTTGAATTGAGAGTTCTTTTTATTATTTATTTCTATTTTTGATTTGGTTGTAATTAGAAATTAGGATTTACTATTTTCAGTGAGTTATTTTCGTTTTGAGTGTATTTGGAGGTTTCTAATTTTAGGTGTTGCTATTTTCTTTCTTTGAGATCATTATAAATACATATGTAATCCCGTTTTTGAGAGAATATGGTTGGATGAAAAAAAGCTTGAGAAAGTTTTCGCAAAATACCTGTGAGTGGTGCGATGATCTTTGAGAGTGATTCCTTAGCGTGAGGCCTTGGTGTGAGGCCATAGTTCTTTATCAGGTACTTTTTTTCTTCTCTTTTCTCTTCTTCCTTCTTCACCCTCGTTTCTCTTACCCTGCTGCAATTGCAATCCAAATCTGTCCCTTTTGACTTCCGCCCCTTCCCAACTCCTTACAATCCTCATAATTGGTTTCGCCCCACCCAAAACCTTCTTGCTGCTGCATACTCCGTTAAGCCGAGTTCTTGCTGCTACAACCTTTCTTGATCCATCCAAAACAGCCAGATCCAACTCCTTGCTTCGGCGACCCTGCCTCTTACCGCCGCCCTTTCTCTGTGCTTCCCCTCTTTCGTTTCCTTGTTCTTTCCTCTCTTTTTTTGTTTTACCCTAACACCTTATACGCCTCGTGTAACCACTTAAATATCTGAGGTAAATTTTATATTAATTAATTGCATATATTAACTTTAGATTTTAATTTCAGCCCATGTTAGTTTTATGATGCATCATTTTCGTTCCTTTTAATTTTAAGGACTAAATTAGGCATTTAGGGTCACCCTATTAGTTGTCCTGCATCAAAAACTCGTATATTATTTTCTTTAAGTGTTATTTTCATTTAAAATAAAATATGAATTTAACTTTATTTAAATATTATGCCATGTCTGCAATCATATGGATTGGATTGGTCAAGTGGGAAAGCTCGCACCGTTGTCAAATTCCAAAACATGTGTCTCTTGTTTGATAGTGAAAAGTTTTTTTTTTCTAATGTAAACGTTGAAAGTCCAAAGTTCGTAACCCAGTGGATCTATGGACTTAGACACTCACTAAGTGATGAACTGATGACTAGGTTGGGTAAGATCTACATGGTCATTTCTTAGTTGAAACACAATCAACTCAACTTGGTCGACTCGTGATTTGCCAAACTTGTCCTGGTGGGCATTTCCATTATTTAGTTCAAAGTTTTTTTTTTTTTTTTTTTTTTAAGAAAAAAAAAAGAATCACTTTATATGAATTGTTCACCACAATTGCAACCTTTTCCTACTTTAGTTTATAGGGGATTGATTTATTCATTTTAGATATTGAGTTACTACTTTATTTTGTTATTTATGGATATCTCTGTTAGAAAACTTGGGACTCAGAAATCTATTCTTGATTGTGGTGTAATGAACACCATTGGCTTTTGTTAAGCTCTTGGAGTCAAATTCGAAATTTGTAGATTTTATTGTTTAACATCTTTGTTGGCTGATGTATAGAATTTAATTTTTATTGTTGAAATACACATTTTGACTTAATTGTTAGGTTAATTTGTATTTCTTTGTAAAACTTCATATGGAATTTATTAAATCCTTTCAAGAAAATAAAATGTATTAACCATTACAAATGAATGCATATATAATCAAAAAAATAAAAACTATAGTTATTAAATGACCCACCTGGTCAACCCACTGGTTTCCTCGTTGATTCAACCCAATAAATGGACAAGAGCTGGTTCTAATGTTGCTTGGCAAATCATTCTTGAAACAAATAGAATAGCTAGTTCTTTGGTGGAAACCACCTCTGCCTGTATATGCTTCTGCAGATATTAAAGAATGCCCTTGGACTCCAATTGTTTTATGGTTCAAATATGTTTCTAAATTCTGAGTGGAATTTTCCCTTCTTCTCACCAGCAGCAGAGCTTCGAGGAGGTTGATGCAGCAAAAGTTGAAGAACAGACTGCAGCATTCGAAAAGGATTTGATTGTTAAAGAACAGGAAACTCTTGAGATCCTAAAAGAACTGGAATCCACAAAGAGGATCATTGAAGAGTTGAAATCAAAGGTGCAGAAAGAAACATCTGAAGTCATTATAATTCCTCACCCGACCTCAGAAAACATGATTGTGAACCACGTAACTGAAACAGAAAAACTAATTCCTGAGACAACCTCAGAAAGCTTGAGTATGACATATGATACTGAAACTGTGAAACTCACTCCAGAAAACCTCCATACAGATCTTGACTTGCTAGGCTCAATTCCTCCAACTGCTCCATCACCAGGAATGATCTTAATGGAATTGAATCAGGCAAAGGTGAATCTGAACAGAACAACGAACGATCTTGCAGGGATTCGAGCTTCTGTTGAAGCTCTCAACAAAAAATTAGAGGAGGAGAAGATCTCTCTTGAGAAAACCTGTGAAAGGTTGACTTCAAATTCTGTCAAGATTTTGTCTCTGGAAGAAGAAGTAAAGGAAACACAAGTTAAGCTGCAACTGGCAATAGATGTGGAAAACAGAGGTTCTGAAAACCCCTTAGATATTTCAAAGGGGCTCCAACAGCTGTGTTCAGAGGCAGAACAGTACAAAAAGATGGCTGAAGCTGCTAGGTCTGAGGTAACAAAAACAGTGGCTGAAATTGAACAGACAAAGACTAGAATAAGAACAGCTGAGATACGATGGCGTGCAGCCAAGAAGATGGAAGAAGCCGCTAGAGCTGCAGAAGCCGTAGCCCTTGCAGAGATCAAAGCTCTAACATATAATGAGAACTCAAAGACTGGTTGTCTGCAAAATCCTGTGGGAGTAACTCTTTCATCTGAGGAGTACACAACACTAACTTGTAGAATTCGAGAAGCGGAGGAACCAGTGAATAAAAATTTCAAAACAGCCCCGCTTCAAGTAAGTGATGCAGAAATATCAAAACAGGAAATTTTGAAAAAGGTGGAGGAAGCGTCACAAGAAGTCAAAACAAGCAGGAAGGCATTGGAAGAGGCTCTAAACCAAGTTGAGGCTGCAAATAGAGGGAAGCTTGCAGCTGAAGAAGCACTAAAGAAATGGAGATCAAAACATGGGCAGAGGAGACACTCAGTACACAGTTCTTCCAAGATCAAAGCCTCATATCCATCATATCATCAAGGAGATTCTCAACGTCTTGATGTGGATCTTGATGTGGATGGGGTAAACATTGTTACAAATGAGTCAAATAGTGGCTTGAAGCCAACATTGTCAATTGGGCAGATACTGAGTAGGAAATTGCTGTTGTCTGAAGGGTCTAAGAGAAGAGTGAAGAAACCCAATGTGTCAGTTCTAACACCTCCTAAGGAAACTAGTTTGCAGCGGCAGTTGTCTGTAAAGAGGAAGAGATTTGGGTTTGTGAACATCTCACACCTCTTGGCAAAGCAAGAAAAGAAGAAGAAGAAAAAGGAGCAAACTTCAAACACATGGTAATGGTGGACTGTTGCAGGATTTGGTAGAATGGATGTCTGCCTGCTCAAGCATTTGGGGTGGCATGGGAATTGGATACTACAGTTCTGCTGGATACTGATTTTCTTAATTTTCATTAAAAGTTAACAGGGTTGATCATATTCTTTGAAATTTGGACTTGCAGTATCACCCCGGATATGATATCTGGTAATCTGATTTCCTTGTCTCCCAAAATGGAAAGTAAAATTGGTGGCCCTCTCTGTTCTTCCAAAATATCAAAATTGTGATTTGGGGTAATGTCTATAGGCATCTCAGACTGATCTGAATAACCTTAATAATTTCTTCCTTAACCATTGTCTCTTCCATCTTCATAGCTTTGTTGGTGTTGGTATTGGTATTTTTGGCTTTTGTTACTAACATTTGTTGTATTCTCAATGTTGTCTGTTTCTATTTCTGCTAATGTTTGTAATGCTCCTTTGACTCCTTTGACATCCCATAGTTCTCCAAGAAAATCTAGTGCAAATATTACTTCGTTGGTAAAGATGTTAAGGTCAAGATTCTTCTCCCAAATGAAACCTTTCAATTTCTTGCTCAGAGGTTTTATATGATGGTTGATAGAAAGAGGAATCCTGCCTTTTTACTCTTCAAAGTAAAATGACACTATAAGATTTGGGAATTTATGAGAATATTTCATATTTTATTTTTTTGATCAATTTTGTCAATCAAAAGAAAATTTGGGGATCCCGACTTCATCATTTTTTTAGCAATGCTTACGCTTGATTTGAAACTCTATCTCGTACAAAGTAGCTCAACTAATGGGCAATTTAGCTCAGAAATTCGAAGTCTCAGGTTTTGAGTCCCATAGTCATTTGATGCTCGCGGTTTTCGAGGGACTACGTGCATCTGGAGTTTTATCCAATGCCCTCTTACTCAGGTGAGGTGTGATGGAGCAGAAGAGGATCATTCGATTAAAGGACAGGTGTGGCTCAATCAAAGTGGGTCAAACAATGGTTTGAAAAGTGAGTAACACCTAGTTCAGGCAAAATAGAGCACCGTCGTTCACCTGGGGAGTTGGTACTTCCCAAACGAAAACTAGGATGGTGGGGTTGGGAAACGATCAGTGTTGGGCAGGAGATTTGGTGAGGCCAAACTTCTCAGTCAAGACCAAAACCTAAACGAAAAGTGGCGAGAAGGGCGTGTGCATCAAAATGGGCCGGCGAGCACCGTCGTGGATGGGTTCTAATTGGGTAGTATCTCAGCCAATAGGAAGGGGACGGAAGGAAGAAGAGGATCATCGTCCTCTGGTTTCAAGGAAAATGGGAAGAAGAGGAAGAAATGAACCAGAAATGGCACCTTCTACTAGAAATCGAGGGAGAAAGGAAGATGAAGTAGGAGAGGAGGAATACGAGAAACAATGAGAAGAAAGAGAAAAAGAGATGACAAGGGAAGTAACAGACTCTGGTATAAAGTTCCACAAGCATACCGCAAAATACGAACAATAGCGGCCCAATGAACATTGGGCAATGAGGAGACAAACTGACTTACAATATGAACTGCATATACGATGTTAGGCCACGTAATTGTGAGATAGACCAAGCTTCCAATTCGATTGTAAAATGCCATTGTGATATTTCTGAATTCAATCTCTTAAAAAAAAATCTTCGAGAGGAAGAAAGCAGTTTGCATGGATGCTTGCAAAGCAAATGACTTGTGCAATGAAGGTAATAGAAGCTACAACGGGGCTAATGTCTCTCTCTACCTCTATCCTTTGTCTCTCTGTTATGCTGGTAAGATATTGCACAACATGTTCAACAGTTGGACAAATGGGACTGCACTCTGGGATGAATCTGGAGACGAAGGGGAGTACAAACGGCTGCAGGAAGAGTGCGAGATGAATGTGCAAAAGAGAAAGAGACAGACCAGAGTAGATCTGTCACGCCCCACCCCTCGGGACAAGTGATTTTTTTTTATAATCATTCCTCAACCATAACCTCACACGTGACTAATGGAATATCATTGTGTGTCGACACGTGAATCTCAATAACATAGTGCGGAAGCATAATATAATCTAAGATCAGAGTTCTTACAACCCACTACCCACTCGGGGATTATATAAAATACTACAAATCTTAAACCAGATAACCTAAAGGGTTTCCAGACCAATGTTGTCAGGCCTCTGACAAGTTTGCGTCGTCTCCTGCAATTTATCCAACCTTGCCTTGCGTGAAGTCCCTGAGATCCGTAAGGAGTGAGTTAAACAGCCTAGTGAAGAGAAACAACCTACGCATGTTAAACAGCCTAGTAAAGAGAAACAACCTACACAAATATACATACGTATAACATAACATGTTAATCTCAATCTACGCATGTATATTAAAATCATAGGATAATAACATGGATTATAAAATATCAATCAATCGCATATTAAGACTCCACAAATACACCCCATAACCCGACACAATGTCCCCACACTTGTCGATATGCATCAGAGATGTCAACACTATAACTCATAAACGCTCGTAAATGTCCCATCAAGAGATTCTAACTCCACTCCTAGACACAACAATTGTAATCTTAGGCATTTGGTCTGATCTACAAGGAGTTTCCGCCTTTCCTTAAAAATACACGTCGAGGAGTTACAGCCTTTCCCCGAGAATGTATACATTGAGGAGTCACTACCTTTTCTCGACCCGAGGAGATTCTGCCTTTCCCCATTTCGAGAAGTCTCAGTCTTTCCCCGTTCCGAGAAGATTCTGCCTTTCCTTGCTTGACCACTTCGATCAACCAAACTACCTAAACAAGTCATTAGTCTAAGGCATTCAACCCGATCTCATCCAACTAATCGAACTACCCAAATCACTCAACCTCTGGATATAGATCATCATGCTAGCTCTCTATGGCCCATTAGATCTTCGTGCTACAACTCTGATCTCATCCGATCAATTAGTACACACAGATCTAGAGACTCTACAACCGCCTACCCTCAACTAACTATGTATCAAATATGCGCCCATACATGCATCCCGATACCATAATGCTTTTTGGTATGTGCGCCCATACGCACATCTTAAAATGTGTTAAGGTTAGTTGAAAGAGGACTTCAACATCTCTACTCAACCCATATTCAGGACATCTTTGGTTCACTGAGACTGTCCAACCAATACCCAGGACCTACGTAGTAAACGAGAACATGCACGAGGGGTTATCAACCTACCTCGGTTTACCCAATCGACAGACGCATACAAATACCACTAGGAGATACCCTCTCCTTGTGTTGTAACAAAATCATGCATCTCAATAATATACGCATACTTAACATATTAGAAACGTGCATATTGCATCCAATATCATAAAAAACATGTAAATAAAACGTTTAAATCACACAACTAGGCATGTTATATGTCCAACATGTTATACAACCATTAGATATCCATTCACTGCATATATAAAACATATATTCTCAACGCGTGTAAACTTTGCATCAAACATCTCATCCGGTGGACGGATTAGACCTTTAACCACTGGGTATTTTAAACCACACTTACATTTAATTATTTAATAGTTTATATCCTTACGATCTCATAACTTTAGTAAATAATACCCATTGTCAATCCAAGCCTAATCACGTCGCACCGATCAATCAACCATGCATTTTAACCTAAAATGCCATATATTTTCATTTTATAGGAATATGAATGCAAAGCTATAAAATAAATAGGTGTGTTCTCCTCACCTTTTGTCCGGTTAATTTTGCGAGAAATCTTCCTAAAGAATTTTGGCAGAGGTTTGGCTTTCCCTTAAAAAACGCACTAAAAATTTGGCTTTCCCTTCAAAAACCCACTAAAAATGGAACTTAGAGGTGAACCTAAAAGAAAAATAAATAAGGAAAAGTAACCGTATGAAGAGGAGAGTAGAAAGGATAGGAGGGAGAGAAAGAGTCTCATGGAGAGAGAAAACACAATGGAATGAGAAAGGGCTCCCTTCAATCCATATTTATAAGAATTCAAAACTTGGGACCGAAGAAATGGAAGTTTCCTTGAAATTTCCTTTAAAACTTGGGGCCCAAGACAACCCCAACTTGGAGGCAAAGCAATCCAAACTTGGAGGCCCATGTGCTAGTTTAAATTTTCTTAAACCAACTCTACAATTTTGGGTAAAAATGAAATCTCATTAAATTAATCCAAAATGAAATTTCCATAATTCTTAAAAAAAAAAACGTAGTTTTAGGTCAGGTCATTACATCGCACCCCTTAAAGAAATTTCATCCTTTACCAAAAATATACATCGAGAGACGAACAAATTTGGGATACGATTCCTGCATTGCTGACTCACGCTCCTACTTTAGGATTTCTAATACAGGAGAAGTCATCGATTCCTTCTTCAACTCAACTAACGCCCGATGGAGAGTAACCTATCTCTTTCCTCTGGACACACTCTATTGTAGCCTAGTGGGCAGATAACTAATTCATACCTCAAATGACATTAGGTCCTGTCATATCCTAAGCCATTGAACCTAGGACCAGACAAAGATTGTCAATGGTCAGTACACTAGACCTACACACCTGGTCCACCCTCGCCATCCGTCCTAACAGAGACTCAACTCACAGGGGTCTAATTACTAAGTCCGATTCCAATCTCCAAACATCTTGTCATCCACTGAGGCATTCCTTCAGTTGAGACTATCCTTATAAGTCAAAACTTGGACTCAACTAAGAATCTCAAAATACGTAATGTTACAATTAGGTAAAACATCATTCCTCAAAACCATGTCGGAGGATTTTGAACCTACACTCAACCCACAGTTCTAACTCCATCATAGTTCCACCACTCTCGAAGATGGTCCGAAAGGTTGAACTTATGCTCCAGTCACGTAAGGCCCTGCCCGTTTAACCTCAATAAACGGGTCCTCACACTGATAAAAGACCAAATAACATTGGATGTTCAAAATGGCTCAGATTTTTTTTTCATAAACATGATAACACCTTCCATGGTTCACAATAAATTCAGAGTTGCGAAACAGTCTAATTTCAACCATGATAGAACACATGACATCCCATATTAAATTTGCCCATTTACATGTATGAATTATCAAGCTAAACCATAACAAGATAAATAACTAATGAGAATTATAACTAAATCTCACTGTCTCACACCCATGGCAAGTAATAATAAAATATATAAGTCTCAAGCCCTCTAAATTATTATAAATCCTCACCTTACACCTTAAGTGCCCCACAAACAAACCAAAATAAACTAAACTAATAGTCTCTATTCTGGAAATAAACGGTCTAAGACTTGCTCCTAGCAGCTCCAAGATTCTAATCTTGCTTCAGCGCTACTCCCTGATCTAGTTCCAACGAATCTCCTGAAACGTAGGGGTATGAGCTCCATGCCCAATGAAAGAAACAAATACCAGCATTATACATGAATTCCATATAGATCAAGGAGATAAAACAAAATAAGATACCAATAATGCATGTAATGCAAAATGCCAAGATGATGCATGAATCCCAATCCCATGCCATCATCCAAACTCCTGCACGCACAAAAATATGGTCCGCAGACCTAGCTCGTCAGCCACAAATCTAAGCTGCCTGCTATAGCATACCACCCAATACCGACTTGTCCAAATGACATGACTGTCTCTCAATCACCAGCATAGGCATGACCTATAGCGCAACCCTCATCACCTGACAACTTAAGTTGATGGTCGTAGAGGCTCATCTCCTCTGGTCATCAACAACATAATCGAAGGACATGACCTAACCGGTCCCTAACAGTCCAAGGAATGATCTGACTTAACTGGTCCTCTGTTGGTCTCTGACTCAAAAGTCACCAACACAAAATAATCCAAGGACATGACCTAACCGGTCCCCAGCAGTCCAAGGAATGATCTGACCTAACCAGTCCTCTGTTGGTCTCTGACTCAAAAGTCACAAACACAAAATAACAAAGGCGCATAGCGCAAATCTCCAGCACCCACCCAAAATGTGGATGCTCATGCATGATAACAAATAATAGTCCATGCATGAATGCCATGACCAAATAAAATATGGAGATTTAACAACATACACATATGCCATAATGAACCAAAATCTCAATAATTTATCAATTCTAAATTATAGATCCCAACACATATAATTCCATATGAACATGTGTAAAAACCAAGGTTCATGAAAATTTTGGCTTAACATGATCCATCCAAAAACACCAATAGTTCCAAACATAACATAAACAAACCAAAATCAGCTTCTGAATGCATATCATGGGTTTTCCAACAAGGTACGGGTACGAACACCAGTCCAGGCTAACTGAGTCACTCATTGGCTTAAACATTTAGCCAAAAAAAATTTCCCCATATGTTTTGAGATGCACATGACTTTACCCGTTAAATCAAATAAATCTTAGTAATTTTGTTCTAAACCCAGCATTTATGCATTCCAACGCACAAATAATAATCTCATAGGAATTCAGCAATAAAAATACATATGAAATTATTTGAATTCCTCACCTAATAATCGCAAAGCAAAATACGCCAAAATCCAAGCTTTCAAACAACAAGCTTTAAATTCAAATCTCTGCAATTTTTTTAAAAATTCCAAAACAGCTTAAGAATCAACTCCCTATTAATTCATATCAAAAGAGTCCATCTCTTAAGGTCATAGGGTCCTGTTCTAGCAAACCAAGATTTGCAAATCCAAATTTTCCAAGATTTACACACTTTTCCAAGAAAATCCTAATAGGGTGAAATTCACTCATGTTTCAAAATTTTCTGGGAATAATACGTCTATCAATTAATTATCATCTTCTACTAGTAGTTAGATCTTTGAATTACGATCACAACGATATCTCATGTGTCCCAAGCCGGTACTCCTAGCCCGAGTTATGATAATTTTATTCGGACATTCCTACGACCAAACAAATTGTTGTCTATCCGAGAGACCTGAGTTGCAAACCAGTTTTCACCCATCAAATCATCAAATTGACCTTTTTATATTTTTCTGGAATATATATTCTCGTTCTGATCAATTTAAACATAAATTTTGCATTGTTTCACTAATCAGAGACCAAGTTATGATTTTTGGAAATCGAGTCTCCAAAACTGCCCCAAACTGCAAATCTGAATTATGCATAATTTGCATCAATTAATTGAGGTACTTAAACTAATTAAAATTACACCAAAAATTTTCTAGGATTTATTTATTTTATATAATATAGCCATGAAAAATTCCAAATAAATATGGTAAACAGAAAAATAAATAAAAATAAAACACTAAATTAGGGTAAAACTGCCCAGAAATTCCAATCTGAAATTTGGTCCAACTTTGAGATCCTATCTGAGGAATCTCTACAAATTATTTTTGTCTAAAAATCCTATAGTGGTTATATCTGGAAGTTACTCTTCCAACGAACTTGGTTTCGTCAAAAAATTCGATCGAATGACCAAGTTATGGATTTTTTAGCGCAAGCTGCACAGATTGGAATTGTAGAGAGGTTAGTTTGCTAATCAATTTCAAATCACCAAATTCATGTATGGTGTTAGAGATTTAACTAAGGATTACAGAAATAAATAAAAATAATAATTTACTTACCTCAAAGAGAAGAAGAGAAAGCTTGAAGGAGAGAGGAGAAAGGAGAACACGTTGTAGATGAGAGAATTCGTTGGAGAGAGCAAAAGCACAATCATCAGTTGCTTCTTTTGTAAAGACCTCATGCAGCTCTACTCCTTTAAATAAGGAGTAAGGTCGGCCAAGGGTCCTTTATTTACTATTTTTTAAAAATAAAATACCCCATGCTTAAAAAGATTGGCCACCAACTAATTGAATATTGTTTCCCTTTTTTTACTCTCATTCTAAAAAAATAAGACATCTGGGACAAGACCAATCAATATCCCATGGGCGATGAACAATAGGTTCACGTCATCCATTGAAAGTTCAGATTCGAGGTCATTAAAGTCCTGGGAGATGATGGACATTGCCTATTGCTCATTTGATTGAAAAGACCTATAAAAACATTATCAAAACATATCGAACTGTTGTGGGACCATTTTTAGGATGCTTAAGATCCAAATGCCGACAGTGATTTTTACAGTGATGGTAGTGAATAATTCTGTAAGACGTTATCAGCTGCTCTTCAGTCTCTTCAACCACTACTTTTATTTTATATCAAGTCATGTAAGTGTCAGTGACTCTTCATCCACTACTTTTACTTTATGTCAGTCATGTAAGTGTCGGTGGCTCTTCCCAAATCTTTTCAAAATAAGTTCAGGTGGGACCATGGCCCATTAAACCTCCAACCAAGTAATTATAAAAATTTCAAAAATCAATTGGAGTTTACCAAAATTCAATTTTTTTTTTAAATAAATTTTATTTTCTCAATTTAAGTTTCAAATCAATCTTTCGAAATATAAAATAATTTGGGTCCCACATATGCTAATTTTTAGCAAGTTTTCGAAATGGAAAAAAATTGAATAATTATATTCAAATAGTTTTCCTAACAATTGCAGACCCCGATAACACACCAATTTTAGAATTTTCTAAATTTGGAAAGTTTCCAAAATTAGACACCTGTTATTTTTAGAGTCTCGGGTCAAAACTCTTTTTTAAATCAACTTTAAATTTCAAAGAAATCCAAAAGACTAAAGATATAAACAAAGACAACACCCGATAAAAATCTACCCAAAAAGTCTAATTGGGTAAAAACCTGATAAATTGGGTCAGGTCGCTAGTCATCAATTTATTCTTTCTCATACGCACAGTCCGGGAGTTGAACTATGCTCTGATACCACTTTGTCATGCCCCGCCCCTCGGGACACGTGATTTTTTTTTAATAATCACTCCTCAACCATAACCTCACACGTGACTAACACAATATCATTGTGTGTCAACACGTGAATCTCAATAACACAGTATGGAAGCATAATATAATTGAAGATCAGAGGTCTTACAACCCATTACCCACTCGGGGATTATATAAATATTACAAATCTTAAACTAGCAACCTAAAGGGTTTCCAGACCAAGGTTGTCAGGCCTCTGACAAGTTTACGTCGTCTCCTGTCGTTTATCCAACCTTGCCTCGAGTGAAGTCCCTGAGATCCGTAAGGAGTGACCTAAACAGTCCAGTGAGGAGAAATAATACATAATATATACACTCATATCACAAAGATACATACGTATAACATAACATGTTAATCTCAATCAACACATGTATATTAAAATCACAGGATAATAACATGAATTATAAGACATCAATCAATCGCATGTTAAAGACTCCACAAATACACCCCATAACTCGACACAATGTCCCTACACTTGTCAATATCCATCAGAGATGTGAACACCATAACTCATGACACCTAGACACAATAACTGTAATCTTAGGCATTTGGTCTAATCTACAAGGAGTTATCGTCTTTCCTTTAAAATACACGTCGAAGAGTTACAGCGTTTCCCCGAGAATGTATGCATCGAGGAGTCACTGCCTTTCCTCAACTCGAGGAGATTTTGCCGTTCCCCACTCCGAGGAGTTTCTACCTTTCCCTATTCTGAGAAGTCTCTGCCTTTCCCCGTTTCGAGAAGATTATACCTTTCTCGCTTGACCACTTCGATCAACCAAACTACCTAAACAACTCAGTAGTCTAAAGCATTCCACATGATCTTGTCCGACTAATCGAACTACCCAAACCACTCAACCTCTACATATAGATCATCATGCTAGATCTCAATTTCCCACTAGATCTTTGTGCTACAAGTCTAATCTCATCCGATCAACCAGTACGCATAGATCTAAGACTCTACAACCGCCTACCCTCAAATAACTATGTATCATAATGCGCGCCCATACAAGCATCCTAATACCATAATGTTTTTTGGTATGTGCGCCCATACGCACATCTTAAAATGCGTTAAGGTTAGTTGAAAGAGGACTTCAACATCTCTACTCAACCCATAGTCAGGACATATTTGGTTTATTGAGACTGCCCAACCAATACTAGGACCTACGTAGCCAATGGGAACATGCATGAGGGGTTATCAAACCTACCTCGGTTTACCCAATCGACAAATGCATACAATTCCACCAGGAGATACCATTTTCCTCGTGCTGTAACAAAAGCATGAATCTCAATAATATACGCATAATTAACATATTAGAAACGTGCATATTGCATCCAATATCATAAAAGACATGTTAATAAAGAGTTTAAATCACACAACTTGGCATGTTATATCTCCAACATGTTATACAACCATCAGATATCCATTCATTGCATATATAAAACATATATTTTCAAAGCATGTAAATTTTGCATCCAACATCTCATCCGGTGGACGGATTGTGTAATGACCTGACCCAATATTTCTGGGAAATTAGTGGATGTTCGAGGTGGTTTTTGGGGTTTCAGTAACACTAGTCAGCGTGTGGGCTCTCTGGCAAGCCCAATTTTGCCTAGTTTCGAGCTCGGGAGCTTGAAGGGAATTTTAGTAATATCACTCCTTTTGTGTTCATTTTCTATTAAATATTTGAAAATACATTTAGAATTTAGAATTGTACATTTTGACCCGCAATATTGCACACACACCCTGTTGTGCAAATTTTAAATTTATAACTCGCAAGCGCACAAACCATTAGATAGTATAACGACTGAATGCGAGGTCGAACCCATCAGAACTTAGGAAAATATATCCGTGAAAAATAAAGCATTGAATTACGTAATTTAAAAAACTTAGAAAACATGGAGATAAATCATAAATATGAAATTATTTTTCTAATCTAGAAAATTTAATTTTAATTTAGAAACCTTCTATAAATAGAAAATAAAATGTAAAATCAATTTTTACCTGAATCAAATTAAGATGATGGCTTTAATCTAAAAATATAAACAATCTTAATCTAACTTAGAAAACAAAATTAAGATGCAATTACTTAATTACCAACCTAGCTTTCCAATTTTTCAAGAGTTTGAATTTCAAAAAATAAAATAAAATTAAAGACACCTAAACTACTTCTGTACATATTTACAGTGGAACTGGCTCAAAGAATCAAGAAGGCATTAATTTACATATTTTGAAAATAAAATAAAGGCCTAGACTATCGAGCTCACGTAAATTACTAACCATGAGTTCAAAATTTTCATCAATTAAAATTCTAATTATAAAACCTATGAATTCAATAATTAACAATTTCTCAAATTAAACCTTAGATTAAATAATATTTAAACTTTCTCTCCAAACCTAAATATTTCACAGCACTCTTGAAAAAAGAGTCTTAGATCGAAAAATGAAGGCTATTTAATTTAAATATTTCAGTGCATCTAATTTGAAAATTCTACAATTAAATCCAACATGTGTTTTATAAAAAGAATTAAAATAAAATCAAATCATCATAATATATGAACTAAATAGTTGGAAAACCATAGTCTAATATTTCAGTGCACCTTTACTTTATTTAAAACATGAAATTTGAATTACAACTCGATGGAATTTTGGAATAATAAAAAAATACAAGAATACAATGCAAGAAATAAAAAAATAAAACCAACCTAAGCTTGCACTGTCTTCTTTTCTTCTTCTATTCCTTTATTCCTAAGCACAACCTTTCAATTCTCTGGGCAAGTTCAATTTTCTCAATGGGAGAGGGAGTATTTAAAGATGAAAGAAGGTTGAATGAATGACTTGGATTTAAAGATTTAAACAAAGTAAGGGACACATGAAGGGTTGATATAGTTTCTTCTAAGCTTGTAATGACTTAAACGAGGCAAGGAGGTGGAAAAAAATAGTAAAATTCGTGTAAGTAAAGTGGGTGCAAAATCTTATTTTTTACACATGTACCACCTTACAGCTCAGTTTTGATCTCGTTAATGTCCGAATCACGAAAACTCGTAAATTACAAAGTTGTAGTCGTTGAAGTCTTCTCTCCAATGCAATAAGAATTAATGCAATTGGACATCGGAATGAAACGTTAAGTCCAAAAACTAAAGTTGTGTTCAACATTCCTTCTTTTCCTCCACTTCTTATTTTGTTTATTTTTCCTTAATCCACTTGCCAAATTCAAAAATCCTTTATAATCACTTGTAAATTTTGAATCTCCTCATATGTATCTTGAGATGATGAAAATAAACTTCACACATATGGATTTCTTCATGGGCTTTTCTTAATGAGCTTAATAATTGGGCTTTTAAAAGTATGGAAAATCTAATAAATAATTTTACCACTTACAATTAATCCAAACTCTAATAAATAGATTTAAATTAATTATTTTACAAATAAAACCCCTAAAATTGTGGTAAAATAATTATTAAAAATTACAACTTTCCAAAAAAATCAACTTATGCCCAAAAATTACAAAATTCTCCTTTTGAATTCTCATATCTTGTATTTCTCTATAAATCCTTAAAAACGTCCAAAATTCCATTAATCATATCCAAAAACACACAAAATAGGAGACTAACTAGTAAATAAAAGAGTAAAATGATCATTTTCCTGTGCTCATTACACCCCCCTCAAATAGATGTACTAATGAACTTAGAAGTTGGCACGTTCCTTCCCCTTCTATGTTTAATTTTATTTTTCTTGGGTTTCCTCAATTTTGAATGCTAATTTAAAAATCATTTTCAAATTAAAAATAAATAAATTTTTTGTATTTCAAACAAACAAGTTTAGGGATGGCTATGCCTTACTGAAATCCCGACCCAACCCGACCCGACCGGACCCGACCCCGACACTCTCTTTAATAACCCATTTCACTTAGAGATCCGTGCAAGACCCAATACCATTCCCTTTTTATGCCCTAGCCAAACCACCCCACCGTTCCATTCTTCCTTTCTCGTCACTCCCTCTCCTCTCTAAGTTGCGCCCACATCCTCCCATCTCTATTCGACTATGAGAGCTGCCCACAACACTACTACCACTGCTCGGCCAACCAATATCATGACCTTCCATCGTTTCTGCCCATTAATGGGTAAGTGTTTCAACTAATCCTTCATTTCTTTTTCCAATTTCCTCCATTTATCAATGTAATCTTGTTGTACCTTAGGCCAAGAACTATAATAATCAGTCCTTATCTCAGACTTGAGCCAGATTCGATCCAGCTGAACTCTCTCAGGCTTTTCTTTGTCTTTTTTGATTTTGCTAAATTCATTTATTTCTTCTTATTGCTGGTTATTTATTTCCTTACCCATGTTTCCTCCATCCATTGAAACTCATCCAAGTCTACCTGAATAAATTTTGATTTCCTCGATACTTGCACCTAAGTCCCAATTTTTGTAAAAATGGATCTTATTTAACTCAATTGGCATGTTTTAATCTTGTTGAGATGCATTATTATTTCTTTTGCAAAGTAATCATGGGTTTGTCCTTTTCTCTTGGTTTAAAGTTTGGATTCTTATTTTTCTCTAAGTCATGTGAATGAATCGTTCAAATACAAAACTTTTATCCATTTATCTCATAGTTTGAGCCAAGCGACTATTTTTTGAAAGGAATCAATTAATTTCAAAGCACTGTAGCATTTTCTCGTATCTCCATTTTTTTTCATTGAAAAATCATTAGAATGATTTTTTCCCGTTGAAGTATTCAATGATGCAAGCTTTTAGAGCCGTGTTTCTTTACCTTATTATTACTTATGATGATTTTGAAATTAGTAATTTTTTTGTTTTCGGGTGATGTGAAAACTTTATGAAGTTTTAAATTTATAATCTTGCAAGCGTATGAACAAATTGACAGTATAACATATGAATGCGAGGTCGAACCCAAATAAAATCACAAAATATATGTTATAAATTAAATTAGTACCTTTAAAATGATGTAATCTTGAGAAAAAAGAATTAATATTAGGTTTGAAATAAAACATATTTATTTGGAAAAATCAAGTGAACACCATCTTTTATTTAACTTGTGAATCTCGTCATTTTAATCCATTTTATTTTTAAATTGATGAATCATGAATGTCTAGTCTCATTTTTAATTAAAAATTGCAAAAGTCAAGATTAGAAAATTATAGTTACAATCCTAGTTAAAGAATATTTTGGAGAGGGGTTGATTTGATACATGAATTAAAGAATGAACATAAAAGCAATAAAATAAAAAACATAAATTTAACATCTTGTATACAACATACATACAAAGTGACTTATGTAATTTGAAAGTTCTTTTGGGTGCTAAAACAACACGATTGACCTTCGGGGGGTGGGGGGTTGAATAGGTCAATCCAAATCTGTTGGTCCTTTTAAAATTAACTTGATTGATTAATTAAGTGCAACGGGTACAACAATCAAGTGTGTGTGTTATCAATGTAATTAAGCAATTAACACAAGAAATTAGCTCTAACATCACAAGCACAAGGACACCAGATATATAATGGTTCGGTTCGCCAACTTACATCCATAGTTAGGACTAACTCAACCTTGAGCTATATCCAAATTCACTAAGTGAGGACTAACACCCCTCACAATTAGAATAAGAATTCCACCTCACTCAATCAGTTGAGAATTCCACCCACCACATGTGCCAGAGACGACGCTCTAGAGTTTTTTTATACTGGTTTCGGAACCAAGCTTCCTTAATCCACTTTCGGGTTAAAGATTTTAAAAACAAATTAAAACCAAGAAGCACTTGCCATGAAGCTCTTTCTCGTTGATGTGTGCTTCTTAAAGATTCCACCCACTGAGTGTTGACGCTCCTCCTTGTAGCCGTCGTAGAGCAATCACAATCTTAGGATCACAAGGAAAATTGATTTTAGTTTCCTATTTTATGTCTTTTATTTCTCTTTTCCTCACTTGCAAACTCAATTAATAGATTGGTTGTTTATGGCTTTTCCTCCTCTCTTTCTCACTTTGAAACACAATCAATAGATTTGTTGTTTATGATTCTTCTCACGAGAGTGTTGATCGTTCCTTAGAGTATATAACTCTTTTCACCTTAAGGAAGATAGTAAAACGATCACCCAACACTCATATTTATAGAGGAGTCTTAACGGTTTTTCTGACTGTTCAGAACCGACAGGTCGGTGGCACCGATGGGTCGGTATTCATATTTATTATCGTTCAACCACCCGACCGTTGTGCATTAAATGCACTCCCAACGACTTTATTACTTCCCGGTCGACATGTCGGTGTCGTCGATGGGTCGACAGATATGGTACAGAGGGCTTGCTCCATACGAGAGACTCGGTCTGGGGTAACATCATGCTAACAGAGTTTTATGTCCCGAAACTTATCCTACCCAGAAAGACCTGTTGCCCTTTATCGATGGGTCGGTCCTGGTACTCTCGATCGCTCTTTAACTACCAATATGTTTGGATTCTCGAGAGCCCATTTAAGTGCACAGTCCAGAACTTACAAGTCTTTTACCGACGAGTCGTCGACCACGAGAGGTCGTTTAAATTCATCACCGTGAGGTTGGTGCATACGAGATTCTTGGTCAGTGGCTTTCCCATAATGACAGTTATTTGATCCATAACCTCTATCAAACTGGTTGACCAGTCTTTGACCACAATGGGTCGATCCTGTCTCCATCGAGGGATCGGTGAGAACGACTGGTCGAGCTGACAGTGAACTTAATTCATATTTCCAAGTTCGCTTCTATTTTAGTGTTCAACTTCCTCTTTAGGCTTCTTTATGGTTTTACCATTTGTTCAACTAAGCCGAGGAATGGTTCCTCTCTAAAGTGTGGGTACCACCTAAGGTCATCTATTGCCAAATACCTGTTTTTGTGATTGCTATGACGATGAACTTTGAACATGGTGGAGCACGATCTTCATTCTTGATCATCTTGGGTCTTCAAGCTTCTTAGCAAGTGCTTCTTCCCGAGTCGTGGAGTTGACAAATAGGGATTCGGCAAAGCTGAGGCACTGACAATCCCCCCTTTTTCAATTTCATGATAAAACATAGAAGCTAACCCAATTAGAAGCCCACTCTTATTACAAAACATTTGAATACAAAATATTACATCACATGTATATATTCAAATTGACAAAAAGACTATGGTCTTCGCATATTCTTGTTGTACTTGCTTTAAATCATGATTTCCTGTTTAAGCACATGTACAAGCAACACTAGATAAATCATTAGAGGAGTTAGTCCAAAACATATATCAAAAGACTAAACAAGATTTCCTAGCCAACAACACTATCCAGTATTGAGAAGATTTTCTCCCCCAATCTTCTTGAGTTTGAATTCCCAAACTCCAAGCAAGCATAGACATTCTCCCCATGACCATTGGCTTTATCATATTTCTCCCCTTTATGTCTCTCTCTTTCTAGAGGCCTAAGCACTTCAGCTTTCGGCTTTCGGCTTTACCATGCACTCCTCCAAGCTTACAACTTCTATTAATATTCTCCCCCATTTTGTTAGATAATTGACAAAGATTTAGTAGATATCAGCAACACTTCCTTTATGTTTTTTGCACTTAGTGACTAAATAAGTTTTGTTGCAACTCATGGTTCTTTATCATGGATTAATGCATTTCCTCCTGTAACAAGGTTTATTTTTCTCATGCTCAAGCTAAAATCTAGTTTAGCTGATTTCTTTCATGGGACAAGCTTATTTACTTAGCTTCCCTAGAGTCTTTTCCCTCTTCTTCAAGCTATCTTTTGTAGCTTCTTTGACTCATGTCTCCCATGGAGTAAGCTATATGTTCCAGCTTCTCCAGATTATCACTCCAATAAACTTAGTTGCCTCTAAGTTTATTTTTCAAACAAACTTTCTTTCAGGCTTGCATCCTCCTTCCTGCACTGTCATGACCAGTGACAGGTGCTAAACAACAGATATTTTGTGGTCTCCCATTCTCCAAGGATGTGTGCCATCTTATCCCGATTTCTGTCTTCCTAACATGCCAATACAAAATCAATTCATTTAATCCTGCACGTTAGTCTTATTGAACAAAACCATGTTAACCTTAGATTTAAAGATAGAAGGCATACAAAACATAGTAATACACACATCATACAAACCATATCATTTCATTAAAACAAAATGTGCATTTAGTATATATGGTTTAGATGGGGACATCATGGATGCTTAGTCAAAATATCAAAAGTATAGTTTTTTCCAAAAAACAGAGAACATGAAAAACTACCCTAAGCAGAGCCATCTTGAGGAGGTGCTGAAGGAGGAGGAGTCGAGGTGTTTGAAACTCTGTCCGAGAGGGAGACAACAGAGACTAAATCCCGGACAGTCAACCGGATACTCTGTAGACTATTTTCAAGATAGTCCATTCTCCTTTCTAGTCTGAAGACTTTTCTTTCCAGATTGACATTTTCTTGAGAAAGATATTCGTATTCTTCTTCCTCCTTAGAGTCTCTCCAAAAATCATCGGAACTGGAACTATCCTCTTCACTGCTGTCGTTGGGGATACCGACTTGGTCTTCATTACCAGTTCGACGACCATTCCCTTCTTCAGCATCTTCTCTCCTTCCTTCACGTCGCTCTTCGACGAAGATGACACCTTTGTCAACGATGGGTTATTCTTCCTCCTCTGGTTGGGTTTCCTGTTGATCCTGAACATTTTTTTCACAGGATTTTTAGAGCTTGACCCAGGGCAAGAACGAGAGGCTATCCTTTTGGTTCGTTTGGCCCATCGATTTACACGACTGGTTTCTCCTTGTTCTATAGAAGAATTATGACGTGTCTGACCTGCCATCTTTCTAGGCATGGTTTTTTCTAGAGGAGAATCCCAGCCAGTGACTCGGAGATGGAAGAGACGAAGACTGAGCCTAACTTGATCTTTGAAAATCACAAAAATCGCTCCGAGAGGTCCTATCGACTGGTCTAGGGTAAGGAGGGGAATGAGGGATCACCAGACCTTCGCAGGAGAGGGGACGGCATATTCGAATGAATTGTCGCTTTCGCAGAAAGGGTCCCTTTTTAATTCAAACTTTTTGTCTCACTGACATGTCGGTTCCATCGACAGGTCAACCTTTTCGACATTTCCCCCTTTTTCAACAGTGCTCGATTTAGCACAGTATCGACATGTCTGTGACACCGACAGATCTTATTCACCAGCATGTCGATTACACCGAGAGGTTCCAGATTGCAGTACAATCATCCTTGATATTTGCAACTTGATAAAGTCTTATTCTAAGCGTGGCATTCATAGATTCATTCCCATGCATAAATATGCCAAACATAATTCATCAAATCATTAAATATGCACACAATCAAATTTCACATTCCAATGCACATACAATTCAAAATACTTTGAATGGATTGTATGGCTTTCCAAATAGAATGTGTATTATAGCCAAGAAGAGTACATTCTAGACTTCTAGTTAGCCAATTTCTCTTCTCATGTAATAACATTTTTCTGCTATGTGAACTCACAGGTCTCTTATGAGTCCATTTGTAGTGGTCTAAGATATGGAAGTGAATCTTAAACCACAACAAAACATGATTAATGGTCTATCTCCTAGGTACGAAAATTGTGTCATTTGGTGTTGTATACACACCCCTACGATCGTACCTTTGATGATCAACCTTGAGATTCATCAACTCTTTTAAGACAATATTCATTTGTCTTAACAAAGAGTCGTGCCTTCTGTCAACCTTCCTTAGATTTCTTTTAAAGTTAGGTGTTGGTGGATGTCTTTAAGGCATATGCTTTACTGGATTGTGCCTTTGTGTTTTCCTTTCCAAGTATCTCTTCAAATTATAGTAATTTATTTTAAAATACCGATCCTTGTGACAAAAATTGCACTTACCCTTTGAATGGTGAGAGATGCTTGTTTTACTAAACACCCCATGATGTATAGGTTCTTTGGTGGATGATGCATCAAGACCAGACCTATCACCATATTGTTTGCCCGCCCTTAGGAGTCTTTTGAGTCTTTCATCTCCCTAGATAAACTTGTCTTGGAATTTTTCTTTATAAAATGTTAATTCCCTAACTTCGAAAGACAATTTTTTTAATAACTTCTTCAAGAAGTTTATTGTGATGCCATAAATTTTCGACATCCTTACAGTGGGCACTTATCTCATCTTGAAGTCTTTTATTATCTTCTTTAAGCTTAGTGTTTTCAACATCTGAGAGTTTAAGCTTAGAGATTAGAAGAGATTTTTCATCTTTCAACTCTTTCACTTGATTGGAGAGGTTAAGGTTTTCATTTTTAACCTTTTTGAGTTTTTTAGCCAACTTCTTACTCTCAAGGAACAATTGTGGAATTTTCTTGATCACATATGATGGAGGATATGAGACCTTTTGATATATCAACTTTTTGTTCAATCTCATCATCTGAATCGCTCTCTTATTCAGAAGTTCCCACATGGGTCACGCCCATGTTCATAGCCTTCTTTATTTTATCTGAGGGACATTCATTCATGAAGTGTCATTTCCCCCCACAATTATAACAAGTTTGTTCCTTGACATCCTCTCTTTCTCCCCCTTTCCCTCTAATCTCCTCTTACCTTCTTGGGCAATTTTTACTTGTTTCACCTTTACCCACTCTTCTAAAGTTATTTCTTTTCACAAAGTTTTTTTAAAACTTTTTGGCAAACATTGCCATTTCATCACTTGAGAGTTTATCTTCAGAATTTTTTTCTTTTTCTTTAGTCTTCTTTTGCTTTAAACCATTGGTTGTTCAAAGTGAAGTTCATAGGTTTGTAATGAACCAACCAAATCATCAATATTCATTAAGGACACATCTTTGTTGTCCTCCATAGCCACAACCTTGGGCTTGAATCTTTCAGCAAGATTTCGAACAATTTTGGTACATACGTTGTCCTCGGGTATCCCTTCGCCTAAAGCGTACATTTGATTTACAATTTCATTTATCTTGGAATATGAATCCATGAAGACTTCAGCCTCCCTCATCTTAGCAGTATCAAACTAATTTTGGAGGATCTGAAGTTTGGACCTCTTAACTATTGAGGTGCCTCATGAGTTCTTTCAAGAACTTCCGATGCTTCCTTTGCAGTTTTAGATGTCATGATCCGCCTGTAGTCACTATCATAAATTACACAGTTCAAGGTATTCATGGCTTTGCCATCTGCTGTCTGAGAAGCCTTTTCGGTAAGAGTCCAAGAGGAAAAAGGTTTGAGTGTCAATAACACTGTTGTTGTGGTCGCTACCATTTTCTCTTTCATGGATTCCTCCCATCCAGTCTCTACAATATCCCATACTGATGAGTCTATGGAAACAAAGAAACTTCTCATTTTAGCTTTCTATATGTATAATTTGTTCCATCGAAGTATGGGGTTTGGTTTTCACATGACTGTCTCCCATGGTGTTCTAGCTCGGATCTACTCGGATGATTAAATCCTTATATTGAGCACTAGGCTCTAATACAAATTGAAAGTTCCCTTGGGTGCTACAACAATACGATTGACCCTAAAGGGGCGGTTGAATTGGTCAATCCAAATCCGTTGGTCCTTTTTAAAATTAAATTGATTGATTAATTAAGTGCAGTGGATACAACAATCAAGTGTGTGTGTTATCAAATGTGATTAAGCAATTAACATAAGAAATTATCTCTAACACCACAAGCACAAGGACACCATATTTATAGTGGTTCGGCTCGCCAACCTACATCCACTGTTAGGACTAGCTTAACCTTGAGCTATCTCCAAATTCACTAAGTGAGGACTTACACCTTCTCAATTAGAGTATGAATTCCACCTCACTCAATCGGCTGAGAATTTCACCCGCCACATATGCCAGAGACAATGCTCTAGACTTTTTTATAGTGGTTCTGGAATGAATCTTCCTTAATCCACTTTCGGGTTAAAGGTTTTAAAAACAAATTAAAACCAAGAAGCACTTGCCATGAAGCTCTTTCTCGTTGATGTATGCTTCTTAAAGATTCCACCCACTGAGTGTTGACGCTCCTCCTTGTAGCCGTCGTAGAGCAATCACAATCTTAGGATCATAAGGAAATTGGTTTTAGTTTCCTATTTTATGTCTTTTATTTCTCTTTTCCTCACTTGCAAACTCAATTAATAGATTGGTTGTTTATGGCTTTTCTTCCTCTCTTTCTCACTTTGAAACACAATCAATAGATTTGTTGTTTATGATTCTTCTCACGAGAGTGTTGATCGTTCCTTAGAGTATATAACTCTTTTCACCTTAAGGAAGATAGTAAAACGATCACCCAACACTCATATTTATAGAGGAGTCTTAACGGTCTTTCTGACTGTTCAGAACCGACAGGTCGGTGGCACCGATGGGTCGGTATTCATATTTATTACTGTTCAACCACCCGACTGTTGTGCATTAAATGCACTCCCAACGACTTTATTACTTCCCGGTCGACAGGTCGGTGTCGCCGATGGGTCGACTGATATGGTACCGAGGGGTCGATCCATACGAGAGGTTCGGTCTTGGGCAACACCATGCTGACAAAGTTTCATGTCCCGAAACTTGTCCTACCCAGAATGACCTGTCGCCCTTTATCGATGGGTCGGTCCTGGTACTCTCGATCGGTCTTGAACTACCAATATGTCTGCTTTCTCGAGAGCTCATTTAAGTTCATAGTCTAGAACTCACAAGTCTTTTACCGACGAGTCATCGACCATGAAGGGTCATTTAAATTCATCACTGAGGGGTCGGTGTATACGAGACTCTCGGTCAGAGGCTTTTCCAGAATGACAATTCTTTGATCCAGAACCTCTATCAAATTGGCCGAATAGTCCTTGACCACGATGGGTCGATCCTTCTCTACTAAGGGGTTGGTGAGAATGACTTGTCGAGCTGACAGTGAACTTAATTCATATTTTCAAGTTCGCTTCTATTTTACTGTCCAACTTCCTCTCTAGGCTTCTTTATGGTTTTACCATTTGTTCAACTAAGTTTAGGAATGGTTCTCTCTAAGGAGTAGGTACCACCTAAGGTCATTTATGGCCAAATACCAGTTTTTGTGATTGCCATGACGATGAACTTTGAACGTGGCAGAGCAAGATCTTCTTAGCAAGTGCTTATTCTATAGTCATGGAATTGACAAATAGGAATTCAGCAAAATCGAGGCACTAACATAATTAAAGATAGGAAATAAATTGACAAATAAAGTAAATGACAGAATAAATGAATGCATTATTTAAAGGTGGTTATGGAATTTTTCTCTCAGATAAATAAACAAATATGAGATCTAGATCTGAAATTCACGCATAGAATTCAAAATCAATTTACACTATTTAATTAAAATTCATGATCTTTAATCTAATTAAAGTTTAGTTCTTAGATTTAACACCTATAACCTAAGCACTTTAATTAAACAAAAAATACAAAATTAAATTATAAGAGAGTATAAAAAGAATTTTGAATACTCGGGCTTTCCGGGATTCTAACGACACATCTTTATTTATTTCATGAAAAAATTCAAGTACAGGCATACATAAAGTTGAGTGTAAGAAAACAAAATGGAGACGTAAATTTACAACTCTCACTTGCAAAATCATTTGGGACCTCCTGTCTTCTTGTCTCTTGATATTTTCTCCTCAGCCTTTGGTCCTCTTGAGTTCTAGGTCAAATTCGAATTTTGACTATGGGTTATGGGATATTTATAGGCTCAAGAAAAGGATGGATGGCTAAGATTAAATCTTGGTTTAAGTTGATGGATGAAAGGATGGGATTGGGTCTTAATGGAATTGGGTGATTGGGATTAAAAGTTGCAAAAGGTTAGGGTTTGAACATGGTGTACATGAATTTGGTTGTGTCTAGGTGGCTTGGAGTGGAATGCAGGTGATGAGCACTGGAAAATGATAACTTTACCCCTGGATATTGGATTAGTTAATTCTTGAATTGTGTTTATTTTGTATTTTTAATGAGATTTTTAGGTTTGCAGGATAAAATGAAGGAATGCAAGAAAAGAAGTGAACATGGAAGACAAATGATAGAAAACATATTTAAATGCAAAGTCTGGATCGAGTCATCAGAATGGCCTTTCAAATCTATCATTGGAACTAACTCTCATCAATTTTGGGCCTTAAAAGTTCACAAAGTCCAAGCCTATGATTGAAGCCCATGTTTGAAGTTCACAAGTTCAAGCCTCAAGAGATACATAGACTGTAAACATGTCACATACAAAGCAGCAAGTAATGGAGAAGTATGTTGGGATACACTTGAAAGTTGGCTGTTCATGGAGAGAATTCTATGTGCAAGAAATTAAAAAAAACAAAACAAAAGCACTGCCATCACCAACCATTTCTCCATTAATCTCTGACTTCCTCTTCTTATCTTTGTGTGCTGATCTCAACCTAGAGGAGACTTCATACAGCAGCTGAAACAAACACAACAGTTTTGTATGCTTTTCTTATTAGCAACCCATTGAAGAAAGCAAGTTGACTGGGCAATCTGATTCATAAAAAAACCAGCAACAAGATGTATTAAAAGGGATGAAATTTAAATAATGAAACAAAGGGCAGCAAAAACGTTTTCATGACTGTATTTCAGAAGGAAGAGTAGAGGTTGGCAAGTGTAAAGGCAGCCAAACATTGCAGATTTAGCAAGCAACTACAAGCGTTAAAAGGGGTTGTTGTATTTAAAACACCCAGCCAATGTTGCCACCATTGTTGTTGAAGGAGAATAAGGAGATTTGTAAGAGAACCCAACCATTGCTCGTCGCTGAAGCAATGAAGAGAACAGAGCAGCACCTTTGCTTAGAGCAGACAGTGGTCCTAACAAGAAGTTATCAATGGCGATGGGTTGAAAGCATTAACAAGAATTGGCGTTGATATGGGCCTGATTGAACCATGTAAAGCGGAGCAATGAAGAAGACAGAAGATGAAGGATTGCAAGAATCAGCAAAAAACTTGAAATAAAATATAGCAGCAGTTTCATAAAGAAAAAAAATACAGCAACCTTCCTTGTTACAACTCATCATGCTACAGCTAGTAAACTGGGAAGCAGAGCATGTGCTGAGTGTTTCTACGGTATTTTGTCAATAGCCAATGTTCCAAACAGCAAGCTGTAGGGCAAAGAGGCAACCGGCTAAAGAAATCAGCAAGCAAAGAAGGGTTCGACTAGGAGAGATTAGAATAAAAAAGGATTAAAGCAGAAGGAAAAGAGCAAAGAAGGAAAATAACGAAAATAGAAGAGACAGATTAGAAAGAAGAAAAAAAATAGAAGTTGCCGTGAAAGCAAAGAATCGGCTGGCATAAGGTGGGGCTCACATGTATTGCTTAATTTAACCCATCCAAACCTCTATAAATTAGAGGCTTCTCCATTGTAAAATTCGAACTTGGCTTAGAGGATTTGGAGCATTGAAGAATTTTTGGAGTTTTGTTTAGTATTTTCTTTTATTTTGTTTTATTCTTTTGTAATTAGTTTCTTTTATTTTAATTCATGTCTTATAATTTAGTTCCATTAATAATAGTATAATTTCTTTGTCTTTAATTTCTTCAATTCAATGTCAATGTGATTAATTTCAGTTATAAATTAAAAAAGTCCATGAATCTTCTTGTTTTGTTTTTATTTAAATTCCAATGTATTGTAATTCTTAATTCCAATTTTTATTAATAATTGAAAGGCAGAAAAACCCTTAGAAATATGGTTTTCCACTTATTTATTTTTGTATAATGAAAGTTTGATTTTATTTTAATTCTTTTTATGGATTTATGTGAGAGATTATTCTAACTTATTCAATGAAGGCAGAAAAATATTTTAGACTGAATAAAACTTGATTTTTTCAGTCTAAGGCTCTTTTTAAGAGCAGAAAAACTTTTACATTCGAAATTGCAAGTTGAAATTTTATTTAGCCTAAGGCCGAATTTGAATTTTCTTATTTTAATGAATCTCATAAATTTCATATTTAGAATTTTAATGGATGAAAAATTTGAGTGCGTAATAGATAATAAAATGTGAGCTCCGTATTCTAGGCCTTGATATTATTTTTAAAATATGGAAAATAAAGCCTCCATAATTCTTTAACCCAGTTCCACTGTAAATATGTAAAGAGGTAGTTTAGGTGTTTTAAATTTTATTTTTGTTTTGTTTATAAACTCAAATCCTTGAAATTGATGAACTAGGTTGGAAATAATTTAATTGCATCTTAATTTTGTATTTTAAATTAGATTGAGATTGTTTATATTTTTATATTAATGCCACCATCTTGATTAAAATTAGTTTAAATTGTTAGATTTTATTTTTAAATCTAGAATGTTTCTAAATTAAAACTAAAGTTCATAGATTAGATAAATAACTCCATATTTATGATTTTTCTCTATATTTTTCAAAGTTCTTAAAATATGTAATTCAATTGTATATTTTAATGGATATATTTTCCTAAGTTCCGATGTGTTCGACCTCGCACTTAATTGTTATACTATCTAATGGTTCGTGTGTTTGCAAGTTATAAATTTAAAATTTGCACAATAGCAGGTAAAGATAGAGAAAAGATAGGATTGGATTAAGAAAGGTGATTTTTGAGTTTGGCTAATGGGATTAGGGTTTGTTTAATGCAAGGTAAAATGGATGGATAAGATTAAGAGATGAGATGAATGAATGGATAGCTGATAGGAAGATGACATGGAGGATTGACTAATGTGAAATTCGAATGGGGTGGATTGAGATTGTGCAAAATCGTGTGACATGAAGGATAGGGATGATGAGGTGTGTTAGTGATTTTAGGAGTGCATTTGGATGGGATTTGTCGAGGTACATGGAGAATTTTAAGTGCTAAAATCGTGTGAGGTGTGTGGAGATAAGATGATTGATGACATGGCATATGCGCATGGAGGCTACTTGAGCTCCAAGTTGTTCTAACTTAGGGTTTTAATGAATGGATGGCTTGGATTTGATTGGGGTTAAATCTAATGGCTCTAAGGCGATTTGATAAAAATAAATTGTATGAATGTTATGGTACCTAATGGAGGGTTGTGATTTAAAGGTGGAGATGGATAGATGATATGGTGAATGGCCTAGATTTAATGCATGATATGTATGTGATAGAAGAATGTGGAGGCTCTAGGGTTTTCCTAATGATACATGGATGAATTGGCTGGTTGAGATGAAATGGTCTTAAGATCTAATGGCTTTAGTGAGTAATGGATGATCTAGATGGATGAATGATGAGATGATGCATGAATGGTCATGATCCTAAGGTTAATCTAGATGTTTGATAGGTTGGATGGCCTAGATCTAATGTTATGCATGCATAGGTTGGATTTGATAGGTGACTCTAAGTTTGACCTAATTTTTATGCATCAGATGGAAGGTGGAGATTTAAGATAGGAAATGGAGGGTGGAGATGAGTTGCATGAAAGAGAGAGAGGCTAAGGTTATGAAATTCGGCCATGGCAATTGGATATGTGCTTTGGTGAAATTTGAATATGATCGATGGAGCATTTGGACTTTGGATCTTTGACCTCACTTATGGACTTAATCTTAGGCACACTTGACTTGAACTTGAACTTGAGAGCTTGGGCCTTTGAGTTGCACATTGGTCTGACCCAACTGCATGAAATGCGCCTGGACTGTCTGTGACTTGGCCCAATGCTGCCCTGTGGATCTTGGCCCATTTATCTTGAATTTCAGGCTTTGGTACTTGAATTGCATGATCTCTCTTCCTGAATTTAATAATTAATTCACCACTTAAATTCTAAAAATAATTAATTAATCTTAGACTCTCATAATTGGATCCAGATTAACTAATTTACATGAAAAACCCTAAAAGTGGCATGAATTAAATTATTAAAATTCCAAGTCTTCACTTTTAAGCTCTAATCTTGTAGTTATCCATTGAATTGAGATGATTTTCCTGATTTTTCCATTTTTATCTACAAAACTAGAAAATGATATTAAACGCATGTCATATTTACAAAATAAAGGCTTACTAGTCCAATAATCAGGAAGGAAAATGTAGTATTTTAGTGCTCAACATTTACCACTTCAAATTGATTTTCAGAAATTCCTAATTTGGCTTTAAGACCATGTTATTTGATTAAAATAAATAATAAAAGTAATAGGTGATTTTTTCAAATTATTTGTTTTCTGCTAGAGATGGATCCTATCCAACTAGGCTAGATTCATCAATTCACGGATTTCACTAACACATTTAGGTGAGGGGACTTATCACTGTTTTAGCATGTATTCACATCTATTTAACCTTTAACCTTAGACATGGAGTGACTTGAATGGGGCCCTTCGTTTATTAAGACACTTGGTAAGGGAAGCGTTGAATGACTCTGTGGCAAGAGATCCATTTGGGTACACTCATATCAACTATATGCAATTAAATGAGAAATTATGATTGGATGAATGGATATTAAACATGATGCTTGAAACTTATTGATAACATGTTGTGTATTTAGTTATAATATGTGAATGAATTTATAATGAGAATAAGATATGTGTTGGATGTCGAACATGATGCTTAGGACTTAATGATAACATGTTGTGGATTGATTTATAACATGTGAATGAATTTATGCTGAGAGTGAGATATATGTCTGGTTATTGGATATGATGCTTGGAACTTGTTGATAACATTATGGGTGTTTACTTATAATATGTGTATGAGATCATGATGAGTATGTGGGTTTGTATTTTGAGATCTTCTTATATGTTTATGTTGTTATACATAATCATGATATCATGTGCATGCATGGGAGGTAACCTGCAATGAACACCACAATGTTGGGTGTTGAGATGAATGGACTATTCACATGTATATACGTTTATGATGATGTAATGATGTTGGTTGTTGGGAGGTTCCCCGTTACGCTCCGGCGGTCGAGACCCCCATAGGGGATGCGGGTTTCCCCTTTGAGTTCCAGTGGTTGAGGTGCCTGTCCTAGAGTAGAGAGGTTATCTATATGTATATATGCTTATGATGAGATAATAATTTGGTTGTTGGGAGGACTTTCCCGTTACGCTCTGGAGATCGAGACCTCCATAGGGGATGCGAATTTCTCCGTTGCATTCCTGCGGTTGAGGTACCTGCCCTAGAGTTTGGCTTCCCCGGGTGTGGTCGAGGGGTTTTTCAACACGGCTCGTGTGGTTGAGACAGTTGTGTATGGTGTAATCTCCTGTTGACACTGATAGGGAGACTAGAGTTGTTGGAGGACCCGATATGGGCTACCGAGATGATATCTCAGATTTGGTTGGTAGATCATTAGTTGGTGGTGTAGTTGGGTTTCATGTACATGAGCACCCTTGTTATTATGATATTCTTGCATTCATACATATGATATCTATTTATGTTGCTGACTTGTGATAAACAATATCTCTTCACTGAGCTGGTTAGCTCACACTTTACCTTTTAGCTACCCGATTGAGGAGGATCCAGGCGAGTCCCTTGAGGAGGTACCTAGGGAGGAGTAGCGGTAGTTAAATATCCCATATTATGCTTATATTCTAGTTTTGAGAGACTCTTGCTTGTATGGACTCATTATCACATGTTTTGTTTGGATGACTGTATAATTATCTTTGAACAATCAGTAGTTGTTTGTTATGTTTTTTAATATGATGGGTTTGTCTTTACTAAGTTGTTGAGCGGGAGGTAGTTACCCTGTTTAAAAAAAAAAAATGTGCCCGATATCTGCTCTTTGGAAATGTTTTGAGACTTTTGGAGATAACATTCCCGTAGCAGGATGGGGTGTTACAGATTGGACCTTTCACCACTGGGTATTTTAAACCACACTTACATTTAATTATTCAACAGTTTACATTCTTACAGATCTCATCCCTTTAGTAAGTAATACCCATTGTCAATCGAGGCCTAATCCACATCACACCGATAAATCAACCATCATTTTAACCTAAAATGCCACATATTTTCATTTTATAGGAATATGCAAATATGCATGCAAAGCTATACAATAAATAGGTTTGTTCTCCTCACCTTTTGTCCGGTTATTTTTGCGAGCAATCTTCCTGAAGAATTCTGGCAGAGGTTTGACTTTCCCTTCAAAAACCACTAAAAAATGGAACTTACAGGGGGAACTGACAGAAAAATAAAGAAGGAAAAGTAACTATATGAAGAGGAGAGTAGAAAGGATAGGAGGGAGAGAGAAAACAAAATGGATGAGAGAGGGCTCCCTTCAATCCATATTTATAAGAATTCAAAACTTGGGGCCCAAGATATGGAAGTTTCTTTGAAATTTCCTTTAAAACAAACTTGGCCAAGACAACCCCAACTTGGAGGCCAAGTAATCATGGGAAATTTCCAAGGAAATTTCATGGCACACAAGAGACAAAAAGAGTGGGGCCATGTGCTACTTTAAATTTTCTTAAACCATCTCCATAATTTTGGGTAAAAATGAAATCTCATTAAACTAATACAAAATGAAATTTCCCTAAGAAAAACATGATTTCAGGTTGGGTCATTATAAGATCTGGGTCACGAAGCAGAATGGCTACACTGCCTCTTCAAAAGGTGATGCAGTAACAAACAAAAAACAGGTCTTCAATAGAGCTCTATAGGCTGACGGCTTAGATGTTGCTCCTGCTGAAACATGATTGAAGTTGGTAGGGCAACTGAAAGGAGCAATATGAAGAGACCAACTACTATACCATCCTCAGCAGATTAGTTGCTACAAGTGCTACAAGGGGTGTTGTTGCAATGCTAACGGTGGGAAACCCCTTTGTCCGTTTGCAGAGAGGAGGTCTTGGCTGTTTGTTTCCAACGTTGCTCTGGTTGCTCAAAAATTGATTTGGAGAGGAAGATCGAGATGTAAGGAGAATAGCAGTCGGGATTGTAGAGGAAGTCGTGATGCTAAAAAGAAAATTGAGATTGTAGAGAGGAACCAGCCCTACTTGTAGCTATGGTGTTGTTTCTGCAGAAAAGGAGCATGATCGATTTCAATGCAAGGCACGACAGGTAAAGAGAAGATGTAGGGAGAGACGAGCCCAAAGAAGCTTTGTGCGATGAGCAAGATGCACTGCAGTCTTTGGCAGTGAACAAAGGCTTTGTTGAATCTAAGAAGAGGTGGGAGAGACTCTGGCAAATCTGAGAAAAGGGGTGGCTTGTGAAGACGATGCAAGTTAATGCAAAGTGACTAACTGCATATCGAAGGGAGATCTCTTGCAAACAACAGCGAAGGTGAGTATCCGAAAGCTGCGATCAAAATTCGTAACAGAGGAGAGACCTTCAAGCGAAACTCAAAATCCAACCTGCTCTCGATACCATGTAAAGAATCTCTTATTCAATGAATCCAATATGCTTGCAAAGGTGTTTATATACATAGATCCTATTTAAAAAAGAATAAAGGACTAAACTACCCAATAAAGACCAAAAGACTAAGTTACCCACAAATACACACTAATTACATCTCTAACACTAACATATATTCGCTCATGATATAAGTGATTGAGACAAAGTTCTCCATCAAAGATGAGGCATCAAATTTGGAAACACCAATGATAGAGATTTTGACCAAATAGATAGATTAATCACAAGAAGCAAAATGGAGCACTAAAGTGTTTAGTATATTCTCCAATCCACCTTTGATGTGTGCCCACCAACGTTGAACTTCTTGTAAATTGGATTGAGACTAGTCTCATAGATATACGAAGTCACTCATAAGCCTTGTATATCAAGTAAGTAGAAGAAATCAAATTTAAGACTTCTAATCTAATCTTAAAAGTTTAGACCAATTGAACTACTTGTGCATGTTAAAAATCTTCGTAAGAGACAAATCTTTAACCCAACCGCTTGTATACTAATAGTAACTTAGAGTAAATTGGTGTTCAATAGGGTTCCATTGTGCAGGGCTAACAAAATCATGTTCCTGGCTAGCATGTTTCGAGCTATTTCAATAAGGGTCTCATTCAAAACGAAAGAAAGTTTTTTGTTTTCCCAATGTTATACACATTATTCTAACACTTTAAAGCTAACTCTATGAACTAGTTAAAGTAGTCATCAATGCTTTCTACATGATTGCCGAAGATGATTGATGTAAATGCGAGATAAAGTCATGTTAAATTTCTAGTAGAACTCATATTTAAGCTGAGACTGGGAAAATAAAAGGTGAGGGGGAAGACTAGAGAACAAACGTTGTCAAAATCGAATCGTATTGTGCATCGGTCTAGAAGTGTGAACCATGAATCGTAAATCATAGAAAGATATTGGGAAAAGAATCGTATTTCCAACTTCCTTTTTGAATCGTATTGTGAATCGGTCTAAGAATGTGATTTCGACAACCTTGTAGAGAACCATTCAAAAGCCGCTCTGTAAAAAGAGGTTGGAAATTCTTTCATCTGGATTTTCATGTTATTCTGAATAAAGGGAGAACTGAGATTCAAACTGGAGGATGTGCATGAACTAGGGTTTAAAATTCAGCCACCGATACATATTGGTTGATATGGGTGTGTTGATGATTAAGTTTCGATTCACTGAATTTCAGCAGATGCAGCCTCTGCTTTTTCAGTTTTTTGAAAATTATTTTTCAAAGAAAACTAAGAAAAAATAAAAAAATGGGAAAACCTGGTATAATTATATTTTTTTTAAAAAAAGAGTCATTTTTGTTTGCGATTCTTTTATCTTTTTAGAATCGCGAAAAACAAAATATTGTGTCTTGCTCGAGAAAGGAAGTTGAATGCAATGTCACAAATATTGGGGATATTTTCAAATTTACCACGTTTTTAATGGTAAAATACCAATTGTCGTTAATATCTCGAGATTTATCGGCATTGCGGTAAATGCTTTATAAAATCGCGATAAAAATCCAATAAATAGTAATCTCGTGATAATATCCCGATAAGTCCCTTATTAATACTTTATTTTATTAATATTTTCATTTATTATATAGTTACTAAAATATTATATTTTTCATGAAATTTTCCCATTAATTTCCTAGTAAAAATCCAAGAATTTGAAAATATCTTGATATTATCTATCGCCATTAATATCTTGAGAACGGTATTTGTGACAGAGCTTTTGCAAACACATGGAGTAGTTTTCTCGCTTTAATGGCTTAAGAAGTTTTTAGTATTGTATTTTAAAGAAATCCAAGACCCCCCAGTAAGACGCAAGGATGAGAAATCCCGTGAATGACTCAGACAACGTGTGAATAGAAGGCGATCCTTGAATGACCCGGATGCGTGAAGATACATAAACTTCCAATTCTGAATTTCTTAATTTTCAATTTTCCTTCACCACTTTTTTTCTTTCTTTCCAGCTTTATTTTGTTTTAGCAATGATTTCCATTTCTAATTTGTGTATAAATCCAAATCGAGTTTAATTAAACGCAATTTTTGAAAAACTGACCCGTCTAACGAACTGTCTAAACAAACTGTTTAACTAGAAGGTTAGGTTAAATAAGGTTCAATTGTTGTCAAACTGGGTCAAACTCGTACCAATAATATAAATATTATAAATAATATTAAATTATTAATCAAAGTTTAATTGATGAGTTGAATGTAAATTAAAACCATATTTTTTGCCTAAAATCAACGGGTTAGTCCATGGATTAAAAATTAATTTCATTAAAAACCCTAATTAATAAATTATTTTAATTTAAAATGATAATTATAAACTTGTAAAATATATGACAATGTGAGAAAAATTTGTTTAAAGTGGTTTAGTCATATAAATAAGAAAAATCAAAGGTTACTTTTGCTCAAAAATGTAAAATTAAATACAAGCATAAGGAGATGAGTGATTTATAATAAAGTTAAATAAAAATGTAAATTTGAAATCAACTTCAAATGGATAAAACTATGACAAACGAAAATTGAGAATTGGATGTCTTTAAAATTAATTGATAAACAATAGTTAATGGCGTACAATCATCATCCATATGAGATTGGATGCTGCTGTGAAGTTTGAGGGACTAAAGGAGTGAGACGTGAGAGACTAAGACCAGGAGAGTTTACTCACGTAGTCCCACATTTAATAACACAAAGTGGAATATGAGAATGAAAAAAATCACACATCTCCACCATTCTAGGCTTTTAGTGGTTGAGTTACATGGGCCAACCTTGTGGAGCTAGGATGCTGTGGCCCATTGGGGCATATGAATAAAAATAAATTTTTAAAGGGATAACCTTTTTAAAATTTTAATTTTTTTTTTTTTTTCAGTTCATGGTTTGAGGTTTTTTACGATTTTTTTAAGTTGAGGTTTTATTAGGAAATTGGCCCATGATTGAGTCGATTGCAGTTGAATCGCCGGTTCAACCATGGGCCTACTCGGTTATAAAAACACTGATTGAAAGAACAACGATTATTGAAATTAAAATAGAATTTGATTTTCTCCTACATATTACTCCTCTTCTTCTCTTCCGTCTCTCTCTATTTCTCGTCTTCCTCTTCTTTCTCTCTTGCTTCTTTTGTTCTCCTCGATTTCCAGTACACAGTGCTCTTCTGGTTCCTCTCTTCCTTTTCTTCTCATTTTCCTTGAAACCAAAGGACGATGATCCTCTGTTTCCCTCCTTTCCCTTCCTATCGACTGAGAGTCTGCCCAATTAGAACCTAGCCACGACTGTCCTCGTCAGTCCGTTTTGTTGCATATGCCCTTGTAGCCTCTTATCGTTCAAGTTTCAGTCTTGACTGAGAAGTTTATGTGGGCAGTCTCTCTTCATATGTCCTGCCTATCCACACTGATAGCATGTGATAACTCCCCTGGATGTCTGTCCCACGGATGCTGGGGTTGAAGAATGACTGGGGCCATGTCTACCAATAGATGTTGTAGAAGCTGAAGGGTTCTTGGAATTAGGATGGAATTTCTTGCGAGGTCGATAAGAATTTCCCCCGCTCTGACTCCTTCTGCTCTCCAGGTACTTAGCCGATCCATTAGCTCTTCCTCTGCAATGCTAGCCCTGCTGACTACATCCGCGAAAGTTGCAGATTTGAAGATTGTCACCTTAGCCCTGATGTTGGGGCGTAGACCTCTCTCAAATTTCCGAGCTTTCTTATACTCAGTGTCCACTATGTAAGGGGCATAGCAAGAAAGTCTGATAAATTCTATCTGATACTCGGCAACTGTCATGCTTCCTTGAATTAGGACTATGAACTCGTGGACTTTGCGTTCTTTCTCCTCTTCTGGATAGTAGTTGGCTAGGAAGATCTGTGTGAAATCTTTCCATGTCATCTCTGCCACTACCTGACTATGTTCCACTGTCTGCCACCATTTACCTGCATCATCTATGAGTTGTGATGTGACCAACTGAATTCTTTTTTTATCGTCGGTAATGCTCAACAGTTTTAGGATCTTAGTGGTATTCTCAATCCAGTTCTCAGCTCCAATGGGCCCCACGTTTCCATGAAAGTAAGGGGGACGCTGTTGTTGAAAGTCTCAGACAAGAGCCCTATCCCTGGAGTCGGTCGCGGCATTTGTACCATCGCTTGTTTGACTATGTTGCATCACTGAATTAACTACTTCTTCTACAAAACTTTGGAGCTTGGGAGGTACAGGTGGAATGTTGCCGCTCATCTCTCTGACCGGTTCTGCATTGCTTCAGGGGCGTCTTACTCTAGTACGTCTCCCACACGTTGGCATTTTTCCTATGCCAAGAAACAATAGTTAAAAGATTTTTTTTTTCATCCATCAAATAAATTTAGAAGATACTCCCTTACTAATCATGCCACATTGATAAACAAAACTCATCTTATATCATCATATCACTTTTCGATTAAGGGAGGAAATCTCCAAATTTTCATTTGCATCATTTGTCTCGAGGTATTGTCTAAGTCTGTTATATGTATTTGACTTAGAGTACTTACTTACTTTGCTTTGCATTTCACTCTGATACCAACTGTGACGCCCCGCCCTTTTTCCACCGCTTAAAATTAGAGTAAATTTTATTTTATTTTTTGAATTAGAACTTTGAAAAAGGGACGGAGACACCATGACGCGAGTCGAGTTTGAGTCCGAAGACCCGACCCTCGACTGACCAACTCAGTGTGTGCATGGACTCAGTCCATTGTAAACAGTTACACACACTGTGTACTCTCATAAAATTTGCTTTGCGAAAAACATTTATTGCGAACATGTTATAACAATAACAGTTATAGCAACTTAAGCAAATATAAGAAAAATCCAAATATCATAAGTTAAATAACAAAACCACAACAGTTCAAGATTCTAGGAGGAGTCTAAAATTATTACATTCCAATCTCTCACTTCCACAAATACATCAACACTCCTAAATATCAAAAGTAAAATTAAGTCCCCTCCAAGCCTCTTTTGCTCGGTCCTCGATCAAGCATGACTGGCGCTAGCTCCATCCTCATATTGCTTATGTTCACCTGCGTTCACATCTAAATGGAGGGGCGGGTGTGGAAGGATTTATGGGCTTAGTCAAGGCGCCTAGAAGGAGTTCCAAATAATAGATATGCGTGAGGGAGTGTTAAAATCAAAAGTATACATATGCTTGTTCTATTTCATAATAAAACATTTTTCGTAGAGGAAAACATGATAGATATTTCTCAAATATTAATATATCATAATTTCAAAACATGTAATCTCAATTACTTGCAATTTCTCAAGAAATGCTATGCCATGGTTACTATGCATCAATGAATGCCCATTAATGCCCATGTAACAATCATACTAGTCATCTTAATGGCTAGTTCATCATTATTGGCCGATTACGTCCATCATTGATTTGAGACGGCAACCACCAGGGTGCTGTAATGCAACCACAAATTAACCGATACTATCGGTGGAGTGTGGACTCCTCCCACTGCGCAGGGTTTCGGGACCTTCCCAAGAGCTCTTTCGCCCAAGTAATGCTGTAACATTTACAATAAGGACATGGCAAAGGAATAACATTTGTATAACTCATTAATATAGTACGCGAGACCAAGCGATGTCCAGACATTTCATTCTTGTCTCGGTAAATGCAATTTCCCTCCCATGCAAACCATGCATGAGGTATGTGTATCCTTATGATGACAAATCATGCATCATATAAATTTCGTATCTTTCAAAACGGGAAAACATATAGCAATGCTCATAATTTCAAGATACATAGCACTTTAATAGTTCATATCATATAATTTTTCAATAAATCAAATATATTAAGATATCATTTATATACACACTCGTGTGCTTCCACACGAGTGCTGTAACCACCAGGGTGCTGTAACGCAACTACAAATTAACTGATACTATCGGTGGAGTGTGGACTCCTCCCATTGCGCAGGGTTTCGGGACCTTCCCAGGAGCTCTTTCGCTCAAGTAATGTTGTAACATTTACAATAAGGACATGGCTAAGGAATAACATTTGTATAACTGATTAATATAGTACGCGAGACCAGGCGATGTCCAGACATTTCATTATTGTCTCGGTAAATGCAATTTCCCTCCCATGCAAACCATGCACGAGGTATGTGTATGCTTATGATGACAAATCATGCATCATATAAATTTTGTATCTTTCAAAATGGGAAAACATATAGCAATGCTCATAATTTCAAGATACATAGCATTTTCATAGTTCATATCATATAATTTTTCAATAAATCAAATATATCAAGATATCATTTATATACATACTCGTGTGCTTTAACGATGTAGGAAAACCTACTGGTTTAATGGTATTCACCAAAGGAGAGGATTACAAATCGACACGTACAACACCGGGGTCACTCTCGAATCCTTCGTTCATTTTCGTACATGTCAAAAATATCATAAACATGTCATCATACTTATCCCAATTATTTGTCCTAAATTTCCAAATCTAATTTTGCTACTTTTCATTAATAAGATCTTTGTCCAAGGTTTAGGTCCATGTATATCAAGTATGAAAACAATGGTAGCACTATCCTTAGTTTCATTAATAGGTTTAATCAAGGGTAGAACTTAAAGCTATAAAATTTCTATCCACCATGACATGTAGAAGGACTGCACAAAGTTATGAGGATTCAAGTATTCTTACTGAATCAGTCTTGGAACTGATTTTGAGACTGAAAAACAGCCCTACATTCAATGGTTTTTAAGACACCAAAACAGCCCTACAATGGCTGGTTTTTAAGAGTGAAAATCAGTCTCACAATCAAGTGCCAGTCTTACAATCAAGTGTTTTAAGACATGAAGATCAGTCATAAGGTCAATGGTTTTGCAACTTGAAAACAGTTCTAAAAAATCAGCTAGCAAATGGGTCAGCCAGCAAAGAGTCCTACTTTCAATCAATCATGGACTGAAAATCAGTGCCCAAAACATCCACTTATACTCATCATTTTAGCATCTGGAAATTTAAGAAATCAGAAAAATACAGTGATTTATTGTCCTATGAATTCAAATACAATGACCTTGAATTTTTTACTGAAGGTTCAACTTTAGTTAGCTAATCCCAGTTAAACTTTCACGGAAATCCAAGATCTACAGATTAAGATAAAAATCCATCATTAAAATGCTGTAAAATAAATTTACAGTTCTAGACTGTACATCCAGTTCAACTTGCGACCACAGTTTGAGGCATTATATGGTATTGTTTGGCCCTCAAATTTTTGTAGAAGATAGATCTATTTGTGTAAATAAACATAGACATAAATTTTACATCAATCCTATAAGTATTCACCGAGTTGTGATTTTTGCAAGATGCACCAGCCAGAATTGTCTCAGATTTGGACCTGGGTTTTGGTCTAAAAAACAGTCATTAGCAGAGGTATCAAAACTGATCCAATCCCTCTGGAATTTCTATTGGCGTCTCATATGGTTGTAAACAAGATCCATAAAAAATTTCACTGGAATCAGATGATCAGAGAGCAAGATATAGATTTTATATTGAAGAGCTGCAAAATTGTCTCACAAAGTTCATGTGTTTGGAAACCTAAAATCCCCAATTTTTTTTCGAACTCCACATTCTTAATCAAATCTGTTCCCAATTCAATTCCAGACTGATTCTAAGCCATTCTAAATCCTCAATTAAGTCCTAACACTAAGGTATAAAGAAACAAACCTGTTATGAAGCTTTTCCAAAAGATCTTTCTCTAATCTTTTCCAAAAAACGAGTTGGGGAAGAAGAAGATGCAGCTGCTACAGTTTCTTTTCTCTTCTCTTCATTTCTTTTTCTTCTCTTCTTCTGGACATTGGAGGCTGAAGGAGGAGAGGAGAAGAGAGGAGAGAGGAATGAAGTTCAGCTCATCTCTCTCCCTTACTTTAGCCAAGTGGAGTGTATGAGTGGTATTCCTTGCATGCATGAGGACAAGTGTCCTTGTGCCATACCATGTGGAGGGGTATTGCATGCATGCATGTGGACAAGTGTCCTTCTGTCATGACATGTGTCCCTTGGCTGCTCCATACATGAAGTTTTTGCACGTGTTGCCATGTGGCAAGGGTGCTGCCACCTCATCGCTGATGTGACATGCTTGCCACATCACCAAATTAACTCCTTGTGAAATAAATTCCACTTAATTAAACAATATATACTTTAATTACTTAATTAATTTAGTTACCAATGACTTCATTTAGTTAATTGCTGATCTCTCTGTATTTCAATTAATTTATTTTAAATCAATTAATTATTATTTTTAAAACTCTTCCAAAAATTTATTCTCTTAAGCACTAATCCCAGATAGGAAATCCATGTTTACTCCATTCATTAGAGATAATTACATGGATTAACAAAACGAAAATCTCGGGGTGTTACAATCTCAGATCCAATGACCTTCTCCTCCAGTTCGATGCCCATGGGAAGTGCCCTAGGAAATCGACCCGTTACCTGAGCTAAGTTCAACGAACTCAAACAAAGCTTCCAATGGTTGCAAGCGGCAGTAATGTGAATCACTATGAATCTCAACCTAAGCTCCTCAGATGATTGACATGTCCCACTCAGGGACAATGAACTCAACAATAGGGGTAAGAGACCCCACATGTCCCACATTCAACCCTCTTACGAAGACTATTCAAGCTATGATGAGGTGGAAGACCTCCTTGTGCGGAGTATGTGGAGATGTGTTGATCACGTGATGCTTGATCACAATCGAGATTATTAAAGGGATCGTTTATGCCATACATATTGAATGGAAAATGTATCAACCATCATGCATATAGGATTTGTTGATTAATTGTAAATTGATCTTAGCACTTGGGTTTGATCTATAAACTCTTGAAGATTACTAGGAACATCAATCGGGATTGTTTGACTGGAGAGACGTTCAAAGATGCTTGACATTTTTTTTTTTTGTTTTGTAACATGGATATTCTCACTCCACATTGAATGTGAGATTAAGCCTACAAACATGTGTAAACATCCCAATTCACACACACTTCTTAAGTTGATAGGAAGTAATCCTATAGAGAGTGAATAAAAAAAGATGCCTAGCATATTTCTTCAGTTGAACCGAACTCTTGCTCATATTTCATTAGTTTGCAGCACTTATAGCAGTTAAATATGCACACTTTTTTTAATGACAAGTTAAGCAATTTAAAGTCCAATCAATGGCAATATAATTAAATACTAATTAATGTAATATAATATAATACTAATTGATATTATTAAGGTATATAACACTTCTATTATCTATATTTACAATAAGCTGCAATCACACGCATACTTTTTAAATGTTCATTTACCAATACATACGCCCTAAAGTCTTTTCTAAGGCCACATTTTCTTTATGGAATTCATTAGGGTGCAGCTCAGGCCACTATCAATTCAAGCCAAAACACTCGAAAAAAAAAAGGTAATAGTTAAAGAGTTTGTATTGACATAGGCTTATGTTGGGCTCGTTTTTAGGCCAAAATGTGAGGTCTGAATTAGAATTTAAGTCGCCTTAGATCTAAGTATATAAAAGCTTAAATTTGAACTATATTTTATAAAATATAAGTTTTTAATTAAATATAATATATAAATATAAAATTTGTGTAATTTAAATTCATGTTTTATAAAATAATACAAAAAGAATCTCATTTTAAACACATAGAAACCCAAGCTCAGATAAACATGCATATACATTTGAAACTCGAAATCGAGCTCAGACCTTTTAATTGCAATTTGAGCCTAGACTCTAGTGGGCCAAAACCTAGCCAAGTGCACACAAGTTTGTTGTCGATATGGTAAAACAGAGGTGTTGGTATGTTTATAAACTCGTTATATTCGATCGATCACAAGTCCACAATGCATTTTAGGATCAGGTCAGTCTCCAAACATTGAGTCTTCAACAACTGAGAGTTTTAATAGTTTTAACATTCAATTTCCTACTCTTGAGAAAATCTGTAAAGAACATTGACTCAGTTTATTGAAAATCCAATTGAATCGAGTCGATTCAGGCTGACATACAGGAGTTTTTGAAGTTACACTACAGTTTGCGAAGATGCAGTCTATTTTACTTATTTATTGCAAAATTACATGTCTAATTAACTATTTAAATATTTTATTTATTTAAATATTTTTTACTAGCTTTAAATTATGATTCTATTTTATTAGGAGCAAATTGCATATCCTCATAGTGATGGAGTGTTTGAAGATAGGAATCTTCAGATCTAAATGTAATAGAAATTTAATTTTGAAATTATTGTTGAATGATGTATGTGTCGTTGTGTATAGTAAGTATTCATATATAAATTTATTTCATTCTTTTTCTAATTTTTACATTTTTCTATTCAATTAAATAATGCTATTTTCTTAAAAATAGCATTCTAGATTAGTAAACAACATTAAATTAAAGATAGAAAATTATAAAGCTTGGTTTTTTAATTTTTTAGATTTTTTGGACATTTTTCATATTCTTTTAACAACTTTTTAATTTTCAACTTCATAACTTTGATGCTTCATTGCTATACGAAATGCCCGTTTTTAATGATATAAATTCATGGAAATGAATCTCATATTCTTCTCTATTATTCTAAAAAACTTTAAAAAATATTGGTAGGAGAGGCTCTAATAGCCAAATTTCGGAATTAAATGCTGTTCAGTAACTGAATTTTTTAGCCGTTTGCAAGCATCATTTCCTTTTCTCAAAGCTTAAGTTGGTTTTAAAAATATCATGGCCCAATGAGCCAGCATGAAGTATGTTCACGGCGCGAGAACCACCGTTTCAGGCAGTCCGTAGGAATTCAAAAGAAAAGGAAAGTGCACAAGACGTACCAAACACTATCAAGAACGACTTGTTTAAGATACATTGGCTGGCTTTTTGTTTCTCTCTATCTCATTTGACCAAAACCTTTTAACCAGGTATTTTTCTCTTCTCTTCTTCCGCCACTAGATTTTTTTTTGTCAAAAATCCAGTTGAGATTTCGTTCCAAAATCACTGTGTGATCTTTTAATCCTTTGATCAGCTGAAAGGCTGTATGTTGGAAAATTCTATCTGAATTTACAATTCCCGAATTCCAGAATCAGCGAATTCCGGACTTCAGAAATTTATTCACTACTGGTCTTTCTAGCTTTGGTAGATCCTATAATTATTAGATGAAATCCGAGGATTCTGTAATTTAATGATTCATGGTTTTTAATTTTGAGATGGAAATTTATAGACCCTCTAGAATTGGAATTATGGGGGCATTTCATATTTTCCATTATAGAATTCCTGTTTCAGATAGGACAGAATTCTTTGGAAAAAATTATAAATTCCACAACAATCCAATTCCTGCTTAAGATTCCATCCTAGGGCCTTTTTGGTAGAAAATGAGCTGAATTTACAATTTCCCAGATTATGGAATAAGCAGATTTTTCTAATGTGGAATTTGGGGAATTCGTACAATAGCCTTTTTGGGCTTGGTAGGTCTTAGAAATACTGGATGGAATCTGAGAATTCCATAATCTAAGTGATTCAGAGTTTAGAATTTCAAATGACACTTCCATATAGGAATTTACAAATCTCATGGATATGAAAGTCTGGATTTCAGAACTCCCACTCTAGAATTCCATTTTGCCAAAATTGGGATTCATTGGGGAATTCTGAACATTCCTTGGATATCCAAGCCCAAATAAGAGTTCTGAGTTACCAAATTGGTTCTTATTGATGTGCATAAATCATACTGCAATTTGGAAGCTTCTGTATTGCATTTTCCCAAAGAATTAAGAGGGAAGACCATTTTTCCTTGATCTTTGGGTACATTTTTTGAAGTCTAAAACTATACCCTTTTCATTTAAAATCAGTCCTAGAGTTCATAAAATTCAAATTCAAAGTAGATGAATTTTGATACCTTATTTGTAAAAATCAGTCGAGAAACGACCTCTTTTGAAAATCCTTCTCCACAAACCCATTCGAATCTTCTGAACGAACACATAATGAACTGGATCTTTGTTCGGACTATCAAAACACAAAAGGGAAAAATGGTAATTTCACACCTAAAAACGAAAAGCGGTGTCTCCTGGCAGAAAAGTGTGGTATCTTTATGGCCAGCCGTGTTGGATGCATGCATGAGTCAGTATTTATTTGACTATTTGATACATGGCTGAACCATTGGCATGTTTCTTCTAGCAATACTGGAGAGGTTGCTAATTGGCTTTGCACTACTTTTGAATGCTTATCTGATGGGCACCACAATGTCATATTTAGTGGCTGTATTGTAATTGATTTCCTGTTGCAGCATATGTGGAACAGAGAAGTCATGATCTGAGTTTGTTCAATCTCCTTTGGGTCCAAGTTTCATGTAAATCACAACTTATTTCCTTGAGTCTAAGAAACAACTTTAATCATCTGAGCATACTGAAGAACACACAAAAATGTTTAGATGCTGGAGACAGTAATATATGGATTTACGTCAGACTCCTCATGGGACTGACGTGAGATTCTCTGTTCACCTCTATGGTGTCCACAGTCCCCTGTGAATTGGATTCTTTAAACTTCTATCCTAATTGGTGCTATAGTGGCTTTTGGATTGAAATTCCATTTTTACCTTACTTTTTCACTATTCATCTTTTGTGCATTAAAGTCCATACTATAACGATGTTGTTCCCACGGGGGGGGGGGGGGGGGGGGGGGGGTGTGCGGGGGTTTGAAATAAGACCTTTTCAAATTTTAATTATCCTTTTTATTTGAATTAAGAGTGAATTTATTAACCAAATTATGTGCAGTGGAATAATGAAAATCACAAATAACTAAGCAACAAGACAATCCACAAACAACCACACGTGCATAAAAAATTATAGTGGTTCGGTTAAACAACCTACATCCACTCTTGGACTCACCCAATCTTGGGCTATCCAAAACACACTATGAAAGGGTAAACTACCTTATCAATACACACCTAATTTTGAAAGGTTTGACCTCCGCGGTCTACTCCTTGACATCTATTTTTTATGGTGGTTCGATCATAAAGGTCTACTCCACCCTACAATGTAAAAGTAAATGAAAAGAACACTTGCCTTGGGTCTTTAGTATACAACTTGATTTGTGTTCTTTGAAGGATGCCTCGATGCTTCGATCTTCAATCCTTGAAATGCTCTAGTGTTTTGCAACCAAAGATGAGGCTGGGTCTAGGTAGGATTAAGATGCTACAGGAAATCCCTAGAATATTAACTCTAAATCACATCAAGGAAAGCTTAACACAGCTTTGAGAATACCATGATAGTTTGGAGATGTGATTGAGAGATTTGGAGAGGTTCTACGATGTTTGACAATGGCTGGAAACTTTTTTCTGAGTCTAGGAGAGATTAGAGTTTAATCTCAATTAATTTTCTTGATTCTCATTGAAAAACAAGCCTAGTATATATAACATACTGTTCACAACGGCTAATTTTCGAGGGCTCGAGGTCAAAAATAGAAATACAGCTAATGAGCAACGGCTAAGGCTCGAGTCTGAGAGAAGCCTCACTTTGCAGTCAAAAACACTTTTAAGATTCGCGAGGTCTCAGGAGGCTTCGAGACCATGATCTCGAGACCTTGAGCATGTAAGTCCGGGCTAAAACAATGTCGGGTCCTAGAGGGGGCGAGGGGAGTGAATAAGACCGATTCAATTTTAGTTAATAGGCTTAATCAATTTTAATTTATTTTCCAAATTAAATTATCAACCACAGTAGGTAATCCAATTTATCAAACATATGTGAGTTAATTGATTAGGCTATGTGCAATAGAAAATGAACTTATGTATGTGTAAATAATTATAAACAAACCAACAAATCAAACCACATATGCAAAGTGATTTATAGTGGTTCAGTTCACCTGAACCTACATCCACTTTTGGACTCACCCAACCTTGGGCTATCCAAAACACACTATGAAAGGGTAAAAATACCCTATGGTAGTGTCACGGCTTGCCGAGTCCCTAAGTTTGTCAACTCCATGACTCGGGAAGAAGCACTTGCTAGAAGCTTGAAGACTCAAGATGATCAAGATTGAAGATCATGCTCCACCGGATTGAAGCTCATCATTATGTCAATCACAAAACAGGTATTTAGCCATAGATGACTTTAGGTGGTACCCACACCTTAAGAGGACCATTCCTAGGCTTAGTTGAACAAATGGTAAACTCATTCGTGACAGAGGCGGGGACGGCTCTGGTCTTAAGGGAGGTGGATTGTAGCACCTCATCCAAGTCCCACATAGGTTGTGGAGTTGGGTGGAGGGAGCTATATATGAGGAGGCAAAGCCCCTCTCCATCACAAGGCCTTTGGGCCTGGCCATGTGGGCTAGGGCCCACGTGGGGCCCAAAGCAGACAATATTTTGATGGCTAGGGTCGGGTCGTTACAAGCCTAAAGAGGAAGCTTGACAGTGAATTGGAACCCAACTTGGAAATATGCATTTGGTTTCACATTTATTGATGAAAATATATAGAATTTTTTCTTTCATTTTTCATTACAAATAGAGCTTTTGAAATATCATGGCTTTCTCTCATAGCCATTGTTCTTGCATAGATCAACTCGGATGGTTAGATCCTTTACAAAGAGCACGAGGCTCTGATACCAATCGAAAGTCCCTTTATCAATGATGCTTAGAACAACATGATTGACCCTAGAGGAGGGTGAATAGGTCAATCCCATTTTTCATAGTGTTTATAAATTTCTTAATTGTTTTAAGTGCAGCGAAATATTAATCAAGAGATTTGTTTAGTGTGGTAGATTGTTTCCTTTCTTTGAACAATCATTCTAAGATTTTGAACCTTTACATTTTGATTGATTATCGATAGTTGTACACAACGTGTAGAATATGATAATTAACATGTAAAGTGATGTGTGTTAAGAAGAGTACTTAAATAGTAAATACAAACACACAAAGATCAAACACCATAAAACCAATTTAAAGTGGTTCGGTTAGCCAACCTACATCCACTGTTAGGACTCGCTCAACCTTGAGCAATCTCCAAAATCCACTAAGTGGGGACTTACAGCCTCATAATTAGAATAGGAATTCAACTTCACTCAATCGGCTGAGAATTTCACCCACCACTGCAAAATAGGAATTCCACCTATTCATTTGGCTGGGAATTTCACCAACCACATGTGCTGAAGACGACGCTCCAGATTTTTTTATAGTGGTTCCGGAACCATGCTTCCTTAATCCACTTTCGGAACAAAGGTTTTAAAACAAAATTAAAACCGAAAAGCATTTGCCTTTGTAGCTCTATATCTTGATGTGTGCTTCATGAAGATCCCACTTAATGTGTGCTGACGCTCTACCTTGTAGCTGCCGCAAAGCAATCACAATCCATGGTGACAAGGAAACTAGTTTGGTCACAACTTTCCTAGTTTATAATTCTTCCTCTTTCTTTCTCACTTACAAACTCAATCAATAGATTGGTTGTTTATGATTTTACTCCCTTCCTCTCTCTCACAACTCAATCAATATGATTGGTTGTATTTGATTCCCCAAGTATAAGCACGAGAGATAGAGTGATTCTTCTGTTGGCCCTTGTTTAAGCTCACTGATAATGATGAGGGTCCGACTGATTTTGCCAAAGGATACCAACTGGTTGCATAAACATCAGACCAGTTGCAGTAACGGTAATGTACCAATAGGTAGATCGCACCGAGGGGTCGGTGACTAGAAATGTTATTTTTACAGACCCGACTGTTGTGCATTAAGTGCATTCTCAACAGTAACATTCTTTCCCGGTCGACATGTTGGTGTCGCCAATAGGTCGACAGTTATGGCACCGAGGGGTCGGTCCATACGAGAGGCTCGATCTAGGGCAACACCATGCTGATAGTAGTTTCAAGTCCAGAAACATGTCTTACCTAAAACGACCTATCCCCCTTTACCGAGGGGTCGGTCTTGGTACTCTCGATCGATCTTGAACTACCGATCGATCCCCAAATATTAACGGGTATGTGTTGTAACCTTACTGAGCCCAACACTATCTCTCCGATAACCGTACAATCTACTTTAAACGTAATACTAAATGTAACATCACATTAAAACTAAACAATTTCTACCCTTCTTAAATCTTGCTACCCTCACTCATTCTAGGGTGTAAAGGGTCTACTCATCTCTACTCTCTGGCCCTACCTCTTACTCACAGTCAGAGGGTTGAACCCAAGCTTTGATACCAATCTGTCACGCCCCGCCTTCCATCACCTAAACGGGCGTGATCTGACTATACAATTTTAGATCACATGTTGCCCTAAATGGGTGTTACATCATAAATCCGTGGCTATATATTTTTTTTCAAACAAACATAACTATAATCACGAGCCACCAAACTCCTCAGTCCATAACCTGTTTAAAGACATGATATTTCATTCATCCTTCCATATAACTTAAAGTGAGAAAATATCAATCACACAAGGATTTCTAAACGCACGAACTTACTCACATTCCCATATCAATCAAATCATAGTGTTCTCAAATTTAATCTATACTTGAATTTATTATCCAAGTTTCCACAAATTAAAAATAAACGAATAAACAAATTCCTCAAAGTCTCAAATCAAATAAAAAACCAACTTATAATCTAAATGCTAAATTCTTCAATAAACTATGTGTTTCCAAGTATTCTTCATCGACTCCTCGCCTTCTAAGCTCAGTTTTGGTTATCGTCTAAACCCAAGTCCAAGGGATTGCCTGCAATGTAAAGGATGAGCTCCATGCCCAGTGAAGAAAACAATAACATAAACATAGCATATGATATCCCTACTTTCTCACATGATATTTCAAATAAACATAAATAACAATTTATTTCGTGATCATGCCTTTGCAAAAATGTAATGCTGAATGTAAAATGCCATATTCCAACCCATTATTTACATCTACTGATATTTGGTGGCCTTCTCGACGAATCGAGCATAACACAATATCGCCTTAGTGGCGTTCCCACCTAAAGTGAGGATAACACAACCTACCACCAAATAACAGCCCTCATGACTTGTCACAGATATCACATCTCTTCCACCGTAATGGTCTTCCCACTTAAAGTGAGGCTAACAATACTACCACTGTTGTGGTCTTCTTGACAATCATAGATCGCACCTTCATACCCAATGCTATGAATATGAAAATGCTATGCTCAATGCCAATCAACATGCTTTAATTAATCATAACCTGCTTATAGAATTATAACTTCCATTCTAAGCAGATTATTACATCACAATCAATATCTCACTTGCCATAGCATATATATACCTTGAAATAAACATAGTAATAGTCCAAGCATCATGATTATTTGAATTATAAAAACCAACATTCAAACATGTCCAATCAAAATTGAAATTCAACAATACCATACAAATAATCATCAATTTACGAATATAAAATCATTAGATCTTTCAATAACATTAATGGTTAGATTCCACAATCCGGACGGACTGAGTCTCCTCACAGCCAATAGAATATTTAGCCAAAATCTCCCTTACACTACTGTGAGTGAACACCGGATTTCTACCATTTTTAACATACACCCAATCTATTCTAGATCCAATAATTATATTCCAACAATACCACACATTGCAATATTTTCATTGCTTAAAAACACAATAGAAGGAACCATGTCAAAAAGTATGTAGTAAATTATTTTCCTCACCTAGAATCGCGTGAAATGTATGTGCTAGCAAGGAATCCAAAACTTTCTAAATAAGTCTTTACTCCAAAGTTGCTGCAAATTAATTTAGATGTTCTAAGCAATTAAAAACTGATGTTTGTTAAATCTCTTTAAGCTTCTCTTGTTTAAATATTGGGGTCATGTCTTACTGCCCCGTCTATGGTAATCTAGGGTCAAAGGCTTAGGGTGAAGGTCTTTGAGTCTATACCTCATGGCTTAACCATGCCTAATCCAACTTGGTATTCACTAGACAATGGAAGTCTTGCCCAAGAATCAAGCAATGCAAACAGTTAAATTGTTGAAACCATAACTATGAGCTTTCCCAAAACTAGTACTTAGATGCATGAAATAGTTTTTGCAAAATATTGAAAGAAACATATATTGTCTTACTCAACTTAAAGTGGGACTCATGCAAAAACAAAAACTGAAGTAAGGAGGTTGTTGGTGAAAACTTATGATGGACTTTGTAAAATAATTTAGCCGGTAGGTGAGAAACTAAATTAAAATAATAATCAGATGTCTACTGGAAATTCCAAAATCTTACACTATGTAGTAGTGTATTGAAGTGAAATATGACAAAACTGGCTAAGGAAAAATCCCTACAGATTCAGACCATATACTATCTTAATAACATATTGAACAAAACTATGGCTTGAATCTGAAACAGTCCTAACTTAAGACAATTCATGGACTAGTTAGAGAACCTTTCTCACATAAGCTTAAGTAAAACTATAAGAAAGTGATAAAGTACTAAAATATTTGAAATCATAAACCAACGAATACATATATCTTTACATATGGTTTTGAATGAACAAATTAATATGCTGCAGATATTAAAATCAAAGAATATGCAGAACTGATTGAAGATGGGAGAAAAGTAAAATAATGAGAATTTAAATAAAATAAAAAGAGTGATTTTCTCATGCCCAGTTACACGGCCTGTAAGTCAAGTTACAGATCCGTCTTAAATAGTTAGACAAACTGAGTTCTGGCCCGTTTAACAGTCAAAAGACTAAACTGGGTTTGCTGGCCCAGTTTAGAAGAATTATGCACTTTAAGCCGGCTCAGACTGCAAGCTGTTTTTGGGTTACTGTAGATATTATATATAGAAAAGCAATTGGTAAAACTGTATGGAGTTAGGATAAAAATCTGGGTATGGATTGGTAATACAATAAGAGACCTGGTAGGGATGTTTTGACTATTTAGAGGAGAACATTGATTAAAAGTATACTAAACATCCACTAAGGCTTCAAAAATCCTACATTATATTATAAGGTAGTAAAGGAAAGCTAAACTGGTAAATGAAAATCTTTTAAGTTCAAAACACATTTCTCATAGTAGTATAATAAGAAATTTTAAAATTTCAGAAATCAACCTGAATAGGAAGAAAAATCTGGGCATTGGTTTTATTAATTCACATCTTTTCTAATGCTCAAATATATGAGGCAAAAATCACCAATAAGTAAAAGGTTTTAAATAAAATAATAATATACTGTAACATTAAAATAGATGACCAATATGCTGTGTTTTAAAGTCCCAATCAGTCCCCAAAAATCAACGATCTGAAGACTGAGAAATCAGTACCAGATATTTCCAGCTACATCAATGGTTTGGCTAGTCTCTCTTGGTCGATTCACACAGGTAAATCTAAAATAACAGGGCATCTAGTTGTATACATTTGGTTGGAAGAAGGAATGGATCTATGGTGGGACAGATCTGGGTCACCCCCTAAATCAAACCCATCACCGAGCACTAATCAAGGCCGAGATAAATAAATTGAGTAAGGTGGCTGGCGGTAAGGGGACTAAGATCAGTCTCGATTACTGATAGTTTCAGGTTGGTTGACTCGCTCGATATTTACAACGGGGAGAAGAGAAGAAGAAACCCCTGGGAGAAGAACATAGAGGAAATTAGAGGGACATACTTGTTACTTGCTGTAATTTGGGAACAAAGACAACAAAGAGCTAGTCACACAGTGGTCTGGAACTTTGCTGCTCGAACCGGAACCTGGTCTTTGAAGAGGAGGGGAAGGAGAACAGCGATGGAGAGAAATCGTGAGAGGGACGTAGAGATGTTGCTATCACTTGGAGGGGATCGAACTCAGCAGTGAAAATCTGGTTGGAATCGCACAGATTTTATACACTATTGGGTCGGCTGGATCATCTCTAGAGGGATTCGGATTTTGGGGAATTAAAAGCGGAAGGTACACCATGTAGAGATAGGATTTGCTTCCGTTTTGGAGAGGTATAGAAAGGATTTGAGTCCCAAACAAGAAAGGAAAGGAAGAAGCAATCGAATTTGGAAAAACCCTTCGTAGATGCGGCGGAGAGCTCTCGGGTTTCCATCGTGTAGTTTGGGATTTTGGGAGTTAAGGGTTACAAGGAAACCTTAATGAAATAGAAAGGGTCGAGAGTGGGGGATTTTAAAAGAGATAATTAACCAAGAGGGGTGTGTGTCCCCAAAGGTTTACACGGTTTGGGTGTCTATTAAAGTATTTGTATTGTAAGAATACACCCCACTAAATTAATTTCAATAAGAAAGGATTTTTACTGAAAATGATTTCTATATTAAATTTGACCAAGGAAGGTGGGTCCCTTGGATCCACTCAAATTATTAATTTTGGATTTCTAATTGAACCATTCTAATTAAAATTTCTAACTTAGGGGAATTTGAAAGTCTAAGTGGATAATTTATTTTCCATTTACTTAATTTAATTCGAAGGGGATAAATTTGTAAATTCTCATTGAGGAGAAAGTGTGTGAAATCGGGGTCTATTATTCAATCCCAAAATTCAATTTTGTTTTCCCCAAATAAATTTATTAAATTAAACTAACAAATCAATTTAAACTATAATAATTTTCTAAATTAAATTTACCCACCACTACTGACCCGTTACCTCGGGTCGGGTCATTACACTTCCTCTCTAGGCTTTTTGTGTTTTAACCATTTGTTCCACTAAGCCCAGGGATAGTCCTCTTTAAGGTGTAGGTACCACCTAAGGTCATCTATGCCCATAGTACCTGTTTTGTGATTGCCATAACGATGAGCTTCAATCCGGTGGAGCATGATCTTCACTCTTGATCACTTTGGGTCTTTAAGCTTCATAGCAAGTGCTTCTTTCCAAGTCATGGAATTGACAAATTTAAGGATTTGGCCAAACCGAGGCACTAACAATCTCCTCCTTTGTCAATTTTATGACAAAACCTACAAGTTAACCCATTTATAATCCCACCCTTATTACATCTCATTTGAATATAAAATATTACATCAATTATATGTACGTATTCAAATGGAAAACAAGACTATGATCTTCATATTCTTATTCAGCTTGCTTCATTTCATTTTTCCTGTTCAAGTACATAAGCAATGAACACTATAAAATCATTAGGGTTAGTCCCAAAACATAAATATACATTCATGGATTAAACAAGATTTATATTCAAACTCTCCCGTACTCCCTGATTTCCTAGTGACCAACACTACCCAATGTTGAGAAGATTTCTCCCCCAATCTTCTTGAGAAACTCTAAGCATAGACATTCTCCATATGTCCATTGGCTTCCACATTTTCTTCCCCTTTGTGGCTCTCTTTTATTAGAGGCCCAAGCACTCAGCTTTTCCAATTACTCCCCATAATTGGTTTTTGATGTCTTTTAGCTTGTACTAATATCTCCCCCATTTTGTCATTCAATTGACAAAGATTAGTAGGCAGACATCGATTTTCAAGCACTCCCCCATGCTTCTTGCATTTAGTGCTTGACTAAGTTCTGCTCAAACTCATGGTTCTCGCCTATAGTTCAATGCACACTTCTCGTGCATCAAGGCTTATTCTCCCTGCACAAGCTAAGTTCCAGCTTAGCTGATTTCTTCCAAGAGTTAGGCTAATGTCCTAGCGTTCCTAGAGTCTTCTCCCCCATTCTCCAAGTTATCTTTTGTAGCTTCTTTGACTCATCTCCCCCATGGAGTAAGCAATAATTTTTGGCTTCTCCAAATTCTCTTCCCCATAAACTCAGCTGCTTCTAAGTTTATTTTCCTTCCAGCTTTCTTTCAAGCTTGCATTCACCTTCCTCCTTATACTGTCGTGACCAGTGACATCAGCTAATTAGCACATATTTTGTGCTCCCCCAAACTCCAAGGTGTGTAAGTCCGATCCCTATCTCCTTAATGTGCCAATACAAACCAACTCATCCAAACCTGCATGTTAAGTCTTATTTAACAAAATCCATGTTAGCAATAGAATGAGATAGAAGTCATTTCATTAATAGACACACTAAATCAAACCATATCATTTCATTGATAAATAAATTAGTACATATGGTTTGGGAGAGAGGCAAATGGATGCTTAGACAAAACATTAACATAGTTTTTCCACAATATGAAACATAGATTATGAAAAACTGTCCTAAGCAGAGTCATTTGGAGGAGGAGATGCTGGAGGGGAAAGATCGATACGTCAGGAAAGGTTGACGATTGTCGTAATGCAGAGACTTCTTCGTGGGCACTCTGAGTGAATCTTTCCACGAAGTCATCTAGCCCATCCAGATGTGCCTCAATTTGAGAGACTCGATCTTCGATTTTGCAAATAAATCGAATCAGGGTTTGTGACTCAGGGATGTCTGCATTTTCGACATTCACTCCTTTTTCTTCATCAGAGTTGTCCAGCAAGGAGATTATTTCTGCTTCGGTTCTCAGGTTTTGCCCAGATTGAGACTTGAGAGAGTACCGATGGCTAGATCCAATTTTAGGGGCAGGGGTTTTTCTACAAGGGTTACTCTTAGGAGCAGAGCTCGATTCTGGAGTATCCTGCACGAATTTGGGTGATCTCCTGAGGAAATGAGAGCTGGACTTAGGGATTTTTCTAGTGGTCGAAGACCGAGATTTAGCTCTCTTTTCGACATGGTTGCTTGGGAAAAGCTGACCAAGGCTTATCCGAAACACTAAATCTCGCAAACACCGTGACACCCTTGCTTCTTGAAGTGAGAGAAGCAAAAACCCTATGGTTTCCTGGCGAGATTTTGCTCAAGGAGATCCTATCGACCAATCTAGGGCACGAGAGGAGAGGAGGAAATCCCCAGAGCTCAGCGGGAGAAGGAATGACGATTTTGAAATAATCAGTCGTTTTGCGTAGAAAGAGACATTTTTAACTTACTCTTTCTGATTCACCGACGGGCCGTGACCAACGTCCGGTCTGTGTCGATATGTCTATAAATATTGACCTATCTCCCTTTTCGATTTTCCCCCTATCAGACAGTGTTCTGATTTCCAACAGTACCGACCTGTCTGTTCCTCCGACTAGTCTATCCTTCGACTTGGGTTTTAAATGAAGGATGACTGGGTATGTGTGTGTGTGTGCGCTTTCGATGTTCTTTGATCATCAAGCTTCCTATACACACAACTCTTATGTTTGTTAGCATGTTATTACCCAAAACATGATACCCCATTTTACCATTCTTTTAAGTATACTCCAATTCGTTTGAAAGAGTTGGTACATAAATGGATTTAGATAAGCACATTTGATCATTTTGGTCAACACTTTTGATAGGTCACACCAAAAATCCATTTAAGGACATAGAGCTTGTTTTATTCCACACGGGATTTACCAGTTTAGGAACTTGGAATGAAATGATATTGTGTATGTGTACCATACACACCCTATACATGAGGTAATGTACATGCTACATTCATTTCCTAAAGATGCACAAATCATATTGCATATGAAATGAGATGAGACAAGTATAATCCAATACTATAGTGCAAACCTACATGTACAAACAAGTATCTTGCATAAGATCAATCCAACAATCAAATAAGAACATGGATTGAAGGCAAGATATAAGGTGATTCCAAAACATGTTTCAAATGTGAATCCGTTTACACATTTGAACACATTCATTGTGAGACTTGGAATCTAAGTTCACAATCCAGTAAAGACCTTTTACCAAATCTGGTTTTAATCTTGGGTTCCTACCCATTTGACATTTATGAATCAAGATTTCCAGATTTTGTACCACGATTTTGTCTTAACATAAGAGGCAAACATATTGGTACATGGCCACAAAGGATACTTGAGGTCATTACCTTCAACAAGTTCTTTTTATCCATCCTCTTCTTCTCTTTGAGGAGTTAGCTTGGACTTTTTCAATGTATGAACCATTCACCTATATTCTTAGTACACAACTTGGTCATGATAGGTGGTATTATCTATTGGGCTAGAAGAGGCAATTTTTCGTAGATTCTTTCAACCTCTTTTGTTGTTTCATATTTTTTAAATATTTTGAAAGAATATTATGAAACAACAACGATGAATGCTACAAGAGTTTGATTAAATTGCATAACCAATTCACCACTAGTCCAAGCAATTTGGTCTTTAAGCTGAGTGGTCATAGAATTTTAAAGGTTTATCCAATACATTTTTCCATACGCATAGACCATTTTCTATTCACCTATTTCCAAACACATTTATTGATGAAAACATATAAACTTTTTTATTTAATTTTTCATCACAAATAGAGGTTTGGAAATATCATGACTTTCTCTCATAGCCATTGTTCTAGCACATATTAACTAGGATGGTTAGATCCTTTACAAAGAGCACGAGGTTCTGATACCAATTGAAAGTCTCTTTATCAATGGTGCTTGGATCAACATGATTGACCCTAGAGGGGGGTGAATAGGTCATCCCATTTTTCATGGTGTTTACAAATTTCTTAATTGTTTTAAGTGCAGCGGAATAAAATCAAGAGATTTGTTTAGTGTGATAGATTGTTTTCTTTCTTTGAACAATCACACTAAGATTTTGAACCTTTACATTTTGCTTGATTATCGATGCTTGTGCACAACATGTAGAATAGGATAATCAATATGTAAAGTGATGTGTGTTAAGAAGAGTACTTAAATAGTAAATACAAACACATAAAGATCAAACACCATAAGACCAATTTAAAGTGGTTCGGTTAATCAACCTACATCCACTGTTAGGACTCGCTCAACCTTGAGCTATCTCCAAAATCCAGTAAGTGGGGACTTAAAGCTTCACAATTAGAATAAGAATTTCACCTCACTCAATTGGCTGAGAATTTCACCCATCAATGTAGAATAGAATTCCACCTATCCATTTGGCTGTGAATTTCACCAACCACATGTACCGGAGACGACGCTCCAGATTTTTTATACTGGTTCCAGGACCAAGCTTCCTTAATCTACTTTCGGAACAAAGGTTTTAAAACAAAATTAAAACCAAGAAGCACTTGCCTTTGTAGCTGTAGCACTTGATGTGTGCTTCATGAAGATCCCACCCAATGTGTGCAGACGCTTTACCTTGTAGTCGCCGCAAAGCAATTACAATCCAGGGTGACAAGGAAACTGGTTTGGTCACAGCTTTCCTAGTTTATAATTCTTCCTCTTCTTTCTCACTTACAAACTCAATCAATAGATTGGTTGTTTATGATTTTACTCCCTTCCTCTCTCTCACAACTCAATCAATATAATTGGTTGTATTTGATTCCCCAAATATAAGCATAAGAGAGAGAGTAATCCTTCTGGTTGCATAAAGATCGGTTTTTATAGAGAAGGCAACCAGTTGCAGTAACGGTAATGTACCGACAGGCCGGTTGTACCGAAGGGTCGGTGACTAGAAATATTACCGTTACAGACCCGACCGTTGTGCATTAAGTGCACTCCCAACGGTAATATTCTTTCCCGGTCGACATGTCGGGGTCGCCGATGGGTCGACAGTTATGGCACCGAGGGGTCGGTCCATACGAGAGGCTCGATTTGGGGCAACACCATGCTGACAGTAGTTTCAAGTCCAGAAACATGTTTTACCTTGAACGACCTGTCGCCCTTTACCGAGGGGTCAGTCTTGGTACTCTCGATCGGTTTTGAACTACCGATATGCATGTTTCTTCGAGAGCCCATTTGAGTTCAAGGTTCCAGAACTCATACAACTTGATCGAAGAGTCGTTGACCATGATGGGTCGTTTCAGCCTTTCACCGAGGGATTGGTGCAAACGAGACTCTCAATCAGAGGCTTCCCAGAATGACAATTCTTATGATCCCGAACCGATATCAATCTGGTCGACCAGTCTTTGACCACGATGGGTCGATCTTGTCTCTACCGAGGGGTCGGTGAGAACGACTGGTCTAGCTAACAGTGAAACCAAATACATATTTCCAAGTTGGGTTCCAATTCACTGTCAAGCTTCCTCTCTAGACGTTTTATGTTTTAATTATTTATTCTACTAAGCCTAGCCTCTCTAAGGTGTGGTTACCACCAAAGGTCATCTATGGCCATAGTACCTGTTTTGTGATTGCCATAACGATGAGCTCCAATCCGGTGGAGCATGATCTTCACTCTTGATCACTTTGGGTCTTCAAGCTTCATAGCAAGTGCTTATTTCCGAGTCATGGAATTGACAAATTTAAGGACTTGGCCAAACGGAGGCAGTAACATATACATCGTACACAAGCATTGATAATCAACCAATATGCAAAGGGTTCTAAACTTAGTGTGATCGTTTAAATTAAAAACAATTTATCACACTAAACAAATCTCTTGATTAAGATTATTATTATGCTGCCCTTAAAATTTAAATAATTAAGAAATTTGTAAACACCATTGATACTGGGATTGACCTATTCACCCCCCGTCTAGGGTCAATCGTGTTCTAGCATACAAGGGAAGGACTTTCACCCTATTAGTACACTCCTAATTTTTTAAAAGTTCGACCGCCACGGTCTACTCCTTGATGCCTATTTTTTACAGTGGTTCGATTAGAGAGGTCTACTCCACTTTACAATGTTAAATAATGAAAAAAGAAAGGAAGAACACTTGCCTTTGGGCCTTGCTTGAATCTTCAGATGTGTTCTTCAGTCATCTCCAGCTTGCTCCAATCCACTGTGCTTTTATATCTCTAGAGACGGCAACCAAAACAGCGAGATAGGTCTAGGATAAAAACTAGGTGCTACAGGTTTCCCTAGATAGGTTCTAATAATCACTTCTCTTGAATTTGAATATCAATGGTTTTTTTTTTTTGCCAGCAGTAACGAATGATTTCAATAAATAAAGAAGAGGATACAAGAGAGATAGACCACGTATAGGAGAGGTATAATGGCAATAAGAAGAAATACAAACAAGAACATCTAAGAACTATGAGAAAAAAATCGAATACAGTAAAGATACAGTATGGAAAACCCCATCTCTCCATACACCCAAATAAAGACGAGATTAGAGAAACGCCATTGTAGGTCTATGTTTTTGTACTCCCACTTTTGCTAGAAAATCAACAATATTATTCGCCGACCGAGGAGCATGTGAGAAGGTGATATCCCTCGACCTATACAACCTTCTAATGTCCCTGAAAATAGTAACCAATTTCCATTGAGGGGATTTCATATTACTAGTCCAAGAGATAGCATTAGTCGAGTCACCTTCAACAATGAGCTTTCCATTCCCAAACCTAGACCAAATCTGAAGCGCCCTCCTAATTGCTTTCAATTCCGCCTTATTCGACTCCATGATGTCTAAGGGCTAAAAAAAAGCTAACAACATCCTACCCCCATCGTCGTGCAACACCCCACCTATTCCTTATTCCTGCTGGACCCGGTTTACCTCTTGCTGGCCCATCTACATTAAATTTAAAGCAGTTTTGAGGTGGCACTACCCAATCAACCCTGGGATTTCTATCTTTTCCTACTCCCCCCATACACCCATCCCATGGCAGTTATAAATCTTCCGGGGTCAATTTAGAGAACTCCTTACAAACAGAAAGCCAACCTATCAAGTTCCATTTCGCTTTCTTGAATATTTCTCCTATAGGCCCTCTTTTATCCTCAAAGATCCTCCCATTTCGCTCTTTCCAAATAGCCCACATGACTGCAGAGGAACCAACATCCAAGCCGTCCTAGCTCTACCCCTGAAGGCCCCTCCCGACCACCCAGTGACCACACCCTCCACACCTATCCCTATGGCTCACGAGCATCCAAATAGACTAAAAAAGGAACACCATACACCCCACGTGAATCGACATTCACTCAATAAGTGGTCCACTGACTCTTCTTCTTCCCCGCAAAGAGTGCACACAACCAAAGCACTTTCAGGGAGGATACCCCTTCTCCTTACATTGAGCCTTACTGAGATCTTCCTCTTTAGGGCCGCCCACATAAAGACTTGGATTCTAAGGGCACTTTGTTATTCCAGGCAAGATTGCACAAGGGCGGTGGGCTCAGGTTTGCGGCACAGGCTGAATCTAGGATTGATTTGAACATCAATGGTTATTCTTGAAGTGATTTTGACTTGATCTTTCAGAGATTTGTAGATGATTCTCTAAGATGGGTCGTTCTCTGAAACACTAAGTAGATTGAGTTTTTCTTTCTAATTTGCCTCTTTTTCTCTTGTTTAACTCTTTCTTAATCTCTCATTTTTTCGCCCTAATCACAATTAAGCTTAGTGTTGTATATATAAGAAATAATTGCAACGGCTAGAGAATGACACGCTCCTCGATAGGTCGAGGCGCGGGTGACTTGGTGTCGACAAGTCGAGACCACCCACAAAACACGCCAATTACAAATGCTAAAACCTTGATGGGTTAAGAGAGGCTCCTCGACAAGTAGAAGAAAGATCCACTAGTCGAACCCAAGATAGCCAATTTTCCAGCACTCTTTGACAAGGCAAACACTGTACTCGACTAGTCGAACAACCCAAAGCCTGCTCGATGGGTGAGCAAAAACATTCGACAGGTCGAACTAACATGGATATAGTTTATAAATAAAACTGGGCTTTTTGACTTGGGCTTGGGTTTAAGATCTTTTTAAATTCTATGCTCAGAGTTGTTTTTCGTTCAACCTAAGGTCTACTAAGATCCAATTTACCTACTTGGTTGCCAACCACCTGGAGAGAACATTCTCCTAATCTCCAATCTTCTTGTTCCATCATCTTCATTCTTCCAAAGGCAATGTCCGACACGGTCACGGAATTGACAACACAGGGACACGGGTTTCGGGGCACTAACAGAGCATAGCTCAAGGGCTCGGGCCTGAGAACAGAGGTTTTTTACAGTGATTTCCCTTTGGCTCTCAGAAAGTTTGTCCTCGAGGGCTCGAGCTTGATAGACAGAAAAATTTCCAATCATTGGAATTTAATGGCTCCTTGAACATTTACATTGTTGGTCCTCTAGCCTATGTGTGTTTGGGTTCAACCCAGGGTCCACTATGGCCTTTTTAGACTGCTAAACACATGGAGATTCATTTTGCAGCTTGCCTTTGGTCTTCAATCAACTTGATTTTTCAAATTTCATTCTCCCAAGGCAAGGTTCGACTTGGTCACAAAATTGACAATAAGGTGACTCGGTCAAACCGGGGCACTAACATATATTTCTCCAATCAAGCTATCCTTTGGTGTATCCCTAATCCATGAACAACTTTTCCCATATACCCTCCTAGCTGGTGATGATCTCAGGTGGACCCTACATGTGTCTCAGGCAAAAGGATTTAATATTGTTCTTGGTCTCTAACTTGGTAGGGACCAAGTCCAAGTTTGACTTATATCCACTGAGTTGGACAAGAATCAGGTGAAAATGGTTGAGTTCTAACTGATAGCACCATATTTGTATGAACTAAGTCCATTCAAATCAGCTGAGTCGACTCAAATTCAATAGATGTTTAAAACCATGCTTGCACATAAGCTATACGTGAGACTCCTACAAGAGATTGTTTCTGTCTACATGTGAGCTTGATTCCAATTTTTTAGTCTCTCCTTTCTCATTCCTTGTATTTGTAGCCCCTTTAATTGTCATATTGGATTGCATTTGTCCCCGTGTACATCCATAAACCATCTTAAACAGCATTCTTTGAACTTTTCTTTTATTGGAGGAACTATTAGGTTTCTCTCATCTACTCGGGTATTCCTGGTTAGTATATTTTCCTTTTACTCATCCATCTTGACATTCATATTTCTGCCACTTATACTTTATCTTCTTGTCATTTCTTCGTTGCAAAACAGCCAACTCAGTAAAATAATGTCTAATTGTTGTAACATAAAAATGCCAATTAGGAAAACATAAAAAAAGGGTCTTTCTTGTATAACTGACTCTTGAAATTTAAAAGAAAGATCCTTTAGTCAAAGTGGATGGTGCCTCATACTTTAGGTAGCAATTAGTCATGTTTGGGTTCAGGTCATCAAATTCTCTATTTTGAGCCCTTAACTTGATCCGCTCATTTACCAAATAGATTCACATTAGATCATCTCACTTATTAAACAGGTCAATGTACTTGACTCAAAACCTTGTTTTTCTGGGTTGGGTTCCAGGTGGGTTACCAGGTTGGTTCACAAATTATCATGTTGGTTTGGGTTGATGATCTTGTTTGTTTTTGATCCTCGACCCAAACCTGCCCATTTATTAAATTGGCTCATCTCAGATCAATCCATTTGTTAAATGGGTCAATGTACTCAACCCAAACCTATCTTTTCTAGGCTGAGTTGTCAGGTTGATCAGAAACTGGCACCCTTATACTTCACTGGTTTTTCTAGTCTTAGCTCACATGGAACCAGTCCTACTTGCAGTATCCAAAGCAAACCTTCCATTTCATCGATCTAAAGTAGATCTTAGGTGCTGAAATCCATCATTACCAACTCATCCTCCTTAGCTTAGATCGATTGAGCACTCTGTAATCTGTCTATGCTATACTAATTTTCAAATGATTTTCCTCAGAAGCTTTTCTTCACAATTCTAGCATATTATTTAGTTGTTTTCTTATCCCACTGACTGGTGCTTCATCTTAAACTTCTACTGTTAAGTTGATGTATGGAGTATGAATATATTATGTGGACATTTTTCTTGCACAAATAAAATTTCAACTTTTGATCTTTGCTAGGTTGAGCATTTCAATTTTTTTAGTCCCTTATAGGTATAATTCTTGTTGCAGGCATCATGGGTTTGAGAGTAGGGCTTTTGTTCCTTCTTGTATTGGGCATCAGCTGGAACTGTGCAGGTGCTAGGAATTTGGTGATCTCTCATGTTTCTGGTAGGACAATTCTAGTTGCATCCTCTTTATTCAATAGTCAGTTCCCTGTCTTGACACTTCCCTCTGCTGTGGGCTTGAGTAGTACGTATATGTTGGCATGAGACCCTCATATATTTCTTCTTTTTGGACTGACATTAATAATTTCACGGGGCAAGATTAGTCATTTTATGATATTTTATTTTTCTACTATGTATGATTCTGGTCGTTGTTAACATTTTAGAACATGGAATTTTCTTAGTTGGTTAGGAGTCAAATTGACTACCTGTTTTGTATGATTAGTCATGCAGATACACAATGAAGAGCCTACAAGTAGCATTTCAGAATTAAGTGTGGGAAATGAAAGATTGTGTACATTATGCGAGCAGTTTACTTCCCAGGCAATATATTATCTTGGCGAAAACAAGACAGAAATGGAGATCATTGAGATTCTTCATCAAGCCTGTTCTCGGCTGCATTCTTTCAAACAAGAGGTACCACTTGTCATGTTGAAAAAATGAGAATGTTTTTGCTTCTCAAGGGAATTTTTTATTTTCTAGAAAGGGAAAGTTATTTTATGGACTACTTCTCTCAAGATGGTACTGTGACTCAAACCACAATGTTGATTGTTACACATTATGCATTTACCAACGTTTAAGGTTCTCTATAAGTTTCTTGTTGGTTTAACATTGCTGATTGAGGCTTTCCATGGTTGGTTAGAGCATTGATGGTTCTTAGGAAAATGATTCTCCACCACTCACTGTCTGAAAATGACTTCCAAGTGTACTAGGGTAATTTGATAGTTGCTTGTAGATCTTTGTCCTTAGCCTTTGTTGCACAGTTACTTCAAAATGTGCGATGTATCCATGTTCGACACTTGTAGACAATCACATCCATGCCGGACACTTGTAGACACTAGTACCCGTTCTTCGTGCATTATTCTAGTCATTTTTTTAACATTGTTTTCTACGATGACTAAAATACTGCACCACCTTTCCCCAATTAATACCCATTTAAAATATCAATATATTGTCACCTAAATGTTTGTAGTAAAACTAGTATAGTATTTTCTATTGGTATTATTGGCACACTTTATCTTCATTTAAAATGAACTTTAATTTTATTTTATTTAAATACTCCGTGTCCCCATGTCCTAATTTTTGGGGGTTTCTGTGTCCAACACCTCATACCCATGTTAGAGACTGACATTCTTACCCATGCCTATGCAACTTAGCCCTTAGTCCTTCACCTTTTAAACCATTGGATCCTAAATATCTTTTTCATTTTCCTGGAAAAATGGAAAACTGCCCCTGAGGAACCATGATGAATGCAAAAATGGTGATATTCATGTATGGGCATTATGAACAACAGATTATCCAAGTTTGCAGTTGAGTTTGAAACTCTGATATCTTTTGGGAGTGCTTGCTGCAATTGTCAATCTTTATTTTTCTGGTTTTCCTTTTTCATCGGGTCCTTTTTTCCCAGTTGTTAGAAATAAAAAGGTTTATCCTTGAGATCCATTAAACATTTATAAAGGAAGCACTGGGGCGGGCCAAGCATAATCCTTGGACTTAGCAGATTCAGGTTTAACAGGTGGGCCTAATATTTTAGTCATCCAGACAATGGACCTCATCTCACCATTGATGGGGGATCCTCCACAATAGCCTTCAATAGATGAATGAGGGATAAAGTGAAACTAGAGCAACATTTTATATTGTACAGTAGAAGGGCCAGGGTATGATAGAGGAGACGATACTATATTAGATCTTCATTTTGTTTCCCTTTACTTACTGGCAGTGTGTAAGTTTGGTGGATTATTATGCACCTCTTTTCTTTGTGGAGATCGCCATGATAAAGCCAGAAGATTTCTGCGAGAAAGTAAATCTCTGTGAGGGTGTCGCACTCATTTCTGCACAGAGCTATCAAGATAGTTGTACAGTCTGCCATCGAGCTGTAGATGAAGTGCTGACAAAGCTTAAAGATCCTGATACTCAAGTAATTTACTGTTCTCTATGCTGTATTAGTGTACTATATAGTCAGGCTCATAGATTTTTATATCGATTTTCTTCCTAAGATTTAATGAATGTTTAATCATGAAATATGGTTGACAACCTGGTTGTTGTACCTTTGATAGCAATAAAGGCAATATAAAAGGTGTGAATGTTGAATAAAGGGGCCTATCATTTTCTGAATTCAGTTTTATTGCAATAAAGGTTCATATATCCCTTGGTCATTGTGCTTTTGCAATTTCTGGTCCTTGGAATTTCAAAAACTATAATGTAGGCAGAATTCTTTTTGACTGTGTTATCTGGCCTTGCAACAGATAGGCCCTTAAAATGGCTTTAGTTTTTATCTTTCATCATTTTTCCTTCTAGGGATCCTTTTATGTTTCATTTTGTTCTGTTGAATATTGTATATGATTTACATTTATTCTTATTCCTTTTCTTCCCTCTGTCTAATGCATGCATAAAACTCAAGCAGCATTCAAGGGTCCCAATCTAGGACAATGGAATGCCAACTTTGTGGGCCATCTAAATTTTTGGGGTGGGTAGGTGTAGCAAACCATATGAATAGGAAGTGGTTGATGTTTAGACCTCATCCGATTATCCCCATATGACAAGGGATCAAAATCACAGTATTGGGATGATTGGATAGGTTGAGACTTAAAACAAGTTTCCAGCTATGTGGTCTCCTTTTTACCAATGTTTGAAAACTAAAAAGTGGATTTAATTTGATTTCTCACCAAGTCAATTCTTAGGCTCAGGAAAATTTTGATCAAGTCAAAAAGTCAAAACTTGGTCAATCACCTTTAAGTAATATTATTTTAATAGGTGGTTATATATGTTAAAAAATTGTTGAAAATATGAAAGTCCTACATAGAAAAGCAAAAGAGGACCTTATGAAGAGAACAACAACACAAAGAAAAAGAGGAAAAGAAAAGGCATAGTTGTCAATTCTGTTTTGGAAGTTGTTTCGGTTGCTTCTGAAACCGAAGTATCAATATTTCGGTCATTTCGGCATTCCGTTTAAAAAAGACGCTATAACAAATTTAAAATTTGAAAAATAAGAATTAGAAATAATAAAATAGTAAATTGTATTGGAAATAGTTAATTCTTATTATTCTAGACACTCTTGCATTGACTCTTGGGGTCCTGCTTCTTTTCACCAATCTGGCTGATGGAAGAGGGTTTTGTGGACTAGAAAATTGGTGGCAGGAAATAAACCTAGTTGAATGGAAAGGTTTCTGCCTTCTTCAGAAATTAGAATTTTTAAGAGGGAAGCTAAGGGTGTGGATAAAGCTCGGAGGGAAGTTGCAACACAAGAAGAAGTTTTTCTCCTTGACGAACTCCAACAAATTATTTCTCTCGAAAGGAGGGGCCTCTCTCGTCGGAAAAAAATACTCGTAGGAAGAAAATTAAAGAGTTCCTTAAAAAGGAAACATTGTAGGATGAAATCAAATGGAAGCAAAGTTCGGGAATCAGATGGCTTACAGAAGGGGATAAGAAACACAATTCGTTTAGCAGATGACTAGTGCTAGGAGAAGAAAACTCATATGCAACTTCTTTGAATTGATGGTGAAATGGTGGAAAACAGAGGAGATATTTATGCTGAGATTAGTGATTACGTCAAGATATTGTATGCGGAGAATGGGAGGAGTCAGCCAGTTCCGTACTCTCTCAGCATCGGTGTTAGAGGAAATTTTTAGCGAGGAGGAGGGAACTTTGCAGCTTGGAAATTGGGTGAAGATAGGGCTTTGGGTCCTTGTGGATTTCCTATTCTGTTCTTCAAATGTTTCTGGAATTTGGTCAAACTGGAATTGCTAAATTTTATTGAAGAATTCTTCGATAAGGGTATTGTCTCCAAAGATTGGGGTATGTCATTTATCACCTTGGTTTCTAAAAAAGATGGGGCGGGAGAGTTAAATGATCTTCGTCCTATTTGTCTGTTGGGGATTCTGTACAAAATTTTAGTAAAAGTGTTGGCTAACTGCCTTGAGGGTGTTTTTCAAAATCTTATTTCGCCAAATCAAAGTTTTTTCTTGGAAGGGAGGCAGATTATTGATTCAGTGGTGGTGGTGCATGAAAGTCTTCATTCGAAGTTCATTTCGGGGGAGGCAGGTATTGTATGCAAGCTAGATTTCCAAAAATCATATGATAGGGTGGATTTGGGCTTCCTTGATTTTGTTATGCAAAGAATGGGATTCGATCATCAATGGTGTAGTTGGATCTGGGCCTGTGTTATGTCTGCTCATCAATCTATCTTGTTGAATTGGAGTCCAAAAGGGTTCTTCAAGATGGGGAGAGGAATCAAACAAGGTGGCCCTCTTCCTCCTTAACTCTATGTGATGATGGTTTAGGCTCTTCATTTGATGCTTCATGTTGTTGCTAAGGATCTTATCCATGGATTTCATGTGGAACATACTGATTTAGAGATTACCATCTCCAGTATGCAGATGACATTATTCTATTTCTTAATGCTGATGAGGAAAAGCTTAAGTTCATTGTAGCTATTCTCTTATGGTTCCAAATATGTTTGGGATTGAAGATCAACTTCCATAAAAGTGAGTTAATGGGGGTTAATCTTGAGTTGAGCTTCTGCAGGGAGTAAGGTATGGTGTTGGGTTGTACAGTTTCAAGTTTCCTGTCATCTTATTTGGGTCTTTCGCTTGGTTTGGGTAACTGTTGGGATAGGATGATTGAGAAGATGGAGAAAAGTCTTTCAGTGTGGAAAGGCAAGCATCTATTTATTGGCAAAAGGTTAATCCTCATTAAATCTATTCTCTCCAGTCTTCCTGATGTAGAACAACTAATAGGATGACCCTAAATGCCTAATGTGGTCCCTAAAAATTAAAAGGAATAAAAATAATGCACCCTAAAACTAATATGGGCTGAAATTAAACTTCAATTTATAAATGCAATTAATGAATATAAAAATTTACCACAATTAATCGTGTAAATCCTAAGAATTTAATCAATCCCTACAAAGTCTCGGGTCATTTAATCAAGGGCTGGCCACGGGTATGAAAGGATTAATAGGTTCACAACTTGGCACGTGGGAAAGGAGAGAGGAATGGATGGGATACTGTTTGACTAATAAAGGCTTAGGGCTCCCATACGAAAGAAAAGGAAATAGGAAAGAGGCGGAAGAGCTGCGACAGCCAAGGAAGAGTTGCAGCAGCCAAGGGAAGAGATGCGGCAGCCAGGGTAAGAGAAAGAGATAAGAAGAGAAGAAGAAGAAGTACCTCTAGAAGAAGTATGGTCTCACACTGTAGCCTCACGCCAAGGAATCACTCCCAATCTGAAAAATCGCACCTTGCAAAGGCTCTTGTAAAACAATGCTCCAGATAATCGTAAGTTTCACTTAGTTCTTTAGCATCAGGCCTGCAAGGTGGTGGGGAGGGGGGTTTGGGTATCAGATCAATATGTTGCTATGATATCGCTCTGTTAAGGAAATGGTTGTAGAGATTGAGGGTTAATTAGGAAGTCTGGAAGGAGTTAATCATAAGAACGTATGGTTTACCGAGCAATGGGTGGAGGATTATGGTTTCATCTATATGGATCTCTGGCTTCTGGAGAGGGTTATGTTCTATAACTACGTCTTTAGAGGAGAATATTAGATATAGAGTGTATTTTGGGTCTGACATCATCTTTTGGCAAGATAGGTGGGTGTGTAAGTTTTCTTTGGCTTCGAGATTTCCTACTCTATTTTCCTTGGCTTCAAATAGAAATGTGGCGGTCAAGGATAGCTGCGAGCTTCAGCATGATAAGGTGGTTTGGTGCCCCCAATTTAGGAGGGAGCTGGAAGATTTTGATGGTGGAGGAGTGGTTATTGATGATGGAGCTTCTTAATCGGGTCTATGTCGGGTGCTGGTGATGATAGAAGAATTTGGGAACTTGATATGCATGGGAAATTCAGTTTTAAATCCTTTTGTGGAAAGCTCTTGAGAAGGGGTGAAGTTCGTCGTGTCCATCTGAACATTTGGAAGAGCAAAACTCCTTCAAAGGTTAAGATGTTTGGTTGGCTTGCTAGTCTAGAGAAGATTTTGGCGATTAATCATTTGAGACATTGGAGAATGATCATAGTTGATACATGGCTGCTTTGCCTGTTAGATGTCGAGTCTGTGAATCATCTTCTTCTTCATTGTCATTTTGCATATGCTATATGAGTTCATTTCTTCCAGTAGTTGGTGATCGTGTTTTGTTTGCTATCAACATGGTTTGAGTTATGGAATGAATCGATCATCTTGGACTAGCTCGTTCTGCAAGAAGCATTGGAGAGTCATGATGCTAACTATTGTGTGGTCTATTTGGTTAGAAAGAAATAAAAGGGTGTTTCTGGGGAAATTGTTCTGGTTGGCCAAGTTATTGAAGTAATCAAGTTTAGAACTGCTTGGTGGATTCTGGAAGCCAAGATTGGTTAGGGGATCCGTATTTCTGATGTCTGCAGGGATTGGGCTTCAGTTGGTTTGGTAAGAGCTTCTTTTGTGCCTTCCTTGTCTTTAGTGTTGTAGCAACCTCCTAAGTTTGGGTATCTCAAATTAAACTTTGTCGGCAACTGTGTACAGGAGAGTGGGTTGGTTGGGTTTGGGGAGTGATCAGTGATCAACATGGGATGAGTAGGTCCTCTTCCCAATTGTCAGTGCCCCTGCTTGACCGAGTCACCTTGTTGTCAATTTCGTGACCAAGAGAGCCTTGCCTTGGAAGAATGAAGACTGAATCAAGACTCAAGACTGGTGAAGATAGCCTCTCACCTAGGAAGTTCATGAGGGATCAAGACTGTTGAAGATTGGAAGATCGAGAAAGCATCATTCCCTGTGTATGGCAACCACACAAAGGTAATTGGCCATAGATGACCCTAGGGTGGACCCATCTCACCTAGGAATCCCAGTAGAGGTTTAGGAATCAAAACTGGAAAAATGGACTGAGCCTTGGAACACTTGGACTTAAACTGGAACATCTATAAACCTCAAAACAAACTGAGACCTCAGAGACTTGTCCGAGACCTCGGTCCTGTATTGAGACCTCGGTAAACTGAGAGTTCTGAAGAGCTGAAAATATTCTGTAAAACCTTGTTGCTCTCATATGATTGAGACCTTAGTTCCTTGTCCGAGACCTAGGTCAAGTATCGAGATCTCGGACTGTGTATCGAGACCTTGGAAAACAAAAACCATTAGAGCTGAATATTTTGTCCCCCTTTCTATTCTCTGGCATCCGAGATCTCGAGTTTGTCTCCGAGATCTCGAGTGTCGTCCGAGACCTCGAAAGACCCTCCGAGATCTCAGAATTTCAAATTTGTCTCTGCCACTCTTTTTGACTTAAACAGCTGTCAAATCCTTTCGTCGTCCGAGACCTCTTAGCCACACTCTGAGACCTCGAGGAAATGACCGTTGGAACAATCTGATTTGCCTATTTAAACTCCGGATTTTGGAGAGTTTGGAGAGTTGTTCTCTTGGAAAACCCCAAGGAAATACCAGAGCATCCCATACTCTCTATATACACTCTTGCATCAGGAAAATCATTTGATAATCCAACCAACACGAGAAAAAGCACCTCTAGGATTTCATAGTTAAATCGCATATCCTAGAAACCTCTTCCAAGCTGTGGTTGTGCATACACTGGTGAACATCATCAACAAAGGATTCATCTGGAAGATCTCTTCAAGAAGCACAATATCTACATCTGAGCTACAAAGGCAAGTGTTGCTCCTTACTACTTTTTCATATCAAGCATTGTAAGGTGGATTAGAGTAGGGTGCTTGAACCACCATGAAAATTAGAGGATAAGGATTAGACCATGGTGGTCGAACCTTTCAAAATTAGGATTATTGTGTTTGGGTGGGATTCCTTAATATAGTGAATTTGGGATAACCAAAGAGTGGGCGAACCCAACAGTGGATGTAGGTTTGTTGAAACCGAACCACTATACATCTAGTGTTCATATAGTTGATTGCTTGTTGGTGTGATTGCTTATATCTTGCACACACTATAATCACACAACACTTCTCTTGATTAATCTAGTTGTGGGAGCTGTAGGGGGGATGCTAGAAGGATATCTCTAAGTTGATTCTAAGTTGGCCATCGAGTTTGAGCTGTCCATGGAAATTCCTGGATAAAGTTGACAGGATTTGACAGTCAATCTTAGCGAATGGCTTTAATATTTTGTGGGTCCCTAGAGCTACAAACTCAGCATCTGATGATCTGGCTAGACATGCTCTTGTAATGTTGCCGGAAGTTGTAAGCAGAGCTTTGTAATACTTTTAGGAGGGGGGTGGCGGGCTTGTTTTCCCCAATTTTGTGTTTGCTTCTTCTAAAGTTCTCTTTCTTTTGTGAATAAAATAGTTATCTTTCAAAAATTTAAAAAAAAAAATAGTTATAAACCATGCTCCCTACACATCCAACCCACATATTGTCACGAAATTCATCATTCCATTGCTATAGTTTGGGAATCCTTTTAGAAGACTTCTTAGTGGTAGATGATCATCATCATAAAAGACATTTCTCTCATATGATGTTGAATATGTTGTAGATAGGGTGTAATTTCATATTTTACATGTGTGGTTGACTTTTAGGTATCACGGATTGTAAATGATTGTAACCGATCTTTCTTTCCTTTTTCTTCACCTTGATTAGCTCCCTGTATTCTATATACTCATGTATTCGTTTCTCTTGTAAACACAAGCAATACAACACAAAGAATTATCTCTCTTCTCTTCCCTTTTCTTCCATTACTTCTAACAGAATATTAGTAGCATTTAGTATAATGTCAATACTCCATCTTTTGGTGTAAAATCTATGTCCTTTCCATATCCACGACATATTATACATGTCCATGTTGTATTTTGGCATCATAGCTTACCCATTGTTCTAGTGTTGGCTTGTGCTTTTTGTTTTTGCTCAATGTTGTTTGATGCTCATAAAAGTAAAGTTCATCATGTAGGCCATCTAATGTAGCCTACTTTCAAAGAAAACAAAGAAGGTTCGGCCAAAGGCTCCGATTTATGAAATTGGAGGTTTGTTCCAATGACTAGACTCCAAAAAGAAAAATCAAGTTTGACCTTTCTAGGAAATCAAAGCTAGAGATGGTGGGAAAATCAAATTGATCACCCAAAACTAATCTCAATCCCACCAATTTTATATGGAGCTCCAGAAATGAATTAGAGGAACCAAAGAAGTTTCACTAAACGGGAAAATTCAAAAGCCCTAATCTGACCTAGGTCGATAATTCTCACTGGAATAAAATTGACTTAGGTTTCCAATTCAATTTGAAATTCACAAAAAATAATTGTACAATAATTAATTTAAGATGCTGACATAAATTCCAAATTCAACCAATAACAATTGAAATTTGCAAGCATAAATTAATTAAAGACAAGTTAAATTGTTGAAATTCAAATCAAAGATAAACTCATCAAACTTTAGAGAGACTGAAACAAGCGTTGCTTGAATTGTATTGAACTCAACTGGATGTGCTTACAACGGTCAACCAAGACTTCAATTTATAGAGGCCTAAGGTGAGAACAATTGGATCTAAGCAACAAAAAAGATGGATCTAAGATCCACACTACAATTTTCACCCATTAGATCCTACTTTCATGGATGTACTAAATACATGGAACTGTTGTGGACATGACATGTGTCCTTGTTACATCATAAATGAAATAAAGAGAAAAATAAAAATTACATCATAAATCCCTTGGACGAATTTGCTTGATGCTCTCTCTTGATTTGGAACTAAAAATATGCATCTAAGGATCCTCGGAGAAATGGCATCCCTTCATTCAAAGTTCTTCCAATTTTGTTAGATCCAAAGAATATGGATCCGGCTTCATGTGCCCAAGCCTTCTAAGGATGGAGATTCTTGCCTCTTGAATGTAGGAGAGATAAGGTGACATGGCATGCACATGTGGAATTCCCATCACTCCTCTTTATGGCCAGCAAATGGACTACTTTATTGGACTGAAATGAGCCATTTTTAATGGATTTAAAGGTCTGACCCAATGCCCGAGTCTATGAGCCAAATATTTAATCGTTTTGGGCCCAAATGGAGGCCTCAATGGTCCCTGTTTTGCACCCTCGAACTTTTCATGTGCTAAAAGTGCTATTTCCACCAAGTCATCTTCCAATTGAGTCTCATTTCCAAGGTCCTTGCTGTTTTCTTCATCTAATGATCATGTTGATGTCCTCATCACCATCCCTCTTTAAGGGTAAAGTAAATGTCATCTAAAGGTTTGTCCAGGTTCTATAGTCGACTGCCTTTTAGACAAAATCCTCGTTCAGCAAACCAGCAGAAGCACTCACAGAGCTAAATTAGATATCCTAAAGTAGACATGTTGAAATCTTCTGTTTTCAATTTTATTTGCATCTGTTCCTTTTTTCTTTTTCTTTTTTTGTGAGTGGCTGCTTTTCTAATATGAACATTGACTTGCATCTTATATTATATTTGATTTTTTTAAAAAAAAAATCAGTATGTACCATATCTTTATCATACATATGTTCTTACTAGTGTTCTGAAATCTGTTAGTAATGTGACAATTAGGTTTTATCTGGTCATTGATATTATATCTCAGTGGAAGAATCCACCTTGAATATTTATCAAATGCTAACAATTTGGTTTAAGCCTCGTGATTTTCTTAACTTAAAACATCACCCTTATTTCTTTCTGTTGCTCTCTCCAATGGCTCAAAAATTTCTTCTCTACCTTTTGAATTCAGTTCAATAAGGACCCAGCCTTACAATATAGTTGGTAGAATTATTATTCATAACTCCTGACAGAATACTTGACTTTCTTGTGTGGGAAATTGGGAATCAACTCAGCTGGAGATAATTGAACTGCTTCTTAAGGGATGCGACAGGGTTGAGAACTATGTGAAAGAGGTGAGCACTTCAAGAACCATGCCTATCTTAGAAATCATTTTAGATCACATGCATGACTTAAGAAATCATCTTCAACTCAAATTCTAGTCAGGAATGTTGGTTATTTGATGAAATAAGGAATCCCTATATTGTGTAACAAATGTATATGCATAAGATCAGAGACCGTATTCAATTTGAACTCTTATCAAAATGATGTTGGTTGTATGAGTAACAGAGTCTACACTGTAACAAATGAATAGTTTACTGCACAGGTTTGGGCCTGCACCGCCAAGCCCTGCAGCCGGCCCAGCTTAGTCAGGTGGTAGGACCAGGAATCGATCATTGGACATGGGGAGCAAACCCATGCCCACTCATCACTGGCTACGCGCCTCAGGTTATTTCCATATATATGAACCAATAACCTCAGGTGATCACCACCATGGAGGGGATGCTTCAAACCTCTTGTTGATTTTAAGGTTCTAATTTTTTGGAACTTGACCGGTTTTGTGGAACATTCCAGTACCGTTTTCTTAAATCTTGAATATCACTTTGTGTCCCTCCAACTCAAGGGTTATGATCTTCTTATGAGATTTTTGAGACAGATGAAGTCTTATTAGATTATTGGGCTATTGTCCTCCATCAGGGCACCTTCTCATAGATTCAAATCAAGAAGCTGAATCATTGTAGAGTAACAAAATATACATTTGATGCAGAATTTCTCCATTTATAAAGATAGTCTACTTTTGGGCTGCATTTGGATGATGGTAACTTGGGTTTGGAACTTCAGGTTCTGTAAAACTCATCTCACCCCTATTTTAGCAGAATTTACATTTCCTGATGAGCCCTTTTCCATTATGGGTTGGGAATTATCTTCTCCTTGAAAGGGTGGAGAATGCAAGGAAACTCCCACTTGTAGGTTTATCTTTGTTCACATCGAAGTGCTAGTACCATAGTTCAAAAACTTGAAAACTCGACTCAACTCTAAAACTCAAACAAGTTTGACCAAGTCAAAAAAATTCAAGACTGGGTCAAACTTATTAAAGTAATAATATTTTATCATATTTATATGTATACTAAAACTATAAAAAATCTGAAAAGTTTGTGAAACATTCTAATGGAAAAATAATAATCTTAAACTAAAATGTCAAAGCATGATTCTATAGTACTTTAGAAATGAAAGTAATGTGAAAATGAAAAATAATACGAAATAAAAAATAAGAATAAACTAAGACTAAAATAAATAAGAACATAAAATTGAAAGATCAAAATCAAGAAAAGATTAGAGAAAAGAAATGGTGAAGAAAAACAAAAAGTAAAAAGAGAAAACAAATGGAGAAGGAGAACAAGAAGTGGGAGAAATGATAAAAAGCAAAAATTCTCATGTGATTCCTTTTATTTTAAAATTAAAAATAAATAAAGAAAAAAAGAATGAAAAAATAAGAGAGAGATGGATCACGTGACCAGATTTGATAGGATTGTAGGAGTGAGGTGCTGATTGGTGAGCTCTCCATGTCTCCTTTGCTTATTTTTCTCTCTCCTCTCTTCTCCCTCCCCTCCTCTTTTGAAACGTTTTCCACTCTCTTACTGAGAAAGGGTTAGGGCTTGATTCCTATCTTACCATATGTTATCGTCCATATCGTGGCCAATTAATATAAAAATGACTTCCATATCGTGGCCAACTAAAGTCTAAATGACATGTGTCCTGTACTCCAAGCTCAACCGAAACGAGTTAACTTGACTGGGCTGAGTTTTTTGTTTCACTTGGCGAGCTGGCCAAGTGAGACAAAAAACTCATTTATCACAGTGAGTTACTCATTTTTCTTAATGAGTCAAGTTGACTTGGCTGAGTCAGCTGACTCTAAAACAAGTTTTCAAACCATGGCTAGTACCAATCCCTTCCCCAGTTTTTACTAGAGTGATGAAGCGAGAGACTCCGCCTTCCCCTCCCTCTTGTTTTAGTTCCATCATCCAAACATAGCTTCAGAATTCATGGTTCCTTGGTTCATAAATGGTGTAACCAGCTTCAATTGTCAATATTTCTAGGAAGGAATCCAGTTCTTCTTTCTTTTCATATGATTCATAACTGTAACTTGCAATGTTTTAAGTACGGTTGCAAGAGTGCTGCCTTCTTTTGGATGGATATGGGCAGTGTTTCAGGCCTATGGCTGGACCAAGACCTAAATTTTTGTGGCCCAATAAGTAAAACAGAGTGCATGCCCTTAACTTCCGACGAAATGGCCTGGTTCGACAGATATAGGAGATGCTGACCTGGAAGTTTTCTGGATGGCCAGGGCTGGGAGTAACATTCAAACTTGTGTGCTGTGGCTGGCCCAGAATATTAGGCTCAAGTAGTAAACAGGCTACACTTGAACTAAGCATCAGCCTGGCCTGGTCCATGTGCAACTGGAATAAAAGAACCCAGTTAGTGGTTCAAACCCTCTGGCCTCATCTTATCGAGTTTGTCTAAATCCATATTGAACCTGAAGCAAGTATGTTATATCTGTCATTCTTTTGAGAACTTGTTTAACACACATACACATAGAGGAGTCATCCAGTAAACCCAGGTGTATATGAAAAATTTGGGTATCCGGTCATGTGGCATGTGGTGGATCCCCAATAACCATGCTAGATACAAGGTACATTGTCGATTTGAATCCATCAAAGTTCAGATGCAAAGGACATTCGTAACCATCCAATCTAAGGCTAGGATATGATCTTTCTTTATATTTTATTTTCATTTT